>OZ038374.1:24460908-25761012 GCA_964036015.1 Leptarthrus brevirostris | reverse complement strand
AAATAAAGTAATCGAGAAAAATGTATGCCAAGCCCCTCCCACCCCCCCCCCCCCCCCCCCCAATCCATCTTTCCTGTACTAATGACTTGGTACCCAAGCTTAAATTTGATGACATAACATAAAAAAGATCAAATAGTGAAAAGTTAACAAAAAATAAAATGTACATTGATTCATCCAGTAACGTATCGGATACGTCCTCTAAAATGCAGCATACAGTTTTTTGGTACCTTATAATGTTAACTCTTCCGTAACGAAATATTCGCTTTTAAAGAAATTATCACCACGACCCTCTTTAACTTCTGAATCATTAATGCAAAAGTCTGAAAAAATTCAGGAATGTACTATTCAGCTTCAAAATTTTAACAGACGGTATAGCAGAAGCATTTTCTGAAAAACCCTATCATGGGCGTGCCTCAACACGCACCCGACTGGTTTTTGTTTTTATAAAATGGAATTATCAATCCTTTTTCGACAGATTCAGCCCTAAAAACTATCGTGTATTATCCTTTGTTGTGATAACCTGTAACATTATTACTCTTACGTTAAAGAGGGAAAAATTTCGAAAAATTTTTGTTAGATATTTAGATAAATTTCAGAGCCAACCTACCTTGTCTCCTAACTATGTAGGTCGCAGAAACGTAAGCGGATTTACTTTTAAAATTCCCATTAATTGTAAAAAATTTCCAAAGGTCCCGAAAAAGCAATCAATATAAAACTAAAAAGGTTAACCATAAGCCAAAGGAACTATTGAGATTAAAAGGACTCCAATAATGGCACACAGTGTATTTGCTCGAGGCGCAGCAGTACGAAGGAGAAGAATATTTCTATTTAAGCACACATTTCATATTGTGGCATCTGGAAATGCTTTGTTTTTGACTTCTTTAACGTGAAAGAAAATTTATTACACATATTTCTTAAAGTCGTTATCTTTCTCTTATTGAAACGTTTCATAGAGACTTCATCCTTGACATTTCTCAAATTCGATAAGGTTCCAGTGGTTGGTATTTAACAATTTCCTTTTAGAGGGTTATTTAAAATCGCTGAGCAGAACCTTTTTCGAATAATCTGTTTATTACGTAAAAGTCCAAAGTGCTTTAAAAATTTCTCAGTATTTGATAATAGCAATATTCCACACCATTAACTCCTAGACTGTTTGAAAAGCTAACGATATGAAATCGATATTTGGACATTAAGCTTGTTCGGTCCACTGAATATGCCATTTGATAAATTTACAAATACAAACACTTGTAGACAAGGAACAATGCCAACATATTCTGTTTCCGATATGAATAACATAAAATTTGTTAAGAAACTTATCTCGGTAGTACAAAAAAAAAGAAATTCGCCTTTTATGTTAAGCAGTCATTTTTTATATGTGTAGGTACTACTTAAATACTTTCGAGATCTTTCGAAAAAAAGACAAATTGTATTGGAATTGAAAATCTGCTGCGCTATTGCCTGATTGATGATGAACGCGTTTTAGATAACATTCGTACACTCATAAGAATGGGAGGAAGAAGTGGATCATTGCAGCTGTTGGAAAGGTAGAAAGATTGACTTAAACCGTCTCTTTTTGAACTAAGTGTATAGTCCAGTGGCAGATCAAGGATTTTACCATGGAGGTGGGCCTTTAAGATTTTTACATCAAAACTTCTCCTTAAGGACATTGTGTGTGTCATGCGCTGATCTAGGATTTTATAGGAGATGGGGGGGGGGGGGGGGGAGGGGGTAACATTTGAAATTTGTGTGTGGGAAACCGAAATTGGATAAGAATTTAGTTGAATATCCATAATATTCTACAAGATAAAAGCATGGTGATAATAGCCAAGGTGCTGGCCGTCCAAACCATAGATGCTTTTACTAGATATCTACAAACATTAAATACACGAATATCTGTATCACACTTTAGTTGGTATTAACCATTAGTAACCGTTATGTAGGTCAAATTAAGGTTGAAAGGTTCCATAGCAACAAGGAATCTTTATAGTTTTATCTATCCGTATGTCACAGCCCTTCTATCCTCTCATTTATAATCCTGTTAATACTAAATTTGGTATACGGATTTTACCGAAAAGAGATTTGGTGAAATTTTGTGGAAAAATTATTTTTTGAACCTCCCCTCAACTATACTGCTCAAAATCCTGGAGAGAATCTTAGATATCTATATTAAAGAGACAATCAATCCATCCAAGCTGTCTCTCTCGCAACATGCTTATACTAAAGGTAAGGCCGTAGAGCAGTGATGGCCAAACTCACACTACTTAATGTGAGGAATGCTTAAAAGCTTTGGAAACATTTCGTACTGTTTGTTTAATTTAGAACCTTAAAAAATGTTTGCAAAAGGTTGTATATTTTAAGATATTGTATAATTGCTTACAAAACTACTTAAATATGACGATTTTTTAACTTGTGTATGCTTTAACAATTAAAAAACGCACAAATAGGAAACCGAATACAGCCAAACAAGTGCATGTACGAATTTAAAAGCTTAAAAGCTCACTTGCCCGCGGGCATAGGTTTGGACATCACTGCCGTAGAGACACCCTGCACGAACTTATCACAATCATAGAGCATTCTATACTGTAGAAAGAATACTCCTTTGCAGCCTTCCTCGATATTGAGGGTGCTTTTAACATTTTCAAGTCAAAGGCCATAATGGCATCCTTGTGGAGGCTTGAACTTGACGATCCTCTCATCAAACTTATTGACCTCATGCTAAAAGGCAGGGTCATCGTCTCCAGTTTGGGAGGATCTAATATTCAAAGAGTGGTCACTAGAGGTACCCCTCAGGGAGGAATCCGTTCACCACATTTATGGAACATAACTCTGGATGAGCTACATGGAGTGATGGGTGTGGTCTGGGGAGTGGCGGATTTACACATTTCACAAATATAGGCTGTTAAGTTTTGCCCCCCCTTACCTTCACAATTGAAGTTCCTAGATTAATTTTAGAATTCTACAATTTAGTTGAAATTGCACAAGAAATAGTTTTTGGGTATATTTCAGAGCTAATCAAAGCTCAATGATGTATGACTAATAAGGCGGGGTAATGTGTGCTATTTACAAAATATTGAACATTCAGTAAACGTAATTAATTAATCTTTATTGCACTTACAAACAAATAAAAAATCATAAATTCAATTAAGTTATAAAGTTTCTTACAATAACTTTTTGAGTGATTTTTTGTTCGCAAAATCATCGATGTTATCGGCGTAAGTAATCTTGTTCATTAATTCCGACTCTATTCACAAAATAGCTAAAGCGTTTAATTTGTCTTGACTAAAGGTCGATCTCAGATAATTTTTTACCCTTTTTATACAAAAAGCCTCTCTCACCCAAACGATTTGTCGCTGAAGTACATAATGCCATACGAAATGTCCAAGTTAGAATAAACGTTCTACAAACGTAGCAGAAACGAAGATAGACTTTCTAATGATCCAGAATCTGGTTATACCAAAAATTCTTTTTGAAGGAATGTTGCTTTGAAAATGTATGCATTCTTGAACTTAGTCAGTCTATAAGTCATTAGAATACATTTCTTCCAAGGAAAGGGCATTTTTCGTAAGGGTTGATGATGACAATTCACTCATTTCGGTCAGAAATGAAAACTTTTCATTGAACTTGTTGTAGGCCACCTGCCTTTTTTCTAATTCGGATACGAGTCTGTCAATGACGACGAGAAATGTGTTAACCCTGAAAGTATCACTCGCGGTCATTCTCATTTCTTCATCGGGTGTTTTATCATACATTTTTTTCTTTTCGGTTGTCTCGTTGCCATGTCGTTTGTGTACTGCCTCGACACGCTTAATTCCATCTCCGTTTCTTCGAAATTCTTGAAATTTTCTCGTTGATCTACGAAAAACTTACAAAGATATTTATAAGGATTGGTTACCACTAATCAAATCTACCGTAGAAGCTTGAATTTGATCATTCACTTTGTTCACATACTTTCCAAAACAAGTAAATAAACTCGTCGCAAACGGTCTTTGATAAGTAACTGGTACTTCCAGATCCTTAATTCTCAAATCGTTCAATATGACTAGCTAAAGAAGGATCGAACTCAGCTAACAGAGTCCAAAATCATAAAATAATTTCTATTGAACTTTTTACTTTTTCCTCTAAAAGCGACGGCTAAAAAAAATCGATCCGCAAATTTGCCGCCCTAGGCTCACGCCCACTCAGTCTGCTGGTAAATCCGCCACTGGGTGTGGGCATAAACCCGAACAAAACAGAGTTAATACTCTTCTCTCGGAGTCATAATACACCTCCGATGAATTGCCCTATACTAAACGGGGTTAGGCTGAAACTGTGCAATCAGGTTAAATATCTATGTAGGTCTAGTCCTAGATAGAAAATTTACCTGGAAGTCTAATATCCAGCGAAGAGTACGGAAGGCTACAGTGGCGCTGTATTCGCAATAGGGAAAAGATTTGGTATGGAGCCACGCATTTTGCATTGGCTCTAAACAAGTGTCATACGACCTATACTTACGTATGGGTGATTGTCTGGTGGCCGGCACTAAATATATCAACCCATCACAAAGCAATGGATAAAGTTCAGAGGATGGCAACACTGCTGATAACAGGTGCCATTAGAACCACACCTTCTAAAGCCCTGAACATTTTCCTCAACCTTCTACCGTTAGATCTCTTTGGTTAAGCAAACCGCATCCTCAGCTGCCATTAGGCTTGACTGACTCCAGACCTGGAAAAGAACCGACTTCAGTCACTCCAAATTACTGGACGGAAGAGTTGCCAGCAACATCGAATGTACTTCGCCCAAGCCTTTCTTTGGAACTAAATGCGACTACTCCTTTCCCATCAGATTGGTCCTCCCCAATGGGGCTAGTCAGTGCATCTCTACACTGACGGCTCCAAACTAGAAGGCAGAGTAGGTGGAGGTATCTTCTCGGAACTTTTGGTCCTCGATACATTATCTCGCTTACCTGACTACTGCAGCGTGTTTCAGGCAGAAATCATGGCTATAAAAGTAGCCGCGGAACGCTTGAATCATTTAACGCTACCTAGAGATAACATATGTATTTTAACAGGTAGTCAGGCCGCTATTAAATCCCGCACAATAGTATATACCACCTCCAAAACGGTTGTTACATGTCGCTCAGCTCTGAATGACATAGCTGAGCACCTGAAAGTACGGTTCATCTGGGTGCTTGGACATAGCAATATTCCTGGTAACTGAAAAGCCGACGAACTAGCGAGAATCGGTAATACGCCCGGCCTCTGCCCAAATACGGGAATTATATTTCAGTCTAGGCTTGATTTGGGACTTGTAGATCAGCGCAAAGTCTTACTGGGGATTGGTCTATAACGATTCTTATAAACAAGAAATGTACGGTCTTGGCTAACCACTTCTGTGGTGGAACCCATGAACAAGGGATAGTGACGAGTACAGTTTTTTTAGGATTTTGAAAATTGGGCGCTTCATAGAGTCGAAGTGCGATGAACAAGGCTCCGACTACTACTTTCCCAAAAAAAAGCATAGAAAAACGTCCATCTCGAAAGAAATTCAAATGTTGTTATTTATTAAAAATTTATACGTTCAATATTTTGAATAACATACTTCCACCAATGAAATTTTTTTCCGAAGTCTGCACAGTATAGACAACGCAGCAAACAGTTTTAGTTCACTTTGCTTTAGCTAGCTTTGGCCATTCTAACCTATAAGCAGTGTTGATAGCCACTCTCTCCACGTCAGTGCCAAGAGTTAAGGGATCAGTGTGGTTAAAAAGCACGAGAAATAGTCACTTTTTGTGGATTTTTTTTGCATATAAAAGAGTCGAAAATGTTTGAATGTTTTTTGTATTTATCTCACCGACAATTATTATATAAAACAAAATTAAACTTTTGATTTCATTTGTTAATAAAATATTTGTGTCTATATATATATTTCACCAGTTTACTGAAGGTAAGTGTAGTCCCAAGTAAACTAGGCTCATCTTACCCCTTCAAAATATTTCTCCTGGTGAAAGGAATAAGTACGATTTTAGCGGAGTTTCAACCATACTATGTAAGTAAGTACTTCTTACAGAGATTTAATTTCCAATTGTAACGATCACGGTGTCGTCAGTGTAGCCTTGAACGAAGCAGTTCTTATCATTAAGTCACAGCATTAGCTCATAATCACCAGGCAACACAGGAATGGAGGCGAACTCTTGGACTTCGGATCGTTCCTCCTAGAAAACTTGCTGTGAGTTTGCGTTATCTTATCATCGTGTTTATTAATTGACAGAAGGTCGCCTTAAGATTCCAAGCCCGCGGCGCTCGTATGATCACCACTGTATTTTTGCATAGCGGGGAAGGGAAAGTATTTATGATTAAAAACACACTTCTTGAACGTTTAAAAAATACTGAATCCTTTTTATTGTATGATAACTATTTATATACATTTCTTTACAATATTTAGGTTTCTAAACAACCTTAAAGGTTGTTTTAAAGCCCCTACTGCTATTACTTTATTAAGGGCAGCTCCTTCTAAGCTGATAACGTAGATCGCCCGGCTTGGTTAATTAGACCTAAAATTTTTTTTGGGGCTGCCTTAGCTATATCTAGTGGTGATGGGAAAGCCTCACCGAGATTTCTGAGCCTGATACGGCCGAGGGCCTCACAGTGACAGAGGATGTGTTCCGCTGTCTCCTCCTCTTCCAAACAGAAGCGACAGGTGTCTTCTTTAGCTAGCCTCAACTTTTTTAGGTGGTAGCCCAAGGGGCAGTGACTAGTTAGAAAGCCTGCTATGAGCCTTAAATCTGGTCTGCTGAGTGAGAGCAGCGCTTCCGTTTTCCACACAGCCACAGGATGGCTCCGGGCCGATAAACTGAGAATCCGCACCTTTTTTTGCCATGTGATCCGCCTTCTTATTGCCTTCAATGCCCTCGTGCCCTGGTACCCAGGCCAGCGTGATGCTGTTGCCCTGAGCCAGTTCTTTGAGAGCAATGAGACAGTCCCAGGCGATTCTAGACTCAAAGGTGTAAGACCCCAGAGCCTTGAGTGCCGCCTAACTGTCGGACTTTATGTATATTTTAGCACCGCGTATACCTCTATTAGTAAATTCACGTGCGCAGAGTTCGATGGCATGTATCTCTACTTGAAAGATGATTGATGCAGAACCGAGCGATTTCTACAGCCTTATTCTTGGTCCGCAGACCCTAAACACTGACTTTAGAATTACATCTACGCGAGTGTATTCTGCTAGCAGTGCCCAGTTCCGGTATATAAAAGAGCTGTAGGTCGAAACCGCGTTAGGCGAAGTTGACAAATCGCTGAGATATAGAGAATGTATCTTAGCTATACTCCTGGATATTTTAGGGGATTTCAGCAATGTCGTGTATTGTTACATAGCAATAACTCGTTTACCACTTGATTGATTCAATGCAATGGAGTCCGGTATGCAGAGAATACTTCAAGGAGGTGTGTTGTCACTATTTCTCTTGTTCTTAGTAGTTGATGAGATCCTGGTCTCACTCGAAGATGATGGGTTAAAGGTTTATGCAGACAGCGTGGCCTTATTGGTATCAGGAAAGTTCCTAAGCATCATCAGCGAGTAAATGGAAAAAGCTGTGAATAAAATTCATAGGTGGACAGTCAACTGTGGCTTATTGGTCAATCCTCGGAAGACTGAAGCAGTCTTCTTCACAAGAAAGAGAGTGATTAAATCCTTCTAACCACACAAATCGGGCGGGAGTATCTTTACACTAACTAACCAGACCAGTTACTGAGGCGTCATATTCATATTAAATTGGGCAAGAACATAGGTGAGCGCGAGAAAAAAAGCATCGGTAGCGTTCTATGCCTACAAGAAATGGGCATTAAGCCCTCGCATTGTACACAGAGTGTACATTTCTATTATAAGATTTGCTTGCTTATTGTCAACACTCAATGGCTCTTCATCCCGACCTCAGCCAAAAATTTGAAAACATTCTTCACTTGGTTATCCCCGATTGGGTGTTGGACCCTTTTAGAAGTAGACCCATAAACTCAGATGAAACTAATGTTTGAACAAAGATACCACAAATTCTGGTTACAAAAACAGATACCAATTTTATATCCTTTATTATGGGTGTACAGAAGTTGCTTTCAGTGCTTCCTATTTAGTAGAATGTGGATTTAGTGCAGTTATGAGCCTTATCACATAAAGAGAAAACAACTGAAAATTAGTGCTCGTGAAGTCTTACGAATTTTACTCACAAACATAGAGCCGAATATAAATAATCTCATATCATCCAATCAGGTTCACCAACCTCATTAAAAAAATAATAATGTGTTTTTGTATTTTAAAACAAAAGTTACACTTTCAATAAATACTACTTTAAATATCAAAATATTTTATTTATATTTTATTTATACATCACCATTTACAATTCCAGACATCATAGTTAAATTTGTAATTTTTTTATTATGCAGTTATGTAGAGAGTTATGGTCAGGTTTTTGCTATAAGAAGGGGTCCATGGGAATAGAAAGATTGGGAACCACTGGTATAGAATATAAAAAGTAAAACATGAATTAAAAACAAATGTAAATAAACAAAAGGTTAAATCCGAGTACGAGTTGCGCGAAAGCTTAGTACCAAATCTAAACACACACTAGCTCTACTTCCAAGCGTTTCTAGTACGTAGTCCCATTGTAATACGATAGGTGGCGTTAGCAGTACGGCTATAATTAAAATAAAAATATCCTTTAAATTTATCAAGGTTGCGTTGTCGGTATTTCAAGGGTTCAATGTCAATCCCCATTTAAATAAAGATGCTGTAAAGGGTAATCAAATTTGATTTGTCGGCTTTCTTCAGCTATGTGCAAACAACTCTTTTTAAAAAGATATAAATAAGATCGCGAAAAAAGGTCTGTGTCGCGACGACACCAGTCTGCGAGAGTTACAAAAAGCATATTAACCGTGATGAAAGGATGCGAAATTCTCTAAAGATGTTCGGATAAGTTCGACCCAGAGCAGCCTTGCATACCGTTTTATACTTCCCAAATATTCTTACCCAACTTTCCATTTCACGGGGTTGGTATCAAAACGAAGGTCTACGTACTTTCAATCTAATTCTCAGAGTGTAAGTACACTTTTTGCAAAGGAAGAAACTTTTTTGCTGAACCTCCTATTCTTCGCACACGCTTCTCTTTGTCCTGAAATTGTTATATTCAAACTGACGTGAAAGTATGTTTGTAATTTCAGGGCGCCATACAAAGGCCATCTTTCCCACTCTTCCTTTCCATCTCAAAACATGGTGTACTTAAAATATTTCCACAGACTGAATATAAATTTTAATTAAAATTCTTGGCAAATGGTGATTTCAATATTAAAGAAAGTAAATAGCTTTTAAGCCTATGAAATTGGAAACTTAATGAAATGGAGAGAAGTGATTACAAATAGTTGATGCCGTGCTGAAAGTAAAGCATCTAACTGAGTAGTAATGACAACAGTAGCTCTAGTACTGCGTAAAATTTGTTTGATGAGCTCCTGAATGGTTTAATCTTTTTTTTGAATAAAGCGCATTAATAATCCGTTGGTGAAGTAGGTAGTTGAAGTTCTGCATTAAAATAGCTTAAAAACCGCATATCCATAAAATTTTGAGCTTTATATTCAACGAATAAATGCACGGAGATGGCATTTTTATTACGTAGCTGGAAAAGAACATTTTTATCATATATTTCCTCCAAATAAACGACACGTGCGACGATTGGTTCTGTTCATAGAATAAGCAGAAATAAATGCTCGTAAAAGTTCTTCCTGTGGCTTTGGTATTAATGCCAAAAACCGCTAAATTCTTCAAATAGTTCAATGCCTTGAATCTTGGAACTTTTCCCGAAATTATAATATAAAAGCTAAATCAAGCAGATTCCCTTTCCGCAATTTGTTAACCATTACCCCAAAATTACTTCGCGATGCCTCATGAAATTCAATTTATTTCCCGAAACTTTCTCTAGTTGAGTATTTTTCTTCGTCATTGTTATCCAATTAGGATTTGATCAAATCTCGAATAGCAATTGCAAATCGTTGTTAAGCGAGTTCAATTGCTACACAAAATGATTGTGCTTGGCTTTGCTCGTTTGTCCGACGACCCAAAGTTTGCAACTAGAAAACCCACCCGCCCGCGTAGTAAATTTTACTCCTTTTTACTTAAAGCATTGTTCGTCTGTTTTATAGCTTAATCATAAATTCAAAATCACTCTTGGAAGCCATTTTTCTGAAAGGGTTAGAATCGTCAGTAGTATTCGGGTTAAGGGAATTCCTTCGTCGGTCCTTGGAAGAACCAAAATTATTGTAGACGCACAATAAACGAAAAGATTTGTATTCACCGCGGAGTTTTTCCAACACTACATTGCTTTGAAGTTGTCATTTTTGCTTGAATAATTTACCGGAGTGGTACTTTCTTAATATGGATACCTTTCAACCCACGATGGGGATCACAAGAGTAAATATCTCAAGCTTTTAGTTTATTGACAATTTAGTTACATATCTCCGGGGAGAAAAATACCTCAAAGTGGCGGCATAAAGGTTTCTAGTTCAAGATGTTTACAAATTTTGCATGCATGGCCAGCGTCTTGGAAACGGTTCGGAAACCTTCGGATTTCTAAGAAAATAGAAAGCTTTCTAGAAACACAGACTTTTGCATAAAAATTATAAGCTTAAAGGTTTCTTTTTGTCCTCGAAATCTATCATAAAGGGCTGGAAAAATTATACCCACTTAAAAGTTATTGTAGCCTCCTCGCCATTTGTTTTTTTGTTTCAAATGAAAAGTGACTTGGCTCCAATGCAGAGTGTTTCAAGTTTTATTACGTTTTTTAAGATCGCATTTAATCGCACGGGAATCCCTTTTCATAAAGCTTGTGAATTATTATGGTTGAATTGTGCACATCACTTCCCCGTAAAGGGTCTTATCTTCTTTGTACTTCCGCCATCAATTGTTAACGCCTAACCGGAAGAAGATTGCTTATTCGGTCTTATCCTCGTGGCAGACATTTTCGCTTACGTTATCCTTCCCTAGAATGGCGTAAATTCCTGTAAAAGATGATTGTGGCACATTGAAATGTTATTTCATGAAGGCTCCACGTAAGCGCAAAAGGAACATTAAGGCGACAACGCTTATGAGGTAATATATACTTTCGCAATGCTGCGTAGTCACGTTACAGATTGTTAGTTGCAATTAATCTCTTTGCTCATTAATGAAATATGAGTTTGTATGCAAATTTAATGGCTTTCAACGTTTTTTTACTTTGTCTACTCTTAAGATAATCTCGCGTAAAATGGCCTTAGTGAGTAAAGTGACAGACTACATAGATTGAAATCACTTACATAAAGGTGTCGACTTCCTTTCGCTTTTAAAATTATTTGATATGTGAATGTCATAGAATTTAAACGAGAATTAAAATAACTTTCAGAATTGTATAAAACTTTTTTGATCGAATGGAAGATGGAAATCTCCAAAAATCGTCAGTGATTTGACGAGATCGGATATATGGGTATCGAAAAATTGCAAATTATTCGTTACCGAACCTTGCGTAATAAGGTGAATTGCGCAGTAATAAGATCCAAATCACAATTCTTTGCTTCAAAGTAATAATATAACTAACTCTAATTTCAGCCCTGATCAATTCAATATTTTTTTTGTGGCTCACTTTGCCCCTAGCAACTTCTCTACTCAATCACATAACATTTGCTCGCCTTCAACTGACAGTGAAAACAAGTTATTCGATTTCCAGTGCGTTAGTGAATATGAAGTTTATCTATCGCTTAAATCTATCAGATCCAGTTCAATCGGTGTAGATGGACTCTCTTTAAAATTCATTAATATTATCGCCCCGATTATTCTTCCCTTGATTACAAATATTTACAAGTCTTGCCTCATGTCTTCTTATTTTCCTTCCTTGTGGAAGGTAGCTAATGTCATTCCTATACCTAAATCACATAAAGCTGCTAGTGTTGATGACTACCGTCCAATCAGTGTATTGCCTAAGGGTTAGGGAGAAGATTATGAGTGACGAAATGCTGAAACATATTGAAAGCCTTGGTCTGTTCATACCATGGCAGTCGGGCTTTAGAGCTAAACATAGTTATATTACAGCATTATTAAAAATTACTGATGATATCAGGGAATCTATCAATAGTGGCCAAATCTCAATTCTGACTCTCTTGGACTTCTCAAAGGCTTTTGATTCCGTTAACCATTTAATTCTTCGGGAAAAACTCATTAAACTTTTTTACTTAAGTGAAAGAGCTGCAAATTTAATCACAAACTTTCTGGGTTGTCGTCATCAAAGAGTTGTTGTGGGACAGTGTGTATCTGAACTGCGCCCTTTATCTCGGGGAATTCCACAGGGATCTGTGCTTGCTCCTTTACTATTCGCAATATACATAAATGACATTGGAAGAGTAATTAACTCAGCTGACTTTCATGTGTATGCTGATGATATTTAAATTTATATCTCTAGACCGATGGGTCTGATAGAGGATTGCATTTGTCGCTTAAATGAGGATATCAAAGCTATTTCTGCATGGGCCATGTCTAATGGTCTCCAGTTGAACGTGCATAAAACCCAAAATATTGTGATATATAAAAATTTCATCGATGCATCTGATTTTCCTCCTGTTCTGGTGAATGGTTCAATTGTCCCTCTCTTTGACAGCGTGAGAGATCTGGGAGTCATCGTAAATCGAACACTGACATGGACCGACCACATTAATGCTACGGTAGGCAAGGTATACGGTGTGTTGCGAATACTCCGAGCCTCAGCGTATTTTACACCTACATCAACGCGACTCGCTCTTGTAAAAGCTCTAATAGTACCTATATTGACGTATGCTGATCTTATCTTTAGTAAATTAGACTCACAATCTGAACGTAAACTGAAAGTAGCCTTTAACTCCGCAGTAAGATATGTATATGGACTACGCCGTTATGATCATGTATCTGAGCACTCCACTGCTATTCTCGGCTGTACTCTTGAGGTCTACCTCAAAGTAAGATTGTGTGTCTTTCTTCATAGACTGATATACTCTGGCAATCCAATGTATCTCTACTCCAAATTACAATTTTTACCTTACTCCAGGACAAGTAACTTGCTGATTCCTAGGTACTCCTGCAAATAGTCAGAAAGATCATTCTTCGTCCAGGCTATCAGACTTTAGAATCAACTCCCGGTAGTGACTAAGCAAACTGTCTCGGTTGGCAGGTTCAGAGATGATGTTGCAAACTTCTTGAATTTAAACGGTTAGAAGGCTTTAATATATGAGTTGTGGCGGTACGACATGGTCTTATCTTTTCATTGCTCTTTACCCTTCTTTCATTCTTTCTTCTTTAATTTCTCCTAGAAATATTTGTTTTTATTATTATTATTACTTTGAAATTATTACTTTGAATTACCTTAAATTAGATTACTATGTACATATTATAAAGTAGATATAACTTTTTTGTACAATTTCTCTTGAATAAATTGAAATTGAATTGAATTGAAACCGTTGAATCGGGGTCTCTCCCAAAAATCGGGAAAAATAAGATAATTCAGGGCACAAGCGCGAGGATGACCGTGAATACAAGCGCGCTGACGCAGGCTAGTATAACGTTTGTGAGAAAAAGAGTGAGCTCGAGCTAAGATAAGATTATTTGTAGCACGAGGAAGAGCACGAGAATTAGCAGAACCAGTGATGTTACTGCTGGGATGTATCAAAATAGGGTGACTCGATAATCTAGCAATCTCTTATGGGTACAAATTAACTTTCAGTGGTGGAAAACGATCTTTAATTTCCAATGTTTACTGTGAATTTGCAGCTGCTGCGAGCAGAATAAAATAACCAAATATATACAAAATGATATATTAAATTTTTAACCGACTCACAGTGGTCTAGACTCCTCAATTCCTGGCCAAAACCCAAAAATTGAAAGTTACCTTCCTTCTAACACGGCAAAGCGTTGTATTGAATTTTCGACCACCAGGTGTGCTGTGAATGGTACCTTTGGCAAGGAACGTGCATGACTTGTACTTTCAGTTCCGTTCAAGCGGTGCGTAAGGAACGTGACAACTTAGTGAAATCGTGAAAAAAGGAGGATGTTTCTGAAGGATGTTTCTGAAGGTGATTAGAGTATTTCTATATGCAATAATGCCAACTTTTTCCATATCACGTTTATATAAGCAACGTTCGCATGTGACAATTTGAAATCGTCGTTTTTTCCACGAATTTTATAAACATGCGTCGATATAGTTTTTATCTCGCAAGATCCCGCGGAGTTGGTAATTGATTCGTGTGTAAAAATGTGTAGAGAATCGAATGCCGTTAACCGTGCTTCCCCGTTCCCCCCTTTTCCTATGAACATTTTCTGGAGTCCCGCGAGCTTCTTAGTATCTACCTGTGTGTGAAGCACAGTGAGGGTGATTGATATACACGAGGCTACCGGTTCCTTTCACCGAAAGAAAAATCGTAATTTCGAGTGCATACAGCTATTTTACGAAGTGTCTTTTCTCAAGATAAGTTTTACGACACTTATTTTTTTTATTTCTTGTAAAATTCAATCTTAATGCACGGAATTTCGATAAACAAAATACTTCCAAGTATGAGAATTGTAATTCATGAACTTTTTCGACAGTTTCTACAGTATTTTTATGTCTATTGCAGAAACAAGCATAGAAACTGTGGAATGGACACAGGGTCGCCAGACTTTACACAGGCATTATCGCCAAATGGACACTAAAAAGTCGCCAAAATCGCCAATATATTACTTTTTTGTAGGCATGATTATAGCCAAAATGTCAAAGTGGAAATCAAGATGGCAAATACGTGTAAACACGGAAGTACACGTAAGTGCAAATAGTCACTTCCTTTAGGTTATCGAGATAACTACTACAATGAAATGTTTTTTTATTGGGTATGCAATATACTGTGTTAAGGTAAGAATAATTTCTTTAATTACACACCTTAAGTTTCGTTGGTATTTAGTAAAGCAATCGTTACCAGTTGCTTAAGCCACTAATAAAATTTTGAACTCGTTTTTACAAGCACAATTTCATTTGATTCCCATTACACCCCACTGAAAATTAGTTTCTTTCGAGGATCATTTTGATGCCATAGTCAACAAGGCTAATATGACTCTTGGTTTCGTAAAGATGTGGTCAAAGGAATTTGATGACCCTTACATTACAAAGCTTTTAAACTGCACTTTTGTCAGGCCTATTCTGGAATATGCCTCTCCAGTCTGTTCACCGCTCTATGTGACACATCAATCGCATTGAAGCTGCTCAACGGAGGTTCGTTAGGTTCGCTCTTCGAGGCCTTCCTTGGAATAACTCCCGTATATTACCTCCTTATGTTGATAGACTTGAACTCCTGCACTTGGATACACTTGAAAAGAGAGGACGTAACGCAAGGATCCTTTTTGCTTTCGACTGCATTCGGGGGTCCATAGACTCTTCTGTTCTCTTGGCTTGATTTGGCATGTCGGTTACGGCTCGCTCCTTGAGGAATCACGACTTTCTTCAATTACCTTTTCATCGCACTAATTATGAATTAAATGAGCCTATCACATCGATGTCGCGATTTTTTAATTCCTCTTTTGATTGCATTGATTTTCATCTATCGCGAAATCAAGTGAGGTTACTTTTTGCTTTTCACTTTTTACCATACAATTTATGTACTTTATGCTTTTTATATACCTTTTGTACACTTTACACATTTAATTTCTGTATATATATTCTGTCATTATCTTTGATTTTATATAGTTTATTACATTGTTCTTATTTAGTTTTTTTGTAGTAAGCAGTAGTAATATTGTAAATAAATAAATAAATTAATCACGCTTTAAGTTGCTTGATTAACGGTGGGGGGGGGGGGGGAGTATTTATATCTACAATCTACTCTTTTTTTCAGCACAATATCTTAAAGGGATTCGAAAATAAAACAATGTTACGAAAATTAACGAACGAAACGTCGTGAATGAACGTCTATGTACAGTCGGTCACAAAGTCTTTCTCTACCTTGTAAATTAGATAAAATACGAAAAATTTGCTAAAAAATGAAAACGATTTGTAAACAATATTATTGGTGCATAATCTTTAGTTAATACACAATTTATTTAGACAAGTACCTTCCAGTTCATTAGTTTTTTTTCCTGAAAAGAATATCATCAAAGAAGGACAGGGAGACTAAAAGTGTCAATCTTATATTATAGAATATACAGGATAGGCTATTACGTGTATGAGCCATCTATGTGAGACCAGGGAATTTTCTCGTCGGCAAGGTAAAGACGGTGCGGAAGATGAAGTTGAACTGTCAAACTGGAAAAGATATGAATTATCGCTTGCGCCCAAACCGTGATTTTTATTGTTTAAGAGGTTAGGCTAGTGTTCCGCGCGTTTCAGAGTAAATCATGGGCAGCGCAATTAATTAGTTTTGTTAGAAAATACATTGGTTGAATAAAAATATTTGGACACAATGGGATTGCAATATAACGTGTTGTACCATATATGTGTCACAGCATATCATGTCAATACCATTTGAAACGATATGGTATTCCCACATATTCATTGTATTGAAATGGTTAAATATGAACTAGTATACTAATGATTTCAGGGCCGCCGCATGCAGAGAAACTAGGGATCTAACATCTCCTTGAACAGGTTCAAGATCAAAAACATACCACACGAATCGTTAAAGAATGGATACGTAATACAGGCACGGATTCAAGAGGGGCAATGGGTCCCTCAGCCTGGACCGAGCTTTTTAACTTTTTACTGTTTTTAAGAATCCTAATAAACTAATTCCTAACTAAACCGATTGGACACAGAAAGACCTGGAAAAATTACGCCGCAAATTACTGTACAAATTATCATACTGAAACGGAGCGATGGGGGAGGCAAATGTAGGCTTATTTTGAGGAATCAACCCGTTCTTTTTACATACAGTACAGTTAAAAATGTTTACTAGATTCACGACTAAAATTTCCATTTATTCTACAAGAAGTAAACCATTTAAAATAAAGTATTGTTGTAAATACGATATTACATGGTTGATCGGAATTATTTTTATAATAGAATTCGTTATTAATTCCTACAGTCAGGAGGCCCAAAAAAATCGATTTTTCAAGAATTTTTCTTCGGAATTCCTTTTAATTTATTAAAGTAAAAGTTCGTACACATATTATGGTGACTTTTAACGGTATTTGAAAATTTTTTATTTGTAAAAATAATTATTTCGAAAGCTGCTATAGCTGATCTCCAGGAGCACCTCTAAGACAAGGCGTCTTCCGGTGAGCACGATATCTCTGGACTGGATCATCAAAAATAAAAAAACCAAAAATATTTCGTTAATGTATTATCTTATAAATAATTAATCGAAGGAATAAGCAAAATATAAATTTTTGGCAGAATGGCGGCTTCTAAAAAAAATGGATTTTTGACTAAAATTTAGGCCTTAAATTGTTTGTAAAATGGAAAATATTTACCGGTGAGAAAAGACTTTCGAATAGTTACTAAAAAATATACTCAAAAAGCTTGTGTTAAAATTTGAGACTGATGGGTTAAGCCATTTCCGAGAAATCTTGCTCACCGACTTTAAAAACACAGTTTTGAGAAAAACGCGTTTAAAGTTTCAAAAGCACTTTACATATAAAAATATGCCTGTAACTTCGAGAATATTCGCCGGATTGACTTAAATATATATATAGTTTGTACTTAAATATATGTACATTACGAAAAAAAAAATTTACTATACATATATAACCCCTTAACTGAACTGATCGTATATTTGATTTTCACATAGATGTAAGAAATACTCTTACATCTATTACTTGGCGCTGATCCACAAGTCCCACATTAGGCTTACACTGGAATATAATTTCCATATTTGAGCAGAGGTATACCGCATTGTCCACGTTGGATAAAGTTTAAAGAAAGGCTTTAAAACTTATTGGCGACTCCACTATCTCTGAGAACATTGACTCTCTGAAGCATCGACGGAATGTCGATTGCTTTTCAGTCTTCTATTGCGTATTTCACTCTTTTATCGCTATTTCTACGACCATTGTTCTAACAAAATTGCTAGCCTGATTACTTGCAGGAGCATTACAACGCGCGAAAAAAGAGCTTCAAGTCACTCCCACCTTTATATACTCCTGGTCAAACTTGGTCGTACTGTCAAATTTCGGGAATCTATCCTAAGCAGAAAAACACGCATGTGGAATAGTTTACCATCTTCTGTTTTTCTTCCGTCTTATGAGCCCCTTACCTCCTTCACTGAAAACTTATTAACCTATGTATTTCCCTTAACTATCCTTAATTCCTTTCCTAACAAGGCTGAGCTTTAGCATCATAGGGCATCTCTTTGAGCGTTGGCATTATCATTGACAATATATTTATTGAATATTACTTAATACTTTTATTAATAATGTAATTAAAAAAATTGGTTAAGAGCTTGTTGGAAATGCAGATGATAGGGTTCCGTAGAGTTATTTCAAAATATTTCATAAACTATTTTTGCTACAGTGTTCGTTATAGCTTTCATTTAAAGTACTAACTAAAGGCGACATTCAGGAATTTTTGCAGATATTTGGTATCAATAGTTTAGATACTAAAGAGGGGGCGCTTCGGTAAAGACTTTGTAATTGCATTTTGGAGTAAAAAGCAGACTTTTCACTCTATGAGAGGGAAATCTAATAAAATGAGTTTTCCATAATCGAATCAAATTTGATTTTGGTAATGTCCGTATACCAAAATTTATCGTAATAGGCTTATAAATGAGTAGATGGGAGGGCTGTGACCAAAGAACTAATAACTAAGGAATGGCTACAACATAATTTTCCGTGAAGCATCTCACATACCCTGACTAAACTACACTTCTACAAAGACAATTATTATCAATGTAGGCGTAAATATTTATAAAAAAAAGTTAGGAGACTCATGTGATTGTTCACGTAACACCAAATTTTAATTTAAAATGAATTAAATTCTTTGGGAATCTAAAATGTATACACTTGTTCAAATCATATTAAATTTAGTTGTTTATTTAATTCTTCTCCAAAAAAATTTCATAATTTTACAATAACCCCATCGCTATTTAGGATTTCTCTTCAATTAACTACTACACTGGATGGGGTTAAACGTCAAAACATAAATGCAAACAAAAATTTTTCATCGTAATTATTTAATTAAAATAACTTAAAGTTGTCTTTAATTCGATTGCTTTTGAATATGCGAATGATCAGAATAAGCTTTTAAACGCGTTTGGTTGCAATAAAATCCTTAATATTCACTCCGTTTAAAATTCTGTATAAACACAAAAAAATGTCAAATGGAGACGGAGTTGGATCAATGCGTTGAGCCGCACGACCACCATGCCATGGGCCCCGGGTTCGAGACCAGATCTCCCCGTGAGCTTTTATTAAGAATTTAAAACAAAAAAAAATCCACTCTATCTCTGGGCTGTTGTCTAGCTCGCAGCAATGCAAAAACAAGACTCAAGCTTCCTCATTCCCCTTACCCTAATTCCCTTCCGGCTAAAACCATGCTAACGCATCAAAGGGTTGTCCCCTAGGGTTTGGCCACATCGTATAAAAAAAACGCGTTTGGTTGCAATAAAATCCTCAATATTCACTCCGTTTAAAATTCTGTATAAACACAAAAAATTTCAAAATATGCTTTCTTCGCGATGAGGTTAAATTTCTCCTTCGTTGTTCCCCTTCGAAGTGCTTCACTCACACATATTGCACGGAAAAGTTATAGCCATTCCTTAGTTATTAGTTCTTTGGCTGTGACATACAAATGGCTGCCATACGAACAGACTGGCAGAAACTATAATGGCTGCTAGATGCTAGGAAATCCTAAAACCAAAACTTCACCTACATAATTGTCAACTAATAAATTTAAAATAAGATTAGAGTATTGAAAAATATTAAGTTTCAAAATTTCCAACGTTTACTAGTGGTTTATGATAACTAATATGTGATACCACAATTCCTATCTTTACTTTTGCAGATATCTAATAAAAACAGAGTCTATAGTTTGTTTGTCCAGCACCTTGCCTATTATCAACATGTGACATTTTCGATATATTCCGTTGATGACTCTTTGACTCATCACAGAGCGATATTCAAACGCAAGTAGAATATGATGGATATTCAATTATTAAATGTTTATACAATCTGGGTTTCACACACTAATCAGAACGAATTTCCTGGAAGAGGGGCAACTCTCATAAAAATTCTACCCTTCTATAAGCGAATTTCCTATAAGGTGATTCTCACAAAAATTGCCCGCCCCCAGGTATTTGCATTGACTTTTAATGACTGAACGAATATTTTCGTGACTGGCTGTATGTAAAAAATACCTGTCAAATGCGAGTCATACTCTTAAAAATAATATTAATTTAAAAATAATACTAATAGGCTTATTTATTTTCTTCGGAAACTATAAATGTTTGAAACTTAATTTTATTTTTCCTTTAATATAATTCAGACCATCAGAGTATTAGTAAGAATTATTTCAGATTGTTTGGCTTGCAACCTTTGGAGATAAGGGGAGGTGGTGGGAGGTATTTTTTCGCGTAAATTTGGAAAAACGTGTATTTGGAATCTCTAAAGCAAGCCCTTTCACACCGTATATGTCTATATAAACCAATCCTAGTTCTCAATTCGCTCCTATTTAATTAAAAAAAAATATATATTACGAAAATTCTTTCAGCGGAAATACATAGATGCGGCCAGCTACAGCTGTTTTAAATTTCAACTCGATGGCAATAGTAGTTACTGAGAAAAACGGCCTTGACAGACAGACATATACCGAAGTCTCTCACACATGATAGAATTTCGTAGAGTTATTAAAAAATTTACATAATGGGAGGCAGTGGCGGACTAACAGGGGGGCGGAAGGGGCGGCCCGCCCCGGGCATCCGGTCTTGGGGGGCCCCGAAATGCCTCCGCGTTCCCCTGATTAAATCCTAAACAAGACTTTAAAAATTTCATTTATTTTTATTTATTTATTTATTTAAAAACTTTACATTGCTATTACAGTCGAAACAAATGTGCTTAGTACCTACATAATTTCATCAAGATCAAAACACTACAGCCATCTAGACTTTTTACGCGGTACTAATGTTCTTTTAACTTTGCTGAACGCGTCCAATACGCTGGGGGAATTCCCGTCTTCCGAACTTCCCCAGGAATCTCTGAATGAATGAAGTGCAAATAATTCACTCTTGTACGCCTACATTTACATTCACTACATTCTATTAATGTCGAAAACAATGGCCTCATTTAAAATATATTCAATTTCCTTAGGTTGATGTTTAATACTGTACTGATATTTTCGCGAACGGATAAGCCTTTTTTCAAATTGTAAAGTAATAAACGCGATCTTATCCGTTCAAAGTAATTTCATTAAAAAGTGTAATAGTGTTTTAAATTTTTGTTGCGGTATAAAAGTAAATGAGTTCAGAGTTGAGTTAGTGCATTTTCGAGTATTTGGAAAAAGTAAGTAATTCTTCGTATAATTTAGCCTAGAAATTATAATCCGTAGTTTCTAGTCAATATGCACCTACGAGTACTTTCAGCAAAATTTGCGCCTTTCTACCATATAGGCCATTGTTCCTTGCAGTGAATAGATGACAATCCTACTTAATGATCTGCCCCTTTTTTGCTAGCTATTGGTAAACTTCGCTGAACAAACAATGAAATTCCCAAAATCATAAAACTGACCTCGGTTTACACAAAAGTAGCCGTTTTCTCTCATTGTCCAACGGTTAATTAGGGGCAGGGCTACAAAAGCTAGTCCGTGTCACTTGCAAACAAAACACTTTTGAAATCAGGTAATCGCAAAGTTTGCTGATAGTACATTGCTTCAGTTCTTGCATTTCGCGAGTGGTCCTTATTTTATTTGTACTGCACGTTTATTAGGGACGTAGGTAGATATGTACTTGTTCTCATCGTGAGACTCAACATGGCAAAGTCTCTTTACATTTGTATATCTATATCGTCAAATCAATAATGAGGCTTAATTTAGCTATCTTTTATAAAAGTTTCTTATTTATCTCATTATTTTTAGTGAAAACGATTCAACCATCTGGCTCTCAGAAAAGGAAGCTAAAAAAAACGAAGACTGAAGAAGCAAAATCGCTTGCTGGATCTTTATCCAAATACCTTTCGAATTCTGAAGAGAAGAAAAGTGCCGTCGCCGAAGAAATTAATCAAACTATTGAATCGGGATCTAATAAACAAATCATTGATATTGAGACAGAAAACATAGGTGAAAAGTCTACTAAATGTGATATTAATAAAAACTCCGACGTGACTGACACTGAAATACAGGACTATAAAACTATCAGAATTTCGATTATCGAAAAGGGCAGTGAAATAATTCAAAACAAGGACGGACCTTTTGAATCTGTAGAAAGACCAGGTGAAAGCACTAAGGGAACACATCGTTGTTTAACTTTGCCGTGGTTTTACTCACATTTAAACGAGACTAAATATTTAAGGAAATGGATGCTATACTTACCATCAACAAAGAAATTATATTGTTACTGTTGCCGGTTATTTGCATCTGAGGGTGACAATCACACTAATAAATTTGTCTCTGGTTTTTGTCAGTGGTGGAAATCAAATCAAGAATATCACAGCATGAATCGTCTCATGAACATCTATCAAACTTAGAAAAATGGAAAACGTTGGCAATGGGCTTGAAACTTAATAAAACTATTGATAAAGACAACTTGAAGATTATTAACGATGTAACTAAGAAATGGAGAAACATTGTACATCGCCTTTTAGATGTAACGCTATTCTTAGCCCAACAAAATCTTGCCTTCCGAGGCCACCGTGAAGATATTTCTTCGGAAAACAGGGGAAATTTTCTAGAATTAGTACAACTGTTAGCGAAATATGATCCGGTGTTGAAAGAGCATTGCTTAAAACTAGAAGAGGCTGCTGGTGGGTCAAAGAGAGTACCATCTTATTTGTCAAAAGGAATACAAAATGAATTTATTGAATGTTTGGGTGATCATGTAAGGCAAAAAATTATTTCAGATATTAAAAAGGCTAAGTATTACGGAATCATTTTTGACAGTACTCCTGATGAAAGTAAAATAGACCAAATGAGTCAAATCATTAGATTCGTTCATATAGAGAATGACATTGTGGAAGTACGAGAATCTTTCTTGGTTTTTTTTAATGTCTGGAAAAACTGCTGAGGAAATGTCAAAAGACATTCAGCAACAGCTGGAAAAAGATGGACTAGATATTGCGTTGTGCAGGGCTCAAGGTTATGACAATGCCGCGTCAATGTCAGGTGTCCATGGAGGGGTGCAACGAAAAATCCGAGAAGTAAATCCAAAGGCACTGTTCAGTCCTTGTTCTAATCATTCCTTGAATCTTTGTGGAGTTCATGCATTTGCATGCGTTCCTTCCAGCGTCACGTGTTTTGGAACAGTAGAGAAATTATATTCGTTCTTTTCGTCATCTACACAGAGATGGCACTTACTGAAAGAGAAAACTGGAAAAAATTTAAAACGTTTATCGGATACTCGCTGGAGCGCTCATTACGAGTCAGTAAAAGTTGTAAAAGAAAATATAGAGACAATTGTGAGTAGTTTGGAACATTTTCAAGATCCAACAAAAGCAAATCTAGATACAAGATCAGGAGCAAGCCTGCTCCTGCCGGCTGTTTGTGATTTTACCTTTCTAACCTATATATAATTCTGGCTTTCTATACTGGAGGAAGTAAATTTAGTTCAACAATATTTGCAGTCTCCAAAAATGACTCTGGATAGAGGAATCACCAAACTAAACGCCTTGAATGAGTATTTAATGACCGAACGAACCACGATTGTAGACAATGCTGTAACTTTTGGCATAAAAAAATGCAATGACATGGACATCAACATCGAGAAACGAGGAAGAAGGAAGGTAAAAAGAACGATGCCGGGTGAATCAGCTCATGATGCTGGATTATCAATTCAAGAAGGAATACGTCGGTCAATGTGTGAATGCATAGACCGATTTATACAAGAATTGTCGACACGATACGGGGCCATGAAACAAATCAATAATATTTTCCAAATTATTGAAACAAAGTTTATGCTAGAAGCTTCAGATGACGCTCTGGCTGTAGCAGTTGACAATCTGATACAAATTTATGGTGAATTTGACAAGGAGCAAGTTTTCCAAGAAATAAAAAGGTACCGCAGGCATGCAAAAACCACCGATACGAGTATGGACATTGCTGCCAAATGGAGAGCCCAAGAAATCCTTTAATTTATAATAAAATGGGACTTCAGTGAATCGTTACCCTGTATACCGCTAATACTTCAATACTTCTTGACCATTTGCGTCTCGGTTGCATCATGCGAGAGGAGTTTTTCGAAACTAAAACTAATTAAAAATTATCTTCGATCTACAATGGGTCAAGAGCGACTGGTTAATCTAGCCGTGCTTTCAATAGAAAGAAAAATTTCCAAAGAAATCGATTTCACAGAAGTTATTGAGGAGTTCAGTAAATTGAAGGCACGAAAACACATATAACACGCTAAAAAAAAAAATAAAAAAAAACTATCTTTGATTTATTTTATCTATTTTTTTTCGATCGATTCGTATTTTATTTTCTTCACCCATATCCATTCCATATTGTAGGTATGTATGTTTATTTAGCCTAAATAATGTAATTCGAATTTAAATTTCACTTGCCAGATTTTAACGAAATAAACATTTATACATACAAATGTAAACTGAATAAAAAGCTTGTAAAATTACTTTTTTAAAGCTATGGGGGGCCACCACGTGCCTGTAACTGCAACTGTGGACAATTGTTCCTTGTATAAAAATATCAGGTGTAAACAATTTCTCATCCATTGTTGGATAGTTTGATGCGGATATTTTATACGGGGATTTGGAGGCACGTCACCCTGTGTTAAGCAGCAACAACTTACAGCTATCTAGTGCCATACCTAAAATGTGGTGATATATCTAGCAAGCTCATCTGCCATGTATGTTTTTCACAAAGACCACTGAGAGGTGGCATTGACTTTACTGGCAGCATCCATCTGGTTCCCTTCAGAGGGAGTAGATGAAGAGGTATTTCAGAGCTGCTGTGGGTGTCGTCTGCAGTCCTCCACTAATACAGTAAAAATTTCATCTTAATAGGTATATATGTAAATGAGAGGATGTGAGGTTGTGACATACAAACAGACGGATGGAGAGACTGAAAATGCATCCTCTGGAATGGCTGTAGCAATATCCACCAAACTTGGCACACATTAATTAGAGTCTGGAAAAAAATATTGTAGAGGTAAGACAGTGCTAGCACCCCAAGGGTAGGGTGGGAGGGGAGTAGGGAAGAGAGGTCTCTGATGTCGACCTTCTTATTCGAAGCTAAAACGATGCAACGCTGGGCAGGCGTCGTATACAGCGGAGAGAAACATCAGTGAGACAAGATTTGTTTGTTGATGAACTTCGTAGGAAGGAGTTCTAGCTACTGGTTTTAAACAGTATTCTGATCTCACTAAGTAGACTAAGTAGAAGTGCATAGATGTGATACTGTTCATCTAATTATATTTTGGGTATAAAGATCAAAAGGCGCGATAAAATTGGCAATGTGCAGTGCATACGTATTCCAATAGGTTTTTGGATATTGTATGACTGAAAGCAGTGCTGTAAGACTGAAAGAGTCTAGTAGGATTTAGGATTTCGCCTTCCCCGTACTGTTTTTAGAAAGGTTTCGTCTTACAAAGAATATTGTGGGAGGGTTAACGGGTTAAAACCGCTGTTAAGGTATTCTATACTAATGGATTAAGGATGAATGCAAGGAGGTGCACTCGAATTGCTTAAATATACGATATTCTACACCACCTGCCTGCAACTGAAGCGCTGCTAATTTGCTGAGAGTTGATCCCAGTCGTCAAATCGTGGCGTAATCAAAACATATTCGGTAGGTCAAGCTCTGGTTTCAAAAAACAACATTAAGTCATAGCCACTGCGTAGATGTATTGGAAGTCTGCAGTCTCTAACCCATGTAGGAATTACCAAGGTGACAACGGGGCCAAATGCTGGTGTGGCAGGCTTGGCTTCCCTAACCTGACCCAAGCCTCAACTGCGCTTTAAAAGTCATACCCGGGTTTGTTAGTCTCCGCCCACGATTTAGCGAAGTTCCAGCTGAGCCATGTATACCGATCCTGGTTTTTCAGCCTTTGACCTCAAAATGTATTCTGAGAGTAATAAAACTAGTGTAGAGTTCTTGGTAAAAATGTTATTAATGTGAGTTTCTTGGCCTTGATTATGACCGTGCAATTCGTAGATCCGCGTTATCTACGTCGAACGTACAGAGACACCGCAATCATTTTTCTTTGTTCCATCGTATTCGTATATTTTTGGAGTTAACCTGCAATCAGTTCACTCTAGAATATCTTCTATATTGTAGTCAATATTTTTCCTATCTTCTTTGTGAGTTAGTTATTGCGGAAACCTCCACTTAATCACCAATAAATTGGGTTGATTGGTTCATTGATTCTTAATACAAAGCTTGGTTTGCACCTAAGAACTCGTCTAGATTTCAATATTAGATTTGGGCTACATTTCAATACCACCATTGGGCCTAATTTTAATACTTCCCTTGAGGCAAGTTTCAGAGTCAGCACTGAGCCACTCTTTAATGCCAGGGCTGGCACGAAATTTTCATCCCAATATTTTCTCAAGCATGAACGATGCTTCGATTCCTAAATTGAACCAGAGTTTAGATGGATTGGCAAAAGCTTGGACCAATCATTGATCTTTTGTTATTCCTACATGGGAAGTACCATGTTCAGTAAGCTGGACATGGGACTATAATAGGATTCTGAGGAGCGATACAGCTGACGCACTGGCCACGGATAGTTCTGGCAAGCATGTCTTTTATACGGGTAATTCGATAAGCCACTTCAATAAAACCTTAAAAAAGAGAAGATAGTGTCAGGAAAAATTGCTGACTTACTTAAGAAAGCCCGCACAAAGGTTCGGAATATTATGGCAGTCGTCGAGATATTGTAGAGTTTTAACAATAGTTACTGAAAGAAGCAGAAAAAAATCATAAAGAGCGGGAAGTATAGATTTTGAGCATCTTCTTATCCATATCCGTAGAAGGCTGAGGGATCTGCTTTGCTCCTTTTCCCATATTGTAGAACTCAGTTAACCTGTGATGGCAGTACAGTTGACGTTCCAAAATATACAAAATTACATTTATAAACTTTAATGATTTTGGGTTACGTTCATTATTTCTAATTACTTGTTGCAAACATTATTTAAGTAGGCCGAAACAATTTTGAATTCTGAAAATGTGTATAAAAGCCGAATTTAATTGTTACATAGTTTCAGTCTCAGTTTTGTCTTGTTACTCTAAACGTCAAAATTTGTAAAACCTTTCTTGAAAAAATAAATATCATTTAAAAAAATATACGAATTGTTTGAAGAAAATATTTAAATTAATTCTCTCTTTTTCGTGGATACTTAAGCCATCGGACGCCTGGGGCTCTCGAGGCAATTGCAGATCCGGAGCTGTGAAGGAATTCAGAATCTCTGATGAATCGGTCCTAATCTGGAAATTGGATCATCGACAATCAGAGGACGATAACTTACCTCAGAGAGCATATGCAGTGCTGCTTGTGGTGTACGATATTAGCGTTATCATTAGTACCCACAAACCCTCTAAGCCAGACAACACATTCTGAGGAGCAGCACATCATTTCTAGCTTCCAAGAAACACCAGGTAAAGTCATAAAAATTAAGGCAAGACCTCATTCGATGTTTAAAGTAATTCCCTCGCCGATATAAAGAGACGAGCACGGAGGAATTTGCAATATAAAAATTTTTCTTAGCCACCCATAAAACAACATAACACCCCCAGACCACCACATCCATTTATTCTTAGTAGTATCCTGGTGGATTCTCGTAATAATAGCTTTTCTGAAACTCCTACAGTAATAGCCTTTTCCGATTTATGGATACCAAGAGAGCACGGGTTACTCCCGAGTTTTCTATCATAAAAAGCAGGAAAATATTTTTAGTAAATCAATTCCTTATATTGAACTTAGGGCTTCACGATACTCGAGATAATTCTCGCTGCCAGTGCCGGTCTCGACACGATACCGAGACCGGCAGCGAGACCAATATCATTGGTAACAGTGCGATACCGAGAGCGAGATTGAGGTGACGAGAGTGGACGAGATATTAGTTTTTATTATTTTATTGTGGAAAATTTTTTAGTTGTTTCAACTTTTATGTTGCTCCGCAAATTGTCAATTGTGTGATTTGTGGGGCGCATAAGTATCCCCTAATCCCACTTACAGTTAAATTGACTTTGCTCTCTGCGGACTCCAACGATGGACGATACCTCTTGTCCCATTTACGTGACCGCCGAATTTATGAAAGCGTTCGTCTATTTCTAGCCTATCTGCACGACAAACCGAGTTCCGTCTGTATTGACGGTAAAAACTGCACCAATGTCATGTTAATTATACACCAAGAAGGCTTGCCCACAGACCCAACCGTCTTACACCAACTTTTCACTCCGGTCTCCGATCAAGTACCTCTCCGCAGCAGCTTGTCTGTCTATTACCAGAACGTAAGAGGACTTCGCATAAAAACATCCAATATTTTTCTTAACTCCCACAAATTCCCGCGTGATATCTTTGCCTTAACTGAAACCAATCTAACACCAGGAATTCTCGAAAATGAACTATTCCCTCCAAACTATACCATTTTCCGTGTTGACGGTTGTATAGGCACCAATGATCCACCAGGTCGCGGGGTTCTCAGAGCTGCTCACAACCGTTATGATGCCACCCTTCTAAAGACCTCCGACAATATCAGAATTTGTATGTATAAAAATAGCACTAAATAAGTGCCCTCTGTACATCCTCTGTTGTTACATTCGCCCCTCTAAACCTCTAGATGCCTACGAGCCCATAATTGAAGCGATCAACACCCTGCTTGAGAACGCTAACGCCGCCGATGAATTTATTTTATTGGGTGACTTTAGCCTCCCCCGTATTCAATAGTCATTGTCTGAGGACTGTTCTCACTTTGTCCCCCTTAACGCATCTTCGGCCAAAGAAGCCTTTTTTACCGATCAGCTCTCCGTTTCTGGTCTCTTTCAAGTAAGTGGAGTCAGGAACTTTCTGGACAGACAATTAGACTTAATCTTTTCTTCAGACCCAGTTAACTCGGCTGTCGCGGAAAGCAACCATCTCCTTTTCTCTCTCGATCGTCACCATCCTCCCCTGCTCCTTGTTTTCTCCTACGAACACCCTCATGCACTTTCAAGCTCCGAATCTTCTCTTTCCTTCAATTTTCGTAAAGGCGACTTTGAAAAATTAAATCACTTGCTCCTCAACTCTAACATTGCCACTATCCCTCAACATCTTCCAGTTGACGTTGCTTTAGAGGCGTTCTATTCGGAAATACACGCTTGTCTTACACAATCTATCCCCCTTTTCCCTCGTATAAACTACTCCTCATCACCCGTATGGTACGACAAAGAATTACCCTCTCTGCGCAACAGGAGAAAAAAACGTTGGCAAACTTTTCTTCTATCCCAGACCGAGTCCGACTATTCTTCCTACCTATCTGCTTATACCTCTTTTTCTGAACGTTGTGATATCCTCTACTATGAGTACCTTCAACGGATGGAAACTAGCCTCATATCCGACCCCAAGCGTTTTTATAACTTTATTAATTCCAAAATGAAATCCAATGATTACCCACCCTTCTACCCTAAACTTGAGAATACGTCTTCGTCTGATCCTAAGGTTATCGCCAACCTCTTTGCACACTTCTTCAGTAAATCTTTCAGCGACAATTCCCTACAACCTGACCTTAACTACTTTTCATTCTTGGACAAATGCACTCAAACGTCGTTTACGTCTTTCGACCCTGATTCCGAACTAATCGCCGCCAGTATCAACGGGCTTGAGGACGACTTCAAGCTTACCGACGTACCAGTCCCTATCGTTACCTCTTTGTGTGACCCAGGAATAATCTGTGATAGTGAACTCAATTTCCGTTCCAACTTTGACTGCATAATTAACAGAGCTAACTCCGCGCTAGGGTTTGTGAAGTGCTGGTCCAGAGAGTTCTCCAATCCATATGCTTCCAAATCTCTCTAGGTATGGTCACCTACACAAACAACTCACATTAACAGGATTGAATCCGACGAGCGTAGGTTCATTCGCTTCGCTCTACGTGATCTTCCGTGGGTAGACAGATTCAACCTTCCACCTTATGAAAACCGTCTGAAACTGATAGACTTACAACCTTTAAGTAAACGTCGTGATGTTTCCGACATTCTCTTCATTCATCAGCTATTAAATGGTGCCATAGACTGCTCTTCAATCCTGCAATCTTTACCAATCTATACCAATCCCCGCAACCTTAGGTCCACTCCCCTTTTCCGACTCGACCGCCATTGCACAAACTACGGTCAAAGTGAGCCAATTACCAGGATGCTACGAAAAGTCAACGACCTTTCCTCCTTTGACTTCCATCTGAGTAAATCATCCCTTCACAAAGCCTTATATCTTGATCCCGCCCATCTTGATCGCCTTTCTTAATTCTTCTTCCTTCCAGCCCGTATCTACTTTAATTAGAGCTCATATTGTAGCTTTTACTATTTATTTATTATAGCTTGTATTATTAGTATTATGTTATAGCTTGTAATAAGCTTAAATAAATAAATAAATACACTGCTTTCCTCAATCTCTTCTTTCTACATTATTTCCTTCTTCAGATGTTTGCGTTTTATCCCCAATAGTAAAGAAGAGCCTTTGTTACATTGTTTTGGCGAGGGGAATAAGAAGAAAATGTATATATATATGCACATAGATATATCACTTGTCCTCGGTCCCCATTATCCTACCGAAATTCCTTTTTTTATCTTGCCGAGAGCGAGATCGGACCGAGACTGGCCTCTATCTCGCCAAGATTGCGACGAGAGCATGATCGTCTTCACTTTGACGAGACCAAGACCGATATGTGCCAAAGTCTCGGTTCTGTCTCGATGCCCTAATTCAACTGTAACTAGTTGTTTCTTATGCGTTCACATTCGAGTCACTCTACCTAGAGTTTCCTCCGGCAATATGTACAATCATGTATAGTACAGCCAATGAATTATTCTGGCACGTCTCATCACTGGAGTCCATACATGATATATCAACTTTTCAGAATTTATACCACTGAAATAACTCATTCGTCAAAAATTGCCCTTAAATTTAAATCAAAAATAAACATAAATCAAAAACCAGAAGAAAATCACAACTGTATTTCACATCAACGAGATGTGCGGGTAGCGTCTGACTTTATATTTGGCACGGAAAAATCAACAGGACCTAACAGAGCAACACCACAAACCACTTGAGTATGCAAATTTATGAAGAGATTTCAAAATTGCTTCGACCAAAATTTCGCATCAATCTCAGCTCAAGAAATTCAATGACAGGCCCAACAATTTTATATCACAGAATCCTTCTTCCTTCCGGAAGTCTAAGCTTTCTCCGTTAGTTCCGCAGCTATATCCTTTCTGTCGAAAAGTAATACATATTTAAATGCAAAGATGGAATTACAAGCTGACTAAGTAATATAGGCCGAATATGAAAAGGTTACTTTTAATTTCTCTTGAAATTTCCCTCAACTTAGGAACAGTAGAGCTAAAAAATTGTCCCTAACTTAAGAACAGTAGAGCTAAATTACCTACCTTGGGTTAGCAGATTTTCCGTTTCCTTATTTTTGGCAGAAATTGGTGGAGACCCTATTTTGCTTCACCAAACTATGATTTACACTTTTCTCTACACTATCACTGAAAAATTGCACCGGTTCTTGCAAATTATTTCTTTTCGCATAAATTAGAAACCGTAAAATCTGCACTTTTCTCCATGTCGTCACAATTAATGAGGAAGAACCTGTTGCTGTGGCACTATTGCATTATAGTAGCCCGACACAATCAAATTTCCACTATACCGTCTCGGCAATGCTATTGAAGTTTTTATTCGTCAACTAATTGAATTTCCATCTGATTTCCGGTGAGGGACGCGTCTGCTGTATATAGCAACAATAAGAAGATATTTCGCCGCGTAAGTGAGATCACAGCCGCACTCTCTTAATATAAACTAATTTACGCACGACAGTCCTTCACGCCGCGTGTCAATTCTGCCGGAATTCAATGCCCGACTGAATGAGTATTTAGCAGAAAACTGACAGCATAAAGTTTGTCGACCACCACCGGAAGGTACAGGGAAGCTTTCTTATCAGTACCGCAAAGCTTAGAAAACATTTCGTGGTGGAAAGCTCTAAGCCAGCCGGAATATTTCGATACTGGAAGAATTCGCGTGCAGGATTTGAGTGCAAATAAGCGAAAATTACGTTAAATTATCAGTCCCTTAACACCTTGCAATAACACCACTTAGCGATTCTCGCAAGTTGACTTTAATTTTGGAAAATTAGTCCTTAACTGTTATTACCTTGAGAGTATTAAGATTCGCGGCACGATATCGACCGTCAAAGAATATCTGCTACACCTCCTTGGTTTTATGAAGACACAGCAATCGATCTCTTCGCTTAAGAACAAGAAAGGAGCGGAACGGCTTCTTTTTTAGATGCAATGTGTGAATAATTCAGATCAAGACGTAACCAGGCATACCAGATACCTTTCGAGGAGGCGGTAAGTGTCTTCCTCCAGGTAAATAAAGGAGCAATCTGTTTTCGAAGGTTTTGCATTTGATGTACAAGTCTTATATTGGGCCTAGACTTGAATGTAATTCCCAATTTGGGCAGGGGCCGGACATACCACATTGTCCGCGTTAGACAAAGTTCACCGTAAGATTATTAAACTTATTGGCGATTCCTCAATCTCCGAGGGGCTTGACTCTCTGTAGCATTGACGGAATGTCAGTTGCCTCTTACTCTTCTGTCGCTATTTCCATGGCCATTGTTCTAACGAAATTGCTAGCCTGATTTATTGTAGACACATGACAACGCGCAATACAAGAGCTACCTGTCGCTCCCATCCCTATACTCTGCAGGTCAAATTTTGGACGTACCGTAAAATTTCGGGAATCTTTTCTAAGCAGAATAACACGAATGTGGAACAGTTTACCGTCTTCTGTTTTTCCCTCGTCATATGAGCCCGAAACTTTCAAGCGGGGCGTATATCGACAACTCCTTCACTCAACCTCCTAAGCCATTTTCCTCGTTCTTAATTCCGTTCCTTACAAGGCTGTGCTTTAGCATTATAGGACATCCCCTGAGCTTTGTCAACATCATATATTAAAAAAAAGGAGTATGAGTACATTTTAATAATCAGTGGGACTGCCTAACTACTCATCGCACTCAAAAACATAAACACTACAAATTGGGCGGTGCTCTGACCCCCAAGTATCAACCCCTATACTCCTCCTTCGACCGACGGTCCTATCGTCTATACATATCTGTTCGGTTTTTTACCCCCGCTCCCTGTGCACCCAACCAGCAACCACCACCGGCAAACACTTTTATAGGAAGTGGGGAAATTCGAGTGAAAAATAATGAACTGGTAAGAGCTTACACTGAAATTGTGTAATGTAAACACATTTTTTTTTCTTTTGTATGACAGTAAAATATTTCACGAACCATATATTTCCTATGCACTCACATCCTGGAGGGTCAGATGTCATGGTAGCCATATACCCACTCGCTTATGATGACTCCGGCCGACGGTCCTATCCTCAAAGGAAAATTATAGTTTTGGTGTGCAAACAATTCGTTGTACAAAAGCTTTCGCCATATTTTGATCAAAAATACGCCTTTACTGGATTAAGCGAAATAGAATCTTTTCGTCGGTAAATATTTTTTTATCTCCACGGCACTTCCCCCACCTTCATACACTTTCCTAGTATTATTCAAGGTCATCTCCACCCTCTCCAATCCTCCTACCCCTCCTCCGACCGACGGTCCTATCATCTAGACATTTACCAAGAAACCTAACCTACCCACCACTCTTACATTAATTATAAGCACTACTACCCACTACACAGTACTCAGTACCCACCTTTGAAAATAAGATAATTGAAAGCTAATTCACTAATTTACTGCGGTCTACTTTTTAACCGATTTCAAAAAAAAGAGGAGGTTCTCAATTCGACTGTTTTTTTTGTATGTTTGTTACGCGATCATTCCGCCAATTATGAATTGATTTTGATGATTCTGTTTTTGTTTGGTAGGTCATACTTTAGAGGTCCAAACAATTTTGGTGGGGTTGGGGTGAAACCTAACTTTGTAATGCGTGGACCAATTTGGATGGTTCTTTTTTTGTTGTACAGAGAATGATCCCCCATTGCTAATAGGGGGAAAAAAATTGGCCTAGGGTGGGGGGAGGGGGGAGGTGTAGTCTAGCATCGTAACGCGTGGTTCGATTTGAATGGTTCCTAGCTGTTATATAGCGTATGATCCCCCATTGCTTATAGGAGGATAATTTGGTTCTATGGTGGGGGAGGGGTAGTCTAATTTCGTAATGCTTGCCTCAACTTTCGATAATTCTTTGTCTGTTGGGTAGAGTATGTGCCCCGATTGATACCGCGAGAAAAAAAATTTTGGTTGGATGGGGTGGGGGGGGGGTAGGGGGTTGAACCTAACTTTTTAACGAGTAGACCGATTTGGATGGTTCTGTTTTTGTTGTACAGAGTAAAAGACAATAAAAAGTCAAAAAGAAAATAGTTTTTAAAAAAAAAATTTTACCGACTTCACAAAAAGCATAAAATAATTTTTAATTTTATATCTATTAGGACATTTTGAAGTCGGTGCAAATTAAAGAAGCAAAACAATTACCCAATCATAATCGAAGATACTATATAAATTTTCCTAAACGTTTCAGCTCACGGGATCATAAAAAGGACGATTAAAGACTTTTGTTGTAGTTTGGTTTGTTTTTTAATTTGCACCGACTTCAAAATGCCCTCATAGATATAAAATTAAAAATTATTTTATGCTTTTTAGTGCTTTTCGTGAAGTCGGCTAAATTTTTTTTAAATACTATTTTATTACGTCTAAATATTCACGTGTTCATTTGTGCTTCCTACATTTTCCGCTTTTAAGTAGTTTTTAGACGTTTCTCTGAAGGTGTTTCGTCGGCTTAGGGGGGGTGGGGGGTATTAAATTTTTATTTTTTTTACAACTGTGGTGCTGTGTGTAAATTTGATCGATTGGAGCAAAACTGCAAGAGATACAGTGCCTTGGATCTCCCTCTATTCGATACATCCCCTATATGTTTCGTTCATATTAATCGCATTGAGGAGATTCAGCGTAGATTTTTGAGATTTATCCGATTCGAGGAAACGATTACAAGTGGATCTACAATTTAAGATAGATTCCGAACCACCGACATTACTCTGCAACGCATGGTCTTTTTAAAAGAGTTTATTTAACTTGCAATGTTCGTATGCATGTCTTTCCGTTTCAAAATTTGTAATCGATTTTTCCGCCATTTCCTTTCATAAGATCGAGCTGAAATTGTGCACACAGCTTTAGTTTTGATGACAAGTATATTTAATATCGTTCTAAGTCCAATATGGCAGATTACTGTTTTCTTTACAACCCCCTTGACATGGGTATCAAATGAAACGCTTTGATGAGCATAATCCTATAAGCTACGTAATGCCATTTTAAATCTAATATAGGGGCCCCAGATGCCGTATTACCAACAGATATGGGAATCAAAAGCTAAATTATCGATACTTGGTATTGCAATGTATCGGAATGTTGCGATACCGGAGTGTCAATAAATTGTCAATGAATTATCGATCCTTGAAAGTATCGGTGTTCAAATGATTACAGTTGTAAAATTTAATTTAATTTATAGAATTTAATATAAAATATTAAATTATTAATAAACCACAGATAATTATGGGCGAAGAATTCAATTTGCTCAACACTAAATGACATAGCTGAGCACCTGAAAGTACGGCTCATCTGGGTGCCTGGACATAGTGATATTCCGGGCAATTGCAGAGCCGACGAACTAGCTAGAATCGGTACCACACGTCCTGATTCCGACATTAACCACCAGCCGGGTAAACCGCTAGCTACATGCAAAATAGAGCTCTCACAGGAGGCTCTCAAGATTGCTAATAACAACTGGCAAGAAGAACACACCTGCCTGATTACCCGACAGATATGGCCAAAGCTTGACCTTAAGCGGTCAAGAGGGCTTATCCTACTCGGACGCAAACAAATTAGCACTACAGTAGCCGTAATCACGGGTCACTGCCTCATAGGTAGACACGCCGATAGGCTGGGCGTGCCCTCAAACGACTTCTGTAGGAGTTGCCACGACGAGGAGGAAGATGAAACCATACTTCACCTCCTCGGTAGCTGCCCGCCCTAGCCAACCGTAGGAACCGGTTTTTGGGCTCCCCCTACTTCAAAGAGCTAACCGAGCTAGGCTCCATAGATGCCAAAAACCTAACTCGATTTATCGGGAGTTCAAAATGGTTCCCGACGATGAACTAAGGATGAACATCCTTCACAACCCAGTCAACATAATTTTGACTTCCCGTGAACTAGTTCCACTAGATACAAAAACTGGTTCGGTGTACAGGGGACAGAACCCTCCTATTCCTTAGGTAATTTAATGGGGTTGTAAATTTCAAGCCTCAACGTGGTAGCACAAAGGGCCTCTTAGGCCTAAGTGTGCCTTCTTAGGCAGCCTCTTTAACCTAACCTAATCTAACCATCATTAGAGTCACTGCTACTTCTTTTTTAAAATTCCGTGGCTTTATAAATGTTTCCATATGTTGGAAGTATTATTCCAGGGCACTGTGCTCGCTCACCATCGAGTCATTTGAACTCTGCCCATACTTCACTCTTTGGAGGAGCCATTGTTTTTTCATCTCAATTTTCCCGACTCCAAACCTACCAATTCTATGAAGTATATGAAGTATACCATGTGAGATGTAAACAATAAAAATCACTTGTTTAGACGAAACAGAAAGATATGTTACAGTCAAAACCACATATGAAACAGGAAGATAAATGTAGTTACCAAAATTGTTGACAATTGTTTAATATTGAGTGGTCGTCAAATGAAAATCAACTAAAAGTCAAATACCACAGTCTGCTACAAGAAAAAATTGGCGCGATTTTCAAAAAAAGATTCTGATTTTTTTTCAATTTATTTCAAAATTGTTCGAATTTAGATACTATTTGAGTATCGATACAAAAATATCGATTATAGCATTTATCGGACGTTGAAAACATCGATACAAAATATCGATATTTTTGCAGTGCATTATCGATACTACGATATATAGATGTACTATCACCCATCTCTGATTACCAATGGGCAGTGATATCGATTTAAAATTTTGTATACATTTGCAGTTTTGATAGCAAAACATAGTTTTATCCATGACCTTTGATGATGCTCATCTGAAGCTGCAACCCGGGTACCCTGGTACACTGAGGATTATAAATACGTTTAGTTTAGTTTTCCCAGGTAAATAGGTACTTGAAGAACTGAGCGTTTAAGGGACGAAAAATTAAAAACATGTTTAAGCTAAGAAAAATTTATTTAACCCCGCTATGGCGAACTTATTAAAATTAATTCAAACCCTTCAACTTGATTGGAAACTACTAGTTGGTTTGTTTTTGAAAAATGTCTTATGTGTAGAAGTTGGTTTTAAACAAAAATTAGCGCTTTTTTTGTATTCTGGTGTGTAGAAAAATTATTTAATGTAAGGGTACCGCTAGGGTGATTTCCGATACACTTAAGGGATTGGTATATATTATTTTAACCTTACTAACTAAAAGTTATTTTAAAAAGAAAGGGTTTTCGCATTAGCAAGTGCGAAATGCAAAGTTTTTAATTTTTAGGGTTGCACTGGGAGTAGTTTTCGATCAAATTAGAGGGTTAGCATTAATATTAGTAAGTTCGCCATACCCGAATTACTAATACCGAAAATAAGAAGAACTGAGGGCAGAAATAAACAACGATCCCTGGGGACTCGGGTACAAGATAACCATGCGCAAACTTGGAGCCCACAAAACGAGCCAGTGTCTGGATGCACTACGCACGGAGAAAATAGTGAACGCCTTGTTTCCGACCTAACCAGAGAGAACACAAGCACAGCACCCCACTGCGATGGAAGAAGTTCCGCTTTTCAGCTCAAGCTCAATTAGGCCGAGGGATCCTTGTAGAGCAATAAAGCCTCAGAGCCAGATGGAGTCCCAACCCAGACCCAGATGGAGTCCCAACAGAAGCCCTAAAGGTCATAGTCCACTCATACCCACAGGTACTGTTGAAAATGTACAACGGCTGTCTGAAAGAGGGAACCTTTACCAAGCGGGGGAAAATGCAGAGGCTTGTACTTATAAGCAAGGGAAGGGAGATCTAGGAACTCCAGCGGCGCACATACCCCTGTTCATGCTGGATACGGCCGGAAAACTATGCTGAAACCGCGCCTAGCATCAGCCATACAGAGAGTAGGAGGTCTTTCAGACAAACAGTATGGTTTCCGGAAAGGGCGATCAACCATTGGAGCGGTAGAAAAAGTGGTATAAGTCTTCCACGCGGCGCAACAAGGGAACCACCACTCAAGAAAAGTAGTCCTGCTGGTAGCACTGGATGTTAAAAACGCCTTTAACTCCGCCAGATGGTGCGACATGGTCAACGCTCTAGAGTACACCTTTAGAACACCGGAGTAGCTCCTCCGGATGGTAGAGAGCTACCTACATTACAGAGTTCTTCTCTATGACACCAAAGAAGGACCAGGCTGGAAGAAAATTGCAGCAGGAGCCGCGCAAGGGTCGATTCTAGGCTAGGAGCTGTGGAATATAGCGTACGATGGAATACTGCGCATGGACATGCCAGAAAATACCTTCTTGGTGGGTTACGCGGATTACATCGCCGCAGTAATGGCGGCACGAGATGTCGACGCTGCGCAGCTTAGATTAAGTCAGGTAATGCGGCGGGTAAGCACCTGGATAGAGAACATGGCCTAAGTCTAGCCAACCAGAAGACCGAGATTGTCCTGCTAACTAGAAAGCGGATCCCTACGATTAGGGAAGTGCGAGTGTGGGATGAGGACATTCTGGCGAGCCAGGTAGTTAAATACCTGGGAATAAGGTTGGACTCCAAACTCAGCTTTTGGGACAGGGCAGCACAGACCACAACCCAGTTAAGCAGGCTCATGACCAACGTGGGAGGCGAGTAAGAGGCGACTGCTTATGTCGATCACGCACTTGATCCTACTGTACAGATGTGAGATCTGGGCTGATGCGCTGAAGGTCGAAAAGTAAAGGAAACGGATGGCGGTAGTACAGAGCAGAGGAGCCCTTAGAGCTGCTTCCGGCTACATAACGGCGTTGGAGCGAGCGGTCCTGGTTTTAGCAGCCTGGGGGTGACGGCGCAAGAGCGGAAACAGCTTCATGACAGGCCGAAATCGAAAAAGAGGTAGCGAAAGTCGAAGCTAGCGAATACGCCCTTACGAGATGGCAACGCTCAACACACCTTCTTCGAATGCAGAAGGTGGAACGCAGAGAAACAGGAACTAGAAGAAGAGGTCGGGGGATTTACGCCCGAGGACATAGTGAACAGCATGCTCAGAGGTGAAGCTCAATGGGACCGAGGTGGAGTATTTATCCAGAAGATCCTGCAACAAAAGAAAAAGAAAACAACAGAAGCACTGGACGAACTGTAGTAGGATAAGACCTAGAATATAAGATGCCAATGATGGCATAATAGGCACCACCCTGAAGTAATACCAAAAGTAGTCCAAAGTGCATGAAAGAAGGAGGTTTTTTAGTGGGTGCGAGTTCCACACACCAGGCCAAAGCACCGCCCTGACCGCGCATAACGCATTTTTCCCCCTTAAAAAAAATTACCCGAATTACTCGGGGCGCCAATTATTAGCGGGGTTAAACAATTTTTTCTTAACTTAAAAAATGTTTTTAATATTTCGTTCGTTGAACGTTCAGTTCTTCAAGTATCTAGGTAAATGGGATATTAATGACTCAGCAACAGCTAGAGAACTTTGCCACAGGACAAGCCTATACTACGCTAAGCAGAGTTCGCTCATTAGATGGTCTTATAATTATGAACTATATTGCTTTAAACTATCAGGAAATGCTATAGCAGAAATGAATGACAAACTTACTGAACATGTGAATAGTCAAAGTGGATAACATCAAATATTAAAAAACATACATGCAGACAAGTTTAGGCATTGCGACAAATAATTCTAATATATGTAAAAAGCCTTTTTAAAAACAAGCTTTCATTTAAAAACCACAAATTGAAAAGTATTTGTAGATGACAATAAACATAAGGAGGGCATCCCCATTCGCCCAGTTGTAGCATATATGTTATATGTAGATGTGCACCAGCTCATAAACTAGCAAGAAAAGCTAATTACTTATTTAAAGAAAGCACCAACTTCACCCCGAAGTATGCAGTAAGAAATTCAATTGATTTGGTTAACAAAATAAAAGATATCAATGTTCCGAATAACTCTAAATTAGTTTCCTTTGATAACAAGAGTTTATTAACAAACGTGCCTGTTCCTGATCCTTTAGATGAAGTATACAAAATCTTAACGAAAAGTCGAGTTGATCCGTGTATAGCGTCTAAATTAAAAATATAATTAAATGTTGTGTGAAACACCACTAATTTAAATTTAAAGATGTCTTGTTTAAAAAGACAAAGGTTTAGCTATGGGCTCTCCATTCTCTCCTCTTCTGGCTGACATTTATATAACAAAAATTGAAAAATTAATATTTAAAGACAAGGACAAAACGTCCAACATTCCATACTGGAATAGGTATATCGATGACATATTGATATTTGGAGTGGGACTAGCCGACAACTAGAAAAATTCTTGACCTATTTGAACTCTATTTGCGATTCAATACAGTTCACAATGGAAACAGGACACAACACAACAAAGCATAAATTTGGCATTTATATAGGAAGGAAACCTATAGCGATAACGTCATCCCAATTACCTCAAGACATCCATGGAACCAAAAGCTAGCTGCTTATGGGGCCGTATTTCAGATAGAGTGGGAAAAGAATTAAGGAAACTAAACATCAATCCAGCACACTATTGTAATCAAAATCTCGACAAGCTTTTAAAATCAACCACTCAATAGGATAAAAGCAAATTAAATGGTATCTACAAAATAAAATATGACTAATGTCCAGCCGCCTATGTAGGGCAAACAGGAAGATCCTTTTCATCTGAAGACTTTGTGCCTTCCCTAGATGAGTTTGGTCATATCTAAGACCGTCCCGCTGCCTCCAATGCCTTGCCCATTATATCTCGTGATATTATCATGGATGGTATCAATGAGCTTAAACTTGACTTTTCTTTTGGTCCTGATGGTGTTCCACCTGCGTTCTTGAAATCCTGCTCTCACGCCCTACTCACTCCGCTGGCAGATTTCCTACATTATGGAAGAGCTCCTTTAAAATTTCCGTTTATAAAAAGGGGCATAAAAACTTAATAACAAATTATAGGCCAATAGCGAAGCTTTCCTGCATACCCAAATTGTTCCACCATAAGTAAGATGTGTTTTATTTCGCATTTCCTTTGCTTTTGACGACATGAATGAAATGAATAACATCTGTGCCCGTAAGATTGAGGTTGCCTGCAATTACTACGTTCGATTTGTTTTCGGCCTGTGGCAGTTTGAACTTGTTTCATACCTCTCTGTCATGTTATCTTAATCGAAGAACCTTGATACTATTATACAGCTTGCTACATTCAAACAAGCCGCATTACCTGTAGAAACTGTTATACTTAACGATATCCCAAAGAAACAAAAACTTAGTAATACCACGTTTTTATAAATCAATCATGGAGGGCTCTTATTTTGTTGAGATCATCCATTTATGAAATTGATAACCGACTAATATACAGACTGCGGATACCATCAAGAGGCTTATATATATTCACGTAAATTAACCTCACTTTTCTACTGAAACTTTAAAGTTTTATGAATTTTCACTTTACTCTTTTCTTTTCGATTCTTTTTTTGCATATTTTATTGTAGCTTATTATCTAGCATAAATTCAATTAATCATATACTTATAAAAGATCAATCTTGAGTACTTTAGTCATAAATAAAGTTATAGATATTTTGAAGCTGAATCCAAAATTAGGAAGTTTTTTGTTTTGGGTTTTTTTAGCGGGAGAGGTAAAAATCTTCCAAAAGACACCGGACAGTTCGTGCCCTCTAATAGTGTAAGATTCTTACGCACTAAAAATACATAGAAGCGGATCCCTTTCCATCTCCCTAAATGGGGAGAGTTATCCAGTTATCCCACTGTCGCCGCTTACTTAGGTTCCCTGCATCACTGCTAGAATGTCTATCTGCAGGAATCCATGTTGTTCAACCATCTTCAGTGTTCCTTCTTGGTCCATGCGTTAATCATAATCTTCGCCCCTTCTCTGCTTAAATGAGGCCATGAAGCTTTAGTACAGAGCAAAAACGTTAGAGCCTACCGTATATGCCACCGTCTCACCTTCATAAGTGCTAGTTGTTATTTTGCATATGGCCCCTGCTTCCAGAACTGCCAATGCAGATTCCCTCGGCATGGCCTACTACAACTTTAGAGTAAGGAGGACTTTTCAAGAGGTTTTCTCCTACCACGTTAGATACTTGGCTATGTTCTAGGATGCATTGCCCGATTGCTACCGCATGTAGGTGTAACTAACACTTGAGAATCTTCAGATGAGGAACGCCGTATCGTAGAAGGCTTCAACGCTTCCGTCCATCTCCAAGCAATCAAATTAAAAAGTTACTCCTTATCTAATTCGTCGTCGTGGAAAGAATAGGATTAAAAAAAATACAATAAAAATATAATACTAAGAGAAGTAAATTTAGTATGATAAGACTGCTTTGTATTATTACAAATATTTGGTGTTTGTTGTAATTACAGTTATTTGTACTTCCTATTATTTGAGATATAAAACTCTCTAAACAATTTGAAATTACCCCATTTTACTGTATATCCGTCCGCCTATATCTATGGAACCCAGGCAAATTTACACTTCATCAAATAGGCTATCGGAAAGTAATCCTAAAATGCAAGAATTGTTTTCGGACCTTAGAATTTGAAGCCCTTAGTCATGAAATATTCGATTTAAAAGATGTGGCAAACGCACTCCCGCTCCCTACCCTGCCCCCCTTATTTCACCACTCTAATGCGTGCAGAATTCTGTCATATGCGGGCCTAGGGCTTCACGATACTCGAGATAATTCTCGCTGTCGGTACCGGTTTCGACACGAGATCGGCACTGGCAGCGAAACCAATATCATTGGTAACAGTGCGATTACGAGAGCGAGATTATGGTGACGAGGGTGGACCGGATTTTAGTTTTATCATTTTATTGTGGAATTTTTTTTTAGTTGCTTCAGATTAAGGCGCATGTAAATATACAGGGCTTTCTTCATTCGCTTCTTCCAAAATTTTTTATTTTTTTTTTTATATATGATGATGCCAAAGCTCAGGGGATGCCCTATGATGCTTAAGCACAGCCTTGGCAGGAAAGGAATTAAGGATGAGGGAAATGGGTTAGGAGTTTGGGTGAAGGAGGTGTCAATGTACGCCCCGTTTGAAAGTTTCAGGCTGATAAGACGAGGGAAAAACAGAAGATGGTAAACTGTTCCACATTCGTGTTGTTCTGCTTAGAAAAGATTCCCGAAATTTGACGGTACGTCCAAATTTGACCTGGAGAGTATAGGGGTGGGAGCGACTTGTTGATCTTGTATCGCGCGTTGTCATAAGTCTACAAGGAATCAGGCTAGCAATTTCGTTAGAACAACGGCCATGGAAATAATGATAGAAGAGTGAGAGACAACCGACATTCCTCCAGAGAGTCAAGACCCTCAGAGATTGAGGGATCGCCAATAAGCTTAACAGCTTTACGCTGGACTTTGTCTAACGCGGACAGTGCGGTGTGTCCGGCCCCTGCCCAAATATGGGAATTATATTCAAGTCTAGGCCTAATGTGGGACTTGTAGATCAGCGCTAAGTCAGGTGGGTGAAATATTTCTTACATCTCTGTGAAAACCCAAACATTTCATCGCATTTTTAGCGATTGCAAATATATGATCAGTCCAGCTAAGATTGCTGGATATCTCGATACCCAAGATGTTTAGGGAGGGTGAATTGGCTATATTCACTCCGTCGACTGAAATGGGTTGGGGGTGAACTGGGCGTTTTTTAAGGGACATTAAACAGCATTGGGTTTTGGATGCATTAAACGTAACACGATTTGCTCTGCCCCAAGCAAGGACCTTGGAAATGTCGTTGTTTAATGATCTAAACATGCGTTCCCGATTGGCTTCTGTATTATTTCCTTATTCAGATATTTGCGTTTTTTGCTTTTGGAAAAAAACGCAAATATCTGAATAAGGAAATAATTTAGGAAGAAGCGAATGAGGAAAGCCCTGAATATTTACATTGCCTTTGCTACCTTGTTTGGGGGGGGGGATAAGAAAAAAACGCATATATACACAGATATGTCACTTGTCCTCGCTCCCCGTTGTCCCACCGAAATTCCCTTTTTATATCTTGTCGAGAGCGAGACCGGACCGAGATTGACCTTTATCTCGCCGTCTTGACCTTGACTAGACCCGGACCGAGATATTCCAAAGTCTCGGTCTTGTCTCGTTGTCGTGAAACCCTATGCGGGTTGAATACGGTAATGTCCAGTTTTTCTAAAATTAACGTCAATAATACAAAGTAAGTATTTATTAATTTTGGTAAATATGTGCTATTGCCACCGCCAAAGATTTCCCAGTGAAATACTCAGAAACCTATGAATAGAGAGAACACCTTATAATTTTGCTTACCTTTATAGGTCCATATTTACCTAATAGTTTGTAATTTTTATATTATTTAAAATTTTACAAGTTTGCAGCAATTAATTTATAGGAAATACTTTAAAACATTATTTTCGATGCGTGCAGTAATATGCGGTCACACTTAAACATGATTTCTTCTTGATGCCACGACAAGCCTTCATTAATTTAAAGGTTTTATTGTTGTACATGCCCGTCATTTCCTCATTGAATTTTAAAGAGTCACCAGAATAAAAGAACTTATCTTTGTAAAAGCAGGTTATTTTAAAAGGATGTTTTACATGAGATTTTTTGTTTTTATTGTTTGGTTCTTGTTTTTCAAATAGAAGGAGGTTACATGCGAAAACAGCTCCATTGTTTTCTTTCTTAGGAAATTTAAAGATACATATTTCACAGTTGATAAATGTAGGAGAAAGGAAATAAATGGTATTAAAATTACCAAGGAAAGGAGTTGAATTGCTTGATATGTTTACATTTTGTTCTGTTTGCATTGTATGGCTCTATATAACAAAGTAAAGATAATGTTTGTAGTCGCAGGTGGAGCTTGAAGTAAAAATTTAGGTAAATTTAGAATATACATACTTCTTAAATTCTTTTACAGTTCTGGACTACAAAGTTTAGCAGTTTTATATTAAGGAAAAAGGATTTACAATTATATAATTTTTTCATAAATATGATAAAAAAGTTATTCAGTTTAGGGTTCGATTAAACTGACATCTAACAATGAAACGAAACTTGAACTGTTTGCTTCTTTATTAATCTACTTGGTACAACAACCATTTCCTCAAGATCTGTTTTGATTTGTAGTGTGATCAGGTTACACTTTTAATTTCTCACTACTAGGTGGTGTTGTTAATTGTTATTTATTCAAAATTAATACGAAATTAAATTGAAAATATCAGTTATCATTATAACTTTAAATAGTAATTTTTTTTCAACTATTGTAGTACACATAAAGAAAATACTAAAATTTGTTGACAGTTTTTAAAAATAAGCAAACAATTGTAAGGGAATTTTCTTCTGATATAAACAAATGGTTTGCGTCTAGGTTTTTGTAGTTATTTTTTATTTAGATCATTAAGAAATAAAAATTAATTAAACATCTTTGTAAGAAATGACAAATATCTACTTTTGCTTTTATCGAATGATAGCAAAGAAAAAGTATTGTTTTCCCCCAAGAATAAATTTTAATAAAATACATTATCTCAATATGCCGAAGTCTGTTTTTACACGAATTATTTTTCTCTTTCTACACAATCTGTTTGATTTAATACGATCATTCAAGTTCTAAGTTACTTTATATAACACGTTTTTATTTAGGAACATAATGCATTATTTATGAAGTAAGAGGTGCAAGCAGTGAGTATTTGTATGGTTTATTATTTTATTATGTTGATTTATTAGGTTTTTAACCAATCTACATTTTTCAGAGACCGTAATCATTACGAGCAAAAAGATAATCATTAATTTCTAAGTCTTATTTTTTAAATCATGAATAATTGTTGCCAGTTGAGTTTAATTTTTTTCGCTCGAGTGATAATTTTTTTTAGGGTCATTTCATTTCATTTATTATATTTCAGACTTTACACAATTAAGATACAAGTCTTTTCGAAGTGTAGGCAAATAAGAGTAACATAAGTATAAAAATAAAAAGTTAACAAGAAGTAAGAAAGAATGTAAATAACAAAGATATAAAATAATTCAATTAAGAAGAAAGTCGTAGAATACATTGAGAAGAAAATAAAAAATAAAAGTAAAAAGAGCTTATTTATCTATTCAACTTCATTTAAGAGATAAGAAAACAAAATGTCTTTGAACCTGCTGCTGTTGTATGACCTTTTAATATTTAGCGGTAGCGCATTCCACATTCTGATCGCCTGAACAATAAATTGTCTCTCGGTAGTAATACAATTAAAATGCGGAGTCATTATCGAAAGATTTCTAGATGATCGCAGAGAAACAACCCTGTCACTGAGGTAACCGGGAAATCGGGTAATAAGAAGATTATTTAAAAAACATATCGAGCGATATTGAAAATAAATCTTAAGAGAGCAACCGAAAATAGAATTGGCATGCTGAGAAATGTGATCATGTCTCCAAAGTCCAAATATATATCGTACAGAGGAATTGTGAGCGACTTGTAACTTCCTAAAGGATACGAAATGAGCCAATAAAGACAGTTTGCTTAGGGTCCCATAAATTTTAGCAACAAGACTGTCAATGTGACTATTCCAAGACAACTCACTATTGATCAGAATTCCCAGATCTTTAACAACTTTCATGTAAGGGATGACCATATTATCGATAACTATGGGAGGTAAGCAAGAACTATCAAGGTTCCGCTTGTAAATAGCAATAGCATTAGATTTCGACGCATTTAATACAAGTTTGTTTCCCTCAGCCCAACCTAAGATTTCTGTAAGGTCCTCACATAATCTATCTACTAGGTCATCAACAAGCCCTAGAGGACGGGATAGGTATATTTGAACGTCATCGGCATAAATATGATACCTACAATTTTTAACAACCATAGGTAGATCATTAATAAAACACACAAAAAGCAAAGGTCCAAGTATCGACCGCTGCGGCACGCCACTGGAAACAGGAAGCAGCCCGAACACAGAATCACCACACACAACACATTGAGATCTTCCCCTTAAGTAGGTCCAAATAAGCCTACTGGCACATCTGGTAAACCTGAAATTACGACAAAGTTTATCTATTAAGAGATAATGGTCAACCTTATCAAATGCTTTTGAGAAGTCAAGCAATGCAAGGACAGTGATCAGTTCCGAGGAAATACTACAGCGATTGTCATCGGTTATTTTAAGCAAGGCCGTGATACAGCTGTGCTGAGCGCGATACCCAGATTGAAAGTCAATCAACATGGAGTGAGCCTTAGGGTGTTCGTTGATTTGTAAGGAAAGTATCCGCTCAGAGGCCTTTGACAAAAATGGTAGAAGAGATATTGGTCTGTATTCAGGTGTGAAAGAGCGAGAGGTTTTACGAACTGGAATAACTTTAGCCAATTTCCACTTAGAACGAAACGCGGAAGTTGTTATAATAGTATTAAAAATATGCGTAATATATCGTAAAACGATGGGCAGGATAACTTTAATGAAATCTTGGTGAATGTTGTCAAGGCTAGCAGCTTTAGATTTGATGGAGAAAATAGCGTTGGCAACCTGTTTCTCATTAACATTAACAAAAGAAAAGTTACCGCCGGTTATAGATTCGCAAGGATCATCGAAGAAATTAAAAGGTGTGTTAAAATTTATATATGTTTCATTAAGTGCGTCAGGATCCTCATCAATGGTGGATTTGTTACGTTTACCAATTCCAATACTCGTCAAATTTTTTCAAAGCCGTTTGGCTGTTATAAGTTAAGTTTTATTTTTTCGCTCAGAAATAAAACTCAACTTGTGATTTTTAGTTTTTCACTCGATTGATAACTCTGATCAGTTGAGTTTTATTTTTTCGCTCATTAATAAAACTCAACACTACCCTATTAGGCCAAAAAGTCATTGATGTTAACATAATTGAATTGCGATTGATTTTCTTCGTAAGACAAAATTTGAAATGAAAAAGTTAATAGGGTTTAATGTAATTCTTTATTTAATTTTACAAAAAGAATTTTTTTCAAAGTATTTATCCAACAGATTATATCTGTGATCAGTTAAAATTATTTTCAACGCTGAAAACGCTCTTTCTACACTAGCTTCCGTAGCGGGCACTCCATGTAAAGCTTAGAACAGAAAACGAAAAGAAGTGCACCATGCTTAAAAAGTTTCCGAATTTTCCTTATGTGTTTGAAAGGTGTGAATGTGTTAGTTTTCACCATGGAAGTAGTAAATTTTTGATTCATTCGAAGTGGTCCTCGCAAACATTACAACCATCGGATGGTATATAATCAGTTCTACCGATAGATTTTAACCACAGTTCTCTGAAGTCTTTATCTTCTGGAAACCTAAAATACCAAAAGGTAGAAAAATATTTTAAAACTTTTAAAGTTTTATTAGAGCCCCCAGGCAAAAACTTCTGTCAGCTGTCGCTGAAACCAATAAGGCGAACCAAAACTCTGATGAATCTCAAATGTAAACAAACGAGCGCCATCAAGAGAAATGGTTTTTTTTTTGGTAATTTAGCTTTTATTTATACAGCTTTTACACATATTTTAAAGAAAATGCTGTATAATTGCTTAGTATATTATTTAACTTCCCTGAAAAATGATTTTCCACACCCAATGCGTCGATTATTTTTACAACAAAATACTGAACACTTCATCACGAAAAATGTTCCAATTAAGCACCTCAGATTCTTAGTAAACTAAACCAAAACAGTCTTCTAAATCTTAATTGTCTTTATTTGTAAAATTACACCACTTTAAAACTGAACAGTGAAAATTATTCAATAAACACTTTGAATGCGCACTCTTCAGAAAGTCGATGTCACATTGACATTTCGTTATGGCGTACTTTTGGGTTCCCGTCCCACACACGGTTTATACACGGTATTGCACTTTCTTTCGTTTTCTGTTCTAAGATGTAAATTCATAGCCAGTTTGTGTAATCTTGCTGTCTTATATTTCTGAGAGTCCCAGTATTCAAGTATTCTTTCGTTAATGTCGACACGCTTCTCAGAATACGACTCAATTTATTTATGTGCTGCCAATATATCTAAATCTAATGCAAAATTAGATTCATCTTCTGAAGGGGAATCAACTAATTCTAATCAAGTAGTATTGAGTTTTATTTGTGAGCGAAAAATTAAAATTTAACTTATAAAAATTATCACTCGTGCAAAAAAATAAAACTCAGAATCCTGCCTCTATACCTATCTTTTCTTCTAACTGATATAATTCCATACTTTATTCATCAACCTTATCCTATCTATTCTAATTCTATTCCTATTCTATTTTCATCACAGCTTCTCTTCGTCGCAGCAACTCCAATCACGGGGTTATTTAGAAAATATCGATCCGACTGTCGCATCTTCGGCCATGGTTTATATATATACATTCAGGTACGTTACATTAATTGCATTCGCAACTCGTTCAGTAACCTTCGCCTTTTCGCGATGTTTTCTTACAGCACATCAGTGGAAGTTCCAAGGTACTTTATGGTGACTATGCCTTATTCTTTTGGATTAAGGACTTTTGGGTAACTTGTTCTTGGATACTCATTATGGTAAGGAAAATTCTAGGTGAGGATTCTTTTAGGGACTTCACATCAGCGTCATCATGGGTCTTCTTCATCTTCAGTGCGGTTATTTCCGGAAGGCAGGACCTTCTTGAGATTATGCTCCTCCACCAGGTAAGTAGGCCCTTTGAGTGCTTCCTGTAAGTAAAATTAATTTCTCTTGCAGCATTATTCTCATTTTTATTTGCGGACAGATCACCACACAGGTAAGTGTAACTAACTTTGGTTTTCTTTTGCTTATTCTATTTTCCTTTTCAGTTCTCAGCAACCGCGCTAATTGTGGACGTAACATATTAAAAAATTATAATATTATAACGATATTTAAATCTAAGCAACATTTAATCATTCTTTTATAAAATTTATATATTAGCATAGCAATTAAACATTCGTAATTTTTTTTTATGAAATGTACTAAATTTTATTTTCGGAAAGACGTTGTGTAGATTTAACAGAACAATACTGCTGAAAAATTTTATTTCTATCTACACGAGAAGTTGGTTAAATTTCTATTTCTTTATTAACAAATTTATTATTTATAAATAATTTTTAAAATTATTATAAAAACTTTATTTCATCTAAATTGTGAAATATTTTTAGTCCTACCATCAAAATTTCATAAACTTTTACTCAATATTTATTGAGAAATCGCAATTAAAAAAAAATATCTAAAAATTCATTTGTTTATAACTTGTTCAATAATGCAAATTTTCAAAAAATATTTAAGAACATTTTTTTGATTGAATAAATCTTCAAAGTTCTACAATAAAAAGTTTCAGTAGAACAAGTTGATTTTTAGTGTTCCCACTTTAGAAAATTTGACTCTTTGCAAAAGTAATTGGAGGTTAGAGAGTGCAATAATAGTTTACGCACTTATTTAGAAATTATAAAAAATTAAGAGGAAAAATTGCGTTTAAAATAATTTAAGGAAAATTTTCATTTACCTTACGTAAAATTTTGTGTGCACCACACTGCACAGAAGAACATATATAGGTTTAATGAAAGTCTGGATGTTTTTCTGCAATAAAAAAACATTATTGAAGTTGTTAGTCCAGCAATTTTATATTACATAAACAACACACTCTAAACTTGAGCAATTTTCGTAATTTATTGCTCGATTTTAACATTTTAAAATTTTTTTGTAGCTTTACATTTATTTACGGCGTACCTACTCTTTTAAGCATAGAAAATAATCTAAAGCTTTTATTTTGCGATCATAACCAATAAAGCTTTCTGTAGTGATCTTGTAATTCGAAAGCTTTTGAGCTTTTTAATTTATACAAAAGATAAGTTACTACGCTTATTCTACTTCTAATGATAGTATGTTGATAAAAACAATAATTCCCTGATCTTATAAACCTAAAAAAAATTCAAATGACATTACATTACAATTGGAAATTGTAGGGCAGATCATTTTGCATTTACATCAAAACATAAGTGAAATATATTTTCTTACTCGTATAATTCGCATTCAAAATTGAAAAATACTATTCATATACCGCTAGGCGAGCACTGATCAGTTAAGACTATACTTCACAGGATCATTTCTGTAGTAAGTCTTCAACAACTTTCGGAGCAATCTGAAAGAGAAACGACCCGCGATGAAGAGGTATATCGCTCTATCTGCAGCGTGAGGTAAGATGATTGTCTGGTGGGTTAATTACCATAGACAATGATCGTCGATGATCGCTCGGTTTATGGATAGATGCGACTTCTGAGTGGTCCGTTCTAATTATTCTCAAAAATTATTTAGTTTAAGTTAGTGACGTTGTTTAGCAGTATTGTCGAAAGTAATTTTAGTTAATCGCTTAATTACCCGTTTCGATGTCTAATTTTATTTTCTTGGTATTAAAAAAGAAGCTCAATGTCGTCAGCAAAGTGAGTAAGGGATAACGTGTGTACCAATCAGTAGGTCCCAGGTTCGAATCCGCCTCGCGGCGACCCATGATTGCTTTCTGCTGACAACAGATTACGGTAAAACGGCCATCCGGGGTTGCAGAAATCTGAATCGTCAAATTGTAGGTGCACTTGCAATCGTTGTCTCGCATCCGGTGAAGCTTTCTCCCACCCCATGCCCCAGAGGTTACGGGAACTAAATAGACAAAGAGAGAAGTAAAATTAAAATTTGTGCGTCACCTGCGTATGTAAATTTGTTATTCTTGCTATATGTGTAGTCGTTTTGGTTGTCATGGCAACTTTTGTAATTGGGGAAAAAGGTCACTGTTACACCACACTAGTAAAAAAAAGATTGACTTGGCCGTCTGCTTTGGAGTGCGGTAGGGATGCACGATTCAGATCGATCTTTGTGGATCGACGATTTTTCACTCGAGAAAATCTTCGATTCTTGACTCCGCCGATTCTGCCACGATCGATCCGAAGGGGCCGGAAATCGACGATTTAGGGTGTTTTCGATTTTGCTTCGGGGTTAACGCTTGTCCCTTGAAGAAGCAAATGCGTGTTAGTACCGTACCACACTTGTCCTGCTTCCGCGCGATGAAGTCCGCACGAGTGCCCACACTTGTCGTGTCGGATTTTGTGTAGAACACACGCAATTTATTGTATGTAGTGGTAACATTAAAGCAGTTTCCGAACCTTGCTTGGAATGTATGCGTGCCGATGCGACGATAAGTAGGTAAGTTCCGTGCGGATTTCCCTATACACCCCCGCACGCCCTCTCTCCAACAAACTGCGATGAAGCAGGACAAGTGTGGTACGGCACTTAGAGATTGCGGTCTCATGACTCGAGTTTTGCTTCGGATTGTTCGTTTTTCCCACATTTTATAGAGATGGGAACCGAATCGAAAAGTATCGATACTTGGCATTGCAATATATGCGCATCTTTCGGTACTTAGATGCAAATATACCGTTGAAAAAGTATCGATACTCAAAAGTATTGGAACTACATATATGGATAAAAAATTAAAGTTATATATGGTGTAGAAATTGCATTTCTTTTTTAAGGAGGAGGGGGAATCTATTTACATACAGAGTGCCGGACACCCGCCCGGGTGGACTACAGGTTAAAACCCCTCCTCCCAGCTTCAAGGACACCAGCCCGGGACCGTTTTCCACATTACTTCGGGATGGGCCTTTTCGCTTATCCCAAAGGACTCCTAACGTGGCAGGACCTGCGTCGCAGCTTCCATGTTACTGGTGCGGAGAGTGTTTTCCACGAGCTCCGCGACCAAGCTCCACTTCTCCTCTCCTTCCAACATGTAGAAATACACAGAAATTACAATTATTATCTTATTGGTTTTTTTTCTCAACGATTTGCTCAGAAGACATATTTGATTGATAATTTTTTTCAAATGAAGGCGCATCTGAGCGGAAGATTTCATAAATAGTTTTAGCAAATAAATAATTTGAAATTTCGCAAGAACAGCTAAAAAAGCAGATGAAATAATAAACAAATTTTTATTTCAACAGAATATAAACTTTTTCAAATATGAACTACATACAGATATTGAATTTGATAATTTTACTTATATATTCATTAACATTCCTTTCTAGTCGACAACGTTCCTTTTAATCGCAATTTAATGTGCATAAATGCACATGCATATACAATAATAGAAAATGTGTAATGTCCACATTTTCTTTTAAAGTATATTTATTTCTTGCATTTATGCACATTCAATTGCGATTAAATGGAACGTCGTCGACTAGAAAGGAAAGTTAAGGTGACATCCAATTTTTTTTCGATAAACAGGAAATCTATTTTTAGCTTTTACATACTGCCTTTACATACTAGCCGTGTGCTAGCGATTCGACCCATACACCAAATAATAAGACGGTGTGTGCTGTGCTGTCAATACTTCGAGTATTGAACAAAAAGTATAGAGGATCGGTAGTATCGGGGGCTAAAAGCACCGATTACAAAACCTCGAAGTATTGAAAGGAAAGTATCGATACTCCGGTATATCGATACAGTATCGCCCATCTCTAACATCGAGAGGTGCGAGCACCGGTTGCCCCTGGTTTGGACTAGGAACAGCTGTGACACAAATGAAGTAGATGAGTAAAAGTAACTGGCATTGTGCTTGCGTGCTGCGAGTTTTTATATTTAATTAATTATTTTTACTGTCCTGTTACATATAATAAGAATGAGAAAAAACGAAAAATCTTTATTCTTTCCATTCTTTTTATTTTAAAGAGGAAAATTGCACTTTCATATTTTTCACGTAGCCCTTCTTCTTCTTCAAAATACTCATTTTCATTATTGTAACGCTGCAGTAAACCAATAATTGTTGAAATTGCTGCTTTTTTATTAATCGCCATAATTTTCAATTGTAATTTGACAGCGGGTGACACTAATAAACTCGGACAGAGGGTTTAGCCTTAGAACAGAAAACGAAAGGAAGTGCACCATGCTCAAAAAGTTTCCGAATTTTCCTTATGTGTTTGAAAGGTGTGAATGTGTTAGTTTTCACCATGGAAGTAGTAAATTTTTGACTCATTCCAAAAGGGTCACTTTTTAAAGTTAAAATTATGTTTAATGAAAAATAAATTATATTTTTTTTCTTATTTTACAGGATTGACTTAAAAACTTGCAACTATGATTTGAATATATAAATATGGGTGACTTGAATATTTTGAACATAAAATAAATTTGATACGAAATTATCACATCCTGCTTTGTTTCGCATTGCAAATGAAGTTATTTACAACTAAATGCTATTATGTTACTTTCATTTAGCAGAATCTTGAGCAAAACAGAACAGTCCCTTCTTCTCTTTTAGCCAAGCTAGACGTTATTGTTATTGGCTGCATTCACGGGTCAGAGCTGTTACAATTCTATTTCTCTGCATTTAGCCCTTTTGAGGGTATTTAATTTAAAATTAACAACAATCAATCGAGTGACTGTGAATGCAAGCAAACATAAGTTAACGTATAGCTTGTTTCCAGGAACTACCACGAGGAGGTATAGAGACAGGAGAATTAGGTACATTCATCACGAAAATAATTAAGTCAATATGGTTACCTTTGCGATGTGTGTACCTCATTTAGCCCCCATCGGTCATTAGCTTCTATTGCTTTTGACATCTTATATATAATAATATTTACATGCCTTTTTGATATATTAGTTTCGTTAATTTCTGGCGAATGGAACTCTTTTCACAGGTCTTATTTGCTATAAAGAAATACCTAGTGTGTAAATATTTATTTATAACTAATTTTAGAAGTGAAGCATAATGATTGTTATTTTCCATATGCGCATATTGGTCATGGAATAGTGACTTACCAATAAAATATTTCTGAACTTCTATTTCTATTTTTAAAAATTGTTTCTTATCTAAAATTGTCTCATTATTATCTAAGAAATGAATCTTATGACCAAGAATTCTTTCGGTTTTTTTCGCAAATGTCCTTAACGCTTTTGGAAGGCATTTTGAGAAAGCCTCGCGATTTATAAGCTATTAAGGAAGCTCGAGTATATTCACCTTCAAGAGCTGATAAGCAAGAAATGCACTTAAGGCTCTTATTAATTTTAAATACCACAAACCCAGCTATGTAATGAACTACATGCTTTATGTATTCCGACAATTTAGAAGGGTATGATACATATTCGTTTAAGAACTCCACATCTAGGACAAAATTATCTAAAATACATTCATCCATACCTGCTTTCTCACTGCTTTGGTTTATTTCGTAGTTAGGGTCACTATCCACATGAGCAATTTTAGATACATTAAGTATGTCAATATACTCTAGAGGAATGTAGGAATGCCAAATGTAATTTCTTGCTCTAGAGCCGAAATTAGTTCATTTTGTTAACGCAGAAAAATTAACGTCTACAATTTGACAGCACAACTTTCTACCATCAAAACTGTCTATTGTGCACTATGGACGGAGATCTGTGAACTGGAAGATCTGATAATGACTTGGATGAAGGAAATAATAGAACGTATAATTGAAGAAAACGATTCCGATTTAATAACATGGTGCGACTCTTGTGTACCACAAAATCGAAATTCGTTAATGTCAAACTGCATGATGAATTTAATTCGTGAAAATCCAAATTTAAACTCCATAAAAATGAAATTTTCAGTGCCAGGTCACTCTTGTATTCAGGAGATAGACAATATTCATTCTAACATAGATAAAATGTTACGATGAACTGAAATCTATTCTCCACTTGGACTCATAAGACTGTTAGAAATAGTGAATAGGAAAAGGCCGTATAAAATCTTACAAATGATGGAAACTGATTTTTACGACTATGGATCAACAGCAAAATTATTCAATTATAAGCATGTACCATTTTCATAAGTTGCGGTTTTGAAATTTACTAGAATGGTTCCAGAAGTACAATACAAATTAAGCCATTCCGAAAGTTAATTTATAACCGTTAACATCAGACACTCAGAGCGCCCTCAACGGTGCGCCTCAAATTGCAAAAAGAAAAGGATTCTATACCAGTATCGGAAGTATGACCAACGGTTATGTTTAAAATAAAGGAACTATTTTTCGTTGGTTTACTCTTAAAGTTTGTTCGCCCCTTTTCCCTTCCCTTGCTCGACAATTTTATTTATTTCCTTCAGAATATTTACCAAGTTCCACAATTTATAAGTGAGTTAATCTGAAATAGTTCTATTGGCGCTTAGAACGATTTCAGGTAATTTTAGTGCCGTGTTCAGTCTAACATGGTTCTATCTGCAAAACCGGAAGTGATTTATTTCTTAAATTTGGTTGGATTTAATTGGTTTAAATATATTCCTACGTTCTTCTCAGAAAAAGATAGTGTTACCGGAAGTTACAATAATTTAAAGATAACAAAACAAAGTAATCGGTAATGAAAACTTTAAAGCTTTCTTGCGCAAAACTAACTAACTATTATGTAGTTAAAACCTTGTCATTTTAAGGCCGCGATATGTCTTCTAAAGTTTTAGTGCTAGAGACGTTATCAATTAATCATGACAAAAATTAATTTTCCTAAATATTCAAAATAAATTTTTTCTAAATATTCAAAATTATTAATCAAATCATTACATGTGAAAACGAGTGCACAAGTAAAAGTTCACAAATGTAATTCACACGAGAATTATACCATCAACTGTTGATAATAAAATTTAACTCACATGTACATTCTAGCGTACTCAGCACAAACCGTACAGTAGAATTATGCATAGTAACTCGATCAATTATGTTTGAAAGTATTCATGTGTAGTACGTTAGCCACATTTGTATAAAAAGGAGGATCAATTAATAAACAGTCCAGTCGTTTTTAACCGCTCTTTCCAGTAGTAGTTTTCAGGTTTTCCTTTTGCTTTAGAATTCCCCCACAAAACGTAAGGGTTCTAAGGTCCAAAAGCCCATCGTTTCATAAAATTCAATTTATAGTGAATCTTTAAGAACAATCTCAGTTGACAGGTAACACAATCATGCTAAAGACTGTCAGATTTTATTTTACTGCCCAAAAATAAAGAAATTGCGCAATCTTTCAAGATATTTCTCTTTGCAATAAAAAAATTGATTTTTTTTCCGGAAACTCAATTTTTTAAAGCTATTAGCAATAAAAAAAAATTACAGTCTTTAGGGTCATTTTGTAACATGTCAACTGAAATATTAATAACCTCTCTAGCAGTAAAACTTTAGAAGATATACGTTAAAATGTAAGAATGGTTCATTGTAAAAAAATTTCAAACCCCGTTAGTATTTTTTTTTGGCGTTTGTTTGATGTCGCTGCGTTGAGTCGATCAAAAATTAAAAATCAAATAACCCTGATAATTTTTCTGTCTTTTTTTCAATTGCAGTATACCTATTTTTACCATTTATCGAAAGTATACATAACAACGAGTAAGTGAGCCAAAACAGAACTCCGTAGGAAGCGTAGTTTTAAGAGGAATCGCAGTAAAAAATTTCGCATTTTTTTTTAATTAAATTTAACAACAACCTCTAAATATTTCCTTCTGAAGAAATTACTGCCTTTTTGCAACACTAAAAAGTATCTTTTGCCCAAGTTTCAGACTCATAGAAATTTTTTTGTCAAAGAAAAAAATTAAAAACCGAAAAACCGGTTTTCCGCCATTTTTCGAAAAATTTTGAGGTTAAGGTAAATACAAAAGTTGTAAAACTTTTTATTTCCTGCAACTTTTACATTTAATTTTTTTTCCATAGGATGCACAGTTTAGCCAGAAATCACGAAAAACTATTTTCAACAACTAAAAATTCACCTCATTCCACCACGGATAGCTGATGTCGATTCGATTTATTTTTTCCTTTTTTTTAGAAGAGCTTGTTCGACAATATTCCGCTGCAGATGGCTGTAACGAATTTTGTTGTTGTTCAAACCCTATTTCTGCTGGACTATAAGGTGGAAAAATGGACACATCCAACACACTAATAAAAAAGAAGATTGACTTGGCCGTCTGCTTTGGAGTGCTAATTCAAATATAAAAAAAAACCGAAAACAGATATATAAACACAGGGTGTTTCAGATCTGGTAAGCCGTAAGCGGGGTGATAGATCTCACCTAGCCAAACAAAAATTTTGTAAGGCTGGGGGAGTTTGGGAGTTGCAGAGTGACTCATAAATTTTCAATATTCACGGTTATTTGATATAAAGGGAAATATCTTGAAAAATTGCCCTATTATTTTTGTAACGCGTGGATCGATTTGGATGGTTCTTTTTTCGTTGAACAGAGTATGATCCGCCATTGCTAACAGGACAAAAAAACTTTGCCTATAGTGGGAGAGGCGAATGAGTAGTTTCAGTTCGTAACGTGTAGACCGATTTGGATAATTCTTTTTCTGTTGGGTAGAGTATGTTCCTTGGTTGATACCACGAGAAAAAAAATGTTGGTGGGATGGGTGGGGGTAGGGGATTGAACCTAACTTTTTAACTCGTGGACCGATTTGGATGGTTCTTTTGCTGTTGTATAGAGTGTAATCTCCAATTGCTAATAGGGGAATAATTTGGTCCTATGGTGAGGGTGGGGGAGCGCGAGGGGTAGTCTAACTTCGTAACGCTTCGGACTGATTTCGAGGATTATTTTTCTGTTGGGTAGAGTATGTACCCTGATTGATACTACGCGAAAAGTAATTTTGGGGGGATGGGGGTGGGTGTAGAACCTAACTTTTTAACGCGTGGAACCATTTGGATGGTGTTTTTGTATAGAGTAGACTACGCTAAAAAGTGGAAAATAAAAAAGTTGAACCGACGTCACAAAAAGGGCTTTTTAGCATAAAATAATTTTTTTATTGATGAGTCTTTAGTATTCTGACGTAGCCGTCTTTCCTTAGAGAGGAGAGTTGAAAAATTCATAACTTTGGTTCTACTTATCCTACAGCAATAAATGAGGTATCAAATCAAAGGGGACAATACTCACAATACAACTCAACGCACGCCTGACGCCCCCTTCTTCCTCAAGCCGGTTTTCGGACTTGAGCCCGACGCACACGTAAGATATTTTGCTCCGACTCAATTTTATGTCAGAATGCGGGTTGAGTTAGTGTTGGTTTCTTTGTTCAAAAAGCGACATTTCAAAAACCTGTGCTAAATATCCAATATGTACTTATATGTGTGTCCTGCCCATGAGATATAGAAATCATTTCGGTGGAAAAATGTAAGGAACAAAGTACGTTTCATGTGATCCTCTACCTGAAATATTTTCTTTTTAATTACCAACCCCTAAATAGCATTAAAGACCCAAATTAAACTGAACTTATAGTTTGAATTGAGTTCACCATGTGGGTCTATTGTTACATGACCATAATTAACCGATTACATGCAAACTCATTTAATTAACACTCCAGTCACAAAATATCATAAAAATTTTATGTTGCACCCGAGGGATAGACATCATTTCGGTGGAAAAATGTGTTCAAGCAATTGCCCTTCCTTGCGATCTTTTACCTGAAATATATTTTTTTTATTTATCAAGTTGACTACCTGAGAACTAAAATATTAATGAACCGAGCGCATGTAGAAAAATTTTCTGAACCCTCCAGTCACAAAATACCCACTCTATGCATGTAGTGGTGTTTTGCGCCCCAGAGATAGAAATCATTTTGGTGGAAAATTTTAAGGAAACAATCCCTCTTCCCTACGATCCTTTACCCTCAAAAACCTGTTTGGATAGACTCAAAAGAGGACCGTGTGCGTTGGCTGTTTAACATCAAGCCACTTTCTAGATACCCTCCATGCCGGCAAAAATTGCTGATTATATCGGATTTGTTACGTTCCGAATAAAGATGCGTTACTTACCTGTCGTTGTCCTGTGTCCATAAATCTTGTTCATGCCTTATGAAATGATGCTGCAAAAGTTTTCCTTATTATTCTTACAGGTGGATTAGATAAATACTTCCCTTATTCGTCTGGCCAATTAAGTCATTCACTCCTCAGTAAATGTGGCACCAGAAGTCATTGAGCCAACATTTCAGAAGCCGCATATGCCTTGTATACCTGACCGGCTCTGGTATCTGCGTAAGTTGGATTCGCAACCTCGATTAGAAATCGTCCTTAGAAGCAACACGAATTAGCTTTAAGTTACGATAGCATATCTAGGATTAAGATAGTTTATAACTTGTTTTTATTAACTTAAGAAATTTGAAATTACCTTGTCAAGATGATGTAAGTAACCAGGGCTGTGCAGAAAACTCGCGTTCAAAACTAATTTCCAGTAAAGCCATTAATAGTTTTGCAGTAGTTTTCAACTGAAAAAAATAAGAAGACAGAAAAAAAAATATTAACACTTAAGAAATATTACTTACCTGAGCTGGATTTTGCTTCCGAAGTCCCAAATCTTGACACTTAACCTCGCACTTCACAAAAGATAAAAATTACATGTGTACTTTATGTTCCCGGATATAAAAGATACATAATCGGGTTATTCCCAACCCAAGGCGATGGTCGGTTGATTAAAGGAACACGAAAAGATAATTTTGTAAAAGTTTGGAGCACGTGAAATAGGTCTGACAAAAAATCTTTTTTTGAAGATTTCAACCTGAAAGCGAATTTATTCGACTACTTGTCATATATCAGCGGAAAGCTAAAATTGCAAAGAATATGTTAGTATAGAAATTTCGAATAAAATATTAAATATTTTAAACCGATTGAAATCGGTATAAGCCGATATGGAAAACTTTCCAAAAATTGGAACAATTTTTCCAATAGGGGGCATTTTGTTATAAAGCCGACTGCCTTGGTATGTGAAGGGTCTTTTTCCGAGTTCAGCCCCGAAGCTTACATCTTACATGACATAAGGGACATTTTTTATTTTTATCTCAAAATGTATCTTATAGTTCATAAATAATATGTGTAAAATTTTAGAATGGGATCTGCATTCGTTTCGGAGATAGAGAATTTAAACTTACATTTTTTAATGCTTCCATACAAAACAATCGCACTGGTCAAACGCCGACTACGCGCTGCACTGTGTTCAAATGCAGATCCCATTATGGAACTGAACAAGCAGTTACTGTACATTTGAAGTTATTTTTTGAGCTATTTAAAAAAAAAATTTAAAATGCCGAAGTTTGTCAAAATTTAATTTTAAGTATTAATTTTGGTTTTTTTACATGAAAAAAAATCCAATTTCGAATTCGATACCACGACTGTGAAGAGCATGCAATTTCCTATAAGAATCACTATTTTAATTATTTTTATATAAGTTTCTTAATATGATTAATTGCCTTTGAAACAGGTCATACATAACTTCTTCAAAATTGTTGGTTGTCCGCTTCGCGTGAAATGCCCCATAAATGAGTCAGAGTTTAGAGGTTAAAGTGAGTCAAAGTCGGGAAAAAAAATTTAAAGAAAGAAAAGTAGCCAGTTAAAAAGGAAAAGAAGAACCGCCAGGAGGAGTTAAGAAAATAGAAGGAATACGTCATAGCCAAAAGGTCGGAGGAAGAAAAATCTCGCCAGGAAGGAAAAGTGGATGAAAGATAGGAAGTTGGGAGAAATCACGAAGGATAATGTAAAGATAAGTACTGCCTTGCTTTATTTTCTTATTTATAGGTCGTTCTAATTGATAAATACATATATAATTTCTTTTATATATAAATTTAAAAGTTGCTGCACTGCCTTGCGAGCAATATAAATTCTCGTTTGTTTTGCATAAATTGCCATTGGATATTGTTTACCAGATATTAGTGAAGTTGGAAATATGTATATTTAGTTCTGGAAATTATATTTCTTAAGTGAATAAATGGGAGTTTCTATAATTCGGAACTGTTTTGGGATTAATTAATATATATAGGTAACCCTGGAAGTTCGTGGACTTGCCAAAACCACGCAGCGCCCTCAACATAATTGCCCCACACCCATTCACCATCGCTAGCCGGCGCAATAATTACGCGTTACAAAGAAAACGCGTAACAGATTACTTTAGCACCACTCAGCCCCTCTGAATCAGTTCTGGGAGGGTCCATTGCTATCATCTTTGACCTTATTTTTTGCCTGTTTCACGAATTTCTGTGTCTTCTCTGAATATATGTTTCGTTTTAAAATAAAATTGAAGTAAATATGAAGTTTAAATAAATTTACCTTGGAATTCTCTTAACATATTCACGGACAAGACGGCATATGTCGACAAGCTTAATGGAAAGCATAACGACAAGACAGCGAACGTGTTAAAGTACCATTCCATTTATGTAGGTGGTCAAAACATAATTTTTATATAAATTACACTTATCACTTTTGTTTAATGAAACAGAAAGTAATAGGGAAAATTCATGCAAATCACTGCTCACATACTTCGCAGAACTGAACTTTCAACAGCAATGCAAAGCCTAAAAGTGAACCATAAAGTCTACGTTTACAACATTTTCCTTAACATTTCGCAGATTACAAGTGAATTCAAACTTAATCCAACCGAATCAAATTATATAAGGCCAAATTTAAAAAGTGAAGTGGGTTTGGGAATTTCGAACAAAATCGAAAAGCGTAGCAGATTCACTTCAATTGTAGTAGTTGCCATGTCAACCAAAACCACCACACAGATAGCAATCCGAAATAGTGAAAAATAACAAATTTACATGCGCAGATGACGCACAAATTTTAATTATTACATTTACGTCGGTCTCTGTCTCTCTAGTTTCCTTAACTTCTTTGTGGCATGGGGCGGGAGAAGTGCAAGTGCACAATTTAAAGTGGATTTCGAACGACTGACATTTCTGCAACCCCGGATGGCCCGTAATCTGTGGTCAGCAGAAAGCAATTATGGGTCGCCGCGAGTGTGATTCGAACCTGGGACCTACGGATTGGTAGGCCGACACGTATTCTTTTATTCACTCCGCTGACGACATCCAGCTTTGTTAATACCAATAAAATAAAACTAGCGATCTAAACGTGTAATAAAGCGATTAACTAAAATTACTTTTGACAATACCGCAAACAACGTCACTAACTTAAACTAAATAATTTTTGAGAATAATTAGAACGGACCACTCAGAAGTCGCATCTATCCATAAACCGAGCGATCATCGACGATCATTGTCTATGGTAATTAACCCACCAGACAATCATCTTACCTCACGCTGCAGATAGAGCGATATACCTCTTCATCGCGGGTCGTTTCTCTTTCAGATTGCTCCGAAAGTTGTTGAAGACTTACTACAGAAATGATCCTGTGAAGTATAGTCTTAACTGATCAGTGCTCGCCTAGCGGTATATGAATAGTATTTTTCAATTTTGAATGCGAATTATACGAGTAAGAAAATATATTTCACTTATGTTTTGATGTAAATGCAAAATGATCTGCCCTACAATTTCCAATTGCAATGAAATGTCATTTGAATTTTTTTTTTTAAGGTTTATAAGATCAGGGAATTATTGTTTTTATCAATATACTATCATTAGAAGTAGAATAAGCGTAGTAACTTATCTTTTGTATAAATTCAAAAGCTCAAAAGCTTTCGAATTACAAGATCACTACAGAAAGCTTTATTGGTTATGATCGCAAAATAAAAGCTTTAGATTATTTTCTATGCTTAAAAGAGTAGGTACGCCTATAAATAAATGTAAAGCTACAAAAAATTTTTAAAATGTTAAAATCGAGCAATAAATTACGAAAATTGCTTAAATTTATAGTGTGTTGTTTATGCCATATAAAATTGCTGGACTAACAACTTCAATAATGTTTTTTTCACCATTTTTGAAATTAAGCCGCACTTGTTTTTATGAAATAGATAGAAATAAATTAACTATATCGAAAGATACTAATTGAGCATGTGGCGGCGACAACTTTATACCTTTAATTCTATTCACAAATTCTGTACTATTTTTAATAGTCTACTTACTTTGAAAGTTTAATAAGCTAGGTAATATAGAGCATAATTTTTTACCAAGCAATGATTTATGGCTTAATACTAGATGCAGAAGAATAAAAATGTTTCCTAATTACATTAATAGAAATTTGAAAGTCAATAATAAATCAAAGCAGTGCAAAGGGCTAACTAAACCGGAAAATGATAAAAATTGGAAAAAAAAGTACCATATATATTAAACACTTCCGAAAAAGTAAGAAATATACTAAAAACACATAAAATAGAGCCAGCATTTTTTACAACTAAAACAATAGGCCGATTATTAATAAACAATAAAATAAAACCGATAATACCAGACAGAAGTCAGGTGTGTACAGTATAAATTGCGCAGATTGCGAGGCTTCTTATATTGGGAAAACAACAAAGTCTTTAAAAACTAGGTTTAAAGAGCATGTGGCAGCAACAAAGAGCAATAAAGGTACCTCAGGATTAAATAAACACCTGATAGATACAGGGCACACAACGTCAGTTGATAAATTAAAACTTATCCACAATGTAAAAAAGAAAAATATTTTAGATCGATATGAAATTTACGAAATTTTAAAAGAAAAAAATAAAGGTTCATCTTTGCTAAACGATCAAATAGATTTTAATTCAAATAGCCCTCTGTTAAAAATTAAACTGTAAAGTTAGCGTTCCTAAAAACAAAATCTGAGTGCAGCTTTGCAGAATAGAAGTTAGATGTTTTAGTTGCTTGATAATGCCCAAGAAAGGCGAACCATACATATGTTGCAGCTCATATTAAAAAATAAAAGTTTTCTGTAGAACATAAAAACAAGTGCGGTTTAATTTCAAAAATAGTAAAAAAGTTGTTCTACCAAGTGCCTTCAAAATATTCAATTGAATTGATTAAAAAAATGTTTTTTTTATCGCAGAAAAAACATCCAGACTTTCATTAAACCTTTATATGTTCTTCTGTGCAGTGTGGTGCACGCAAAATTTTACGTAAGGTAAATGAAAATTTTCCTTAAATTATTTTAAACGCAATTTTTGCTCTTAATTTTTTATAATTTCTAATTAAGTGCGTAAACTATTAATGCACTCTCTAACCTCCAATTACTTTTGCAAAGATCCAAATTTTCTGAAGTGGGAACACTAAAAATCAACTTGTTCTACTGAAACTTTTTATTGTAGAACTTTGAAGATTTATGGAATCAAAATTAATGTTCCTAAATATTTTTTGAAAATTTGCATTATTGAACAAGTTATAAACAAATGAATTTTTAGGTATTTTTTTTTAATTGCGATTTCTCAGTAAATATTGAGTAAAAGTTTATGAAATTTTGATGGTAGGACTAAAAATATTTCACAATTTAGATGAAATAAAGTTTTTATAAAAATTTTAAAAATTATTTATAAATAATAAATTTTTTAATAAACAAATAGAAATTTAACCAACTTCTCGTATAGATAGAAATAAAATTTTTCAGCAGTATTGTTGTGTTGAATTTACACAACGTCTTTCCGAAAATAAATTTTAGTACATTTCATAAAAAAAACAATTACGAATGTTTAATTGCTATGCCAACATATAAATTTTATAAAAGAACGATTAAATGTTGCTTAGATTTAAATATCGTTATAATTTTATAATTTTTTAATACATGAGGGTCGTATACAATAATATCAAGAAACTAACCAATAACTCCGGTAATACAGAGAAACTTATCAAGGACAAGGAAGGGAACTTGATAACAACAGACGATGAACAACTAAAAAGATGACATGAGCACTTCAGTGAGGTCAACATCAACACCAACACTAGCATAACAGGGTCAAGGGAGCATTTGTTACGCAATGAAGACAGAATACCAAAGTCAAGCATCATCGAAGTAATAGAGGCAATAAGCAACCTCAAGAATAACAAAGCAGCTGGGGAAGTTGGACTACAAGCTGAGCTCCTAAAAATCAACCCAGCACAAAGTGCAGAAATCATCACACCTCTACTCAGAGAGGCCTGGTCAAGTAACAACATACCAAAGGAATGGAAAAATGGCATAATAATAAAATTACCCAAGAAAATCTACAAGAATGCAGCAACTGGCGAGGCATCACTCTGCTCAACACGATAAACAAGCTACTAGCCAGCATTATAATGAATAGAATATCAGACAAAATTGAACATAACCTACGTGACAAAACGTGACCAAACGAATACCCTGAGAATAATCACGGAACAATCTGTAGAATAGCATACGCCGCTATTCGTGGGATTCGTGGACTTCCGCAGAGAATTCGACACCATCAATAGGGAAGCAATATGGTCTGCCCTTCGGAAAAGAAATATACAAGAAAAATATATAGATATCATACAAGCTCTTTATGAAAGTGCGGAAAACGTAGTGCTTCACAATGGCAAATACAGCGAACCCCTAATAAGTAACTCAGGAGTCAAAAAAGGCTGCCTAATGTCACCCACACTATTCAACATAGTACTTGACGATGTACTTACACTGGCTACCAGAAACTCAGAAGGAATAATATGGGGGGAAAGCAGCCTGATAGACCTAGACTACGCCGATGACATCGCGATAATAGCCAGCAGCCACAGCGATATGCAGAGGAGCATTGATAACCTCCACACCACAGCACTTACAGTGGGCCTAGAAATAAACACCAGCAAAACAAAGATCATGAGGATCAATGACACGGACCAGAACCCAATAACAATAGGTAGTACCACAATTGAAGACGTGGAAGAATTCACTTACCTAGGCACCACAATCACAACGAACGGAGGCACCACAATCACAACGAACGGAGGCACAGACAAAGATATTCAAGGCAGACTGAATAAGGCAAGACATGCATTCGGCAGGCTGTTCAAAATATGGAAATTCTCACAGATAACACGCAACACCAAAATAAAAATCTTCAACGCCAGCGTCATATTTGTCCTACTACATATGTGGCTGTGAAACTTGGAAAACCACAAGACTGAACATACAAAGCCTGCAGAGTTTCGTGAACAAATGCCTGAGAATAATATGCAAAATATTCTGGCCTAACAGAATCAGTAACGCTGACCTATGGAATATAACCAAACAGTCACCCATACATCAGGTAATAAAAGAAAGAAGATGGAAATGGAAGCCATTCCAAGACACCCTCCAAACGGAAGAAGCAAAATGAGCAGACCCCGACAAACGTGGAAAAGAACGCTCGATGCAGAACTTAGTAGCGCCGGTCTAACATGGGAAGAAGTAACAGCGAGTCTGGGCTCTCGACAAGACTGGAGAACATGTGTACGCTCCCTATGTTCCCTCGAGGAATAAGGGTATAAAAAAAATTATTTTATTCACATTATTCACAAACAGACTTTTTATTTGGATACTCAGAAAAAACCTTACAATTAAAATTTTTCTTATTGGATGGTTTGTAATAGTGAAATTGCCTGGTGCCTTTTACTGTTTTTGCTTTAGCAAAGCGTGATTCCAATGTTTTTTTGTGTTCATTGTATTCATCCGATGAAGAAAAATCAAAATGGACTTTGTGAAAATATTCTTGTGCCTATTCAAAAAGTGTTCTTGTACTGGTGATTTGCGTATCCTGTAAACTGGCTCGGTATGCGTTTTTTAACATATCCACCAATCCGATCGCAAGCTCCCTTTCCGTGCACTGTTGCAAAAAAATTCCATTCTGCTTCGATACCGAAATCCTCTTCATGGTGCAATACATTTATAAAATTAAATTTATTTTTATACTCTCGTTGTGAAGGGGTGGGGGGGGGGGGGGTGGAACCTAACTTTGTAACGCGTGGTCCGATTTCGATGGTTCTTTTTCTATTGTATAGAGTATGATCCCCCATTCCTAATAGGAGAATAATTTGGTCCTATGGTGAAAGGTGTGGGTGGGGGGAGGGGTAGTCTAACTTCGTAACGCGTGGACCGATTTGGATAATTCTTCTTCTGTTGGATAGAATATGATCCTTGGTTGATACTACGAGAAAACAAATGTTGCTGGGGTGGAGGTGGGAGAAGGGGGGTGGAACCTAACTTTGTAATGCGTGGATTGATTTGTTCGGTTCTTTTGCTGTTGTATAGAGTGTGATCCCCCATTGCTAATAGGAGAATAATTTAGTCCTATGGTGGAGGTGGGAGAGAGGGAGGGGTAGTAACTTCGTAACGCGTGGACCGATTTCGATGATTCCTTTTATGTTCGGTAGAGTATGTTCCTTGATTGATACCATGAGAAAAAAAGTTTAGTGGAACGGGGGTGAGGTAGGGGGTTAAAACTAACTTTTAACGCGTGGACCGATTTGGATGGTTCTTTCTTCGTTGTATAGAGAAGAAGACACTAAAAAGTGAAAAATAAAATAGTTTTTAAAAAAAAAGTTGAACCGACTTCACAAAAAGCGCTAAAAAGCATAACATAATTTTTAATTTAATATCTATTACGACATTTTGAAGTCGGTGCAAATTAAACAAATAAAACAACTACAGTACCACAATTGAAAATAATACCTAATACTACCTGAACGTTTCAGTTTACGGTATCATAAGAAATGACGATTAAATACTTTTGTTGTAGTTGTTTGGTTTGTTTGATTTGCGCCGACTTCAAAATGTCGTAATAGATATAAAATTAAAAATTATTTTATGCTTTTTAGCGCTTTTTGTGAAGTCGGTTCAACTTCTTTTTAAAAACTATTTTTTTTTTGTAAAAATGTAATCATTTTTGGATTGTATAAGTGTAGGTACTCCTGTGGCATCGTGGTTAATAAATTCAGAAAAAACTATAAAATTTATTAGAATTAACTCAGAAGGCGCACTTCACAGGCAGAGGCCTGGAATCAATTGACCTATTCACCAGAATATAACATGTATTGAGATGAATGAGGCTCCCACAACCCATGCAATAAAATATTAGTAAACAAAAAAAAAACAAAACAAAAAAATCCAAAACAATCCCAAACACTGCAATCAGGGGTGCAAAGGCAACAGAGATCCTTAGTAAAAGCCAGGTCAAAAATAGGACACATATTCACGGCTCTACACATGCGGTTAATAGGCTCATGCATACCAAAGTTAGAGCGAGAATGGATAACATGTAGTAAAGGCAATCTCCTTAAGCTATACGGGGCTTGCCTTTAAGTAACCAAACTTGCGAGAGTGAGAGAATCTATATTCAAGTTCAAAAGCTGATGAATAAATACCAGGTCAGCAATTCTATGTCATTCCTCTAACGGTTGCATATTAAGCAATCGGAGGCGGTCCTCATAAGGAGGAAGCCTTAATGGATCATTCCACGGGAGGTCCCTTAGTGCGAACCGAACAAAGTTCCGCTGCACCGATTCAATGCGTCTAGAATGAACAGCATAGTAAGGACACCAAACCTGAGATGCGTACTCAAGAATTGGTTTAACTAAAGAAAAAAATAAGTGAATTAGGGTCTGTCGATCAGAAAACTTCCTTGACCACCGTTTAACAAAACCAAGGACTGCATTACTCCGAGATACTATATGGTTTATGTGCAGAGTGAAATCGAGTTTTTTGTCTAGCATTACACCAAGGTATCATATCGTCTGCGTAGATTAAAAATCAGGGGGACAATGTCGTCAATGGCAAGAATAAACAGCAGCGGTCCCAGATGGCTACCTCGCGGTATACCAGATGAAGCCCTAACGACTCTAGATAAAATATTACGGAAAGAGACACGGTAAGTCCTATTTTTTAAGTAAGAGCAGATCAAGTCGAGCAATAAAGGCGGAAAACCCAACCTTTCAAACTTAAGCATAATCACGGGGTGAGGGAGCTTATTAAATGCCTTGCTAAAGTCGGTGTAGACACAGTCAGTATGGATTCCTTGTTGGAAGGCAGAGATAATGTGTGATGTAAATTCAAGAAGGTTGGTTGTTGTCGATCTACCAGGCAGAAAGCCATGTTGATTAGATGAGATTAATCCCTTACACTGCCCAACAAGCTGTGAGTATATAACAGATTCAAACAACTTGGGTATGCAGGAAAGCTTCACGATTGCCCTTTAATTTGTTATGAAATTTTTATGCCCCTTTTTATAAACAGGAATTATAAAGGAGCTCTTCCATAACGTAGGAAATCTACCGGCCTGATTTGTTGAAGATGAGTTCCAATGGAGTGAGTAAGGCATCAGAACAGGATCTCAAGAATGCAGGTGGAACACCATCAGGACCAAAAGAAAAGTCCAGTTTAAGTTCTTTGATAGCATTCACGATAATATCATGAGATATAATGGGCAAAGCAATGGAGGTAGCGGGATATGACCAAACTCTTCCAGGGAAGGCACAAAGTTGCCTGATAAAAAGGCACCCTAAAAAAACAATGCAAAGTTATCGGCTATATCAGGTGCGCTACAACTGGAGGATCCATTGCACCACATTGTAGATGGATAATTATCAGTTTTCTTTTTGAGATTTACAAATTTAAAAAAGGTACGAGGATCATTGTGCAAGTTATCGCTAACATTATCAAGGTATTCCCTGTATATGGATGAAGATAACGTTAAGAAGCATTCATGACAATAAACGAATTCAGAATAAGCTGACGTGCTTCTACAGCGTAAGTAGGTCTTCCATAACCTCTATTTTTATTCTTAAGACTCCGTAGTTCCCTAGTATACCACGAGGGAGAATGAAAGGATGATCTCAACCGTTTAAGTGGTACACACGAATTAAACAGATCATAAATCCTATCATAAAATACGGAAACGCAATCGTCGATATCGTTATCATGAAAAACAGATGGGAAATCGATTGAGAGGATCCTGCTTGAAAGATCAGAGAAGTCCGCCCTTTTTTAAATCAAGAACGTACTGATCTACGTTGGGGTCTACAATATTAGAACCATCGTAGCAAAAAGAGATGAAAATGGCCGGATGTAAACTGTCGATAGCGGATAAATTACGAGAAGTCGGTTCGACTATAGTGTTACTCGAATCAGAAGAAAAGATAAGATCTTACTGCCTTCCCATAGGGTTCTTGACATCACTCATTTGGTGTAAACCAAAGGAGGAGATGGCGTCAAGAAAAAGGGAGTCTTTAGCAGTAAGACAATTTGAAGGAAGGTAGTCATCGTCATCAGCGTTGAATACCCATTGAACGCTGGGTAAGTTAAAGTCACCAAGAAGGATTATTTCGTCCTCTGGGTTTGTCATATTATTAATAAAATCTAGGCTAAGAATTAAAATATCGTAGAGACTTCGACCATCTGCATCAGCATGGTTTGTCAAGTTTGGAGGGATATAACAACATAGAAGGAATATATGCAGCTTCCCCAGAGCTTTCTTAAGAGCTAAAAGCTCGATTGTGAGCGTGACGGATAAAGCAGGGATATCAACCAAACTGCAATTCAAGTGCGATTTGCATCCAACCAACACGCCACCACCACGAGCCATGGAGTCAGAGTATCTATCCTTTCGAAAAATCTGATACGACTCGTCAAGAATTTCTACATCAGTAAAACCGCAATGAAGCCAGGTTTCGGTCAGAGCGATGACGTCGTAACATCAGGCAAGAGAAGCCTGAAATAACTGGCTTGATCTTGTTCTTAGTCCCCTTACATTTTGGTAGTAAACGGATAGCGTACTTAGTTTTTTTGGTTGCTAGCAGAAGTTCTGTTCTGAGTGTCTCCCGTGACCCTACGACGGGGCACAAACCCGTGCGCAATGATATTCTCGGGCCAGAAATCGGGGGCAGACATTATCTCAAAAAGTTCTGGGGACGATGTCGACTTAAAAGACGACACGAGTCCTTGAGAATGACGAGATCCTAGAAGTTGACAACGGAGGAGTGCTGAGTCATCAACACCACTCCTCTCCCTCACGTTGAAGTCGTGGGATCAAGTCGGGAAACAAAAAAGGACCGCGGTGGTTGCGCAATCCTCAGGGTGAAACCCTCATTTGGAGAAACATTAATTGATCTCAATGAGAATGTGTCATGCGATGGTTGAGGACCAGACTGAGAGGGGCCGGGAGATATGTTCCCAGCTGGGTCCGATGCAGGGGGAACACAAACAGCACTACGACGACGCCTCCGTCTACGAGCGTTCTGCGGTCGGCGCGGGGGCTGGTCGAGTACGGGCCAGGCATTGTCCACAGTGCGAGAAGGTGGTGAAAATACCGGCAGCCCTGAGGAAGAAGAATATACTCCACTTTTTCCAATTTAGTCTATTTTTAATGTTAATTTATTATTAATTATCATTTTTCTAAGAGTGTTTTTGGCACTTTAAGCTGGCATAATATTTCTAGTTTTTTTTTCTAGAGATTTTTTTCCACTTTAACTGGAATGGATGAGGTGCACCGATTCCTTGGCCTGTTGGATCTCCAGACCTTACCCCATTGGACTTTTTCTTATGGGGAACAATGAAGGATGAAGTTTATTCAAGCCCAGTTAACAATGGGGAGGATTTAGTAAGCCAAATTGGGAATGCAGCGACGAAAATACGGGAGAGGCTGGCTGCAATACGCCTTAAACAGGGACTTAAAAGTAGATTGTTGAAATGCATCCAAAGTGACGGTGGATATTTTGAACGGCTTTTGTTACTTATCAAGATTAATTGTAATTATTTTTAAATTAAATAAAAAAAATTTAGAATAAATTTGAGTTTAATTTCTTTAATTTATTGATTTTTATAATATTCTCGGATAGGATTTCTACGTATAATTTTGGAAAGGTAATAAGATGGGCAATGTAATAAAAATACAAAAGAGGTGTACTCATTACATGAATTTCGAAGAAAATTTGGGAAAATGCTGAATCGTAATCGTAAACCATTTTTTCAATTTTGGAAGTGACTGTACCTGTAATGGTGGGAGTTAGATCAATATTGTTAAAAGGGTCATTGGGATAGTAGTAGTTGTTTTGAAAAGGTCATTGGTATAGTAGTTTTTTAGCGTTTGTTTGATGTGGCAGTGTTGAGTAGATCAAAAGATACAAATAAAAGACTAATGTGCACACCATGAAAAACTAAAATTTATGAATTACCCTGTAACTCCCAAACGGTTGAGATTGCCCCTCCCCTCCCTCCCCCCCCCCCCCTGCCATACAATTGTCTGTTTGTCTAGTTGAGATCTATTATCACCCTACTCATTTTGGCACGTCAGATCTGAAATACCCTGTATATGTGGGTACTAGTCAATTTGGTCTATCAGAAATAGGTAGGTTAGAACAGCTAATCTATCTTCGAAATTGTTGCTTATGGTACCAAGAATATTAGAAATCAGCTATTCTACTTCCGTCTTCAGCACCGTTTGAATTCTGAATGCTCACACGAGGAAGAGGTGGGAGTGGGTTCCGAACTGAAGAGTATAAATGTTACGGTTCTCTCAATGGGTAGGTCGATATTGATTAATTTAACTTCTAAAATGTCCACAAACCAACGTTTGACCATAGAAATGTCTGAACGACAAAGTAACACAATCAGATACATTTCATCTCACAATTTCAGCAAAACAATGTTATTCCTCTCCCTTAACATGCAATTGGCAAAGTTTTCAATTTTGCTTGTTATCAGAATTCTTAATCAGATGAATTCGCAAAAGCTTAAGGTGCTCCAATATTGCCACAAGAGACAAGCTCACCAGGCAACATCAAAGTTTTAAGCTTGTATCCTTCCGTGTGCGAGGTAAACAAACATTCTATGAAATAAGTTCAGTGGATTGTTTGAGTTTCGATTTACTTTAAATTGATTCAAATCATCAAGAGGCAGACAAGCATCAAGGGTACTACAAAAAAGGGATGCTAGGGGATGGATGATCCAGTGACAGCAGATTCTATCACTAACCTACCGAAATCAGCTTTCAGAGAACGAGTATTACGACCACCCATGGGCAGTCATCGAATGTTGAGCTTCCATAAGATACAAGAACATGGGAAAGCTTAATTCGGTTTCGATTATTTCGCCTTGACGTCTTTCGATTTAAGTGTTGATCTCAAGGTTGGATGTAGGACCGAAGTGGTAAAGCATTATATTTTCAATTTAGTTGTATGTCATAATTGAGAGCGTTGCGTGGAGTGAGGATAAATATTTTTTTAAATAAACTTGGTATCAATTTAGGACGTAGATGTATGAACTGTAGCCAAAACCGAACTCCATTTAAATTGTAAATTCACTTAAAGGAATGGTGCGACACCTGCTCATTGTCAGAAGACATCAAGTTGAAAGTTCGTGCGACACTCTACATGCTCCAGATAAACACAGAAGCAATAAGATGTGGTGTTTATTACATCCTGGAAGGATTTGTCGAGTGGAGTTGTATTTTCTGATACCAAGCGCCCACAGGGGATTGTAGGCTTTTACACTTCTTTCCGGAAAAGTGCTCTGACTGGCAACCACTTGATAAAATTTAACCACATCTATTCGTTGTTAGAGCAGCACACGCAGCCATATCTGTACATACAAGGATCAGTCAGTTACGTCGCAAAGAATTGCTTCTCTTATTGTACGAGGTCACTTTGAAAAAGTATTATCATATCCTTTTGCAAGATTGTGGCAATAAAATCGTGTTGTTTATTCAGCCTTGGAGGAGTGGATTATTTGCAAATGTAAAAGCAAATCACAGATCTGGGCAGGACACAATTATATAACTGACTTCTATCACTCCAGGCGGTATGCTTCAGAACTCCCTGTGTTTGTCCGAAATGTAATTAACCTATGTCCGCTCGAAGAATCACAACTTTAATTAAATGAACCCCGATTCCAGTGGATTATACTTGAGGATTTGCAGCGTTAAGCAGTCTGGTCAATTATGTTCCTGGAATAGCAAATCGTCCAAGTCGAACATTCCCACGGGGATCTCTAAGGAACGTTGTGAAAAATAATTTCATGGGATTGGATTTTTTTTTGTAATTTTTCATCTGTTCAGGATTAAAATTTTGATAGCTTAGTTGAGTCTACTTTGGGATTTGCAAAATCTGAATCGGGTTTATTTCGCTTTTGAATACGAAAATAAGATGGATGGAAACGAACTGAATCGTTTGAATACGTGAAGGCTGACACTGTTTTGGTGCTATTGGTTTTACAGAAGCCGCCAAATATTCTTGGAAGCTCTTCGCTGGTTAAGCGAACTACGACCTCTTCTGGTCCACTCATCATTTCTTCATAGGGTTAGAATATTTAAAAATTGGTTTCTGAGTGAACTATCCTAGTTCATGTTCAAGTGGATGTTTTGCTAAAGATGTATTGCGATCCATCAGATATTGCTCTAGAATGCCCAATTGCATTTTAGCGTAATTTGTTGTTGCCAGCTAAAAAGCAGCTATGATTAGTTCACCAGCGGAATTCTCTAGTTAAAAGAAGCTTAATCATTATCTGTCATCACTGGCGCCTTTTTGAATTTTTTGCAAGAACTTAGCATAGAAAGACTTCTTTTTAAATCCTCTTTTTTGGGAATTGCTTGCCCTCAGCAGAAAACAGTCAGATTGTTGCCGGCAAGATTCAAACCAGCGACTCTCGTTATTTTCTAAACCACCAATGACCTATACTAGTTCATTTAAATTCTCTTATGTCTTCTTCCTAAGGGTTTCTTAATATTTGTTTGATTGGATTATTAATATTTCTGGGTTGTCACAGGGTAGCCATCTTTTGCTTTATTGTAATGATTCAAATATCCTTTGTCACGCTGATGATATTGACATTTTTTTCGTTTTATATCGAACGCAGCCAATTTGCTTTTTAAGTGTTGATAGACATGTTTGACTTATTTTGAATTCGACCATAGATATCTGCGTTTTACCTGGAAGTAATACGGCTAGAAATCAGAATGTTTCCCTAAATTTTCGTTTTCATTTAGAACATCAAGTTGAAGCCTTAGGTTACAAGTATTTTATAGTATCCCAATCGTATTTAAGATAATTCTTTTTAAATTTGCTTAAGGAATGTCAAAGTCCCTGAGTACTTCGGTCTTGGAAGTGTGATGACTTGACTTGAACTAATAAAGTTACTAAGGTTCGTAAAAAAACTGGATTACTATTCTACTGAATAGATGTAATGTCGATGATATTGGTTCGTTCGTACCATATTTCGTGTAGTAGTAAAGAATCGAGGTGCAAACTGGTACAGATCTCGTGATAACCAAGGGCATAGGAAAATACTCGAACTTGTCAAAGATGAGACACCGGAATTAGAAATGCATTTACAATTTTCACGGATGGATCTAGAATTTATGGGAGATTAGACGCAGGAATCTTCAGTGAAGACCTGAATTTGAACACCCATCTTCGCCTGGGGGCATACACCTCAGTATTTCAGGCAGAGATGCTGGCTTTGGTCTACGCACTCGATTACATGCTAGAGAGTCGGGTGAGGGGCAAGAAGATAGTGGTGGCACTCGACAATCAGGCGATGATCAGGTGTATGGACGGTACAGAGTTCAACACAGCGCTGGCCTTGGAGTGTGTCCGTAAACTAAACGCATGTGCCTCATCAAATGAGATGACACTGGCGTGGTTCCGATGACACGCAATAATGATACCTTCTGGATAGTTTTATTATTTTTTCATTCTTCAGCATTTCGAAATTCGTAATATCATCTTTCGACGTTCGACTCCAGCCTGCCGGGCATACTCCCGCTATGCCCATATGTCCAGTTCTGCAGTTTCATCTAAATGAATCACCATCATTAGAGGAAGCAGTCATCTATTATTTTATTTTGGCAGTTTTACCCAAACCAAAACCATAAGAAGATCACAGTATACATCTTAAAAGTCTTTAAAAGGTCTTGCCTTTTGGCTAGAACGATGCCCCATTTTGCTTTCGTTGACGCTATTTAACCACTTTTGTTTGTTATTTATTCCACAGTATTTGTTGTAATGAAGCTTAGACGAGGGGCGAGCAGGCATAAGTAGAATTTTGTAGGTTGCAAAAATACAGAGTGTGATTTGTTGTCTCTCTTTTGCCCTTCGTGTGCAAAGTATGCTCTAAAGGCTTTTTAAACCTGAAATGCTGATTATATAAAGCAAACTTACGTGCACAAAATTTATATACAAAAGAGAAAATATCTTAACTAAGCTGACCCATCAATTGGCATTTTATTAAGTCCCTCGACAAGTGAAAATCCATATGGTCTTATACTGAATTGAAAACGCGGGACATAGCTGTAACTGGCTCATTACGTCCATAGTTAGTGTGGTAGTGCGAAATATGGAGCAAGTCGTGACTCCTCAAGGAACGTGAAGGAACAGATAAGTTAAAACATGCCAGCAATTCGGAAGATTTAATAACCTCCTGCAGAAACTCGAGCGCAAAATTAGCCCTGGCATTAATTCGTCTGGTTTCCAGGGAGTGCAAAGATATAAATTTAAGTCTATCAACACAAGGAAGCAGAATAGCGTCATTATTTAATGGAAGGTTACGAAGAGCTTCAAACTTTAAAACCTTCGTTGGAAGGACTCAATACGCTTAACATGGACCCCGTAAAAAGGAGACCACACTGGGCTAGCATACTCAAGAATAGGCCTAACAAATGTACTGTAAAGGATTCAAATGATATAAGGGTCATTAAATTCCTTAGGCGACCTCTTTATGAAGCCCAAAGTAGCATTAGCCTTGCCAATAATGGTATCAATGTGGTTGTCGAAAGAATATCGAGAATTCAGCAAGACCCCCCCTCCAAGTCTTTGGATTTATCAAGTCTATTCAAAGAGTGTCAATTCATAGAGTAACTAAACAGCAGAGGATTTATTTTACGAGAAAAGGACATGAAAGTACATTTGGACACTTTTACAGCGAAGCAGTTGGTGGAACACCAATTGAAGAAGGCGTGCAAGTTAGAATTCAAGAGGCGGCAGTCAAGTTCATTCGAAACTTTGCGCCATCGGCATAACACAAAATTCTCGATTGTGATGGAATTAATGATACATCATTGATGTAAATAATGAACAGTAAAGGACTAAGGCGACTACTCTGTGGCACTCCAGAAGTGATGCGGATCGGAACAAAACCAGCAGGAAAACCAAGAATCGTCAACTTATGAAGGATAATTTTATGATTGATTCCATCAAAAGCTTTACTGAAGTCGGTGAAAATACAATCAACTTGGTAAGCATTTTTAATAGATGATATGGAGTAATTTGAGAATTCCAGTAGTAAGTTTTGGAGCCGTCCGGGAGAATTACTATGACAGAGTTTCTCCTTGTCCTCGTTCTTCCACTTCACTCTGGTTAGAATCTTGACGGTTAAGTTTTTAATCATATTCAGCTTTGGAACTATATAATCTTCTGTTAAAGGGTTGAATTGGTCCAGTAACATATTTAAAATGTTACTGGCGGTCCAGCAACTAGACTGCCACATGCAGTCAGTCATGAAGAATCATGTTCAGGGCGTCTGTGGGACAAAACCGAATAGCGCCCATGGTTCCCACCCCTTGTTTGTTCTGTTACATTACTTCCTTACCACAGGCGACCAAACCAGTAACCCATACAGATGTACCAGGCTATCTGTATTCTCAGGACCATCTTTGGTTGAAGTTCCCGTTCTTTGACGATAATAAAAAGGGCACGCTTTCTTAAACCATTCTTCCACGTTTAGTTTCCAGTTTAACTTTGTATCCTGTATACCACTTAACTTTGTATCCTGTATACCACCTTGTACTGGAGAATAGTGTGGTTGTCCCTCCAGCTTCAAAAGCTGTGTATCTGGAATACCTAGTACAAAACTTGGGACGTCCGCAACTCGTACTAATCCTAGCTCTACCTGTATGGTCCTTTCGAATGTTCCAAGCTATCAATTAAACGGAGACAAATAGTCGTCTTTTATTAAAACTATCATTCTAGATTTGGAATTTTAGCTGTGTTGCTTGTGGGGAGAGCGAGGGGGTTTGTTAAAATTAAAAGTCCTAACTCCTTACTCGTGACTCAGGGCTCAGTTTATATGGTATATCTACACTACACATATTTTTTTACATATGAAAAGAGTCGCGTCACTGAGTATACAGAATTATATATGTATATGGCAAATAATCACAATAAGCCGTGTACCAGAGTCCATAGTTTGGACTCTAAGAGTCCGACCGTTGTGGTCAAGCAAAATCACCTAAACTACAAGCCAAGAACATACAAATTTCACGAACACGCCTTAGGGCCAAAGTGGGCTGAAATTTCCTTTAATTGACATTGCTTCTTATTCCGGTATTTTGCGCAACATAATTGAATTGTTGTTGATGTTCACAGAGGTACACAAAATATACCCAAAATAATGCACTTGATCCTATTGAATTTTTGAAAAAAATTCCGAAAACAAAAACCGTTCAGAAATCGAGTGGGGTAAGATATATTAAAATTGTTTTTTAGACGATCGGCGTTTTTAATAAAGGAAGGCTTAATTCCTGGACGCCTTTGCAAGAAATCGTTTATCAAATATTAATCCAATCATGTTGAGAAGTTCTCGAGTTTTAACCGGTTTTGTTCGGAATTTTGTCTCAGAAGATATTTCTCGTGTTTAATGTGCGACTCCAATTTCCATCTTCTGAGAAAGCTCATATGTTGTGGATCTGCTCCTCTGTTAATTATTGTAGAAGTTGAATATTTTCTGAGTTGAATTTGGGGAATATATGGATTGCTGTAATTCAGGCAATTGGGTGTTGTTGTCAACAAAATGTGTCGCGTCGTCACAGTGGAGACTTCTTCTTCCAGCGACGAAACGTTTGAATACTCCTATGAAACTCACAGTGGTAAGATCACTGGCGACCTCAAGATGAATGATCATTGTTGCTTCGCCCGGCATTGACACAACAGCTGGCAAGCTGGATTCCGATTGTTGAAAGGTTATACATGAGTTGTGTCATTCGTTTTGCATTGACCTTTTTGTATCGGACACAATGTTTTACTATCGTTCTCGTAATGCTCTGACTTGACTGGCCAATATCGCTTGGTGGTGAAAGCCTTTGTCTGTGTGTACATTAGGATTCTTCAAAGAATCGAAATTGTTTTTTCTTAGCTCCCATTGGGTAAAAATTCAGTATTCTATAAAACAAAAATTCTTGCAAAATTGAAGTCTCATAGCTCCCTTTTAAAAAGTCGCTTAGCCACCTGAAGAACTTCAACACATCCCCTACTAAACTGGATTAACCAGGAAACTTAAATTTGGGATTTCTATACAATTTTAGGTGTAGATCAGAATTAAGTTACTGTCGATCATACAGCACGTTCTGCATCGGTAATTTAAAAAAAATTCTGCAATTCTTGGTAAAGAAATTTTTTTAATAAATATTCTGAAAGCAATCATTGAAACAAATTCGAAACACTTCTTACTTTAATTTTTCCTATAGTATTACTATTTTTTTCATCTCCGGGTAAACTGTAAGTTCCATCAAGTCGCCAGTAACTTGATTCTTATCCATATCTAAAATTATATAGAAATCCGAAATTTGAGTTTCCTTGTCGAGCCATTTTAGCAAGGGATGTGTTAAAGTTCTTCGGGGGCTTAAGCGATCTTTCAAAAGGGAGCTATGAGACTCCAATTTTGAAAGAATTTTGATTTTATAGAATTCTAACTTCTTACGCAATGGGAACTAAGAAAAAACAATTTCGATTTTTTTCGAAGCACCCATGTGTACCTATTAGTGTACATACGTGAATGTCGTTCCTTAAGAACTTCCTTTAAAGGGACTTTCAAGTTGCCGTAGCTCATCCTTAAACCCTTCTCTCTACATTAAAGCGTGTGGGCTACAATCCTTAAGATTTTTTGGAATGAGTTCCCGTGATTTGTGTTGGCGATCAATGATGAATTGTTTGTTGACACTGGGCTTTGTTTTTTCCTCTCGATGTCTACCTTTTTTCTTCATCTTGACCAGATGGAAACCAAACGAACGAAGCACAACGATATTGGCACAGCACAACACGCACCGATATTGGCCAGATGGTTTCCATGTAGAAATCGAGGATCGTAAAACAAACCATAGATTATGTTTGATAAGTTTGGCTGATGTCACCTCTTTATGGAGTAATTTATCTCAGCTTATTACTTTGAACTAACTTCGGTTGACAAAACTGTTTCTAAACATGAAATAGTTGTACTATCCATAGCTAAGCAATAAGTGCAAATTCTTATAGTCGTTCGTCAAAGCCCCAAAACTCACCTGAAATTTACAACTAAAATGAAAACCTTGTGTTAGCTTTAACTTAATTATATCTGTATAAAGTTTTCAAGGTTTCGTATATGTTGTGAGTGCTTTTCGCTTTCTTTTCCATGTCAAGGACACAAGATGATTGCAAGTTGTCAACAGATAGCTCAATTTACTTTTATTATTCTGTATATGTACATATATCAATCACTCTGAAAGCTCCCTTTCGTTCAGTATTCAATCAAGGGAGCATAAAATAAATTGATACAACGCAGGGTTTCCAGCTTTTTATCTTGAGAAAGTTTTAATTTCTTTTCCTGCTAAACCAAAATGTTATCAAAACAAAGTAATTTATTGTTGACTGAATCAGTTCTGCTTGAATGCAAATTTTAAAGTTACCTGCAAGTTGTAGGTCGAACAACTGATGTATTTCGTCTCTATTCCATTTTGTGGAATGGAAACAAATTTAGTCATTTGACATTTTTTGTTGAAGAGCTGATCGAGGGCTATATTTTTGGGGTTATCGTTTTTCAAAGAAAATCTAGAAAAACTCTGATCGACATGCAAGTGATTGACTGAAACCGATGACATTTTAGTATCCATGCGCGGATCTACGGGAGCAATGGTTGTAATTGCCTCTCCCCTTCTACTCCCCCCAACGAGCCTTGACTGAGCTTTTTACTTTATACAGCAAAAATCGTTATAACCTAATCCCTAATTAAACCGATTAAACACAAAAAGATCCGTATAGGAAAATTACGTCTAATATCACTGCAAAAATTGTTATACTGATCAGCACAAATTGGGTGGTGGGGGGGGGGGGGTGAAATGTAGACTTATTTCGAGGAATTAGTTCGTATTTTTTACAGTATAGTTAAAGAATGTACATAGGTAATTTATTTCCGAAAATATTCCTTAGTTATTCTACAACAGTAAAAATTCCTATTAAAAAAATATATTTTGCCGAGTGATAAAGTATTGTTGTAATTATGATATTAAATAATAAAGGGGGACTATCATGTAGACGGTAAAAAAATTCATGATTTTTAGGAGTTGTAAGAAAAAATAACTTTTTGAAATTTTGAGGACATTTTATTATACATTTAAATAATATGAAAAGAAAACAATTTTTTTTTATTAATATTTGGCTTGAAATCAGCTGATGTTGTTGACGCTGTATTTCCACTGTGTACACGATGCGGCTCCCAAATTTAATCCGAAATGAAAATGAAAGAATTTTTTTTTAAATATAAGGATAATTTTTCTATTTGAACCTCTAAAATGTAAAAAAAAATATATATAAATAATTTTGCATTCATTGAAAAAAAACATTTTTTTTTCTAAAAGATTTGAACTTTAAGGGCCTTAAAAAAATAGTAAAATAAACTATTTTTTTTAAAAATTTAGGTTCAAATAGAAGATAATTTTATTACCTTCAAAATGAGCTGTACGATTTTAAAATCAGACCGATAGATTTTTCTCAATCGTGTACACAAATTTGAAAAACATCGTTTCGAGAAAAACGCGTTTTAAAATTTTTCGTGAAAAAAACGGTAAAATTTTTTACTTACGGTTTTTATATGCTAATCAGCTATTCCAGGTTAATAAAATAGACCCTCAATAGTGTACACATGTTTTATAATACTTTCGTAAGCACTTCCACTGAGACCTTTGCCAATGCTCATTAATCCAGCAGTAGAGTGCAAACGCTCGACACTCCTTTCACTTATATACGAGCTCTGCGCTAGGTTGCTATAACTTCGAGAACTTTTGGAGTTTTTAAAAATCCTTTTAGGAGGCTATTCTACAGTTCTATAGCTATCAAAAAAAGCAACAACAAAATTCATTTTTTCAAAATTTTATATGATAGTCCCCCCTTAATCGGAATTATTTTTAGAATAAAATCCGATATTAATTCATTACTGAACTGATCATACATTTGCAGCCGCTAAAAATGCGATGAAATGGATTTCTCTTCTCTAGAAGAGCGTCATGTCGCTCTCACTCCTGTACTCTCCAGCTCAAATTTAGTCGTATTGTCAAATTTCGGAAATCTTTCCTAAGCAGAACAACACACATGAAGAATAGTTTACCATCTTCTATATCCCGTCCTATGTGTCATTTCACTTCTCCCTAACTCATTTCCTGCCAGCACAGCTTTCTTTAGCATCATAGGACACTCCCTGGAGGTTTGTCATTATGATAAGAAAAATCATTGAATACTTTAATTGGTTAAGAGCATGTTATATGCGCACATGATAAGGTTCCATAGAATTATTTCTAAATTTTCATGAACTATTTTTGGTACAGTGTTCTTTACAGTTTTCATTGAAAGTACTAACTAAAGGGCAGTGTCTATTTACCACCCTCAACGGAAACATACGGAAAGTATGCAGAAATAACACGGAAGCACACGGAAATACACGGAAAGTACACGGAAAATACACGGAAAGTACACGGAAGTACACGGAAAGAACAAGTACAAGTTTGACGGACTACACGGAACTACACGTAAGTACACGATAAGTTCAAATGGTCACTTCCATATTCATATTACTTGTCAAAGTTTATCACAGCCTATTCTAGATACAAACCTGGCGGTTAATAAAGCAACTAAAAGCCTGGTTAATACACCTCTTCCTCCCAGAAAGACTAAAAACAACAGTATACGGTGTTGCGTACACGTTCCGTCAAATTTTGATTAGACTTTCTGGGAGGAAAAGGTATATTAATCAGGCTTTTAGTTTCCTTATTAACTGCTGCGCCTCTCCCCCCGCAAAAGACACATTATAACTTGGTATTTTTTTTCTTATGATACCCCACATCACCTATTGATTATTGTTTTTTTCGATTTTACATTTTGCCTCCTGTATAATTTCATCCCCAAAATTTTTTAGTGATAAGTATTGGAAATTATATGGCTCAACATAATTCCAAATTTCAACTTTCTATGTCAAACGGTAAGATATGTATATGCCACTGACGGACAGACACAACAGTAATTTTATAATGTTTCCGTTTCTCCATTTAAGATACGAAACCCTTACAAATATAGAAGTTTGCTCACTAAGTTATCTGGAGCGTTGTAATAAAATTCAACCAAAATTATGTCTGGACCAGAAACCTTGTTATTTTTAGAAACTAATAGAACTTTATAGAAATTTTTAGAAATTTTATAGAATTAACCCTTCGAACACAGAAGGTGCAGTTCTTGGTAGGAGCCAAGAATCAATTGACTATCAATTCCATCAAAACGGTGGAATGAAAATATGCATAGCAGATAGGCACGGAAGCACAGAGAATAGATAGTACTTAATTGCCTCCTTGCTAAGAGCTAAATAAAAATTAGGACTTGCATTAACAGCCCTACCTACACGGTTAAGGGGTTCATGCTTGCCACAATTTGATCTTCGGAGATTATGTTGGGACTGCTTGAAGAAAACCGTAGTAACAAGAGTTCCCGACCGATTTTGGGTCTCTTCTCAAGTGAAGGCAAACCGAAAAAACCGAGGCGGTCTGTGTAGGGGGGAAATCTAAGCGGATCGTCCCCAGGAAGTCCTCTCAGCGAAAATCTGACGAAATTACGTTGCATCGATTCGACCCGCTTGGAATGAATAGCGTAGTAGGGCGACCAGATCTAAGATGCATATTCTTGAATAGGTCTAACTAAGGAGCAGTACAAATGAATCAACATTGGTAAATCCGAAAACTCTCTAGACCAACGCTTTCCAAAGCCTAAGACTAAACTGTCTCTAGACACAATATAATACATATGCAGAGTAAAGTCAAGTTTGCTATCAAGTTCTACCCCAGTTACGGACAGCACGCGACGCAGGTCATTCTCCATAAAGTTGTAGTCAAAATCTTGTGGATTTAGGCTCCTGGAGAAGGACCTAGCCTCAACATTTCTCAATATTGAGATGTAAGCCATTGTCCTAGCACCACTTCAGTAACGTGACTAAGTCAATTTTAATGAGGGTGGCGTCACCACCGCCGTTAACAAAGGAGGAGATCTTCATGCCGTCAGCATAGAACAGAACATTCGAGTGCGAGATCAGATAGACAATGTCATCAATGGCAAGAACGAATAGTAAAGGGTCGAGATGACTACCTTGTGGCAGACCAGATAGAGCTCTGAAAATTCTTGAGATACACGATACGGAGCGACACACGATATGTCCTGTCTCTCAGATAGGAGGAAATCCAGTCGAGAAGAACAGGGGGAAACCCAGCCCTTGAGTTTAGATACAATCATGGAGTGAGGGAGTTCATCAAAAGCTTTACCGAAATCCGTGTATATACAGTCTGTCTGCATGCTTCTTGGAAACCTGAAATAACGTGGGAGGTGAGGCAAAAAATCCAATGAAGTGGTACGATGCAAAATATGATCAAAATTATTCTCACTAGGCTCAAAGTTATCGGAAGAAAAGGCACTCTAAAAAAATTTAGCAAAATTATTATTCCTAAGGTTGCGAAGTTCGGCACTATACCACGGGGCAGAGGAGCAGGTAGACCTGATCCGTTTTAATGAAACAAAAGAGTTAAGTAAATCATAGAACGTATTATAAGGCAAGGAGGACATCAATATCATTATTATCCAGCAATGCCGAAAAATCTACTGTGAGGAGATTAGACTTTATCTCAGAGAAGTTCAATCTCTTATAGTCTTAAATATGGTGTTCTAAGTTGGAATTCGCAATACTAATACCATCGTAACAGAAAGAGACGAAGATGGGCGGATGAAAACTATCAATAGCGGATAACTGATTGGAAGCTAATTCGACTATAGTGTTACTCGAATCATAAGATCACAAGATCCAACTGCCTTCCCATAAAGTTTGATATATCACTCATGGCGTCAAGAAACTGAGAAACCCTAGCTGTGTGACAACATGAGGGAAGGAAGTCGTCGTCATCGTTATTGGGTACCCATAAAACATTGGGTAAGTTAAAGTCACCAAGAAGAATAATTCCATCTTTAGGGTTCGTCATGTTATAGATGAATTCTAACCGAAGCGCTAGAATATCATACAGACTTCGCCGTTCTGTATCAATGCAATTTGTCAGATCAGGGAGAATATAACAACAGAATAAAAATATATTTAGCTTAGCTAGCGATTGCTTAAGAACCAACAGTTCAATAGTAAGCGAGCTAGAGAAGGCACGGATATCTACTAAGCTGCAGTTTGAGTGCGATCTGCAAGCACCACCCCGACACACGGATTCGGAAACCCTGTCCCTAGGAGTCGTGAAGAATCTCTGCATCGCTAAATCCAAGATGAAGCGAAGTCTCAGTCAACAGCAAAAGGCAAGAGATGCCTGAAATAAATGGCTAGTTGATAAATCTACCTAGAGGCACAAATTCGTGTGAGATGGAATTCTCAGGCCAGAAGTCCGGAGAAGAAATGACTTGGATAAGAAATGACCTGGAAAGTCGTCATCTTTAAAGACGATACTTACATGTTTCTGTGACAGGCGAGAATTAAGACGCTGACAACGTAGAAGTACAGAGTTGTCAAACTTGCTCCTCATTCTCACATATTTAGCACATCATCAACAGAGGTAAATGCATCGAGCCGAGAAACAAAAATGATTTAGGCATTGGGGCACTCTGCAAAGTGAAGTCAGCGCATTGTGATAGGTTATAGGGTCCAAGAAGAGGTGCGAACTGTGGACAGAAAAGAGCACCAATAGCATGGTGCAAAACGTCTATTGAGTTCGTCAAGCACAATTTTAGCATAAAGTTCATCCGCCACTATAACAGGAAAACATACAGCATCTAACGCAAAGTATTAACTGATATTGACTTCTAATTAAATTGATGACTTTTTAACCTTTTGACCACTTACCACCACTCTTCAGAGGCCTTCACGAATGCGCAACAAGTTTTATATCTTAAACATATTACATCTAAAAAACCACTTTATAAAATTGATGAATGTACTCGTATTTCGTGATCCTCAGGAAATACAGCTTGGGCCTCAATTGTTTATTTTATTAAACATTTTTGTTTTCTTTAAAAACTTCGCTTGACTTTAACTATTTTTAAAATCCTCTTATGTCTATATTCTTTTCTTTTAAGAACAAAAAATATGATTTTCTCTCACGTCAGTGTGTATTTTATATTTGCAGACCCATTTTATTACAAAAAAAAATTTATTTGACAACACCCATTAGTGGCCGCAAATCGGTAAATTAACATCAAAAAATAGATTTAACTCAATCAACGATGCAAAAATTAAAAATCCAACATACATGACAGTGCACGTTATACCAATTTTAAAATCTAATTGAAAATTATTCCAAGCAAATGCAATATAGAGACCAAATAGTGTTGTCAATAGTGATACTGCCGAATAAGTTAAACCTGATGAATTTAGATCAACCCATCGTTCTTCCGATACCGTCGGAAAGAAATAAGATTTAATAAACCAGGGAAGACCGAGGCATAGTAAAATATCAAAAGTATTCGATCCTATAGAATTGCTAATACCCATTGCTCCGTGTCCTCGTTTTGTTACAATTATACTCGAAACTGCTTCAGGAATGCTCATTCCAGCTGCTAGAATTGTCAAACCCACTACCGAGTCGGGTATATTAAAAGTATCACCTGAAATAGATTAAAGTTTATGAGTTTGTTTTGGTTTTTTTTTCGTAAGAGTAAGAGTAAGAGTAGGAGTAAATTTCACATACCTATAATGGTGATAAAGAACGCTGCTAGGTACGATATAGCTCCAATCCATATCACTGACATAAAAAATGTAACAAATCGTAGTGCTGGACGTTTTCGACAATCAGGAATCGTTATCCAGAGTAAAAAAGTAATTGGCCACCGAAAACTATACAAAAACAAATTGCTATCACCTCTAGTCCAAGGGTTATCAGTAAGATCTTCAGTGTCTGCAAAATTTTGCAAAATAATAATTGTGCGAATTTCGTCGAAAGATTAAAAATAATTTGAGATATCAATTTAATATTACCATTCATTTTGATATCGGTCACTTCTAATAATTTATCGCCTTTATTTCGGTAATTATAGCCATTCGCAATGCCTGCTTCGATTTCCCCAGAAATTGACCCCGTTTTTGTGATATCACCACTAAAAAGTGGTGTGATTTCGCTAACTTCCGAATATGGTCGTATCTTAAGTCGCCGATACTTGGAAATCAATTTTCGGGCATTTCTGGCCATGGTATCGCTATAGTACATTCCTGTTAAGAAATTGATAAATTTGTGCAAAATAAATAAAATAAAGTAAACAGTAATAATAATAATATATTTTTGGGTTAATTGAATTATATGTCGGTTACTCTTGCTACGAAACGGCAAACAATGCTTCGGAATCCGACGGATAACACAATGGCGAACTTTTTCTTTTCGAAGAAGGACACGAATTTTATGTATGTATATGGATGTAGTCCTAAACGAGATGAACCGATACAACATCAAGGTTATGGTAGTTAGCGAGACCAGATGGCAAAGATGCGAGAGAACATATCATATATTCTGGTAGGAACCCAACAGCAAATTAAAGGGATAGAGTTGGCAATATTCATCAAGGAAAGCCAGGTCCAGTCTCATCAGCTGGTCACCAGGGTAGGGATGATCGATGTTCATCGATGTTCACGAAACATCGATGTTGAGCGAATCAACATGGATGTTTTAACATCGATGTTGAAGTGTATAGAATATCGCACAATCGATGTTAATGACAGAACATCGACCTTCGATGTTGGCGAAAAAGAACCGGATCCAAATTCAAAAATATTTTTTTTTCTATTTTGAAGACTAAGCATATGTTGCTTTATAATTATAGGAGATTAAAAAATACCTTTATACATATTTATATAGTTCGGCTGAGAAGAAAGTAACTTAGAATGTTGGTTGGTCAGATGCTCCCTTCTACTAATCTCCACATAGTGAGAGAAACTGAAATTCTATTTAGAGAGCAGCAGTAGAAGCAACCGGCAAAACTTTTAAATTCTGAGTTAGAATAAGGCTGTTTTCCAGCTGATTTGTTATTTGAATCATATTCTAATTTATAGATAATAAAATAACAAAGTTAAGCAATAATGGGCTGATAGTGTTACTCAAATTTGTTACAGGGTTTTGCTTGCTTTATATACGGAGGCAGCTGAGGGTCAGTTACATTATGTTTTCCATTTAAGCCTCATAAACAGGTTTACTCATGTTTAAGTAAATATATATATATTTTTTTTCTGGTAAACTAAACACATAACATTCCAAAACATACTTATTTACTTTTTATAAACCAAATAAATACAAAAACAAATCAAATCAGAAACAAAGAGGTGACGTTAAATACGCTGACTGCTCAAATGGCATTTTATGTCAGCTTTAGACATGTTCAAGTAAAGTACATCCCAATGATCATTCAAAAGACAAAGAATTAATAGGTTCATTAAATGCGTAGTTAGGTCGACAGATGTAAAGAAAGTCATAATTCCCGAAAGGGCGACAAGGAACTAAGATATTCAGACAGGTTAGTAGTTTCGGCGTATTAATTGTACCCTGCAAACATTCGTAAACGAACAGAATCCCAAAGACTCGCGTCTCTTCTGTAGAGTGCCAACAGAAAAAAGCTTTAGTATATACGTGTAGGGAGGCAATATAACAGGATTGTTCTATGGAAGGCTACAAAGGGCAAATGTAAGAACCTACGTTATATCGCTTCGAAGAAACTAATATGAACCAAATAAAATGGTGACAAGACCGCGGCAGCGTACTCTAAAATCGGTCTAACTAAAAAGCAATAAAGATTCTTGGTAACAAAAAAATCATCAAACTCACGAGACCATTTCTTTTCGTAGTTCCCGATCTTGTATTCGATATTGTTCAATCATTGTTCAGTTTTAATTTTAGTTAGTTGTCTTCGACGTTCACGTTAAAATCACCGCTCAGTATAGTTGGTTTTTTATCCCAACTTTTGTTCCATAAAGCTGCACCTGTTGCAGATTCTCTGTCCCACAATATTCTTCATGGAAAGGCCTCGACTCCGCATAAATAAATAGTTGTAAACCTAAGAAAAGCCATATTGGAAGTGCCCATTAATTGATTAAAGTGAAAAACAGCGAATCAGAAATAAACGCCCGAAGGAAGTTACCAACTGTAGATATATTATCAACAAATCGTTAGTTACATTGTTCCTATTGCACTTCTTATAGTGCAGAAAAATCAGTTTCTATACCATTCAAGCATCTTGTTTTCTCACGCCCTTCTACAAATTCATTGTATTTAACATCGATATTACGGAACATCGATGTTTTGAGTTCGATTATTATCGCTCATCGATGCTTAGTCGTCGATGTTGACATCGATGTCAATATCGATGTTATGTCAACATCGCTCATCCCTACACCAGGGTGGGATTATTACTGCGCGTCTGATAACAGATTAAGAAACACGACTATAGTTCAATATTACGTTCCAGCTGAAGACGCAGTTGATGACATTAAAAGCGAGTTTTACGCGCGATTGAGGATTTTCGCTCCATTCAAAGAGGAGACATCATTATTTTAATGGGTGACATAAACGCTTAAATTGGCCCTAATTACACTGGCCTTGAACATACCATGGGGCTGGTAGAACGAGAAATCAGATAGATCATGCGGACGTCAGTCACAGATGGAGAACGATTGTTAAAGATGTCCGAAGCTTTAGGGGAGCGGATGCTGGATGTGATCATCATTTGGTGGCAGCAACTATTCGCCTCAAAATTGCTAGTACTGAAAACGTACAACGCGATGCCATAAACCGTATGCGGTTTAATGTAGATCTTTTGCGGGATAGTACCAATAGGTTGGTATATATTGAAAAGTTACAGCAAAATCTAAATCAGCAGGACGTTTCTGATGATACAGATATTGAAGAGGTGTGAAGTGCAACAAATGGCGCCATAATAACAGCGGTGGAAGACAGCACTGATTATGTCCAAAGAAACCGACAACAATGGATTGATTTCGGACTCAACCTGGTAAAAAATAGAATGCAAAAAAGCCTTAAAAACAATGTGAACTCCACAGGCGCTCCAGATCGACGTCGGCAACTAGAACACGAGAACTAATTAAACAGCTCTCGGGAAAAGCAATCTACTTAAAAGCATGCCGTAAAGAATGCGGATGGAAGGCAGCAACAAGGAACAGCTCCAAAGACGGAGAGAACATTTCCTCAGCGGCCGGAATAGCCCCTTTATACTACTATCTAAAAGAAATATGGGCAATGCACAGCCTGTAAGAATTAACACCAGCATTCCATCCAAGACAGAAAAAGTAACCGAAGTTCATGCAATAGCCAATGGTAAAGCAGCCGAAAAATATGGCATCCCGCCAGAATTGTTGAAAGCCTCACCGCAGATGCATTGCACTATATCAAATCCAGGAGATAGCATGGAGTACTTGTATCTATCCGGAGGATTGGACAAAAGGTATCATAGTCAAGATACGAAAAAAAGGGGTACCTAACAATATTTGACAACTGGAGAGATATCTGCCAATTATCTACTGTGGGAAAACTACTGTCCCATTTTTTGTTATCTAGGATAAAGAAGGCATAAGATCAAACGAGTAGAAGGCAGTAGGCTAGATTTAGAAAAGGTTGCTCATGTACAGATCACATTAACGCTTTGAGGATGATCGTGGAACAATCTACTGAATTGAGATCCCTTTCGCCTTCGTAGATTATGAAAAGGCGTACGTCTGTATAAATAGGAGTTTTATATGGCAGGCACTGCGGAAGCGAGGCCTACCAGAAATATAATGGAATTAATAAGATCCCTATACAACAATTCTAAATGCAGAGTTCTTCACAACGGAAAGCTGTCTGATAATTTTGAAGTGAGCGAAGGAGTACGACAAGAAAGTTTACTTTCATCACTACTATTTCTTATAGTAATTAACGATATCATTGTCAGCGCTCTCGATAGTAGAACAGGCGACATACAATAGGGCCTGTTAGATAGCCTCAAAGATCTTGACTACGCAAAATATATCTGTTTGCTGGCCCATCAACACCTAGACCTAAACAACATGATACAGAATTTAGCAACAGAAAGTAGTTCGCTAGATGTGAGGCTAAATCTAACTTAGTAGTGTTATTACCGAAAATGGTGGAACAGAAGAAGACGTCAGTTCCCGAATAAATAAAGCGAGAGGCGCATTCTCACAACTATTCCTCATATGGAGATCAACGGAACTAAATTGCGATCACATGCCTACGTCACATCCTAAAAATCCGCTGGCGAGATAGGATTAGAAATGAAGAACAAGGTCGGCTAAGCACGAATAGACGACGAAATTCGGCGAAGAAAGTGAAATTGGATTGGCTAAGCCCTGCGACTCGACAATGAAAACTTATCCACACAGGCCCTCGATTGGAGCCCACAAGGAACCCGTCGGGTTGAAAGACCTGAATCAACTTGGAGAAAGACCTTGTAAAAGGAGGAGGCAGCAACTGGGAGATCCTGAACGGAACTGAAAGCTGTCACACAAAATAGGGTCCGTAGGAGGGCAGATGTTTCTGCCCTATGTTCCACGAGGGATTAAAGGATACTTGTAAGTAAATTAAAATGGTAATTGAGTTAGAGAGATCTTAGACAATTGAAATTTGATGAGCTTAAGAATAAGTCGTGAAGATGACAAATAAAAGAGGACCGAATTGGCTACCCTTAGGTTCACCTTATGAGTTAGAAGTTCCATAGGACAAAGCATCACGAAACTAGGCACGCAGAGATGTAAGAAAACACTCAAGTAGCAAATACAAAAGCAAACCATGTATAAATGAGCATATTATAATCAGTACTATTAAAGCTTTACCGGAATCATTGAAGATACAATCAACCTGCTAACCTGATTCAATGGCTGCTAGAAAAAGATTAGAGAATTCCAACAAATTAATGGTCATAGATTCTTGATAAAGTCATGCTGAAAGGTGAGGAGAAAAGATTTGCAAGGAAAGTGAAGAACATTACCTACCCTATAGTTTGAAATATCAAACCTTTTTTTAAATGGATATAATAATAGGAGAAACTTAAAGCAGTTTAAAAGGGACAAGTAGTCGTGGTCATTGACTGTAGGTGTAAATTCGGATTTGATTCAGAAGATCTCGTCTGATTTGCGGATTCTGCTTCGCAACTCTGATTGGTCAGTGGAGTGAATTTCACAGTTTTTCTGGGTCTGACAGGAGGGCATCGGACACTATACAACCAATAACTATACCTACTTTTTCAAATAGACCTCCTCCTGATCAGATGAAGTTGCGCTTCAAGCGAGGATGCAGAAGACACGGCACGTAGATCTCTGCTTTTGACGCTCGTGCGGAGAAAGTTTCCTTGATTGACGTTGTATAGCTACTGGTGGTAGTTCAGAGGCTTCAACAGGGAAGTGTGTTTCTAATCACTGAACTCATTTCGCCGGGATCGTTTCCTGCCACTTACAACTAGCTTGTTTCTGTTATTGACGAGCTTTCGGATGTGAGCTTTCGGATGTGTAACGACACACTTATTTTTCGAAATTTTAATATGCCGAATTCACCGTGGGAACACTGATAAGGCGATGACTGTATGAAACAAATTTTTCAACACATGTCTTGCTTTTTTATATACGATGTGGCCAAAGCCTAGGGGAAAACCCTTTGATGCGTTAGGATGGTTTTGGCCGGAAGGGAATTATGGTAAGGGAAGTGAGGAAACTTGAGCCTTGTTTTTGCATTGCTGCGAGCTAGACAACAGCCCACAGACGGAGTGGATTATTTTAATTTCTTAATAAAAGCTCACAAGGAGACCTGGTTTCGAACTCGGGACCCATGGCATAGTGGTCGTGCCGCTCAAAGAATTGTTCCAACTCCGTCTCTAGGCTGTTGTCTCCTTCATAGATTTTATTACTCCTGCAGGCCTAATCCAATGCAGGACCATTCCTAGTGGATCGTGTAGGTTTCTTGAATTTGTGTCTACGGGTTGGGCGGTACTTGTTATTTATTATTATTAAAATTTATCTCACTCTGATGATTGCTCTTTAAATGTTATAGAAGCTGGATATTTAGACACTTGAAGAGTAATACATTCAAAGGATGTGGACAATTATGTAGTCCAAAGTTGACAGCACCAAGGATTTGGGTGTAAATTTTACCTCGAAATTTTTCTTATGACCACATTTCATACAAGATTAATAAGGCAAATGCCGCTTTGGTTTCGACAGTTTGATGACCCTCTTATTACCAAGAATTTTTATTGCTCTTTTGTTTGACCGATTTTGGAGTATGCCTTACAGCCTTCCATGAAGCAATCCAGTCTCTGGGATTTTGTCCATTTACGATTGCTTTCAGGCTCAATTCCCCGGAGTTAAGTAGCTGTCTTGATTCCTTGTAGTCCTTTTAGGAACTACGACTTCCTTTATATCCCATTCTGTCGCACTAATTACGCTTTCAATGAACCTGTTAATTCAATGTCTCGTCAGCTTATTTAACGTCTCCTCTTTATTTTCTGATTTAATTTGTTTTTGTATTTATTTGATATTGTTTTAAGAGGAAGTTATTAGTTGTAAGTTATATAATAAAACATTTTATACTAATTAGTGGGAAATTAAATGTTATATTGTTTAGTAGTCAGCCCTTGACGAATTCAAAATAAATAAATAAGCAATAACCAACGATAGCTTTCTGGGTTCCCAGAAAACACCACATGTAAACGATAAGTTAAATAAATAACACAGAACACCTGTCAACAGGACTCGAGCAACTATCGGCCAAACAAACTTCAAGGCCCTAGGAATAAAAAGATTTCGACAGAAGCCTCGTTAACAAAACCGAATCCGATAAATAACCGATATGTCTTTTTGAGATTTTTAAAGATTTCTTGAACTATTTAAACTATTTAAAGCAAATTCGCGAAAAATGGAGTTAGATGCTAAATATCGGGAAAAGTTATATATTAAAAACTAATCGTTTGGAATTAGGATCCTAAAAGAAACCGTAAAGGAACAACCATTTCGTTCACGTCCTGGATTAAACTTCTTATACGTTAATCTTCGATTATAAATAGTGCAGAATCTCCTCCTTGGTGGTACCACAGTGTATCCCAGAGATTAAAACGTGCCAAGAAGTAAGGTTTCAAGATATTTGAAGTCACAGCATTAGTTGCCAAAGTGACAAGAACGGCTGTCCAATTTAAACATCTGGCATGACGTCAATCTTTTGACATCAATAGTAGTACACGGAGAAAAACTTCTAGGAAAAATTACGGTTCCGTGAAAAGTTGAAAGTAATACATTCTGTCAAAATTTAAGAAGCCGCACTATAAAACATACGATCCTTGCACCAATTTTTAATGTGTTCATATGCAACTTTTACAGAGCACCACCGTAAAATTTACGTTTCTCATAAAATTTAGTGTGATTTAAGAAAAATTTACAAAATCTTTCCCAGAATATCCGGCAAATTTTACGGTTCTCAACATCTTCAAACAAACTTGAAATCATTTTCATCATTGTGTGAGACAGTTTTCTGTGTTTCTGCATTTTAATTTTTTGATGAGACTAATGATTAATTAACTTTCAATCAATTCGGGCAGATTTGCCGGACGATTCAGCAAAAGTGCTCCCTTTGCCACTTCACATCTGCATTTTTGATATATACCCTTGTAAAGTCCAGCTTGTATGTGACTAGCGGCTTGTGTAGTTCGTGAGTTATATCCGAGTCTCTAAACCTTTTCGGCTTTACAGATTCTCGGAATAGCACATAGCATCCATGCGAGGTTTACATTAAATCGCTCAGCTATGTCGTTCAGAACTGAACAGTTTTGGAGTTCTTATACACTTCCGCGAGAAATTTAATAGCCACTTGGCTATCTGTGAAGATACAAATATCGCTTGGCGCCATTGTTATATCCTCCAGACACGCTAGCGCTACCTGAATAGCCATGATTTCAGCTTGGAAAACAGTGCAGCGATCTTGCAAGGAATGAAACAAAATATCTAGGTCAAGGTCAAGGTGTAGAAATCTTTCTCCCACTCACACCTGGTAGAAATAAAATAATCCTTACATTTCCATGTTTGGACTGAATTGAGCATGAATAAGGATGTGGTCTGCTTCTCGGAGAGTTCCATCGGCATTATGTAGATTATACTATTAAGGGCGTAAGGGCATGCCACCTGTGATCAATATTGCTGACATCTTCTGAACTTTCTCTAGTGCTTTGTATTGGGTCACTTTTTCCAGTGCAGGCCACCAGACGATCATGCCGTATGCAAGTAGAAGCCTGATCCCGCTGACACAGAGCCAGTACACTTATTGCATATTGCCTTTTTGCACGAGTACAAGGCCGCTGTCGCTTTGTCCTGTCCTGTTTTGTGAATATTAAGCTCCCAGCTTACCCAGAGCGAGACCCAGCTCTTATCCACAACTAGACCCAGATGTTTGACTTGATCACTTAGTTTTAATCACGCGGTCATAGTATTGGAGTGTTGAAGTGATAAACTTGATACTCCGTGGAAATAAAGTATCAGCTCTGTTTTGTGCGGGTCTGTATCGAGATATCACTAAGTACGCCAGGAGGATCATTCCCAGAATGCACGATATACCACCTCAGTTAAGATTTTTTTAATTATGTTGCTAAACTCCAGGGGACAACCCTATGATGCATTTAGCATGAGAATGGCTTTAGGGTATTGGGAATGAGGGAAATTGAATGCCGGGTTTAGCATTTCTGCGAACTAAGCAACAGCCCAGAGACGGAGTGGATTTTTTAATTATTGTAAATGAAAAGCAAGGTTAATAGGGAGGCCGAGGTTTGAACCCACGCTCATGGCGTGGTGATCGTGCCACTCAACCATTGATCCAACTCCGTCTTGGTTGCTTGCACGTCAATCAGCATAGAGGACAATCTTTTGCCCGTTGTATTCTAGATGATAGATCTAGAGGTGGAACCTAACTTGGTAATGAGTGTAGCGGTTCAACTTTGTTTTGTAAAAGCTTTTGTTAATTAAAGCGACGAATCCAGTTATGGTTGTATTTAGAAAATCAAAGTATAGATTGTCAAATAATATTAGGATAAAAGCCGGATCTTAAGGTAAACTTTACTTTTACACTGCATGAAAATCAAAAAAAAAAAACAAAAAAATTCTACCTTACATAACTTTAACTAATTTATAAATTTACAAACAATAATTTAACATCAATATATAGTATATTAAAAAATAATTCAATACTTCCTGTGATGTATTCCATTGTAAAACATCAACAATAACACACGGTTTTCCCGAAACTTTCGATAGAAGCTGCACTTTAACTCTCGCAAAGTAGGTCTACCACGGAACAAATAAAACTTTGGAGTAACGTCGTGTTTAGTTTGGCAGCGCGGTAAGAACACTTGCTATCTCGACGTACACATTTTAAAGTTTTGTCCTATTTTTATTGATTTTTCGCCTGTGTGTTGCGAAAGGATTTCTCCTTTAGAAGTGCTTCTTGAATATAGTAGATTCTTCCATACTAGTTCTTCGGTCTTGCTTTTGAGCATAAGACCTACAAGTTTGATTAGTACATCTTGAAGATCCAGCCTCCCGAAAATCTTGCATCAAGGATATGTAATGCCTATACAAAGTTTATGTTTAACGACTATGTATCGGAAAGTGTATAAGCTCGAGTTGATATGTGCGTGTCCATCAAGTATATATAGGATATAATATATATTGTGGCACTAGTCGACACCAAAAAAAGAATCATTCAATTATGTAAATGTCAGAAAAGCAAGACTTGCCGACCACATGGTCACCAACCAAACCTACAATGTCTTTATAAATGAATCTGCAAACATTAGCAACACACTAAGCAATGGCTTACCTCATGGTTCAGTATTAGCCTCGGTTTTTAAAATTAATTATATATTCATGACATGTCGACTGAAATGTTCATAAAATTGGAAACTAGCAATAACTACCAACACTGCCCAGATATCATGTCACGCAATATTATCATGCGGATAGTATACTTAAATATTGGAGGCTGGCACTAAGTATATACCAAACAGAAACTTCAGTCTTCCGTCTAAACAACAGACTGGAAGATGTGGTTTTGGAAGTTATTTCAATAATTCTGTGCTTTGGCTTATGAATGATCTAACCCTTAAGCTAATATTAGATTCGTTGAGTACATCGTTTGGTACCATAAGAATATGGCTTTCATAGTTCCAATATGTACTGAAATGGTAAACTATGCCACCTGGTATGGCTCAACAGTGACCGCTGCAGGTAAATAAACAACAAACTCAACTTGGTAATGCGCTAATAATGGCCAACATTGTTTCTTCATATCATAGTAGAGCTCTTCGGTTAGAGTACATCAGAGCATCTAAAAGACTTCGCTGTGTCTATAACCAATGGGGTCGCCTTAAATCCCGGAACACTACTATAAATTAGAAATTCGTTATACAACAAGCCGTCCTTACAAAAACACAGACTATCAGTATAGTACATTCGCCCAATAGACGTTCGTTTATGTCTGCCGCACTCTACATTCTATAAACTGAATATAGTTCTAGCGACAGCACGACAGTGACTGTGTTTACTTCTATTGTTTTAAGTATGTTAATTCTAAAAATTCTGTGTTGTTGTCTAACATATATGTGAAATGTGGTGACGTCATAGCACTAAATTTATGTTGTGGGAGAAGGCGATTGCAATCTGGTCGGCATTCGTTTACTTGTTAATCAGCTTAGTCGACATCGATTTCCATAATAATACACCCGTCATGTTATCAATTCAGATTAAAAATGATTAACACGAAAATAAATTTTTTCATTTCTTACTTTTGGAACTTTGTTTATACAACCGCGTATTTGTTAAAAAGCTATCTTTACATCAAACAATAAGTGTTGTCGTAGCTCCTGTAATATTGAACACTTTTCGTTTATGATTTCAGAAGTTTCTATTAGTTATTTCTCGACTTAACTAAAGGCGAAATCGCTTTACAGTGCATTACAATTCACACAACTTATCTCAATTCGAAAATAGTATATACTTTAACAGAGCACTTAAAACAAGAAATAAAGTATTAAAACATTACCTGTGATATAGAAGACGTATGCTACTACCAATCCCAGAGCCTCATACCACATCACTTTGCCGTCATACAACGTTATTATTAAACCTACGACAGATAAGCAGTACATCAGGCAATCCCGACTAATCGGCCACCAGTCGAGGACTACAACCTGAAGTAAATCAACAATCAGTTTACCTGAACATACTTGGTTATGCTCGCTTGACTTACTTTTCTTGCAAATAGCCCACAACATGCTGGAACTGCCAAAATATTGAAAACTGCCGAACCAACTATCGTTCCGACTCCAATGTCACCCTCTGTAACAAAAGTGCCTACGCAATTAATAAACAGCTCAGGACTTGATGTGGCTGCTGCCATAAATGTGGCTCCCACCACATCCTCATTCATCTTGAAGGCTGTCGGGAATTAATCAATTCATTAATTTTTGGTATTTCCCGGAATGTCACCCTAATCTTACTGAGACACATCAATTCAATGGCGGGAACAAAGTAATCATCACAAATAGCCGCCAGCAACCAAAAACAGTAGCAGGCGACAATCACATGAATTGTTACCCATCCTTGCTGTCTTTGATCACGTGTAAGACCGTCGTACGGAAATTCATCAATAGCGGGTGGGGTGCAATTCTCTTGCGTGGATTCGTAGGGTATGGAACTTTTATTATTCCAAGACTTTGATGAATCCGTCTCATTAGGGAGACCTATATCAGCAACTTCTTTGGAAGGCAACCTTAATAGTTTTCTTGCGTAATTCAGCTCATAATCTGAAATTGTCATATATTTTGATTGTCAATATTTTTTTGTTTCGTAATATTGTGAATACCTGTAGATTTAGAAGTAACTTTACTTAAGTGCACCAAAAGGTAGAAGACCGTTACGCTTAGAAAGACAGTCAAACGAATTTGAAATGCAATAGTGTTTCGTCGCTTCTGCAATTGCCTCTTAGTACGGGTGACAACTTTACACATCCTATGACGAAAGAGTTGTATTGTCGACCTTTCTCCTATACACCTGAGATTGCTACGCACTATTTGATTTCGAATTTTTTACCGTGTCCACGACGATAAATCTCACTATCATAAAAGAATTTCCAGGATATTGTAAAGTAGCAAGTAAATATTATCCGGTTCGGTCGACACTATGTCTGAAAATATCTTCCCTTGTTTCTCCAGAATTTCTCGAACAACGAAAGATTCCAGAAATAATAAAGACGAACTAGCTATGAATAGAACTTTCCCTATACGATGCTAGGTCTTATATAGAACCCAACTCACGAATGATTATTGACAATACTCCGCCTGATAGGAAACATCTCAATTATTCTAACATTGTGCAGTTGACCAAAATCGATTGCATCGATTTTTTGTTTATTTACGCGATAATGAGCAATTCTGGATCTCCTGTCGACACCCATATCTTATGAATTTTTCTTGGCGTACCGATTCAGACAAATAATGGCGGCCTCAATCCGGCATCCGCAGGGAATTTTCCAATGTTGTCTGGAGGTAATAAACGTGATAAAAATTCACAACGTTATCTGGGCTAACTTAATTTCGTACACTTTTCCAGCCGAACAAGACATGTCATTCAATTTCAACAAGCATCTCCCTATTCTGCTGTGTCTTGTTTTGTGACAAGATAAGATCCCAGGAGAGATGTTTTTATCTAAATATTTTCTTCGGCTCTAACAGATATTCCTCAAGTACAAGTACGCATCTGGAAAAATAGTTTTGTCAGTGAAATTAAAGGATCTGAAATTTAATCTTGGCTGGGGGGTTCCCCTTTAATTCTTAGAATTGTAACGCACGCTGAATGAAGAGGTATGGAGTAAACCTAATTTTCGATTCATCTTAAATAAAGGTAGAATTCTGATGGTCAAATTGAATTGAAAGCCGTAGATGAAGCATGAATTTATACGTTTAGACCAATAAGATATCATGACTGGTCCAAATCAGTGATAAGATTACGTCTAGTGAAGTTAAGGCTTTGTCTTTTTAATTTTATAATTTTTCAAGAAAACATACATAGATAACGACAGTACATTTGATTTTCAAATTATATCAATACAGTGTGACTAAACTAAATCGAAAAGCATATCTAGTTAATACAATACTCTTAACTGGATCACGTGTACCAAACAGTACTTTTGTATTGTACAATTGGACTAACAAACGTACAAGACGGACATTTAGTTATTTGTGTAAGGGTGGATAAAGTTCTTAGACCATCTCTGAATGAAATCAGGCGAATCTCGGCTTGCAGCCAATTGGATCTTTATAAGAGAACTTGCTTGCATTCAGTAAATGGCAGTCAACAGGACTTCATTTATGAAATAAGTCAAAGATAAAATTAAGTAAAACAAAGTAGCAAAGGAACTTTCGATAACACATCGTTAATATAAATGATAAAAACAAGTGGAACTAGATAACTAACTTGAGGCTCATCAGAGGTATTAAGGGATAACAGTAAGGTTATCGCCAACCATGAAATCAGCTAGTCGTGTATTTAGTTCTTGCCTGTTTATAAATTTAAACTGACTTGCCGATGGACCAGAGTTAATTAACCTCACTGAACTGTCATCCAAAGCGACGTGGTTTCGAAATCGGTGAATTGGCAGCCTATCAGTAAAATAGTTTACTGCTGGTAATTACCAGTATTGATGAAAATTACATGACTATAATAAGCACATAAGAGTAAACGGCTGGAGTTAACAGCAAAACGAACCGGCTTCTGAAGCAGGATAAGATAGAGAATATGGAATGCGAGAACTCTTTGAAAATCCTCTAGACTAGCACAATTAGAAAAGATTTTTGACTAATCCATATAATGTTTTCACTTCTAGAGAAGATTCATTCAGAGCAACCACAAAAACTAAGTACGCTTTCCCTTTACTATCAAATTGTTAGGGGACTAAGAGCAAGGATATGACGATTATTTCATGCTTCTCTTACCTGTTGTTACGGCGTCATCGCTCTGACCGAAACCTGGCTTCATCACGGTTTTAATGACGAAGAAATTCTTGATGAGCCCTATCAACTTTTTCGGAGGGATAGATATTCTAACTTCATGGCTGGTGGTGGCGGTGTGTTGGTTGCTTTCAAATCGCTCTTAGCTCATAAGATCTCTCTGGTAAAGATGAACATTTTCCTGCTCTGTTGTTATATCCCTCCAAACTTGACAAACTATGTTGATGCAGACGGTCGGAGTCTTTTCGACATTTTAATTGTTAGCTTAGATTTTATTAATAATATGATGAACCCGGAGGATGAAATCGTCCTTCTTGGTGACTTTAATTTATCCAACGTTCAGTGGGTATTCAACGCTGATGACGACAACTACCTTCCCTTAAATTGTGTTACTGCCAAGGACTTCCACTTTTTTGAAGCCATCTCCTCCTCTGGTTTACACCTAATTAGTGATGTAAAGAACTCTATGAAAGGGCAGTTAGATCGTATCATTTCTTCTAATTCGAGTAACACTATTGTCGTATCGGCTTCTCGTAACTTATTCGTTTTTTGATCTTAGTAGAGCGAACTTCTCTGATCTTGCAGATAGGATCTAATCAATCGATTTCGCATCTCTATTTTATAATAAAGATATCAACGAATTCGTATCCGTGTTTTATAGTAGTATTTCCGATCTATTTAACTCAAATGTACCACTCAAGCTGTCGACATTATCCTGCTGCTTCTCCCGTGGTATACTAGAGAACTTCGGGGCCTTAAGAATAAAAAAATAGACTATATATAGCTTACTGTGATTTCGTCGATTGTTATGACAGCTTTTTGGCGTTGTCTTCATTGTTATCCATGGAATACCTTAATGGTGTTCGCAATAACTTGCATAGTGATATTCGTTCGTTTTTCAAATTTGTAAATATGAAAAAGAAAACTGATAACTATCCATCTACAATGTTGCACAACGGATCCTCAAGTTGCAACGCGCCCGATACTGCCGATAACTATGCGTTGTTCTTCGAGAGCGCCTTTTCTTCTCGCAATTTTGCGCCTTCTTTGGAAGAGTCTGGTTATATCCAGGAGTGTCCCGCTCCCTCCTTTGTCTAATATATTTCGTGATATTATCATGGATAGTATCAGGGAACTTAAAATGGAGTTTTTCTTTCGGTTCTGATGGTGTTCCTATGTTCGTGAGGTCCTGCTCTGACGACTTACTCACTCCACTGGAACTCATCTCCAGCAAGTCTCTTTAGGCCGGTAGATTTCCCACGATATGGAAGAGCTCTTGTATAATTCCTGTTTATAAAAAGCGTCCCAAAAACTTGAGTAAAAATTATAGGCCAATAGCCAAGCTTTCTTGCATACCCAAGTTGTTCGAATCTGTTATATATTCACAGCTTATGGGGCCGTGGAAGGGGCTAATATCGTCTAATCAACATGGATTCCTACCTGGTAGATTGACGACATCTAACCTGCTTGAATTTACCTCCCACATAATCTCTGCCTGTTAACAGGGTCTCCCTCACTCTGTGATTATGGTCAAACTTAGAAAGTTGGGTTTCCCGCATTTTATGCTCGACTGGATCTGTTCTTACTTAAAAGATAGGAGTTACCGAGTATCTTTCCGTAGAACTTTATCTAGAGTCGTTAGGGCATCTTCTGGTGTACCTCACGGTAGCCATCTTGGCCCCCTGGTTAAACACTCCAAAAGTCTTAATCTATGCAGACGATATGAAACAGTTATGATTCTTCCTGCATTCAGGATGATTGAAATACCTTCAAGGTTTGGTGTGGATCAAATGGCCTGCAACTTAACCTGGATAAATATGAAATTACTTCATTCTCTAGGAACCTCAGTCAGCTCGTCTTTGCTTATACCTTCGTGGATACTACTATCCGTCGCGTGCAGTCTGTTACTAATCTTGGTGTGAAGCTAGAAAAAACCTCGATTTCACTCTGCACAGAAACTATATTGTGTCTAGGAGTAATTGAGTTCTGGATTATGTCAAGCGGTGGTCAAGGGAGTTTTCTGATCCGCGGACCTTAATTCACTTATTTTTTCTTTGGTTAGACCAATTCTCGAGTATGCATCTCTGGTTTGGTCACCTTGCTATGCTGTTCATTCTAGATGCATTGAATCGGTACAGCGGAACTTTGTTAGGTTCGCACTAAGAGACCTCCCGTGGAATGATACACTAAGGCTTATGAGGATCCCCTCCGATTGCTTATTATGCACTCTTTGGAAGTACGACGCAGCTTTTTTTTCATTAGCTTTTGAACTCAAACATAGATTCTCGTGCCTTCGCAGATAAGGTTTCTTATAGACATACCCCATATAGCTTGAGGAGACTGCCCTTACTGCATGTCGTTCACTCACGGTCTAACTGTGGTATGCATGAACCCATAAATTGCATGTATAGAGCCGTGAATATGTGCCCTGTTTTCGACCTGATTACTTATGTTTTTTCATGTTGGTGTGGAAGCCTCATTCACCTCAATATATTGTTATATTCTGCTTAATAGGTGAACTGATTCTAGGCTCCTGCCTGAGAAGTACGCCTTCTGTGTTAGAAGGATTAATTCTGTATGTGTAAGAAAACAGTTACTACAACCGCAGTTCGTAGTAATGCATGTGATGCCATAGATGGGGATCTATTTGAAAAAATTGGTCTTGACAATTCTGGCCACAAAACTCTTGCCATGCAAATGAACAATTACTTTGGAGGAACGGCATATACAGGGAGTTTACGGCGAGCTAAGATCCCCAAGTACATTTTCATATCTAGAATCCATCCCGAGACTACTGAGGATGAGGTCATCGCCCATCTTCTTTCTCGCACTGGCGCTGCACCGGGCACTATTGCATGTATACGGATTGGTTCCACACTTCTCACTTCGTTCTGCCTGTTCTTTTACTTCATCGTTCAGAGTGCTGGTTCCGGAGGATTTATTCAATGAAATTCTTTCTCTTGAGATTTGGCCCGTCAATTTCATTGTGCGAGAATTTGTCCCAAGAACTCGACTTGGCTTGGCCGATGAGTCCTCAAAAAACGGATTTCGGAATTGTCGATTTACTACGCAAACGTAACTGGTCTTCGTTCCAAAACGGCTAGGCTAGGGAATTCTAGATGCTGATCTGTTTAGCTCTGAGTACATTGTTTTTCGCCGTGACCGTTACGCTGATTTGCTTGATGCGCCCGTGGGAGCCGGTGTTCTATGCGCTGTGCGTCTCGACGTTTCTTGCAGACTGGTTGACATCCCGAACTCCGAAGAATTGGAGGTTTTATGTATCGCTATTGGACTGCCTGGTAAAACTGTGTTCATTTCGACCGCTTATATTCCTCCAGGTTCTCCGTCTAATGTTTATGAAAGGTTCGCCTCCTGCCTGGATGACCTCTCACACGCCTTGATGCCTTCTGGTGAATTATTGCATTTGGGTGACTTTAACCTGGCTGGGAGTTCTCACACTCGGATGATGGCTTGGTTCCTTCTTTTCGGTCTGCCAATCAGTTTGCTTTTTCTTATATAGATAGCCTTACTTCTTCAGGTTTAACACAGACTTGCAGTATATCTAATGATCATGGAAGGTTCCTCGACCTCGTTTTTTCCACTGATCCTGCTAGAACACTGGTAAGACGATGCTTGGTGCCCATTGTTCCTGAGTGGGGTCATCACCCTGCGCTTCATATTGGTCTTTTCATTGATCCACTTATGATGGCTTCTCGTGTACGAGATGACGTTTGTTATATCTTCAGTAACGCTGACTTCAACAACTGGCTCTCTGCTTGTGATTCGAGTAGCGTCCTCAATGAACGAGACATTAATGTAGCCGTAAGATCTTTTTATGATTTACTATCTATCTGTTTTACTTATTGTGTCCCTATTTCTAAATCGAATAACTTACGTTCTAACCAGCCTTGGTTTGATAGTTCCTTAAAACATTTAAGGAATGTTAAATGTAAGGTCTGAAAGAGGTTTTGTTCCTCTAGGAGCGACGCTGACTATTTAACTTATTCCAATTTACGCAGACTTAGTGTCTTCTTATAATAATTATATTAACAGAATGAAAGCGTTCTGACGAGTCGACTCTAAGCGATTTTGGAGGTTCGTGAGCTTGAACTGCAGTTCTGATGGCTATCCATCTTCTTTGTCTTTTGGAGACAGCGAAAGCAATGAGCCCTTCACGATAGCAAACCTTTTTGCCGATTTTTTTAAAACTGCGTTTTTGGACGATACCTGTAATATTAGCTTTAAGGATTCTACCCATTTGTCAGCGAATCCCGGTATAAGAGGACTTGTACTAACGTACAGCAGTCGAGCCGAACAATCTCCAAACTCTCAACGGAGGTTCACCACAGATGGTTTCACTAGTTGGCTTATTATGTTTGTGGTACAGTGGTATGGCGCTGGGTTGGATGGCAGCACAATACATAAAAAAGCTTCGTAGAGAGGTAGGTAGAACATCTATTGCTTATAATAACCATCGTAACAAGTATATCTATAACTCCTTACCAGTTTAATTAATATATAACACCTTTCAAACGCAAAAGATTATTCGAACCAGCTTTGATTCCTAGCAAATTTCTGATTTATCAATCATCATAGAAAGATTTGTCAACCGGTGTCTCTGGCGCATCCTTAACATCTATTGGCATGGAGGTTATTGCCAACGAAGAGCTACACAGCCTTACAGCCAAAGACGGGATAGGCACCAGTACTCGCAGGTGAAAGTGGCAATGGATAGGCGATACTAAGAAAAAAGCAAAACATCGCACAGCAGGCTCTAGATTGGAATCCCAACGGAATCCAAGGAAGACGCTGAATTGGACGACCGCGCAACACATGGAGAAGATCAGTCGAGAGAGAAGGTACCTAGATCAACAAATCGTGGCCACAGTTGAAGGCGTTGGCGCAGAACTGGACGAGGTGCAGAGTCGGTGTAATAGACGCGCTATGCCCTATAAGGGGTTAAAGGAACCAGAGAGAGAGATCATATGGGCTTCCAATCGAACAGACATCACAAGGCACACATGTAGGTCCTGACTTGGTTTTTAAAGAAATACTTTACACAAAAGCTCGTATTAAAAATTCTATAAATAAGTTTTATTTCAACATTCAACAACATGGCAACAACTTAAACTAATGTCACGTGAGTATAAACAAATTTCATTAGTTATCACCTACTCTTAAGTAACTACAATAGAATATCCTAGCAGTCTTATAAATTAGGACAGCCGCAATTACTTTCGAGATATACAATTAAAAATTCTCAATCGATCCTAAAGTCTATGCACAAAAATTCCTGTAGTAATAAGACTGTCACGGTAAAAAAAAACGGAATACTCTAAAATGCGGCCTATTTGAAGTCTTAAGACTTTAGTATTGTCAAATTAATCAACAGTCCGTTCTCGGTGGGTAGAACACATTCATTTCTAGCAAGATCTGGATAACTATGTACACTAAATAGACTGATATAAGTCCAACTCCTACTCGCCGCCTCAATCGGAATCCAGCGATGGACATTATTATATACAAGGATAGAGTTGACAACAGAAGGATCCCGATTGTGTACCTGATACCTTGGGAGCTTATGTCAATTACATCTTTTCCTGCTCCTGCGTTGTAGGTCATGCAATTTTTAGCAAACCAGGGTACTCCTAGTGACAGCAAAATTGCAAGTGAGTTGGCACCAAGTGCATTTGAAACACCAACCCCGCTATCACCTGGAAATTTTGAAATATATTTTTTTCACGGTTTGCAATAGAAATTCAAGTTGTCTTACCTCGTTTAACTGAAATGAGACTAGATAGAGCTTCCGGCATTGTAGCTCCAGCTGCCAAAAATGTTAGTCCCATAACTATGTCAGGTACGTTTATCGTGTTTCCTGCAAAAGATGGGAAGACGTTTGAAATGATCTTCTTCTCAGCAAAATTGAGTATAGTAACTTACCAAAAACAGTTAACATCCACACAATCATGTACGCGTTTGTTCCAATCAAGATTATGCACATGAAGAATGTTAGTGGGTAATATTTTCTGCAAATCTTAGGGTTCGGGACTAGACAGCCAAGAAACGCTTTAATCGGCCATGAGTAGAAAAACCAAACTTTTTTGGTTAAGGTACCCTTAGGGATTTTGAACATGCTTTTCGGAGGCTTCTCGTCGTCATCATCTAAAACTGCAAATAAAATCATTTTATGAAAAACATAGAGTTGGAAATAGGTTCAGCTTTACATTTCGTTTTAAATGTCAGATGTGTAGACGAAGTAAACTCTGTTGGTGTGATGACGTAAATTCCGTCCTCGTTCATTTCTTTCTTTCCTATAGGAAGTTTTGCTTTGGCACTATGTTCTGGTGGAACGGTTAAGTCTGTCGATCAAAAATATGAAACATCAAAAGACGAATTCTATTTGTTCCTTCTACTATACCATAACGATTAGATGCACAACAGTTCATCTTGTCTTCAACTAGAACACGTATGCATGGCATAAATTTGCCATTTAAAAACATGACGATGTAGTAGACAATACACAGGATGACCATAATCAAACTCTCTGTAAATGTAATAATTCCATCCCAAGCAAAAATTATCAAGATGACTGTGTTGAAGGAATAAAATATACAATCTCTTGTCACAGGCCACCAGTCAAGTTGCATGGACTAGTTCAAAATAAAATAGATTTAAGTCATGTTTCCAAAATGTCTATAATCTTTACCTTTGACAAAGCCATCCCAGATAAAGCAGCTACTCCTAGAGTATTGAACATTAGTGATCCAATGATTGTTCCTATTCCCATGTCAGACGAAGTGATAAGAGTACTTATCGTATTGGTGAAGAACTCTGGCATTGTTGTGGCCGTCGCCATAAAAGTAGCTGCTGCAACATCTTTTGGAAGATTCAGATCTATACAAATACATTCCACGGACGGTAAGAAATAGTCGTTACAAACAACAGCTAGGAGGGTAAAAAAGTATATTGCAGCAAAGACATGAAGAATTACAGCTCCATGCTTTAGTTGTTCATCTGAAAAAGAAAAAATGTATTAGTTTTGTTTTATCAAGTGTTTCAGAGGATGTAGTGACAAAGAAGTTCATCTTTCTATTTGTGTGTATACTACTGAATTTTTTAAATTACCGCAGACAGGAACGTCATTTCATCAAGACAACGTTCCAGATTCCCAGTTCGGAAGTCGCACTCGCCGAACATAGAAACTTTATCTTCGAACTTTTACTAAACTTGACTTGAGGTCATATATATCTTATGGTTAAACAAAAATTCGTTTACGGGAAGAACAGCTCTTCCATAGGCTTCCATACTCTTATCGAGTTCTTAGTTTTTTGAAGAACCAGTCAAGAGTAAAGAACCCTTGTCATAATTCGAGTTATATGACTAAATTTTAGACCAAACTTATTGATCTTGAATTGGCCGGAATCTTTCATAAAGTATAATATTTTCTTGTTTGAAGAGGTCCCACTATAAACCTGTTTAATGCGCTTAAGCAACACCAATCTGTCAACTTGCACCAATTACGCATGGTGATTGGTCTAATTATTGGTTAAATTAATTCCATTGTAGCCGTCATAGTTATTTTGGCGTTAACAAAATTAAGCAGAATACTTATCTGCTTACAGAAGCTTAGGACTGGAATCCATTAAAAATTCTCCTTTGGCTTTTTAATAAATAGATAACAAATTTGATCACGATGTGCACAAAAAGATTAAATAACTGTTGTGCTCTTCTTCACGCTAGTCCAGTGAATTTGATTGAAATTCTATTATAGGATATATTTAATTAAATTAAGCCTTATATCGTAGTCTCTGGTATAGTCTAATGCCGCCAAATATTTCTGAGAAGATTCATGTATTCCTAAAAGATAGATGCCAGGGGAATGAGGAAAATTAAATATCTTGTTTTTTTCCACTGCTGCGAGCTAGTGTGAAATGTTCCCAAGTGACTTAATCGATGTTAGGTTAGGTTAGGTTCGTGTGGCCGTCCTGAAGGACACACTTAGACCTCAATAGGCCCATTGTGATGCCACGAGAATGTAAGAATTCCTACCACCTCTTCATTGGAACCATCCGGTACTGTCTATGAAGCGCCAAAGATCTGCAACGTCAGTCGCCTCCACATCACCAAGACTATCGAGGAAATAGTCACCCAAGATGTTAAGATTGGTATAATGTTAATAAGAGTTATTATCAAGATAATGATATTGAGAATTGGTCTAAAACTAAAGAACCAAGTTTTAAAATTAATGAGTGTTTTCGACTAATTTTATTCGACAACGGTGAGGTAATTCATTAATCACCAGTTAGGCATCATTAATCAGTAATATTGGAAATTTCTAAAATGCCCGATAAAGGCTAGTCTATTACTTTCTCCCGTTAATTTATGAGAATTGGTCTAAAATGAAGTATATACGTATGCATGCAATAGTCTTTCGATCTGCGTCAATGATAAAAGTGTAAAGTTACAATAATTTAATCAAAATCCCACCCAGCGACGTAATTAAGCGCGCAAGACTTTTTCTGATACTGCAATATTTATGTAGCACCAGAACATAGTCATATTGGAACAATTCTTTTTTTTAATTTGTTAATCACGTGGAGGTCGTCAAAGTAATGCTTGTTAATTTTATTTATATGAGTCTAAACGTAAGTCAGGGGAAAGGGAATATAAGCGTCAGAAAGTAAAGGGAGAACAGCTGATTGAGCTAGAAAAGTTGTAACACGTCATACCAAAATCGAAAACCTGACAGTTTTGTTACCAAGTCTTAATCCTGCTTGACTGTGGTGCCCTTCCGAAATATTATATACTTTTCGAAGAAAAAACAATTCTATGAAAACTCAATGGTTATGAATTGGCAAGCGGAGCCTGGGAATGCAACGAGTCCTTACTTCGCTTCTTGTATGCCTGATAAGGTTTGTTATAACTTCAGTAAGGCTGACTTCGCCATGAGTAACAACTGCCTCTCAGCTTGGAATAGGAATACCTTCCTAAACAAACGAGACATTAATGAGACCATAAGATCTTTCTATAATTTATTCTCTATCTTGTTTACATACTGTATCCCTATTTCTAAATCTAATAAGTAACGTTCTAACCAGCCTTGGTTCTATTGCTCCTTAGAACGTTTGAACAATGTTAAAAATAAGGCCTGGAAGAGGTTTTGTTCTTCTAGGAGTGGTTATCTGAATTAATGCCTTCTTATAGTAACTATATTAACAGAATCAAAGCCTCATTTGCGCGTCGATTCCAAGCGATTTTGGAGGTTCGTTAACTTGAAGCGCAATCCTGATGGCTTACCATCTTTTTTGACTTTCGGAGACAGCTAAAGCATTGAGTCTTTGAGGATTACAAATCTCTTTGCCGATTTTTTAATACTGCGTTTTTGGATATTAGCCTTAAGGATTTTACCCATTTGACGAGGTTTTCACCGACTTCTCTTGAGTCCAACGATCTTTTAGTTGGCGAAGCTACGATTTTTAAGAAAATTTCTACTTTGGCTACCAGTTTTTCAGTTAATCCTGACGGAATCCCCGCCTCCTTCGTGGAAATATGTGATTCCATTCTTAGTCCTTTTCTGTGTTATTTATTTGTTAACTCGTTGTGGTGTTTTTCCGAGGGCTTGAAAGATCTCCTTTATTATTCCTTTTCATAAAAAAGGTGATAAATGCGATATTTCGAATTACAGAGCAATTCATAATCTCTGCTGTATATCCAAGATTTTTGAGGCTGTTATTTGTGATGTTCTTTACTTCCACTGGAAGCTGTTCTTGCAGCCGTTCCAAATTGGCTTCGTAAAGGGTAAATCGTTTACTGTATTTTTACTGACTTGCAAAAATCATCGAAGTCTTGTTCTAAAACTCTCCCTTCTTGGGTTTCTGCGAGTCTTTGTAAATTGAAATAATTTGTGCTTATCTGAGCGCATCTGTCTGATGTTATTTTCAACACTTCCGAGCGCATCTGTCTGATGTTATTTTCAACACTTCCGAGGTACCACAGGGCTCCCACCTAGAACCATTTTTATTTATAATTTACATCAATGATGTACCTACGACTTCCGCACTGTGTCAGACAATGCCGATTGCCAACTTTAAAATTATGACTTGGACGCATTTCAGTATTGTTTCAGTATTTCCATTAATGACCTTTCTCTCGGAAAAGATCTCCCTTTCAATTTACCTTTACCATAGCTGGACCATTAAATGGCTGGCTTAATTCCTAATTTTCTTTAGAGGATCATTTCGATGCCATAGTGACTTAAGCTAATATGACTCTGGGTTTCCTTATTGCACTTTTGGCAGGTCTATTCTGGAATCTGTCTCTCCAGTATGGTAACCGATCAATGCGACACATATCAATAACTCCCCCATATTACCACATTATATATGTACATAGGTAGACTTGGATTACATCGATGTCGCGATTTTTTAATTCCTCTTTTGATCTCATTGATTTTCATCTGTCGCGAAATCAAAGCTGACTTCTCAAAAGTAGAATTCCACAACCTTATTCTCTTCTTGACCAAGTATCGGTTTGTTTACACCACCAATGCTCTGCACCATTCGGTTATATGAAAATTGCCGGGTTAAATTGTCAAATATCTATGTTTACGTTTGGATATTTAATTATACTATATCGGAAAATAATTAATAAAATGGTTTGTGACGAATTGTTGATTCAAGAAGTAAGGGAAAATAAAATATTATATAATAATACCAAAAAATATTATATAATAATACAAAAATACGAAAGTGTTTAACATCCCCTATTTTTACTTTTAAAAATATAGCGTTAAAGGATATTCCACGATTTCTATTAATTGATCGCACCCACCACCTTCTTTTCTTTGTGCCTGTAGCAGTAGCTACAAATTTAATTTTTAAATTTTATTAAAATTTCTTAAGTTTGATTATATTATTAATAAAATATTTTTATTCAAATCCACTTTAATAATATCCAATCAGACTGTACTGTCAAATATATTTTAGTCAACCTGTACACTTCGATAAATTTTGGATAGTGTGAAACACAAACACTTTGAAAAATATCATAATCATTTATTCATTGACAATAAAATACTGTACTCAATACAGAGAAAATATTTAACAAACTATCTATGTATTAATTGTAAAGTAGGATACAAAAAATTGTAAATAGATTTTTAGTATAACCAGATCTGCCAATCTAAAAACAACTAAAATTAAAATAAAAGTTTAAATAAAATTAAATTAAAAAATATTTTTTTTAACTTGAAATATAATGTATCTAATAGATTTCAGATACAAAAGGAAGTTTTAGGGTTTAGGGCTCTGGTACTACAGCGCATATTAAAAAGGAGCTCTATAAGCCTAACCACTTCATTGGTGACCCCGACAGAAACAGAAGTACCCCCTACCCAAGGTAAGGTACTTTCTGCTTTTTTAAAAAAAGTAAAAAAGGACGAACAAAGAAGATTCAACAACTCTCAAAGAAACAACAACATTTTAAAATAGAGATACCCCCTACCAAAGGTAAGGTATTCTCTCATTTTAAAAAAAGAAGACAACGAAGATTTAACAATTCAAGAAACAAAATTTTAATAAGAGGTGCCCCCCACCCAGGGTAAGGCATCCTCGTTATTAAACCAATCATCAACATTCAACACAAAATTTTATTAAGAGGTGCCCCCCACCCAGGGTAAGGCATCCTCATTATTACAAACCTACAACCAAGTTCAACAATATTTGAACTATGAGGTGCCCCCCACCCAAGGTAAGGCATCCTCTAGTTTAAAAACCATCAACGAATCAACACATCAAAGAGAAGATTACATCTTTTGGAAGAAAGAAGAAAAGACAACACCTTAACAAAAAAAAAACGAAGACAACAACGGTACTTGTTTTTATAATTAAAATTACTTTCATTACCACAACTACATAATTTAAAAAAATCATAAACAACATTTCCTCACATTTTCAAAATATTTATCTAAATAAAATATTATTTGTCTTTTGTACTAAAAATAATATAAACTTTTAAGTCTTATAAGATGCGTATGGTGTCTGGCTAAGCAAAGCCGAGACACTATTAGAACTGTATTCTTTACTATTCGTGCAAAAAACTTGTCTGTAAAAACTGTATATACAGAATATTCGAAAGCGCAAATGCAAAAATGAAGGATCTGGCAGATCTAGGTAGAAACGAAAAAAAATTTATGGGAAAGGGGGATCCATCCCCCGTCCCAGCTATAGGGGTTTCGAATGTTTTTGAGATGAAAAAGAACCAGTCTTACATTTTAACGTATATCTCCGAAAGTTTTAGTACTAGAGACGTTATTAATATCTCAGTTGATAGGTAACACAATGGTGATAATGGTGATGGTTTAAAAACAATTGATTTTGAAACTTAAATTTTCGGAAAAAATTAATTTTTTCATTTTGAAAATGCTAAATTATTAATTTTAATTCCTTTTTTCAGCACTATTAACAACCTAGCCCTTTTCGGGACTCCCAAATTTTAACACAAAGAGTAAAAAGTTCAAAAATTTGGGAGGCAGGCAGAATTTGTTCTTAGGAGGGCAAATGTGAGCTGTGTGATGTTACTTGAGAATGGTAAAAGATGTTTGTGCGCTTCAAGTTTCCATCGAAAAGGAACACATTAGCCACTATTTTAAACCCAAAAAAAATAGGGCAATTTTTCAAGATATTTCCCTTTGAAATGAAAAAATTGATTTTTTGTTGCAGGCAGAGGCGGATTTACCCTTGAAGCGGCCCCTAGGCGCGCAAGGTGCCGGGTCCCCTTGATATTACTATTTGCCCTTTTAGATGTTTTCATTGTTTTTTCCATTTATTTTTTTTTATTCATTTATTATTGCCTTTTACTCTTATTAATATTATTAATTTTTATTGTTGTTATTTGAATGGGTTCGGGGTTTAACGAATTAACCTATGTATGCCTATGGGATCGTAATTGACTCCAACGCGTTTATGTGAATGCGATTTATTTAAAATTGCCACGACCTACCCCAAAAAATAAAATCTAAACTTCAAAATAATATTTTTATATATTTTTAGTCAATAATTAGGTTAGATTTAGCATATATGTTATTAATATAAAAATTCGAAACGAAAAGTAGTTCTGGGCATAAATAGGTTAATTTAAATTCAAATAAACCGCCAAAGAGAAACTTTTTTGCTTCTTTAATGTTTGTTAAATTGGAAAACTAATGCATTATTGTTGTTTTCACTTGCAGTTTGCTGCCGGCGCTATCTCCATTGCATTTATATCAGTGACCTTATCTTACTTGGGCTCACGGTCCCTTCGATCTACTTGGAAATAGTATTCAGCAATTAAAAAGATTAAGACATTTGTTTCGATTGAGGGCCGCAGTCCTCTTCGAGCTGCTTATATAATTGTAAAAAGTGTTAAAAGTTTTATTTCAACGACAAGTAAAGTAGTAGAGAAGGAGAGAGAAGTAAATGGAGCGAGAGCCATATACCTCATAAATAAAATGCCGATGAGGGAAAACCCTGGGGAGAACCATCTCGTCTTTTATCTTGTGATATTATATGTAGACCAGAGATATTCTACTAATAAATAAAACATTAAGTTCACCATAATCTTTTCTCAATTGAGGCCACCAGAACCAGAGTGGCCCAAGTGCAAAACTTCTGATTCTGAGATTTATAGGAAAACTTGATAATAAAAACAATATAATTTCAAAACCACTTTCAAATTTAACGTTTTTTATTTCAATAATACCATTGTTGATTCTTTTACATTGGCCCACATAGTCAAACATTGTTATATAGGTAAATTTTAAATGCTTAATACCATAGTGGCTCATTTGCAAAAAAAACAAAATACCTAATATGCATTATTATGATAATTAATTAAATCTTTATATTTTTCATAATTTTTTAGTGCACACATAAACTCGTGTGGAATATAAAGTAATTAAGATTTCAGCACTTAAAATTTTTTGAAAACAATTTTTGATCAATACTCGCATTATTGATATTTGCATTTGGGTCACTCTGGTTCTGGTGGCCTTAATTTAGGCCTGGGGCCCCCTTTGAGCTGCGGCCCCTAGGCACGTGCTTATGTTTGCCTTTACGTAAATCCGCCTCTGGTTACAGGAGGGTAATGAATAGTTAAATCCCCTCTTGTCATTCTATAACTAATTTCTTACTTTTAGTAATTTTTTTTCACAAAATAGAACACACCTTAGGGAGGACACGACTATAAATTGTTGAAAAAAAAAATTTCTTTTTCCATTTTCTGAAATTACATATTTTCGAAAATATAAAAAAATCTTTAAGTCAAAAATGGAAAAGATGACAAAGTTATATCCGTTTACTTGGGCGCAGAGAGCGCCCTGATCTCTGCCTCACGCAGCCAATGGAACTATAGATTTTGTATGAGGAAAAGTAAATTCTTCAGTGGCCGGGAATCGATGAAGTTGGGTAAATATTAAAACTTTATTTTTTTATACAACGCTTACTTCGGTTTACAAGATAATGTTGGTCAAAACTTCTCTTCGCATGCTTGAACTTTCAATCGTGTTTATCTCTAATGCCCGGGATACACGAGGCTAGTTTCTCAAGCTAGGATAGCAAACTAAGGATAGCAAACTAGTGCTAGTAAGCTAACAAGCTAGAAGCTCTGGCTTCTTGTAAACAGAACTAACTTCATTTCTGGCTGAGTAAGCTAGCGTCTCAAGCTAGAATAGTTTAATAATGTGGTTTGAGATTTTGTGTTTTTTGATCCAGTAGCTAAGCTTAGCAGTGGTTAAGACTGTACGTAGACGTTTTTCTTTTTCTTTCTTAAATTAGTATTTTTCAAGCCCGGGAAAAAAATCTTGCCAAAACGTACCTTTTTGTGAAAAATTTAAAAGCTACTTTTATATAAAATAGAAAATCATTTTTGGTTTTCTTTTCAGGCCAACCATTTCAGAAACGATCCCGCCGTTGGCCCATTATTATTTTGTAGAGGTTCAAATAAATAATAAATAATAAATAAATAAAAAATAAATTTTTACTTTTTTTGAATAAAAATGTACATACCGTAAGTTGAAGGTATGCTTTATAACATGCCTTCTCAAATCCTAAATAAATAATCTAGTTATCAAAAAAAGCGAGAAAAACTAACTTTTTCAACCCCGCATAGTGGTGTCTTCCCTTAAGGCGAATTTCTACTTTATTGAGTTGAAAAAATAATGTTTTTGTATATTTAAAAAGATTAAAGTGTTAAAAATACACCATTAACTTACCCCGTCTGACTGTGTGGGATATACACTCTATTACTCTGCCCCATCGGCGATTTCAAATAATAGAAAAAAAATATTTTCTTTATTAAATAAGCATATATTAGCTGCGTGTACCTAGCGTTGCTCGGATTGTAGGTAAGTAAACGTCGTTTTCGATTATTTTTACATGTCACTCTATTCCCACCCCCATCTCTAGGAGTGCTTTTCCCTCATAGTATCTAACCGCATCGGGAGTGTCACTATTCATTCAAGCGTCGCCGAAAACTATCGATTCGATCGTATAGTTCTAGTAATACAGAATTTTTTTCTAACTTGTAAAGTAATTGCACCAACTTCGGTATATATTGCTCCAGGCATTTCAGAGGAATGGTGGAACATACATACTTACATATCCATATCCATTTCTATTTAGTACATATATTGGGTTGGGGAATAAGTTCGTAGCGTTTTTATCAGAGACATTTATTTAAACAAAAATCAATAGTTATAACAATAAATTAATTAATTATGTATTCGCCGTTGCTGTTTACGACCTCCTCCCACCTCTCGACCAATTTGTCGATGCCGTTCCGCCAAAAATCGCCCGGTCTGGTATCGAAGAATTTGCTGAGACAGTTTTTAAGGTCCTCTTCATTCTCGAAGGTAACGCCCCTCATATGGTTCGACAGGGAGCGCAAAAAACGGTAATCCGTCCGTGCAAGGTCCGGAGAATACGGCGAATGCTGAAGCACCTCCCATTCGAGCTCTTGGAGTGCGGCTTTGGCAAACCGGAGGGAGGCGGAGTTGGATCAATGCGTTGAGCGGCAAGACCAACATGCCATGGATCCCGGGTTCGAGACCAGATGACCGTGAGCTTCTATTAAGAAATTAAAAATAATCCACTTCGTCTCTGGGCTGTTGTCTAGCTCGCAGCAATGCAAACAAGACTCATGTTTCCTCACTTCCTTTACCCTAATTCCCTTCCGGCCAAAACCCTGCGTTAGCTGAGCGACATGTTATAACCGTTTTGGAGGTGGTGTATACTCCCGAGAGGGATTTAATAGCGGCCTGACTATCTGTGAAAATACATATGTTATCTGTGGGTAGCGTTGGATGATTCAGGCGGTCCGCAGCTACCTTTATAGCCATGACTTCCGCCTGAAACACTCTGCAGTAGTCAGGCAAGAGGAATGAGACATCGAGGTCCAAATGTTCCGAGAAGATGCCTCCACCCAGTTTGCCTTCCATTTTGGAGCCGTCGGTGTGGAGATGCACCGACTCCCCCCATTGGGGAGGACCTTCTTCCAATTCCGATGTGATGGAAAAGAAGGAGTCGAATTTATTTCTAAAAAAAGGCTTGGGCAAGGTATAATCGATATTGCTGGCAGCTATTCTGTCCACGATTTTGGAGTGACCAACCTCTCTTCGTTTCCAGGTCTGGATTGAGTTAAGCCTAATGGCGGCTAAGGATGCGGTTTGCTTACCATAGAGATCCAACGGTAGAAGATGCAGAATAGTGTTCAGAGCTTTAGAAGGCGTGGTTCTTAGAGCACCTGTTATCAGCCGTGTTGCCATCCTCTGAACTTTATCCATTGCTTTGTGATGGGTTGCTACATTTAGTGCCGGCCACCAAACAATGATCCCATACATAAGTATAGGTCGTATGACACTCGTATAGAGCCAATGCGCAATGCGTGGCTCCATACCCCATTTTTTCCCAATAGCCTTTTTGCACGAGTACAGTGCTACTGTGGCCTTCCTTACTTTTTCCTGGTCGTTAGGCTTCCAGGTAAGTTTTCTGTCTAGGATAAGACCTGATTACCCAGTTACAGCCTAACCCCGTTTAGTGTAGGGCAATTAATAGGAGGTTTTTTATGCCTCTCTGTTTTGTTCGAGTTTATACCCAGACCACACAAACTACTCCATAATAAAATCTTGGAGAGGGCGTATTGTACATATCACTTCAGCCAGTGTGTTGGGGTGTTTACGTGAACATATCAGGGCAATATCATCGGCGTAGGCGATAACCTTGTGACCGGACAACTCCAGGTCTGCGAGTAACTCATTCAGAGTTAAGTTCCATAAGAGCGGTGAAAGGATTCCTCCCTGAGGGGTACCACTGGTTACCACTCTTTGGATAATGGATCCTCCCAAGCTTGAGACAATGAGACTGTCATTATCGCCTCTGACCCGATATTGTTGAAGGCACCCTTAATATCAAGGAAGGCTGCACGTGAGTATTCTTTTTGTAGTAGCGAAAGCGTTATAATTGTGGTAAGTTCTTGTAGGGCTGTTTCTACGGACTTACCTTTAGTGTATGCATGTTGCGAAAGAGACAACTTGGAAGGATTAATTGTCTCTTTAATATATACATCTAAGAGTCTCTCCAAGGTTTTGAGCAGGAAGGAGGAGAGACTAATGGGCCTAAAATCATTGGGCTTATAGTGTGAGGCTTTTCTCCCTTTAGGGATAAAGACCACCTTCACCTTCGTCCATGAGGATGGAATATAGTTGAGGTTAAGGCAAGCCTCATAGATGACCATTAGCCACGGAACCAGTATCTCGAATGCTAATTGTAGTTCAGCTGGGATGATGCCATCTAATCCCGGTGATTTATAGGGCTTGAAGCTTCTTATCGCCCATTTCAGTTTCCTCACATTAAGTACTTTGTGGACCAGTTCTTGGCCACCCGAAGTACCCGGCAACTCAACATTACCGGTTGCTGAGCCCCCCGGAAAGTGCGTGTTGACAAATAACTCCAGTGACTCAAGACTGGATGAAGTCCAACTTCCAGCACTTTTGATCAACGGCTTCATTGGAGCTTTCGATTTTATTACAGAAGCCCTCCCACGAGGATCGCTTTGCTTTCCTAATCAATTTCTTGAATTTTTTGAGGCATTCTTTATAAGAAGTCCATACATTAGTTCTTTTTGTTTGGTTAAAAAGTTTACGACACTCCTTTCTTAACGTCATGATCTCACTTGACCACCACGGAGGTTTGGGCTTGCCTCTAGGGACCCTGTCGGGGCAAGAAATTTGTGTCACCTCATTACACGCAAGCGTCAAAATGTCCACCACTTTGTCAAGGGTTTGTTTACTTGTTTTGTAATAATTGTTTAATTTCATCACTGGGACTTGATTATTTTTAAGTTATAAAAACAAATTAAATAAAAATTTGTTATATTTAAAAATTTATAACTAAAAAACTAATTAAGTAAATAATAAATGATGAAATTTTAAACACTTATTACAACACACTGAAGGAAAATGTTGCTTTTTTAAGCAGTTGCAAAGTCTTATATCGTAAATCGCCTGTTTTGCACATAATATTAAGTAGAATACGAGAAATATTAATTGTCCTACATCAAACGTTGTCACAAGTACACAAATATTAATATAATTTAAGATAACGAAACGACATCGCATCCATCAATAATTCCAAAATCGTTAATCGAATCATTTTTCCAATACCAAATACGGTAGCACAGTCGACTGGTATTAAATAATAAAATCATACTGATAATTAATGCAAAAACAATTACCTGACTAATAATAAATGCAATCAGGCTTGTAATTACCTGAAGGCGTTTACTAGGCTATTACTAAAAACCTCATAATAAAGTCTAATATTACGGGAATTAACAATAATAATAAATTAGATACAGCGGTTAGCAATGTCGTACGTTTTTCATTGTGAAAAGCTTCTATTGTTGAGTGCTGATGTGGGGGTTTTTCTTCTGAAAGCAAAAGTATTTGTCATGAAAAACGAGACTATTTTTCGTTTTTGAGATATTGCAGTGTTAAAGGCTGTAAACTTTGAATTTTGTAGGAAATTTTCACTCCTTTAACACCACTTTCAGGGTTGAATATACTTAAAATGTGTTTCTTTTAATTTGAAAACAAATCGTCTGACTCATAGGCTCATCTAATACAGGCCTGCTGTTAGTCGCACAAAGTTGACAGTGCAAATTGATTGAAAATTAATTAAGAGAATATTTAATATCTGATTGAAAAAGTCTCAATATGCAGGCTTTAAGTACTTTTTTTAATTTCCTTCGAGAAAATATTCGAAACATTACCATCTCCCAGCTCGCGTACTTCCGAAACTTCGCAGTTCAACCTGTTAAAAAAATCAGGAACTTCTAGGATTAGTCAATTCTGACCATTGTCCTAATTTTCCATCTCTTTTCTGATGCCTACGAATCAGCCTTTTACTAAAACATTAGAATGGAATTATAAACAACCAGATTCGGTAGATTTCAATAACTTTATTAGAAAGTTGAATTGGTCGAATTGCTTTTCCAAGTGTGATGTCTAAAGTTGCGTCGAATTTACGTGTCTATCCGTACAGCTTCTAAAACCACAAACCAGATAACATCCCTAAGTTCACCAGCTTTTTCAGATAACTCTTAATGGTTAATTAGGAAGAAGTTAAAAAAGGAAGAGGCTAGCAAAACTCACACTACAGGTCAATTACAGCGACTTCGCTTTGAACTAAGATTTTTCAATCACTTCTTAATCTTTAAAGCAATCATGTTATTAGCAATTGCCAGTATTGTTTCTGTGCTGGTTGCTCTACTGGAGATCTACCAATTTTCCTGTAGGAACGTTAAAGTCAAGTCTTCATAACTTTGGTGAATCCGAAGTTGTTGCCTTGAATATTTCAAAAGCCGCTGATAAAGTCTAGCATGACGCTCTTTTAGCCAAGCTTTCAGTATTCGGTCTTGATCATATTCTAATAAAATGGATTGAGAGCTGTTATGTCGTCGCTAAATTCAGCTTTTATTGAACATTTAATCCCTGCTATTTTCCTTTTGTTTATTAGTGATCTTTTTTATTTAAGCTTAATACAAGCTATAACATAATACTAATACTACAAGCTATAATAAATGCTATAATTATAGTAAATACAGATTGGAGGAAGAAGAATTAAGAAAGGCGATCAAGATGAGCAGGATCAAGATATAAGGCTTTGTGAAGGGATGATTTACTCAGATGGAAGTCAAAGGAGGAAAGGTCGTTGACTTTACGTAGCAAGTAAGTAAGTGTGGTAGACAACATTGTTATATGTTTATTTATTTTTGTTAGTGATAAATGAAGAGATTGTCGGAAACATCACGACGTTTACTTAGGCGTTGCAAGTCGATCAGTTTCAGACAGTTTTAATAAGCTGGAAGGTTGAATCTGTCTATCCCACGGAAGATTACGTAGAGGAGCGAAGCGAATGAACCTACGCTGGACAGATTCAATCCTGTTAATGTAAGTAGTTTGTATAGGTGACCAATACCTGGCTGGTATATTCAAGGAGAGGTCTAACGAAGCAGAAAACACTCTCTAGACCAGCTCTTCACAAACCCTAGCACGGAGTTAGCTCTGTTAATTATGCTATCAATGTGGGAACGGAAATTGAGTTCGCTATCACAGATTATTCCTAGGTCACACAAAGAGGTCACGATAGGGACTGGTACATCGGTTAACATATAGACTTTCGGGGTGATGGTAAGGCGCTTGCGGGAATAAGAGATGGACTGGCATTTGGAGCCATTGAGCTCAAGAAAGTTCTTCATGCACCATGTGGTGATTGAATCGAGAACTTTTTGCAGGAGAAGAGAGTTATGGAGGAGATATGTTTAATTATTTTCATGTCATCAGCATAAATCGACAGCTCTGAGTGTTTGAACTTTTGCTGGAACGAGCGACAATAGGATTAGAAATGGATGAGCTGAAAAGAACATTGTACTGACAGTTGTTGAGGTAGGATTGAATCCAGGAGGTGAAACGGAGGGGGGGGGGAGGGGGGGTGGGCTAGGCGATCAAGTTTGAAATTGGTATGGGAGATCTTGTCTAAGGCTTTACTAAAATCGGCGGCGATAACATCAACATCTTGACCATTTTCCAGAGCACATAGTGTTTTGGAGACGAAGTCAAGTCGAAGTCATTTTTGCAGCCTTTTTTGAAGATGGGAATAATATACGAGTTTTTCCATAATTGAGGGAAAACACCTCGAGAGACCGAGAGGCGGAAAATCAAAGTAAGGGCAAAGATTACTTACTACTAGATAACCGGCTCCCTAAAATACCCAGCTAGTCTTGAAAAAGTAACACTGGCACCACAGTAAAACGAAATATATCCAGATTTTAAAGTCATAAGAACATACATGCAAATAAAGAATACAGGTATTGTGCGGTCATTTACTCCTGTCAAAATTATTTGAGAGAATCACTTACTCCTGTGAAAATTCTGTTCTCATCCGGAGAGAATCACATCCTCCTGTCAAAAAAGTACGGCCAAATCTTGTCCAAGAGAAAAATGTACCAAAGAGTACGACCAATAAAAAGAATTCATGTGAATCACATGACTGATTTAGTTACTTATGTGCGTAAACTGTCGATGTATTCTGATCTTTTAATGAGCGAAGTACATTTGATATTTGTAAATGCATTTATGAAAAGTATACGTGTCTCTTATCCACAAACTCTCCCGGAAAACAAATTTTAAATTCTGACTACAGGGTTGCCCGATACGGGAAATATACAAAAGCATCCAAAAATTGTTCACTACTTTGTTCAAAGCCGTTTATCTAGTAATAGTAATCTTTGGTAAGGGGTTGCATCAGCATGGCACACTTTTTCAGAACGATGGCCGCAATGCCATCTGGACCTGGGTAAAAGTCGTCCTCAAGCCCGTTGATACTGACGGCGACTATTTCGCGATCAGGGTCGGAACACGTAAACGACGTTTTAGTGCATTTGTCCATGAATGAAAAGTAGTTAAGGTCAGGTTGTAGGCAATTGTCGCTGAAACATTTATTGAAGAAGTATGCAAAGAGGTTGCCGATAACCTTAGGATCAGACGAAGAGATATTCTCGAGCTTTAGGGTGGAGGGGTAACCATTGGATTTCTTCTTGGAATTAATAAAGTTATAAAAACGTTTGGGGTCGGATATGATTCTACTTCCATGCGTTGGAGGTACTCATTGTAGAGGGTATCACAACGTTCGGAAAAAGAGGTATAAGCAGATAGATAGGAAGAATAGTTAGACTCAGTCTGGGTAAGAAGAAAAGTTTGCTAACGTTTATTTCTCCTGTTGCGGAGAGAGCGTAATTCTTTGTCGTACCATACGAGGGATGAGGAGTAGTTTTTACGAGGAAGGAGAGAAATAGATTGTGTAAGACAAACGTGTATTTCCGAATAGAACGCCTCTAAAGCAACGTCAATTGGAAGATATTGAGGAATAGTGCGAATGTTAGAGTTGAGGAGCAAGTGATTTAATTTGTCAAAGTCGCCTTTACGAAAATTGAAGAAATGAGAAGACTCGGAGCTTGAAAGGGCATGAGGGTATTCGTAAGAGAAAACGAGGAACAGGGGAGGATGGTTACGATCCAGGGAGGAGAGGAGATGGTTGCTTTCCGCGACACTGCGACAGCCGAGTTAAATGGGTCTAAAGAAAAGATTAAGTCTAATTGTGTGTCCAGAAAGTTCCTGACTCCGCTAACTCGAAAGAGACCAGAAACGGAGAGCTGATCGGTAAAAAAGGCTTCTTTGGCCGAAGAGGCGTTCAGGGGGACAAAATGAGAACAGTCTTCAGACAATGACCATTGAATGCGGGGGAGGTTAGAGTCACCCAATAAAATAAATTCATCGGATGCATTACCGTTATCAAGCAGGATGCCGATCGCTTCAATTATGGGCTCGTAGGCATCTAGAGGTTGAGAGGGGCGAATGAAACAACATATAATGTACAGAAGACACTTATTTAGTGCTAATTTGATTCTTTCGCTTACTTGCAGTCCTCTACATACACCTCTGGTTTTTGAGATATTAATGGAGGCCATATGTGTGACCACTTATACTACTCAGTGAAGTTAATTTGCCTTTTTGAAATATCCTTGGCATTGAGATATCCAGCTACCTCATCACAAAAAAAATCGATAAAATGTTTAGGGTATTTACAAAAATATAAGAAATACTTCGCTCTATCTGGTTTAGCGCTGATTTACAAGTCCCTATTCAGGCGTAGACTAGAATATAATTCTCATGTTTAGGCTGTGGAAGTGTACAATGGATAATCATTGTTAGACGAAGTTCAATGAAAAGCCTTAAGGTTTATTGGCAATACTACGATCACTTCGAAGATTAATTCTCTGGAACATCGATGCAACGTCTGTTGATTTTCATCACTTTTCTATCGCTACTTCAATGGTCATTATTGTTAAGAAATCTATAGCCTAATTCTATGATTCCTCCCTTCGCGTACAACTTGAGCCTTACGTCGCACTTATACCGATATCTTATAAGTGTCGTGCTGCATCATTATTATATGTTAGTTGTGAGGAAAGACGCTCTAGTTTTATTCTTGTACTAGCGTGCCTCCCTGGTACAAGACACTCATAGAGCTAGTGTGCCTCCCTTTTACATTAGTGTGCCTCCCGGGGTGTAAGATTCCAACCATCTGGTAAGCTGGCTAGCTATTTTCTTCGCCAGCATGCCCCTGTTAGACACTCGTACACTTCCTCCCTTAACAGCGTGCTTCCCTGTTGAGAGTCACTCACATAGCCGGTATGCTTTCCTGACTATACTCGTCTAGTGAAACTTTCCGACGTCAGGTAAACTTATATTTTGATCCCTTCAGAATTATCTTTCTGTTTCTTTCTCTCTTTGGAGAAGAACCCGTTTTTGAATCAAAGAGAGTTTCCCCACGAAGACAAGATATCCAGCGTTCATAGTAGTCATCAACACCGCGAGTCAGAGCAATATTTTGATACATTCGGCCCGAAGTCACCGTGAGTCGGAGCAGGGCCTCGACACCGTGAGGAGAGTAGCACCTAGATACTAACCGTAGCCACCCATGAGATAGGACAGCAGCTCGATACCGTGAGGAGAGCAAGTCACCGTGGGGCAAGGTAACCAGTGCATATAGCAGTCATCAATAACGGCAGCATTACATAGATGCATACCAACCGTTGTCAGCGTGAGCCAGAGCATATCAACGGTAGCAGCAGACATCTGGACGTCTAGTCCATTTGAAGACATCCACGAAAACTAGATATAGGATAAGTAATGTTCCTTGAGGTATTGAAGAAATCTAGCACAGGCTTGATGAAGAAAACCAAAACCGACAATATCCAAAAGAAAGTTACATGGGTTCTACTAGCGTGAATCTGAGCGTCTTGGTAAAATACCATGGCAATATCAAGGACCCTATTCGCTATACCAAAAAATCGCGCAGATGATTACTACGTAGCTTAGCGGAAAAACAAAATTAGGCTCAAGCACCTTTTGCACAAATTATCTTGAAATTCAGCTATGGAAACTCTTCGAACTACACAAATTTGATAATGGGTGATGCGCCATAGTTTTATAAGAGCGATCAAGAAACAAAGCTTCAGTCAGTGGTATGGAGCGAAAAAAGAAGCAGCACCAGTTCTTAAAGCCAAACAACAAAAGTCAGAAGCAAATTTCATGTTCAACGTTTTCTCCTTGCAAAGTGAGTTGATTGCTGCTGATGAAGAGGAAAACTCAATTGGAACCTCCATAATAAGCAATTGTCTAGAAGAATATTTTCTTAATTACAAGTCTAACTGCGTAAGCTACTGTAAGAAACAAATTCCTCGCGGTATTCGCTTGTGTCTTTATTTACTAAAAATTCATAAATTATATCGTCAAAACATCATAAATTGTTGGGTAACTGTTTTCACAAATAACAAACACATACCTGGGCGATATTTACGCTTGAAAAATGAAACACCAACAAATATTCTCACACATATGCCCTTATCACTATTATCAGGTATCATATAAATTTCTTCATGAAAGCCCAACCCGTAAAAAGCATAATTTGCTTTTAATCAATCATACATGAAAAGGTTTTCTTACCTGTAAATAAATCCTCTGGAAGCTCATCGGGATCAGCATCGTGACCGCATCCTTTATTGGGAACATCATCCGATCGAAAGAAAGGAAACAAGTTTTGACTGGAAGCAATCAGTTGATTCACCGATGGATTTTCTGAAATCAAGGAAATTAGATAAGTTTCTGCTTTTAATCTACTCAAAAATGCAAAACTGTTTTATTCAAGTTTGACGTAATCCCACTGATAATGAATTCTTTAGATATTCTTCTATTTAATATAATTTTTCTGAAAGAGCACGTGGTAGTTTTGCTACTTGAAATTGAAATATTTTGTTGTCTAGTGCCGCTATCACGTGAACTCTTCAAACAACAAAATTTAATTACTTCCCGTGTCATTATAAAATGTTAAGATTTCAATGAACAGATTCAATTATTTATATATGTATGCTTTTTGGAATGCTTTAGTTTTGAAACGGCAGCTTCCAGGGTAGAGGACTGAGATTGAAATTGTACTAATGAATTTAAGTAGATCATCTGTAGCGTCAAGATGGCTTCAATCGCCCTCATTGACGAAATTTCGCAACTAATGCTTGCAACAAAAGACTTAGCTATTACGTTCTACGTCGCTAAAGTAATTCATTTAATATCCTGAAGGTACGTGCGTTACAGGAAAATAGAATTATAGCAAGATAACACACCAGCCCACACATTTGATATTATACTTCCTGAAATTTCAAACTCTGGGTTTGATGTATCTTTTCAACCGGCATACTCACCTGAACTACCTATATTTGATTTTTATATATGCAGATAGTCCTTAAAATATGAGTATTACAAGAGTGTACAAAGAAAATAGTCTAACGGAGACAACGAATAGCCCGTTGGAGACAGAACATTTAAGAAAACTGGCGCAATGTTTCCAAACAGAACTGACGGAAGTAGGAACAGGATAATAGGAACTTTGCTAAGTATGTTCAAGTTCTTCAACTATCTTTTAAAAAGCGTAACGAAGAAATATCCCTACTAATGAAGAAGTTATTGAGCCCCTTATAGGTGGGACAGCCATTAAAAATCAGAAGTAGGTCTTATGTCAAGACAAAGTCTGTCCAAAATATTGTCTTCCATAAAATAATGAAGCGTTTCAGTGGACAAACATTAGGTTTTTGATATTTCTGGATGAAATAAGGTTCCTGCCCAGATTTATCGGTATTGACAATGGATTCTACAAAGGTTCATCAACGTTTATTAAATACTAGGAGCATACATAGTCTCTTATTTTGTATAGCCAAGATATCAGGCAGAGCTAGTCGTTCTTAGGTGTGCTTTATATTGTGTCGGTTGCAATCCGACAACCGTATCTTGGCATTAAACTTCTGCTGGCGTACCTGATTACTTGTCTTCTTTTCCAAGCGGGTGGAAAAAGTTTTTCAAGCAATGCCGGCACTAGCGTTAGTGTCAAGTGCCAAGGTCTACAGTGCAGAACATGGTGAGGATGCGTGGTTGGTTTGACTAAAATAAGTGTTCGCATAGTCGTCCCAGTTTCCAACCTCATCGTCGATAAAAAGACCATGCCCCACAATAGGTTACGGGGTCTAGAGAGAAGTGTTCGCATATATCGGGCGCCATGAAACTGCACGAAACCGCCATAAGATTTTAAATTATCAGCTTTTGGCAATCCCGACAGTTCCTTCTTTTCTGAGAGGAAAAGCGCTCGTTCTCCGTTACATAGCGATACCTTTCATTGTCCATATCTCAAAAACTGACACACCTGCAGAAAACTTCAACCTCCTTTAACCTCCGCAGTTGCCCAATTCGTCGTCTTCCTTGGGTTCCGTGCGGGTTCCAATCTAGAGTCTGTTGAGCGGTGTTGCTTGGCCCTTTTCTTAGTGTGTGACCTATCAAGTGCCACTTTCGCCTGCGAATAGTGATGCCTATCCCATCTTGGCCTCTAAATCTGTGCAGGTTTTCATTGTTAATGAGCTCCGGCCAATGGATGTTAAGGATGCGCCGGAGACACCGATTTACAAAGGCTTGTAGATTAGATATGTTATTTGACAGGTGACTTTACATGTTGAACATCCGTACAACAGAATAGATTTTACGATCAACTCAAAGATCCGGAGTTTTGTGTATCTGGAGATGTTGTTATTTCGCCATATATCAGCAAGAGTATTTATTGCAACTCGAGCCTTATTGATGGGAGTCTGGTACATCAGCTTCAGCTCCGCCGTCTGCTATAACTATGCTTCCAAGATTGCAAAATTTATCCTCTTGCTCCATTTGCTGCTCTTCCAGATAAATTTCGTTTTGTCTCCTGGAGTCCAAGCTCATAAGTTTGGTTTAAGCAGCATTGATCTTAAGCCCTGCTCTGCGACCTTCTCTACACAGGTCTTCGGATATTAGAGATACATGACTCTGTTGGATAGGAGGCAAACATCGTCGGCATAGTCCAGGTGCGTAGGGTTGTTAAATAGTTTCCATCTCATCCCTCACGATAGGTGGTTATATAGGGCGCAGTACAAACGTCATTAATACCGGTGAGCAGAAGCAAAGTTGACAGCATGAATCCTTGTTTCACTCCGTTCAGCACTTGGAAAGTCTCCGATAGTTTTCCCTTGTGTAGGACATGACACTGGGCTCCAGAATAGAACAACGCCTTTATGATGGTGATAATTTTATCTGGGATGCTTCTCCTACGTAAAGCTGCCCATATATAAAGTCGCAGTCAACGCTATCAAACACCTCGAAAACGACGAACATTACATGTAAAGGGGACCTCCATTTGGCGGATTACTCGATGATAATTCAGAGTGTGTTGATGTGATCGCTGCAAGAGAAACCCTCACGAACGCCTGGCTGTTCAGCATTTAGAGTGCGATTGACAGTTACAAAACAAATACCGCGCCAACTTCTACAACTTCTTAGGTCGCCTTTTCTGGGAATCTTCAAAACTACACCTGTTTTCAATTCACTAGGATAGGTCTCGGTTTCCCAACATTCCTAGATTGTGGGTAGAAGAATATCAGCAGCAGCAATGAGATCCGCCTTAAGTAGTTTCACAGGTATTCCATCAATCCGGCCTTACCGGTCAGAGTTCTGATGTTAATACTGGCCACAGTCGGCGGATGCTCAGTCTCGTGTAAAGAGGTATTTCACGGTCCAAAGGTGTTGTTTAGGACTTCGACAAAATATTTCCACCTCCGTAGTTGATGTTCGCTGGTGACTAGAAGGGATCCACTGATATTTCTCACAGGATGTTCAGTTGCAAGAGTCTTTTCCAACCAATTTCTTTGCAATCTTGTATATATCTCCACTGCCGCCGCTTCTTCTTGGTCAAAAATAGATAGTGTGACACCTCCTCTACCAGTTTAGAAGACGTGGTAGCCGAATGATATCGGCTTGGCTATCAGAGATCACCACAACTTTTTGTCATCATCCCAACTTTTTGTCCCGGTGTTGATGTGTGTTTTATTGTCATTAGGAATAAAAAATAGTAGCGTGATTGCTCTGGCAGAAAGCCGTACCACGCAGTTTTTCGTGAATCTCAGTTTTGCAGTAAAATCTGTTCTAGTTCTCTTGTTAGTAAGTCAATAGGGTTAAGCAGTCCAACAGTCGGATTCCTTGAGCCTAACAGCACTACAAAATATTAGGTTCTGAATTTGTAGTTCTAGAATTTGGATATCAGCGCATGGCATCTGTGATGTTTACGCCTGCACATTTTCGAATTCTACCTAGCTTTCTTATGTAGTAGCCGTTTTTCAGGGTATGCCATTACACTAGTGGACTGTAGGTGAAAATAGGATGCACCTCAGCGGAGTATATCTATTGGACCATATTGGTCGAGAGAGAGAAAAATATTGGGTGGTTTGCCACCTCTCTCTCTCTAGATCCCGTAACTCCTTGTGAGGCACGGGGTGGGAGAACAACTTCATTCGATTTGAGATAACGATTGCAAGTGGACCTATATTTAAATTGGATTCCGAACCACTGAAATTTTCTCTGCAACCCTTATGGCCATTTTATCGTAATCTGTTGTGAGCAGGAAACAACCGTGATTCGAACTTCGACCTCCAGATTGGAACGCCGTTATCAATTACTCCACCGATGACTACCATCCGATGTAAAGGCAACATTGTGGGATTCAAACAGCTGATTCATCATATTGCAACCACTGTAAAATTTTGCAAAAACTCATGGAGTTCATTTATTGGTCGATTGTGTTGTGCTTTTAATTTCCCATAATTTTTGTTTCTGATCGACCCAAGAAGCTATAGTGTCATCTTCCCATTCTAGTGACTGTGTCAAGCGCATTTCTTTTTTTTAGGATGTGGCCCAGGCCTAGGGGACAACGCTTTGATGCGTTAGCATGGCCTTGGTCGGTAGGTAATTAGGGTAAAAGGAGTGAGGAAATTTGAATGTCTTGTTTTTTCACTGCTGCGAGCTAAACAACAGCCCAGAGACGAGGTGAATTTTTTAATTCTATTTTAAAAAGCCACGGAGAGACCGAGTCTTAAACACGGGAACCATGAAGTATTAATCAATTGATCCAACTCCGTTTAATCCAATCTGAAGTCCATTAGGATTTCCGCGTAATGTGTTGGTCATGTTCGGCTTGCAAGGCTGAATATATGCACCTCGTTTTAAATAATCATTTCGAGAAGTCTGCTTCTGATGTGCAATCAGTTTCTATGATAACCACAAATATATGCGGTCCTTCAGCTTCTGGGGCAGAGAAAGAACTTTACTCAATTGCAAGTGAACCAATTTACGGTGGATTCCGATCCGCATTGGCATTTTACTACAATCTGTTGTCAGCAGAAAACAGTCGCCGGCGCTGGTACTCGAACCTGGAACCTCCGGGACTGAAGGTTAACACATTATCACTTTCTCCATCGACTACTAACTGTTTTTAAACATGTATTCTGCCGTAATTTTTTATTTACCTATAAATAACTAGTATTAAGGTAAAAATCTGCTTTTCCTCTCATTGTCCACCTTTCGATTCTTTGGAGGTGATAGTATCACTATACCGATACTTTCAAAACGTATTTTCTAATGTTTTGATTCTAGGTGTTTAGACAATCCCTTAAAGGTAGATATATATTTAAAAGACGGCAGGAAGAATTAATACAGTGCATAAATTCTTTGGATAAAATTAGTAATTTAAGGGGATTTAATAAATTAAAGAAAACGCACACGTGATGTCACTTTAATTAATCGTTTTATGAAAATTGTTTGCAATGGAAACAATTGCCAGAAATATGGAAAATTTTGACTAATATAACATAATTGTTAACATAAGCCCTACCGTAATAAAACTATTAACTATGTGGTCCTTATCAAGAAAACAACATTAAATGGTAAAGCCGGTTTTAAAAAAATACTCACAATTAGGCAAGCAGTCTACACCTGCCAACCGCCGGAAATAATATCCCAGAACCGCGTAATCATTTTTCAAATATTTATAAATGAAAAAATAAAAGTCGAGAGTATTTTTTCAAGGGATTTTAATCTTTGCTTGCAGATCAAATATTTTCCGAAAAGTTTAACAAGTCAAATATTTAAGGGATTAGAGAAGAGTTAAAAACAAGCAGATAAGTAAATCATAAATTTTAAGAGCCTTGTGTTTTCTTCAACTGGTTGTTCAACCTAATTCAAAGGCAAATTCATCAGAAATTTTATTTTATTAAAAGTAATCAAAACATTGAAAAAATACAACCGTGTAATGTTATGAGCCTTATTTGATTGAGCCAATTCTATTTGTAGCGGCAAATTCAGGCGTCAATTCAAGGAAGGTCAATCCACTTGAAGCTGTTTTGTGTTATCAGTAAGCGCGACGAGGACGTAAGAAATTTTGCTTATGCGAAAAATTGATATCAGTCTTACACGGGGAAAATTTGTGATTTTTCGATATTTACAAGTCTTTGACAATACTATTGAAAAGTCAATTATTTATGACCGTAACTGTTAGCAGAAATTGTCCTGGTGGAGTGAACTGACAATATGAGTCATTTGCGCTTTGATCAATACTCAGTAACGTTTTTTGCTCAATTTTATTAAGCAAGCAAATGCGTGAATGCACTTTGTTGTAAAGGAATTCAGCAATAGTGGCGTCGAACCAACCTTTTCTAACGTTTTATGGAAAGAGGTATTAGACATCACACTAGCTAGTCCAAATCTAGGAAGCAAAATTCTAAACTGACGTCTGCCAAGATCATCTCCTTGGTCCTCCCTAATTATTTGTCTTAAAAATTTATTTTAACTGCAAGATAATATTGATGGTCTAGTATCTCTCAAATTATTCTTTGATAGGTTTCTTTCTAAGCTTTCATTTGCTTCCTCAAAATCCAACAAATTCAAGTCTAATATAAAAAAAACACGTTTAATATTAACTATACCGGGCAATGTAATTGTAATGTAATGTATTAAGTAAGACTAGGTTAATTTAGGGTAAAGTGGCGATGTCCTAGGCGTTATTCATATTAGTTAACGAGGAATTGGCACATTGGCCTCCCAGAGGAACTTGCGGACATTTTCCACCGACTTTCCACGTAACTCAATTTCTGCTTGGCAAACTCCAAAAATGATTTTCTGATATCATTTTACCAAAAAAAGCAGCGTAATATAGCAAGGTAAATTCCAAACTATTTAAAATGTTTAAAATTATAACTTTTTTTCAATCACAAAATAATTACCACTTGGAGTAAAACAAAATTGCGTCCATTTAGAAATTGCCGTTCCGTTAAGGGAAAATAAACGTAAATGTTCCACCGACTTTTCGCGTTTACTGATTTTCTGCTGGGAACTTTTTCGTTGTTTAACAGATCAGCTTTAAGGAGATTGATTAAGCAAACATACCATCTACTGGTTGGTGTAAGTGCTTAGCACAGACCCTCCTCCATCCCTCCTGGAATAATGGTAAAAATAGTTTCCCTTCAATGGGCTATATTTTAAAAAGTAGCTTTCACATTGATTCATCGTCCATCAGTTATTATAGTCTCTGCTAGCATGGCTCTTCTCCTTATACCTTGCCAACGGCCTTTTGGTGCATTTTAATATAATGTAGGGCTAAGTTGAATAAATATCGTGACGTACAGTGTAGCCAATAAAATTCATTTTCGACAGCCAAATTTTGTCGTTGATTCTATACTGGTCAGTGTGATGCAAAAATTCTTTACGTTCTAACTGATCTTGTGTTTTCTATCAATAATACTTGTACAATGGTTTGGTTTCTTGCTCCTAATATAGCTGAATTAAACGTTTTACACTGTTCCTCACCCGGATCTCGGAATAGCAGCCTGCGTACCTGAAGACTATTGTAATAATTTGAAAAACTGGCTTCTCTATGTTTAATAATTGGCTTTCAGTTGGTGATTTGAGTATTGTCCTTCATGAATGCCTCCAAATGAGGTTTTCCTATCTTATGGTTAAGTTAAAGCATTTCTTGTCTTCTAAGGGCAATAAAAACAATGGCTATATGGCGATAGTCACCTCTTTGCTGATTTTTTAAAACTGCGTTTTTAGATGAGAACTGTATTATTATTGAAATGTTAGTCATTTGACGCCGACTTCTATCCAGCCTAAGGTCCTTTTATTTGACAAAGTCATTATATTAAAGCAAATTTCTACCTTAAATGATAGTCTCACCGCTGGTACTGATCCATTACCCCTGTCGTCTTTGTGAAAAAATGTGATTAGTGTTTTTTCCGGTTTTGTGTTATTTATTTAATACTATTCTTGATGATGGATTCTTGGAAGCCCCTAAATCATAGAAATCTTGTTATCAAGACGATGTTTTTCGAATTCTACTGGATTTTGCTAATTTGCTGTACTATGAGTGTCTCAGTTCTCGAACGACTTTTAAAATAATTGCTAACATTTGTGATGTGCCGCACGCAAGGTAGCCCTATTGGACCATTTTGTTTTATTAATATTTTCATATACGTTTCTTTAATTCTGTATCATTCAAAACTGCGTTGTTATGCTAACCTCTTCTTAAATTCTGATTTTGATGCCTTTCACAACTGGTGTATCTTTTAATATCACTAATTATATATTGAATATTTATTATAACACTATCTGTTTTTTGGAAGTAAAAGCCTCTCAAGCGTAAAACTAATAGGGATTGCTATGCCCTAATGACATTATAAAAATTAAAGATGCAAGGGATCCAGGGGCTTACGATCCTAGAATTCGACAAAAGATGGTCCAAAGAGAACTACAATTAATTCTTTATATTCTAATTTTTTTTAAAGCTTTCGTCAAGCCTATTTTTAACCGAGTTCACAAAAAAAGACCAAGTTCTAAGTCGAAGCGTATTTTATTATTAATATATTGATGTCTAACCATGTGGTTGGGAGAGGGATGACGAGGAGGGGTGGGGAGGGGGGGGGGTTCTAAACCTAACTTCGCAACGCGAAGATAAATTTGGATGGCTCTTGTTTTGTTGTATAGAGTATGTTCCCCGATTGCTACTATGACAACAAATTTAAACCCAGGGCGGAAGTGATTGACAGTCTAACGTCGTAACGCGTGGATCGACTTCGATGATTCATTTTTGTTATATACAATATGGTCCCAGTACACACCATGTCAAAATATTTGTGGGTGGAGATGGAGTACAAAGTAACGGATACACGTATTTGGATGATTCTTTTCTTGTTGTATAGATTATATTGCCCCATTAGTACTACATTGTGGACCTGCGTGGGAAGAAGGACAAGCAACGCCTAACTTTGTAATACGTAGACCGATTAATATTTCGTATTTTTCATGTGTGTAAAGTATGTCGCCCAATTGGTAGCAGGATAACGATTTAGCACTTAGGGTGGTGTGAGGTTTAGGTGCGGTGCCATGGAGAATGGGATTTGACTAACTTCGTACGTACCTAACTTCGTAACGGCTTTTGGTGAGTTTGTTCAGAGTACGTTGCCGTCCCAGCACCATAGTATAAAAATTTGAAAGGGAAGCAAGGTCAAAGTTAATAATACGAAAAAATTCAAAACAACTGTTAACCGCTCGAGTTGTTAACAGTTGTTTTGAATTTTTTCGTATTATTAACTTTGACCTTGCTTCCTTTTCAAAGAAAGGGGAAGAAATATTAAAAAATTTTCTTATTTGCGTTTCTGATTAAGAAAAACTAAACTCCTTTTGCTCTTTCTCAACAGCAGCACGAGAGAATCAACTTTTCTTTAGCTGCTGTACGCCTTCGTGACGAACCGAAAACTAGATAGCGAGGGTTTAAATGAATACACAGCTGTATTTATTCATATTTTTGAGCACTGCGAGACAAATTCGAATATTTACGGTTTGAAAAAAAAGAACAGTCGTAAGGGGGAGGGGAGAATTGTATTCTTTTAGACATTTTTCAACATAAGTCAAAAACTATGTCGCATAAAACGAAATGAAAATATATTATATAATGTGCAAATGAAGACCTTTCATATGATACCCTACTTGACCTAGTAATACCCATTTCAAAATTTGACGACCCCCCCCCCCCCCCCCCACTTCGTACCTTATTGCAATAACAATATATTTTAAATTTTTCCGTTAAATAAAGAGGTATTACAGACAGACGAAGTCGTAACATAAGGGACCATTTTGGTACCCTTTAAACTGGATGCATTGTAATCTTTATTAATATATAAATATTCACAAAAAAAGTTGTCATTGTATAGCCCATAACTTGCATATGCTTTATTTATGGAAGATTTTATTTTATAACAGATCGATTAGAAAATTAGAAATGTGTTGCAAAAAATCTAATTCAATGTTATGTATGTACATCAGCTAGAATGGTGCCACAGTTGAGTGTTTTAGTTTGATAATAAAGACCTCTGAGGATAGTAGTGTGGCTACCGAAAACGCGTTAAGTTTATTTAATAATAAAAATATTGTTTGTGAAACAATAAGAAGTTCTTTTCTGTCACACTGTAAATATTCGAAAACTAGAGCAGAGTAGATAGCAGTATCATATGATCACTAACCCTGCACATAAACTTTTCGGTAAAATAATATTTTATTTATTTTATTATTTATTATATTATATTTATTTATTATTTTATTTTAAGAAAATATTTTTTTGTAGTTTTTCTTTATCAGAAACTGAGAGTTGATGAGTGATTCAAAAACTTAAGATAAATCGAAGTAACTGGATCTGTAGTTAGATGGAATACGACCTATTTTTTTAGGTATCAGCTGGGAAATTTGCCCATTCATGCACACGGAAACACTTAGGGATGGGCGATCTTCGATTCGATCTCGACGGATCGATCTTTTAGCCTTCGATCTGCCGATTTTTGAATCGATTTTTCGCTGGACCGATCAGCTCGAATCGATTTATTTATTTCCGATTCTCATCCATTTAAGACAAGGCGAAATGCGCTAAAAGAAAACAACAAACACACGTGGAATTTTTTGGCAGCATCATTGATTCGTGCAATAATCCTGCAAATTTAAAATTTCGTATCTAAAAATTTTTGATGTTAGATAAATAATATGTTAGTGTTATCTGTATCAGTGAGTACCATGATTTTGTGATTTTGTAATCATCGGTGGGTGTTTGTCCCAAAGATTACTTACAACTAGATAACCTTCTCCCTAAATTTCCCAGCTAGTCTTGAAAAAGTAACACTGTAAAACGAAATATATCCAGCTTTTAAAGTCATAAGAATATACATGCAAATAAAGAGTACAGGTAGTGTGCAGTCATTTACTGCTGTCAGAATTATTTGAGAGAATCACTCACTTCTGTCAAAATTCTGTTCTCATCCGGAGAGAATCACAGAATTCTCTCAAAAAATCTTGTCGAAGAGTAAAAAAGTACCAAAAAGTACCACCAATTAAATAATTCATTAATCTTTTACTACTTTGTTCGAAGCCGTTTATCTAGTAGTGAGTAATCTTTAGTTTGTGCTTTACTTCTGTGATTCTACATCAAGGAAAAAATAGATATTTAAGGAAACATCGAAAATAATTAATTTTTAAATTTCCCAGGATTACTGTTTCTAAATTGATGAAGGTGGAGTAAGGGGTGTGGGCTGCCTTTTACTTATGAGAGTGGAAAAGCCGTTATAAGCCGTTGGCTCACTTTCAATCTTTGTCGTCGCATCAGTAATAGATGAAGGTCTTGGTCCGCCCGATGCCCAGGATTAGTGGTACTGGAGATAGATCTAATAATGGACACTGAAAGCGGTCGAACAATTAACTAAATGAAGTCTTTTGCAATCGTACAAAAGGATCGTCTCTGAATGAGATATTCTTTAATAAGTTCGTTCCCAGGTGGGATTTCGCCGGCTCACTAAATGACAGAATTTCATTCCTTAACATTTTCTTGCACACAAAAACATAAGAGTGCTCGTTAATGCTTCCCCTCTTGCAAAGTTTTAGTATGATGAATTTCTCTGTGTGATTTCTTACAGCCCACTGAACCGTCAAATTTGCTAATTGCTTCCTGCCATTTGGCAGAGTTTGCTTCCAATTTAGAAGTCCGTTGCTAAAGATAATTTATTTTTTTATGGTTTTATGTTGCAAATAGTATGGGTTTAAAGCCCTTAACATCCTGCCGATGGATCTCTTCGGTAAGTAAACCGCATCCTCGACTGCTATTAGGCTCAATTCAGTCCAGACATGGACGCGTACCGACTACAGACACTCCAAATTTCCGGACGGTAGAATAACAAATAATATTGTCTACATCACACCCCAGCCTTCTTTTAACGATAAATTCGGCTCCTATGTTCCTGCCAGGAAGGAATGGGAAGATAGCCCCCTTCAATGGGGTGAATCAGTGTATCCTTACATTGATGTTTTCAAATTGGAAACTAATGTGGGTGCAGGTATCTACTCTAAAACACCTGAACCTAACCATTTCCTTTCGTTTGCAGGTTATTGTAGTGTTTTTCAGGCAGAAGTCATGGCTATAAAGGTAGCATTGCACAGTTTGATGAACAAAACATTGTCATCGGATGATATATGTATGTATCTTAACAGACAATCAGGCTGCTATTAAATCTCTCACGAGAGTGTACACGACTTCTAATACTGCCAAAATATGCCGCTCAACTCTGAATGACATGGCTGAGCGCCTCAATGTACGCCTCATATGGGTAATATTCCGGGCCATTGTAGAGCCAATGAGTTAGCGAGACCCGGCACTATTCTACTACACTCGGACATAACTCACCAGCTTGGTACATGCAAGCTGGAAATTAAATAAGCATTCCTTAATATTGTTCATAATAAATGGCAAATGGAACACATCTGCCCAATAACCCGGCAGGTCTGGCAGATTCTTGATCTAAAGCGGTCAAGAGAGCTGAGAATGCTGAGAATGTCATTTCGGGCCATTGCATTAAAGGTAGTCACGCTAACAGAATGACTTCTGTAAGGGTTGCCAAGATAAGAAAGAAGAGGAAACCATCCATCACTGGCTTTGTAACTGCCCAGCTTTAGGCAACCTCAGGAGCCGGTATTTGTGCTTCACCCTTTTTAAGGAGTTAGCTGAACTAGTTCGGTTTATGAAGAGCTCTAAATGGTTTCCAGGGTAGAAAATCCAGTCCCTATATGCCCGGCTCTAACCAATCGCAGGGCTTCCCCGAACTAGGGTTCTACTGATAACAGGCATCTAGCTAGCTTCTAACAGTCTTTCTTTTAAGTATAAAAATTGGATTGAGGAGATAACCATAATTGTGGTATCACAATGGGTCATTCTGGTCTGACTGCGCCTTCCAACCCAGGAATATGAGTAACACCTAGGGCATTGGTATACTAAATTCAACTTGTCTTCGACGTAGAGTTACGAAGCAATTCTACGTCGGATCTACTTGTCTAAATCCAAGCAAAGAATACAATAGAAATATAGGGATCCAATGGACGCTTGTATCATAAATGTTATACCTGCTGATTAACTTAAAACTTGTTGGCACAAATGTTCTTTGTCGTTTAAAATTTAGACACTTAATTCTCTTTAATTGCTCGATATTCTAGTACTTTTTCTTATACGATGTGGTCAAACCCTATAGGGGACAACTCTTTGATGCGTTAGCATGGTTTCGGCCGGAAGGGAATTAGGGTAAGGGAAGTGAGGAAGCTTGAATTTTGTTTTTGCATTGCTGCGATCTAAACAACAGCCCAGAGACGGAGTGGATTATTTTCTTATTTTCTTAAGAAAATCTCACGGGGAGACCTGCTCTCGACTCCGAGACCCATGGCATGGTGGTCGTGCCGCTCAACGTATTAATCCAACTCCGTCTCCAATAGAACAGAACAGGACCATATAGATCCACTTTGTTATAGCTGGCAATCCCTTGCCTTCATGACAACAGGCAAATAATGTCTTGTCATAGTCAGGATGGCAGAGCTTTTGCTACCCTGTTTTTCACAATTTTCTTTTTTAGTCCAATTACTTTCGCAATGAACAAAACGTGTCCTTGTAACGACGAACTCCTTTCATAACTTCTCAGAGTTGTAGAAATCTCGCTTATGTAAAAAGGGCGTTGCTGCTGCTGTAAACTCCTTAAGACCACACTTCTTGACAGAATTGTACTTGCTCCTCAATTTTAAATTTTCAGCTTTTGTGCTCGAAAACAGTCCCTAATTACTGATACTGTCACGTCAAGGAGCAATTTTGTAATTAATTTACAAGATCTCAAAGTCTCGTCCATTGGAACGGAAATAGAACTTACTCGTGACTATACAAATAAACCAGTCGACAGGAAATTGAGCACTAATTAGCCCCCAAATTGGGGATTGATTGAGTTTTCTGATGAAAACGGGTATGATACGCAGTCCAATTTGTGGATACGTTACAAGCATTAGTACATTGGCTGGCACATATTTAGTTCCTTTTGTGATGGACAAGACGTCGATAAGGTTATTCTATTCGTTTACTTAAAATTTGTTCCACTTGAACTCCGAATTACCGTGTGATATGTATCCAGTTGAAAGGTGCACCACAGCGAGAAGGATAGTCAAGAATTTTACAGATGAGTGGCAAAAAGCCATTTTTTAAGCACAATTTATCACAAATCAGAAACAATTCACAACACAAATGTTTACGTAAAATTATTACACTCGAATTTATTCTACGTTTGCATCATTTTCTACAGAAACTCAACTCATTTAGTCCCGCCGATTATCATTTTCCCGTTTCAACTTGAAAACAAACCAATAACTTAGCGCAACTTTTCCGATTTCAATGCTCAACTAAAACTGTTCGAACAGCCTTACTTGAGGTGTCTATATACTCGTAAAAGCGATATCTCACCTCTTTGAGTTTTATCGTAATCGACTTGAGTAACTGTGGTTTCTATGATAATAGCTTATGAGCTGATAACGCTTACGATCAGATAGCAAAATCAAAAGCTTCTCAAACACCTGAAAAGCGCGCCACGATCATGAATCGATTGACGGGAATTTTGCTCATCTGAACATTTAATTGTTCGTCAATTAGATAAGTCACCTTTTGATGCGACAACTAGAAAATGCAGGTACAAAACGTGCGCCCGATTTGTCGTCCGACCATATTTGCTTTATTGCGTAAACTTTAAACAATATCTATACCGCAAGTGGGGGTAATTGATTTAGCCGTGATTTAAAGTTTCTGAAAATAGTTTTAGCTGAGATTAAAATACATAAATAAGGTAAGAAAGTTCTTACGTAATTATTTTAATTAATAATACAAAATACAAACCTAACTCCTTCTTATATCACTCTCCCACCTTCTTGGGCAGCATCAATTTTTAATACTTTTCCTTTTAGTTAATATAAATCGCAATCTTTGCATTACATTAACATTTCCAAAAGCAGATACCCAAATTAAGGCTTTCCACAATTTCTATTATTTGTTTTGATATGTGAGCTGTAACCATAACTTGTAGAAATCGAATAAAAGCTTTTCTTTAATTTTTGACTTCAAATTATTTTTGCAGATGGTAAGCTACTGAATGGACTAGTTGGTTGGTTTAGGTAATAAGGGTAAGCCTTACTCGGTTTTTTTTACTACAATTTGGAGACGGAGTTAAATCGATAGATGAGTGGCACCATCGCCACACTATGGCTGCAGGGTTCAAACCTCGGCCTCCCCGTAAATTTTTAAATAAAATAAAAAAATTGACTCCGTCTTTGGGCTGTTGACTAGCTCGCAGCAATGCGCAAAACTACCCTAATCCCTTCCAGTTAAAGCTATGCTAATGCGTTATAGGGTTGTCCCCTAAGCTTTTGGTACATCATAAAACCTTATAATTAAGCCCCGCCTTATTGAGTGCTACAAACAACTAAATTCGAAGCCGATGAATTGCTGTAATCCCAACCAGCAAATCGAAGGAATTGGTCTCATATTTTTACCCCGGTTACATGACCACACTACTACAGTGCGAATTTTAAAATGTTACAAGTCTGGTGGCATGTTCGGTAATCCAATACAGACAGCACACATTCTTGCAATATTACACCTTAGCGCCTGTGAAATTAGTTCAGTAGCCTTATTTTTATTACAGCTCGGCCACTTTCTACTGCATGTGGCATTGGTCGTTGAGGCACTCCATTTGGTGTTGAAAATTTTTTGTAAACGCAGAAAAATCGCTCTTTTAAGTAAGCCCAGTAGAACGTGAACTCCCTAAGCTTAGTAATTTTATAAACTAAAGATAAGTCAAATGCTTTATGCACTTCCCAACAATGTTGGACTTCTGTGGCACAGTTTACCGACTAACTAAGCCACCTCACTGGTTTCTGCGGACATTATCCTGGAACTGTTTAATAACTTCTTCGGGATAAATACTTTTTTATTTCGTCCATCAGGCACCTACTCAATTATCGCTTTCCAGCTGCTCCAGGACCTTTTTCCTCTGTCAAAAAAACTGTTAAATGTACCGTGTTGTACCAGGCTTCCTTACTGGCAATCATTCCTTCCACTATAGTGTCCGAAGTAACTGCACCTCCTGCGAAGTAACTGCACCTTCTGCGAAGCCCATTTCTCGCACTCAAAAAAGGTATCTGCCGCGTTGTAAATTTGTTTCGGGTAGTACATACAACCAGCCGAGCCTTTCTTTCCCTCTGGTGAAGGCAGGCCTGTGCGCACGGGGGTTTTTTGGGGGTTCAACACCCCCCCCCCCCCCCCCCCCCTCCCAGAAGGGGTATTTAAAATTTTCTGAACATCTTGATTAGGAAAAATTTTACTGAAATACTAAAAAATAACCTAAAATTTATATGACCATATTTTTTAATTGCATAATATATCATATTTTCTCAACATCCATTTGCTGATGGTTTTCTTTGTATAGCTCCTTTATTTTTATTTTTTCATGCAATTAGATACCCCCCCCCCCCCCCCCACACACACACGAGCTAATCCTGCGCACGGGCCCAGGTGAAGGTACTATCGAAAGTTTTCGTTATCGCTCAGCAACTGTGTGAGATGGTCGTTTAGTTCACCATGCTCTCTGTCCACTAAGAGGCATATGTCTTTTATAAGGCGACCGGTCCATCTTTCATTGCTGTCCTGGTCCTACATCTTCTCCAACTTTTCTAGTGTATGAAGTCTTTTTGCTTAAAGCGTCAAATAGCAAGGTTTCTTGCTGAAATAAGGGCCTGTGCTCGCTGAACCTTGGCCCTTCGACGTTCCCTATCAGAATAGAAAGCGCCGTGACGCACTTTGCCATTTTATACGCAGTCTGCTTAATATGCTCGAGAAAACTTTGTAACATCTCGCCACCAGCTTCGCCAGCAACTTTCTCCCCGTGTTATATGATAAATTCAATCCAGGATCTATGTACTTTCTCCTTGCCTATTAGCACTACGCGTACAATATTCCATTTGCTATAGAAGACCCTTACTTACTGGCATGCGTTGTAAATATCCGGAAGCAGATCATGGGGACATCTTAGCATAGTTTTCGGCGGAAGGAAATTTGGTTAAGAGGAATAAGGGAAATTGATGGATTTTTAATATATTGCAATAACAAATTAAAAACTTTACAGGAAGACCGAGGCTCGATAATGCATCCATGGCATGGAGATCGTGCCACTAAATCATTTGATCCAACTACTTCTTAGCCAGACTGTAAGCCACCTTACCTCATTAAGAAGCTCGTAAGATTTGGCACAAGACTGATCATCAGTTTGATAACTGGTCCCTGTTAACTAAGAAAGTACTTGGCACAAATCGCCAGGGCACAACATCTATGTATCTTTGGGAAAGCTTTGTTGGAACCCAGATAGTTGGAGAGCAGTTCGAGTAAATTAGGGAATGGGGAGGATTGTCACATAAGCCTTACTGGCCGCGGCGCTTGGCACACAAACCTAAATCTAAACCATAGCGAATATTCTTATTAATGAAATGATGGTTCGGAGGTGAATATCCTCTCTCTCGATTGACTTGCAGTTTCCGAATCCGAATTCCAGTTTTGTTTTTTGTTCTTATTCAACTATTTATGATATTTATGATATTTATTGGAAACAGTTTTGTGGTTATAATATGACCACATCATTAATTTCATTACTCCCTGAATTTTTCGAGTTCCAAAGTATTATCATTGATGTTGTCGCAGAACAGTAAATTTGGCAATAAATATTTGCGCAGCGAATTAAAATTAATTTATCAATTTTGTTAAAGTCAAGATAAAATCTTTAATTGGAATAAAATCGCAATCACGAATCTTTTGTATAAGGTACACATGCACAGGTCAATCTGTTGTTCAGTTATAGACTAATAAACAGCAATTGTCAGTACTCAGAAGTCAGCAACTTAACCATTTTAAGTGATATTTTATCGCTCGCGAAATTATTTATAAGGTACGTAAGAAAATGGATTAATAAAAAAGGTGGTTAACAACACCTCGATTAAAGATAAAAAGTCCCCTCAATCTCGCCATCGAAATTTATCAATTTCAAATTAATTCAGTCCAAAATAAAATGATAAAGCAAACGTAATCGGCAACGCGAACTGATAGCAGTGACTAAGTTGGTGGCTAAAATTATATTTCCGGCCGCCTTCTTGGGGGAATCTATCGAATAACAATTAGCTTTTAATTGCAGTCAAGGTTCGGCTTTAAAAAAAAACTTACTGGAAAAAGCACCTGGAAAATACATTTTGTGTAGTTTTTCTTACTTTTATATCTCATACCTCAAACTGATGCTCCAATACGGTTTTATGCTTGTAATGTTAGTCCAAAACAAGAAACTTTACGATGAAATTTGTTTGCCTGTCATGGGGAACTTAATGTAATGGGGCGGAGTATTATCGCGCCTCTTATATTTCACAATCTACGATTATTTCGGCGGTTTTATTATATTTTCGTTTGATGTTTATACAAGTGATTTGATGAAAACGGAAAAAATCCTAACCAAGGCACAAGTGTCTCTTGCCTTTCTCCATAATTGGATCTATAAAAGCAGACGAATTATGTCGAAGGCATTAAGTCTACCATTTGCACCTTACCTACTTGCCAAGAAGTGTCAATAATTGTAAAGTAATTTGCCCGCCAATTATTGTCGAACTATAAAAAAGGTGATGCCATCTATTATGGGGAAATGGAATTACTCTTAGACGGCCTTGTTGGCTTTGCGTAAATATTTTTTGAATCGCAGTGTCACAACGCATTATTGGAGTCAAGGAAATATCTTGGATTTTCAGTTTATGGTGATGAGTAAAATTTTTTAATTCAGAAGAATTATTTTTTAGAAGGCTTATAAAATTTGAAAAATACTTCGCGGAATACGATAGATTTTAGGTAAAAGTAAGAAAATGGTCGACATTCTGCTGTACTTTACTGTCAGGAGGTTTAATTTTTTGCTTTATCAAATCTCTCCGTTTTCGAGGCTATGATTCAATCAAATTTTTGTTTACTATGCTATGATAATCGTCGAACGTGATAACGTGTCGACCTTCCATCTTGGATGTACCAGGTTCAAACTCCATCGCCGCGACCCATGATGTTAACAGATTACGCTAAAGGCCATTGGGGGTTGCAGAGTAATGTCGGTAGTTCGTAATCCAGCTTAAATAGTCTAGAATCGTGAGAGAAGAGGCTTCTATTTAAGCTCTTGTTTTTCTGTTATCTGTTTGACGGCAACCTGGATGTGTATTGATATAGCGGATGCTGAGATTTTCGGTCCTGGTGTTATGATCGTTCGTTGTGACCGTCACTTTGCACCTCGGTTGGTGGTGGGGTTTTGTGTGCTATCTGTCGTCTTCTACGGCTTCTAAGTAAGAACATCTTTATTATTCTTACAGTTTATATCCGTCCTGGTCCATCTTCCGTGTTCTATGACCAAGTTTACTCATTTTTTGATGACCTCTCAAACACCATTCTGCCATATGATAAGTTGCTGCTATTTGGTGACTTCAATTTATCTGCTGTGAATTGGATCAGCACGGACGACGATGAATTACTGCCAGCATTGTCTTCCGCTTCTGGGTTCGCTACATCGTTTATGGATTTATTTATTTATTTATTTATTATGCATTATGATTTGCTCAATGTGTCCCTATCACTAGATAGAAAGTCTCCTGTACTTCTCAACCACGGCTTAATGGGTCTGAAGAATGGAAAAAACAAAACATGTAGTAGGTTTCGCTCCTCAAGGTGTTAATCTGATTTGCATAACAAATATATGTGGTAGTGGTAACGACCCTTTGACTATTGCTCAACTTTTTAGTGATTTTTTAAGGCTGCTTTCTTGGATAACCGTTATGATATTAGCTTTAGTCACTTTACTTATATGATAAAGCTTCCGCCGACTTCTCTTCAATCCAACGGTCTTATTTTTGACGACACTATAGTAGCTAAACATACATATATCGAAAGTGGCTGACAGTGACCCTACTATTGTGAAACGTTGTGGTACTTCGTTTGTCTCTGCCTTCTCTTCCTTGTTTAATTTATATTTTCGTAGTGGTGATTTTTTTAAATCTTAGAAACTTTCTGTTATCATTCCAACGCATAAAAAGTGCAAAAAGAGATAAATCTCTAACTACAGGCCCAATACAAACCTTTCTTGCCTAGCCAAGCAAGAAAGACCTTTGTATGTGAGGTTCATTATTTTCACTTTACACTCTTCTTATCTTCAACTTATTGAAATTCTCGAATTACTGCATAGCTTCTATTGAAAATTCTAAACAGGTTGAGTGTATCTTCAATGACTTCAGTAAGGCTTTTGATAGACTTAATCATAAAATTCTAATTCATAAGTTGATTTTTGGTTTTCATTCGGGTTTTGTTCATTGGCTATGCTCGTATTTGTCCGAGTGCTCTCAAAATTTTTTGTTTCGTGGAATTCTGTAGGATCCGATCCACAGTACTTCTGGAGTGCCACAGAGTGATCACCTTGGTCCTTTATTTTTCATTATTTACATCAATGACGTATACCTAATTCCGTTACTACTCGAGAAATTGGTGTTGTGCTGATGATGCCAAGCTATTTCGTTCAATTCTGAATGATCTTCATTGCCTTCCAAAACTGATGTTCCATCAACTGCTTCCTTCAAACGTGACCAAACGCGCTGCCATGCCTTTTTCTCGTAAAAAAAATTCCCTGCTGTTTAGCTGGAGTGACACTCTTCAAATCGACTTGATAAATCTAAAGACTTGGAGGTCTTGCTTAATACTAGTTTGTCTTTTGACGATCACATTGAGACTATTATTAGTAAGACGAATACAACCTCGGGCTTCATAAGGAGGTGGTCTAAGGAGTTTAATAATCCTTTTATAACTATACATTTATTAGGCCAATTCTTGAGTATGCTTCACCAGTGTGGTCTCCTTTCTATGGGGTCCATGTTAAGCGCATTGAGTCCATACAGCAAAGGTTTTTGAGGTTTGCTCTTCGTAGTATTCCTTCTGGAAACTAGACGAAATAACGCCAGAGCCGTTTAATCGCTCGAATGTCTCCTGAATTGTTAAAATATCTTAATATATCTGTCCCGTCGCGCACCTTGAAGAGTCATGACTTCCACCATGTTTCACGTACTGAATGAGCCAGCTACAGCTATGTCTCGTATTTTCAATTTAATTTATGATCATATGGAGTTTCACTTTACGAGGGGCTTAATAAACTGCCAATGATGGGTCAGCTTAGTTAAGGTTTATTCTCCTTTGCATATAACTTTAAGTTTTTATATATGTTCCTTTCCCAAAAGAAACAGTATTATTTTTTTTAAATTTATATGGTAAATATCAATCCCAGAAGATTTATTTCTCTCTGCACTCACCTTTCCGTTGAATGAACACAACAAACAAATTCTTCTGTTTGCTTTAATTAATACTTCTATTATAACAAGAGACACTTATGTCACTAAATTTATAGGGTAAATATCAAATGCTATCATATTTTCAGTTTTAATCAAGTCAGGTATGTATCTGAAAAGCATTATGTGTATATATTACAGTAAGGCATATTTTCAATTACAGTAACTTTTACGTATACAGTATTGAATGCTTGCATTTGTACCGAAAATATCCGTAGGTATCACACATTATTTGTAAAGCCATAAAAGTGCATGACGAATAGATTATTCAATAAGATATTTGAAATGCATTAGTAATACTTTTGTAATGTATACTTTTAAAAGAGCTTTTTTCGGACCTTTGTACTTTGACTTTATTGTTAATGACAGGGTACAGCCTTGTAACTATGACCAAGAATCTTCGTTTCGGTAATAAAGAATTGTTGTAAGTACTGTTGTAATATGCAACTCATGTTGTGGTTAACCACCCAATTACAATTATATTAGACTAGAACGATTCATAACTGGTTTGGATTTCTTTGGTTTAATGAATCACTTAATAAAATATTAAGTAAACAAAAAGTGCCATATAAAAAACATTATTATCCTATCGGGTTCTAAAGAAAGAGATAAAACAACATTTACATATATGTATGTACAGTTTGGGTCACCGAGCTCCCTTAATGCGTCTTATATGGTTTGCCTACTACTTACCACTTCAATTTATTAAACTAAACCTGAAATATAAACGGGTGACCTACCCAACATAGTAAATATACCCAAATTATTCAACTATCCTACTCTTTTATTAAATATTTATCACTCTAATTTTCCCACTCACCCCTTCTTCACAGAAATCGCTACCTTTCTTCAAATGGCTTCTGGTCCCTCGTCAAAACCGTATAGGACAATTTACCAGCTCTTCAATATCACCAATCATGCATAATAGGAATTTTTGTACAAGTTCAATGTCAACCGACTTGCTGCTAATTTTTCATTGCTATCTCCATCACAGTGAACTAGCAGAGAAGTTTTTATCGTACCTTTCAAAGTCGACGTGTCCCAACTACTGAACCTGATGGTTTCCCGTGCTTTGTTCTAAAATACCGCGCCTCTGCTTTGCCTAAACTTTTGCGCAAGCATTTTTATCTGCTAAACGCAACGGGAGTCTTTCATCTGCATGAAAACTTGCTCACGTTCAGCGGGTACGTAAAACAGGATAGCCCCGTCCACTCTAACTAGAGCCAATTGCACTTACTTCGGTCCCATGGTATATTGAATAAAGGTATCTCTCTAGTTCCTTTAACCCCTCGTGGTACATTGAGCGAGAGAAGAACTTCACCCGATTTGAGACGACGATTGCAAGTGTACCTAAAATTCAAAGTGGATTCCGAACCACTAAAATTTGCTCTGCAACCCCAAGGCCTTTTAATCGTAATCGGTTGTCAGCAGAAAACAACCATGGGACAACGTCGGCGGCATTCGAACCTGGGACCTCCGAATTGATAGGCCGATGCGTTGTCACTTAATCCAGCGACGACTTAAATAAATAATCAATTAATAAATAATAATAAATAAACTTTTACCACCATTCGTGATGTAATCAGACCGCACTTGTTCGTTCGTAAATTTTTTTTTTATTTCTGAATATTAATTTTATCCCATGCATTGCGGTCTCGATACGTCACAACTGATCAGCTGTAATGTATCACAAACTTATTCGCCATACCTTGTATTCTGTATACCGTGATTCGGTCCTATCTATAGATTTAAAATCCCTTGGGGCAACTGCGTACAATTTTGTTTTACATTTTGAGAATCACTTGCTAATGATGTTTGCATCGCTTCATTATATTAAATTTTCACTTTGAATGAATTTTTTCTATGTTCCGCTTTTTATTATAAACACAGTTTTTCCGTTTAGTATTTAAGAAGTACAAAAAATTTGTTTAGTTCAATACTTACTTACATTTCATCTTATAAACCACAACTACGTTTCTGTAGGTCAAGCCTTCTATAAGACCTACAAGAATTCTTGGTTACAGCCGAACATCAGAAGCCTTATCTTCAAACACAAAGAACTCTCCAAGATTATGAAAAATCTGCAACACAAAATCTCCCCCAAAACCTCAAACACAAAATCTCCGAGCCCAAACTACCGAAATTCAAAATTATTAAAAGTTATGGACACACAATTTTAAAGAGCGGATTTAGTTTCAAAGGACTGACTGTTCTGTTATCTTGCATTCAAAACATTTCTAGGTTCCCCACGTACAAAAGTCAGATTACAACTTAAATACAGCAGAGTAGAATTTCTCTACCTATGTTTTACTATAATAAGTCCGATTTCTTTACACCAGCAATGCCCAGCTGTTCGCTCGTATTGCTTTTAGGCTCTGTACTGCAACAAAACCTTGAGGTACCAAAATTTACTTACTCCAGTCTTAAAAAGAATGCTAAGAATAAGATATAAAATTTGGGGACTCCGTGCTTGAGGATTATGAATTTGAGGATTCCACGGGATTCCGAGTTTTCGAGAATTTCTGAGATTTTTTAGTTTTTCCCGCAAAATCCACAAATGTGATCATTTGTAAAATGGTTAGCGTTTGTTTTACACCAAGTCAAATAGATCTTGTCCATTCCTTAGAACTATATAGGACATTTATACAATTGAGTCGCGACATAACAATTTTTCAAAACATGAATGCATGCAGACATACAAATCTTCGCGTTGGACTTGTTGCAAATCGTCTAGTTGGCTTGGATATCTAAATTGACATAATCGGGATGATGACGGACGGAGCCCTGTAATGGTCAAGGTTGACATGCTTACGTCTCGCGACCAACAGTTGTGTTAAGTTCACTGCATATATCTTGCTCTTAAGGACACGTTATACAAAACAACTGAGTAGCATGAATTAACCCAACAAAGAAATTCTTTCGAATTAACAAGCAATTTGAAAGAAGAAGATAATAATGGTGGCGGTGGTGGCATGAGCGACGGAAACAACAGCCTCACAGTAAGTTTAAATCAGCCACCCACAGAAATGCTATAACCTACACAGATTTGGACAAGAAATTCATAAAAGTGGTGAAGACTTTCGAAAGCTCGCCTATCAAAACCGACATGTATTTGAAAATACACTGGCTAGAAGAACAAAAAGACTTGAGTTTGTTTGTTGGATCATAAAAAACTGCTTTACATTTTGAAAAACTGCATAAGTAAGGCACTGGTTGACGTTGGTTCGGGAATCCATTTTACAGATTTGAAGAAGGGGGTGGGGGTCAAATAATTATTTGCAACCCGTGAAAATGGATCCTGAAGTCCTCTTCAGAAGGGATGCCACACTATGAACAATTCAAGCACATGCTTGAAAATGTGAACACGAAAAATACTATCCTCCAGCTAGGTTTTATCTGCGACACTTAGTGGGAACAACTGTGTACTGACTTTTTTGAAATATTGACGTATCTATTAAATTCAAAAAGGCTCTTAAGCCACATGATGCAACTTTCAAACCACCGAAAAAACAGTTATTGCTTCAACAGCTAAAGAAACTCTTAGAAATTGTATTGAATTATTCATTGCTTTTCACCGCAATAAACAGAACATAGAAGACTCCGAATATAGAGACTCAGGTATGGACCTCCTGAACTAGTCAATGAACTTGTTCAATGGCTTTAATGTTCGATCGTACCCAGTAAGGCGTGGAATATCAAGAAATCAAGAAACTTACAGACACTCAGCAACTATCTATATACTCATCAACTCTCAGTTGATGAAAAATCTATCTCCAGTACGATATCCGCCAGTTACGTCTCTTCCCAATAAAATAAATGCCGGTGTTCCACAGGGTAGAGTTGTTTTACCAACTTTATTTCTTATTTTATTTCAATGACCTTTTATCCCAAACTTTCAATACTATTTATAGTTTCGCTGACGACAGCACGCTTAATTTTGCATGCTATTTTGATTCTATAATGAATTCTCGTGGGAACTCTGTTGAAATCAACCGGAAACGCATGTTTGAATTATTAAACAACTGCATTTATACGATTCTCGTTCAGGGTAGAGCAAATAGTATTACATTAAACGCATTCTAAAGTCATTGCCTTGTAATGCCCCCTAATAACACACCCAGTCCACCCTCGATTCTCGATATATTTTCAGTTGCTGAAAATGCAATGAAATGTATATTTGTGCATTAGCCAGAAAGATTGGCAATTAATCTTATTGACAATCTCTGAGCTCTCTATAGCTATTTCTACGGCCATTGTTCTAACGAAATTGCTAGTATGATTCCTTGTAGACATATCACAACGCATGAGTCAAGCTTCAAGTCGTTTGAGTGTACTGTAAAATTTCTGGTCTCTTTACTATGCAGAGCAACATAAATACCATCTTCTGTTTTTTCTCGTTCTATTAGTCCTAAGCTTTTAAACGAGGCATATATCATCACTTCCTTCACTCATTGGTATCCTGCCAAGGCTATACTATAGCATCATAGGCATTCTCTTAGCTTTAGCATTGTCGTAAAAAAATTATACATATAATTTGCATGTAGTGTACTATTAATTACTATTGACCAACGCACACGATTTAATACCCTGTGTTTGACCAGCATCACATGATGAGTGAGTGAGTTACAACCCAATGAAGCTTTTATCTCTCGACGTCAGACATTTTGTTTTTAAAATATTCTATTGATCTTAAAATCATTAAATCCTTAAAAAGAAATATTTAAATGGATTTTACTTTATCATATATTTAACCTCGAACTCAATCTTAATCTTAAATGTACATCTTGACATACAAAATTACTCTTTAATTTATTCTGTGAAAATATTACTAAATTTACTATTTGGTTTTTCTACAAAAGAAGTGTTGAAGAGTTTTGTGTTAACGATGCAAATGTGTACAGTCCTTCCTGAACTCGTTCTTTCTGATTTAATTAAATACAATTGCAGGATAAAGCACATAATAAAAATATATCAATATTGAATTTGTGTTCACAAGCGTTAATTCAATCACCCATAAGTTTTCTACAAAATTTTGAGATCCTACACTCATTCAATGTCGGGCTACTTCAGAAGGCGGACTCTATTGTATGAACTTCAACAGAAAGAGAGTACAATTGTTCTAAATAGTCGTAAATACAAAATATAATGCAAGAAATACATATACTATACATAGTTACCTCTAAAACTCACCTATATTAAAATATTTACACTTCAGTGAGGGGAAGAGAAGTCCTACACCTAAAATTTACTTAAAACAGATTTCCTGGGTGGTTCTGGACAAAGTTTTGTATTTTCCCTTATTTTTGTTGTTGCTGATTCTACTTTCGTTTTAAATAAGATTTAAACAAAATTAAAAAATAAAAACTACTCGAAATTGTCTTAATTAAAAAAAATTAAAAAAGTCATTTTCACGACCTTCCACACGTCGGTAAGTTCACTCTGAAGAAGACATTCAATTCGATTAGGGACGCAAACACCAGAAAAACGAGGTACATGAGGAGACAAGCGTGTCCAACCTTCCTGTCCAATCGGAATTTATTTAGTGAGAAAGTGATGTACAGCAAGAATAGTGTCGACAACAGTGTAATAGCAGAGTACTCCAGTCCAGCCGAGTTGATTCCTACCCAATGATGTCCTGGTTGAATGGGCAAGAAAGCTGCTTTTACCAACCACGGAACTCCAAGGCAGATAAGGATATCAAACGTATTCGATCCTATTGAATTACAAATTCCCATCGATCCATGTCCTAAAAATTAAGAATACATTTCAGTTTTAATAGAATTTTTCTACTAACAACAGATGCATTTACCTTGTTTTGCCACAATAACACTGGAAACCGCTTCTGGTACACTTGTACCTGCGGCTAAGAATGTAATTCCCATCACTGAGTCAGGAATCTTCAAAGTATCACCTAAAAATATATTCTAAGGGCTATCAACTGTTAAAGGATACGTGTGAAGAGATCTTTACCAATTATAGTTATCATCCATGCGACGACGTACGACAAGGAACCGATCCATACAATGCACATGATAAAGGTTAGCGGGAAAATCTTTTTGTTGTTGGTATTTTTGCAATCCGGAATGGTGAAGAAGAAGAGAAGATGGATTGGCCACGTTATAATCCATGTAAATTGCGTAAAGCAACTCTTTCCTTTTGGATATCGGATCAGAGAATGATCTTCCTCTAAGTCCGGCAATTCCGGACTCGTAGCAGAGGCAGGTACAGTTTGCTGATCAAGTTCGACCTTAACGTCATTCTTCCTAGGATTCGGCGGTTTTGTGGAAGAGTTTTTCTGGTTTTCTGTTACTGTCGACAGTTCATTGTTGACGTTTCCATTCTGTTGAAAGTGCTCAATTTTTAGACAGGCAAATTTTGTCTCCACAGCACCTGTTGTAATATTAAAAAAAACAAATTAATCAAGAGTATATTCATAATCATAAATATTAGTAAAAGCCAAACGGTACAAAAGTGCAACCTTGTTCTGTGATAGTTTTGCTTTGAAAGGTGCTGTCCTGTGACGTGTTACGTGAACGTGCTCGTCTTATTCCTCCTGTGGTGGATGCATAAAATTTGTTTTAGAAAAAAAACACCAAATTAATCACTAATCGACTGACCTCTTGCACACCTCTGAAACGATTTGTCGAAGTACATAATCGATATGTACACAATATACAATAGAACAAGAGTCAATGCTTCATACCATTCGACTCGCTCATCATGCATTATACAAATGAGGATTGCGACTGTAACTCCATATGCAACGCAATCCCTAGTTAATGGCCACCAATCTAATGGAATAGTCTAAATAACAACGTAAAAAAAAAATACAAACTAAAAACAAATGCCAAATTTGTCTAAAAAAAACTCACCATCGCTGCGCAAATGCCACAACATGCCGCTACTGCCAGAATATTAAAAACTGCCGATCCAACAATAGTTCCAATGCCGATATCTCCCTCCGTAATGAAGGTACCTATCACGTTTACGAATAATTCCGGGGCTGATGTAGCAGCTGCCATAAATGTTGCTCCCGCAACATCGTTTGACATATTTAACGCTTAAATTGAACATTTGATTAACTTTCGACAAAATTCGCCAAATTCCGAACAGTTTACCTTGGCATATTTTTTCAACTGCAGGTACAAAATATTTATCACATACTACAGCTAATGCTACAAATAAATATAAACTTGCTAACACATGAAGTACTACAGCACCAGACTGTCGCTCCTCTTCTGTGAAAAAGTCTTTCGGAAAGTCATCTATCGCGGGTAAGGTGCAATTCAAGCCTGAAATTAAAATGATTGTTAGTGGTTGTTCTAAAATAAGATGAATAAGACAAAAACTGAAGGTTGCTCATCAAATTGAAAATCAATTTGTCGAAGTAATACGATTATGTGTCGTTACTGCTGTTTTGTCCGCTGATGTTGATGGTATGTGCAATTTGAAGAAGATGTTCGCCAGAAGAGAACTTAATTAAAAAATAAGTAACGAGCATAAAGTGTCGACAACTATTAGTTGTAATGTCGAGCCATTTTAATTTGATGGAACAACTATTTGCAGCAGATGTCTCTAAAACGCCCTTTACCAGCTGAAACGGCAAGCCTGCATAACTTGTCTGTAGGATTGCTTCCAGAAAAGTGTCCAAATTATAAGGTTAGGTTAGATTGTTATGGAGTAGTGAGGTGTTGAAGTACTACGGGTAGTAATACCTATTGTGCTAACCCCTTCTACTTAGGTAGGTAGACACATATGAGAAGCCGTCCAACACACACCTCCCGTGATGCCACGGGAGTAAGATACCCCAAACTCCTTCACTCTGAAGCGACGGAGATCTCTTACGTCGTCTCGACATCGCAGGTACTGTCCAAGAAATAGTCACCCAGTGAGGCCTTCCGCATACTAGTCAAGGTCGAGGACAAGCAAAGGAGGACGAGTTTCGTCCAGTTCCTCGTTCCTAGAGCTTCTGCAAAAATCATTTGAGAAAAGTCCAAATCTCTTCGCGTGTGTACCAAGAGGATAGTGACCAGTGACAATAGAGGTCTACTACGCCTAATTTGCTTCTGTTCAACGAAACTGGACGCATGCAGCGCTTAAGATCCAACATCGGCAGTGTCTGATCGAGTATTGATTGATATTGTGTCATTTATCCATCTATGGTTCGTCGGATTAGTTTCCTCCGTTCTAACCAGCAACTTGCAGTTGGCTAGAGGCGTACCTATAGAAGTTTTATCCTGTTGGACCTCCAAATTAGTGCCTAGATATGGCTCATCCGCCATGCAGTTTACAGGAATGTCACTGTGTGGATCCCAGCACAGGTGGATATGATACTATCCTGCCACCTTATTTAGGTATGAGCAACAGCTGTTAATAGTTTTTGAAGTCAAAAGAGTGTAGGGATAACACCGCAGTAGTAGTAGATGCTTGTTGCCGGATCAATACCGAGGTCAACCATTGTCATCTCAGATGCTGGACATGCAGCCAGGAAGGTTATCAACTTAGATGAGATCGCAGGAAACAAAGCAGATTAACCCTTCCGGGATATGCCATCAAAAAGACCGGTTGTGAAAAATACAGTAAAAGGGATACCGAACGAGAAAAATTTGGATTAAAGAAAGATACCACCAGAAGCATTAAAGCTACGGTAAGCTACAGTTAGAGGCATATGACTCAAATGAAGTTGCGCAAAGCGATAGAGGTGTTCCGAGAGATGGTCGATCACGTCAATGGCGAAGTACTAATCCAGAGGAACGAATGAAGAAAGAAATGCTACAGAATGAAAACGAGTCAAGAATAAAGTGTCATAAAGTAGGAGGATCAAAAGTATACGAAGGCTGACTGCCGTGCCGACATCAAGCCAAGAAAAACGGAAGCGGCAGACTGCGGATCATGGGAAGTCCATGAAGGAGCTATAAGTCCGAGCATGTGACATTAGCAAGCCAATTAACATTTCAAATGGAGATAAGATTCAACTGCGATAGAAATTGTAGGACGCTGAAAAATGCATTCAAAATCCACCTTCCCAACAGGAGTGCTTTTCGTGGTGTTATAGGAATCTTCAGATAAGCTACAGCCAACTAAACTATCTTAAATTTTTTTAGAGTTGTGAAATTTATTTTTAAAATTCGCCATTTTGGATTTAGTGAGACATCATATATCCTATGAACATAAAATGACCTAAGACCATCAAATGACACCTTACTTGCCAAAATACGATAATCAGTATAGGAGCTAGGAATGTGCCATACGGCGTAGTTAATCTGCTGGACTTATAATTATTACATAACTTACTTAATTCTATGTTATTTTATCTTCATTAAGTGCTAATTGATAGTGTAAATCATTAATAATCCAATATTTGGTCATTAGGTGCGTATAAGTATGATTAATATGTGATACACAGCCGCTTAATTAATAATTAGTTTATTTACTTAGTTTTCTAGCGTTAATTTTAAGCTATTGAATGCTAATTTGTCACGTGCCCCGTTTAGTTTTCTTTCGATTTCGATCTCAAAGTAAGCTGAGTTGTGATAAGGAAATACAAATAGCAATGGTCTGGGAAGGATTCCTCATCAAGAACTCACTAATGGAGACGAAGTTGGATCAATTGGTTGAGCGACACGAACACTACGCCGTGATTCCCGAGTTTCAGACTCGGTCTCTCCGTGGGTTTTTAAAATATAATAAAAAAAAAATCCACTCCGTCATTCAATTTCCCTCACTCCCCTTATCCGTATTCCTTTCTGCCCAAAGCCAGAATTACGCATCAAAGGGTTCTTCCCTAGGCTTTGATCACATCCTATAAAAAAATAGTAATATTATCATATGTCTACCAGGACATAGCAGGATTTACTATCTCCTACCGATAGCTTCTGATGAAGCTTGTATGTTGCTAACGTTATGTACCGCAAGTTGGGCGTCAGTGTAAAATCCAATAGTTGTTCCACTTGAAAAGTAAATTTGTTATGCCTGCATAGGGTTCCCAGAAACTGCTCATGTGAAACTGTGTATATTAAAACCTTTTTATTTTATTCTTAAGAAATCTCTTGATCTTACAAATATTTGCCTATCTAGGACTCAGTGAACTTAAAGTAGTAGAAGTAGTAGTAGCTTTTCTAAACACTAGTAACCGTGAACTTCTCTAATGCTTAATTTTGAATCCGGACCACTATCGTTGATGGATCAGGATTCAGATGTGACTATTTCCTCGGGTATAGTATTAGCGCGCTTGACAACAAGAATCGTGCCATTTTAAAAATTGTTAACGTAAAGGAAAGTTTAAATTTTTTTAAATTTAAAAATTCTCAAATCCCCAAATTTGTCGTTTCTTTCTTTTCCATTTAGGCAATTACCTCCATAAAATTTTCTTAAAAGCATTTTCTCCCCAGACTTATCTGATTTCTTTAACCCCTTGTGGGGCATACAGATTTAGAAAGAATATAAAAGCAATTTGCATAAAATCGTTCGGTGCCTAATGTGAAAAATTTTATATGCAAAAAAAAGTTGTTCCTTTTGCATTAAGTATTTTCTTCAAAATGATTTATGTTTTTCAGCTAGGAAGCTGTTTTTTGAATAAAATTAATCTTTCGTTGTTTCCACATGGAATAGGGGATTTTTGACTGAAGTTACATTAGTTAGCAACTCTTTTCCTTACTTCTTTTATAAACTAAAGGGCATGTGAAATGAATGTTTTGTTTATAGAACTGTCCTAAAAGTCTAGGAAAATAAGCTTAAGTCTATTGGCATACAGATACAGAACAAATGTGGCATCCCAGAAAAGTCCCTACAGCGCAAACCTTCGCGGAATCGCCTCAAAATGGTTGATTTTTAACACGTAGATAGATGAGGGATCAAACGATATATGTGTGCTCAAGCAATTAAAAAAGCCGCAAACACAGTATGGGCTACAGCATCAACAACAGTTCTAGTTACATAATTAACATCTGTGGCTTATGGAAGGATCGCTGACGCTGATCTTCTTGGCCCCGTCGGGATCGCCAAGTTTCGTTTTTGACGCCTTTGAAGAGGAGTCCTTTGTTCTGCTTGTCGTACCATTCCTTGCATGATTTTTGGGGCCGTTTGCTTCAACCTTCTGCAGCTCCTTTGTGTTGCTCCAAGCCTACCGAATAAAAATATTTATATTGCAACAACATACCTCCCACCACAATTATGAGAAACTAACAGAATATGTTGCCAATTTGCCAATCTGTTGCTTTTTAGTGACTGTAATATGCCTGCTGTTAGCTGAAGCCGCTTTCATGATGAGGAGTGTCTGTTACCTTTTTCTAATACCTCACCCAGCCATATTTTATATTTTAGTGACGTCATAACCTCTTCGAGATTGTCACAAGTTAGCGGTATAATGTATAAGTCGGACAGATTTCTGGACTTGATTTTTACGACTAGTATCCTTGTGAGACATTGTTTGTCATACTCTGTTCAATTCTGAACATTATAGTTGCGACAAAAAATTTCTCATTTACAAGGTTCATGTGTTTTAATGGGACGATTCTCTCTTGTGTTCGTTGAAGGATTGAGGTAAGAATGAGTCAATGATATCAGCATTTCTCTTTAGTTTTTGTAAAGACAGTGTGCAGTTTTATATGTATACAAGGATTGGTTAATCTGTGGTACTAAAATAAATGTAATAATGACGACACGCTTGGTGGTAAAATGACCGAACTGTCATGTTTTCTGGCCTTGCTTCCATATATAGTAGGATATCCGTAGTGCAAATATTTTTTACGACACTCTTAACTTTTGTCTCGTTAACTGTGTTCCTTTTCCTAAATGTAACGGCTCGAAGTTTCCTCAACCTTAGGTTAATGCTTCGGAAAAGTTGCTCATAAAGGAGTGACTCTCACTATTCTACTTATTTACTATTGCGAAGCCAATTTGTTCCTGCTCTCGAAGGATTATTTGGATAGAATTAGAATTTGCATGCTAAGCCGAAGCGTTTCTACAAATTTGGTTATTCCAAGCGTACCTGCGATGGATACCCTTCCACTTTTCCTTGGTGAGTTTGAGAGTAATGATCCTTATGCAAAGTTATCATGGAATAAGTGATAATTTGTCGGCCTTCCATCCCGGAGGTCTCAAGTTCGAACGCCACCGGCAACGACGCATGGTTATCTTTCGCTGACAATATATTACGATAAAACGGTCATTGAGGGTTGCAGAGTAATGTCGGTGGTTTGGAATTTACCTTAAATCGCAGGTCCACTTGCAATCATTGTTTCGAATGCGGTGAAGTTCTACCGTTCTATGCCCCACAAACGGTTACGGGAACTGTAGAGAAATATCCTTTGATGACTGCCAACCTCTTTGGTGAATGCTTTAGGAGTAGGAGTATTAAGAAATTTATTCACTTGATGAAGCTTCCGCCGACTAATCTAGCAACTAAAGGTTTTGCGATTGATTCTTTGTTATTTATATAATTTATCTCTATACTTTAATGTCCTTTCGGAACCCTCGTGATTATTTCTTTACACAAAAAAGATAAAAAAAAATTATATATCGAATCATAGGCCTATTGCTAACTATTTTGTGTTGATAAGATTTTTGAGGCTTTGATTTGCCGCGTTATCCACTTTAATTGTAAACCTTTCCTAGGCTGTTTCCAGGATTATTTCATGAACAGCAAGTACACTATAACTAATCTATTGGATTTCTTCAACTTGAATTCCTACCATCGAAGCTTGCAACCAAGTGGATTGTGTTTTCACTCACTTTGGGAAGGCCGTGACTTTCCGTGTTGTTTCGTGTATAAACGACTCTTTAAACTCTGATACTCTGCACTTTTTCTTCATCATCAACGGAAGCTTATAAACTAAACTTGACTTAGCTAAAGATCTTGGGGTCGTTCTCAACAACAAGTTTTCTTTCGCTGACGCTATAGTGATCGCTATCGTATTCTTGACGTTATCGCATTCTTGATGCTATTATGAATAAGGTATATTGTACTTTTCCAATCCTATAGTATGCGAATCCAGTTTCCTTATTATGCTGTCCATAAAATAATAAACAAAATGTGATCCTCAAGTATTCAGCCACACGCCCAGATCTTCAGTTTTGACGGCAAGACATGTAAGAACACAGAAAAGTAAGGAAAGCTAAGTAGATTGAGCATTGTGTATTGTTTTCAATCGTGTTCCTCGGATCTGGTGGTGTTCATCCCTAAGGTTAGCAAAAGGGGTCAAAAACTGGCAAAAGACTTCAGACCGATCAGTCTGACATCTTTTTTACTGACGACTCTGGAGCGCGTGCTCGACGTTCACCTTAGACATATCCTTGATCAAAACCGTATGTCACAATCCTAGCACGCTTACTGCAAGAGAAGATCGATAGAAACTGCATACTCAATCGTACATACCAGATTGAACAATCGATAAAATACACAGAATTCACTCTTGCAGCATTCCTAGACATCGAAGGGGTATTCAATAACGGTCGCCCTGAATCTATCCTTGATTATCTAAACATCTTGGCCTTGTCCAATCCAAACTGGGTACCAACTGTGTTGTCAGACACGTTTATAGGGATACGCCTCAATGGGAAGTTCTGCTTTCCTAATTTGGTGGATCGTAATGAATAAAATAGTTCTTTAACTCGACCAGGACGGAATTACGGCCATCGCATATGCTGATGATTCGCTAATCCTGGTATCGAGAAAGCACGCTAAACAAAGTCAACAGATGTAGACTGTTGCAAAGAGTGTCTGTGAACTCGGGAAGACCGAGCTGATGCTCTTCACCACTAAAACCAAAGTACTTAGCTTTTCAGATTAGGTACTTGGGGGTATTTCTCGACTGCATGTTGATTTGGAGGCAATATATAGAAGAACAAGTTAAAAAGACGAGTTTTGCTCTTTATGGCTGCAACCGCACTTTTGCTAAACGGTAGAGCTGAAGCCTAGAATAACTCTGTGGATATATGTAGCTATCCTAACTCACAGTTCCCTGGTTCGGTGTCCGGCCATGAGGAAAGGGTAAAATAAGGCCAAATTAAATAACTTGCAAGGAACCGCTTGAATTGGTGGTACTGGGGCCCTACGCACTAACCCAACGGAGCATCTCAGACTGAAAGAATCTGGTTGCTGGATTGCTAAGCCCTATGGTCACAGTAGTATCCTCGACTTAAGACCGATTTTCTACTCAAAAGTCTGATTGCATTCTACCTAACCTTGATTTCACAAAGATTTTGAGTGTCAGAATTCCATCTAGGAATGAATGGAGAAACACTGAACTGCTAAATTGCTACGAAACTGTTCTGTTCACTGACGGTTCCAAGCTGGACTGTGGTGTCGGTGCGGGGGTCTTTTCTGACACACTACATACATCAGAGACTTACAGACTGCCTCACATTGTAAGCGTTCTTCAAACACCTCCGTTTGCGAACCTGTTGTCATGCTCTTTGCTTGGACTCAGTGAAGTACCAATGACCAACGTTTTAATTTTTACGGACAGCCAGGCTACCACAAAGGCGCTTGACTAAGAAACCACCTAATCAAAACTAGTGAGGGACTTTAGAGAAAAACTTACCTCTTTAGTGGGTAGACCCAACATCACCTCTGGGTTCCAGGTAATAGAAACATTCCAGGGAACGAACTCGCAATGAACGGCTCTCCCTCCATTGTTCGGGAGCAGAAGTGGTTCACACACCACTAATCTCCCATAAAAGGTAGCTCTTCCAGCACTTCTTAGAGAAGGCTAACCTCATATGGAGTGCTTCGACAACCTGTGACATCTCGGAGCTTCTTAACAGGCCTCGTAAACTCATTGCGAAAATAGTCGTCGTCTGCACGCGTCATTGCCTAATTGGAGAACATGAGGTCAGGCTGGGAACTTCCAACAACATGCACTCCCTCAGTTGTGGCATCGCTAGTGAAAAAGAAACCATGCTTCATCTTCTCTGTAAAGAAACAGCCTTGGCGAGCATTAGAAGGAAGTCACTGGGAGATTACTTTCAGTAGTACCTACAAGCAGTCTCACCTCGTTACGTATGAAACGCCGCGAACAACAAACGGGTCTTATAGGTCATAGTAACTAAACGGCCCTAATAAGAGTACTGGCCGCATTCACTCGCCACTTAAACCAGCCAAACAAGTAGATTGAACTTATATATAAGAATTTTATGATTTACTGTCCCTACTTCAAAGTCCCACTGAAATTGCCTTTACATTAGCCCGGACAAACAAACAGACAAACATTTTAAAAATGTTTCCTTGGATTTTGATATGGTTTAAACTTGAACTTAAACTTTTGTTTATGTACGGATCTTTGAAGCGCTTACTGAAATTAGTAAAAAATAAATTTTAAGCAGAAGTTTTGCAATAGGTGTATAGTTTTTTCTGCAGAGCAATAATCAAGGCACTACCTACGGTTTTAAAAGGACACCATAACAGATAGGAGCCAAAAACGAACCACATCCTTATAAAAACGAATTAGGAATTCTATCAGGACCAGAGATTAAAGTTCCAAAACCAAGTTCGAGATCTTCTTCGGAACTAAAACGTAGAGCTTAGAAAAGAGAGTAAGATTCTACAAATTAAAATCGCTAAAAACGCTACTATCTAAAAAGGTTAGTAATTTTTAGAAGATCACAACTGTTCACATTTCCGGTACTATGCGAGAAAGAGTAAGCAATTATCTGTTGCTTAGATTTAAACGCCAACGGTAATCCTGTAAAGCTGAACTCATTCTAATCAAATAAAAAGTCGGCCTTCGGTCATGAGGGTAAAGGTTGGAACCATACCGCTGATGTCCCGTAGGGGAAGTTTGGTGGGAGGGGAGGTGAAGGGGAAGGGGAGTAAATGTCTAGATGAAGGGAGGGTGGTAGGGAGTAGAGGGGAGTCGGATGACTTCATTATATTATATAGAAATCCCAACGACAGCAATTTAACTCTAACCCTAACGTTTCAGTTGTAACCAAAACCGAAAATTTTATATCTACGTGGTTTTTAACCGAAACCGAAAACTATATTTCACATTTCGGTTTTAACCGAAACCGAAACCGAAAATTATATTTCACATTTCGGTTTAACCGAAACCGAAAATGAAATTTTACATTTCGGTTCTAACCGAAACCGAATTGAAGAAAATTAATTACGGTTAAGGTTGTTGCAATTGCGGTTTAAAAAACCCAATTTGGTTTCGGTTGACCGTAACCGATTTATAATTTCGGTTGTGGTCCCATTTCGACTCCCTGCTCAAAATGTCCTCGGGATCTTTTGGGGAGCAGAAAAATCGATGGCATAAGTGTATTGCGGCCAATGTTGAATACTATGAAGGGAACGAAATATATATTGGTGAATAAATTTATAAGTTTCGTTTTCATTTACAATTGATTTTTTATTTTATTTTTTATACGATGTGGCCAAATCCTAGGGGACAACCCTTTAATGCGTTAGCATGGTTTTGGCCGAAAGGGAATTAGGGTAAGGGAAGTGAGGAAACGTGAAAAACTTGTTTCTGCATTGCTGCGAGCTAGACAACAGCCAAGAGACGGAGTGGATTATTTTAATTTCTTGAGAAGTCAAGATCCAATCATTATAATTAGTTTAGGTCAGATTAGGTTAGGTTACGGTGACGGTGTTTATACCAAACAATGTGCATAGTTTACCTCATTCTGGTGCCCTATGCCCTAGAGATCTCGTGGGGCGGTCGTCCAGCAGTTTGTTTGAAAAACAGTTGCTAAGCAGTTAATGTCTTGTGCTTCGTTTGTATCGTTCTCCTGCCTGCATAGATCGGTATTCTGAATAAAACAAGGGGACATATAAAATAGTTTTCGGCGTAAACTTCTACCACTGTTATGACTAAGTAAGCAGGTAGATAAGATAATAGGATTTCCACATAACCTTCGTGATTCTTCATGATATTGTCCTCTCTATCTTCACAAGATCTTATAAACTGCCACAGATTCGATTCGATTTTTCGATTCTTCGAATTTCGATTTCGATTTTTTCTTAATGTACACAGTATGTCCTCTCATTGGTACTACAACAAAAATTTATGGGGTGGGGTGGGATTGATTGAAGAGTCTTAACACAACTTTTTATCACGTAGACCGATTTGGATAATTCTTTTTTGATATTTAGAATATATTCCCCATTGATAGCATGTCAGCAATTTTGGGATGGAGTTGGGGAGTGACGCCTAACTTCGTATCGCGTTGACTGATTTGCATGATTGGTTTATTGTTGAATAGAGTATCTTAATCTATTTGTATCATGACAAAAATTGTAGCTCACCCTAAGCTACAAGAGGAAGGATGTAGACCAATTTTATTCTGTTGTACAGAATACTCTCATTGTAAAATGATAAAATGTGGCACCTAGAGTAACGTTATATTGTAATTCGTGGCCCGATTATTATAAGTCTAAAAGTCTAAAGTGAGGGTATGAACGGGTGGGCTTAACTAATGTCGAAATGTGTTGCTGGATTTGGATGATTCTGTTTCCTTTCTGCAGTTGCAATCAGTTTGTTCGTACGAGCAAAATTTTTCGAGTTGCATAGCCGAAGACACTAAAAAGTGATCTATTACGACATTTTGAATTCGTTGCAAACAAAACAAATCAATCAAAGATGCTATGTACATAAAACTACCTAAACCAGCTCACGAAGTTATATGGAAGATGATTAATAATATGTTTTGTTGTTGTTGTTTTGGTTAATAATTTGCACCAATTTCAAAATGTCCTAATAGATTTAAATTAAAATATTATTTTATGCTTTTTAGCGTTTTTTGTGAAGTCTATTCAACTATTCTTTAAAGTGAAGACGTCCCCCGAAGCGTTCTCGATAATACCCATATGTCCAAACACTCAACACAGAGTTGCACTGAAAAGGTCCGTTTCATTAACATTGTATTTAAAAAAACAAAACAGACTTCGCTCGCAGGTGCCTCGCTATTCTCATCCTTACTATCTTTCTCTTCTATACTAAAATTTCTTCCCTGGTTCTCAAAAACTGCTACATTTTCTCTTTTTGGAATTGCGCAGGCAACTAGAAATTCTTATAATTTCGGTATGTCCATCCATCTGCCTGTATGTCACACCTCCCCCATTTAGTTATTTTAAGTCCTGCATATGCACTTTGGTATACGCACGTAAAATGATGAACCAAAAGCAGAAATGAAAAGATTTTTGAAAATAATTGTTTTTCTTTTGAAAAAATTCTAAGCTATTGAGAAAAAAATCCTCGAAAAATTTACGAATGTATTTTTTAAGGTAGTCCTTTCAATGAAATTATAACGGAAGTTGTACTTAATGAATAAATTTGAAATCTCTACGAAATTACTACGGCACCCTAGTAGTCTCTTTAAGAAGTATCGGTGCAGCTTGGTTATATTGTCATAGTTTTTGAAACCGTAGACCTGCGCATTGTACCATATTACCGCACGAAAGACCGATTCAAACACAATTTAACATTAACTATAGTTCTTCGTATACAGATGCCCAGAATTCCTTGCTTACCCTATCATTTCTATAGAAGTTTGTTATGCCTGTGAAATATATTCTTGTGTTCACTTCTTTGTACTTTGTATTCAGATACATAAGTAGTTCTTGTAAGTTCTAAGTTATTTTTTCTGAATAGGTATAGTACTCAAAAAGATACGTCCCTAGCTTTGGCCCCTCTCAGTCGAATCATTCTTGTTTCTTTTACATTGAATAGATTTTATTTGGTGTATTTGCTGAATGCCAGTCTAACAAGTTTTTGACAACCCATACAAATTGCTAACTATTCAGCTTCATTACAAAGAATTTACCTTAGGTATCGACATTAAAGGGGTCTTCAAAACTGTCAAGACTGTAGCAATACACATGGTTTAAAGGTGGTAGCTTATGCAGATTATCTCAGATTACGAAAGCAGTCCTCTTCACGAGGATGAAAGTGGTTGACTCCTTATTACCTCCCAATTTGGACAGGAGTACCCTACCCCTATTCAATCAGAACAGGTACTTGAATGCCACACTCGACCTTAAATTAAACTGAGGCACGGCCATAGAGGAGCGCGTGAAAATGGCTTCGGTAGCGTTCTATGCCTGCAAGAAAATGGTTGGAAAGAACTGTACTGTACTGGTCGTACAATTCCATTGTGAGACCAATTCTTACTTATGAAATAGTAGTCTGATAGACTGCTCTAGAAAAGCTCAACAACCTTAAGAATATAACCAAAATTCAAAGAGCTGCCTGTCTGTGCATCTCCGGGGAATTAGCACAACGCCAACTGTAGCATTAGAGGGCATTCTCCAGCTTTCTCCATTTGACGCCCACTATAAAAATATAGCTGCATGCAGTGCCATAAGACTAAAAAAGTCTAAATGTTGACAATGATCACGACCGCAGCAGTATACTAAGGATCTATCTTGGAAGCTTTCGGAAAATTTCAGTTAAAAGTGGAGGGGGAGTCATCATAGCGGTTATAGCTGCCTCCACCGATTGATCTAAAGTGAAGGACAGTGTAAAAGCTGTGGTGTACTCAAATTGTCTAAACAGACGTAGTCAATATCGATTCGCTGGACTCTCTGTGGAAGCTGATATGTTTGCACAGGAAAGTTCTCAACTTAGTGCTTGCTGTATAGATAATTCGAGCAGCCAGCATCTACAGCCAGTAAAAAGAGAAGCTGACTACTTGGCTATTCTAGGCTTGTTAAGGAATGATGGAGCCATGCGGTGGCCAGGAGAAGGTACTAAGCTTTGGGCGCGTACTTCTTTGGACGATTAGACGATGTTACTAACATAGGGCCGAAGGAGCTTCTAGGCTAAGTAACAATTGTGGCTGGTTCGAAATAAACCCTAAACTAATATGAAGGTACGATTAACCTTTTTGCCTTTTGATTTCCTATCCGCTGAAGTCAATTTGGTTCCCCAAGTCCATTCCTATGGTATTCGCTGCATTTCTCCAGTACGTACATGGCAATCTCCCACTATTATGCCCTTCTCCCCATTTTCTTCCTCCAGCACTTTTCTAATATTTATGAAGTCTCGAATCCAGAAGCTATCATTAAGATATAACGGTAGAATCATCAAAACATGTCTTCCTACACTATCATCCTCACTTTTATTGCATATTTTCCGTTGAATTTAAAAATTGTTATACTTAGTTCACAGTTTTACTTTATCCCATAATGATGGCTGATGGCTATTCCGTTTTGCTAAGTTTTAACTGCCGGTAATCAAATTATCTGAAAACATTTCGTTTCTCAGTTTCTATCTATCTAAGCACAAAGCGTTGAATTTATCTTTAGTTACATGTAAATTTTAACACACCATGTGGGCAAAAGTAAACGCTTCCTTCATAATAATCATTTGAAAGCAGACCGAAACAATGTGCTTGGTACGCATTACAGTGTTGGCTAAAATGCTTTTCAAGTGTTGTTTTCAATTTCAGAAAATTTTAGTTTAAATTATGAGACATCCGCATTCTCCGCAGCAGCAACATTCAGAAAAGCTTCAAAATTGCTTCCACAAAAGGACTTTAGTCGAAATATACTACGAAACCAAGCCAGACAGTGCTTCAAATCTAGATCTTTCCAGACTAATGGTATTACTCGGAAATTCATTCTTATCGTAGTAGGAGAACTAGTAAAAGTTTTTTTTAAAACATTTTATATTTTATTTACATAGCTGCGTATGCCCGGCGTTGTTTCTGATTGTTTTTAATTGTCCCTCCATTCCCACACCCACCCCTAAGGGTGCTAGATGTGCCTCGACCCCATAGTATCCAACGATATTTAGAATGTAATTGTTCATTTCAGTGGTACCGAAAACTATGAATTCGACATTAACATCGGCCAATTTCGATTATTATTTTCTGTTCCCTCCTTCAGACCCCCACGCCTAGGTTTGTCCTTCTACCGTAGTATGTAACGGCATCGGGAGTGTCATTATTCATCTCAGCGACACCGAAAACTATAACTGTACTGGATTTGTACATAACATTCTCTTCACACCCCCTTATCAAAGGGTGTCTTATCTCGAAATTATTTAGCGGCATCGGGGGTGTCATTTGTCATCTGACTGACCCCGAAAGGTACGGATTCGACACTAATATCTGTCGTTGCGAATTTTGGTACATGTCTCCCCCCCAAACCCACCAGCGTTCGTATTAGCCTAATCTATGGTTAAGAAAATACTAAACCTTCTCGTGAAAGGTCCTATCGAAATCGGAATAGCCGTTTCCGAAATTAGCCAGGACAAACAGCCAGACCGACAGACAAGCAAACAGGCAAAACTTGTAAAAATAATTGAATGGTTTTTTATATCATATAAATAACCATATCAGCTTATAAAATGACACTTATTTTGAAATCACAAACACACTCCAATTTTATTAATATAGAGAAGAGATGATTTAATAGAAGGTAGTTTTTCATACCTGCAAATGACATCGACATTCGGGGTGGACAATTTCCGGCCTGATTGCCAGACTAGTAACTGAGATCTTATTTCGCAGTTTCCATGTTGCACGGCCGTATGTATCTGCATATATAAACAGTCCTATAATGTAGATCAAACTTGTTTTGTTGTTGTGCTGTCAATAAATTAATTTGATACAAAAACATTCAACACAACAACGTTTCAGCAACATAATGGCGACAGTGACAATACTAAATATCATAAATTCAAACCCAAATCCGTTCCCTTTTTGTCAATTCAAAAAAAAACCATTGTATCATGTTATCACCGAAATGTTGCAAGACAATAAATTATTTGCCGGGCAAACACGAGTATAGGGAAAATATAGTAATCAAGCGGTGCTTACTACTTAGCGCAGTGAATAAGTCGTCAAGAAGAATCTCATTCGCCTTAACTTCATGACAAAAAGATGGCTTAAGTGCCACCCTGATTTCCTAATCAACAATAATAAGAGACGCTCGCGCACACATTGTGGCCGCCACCAATCCAATCCAAAAATATTTCTCCATACGGAAACGAGCTGCGATTGCAAAATCAGACGTGTATGGTGGCCGCACAATCATTTCACAAGTCCGACTTTCTTCTTCTGGACATGTATCTTGATTTTCTGGATATTCTGGCTCATGTTTGAAATAATCCAGTGTAGTAGACGGGTGACTGATTGACTATGTGACTTGACCCTTGGAGGCTTTCAATATGTTTAAGCGCTAATATTCGTTTGTTGTCAAAGGCAAATTTTATGAATGGTTCCGGATGTTTGAAATGGGAGGATATGACGAATACGAATTGTACGACATTTTTTCGAATGTAAATACAAAAATTCTACTATTATTGATGGTAAGTAATTTGAAACTATTTGTAATAGAATAATTTACTTCTTATTACCTTCGTATTTAAATCGCTGCCAATGTTGTTACAATTTTATATTTTTCGTCAAAAAATCATTCGGACAATGAAATAGGTCTTTTCTAGCAGAACTTATTTTCGAAATTACACAGCAAAGCATAAAATTCCAAAATAATTAAAAGAATAAAAAACGCTTTTGATAATGATAGGCAAAAAATCGAAAACAACACAACAGAAATTACATGAATTCAAAAACTTTTGTATTCAAATTTTCTAGCTTAACAATGAACTAAATAGTAGTTTGCGAGTTTTCGTTTATTAAAAAAACGGAAATGGTACCTAAACTTCAATAAATCTATCGAATTAACTTTTCTAACTCAGAAGGCGCACTGCACAGGCAGAAGCCTGGAATCAATTAACCTATTCACCAGAATATAACATATATTGAGGTGAATGAGGCTCCCAAACCAACAAGCAAAGAAGAATATTAGTAAACAAAAAAGTTAAGCACGTCCAAACACTACAGTCAGGGGTGCATAGATAACAGAGATCGTTTAAACAAATCCTTGGTAAGAGCCAGGTCAAAAATAGGACACATATTCACGGCTCTACACATGCGATTAATAGGCTCATGCATACCATAGTTAGACCGAGAATGGACAACATGTAGTAAAGTCAATCTCCATAAGCAATACGGGGTATGCCTATAAGTAACCAAACCTGCGAGAGTGCGAGAATCTATATTCGAGTTCAAAAGCTGGTAAATAAATACTAGGTCAGCAATTCTACGACGTTCCTCCAACGAGTGCATATTAAGCAATCGGAGGCGATCCTCATATGGAGGAAGCCCTAATGGATCATTCCACGGGAGGTCCCTTAGTGCGAATCTAACAAATTCCGCTGCACCGACTCGATGCGTCTAGAACCGCATAGCAAGGTGACCAAACCTGAGATACATACCAACCGGTCTAACCAAGCAGAAAAATAATTGCATAAGGGTCAGTGGATCAGAAAACTCCCTTCACCACCGTTTAACAAAACCCAGAACTAAATTAATCCGAGACACGGTATAGTTTATGTGCAGAGTGAAATCGAGTTTTTTGTCTAGCTTCACACCAAGGTCAGTAACGGACTCAACACGACGGATAGTAGTTTCAGCAAAGGTATAATCAAAGACGAGCTGATTGGGGTTCCTACAGAATGACATAACTTCACATTTATCCAGGTTACGCTGCAGGCCATTTGAGGCACACCAAACCTTGAAGGTATTCAAATCATCCTGAATGCAAGAAGAACCATAACTGTTTCTAACACATGAGAAGATCTTCATATCATCTGCATAAATTAAGACTTTGGAGTGCCTAATCAAAGGCATAATGTCATCAATGGCAAGAATGAACAGCAACGGCCCCAGATAGCTACCCTGCGGTACACCGGATGAAGCTTTAATAGATAGATCTAGATAAAGTTTTACGGAAAGATACTCGGTATGACCTATCTTTTAAGTAAGAACGGATCCAGTCGAGCAATAAGGGCGGAAAACCCAGCTTTTCCAATTTAAGCATAATCGCAGAGTGAGGGAGCTTATCAAACGCCTTGCTAAAGTCGGTGTAGACGCAGTCGGTCTGGAGACCTCGCTGGAAGGCAAAGATTATGTGGGATGTAAATTCAAGCAGGTTAGTTGTCGTAGATCTACCAGGCAGAAAGCCATGCTGATTAGATGATATTAACCCCTTACACTGCCCAACAAGCTGTGAATATATAACAGCTTCGCGATTTACCTATAATTTTTTATTAAGTTGTTATGCCCCTTTTTATAAACGGGAATTATAAAGGAGCTCTTCCATATTGTAGTAAATCTGCCGGCCTGAAGCGATTTGTTGAACATGAGTACCAGCGGAGGGAGTGAGGTGTCAGAGCAGGATTTCAAGAACGCAGGTGGAACACAATCAGGACCAAAAGAAAAGTCAAGTTTAAGCTCATTGATACCATCCACGATAATATCACGAGATATAATGGGCAAGGCAATGGAGGCAGCGGGACGGTCTATGATATGATATGACCAAACTCATTCAGAGAAGGCACAAAGTCGTCAGATGAAAAGGCGCCCTCAAAAAATAATGCAAAGTTGTCGGCTATGTCGGGCGCACTGCATTTAGAGGTTCCATTATACCACATTGTAGATGGGTAATTATCAGATCTTGTCTTCATATTAACAAATTTGAAAATAGTACGAGGATCATTATGCAAGTTATCGCGAACATTATCAAGGTATTCACTGTATAATGATGAAGATAATGCCAAAAATCTGTCGTAGCAATCAACAAAATCACAATAAGCTGACGTGTTTCTACAACGTAAGTAAGTTTTCCATAGTCCATTTTTTTTATTCTTAAGGCTCCGCAGCTCACTAGTATACCACGGGGGAGGATGACAGGACCGTCTGAGTGGTACAGACGAATTAAACAGATCATAAATCCTATCATAAAACACGGAAACGCACTCATCGATATCGCTATCATCAAAAAAAGATGCGAAATCGATCGAGAGGATCCTGTTTGAGAGAACAGAGAAATCCGCCCTTTTAAAATCAAGAACGTACTGATCTACGTTGGGGTTGGCAGTATTAGAACCATCATAGCAAAATGAGATGAAAATGGGCGGATGCAAACTGTCGATAGCGGATAAGCTACGAGAAGCCGATTCGACTATAGTATTACTCGAGTCAGACGTAAAGATAAGATCTAACTGTCTTCCCATAGAGTTCTTTACATCACTCATTTGGTGTAAACCAAAGGAGGAGATGGAGTCAAGAAATGGGAGCCTCTAACAGTAAGAAAATTTAAGGGAAGGTAGTCATCGTCATCAGTGTTCAATTCCCATTGAACATTGGGTAAATTAAAGTCACCAAGAAGGATGATTTCGTCCTCTGGGTTCGTCATATTATTAATAAAATCTAAGCTAAGAATTAAAATATCAAAGAGACTACGACCGTGTTCATCAACGCGGTTTGTCAAATGGCGCCATCATTTTAAGTCTTACTTATGTAGAAAATACAAAATGCAATTTACAGCCGTGATTTCGATATAATATAAATGTATCGATAAAATGACACTAATCGATGGAAATGGTATCGATAAAAGGATAAAGTGCACAACAAATATCGATATTCAACGATCTTAGGGATCCTTAGCCAACTCCCCATAGTTTCAGCATGTCCATCTGTCCTTGCGTCTGTGGTTTTATACTTACTGAGGTAAAATTAAGTTTAAAGACGTAAATTAATCCGAAAAACAGATATTAAAAGATTTACAAAAAATTTACACCTACCCCATCGAGTAGAGTATCGATAGATAGGGTTCTTTTATGGTAATGCCAAAGCTCAGGGGAAACCCTATGATTCTAAAGCACAGCCTTAGAAGGAAAGAAATTAAGGATGGGAGCAATTTGATTAAAAGGTTGAATGGAGGAAGTGTCAATATACGCCTCGTTTGAAAGTTTCAAGCTCGTAAGACGAGGGAAAAACAGAAAACATTAAATTGTTCTGCATACATTCGTATTGTTCAGTTTAGAAAAGTTGCCCTAAATTTGGAAATTCACCTGGATGGTATAGAGGCGCTTTGTGATGTATCTACAAGGAATCAAATCTGCAATTTCGTTGGAACAATGGCCGTGAAAAAAACGATACAGGAGTACGAGACAACCGACATTCCGTCGATACTCCAGAGAGTCCATGCTATCAGAAATTATGGGGTCGCCAATAAATTTAATAGCCTTTCTTAGAAATGTTTCTAACACAGAAAGTGCGGTATGTTCGGCTTCTGGCCAAATATGGGAATTGTAATGTGGAACTTGTAGATCAGCGCCAAGATTTCATCGTATTTTTAGCGATTGCAAATATATGATCAGTTCAGCCAAAATTGCTGGATATCTCAGTACCCAAGATGTTTAAAGAGGGCTAATTGGGTATATTCATTCGCGTCAATTAAAATAGATTGAAGGTGGGCTGGGTGTTTTTTAAGGGACATTGAGTTTTAAATGCGTTAAACATAATACAATTTGTTCTGCCCCAAATGAGGATCATAGAAATGTCGTTGTTTAATGATTCAAACCTGCGTTCTCGATTAAGTAAAATGCAACAAAAACTGTGTAAGAACCGTCAATTTCAAATTTCGAATTCGGCTACGTAAACAACATAAATTCAAGCATGGCTTTGTGCTCGTGTTAGTGCTAGGCACTTGAAACCGACACGATCGATCAGGAACTCAGTATACCCAAAAATGTCTTCCATACATTGACTTTTAGACACTATTGCTGTGATGTTTGGGGTTCCGTATCAAAGAGGTAAAATTAACCATTTCGGTAAAACTGTGATCTCTGTCTGTCTGTATGTCAAAGATGTTTTTCTCATAAACTATTATTGCTATTAAACATCCATCGTAAGAGATTAGATGGAAACTTTTTAAGCACCTTACACACATGGACTCTTCCAACGATGTATGTCTCCTATCCAATAGACAAAGTCATGTAGCCCAAATGTCCGAAGCCCTAAATAGAGAAGTTCTCAGAGCAGGGCTTACGATCAATGCTGCTAAAACCAAACTTGGACTTCAGGAGACAATGTGAAATCTATCTTGAAGAACAGCAAAAAGATCATGTGAATCTTTGAATCGAACATAAAATTTGTCTATTGTACGGCTGCTCAACATGAAAAGAGACCTGCCAAATAACATCTAATCTACAAGCCTTTGTCAACCGGTATCCCCGACGCATCGTTAACATACATTAACGACGCCGACCTACACAGATTCACAGGCCAAGGCGCGAAAGACATGTAGCGTTCGAATACCAAAGTGGCAAGAGGAGATAACCTCTTGAAAAATGCCATGGATGTAGTAGGTACCGAACACTGCAGACTCCAGTGGTTTCCTCCTCTCTGCAGAACCCAGAAGTAATTGTGTCACGAATGGTGTCTTCTCAAGTACTTCTGTAGGAGTGGAGGTGGAGGGTATGGTGAATCCTAACAGGTTGGCTATATCCACGGTACCCACAACAGAAGCATCTCTGGGAACATTACCTGTCGAAGGTTCTGCTGCGGCTATGGAGGCTGGACTTGTACCGGCTGAAAGTGCTGTTACAGTCTTGGAAGAAGATGCCATTGGAAAATTATTAATTAGCACTACCTCAGGTGCGGCGGTGGCACAGATAGTAGACTCTGACGAGTTGGCTATCTTCACTTTACACACACCAGTAAACCTGCCTTTCGAAGGATTAGCTACAGTTAATCTGAGATACTGAGATTTGCAGGTGTTAATAATCTTATGATTTGAGTAATTTTACAATTGACAGCCTACAGAGTGATAAATCGGATTAAAAAATCTCTTTAACCAATTATTTTGTGCTAAAAATGGAAGCAGCAAGACAAACTCAACTAGTCTTCATAAGTGTGCAGTACACTTTTCCCAAAACAAAAATATTTTGTTAAAAAGGATATGTTGTCATTAGGAAAACTAGTTGATGATATGCGAGTTATAAAATTTAAGCAAATCGGAGTTTAATATCATCACCAATATAAATACACAATCGTTATTTAGTCTGTACGCACAATCTTTCGTCAACCCAGTATTCTAGACTTATATTGTATACATTAACTGTAGTCGATTGTTTATCTCTGGACTAGAATAGAGCATTGTGGAAAGCCAGACTTCATAAAACCTTGCTGATACGAAGCTGTAATTACAGTCATCGCGGCAACATCTGAAATTATTTGATAGGCTTAAGTATAACATAAGTCAAATGATTTAGGAAAATCAAATAAACACAAATAACATATTTTATTCTTAGCTAGATCAAATCACTTTCAACTAGATAGTTTTATAACTGTGATGTTTATGGTAAACCAGACTATCATTTTGTAATAAGTACTTTTTCTCAAGTAAAAGTTTATGGCCCATTCTGCACGGCAGCTAAATTGCAGCTAGTTTTCGAGAAGCAACCTCCTTATCATGCAGGTTAATTTAATGAGCTTGTTGTCGCAACATCTACAAAAGCGCTGATTATGAATGGATCGTACTTAGATTTTCATGACAAAATGCACTATGACCATTTCTACAATAGCAGTGAAGGGTAAATATTACAAACATAAACTTTCAGCAAGAGAACAATCCGCAATACACATCCCGTATAATTTTACAATATTCCAACCTTGACCAACTCAAGCATGAGTGGGTGCAATGAGATGATCGATACTACTGCAGTCTAAGATGTGCAGACAACTGATATTTTTTAACCTTTCTATATGAATAGATCCGTCCTCAGTTTTTGTTTTTTTGATAGCTACCCTTAAACTCTCTATAATAATTCTTGTTTGGATCTATTGTGGAATTAGTGGTGGATGTAAAACTCAGTTTCCGGATCACAACCCCCCCCCCCACCCCTTAATATACGCCATTTTGAAAATCACGGTGCAACAAGTTCTTGGCAATATCTCGACGTCCGCTAGTCGTACATAAATGTTATGCAGAGCTTTTCTGTAACAAATTAAGTTTGACAAATCTCATTACTAACTTTATTAATAAATATATACATGGATTTATTAATAACAGTTCTATAATTCGAAATAGATAAAAGATTGAGGGAAGATAATCCTTAATGCGTAATAACTTCAAAGTTTTAAGGCTTTTTTCTCAAGAATTACAATTAATTTGACCTGCTCGTTTTTGCAATCGTGACTATTTTTAGAGGTTTTACAGGGTCACAAAGGAGGAGTAGTCAAGTGTAAGGGGTCGACATGTAGAATAAACTGTATGGCGAATAGCTGTAGCTCGGTAACCACTGAAAATATCCTTCAGTGGTTACCGAGCTACAGTAATTTTAAGAATTTGCCTAGGTGATTTTTAAGACGTCATTGTAAAGCTAACACACTTTCAAGCAACGTACCAGCACCCTCCGCTGAAGACATCTCTCGCGAAATCCGTTCAAAGATCAAATTTTACATAATCATTAGTTTTCTTAATATTTTGTCGATATTCCTAAAGATTAATTAAAATTTATATTTGTGAAAGCCATTCCCCCAAAATGACAAGTTTCTAAGAAATGCATTTTGCACAAATCTTTTGCTTATTGTGGAATAAACTTTATTACAATTCACGGGTAATATTGATGTACTTATAACCTCTCGTTTTGAATTTAATTAGGATAATTCACGACCGGAGTTTATGACTACCCTTCCATAAAAAGGGATGATACATACCTACACACTGCGATTATAAGTTGGTGGACACCCGTTTCGTATCAATAAGATAACATCAGGAATTTTGATTTATTGATGAACTCGGTATCATCCAGTGTTCAAGCGCGATACAGTGATGTAGTACGAAGGAAAATCGGAATAATAACTAATTGTGGTAAAAAAGTCAAAGTGACTCTAGCAAAGAAAAGTGAAATTTAAAGTGAGATAGAGACTCTAAAAAAGTGTAAGTTAAAAATTATGATGCCGCCAAGGAGGGGCTTTTTAAAAAATTCGAAAGAATGGTCGTAGATATAGGTAAAAAATATAAAGTGAAAGACAACGATATAAGAAGTCACATTTACGCGGAACTTGCAGTGAAATTCGGATACATCTTAAACAATGCGGTGTTTGACAATTCTGATGATGAAAATTTCGATATGGTCTCACAATCAGTGACTTCGGGCGCGAAACGAATAAGAAAATTTAACAGTGCTATTAGTAAAAGGAAAGACGGTTAAACCATGAAACCGAACAACTAAATTAGTGACGAGATTGGACTAAGTAAAGTGAAGGTTATTAAACCCTCAAAACAAAATCAGTGTGTTCGTGAAGCAAATTTAGTGCAAAAATCGTCAAAAGTACCACCCAGTTATTGTTTTGGGCTGAATGTTAAAGACCTCTCGAGTAAAATTAAGACTCGTCCATTCCTAGCCTGAAACAGGCACGCACAGCATCAAACGCCTGAATGGCACTCATAGGAGGCACGGTATGCCTGAGTATACTTTTCCAAATTCCAGCCCGCTGCAAGAATCAATATTAATAAAGGACATACGAAGTAGTCCAAAACAAGCACGTTACGAGCACACTTTTTCTAGACTAAAATTTAGAACGAAAATAATGAAATTATTTTCGTAGATTAACCTATTCGAGATCGACGTCTGAAGTAACAATACCATCTCCGCAGGCAACGTTTGTGTGGTTGAGTGTTATTTTTACTCGGCTTAATAAATATTATAATTGAAACTGGAAAGTATATAGATAAAAATAACAAATTTCAGGTTATTGTTTTCATTATTATTGTCATGACTCACCTTGCGAATCACCGGTTATTGGGAACAATTTTAATATCAGGTGGCCGATGACCCACACGGTGAACACGCGTCTATATGGACGAGATTTTAATTAACTCACGCGATGAGTCACTAGTCTCGAATGTGTTAAAGCCAGAACACAATAATAGAAGAATGCACTTTTGGCCGTCGTATTTTAAGATTTTAGTGCCTGTAGCGGAAGCGTGCATACACGTGTGGCGGGGGTATTTTTCAATTTTTGAGTCTGTAGCGGGAGCGTTCATAATACCACAGGGCCAAAACCACCGTAAACTACAAGCCATGAACTGGACTTTTACATGTGGTCGTAAATGGTCTGACTGAATGGTCATATTTACATTGTTTCTTATGGTAGCCAGGGGGTCATTTTTCCTTAAACTCGCCCTAGCGCCAAAACTATTAGTTATATGAAAAAATTTGTTTTTTATTAACTTAAAGCAGACTAAATGATCTTTCTAATAAAGTAAAAACATGTACACCTTATTAAGCAAAATAACAAGAAATCTTTGATTAAACGTGAAATTTTAGTCGCAAACCAAATTTTCATCCTAAACGTAAGCAGTAAGTCATGGTCCGACCATGCTCTGTCGCTTGTATTTTCTTTAAATTTCCACTTCCGCACATTTAGGCTTAAAAATGTTTATTATTTTCTTAAGTAGGGTATGAATATTTTTACTTCATTCGAAAGATTGTTTTGTTTACTTCAAGTAGAACAAAACAATTTTTTCATAGTAGCAATAGTTTAGACACTACGGCGAGTTTAAAGAAAAATCACCCCCCGGCTGCCATAAGAAGCAATGTAAACTTATCGAAAAACCAGACCATTTTGGCCCTAATGTGTGTGCGTGAAATTCGTCAGTTCATGGCTTGTAGTTTACGGAGGTTTTGACAGGGCCCATTTTTTCCCTATACGTACTCGCAAAGGGCGCGTATACTTTTAGAAATATTAACGTCTGTACTTCCTATGGGCGTGAATATACCAACACAATTATTTTTACTCGGGCTGAACCGGATGGTCGAAAACTTAAGCAATAAGCCATATAGTGTCATAAACGTTAACAAATCGAAGGAAATTTCAAAGCCGAAAACTATTCCAAATATTGAAGGCAAAAAATTACAGTTCCTTCACATTTACACCACAAGAAGAAAAGCCACAAAATTTTCTTCTACATCGAACCTACGACGAAAATGATGTTAAGGATGCCAACAAGGAATCGCTGCGGGAAATAGAACTATTAAAAGTATACGCTTCTGGACGCCATACAGCCGTGAAAAGAACATCAATTTAAATTCACTTTCTGTTTAAACAACTACCGCATCGGACACCCTGGAATTATTGCGGATAATCAAAACGTAACTTGGCGGTAGCTTCAGCCCAATGAAATGACGCAGTCCAAAAATTGCCAATGTCAATGTTTTCATGTTGCGGCAAATTGCTCTGCACCATACCGTTGCGTGAAATGTAAATGAGGCTACCTACCTGGAGAATGCAAGCGAACTAAGCTATATCAGGACCCTGGATGTTTAACTGCAATCGAGAAAGAACCAACACTACCCTACTGCGTCTTATGTAAGAAGGATGGACACAGAAATTATTGCGGATGCCCAACATGTAAGCGGATCATCCAGCAGCGGCTCCAAAATCAAGTAGAAGTGGGATCCAGAAGGCGTCAATCATAGAAAAAGGTCCCCAATTACATCCAAGAGGGTAAGCTTTTTTCAAGTTTATTTAAAACTAACAGGAAAATTAATATATATAAATATATATATAGTTCACAAAAAGAGACGAAACCTAAGCAGGTGCTTACCCATTCAGCAAATAATTTAATAGCGAAAGAATGTCAAGATTTCTTTGGGATGAATATGACCTCACTAATGGTTTCACAAATTAAAGAGTTCATGCCAAAATATAAGTCTCTAGAACATAAGAATGAGAAGCAGATTTCCTTCTTAGGTTTCGTCTTCGAATTATGCAACCAAAACGCATAAACGAATTAAAAATAATGGCCCTCAGTGCGCACCCCTTAAATCACATTGCAGAGTAGACGTATTTCAGTATCAATTTCATGTCTTATGTTTGAGCGAAATAAAGCTTCCATCCAAAAATAAAGTCAATATTGACAAGTATACGTTCACCAAAACAACAAAAGTGGCCCATTTCATGGGATTGGTATTCTTTTCTGTTCATATTTAAAAATTGATAATATTACTTTGAGTATCTCCTTCAGACTACAGGTAGTAAAATTCACTTAGATTATGGCGAAAGCTTGACAATCATCAAAATATACGTTAGAAACCTGACGAACTTCGCTAACATTACCCACGACTTTTATCAGATCCTGTCCGTGACTGATCATTCTAATCACTAGATTATTTGCGGTGATTTCAAGGCTCGCCATCATCTTTGGAACGACCCAAGGGTGAACCAAAACGGAATGAATTTATGCAGTTGGCTTAATATCGGTTAGATCATTTTAATGTAATATCACAAACTGGGTCTACTTTCCCAAGCTCTGGATGAATTTTATTATATGGAAGCCATCGAAAGGTTTAATACCAAGCTCGCTCCAAAAGCTTTCAAATATAGAAACCTTCCCCAGTCTCTCCTAAACCTTTTCAAAAAAAGACAAGATTCAAAAATACCTCAACCTCAAGTTCGCAGGTCGACAACAAACCCTTTCACATCAAATTGAAATCGGCAACACAATTATCTATCCCGTAGAAATTGCAAATTCCTTTGCGAGCAGGTTTAAAGATCTTTTCATAGAGAATCCCATCGGTGATAACTTTAAAATGGATGTGGAAAACCAGTGAACCAACACATGAACTCACTTGAAACTTTCGCCCAACGTGAATATCGCCCAATTACTTCTCTCGGACTCAAGCCTTGCGTCCAAACCATATCATCATGTCCAGAATTCTTCACGTGCTCATCCTCCACAGAATTCCTGATTAAAACAGGAAATGGAAATAAATCGCATAATTTCGTTCTGAATTAACTACCCGCTTCCGGTTTCGTTTTCTTAGCGGTAATTTTTAATAATTGCCTTAACAGCGGATACTTCACTGATAAATGGAAACTAGCCAGGATTATTCCTGTTCCAAAAAAATCGGGCTCCAGAAATATTGACAATTTTCATCCTATTGCCCTTATTTCTACTATGGGGAAAAAAGGAAAAAGGGACTCCAATAAGAACTTCTATGATAAAAATGGAGTTTTTCCAAAATTCCAACACAGGCATGGACACTCAACGTCAGATGCTCTTGCAAAATTTCATGCCGAACTGCTGCTTGCCTTATAGATGTTTCCAAAGCCTTTGACAGGGTATGGTTGAAAGGCTTAATTTTCAAAATAACTAAGTTCAGATTTCCCAAGGAAGCAACAAAATTCGTTTATTGCTTTCTCTCAAACCGGAGATTTTACACAGAGGTAAACATAATTGTGTCGTGTTAACTCTATCTTGGCCGACGTACCCCAAGGCTCCGTCCTTGGCCCTCTTCTTTTTAATATCTTCACCGCCGATTTGCCAGGGTACAGCACATAGCCCCAATTATGCCCTCAAGCGACTCAATGAAAAAGTTTCTTCGCTCCTTGACTAGTATAAAACCTGGGGCCTACGTTAATAAAACCGAATTTACCGGATTTCTTTTTTAGTAAAAAGAGCTAAACTTATCCTTAACGGATCTGACGTTTGCTGAAACGAAAATCATACCTTGGAGTGCATACCTTGGAATGCATTTCACCAATCTTATGAGATTTAAAACTAATATTACATACATTATCAGAAATTCAAACATAGTGTATGAACTACTAAGTCCCTTAATGCGTAAAAGCTCAGAACTTTCTTCCACATTAAAGCTACTAATGTACAAACAAGCAATTAATTCGGCGAATTCTGACCTAATAAATAAAGCAAACCTTCAGGAACTATTAAAATTTAAGAGAAGGTTATTAAGGGTATTACTGCTAAATATTTTCAGTCTCGTTATAGATACTTGAGTAACGTGGATCTCTACTGGACGGCGGCAAAGCTTGGCAAGATGGAGTCATTGGACAAGCATCTGATAAAGCTGATAAAAGGATTCCTGGTGAGGCAGACAACACACCAAAATCAAATGACGAGAGAAGTGGATCAAGACAGCAGATCACTGGACACAGCCAACGAGCACTGGGCCATATTCCATATGAGGAGCAACAATCACATTTTCGAGACATCATCGGAACAGATTTGGTTCTACGAGTCAACGGAATACCACTGCTAGCAAATGAATTATAATCGTCAATGAAAAATGAAGATCGAAGTAATAAATAATAAGATAGACTAAACCTTTCCACAAAAGTCCGCAATATTATGTAAGTCTTGGCGCAAGACTGGAGTTAAGTTAACAGTAAATGTAAGTAAACTTGTAAAATTAATGTAACAGTTAAAAATAAAACACGTTCCAGATGGGAGAACTTTTGCAAAGACATTTAGGAGACTGAAGGAGACCGCTTTAGGCCGTTCTCAGAAAGTAATTCAGGCGAAAAGTGAAAATAGGATTTAAGAAATTTCAAAGTGGCCAAGAGATCAACATGCAGGGCGCCGCTCTTCGCTTGGGTCTGTCAAGGTCAATAGTTTAGAGACTGATTAATACGTCTGGTATGCACCCCTCCGATTTTAACCCTGTTCAGGAACTCTTACCAGGATAAAAGGAAAGAATTTCTACGAGGGGTACAGGAAAACGTCGCATACGGCGACGACTTTCTTTTGATTGTTTTAGGGATAGACCAGGGTCATCAGAGTGCAGCACCTTTAGTTTGAAAAAAATTCACACCGGACCCAGCGAATCAAATCACAAAACCAGTTCAGCGTAAATTTCTGGAAAAAAGTTCTCTTTTTCCTTCCAAATTTCTTAGCACAAGAAGGAGCATTATTTTCCAGGACCAAAGTGCTCGGCCGCACCTCAGCCGAAATGTCAGGAAATGGATGGGCGAGCAGCATCAAGACCAATGGATTGGCAGACATAGACCAATCAGGTGACCACAAGGTTACCCAATCTAAATCCGTAATACTTTTTTTATGCGTCTACATGAAAAGTTTAGTTTACGCAAATTGATAGCCAGAATCGATAAAGCAGGTAGAAATTTACGGCAGCTAGTACGTTCAAGAGAGCTTAAAATATTTTTCAGGAGAAAGCCATGTATTGCCTCCAAAATGACGAGTGACACTTGGAGGAACTTTTATACCTTAAATTAATTGAATTGAATGAAATAAATACCGAAACAAAACAAAGAACAGCGAGTAAGAAGACGAATTTGGCTTAAGCCTAAAATTACCCTGTGGATGTACACGGCAGTGGTATGTCCAATCTTCACTTATGGCTCCCTAGTTTGGTGGCTAGCTAGGAAGAAACGATACAACAAGGCCAAATTGAACGCTGCACACTACCCCAACTGATGCTCTACATCTTCTACTGCACTTTCTCTATCAACTATCAGGCGCCATGCAGAGCAATCATACAGGTAACAGGATGGGTTACCAAACCCTATGACCATAGTAGCATCCTCAACTTAGCACCGATAGGACTATATACTGCACAGTCTGGTTATGATCTTAATCTTACAAGTGTCAGAATTCTGACTAGAAGTAAATGGAGGAAGACTAAGCTCTTTAATAGCTACCACGCCGTTATAGCCACTGACGGCTCCAACGTAGACTGCAGTGCAGCTGCGGGAGTGTTCCCGAAATTTTGCAATATAACGCAAGCATATTCCAAGCGGAGCGGTTCTGATGGCATGTTCTCTGCTGGGATTCAGTATATCACCGACGAAGAACGTTGGAATTTTTACGGATAGGCAGGCTGCCATAAAGGCGCTTGAATCAGCCACCACATCGATTAAGTTAGTCAGAGGCTGTAAAATGAAGGAGGTAGACTCAACATCACCATTTCTGACTTATAGGAATATACCAGATGAACCGGCGAGGAATGGCTCTGCTTGGTAACATACCGCTGAGTTGCCTTAAAAAGGACATGTTTCAGCACCTCAGATGTGGTGCCTCTGCAACCAGTGCCGTCTCTAAAGCGATCTGGTCAAGCTTTAACAAAAATAGATCTTCGGAGCTGCTTAACAGGTATCATGTTGTTGCCATGAAATTAGTTGCATTCTGCATAGGCCACTACCCAATACAGGAACATGCCGTCAGGCTTGGCGCTCCTTATAATACACTCTGTCGCAGCTGCGGTGATGCTAGCGAAAAAGAGACCGTAATTTAGATTCTGTGTTCAAGAGGAGGACTTTTCGAAGTGTCTTCAGGTAATCTCAAGAGTAAAGACTAGGGAGTTAGCCCAATTCCGTAACTCCTAGGGTTGGCTCTAATACAGTGTTTCCACTGCACGTAGCGTGTTAGTATTCTATTATATTGCCTCGTGCCTAGGATTGGGAGTTCGTCAATAACCGGATTATTACAGGTCGTGGTATCAGAACGGCGCATGAGGTGCTAATTGGAGTACTAACCTCGCTGGGTAGCACTCGCAACTTAAACCAACTAACCTGTCTTGAATCAACAAAATGTCCCTGGTGGTAGAGTAAGCGATAACGTATCGGACTACCAACCCGGAGGTACCAGGTCCGAATCCCACCGGCGACGACCCATGGTTGTTTTCTGCTGACAGCAGATCACGATAAAAAGGCCATGCGAGTTGCAGGGAAAATTTCAATGGTTTGGAATCCAGTTTAAATTGTAGGTCCACTTGCAATCGTTGCCTCGAATAGGGTGAAGTTATACTCCCGCCCCATGACACACAATGGCTTACGGGAACTGGAACGAAGAAGAATCTTGTGAAGTCTCCTCATAATTCTTTTAATTTTTCGACGAGGATCTTATTTATTTTCTTGATTATCATCAACGATTCCCCGCCATATTTTATTATGTTTTTAAGGTTAAGTTACATAATTCTAGTTTCATATCATACTGTGACACGAGTCACGACCACGACAAAAATGAGTAACATTATTAGATGAGACTTAAATAATCGTGTGTGATGAGATAGCTGCGTTTTATCACGGTATGATGTAAAGAAAGGATTGTGTCACGAAATCAATAAAAATAAACTTAAATTTGGTGCAAGATATTTACTGATAATATTCTTTTTATGATGTAGCCAAATCCGAGGGGCAACCCGATGATGCGTTAGCATGTATATAGCCAAAAGCGAATTACGGTAATGGGAATAAGGGAAATTGAATGTCTGGTTTTTGCATTGTTGCTAGCTAGACAAAAGTCCGGAGACGGAGTAGATTTGTTACTTATTCCAATTGAAAATGATGCAAGTCGAGGCTTGAACCTGTATCTATGGCGTGGTGAACGTGTCATTCATCTATTGATCCAGCTCCTTTTCCGTGGAGATGTTTTCAAAACAATATATTAGATATTCGTCTTTCGGCTGATGAAAGGTTCATATTGCATTCTCTTTTTTTCTCTGGTTTCCTTACCTCCTTGTGAGACATAGGCCGTCATATCTTCTTAGACATCCAAAATTTAGCTATAATGCAGGAGACACTTTGCTTATTCAAGGTAATGACTCAAAATGTACAGTCAAAGTTACTGCAAATTGGCTTGCAGACACTGATTTCAAAGTTGCAGACTCGCCATCATAGTCTCCTCGGCTTGGTTATTTGCATATAAAATCATAATTCAACATAACAAATAATTTGAATTTGTTTACCAAACTCCCAACATGTATTAAAAAAAACTTGGTTTTCAATGAATATTTCTAAAGTTGTTGACTTGTTTCTGAAATTGTTAGTTTTGATAATGGATATGAACAGAAACTAGACTATTTCAAATATCAGTAGTACTAAAGATGACTCAATCATCCCATACTGGCAATGCATGAACTTTGCGTGCTTTCGATGTCTTATGAATGAATAACTGGGTTAACTCGAAATGGTTTGCAACGATATCAGTTTTTATCCCATCTTATCTCTTCCGACAGAGTTAAATTACATAATTGTTTTATGCAGGTCTGAAAATTGTTTACCAAATGACACATTTTCGTGAAATGTTGACGAAAATACGATTCTGTCTTAGACACAATAAACTTTACAGAGGATACCTCAAAGTCGGTTCCTAAGTATCAAAAGCATGCGCGATACCCAAAAACGCTATGTAAAGTGAAATTATTTATTACAGGTTTCGTTGACTTTTTATGACAAAATTAATCGATAAAACATTAGTAGAAAACAATCGTGTGATTTTCTAGACAACTTTAACTTAGAATTACAATACAATGACATGTCCCTGGTGTTTCCGGAAACACTAAAGAAGGAAGCCTTAAATTAATGTGCGAAAATGCCGGCATTAGTAAAAATTACTGCAGCAAATCATACAAATTTGTTGATTGTGATCTCTAAACCGAGAAGATAAGTTGATTGTCTATCAGGCAGTGAAACAAAGTAGAAAATAAAAAAATAGGAAAGACTTCTATCAACAAATTTAATTGTCGGCACACCGAGAGCAAACAATGCGACTTGACTTAAACCGAAGCGTTTTCAACGACGTCTCAAGTAATTAGCGCAGTTTCTTGTCCGTTTTCTAAATTACAAACGAATGCTACTTATTTAGCAAGATGAGATACGATATGCGGGCCAATTTACAAATGAATTGCTGAAGGACAAGTGAACAATTAAAAATTGAATGCGTTCGATTCGTTTATAGTTTCATAAGTACGCCAAGACTAATCTAAACGCTACACAGTTTGACAAGAGATAGCCAGATCATTCAAGACATTAATCTCTTGCAAATGAGATAATTACGGATGCTAGGACTCGTACGGCCACTCGTCGGATGCTGCAAGTAAATTAAATCATTCGTTTAATTGAGTTGTGTGGGATTATTGCAGTCTTTGAGATCCAGGTCCGTACTTTTGTATAATTACTGAAAAGTTTTCGGATCACAAAACGACAAATATTCGAAGGAAGGTGCGTGTGCACGGTACACAGATTAATTGCAGAATATCTATAGTCCATTCAATTCTAAACTTATTGTTAGCATGAACAAAAAAATCGTAAAAAAATAAATCTATTTTCGGCGATGCGCAAACATACAACTCCAAATTTAATCGCGTGACTGAATTGGTAATGCTTCGCCATAATTGACACAAAGTCCATTATTCTCCTTCCTAGCGCACTTCCTATTTTCCCTAATGACTACGTTATAGCTTTATAGCATTAAAATTCTTTTATAGTATTCTGCTGTCAAGTAAACAAAAAAAAATCAACAAGAAAACACTTTAGTGCACGCGGCAATTAATAATCCCAAAATCGTGTTCAACATAAATCAAATCATGTTATTTAATATTTTCATTATGAGGTCAATAATGTTCTGTAATCCAATTTTTCGTGCGTACTAAAATCTAAATTACGATAAATTATCAGTTGGCCACCCATGGCACATAAAGTTAGGAACACAATCAATTTACCAATTGTCAGATCCATTGCTGCTGGTTGTAATTAAATTGAATTTGAAAAGGTGTTCATTCAACTGAGACGACATGCAAATCCGATTGAATATTGATTGTTTACGCCAAGTTACGTTGTGGTGATGTTTTCTTGCCTTCCGTTTTATATCTTTATCGAAAAATTTTGTTGAATTTAAGTTGTACTTATTCGCAAATCGATTTTTGCTAGGTTAAAATTAAATTACTAAGAAACACTTGTTTGGAATAAAATTTATTTGCATGTCTTAGCAACTTTTTTATAAAAATTTACTTTTAATTAAGAGAATCTATTCTTAATTTTTCACAATTCAGCTATATTTCGGTGCATAAATGAATGCAAAAGCCTCTTTAAATAGCTATACTAGAGTTCTACCAGCTGTAAGCATTTAAAAAAAAATTTTTTGTGGAAAAAACAGTCAAATAAGTATTTAATACGACCATGACAAAGAGGTATTACATTATATTAAATCCAGGGAAAGTCTTAAAACTGTATTACATTACCTGTATTGCAGTATCAAACCTCTATCCAACAATGCAGGCAAGCAGAATTCACCAACATCAGTTAAAGACCATATTGACTCTATTTGCAGTTCAAATAACACAGTTCTCTATACTCCCATAAAAAATGTGATAGATGATACAGGAAAACTCGGCTAAAGCCAACCATTATTCTCCAACACTACAATAAGTAAAATTTGAAAACCGCAGCATTAAATTGATTAACATTACAGCTAATAAGTTACTTCGTTAAAAACAGATTCAGTGATAAAAGTAAAACAATAATAAACTATACCAAAGCTAAAAAGAAATAGAATTAACCGAAAAAAACACCGATCGGAACACCGATCAGAATTTACTGGCAACAAATAAATCCCTATCACTCCCCTATTCCCAATTCTCCATTACAGCGTTCTTTTTTATGGAGATGGCTATATATAATGCGACTATCATGCAATGATCTATGCTCCTAGGTTTCCATCTTATGTCTTCAATCGCCGATGTGAGACTTACGTGGTCCAACGAGGTCTTTTCCGTCCAACTTCTGATAACACTTTGAAAGAATCGGACAAAATTAAGCATCTGATGTTGTCATAGTACTCCACTGCCCTAATCACCAGGCTAGCTATTTATTTATTTGCAAGTTCTCACATAGCTGACTACTACAAAATGACAATACAAGGAAAGAAAAATAAAAAATAAACAAAAACAAATAAAAAAAACCACGAATAAAAATAAAATTAAAATTAACTCTAACCAAGCTGATCCCTGATTTGAGACTTGGATAAGTGGAAGTCAAGAAGGTCGATGTGCTGGTTAAACTGACCATAGTTTGTACGGTAATGAGGAGTGTGTAGAAAGCTTCGACTCATCTAGGAGCGAGATGAAACCGACAGGCTCAAAACACCTAACAATTCCGCGGAATTAATCGCAACCCGCAGGTCATCAAAAAAAGATATGATTCCAGACCTCTTACGTCTGACCTCAATATATTCCACAGAGAGCAGCATGAGGCTGTCAGCGTATGGAGTAAACGAAGAGGATCATTCCAGGGAAGGCCACGAAGGGCGGGTCTAACAAATCAGCACTGAACAGCCTCAATGCAATCGATGTGAACCTCATAGAAAGGGGACCAAACTGGACTAGCATATTATAAGATGGGTCTGACGAAATTGAAGTATAGAAGCTTCGTAATATACGGGTCATAAACTCCTTTGACTACCTTTTAATGAAACTCAGAGACGCAATGGCCTTACTTATAACAGCATCGAAATGGTCCACAAACGAAAATTTTGGATTTAACATAAACCCTAAGTGTTTGGTTTTGTCAAGTCTAAACAATGGGCTACCGTCAATACTAAAGTTGAAGTGCAGAGGATTCCTTTTCCGGGAGAATGACATAGCAGTGCACTTGCTAATATTCAAAGGGAGAAAATTGATAGAGCATCATCTACGGAAGGTGTCAAAATTCAAAAGGGTACAGTCATTAGTATTAGAAACAATACGGAAAATGTTGGCATCGTCAGCGTAGCAGAAGATTCTCGAGTCAGTAAGAAGCGTAGATATATTATTGATATGAATGATAAAAAGTAGTGGTCCCACATGGCTACCCTGAGGCACACCTGAAGAATTAATAATCTCATCAGAGAGTGAACCACAAAATAAAACACGTTGTGTACGACCAAACAAATAAGAATGCAAACAAACAAAACAAAGACTGAGGGAAACCACACACAGAACTGATAGGCCTTATTAAATCCCGTAAAAAACCTCGGCTTGGGTATTTGCATATAAAAGCATAATTCAACACAACAAATAATTTGAATTAATTTACCTAACTCCCAACATGTAATAAAAAAGCTTGGTTTTAATGAATTTATTCCAAATATCAGTACTAAAGATGACTCATGAACTTTACGTGCTTTCGTTGCCTTATGAATGAAGAGATGGTTTGGAACGATATCAGTTTTTATCCCATCTTATCTCTTCCGACAGAGTTAAATTACATAATTGTTTTAAGCAGGTCTGAAAGTTGTTTACGAAATGACACATTTTCGTGAAATGTTGACGAAAATACGCTTCTGTCTTAGACAGATACCTCAAAGTCGGTTCCTAAGTATCATAAGCATGCGCATGTAAAGTGAAATTATTTATTACAGCTTTCGTTGACTTTTTATAACAAAATTAATCGATAAAACATTAGTGGTAAACAATCGTGTGATTTTCTAGACAACATTAACTTAGAATTACAATACAATGACATGTCGCTGGTGATTTTGCAATCAACCCGCTTGCCAGGTTCAATTGCAGAAATAGAGAAGTTAAAGAACTCTAATTAGTTGGCTGTGCTAGATTTGACTTCATAAAAACGTGCTGGAAGGAGCCCAGGAAGAGTTTGCAATAGAAGTAGAGCACATCGCAGATCATGGCCTCAAAAACTTTCCCAATGTAGCCTAAATTGGCGATGGATCGATAATTAAAGATATCGATTTGTTGCCTTTCTTATGAAGTGGAATAATAGTGGACAGTTTCCAGGGTTTAGGAAACACACCAGAACAAATAAACAAGTTAAATAGATGACAAAGAACAGGAGCCAAAGAACTTTTGCAAATTTTCATAAAATACGCAGGAACGACACCCGGACCGCACGAAAAACTATTAGCCAAATTAGAGATTCGTCAAATGCGTAAAATTCTGAAAGCTAATATCACAGTTGGAATCCAAACGCAGTCTTAAAGAAATCACCAAATAGGTTGGCGATCATCAGAGGATCATTACTTTCATGGTCACCAAAACGCAACATAGGGGGATTACCGTCAGAGTTACGCCTAGAATTAACAATTTTTCAAAATTGCATAGGCCCAATGCATAGAGTCTGCTTAATTTTATCTAAAAAGTCGATACAGGAAGATCCAAAGGCCGACCGAAATTGCGTACAGAGCGGAATAGGCTAAATAGTCAGCCTTGTCAACGTCGCACTCGTCAAAAACATTCGACCAATCACAGGCGGAAAGCCATTCGATAAGTATGCAGGGCTCATCCTTTTTAAAGTTATATCAGCAATTACTAGAGTCAGCAGAATTTAAAGCATTATTGTTGATTCTTTAACGCAGCAATTAAGGTAAATATGCATTTTTCCTTCTCGGACAAAATTAGGGATGCCGTTTATTTTTAGTAAAAATAATATAGGACCCAAAATAAAGCCTTGTACTACACCATACCTAAGTCGTCGGTGGAGTAAGCGATAACGTGTCTGCATACCAATCCGGAGGTCAACTGCGACAACCCTTGGTTATTTTCTGCTGACAACAGATTACGGTGGCTGCAGAGAAAATCTGGTTCGAAAGCAATCCTCTACAAGTCAAATTTGACCGTGCCGGTAAATTTCGAAATTTTTCTTGACCAGAAGAGGATGAATGTGAAACAATTTTCCGCCCCCCCCCCCCCTCCCTTGTTAGAGCAAACAAATACTGAAACACGCCTGACGCTTTTGAGCAGACCGTCTCCTCCATAACATTATTAGGAAGCTAGAAAAATCTATCAAACAGTTTCAATATTATTCTCTCAGGTTCTTGTTATTTATATGCGCTTGAAAGGTAGAGAGATTGGCAATTAAATTCTTTAGGCAACGATCCATTTTTATTGGTATCCATAAAGTGTGGATGTATAATGAAAAACGTTATTTATTTGTAAATTCGGACAGAATGCAGAATTAAGTTAAGTATGGAGAAAAGGAGGAGGAGTATTTTTATGATTACCCAAAGGTCAGGACACAACCCTATGTTGCGTTAGCATGGTTCAACCGGAAGGGAGTCAGGTGAAGAGGAATGAGGGAAATTCAATTGCTTGTTTTTGCATCTGCTGCGAGCTAGAAAAGAGCTCAGAGACGGATTGAATTTTTTGTAACTATTGGAATTGCAAATTAAAACAGGGAGACCGAGGCTCAAACCCGCATCCATGGCGTGGTGATCGTGCCGCTCATCTAGGTTAGTAAGGCATCTTATACTAAGCTACCGACTCCTTAAGTGAAGGTGATCGCTATGGCAAAAAAAAAACTGAACAATGTCTTCCTATAAGTAGATATCTTCAATTCTCAATGGCCGAGCACTAACATATGATGTGAAAAGGATTTTCGTCCGCCTCCAGACATTGCCGATTTATGCTGTGTACTTTCTAAGTAGACAGTGACCGGTGATCAAACTGGTGATCAGCCCCACGGATGCAGCATTAGAACGTCTCTAAAGTTCCCATAACTACTTGGGGCATGGGGTTGGAAAAAAACGATTCCATAAGACAAAGATTGCAACTGCTCCAGCAGAATATTTCCAATTGCGTTTTAGCGCCTGCAATCCTCTGATTTGAAAAGCCAGCACATACGCATACGATAGAGATACTGATTGGTTGTTTCAAACAAGAGGTTAGAACTTCATAGATAAGCCTCATGTCAATAATCGTTTGGTTCGGGACATGTGGCGGGAGAAGAATTTCATCCGATTTCCGAGAACGGTTGCAAATGAACTCACAATTTTTAAAGTAGATTTTGAACCACCGATATTACTCGTTATCTTTTGTCAGCAGAAAACAATCATGGGTCGCCGCCGGCGGAATTTGAGCCTCTGCGATTGAAGGCCGATATGTTATCACTTTATCCACAGATGACTTCAGAGTACTTATAAATATTCCAAGAAGTTTGGATGACCAGTTATATTTATTGATTTTGTTTTGAGTCAAAACACTTACGAATTTGCCACACCGTATCTGAATTTTTACATTACCCTTTCTTCTGGCTCGATCAACCTGGTTCCTTTTTAGCAAACTCCCTTTACATCAATCCTCTTTAATTTTTGTGGATCAGAATTAGTTGCATAGGCTTCGAACAACTAAATGTTATTCTGCAATATCCGATGGCCTGCTGGTGCAATTTGTAAACAGCATTAAGTTTTTGCCAGTAAACCTAAACCACAACATTAAACAATATTCGCAGATTAATGCTGAATGTCGGTAAATAGAAAAAAATTAAAAGTTTTAGAGGAACTCGTCCTTTGCTCAGCAGAACGCTCAGACTCAGTAAAATTTGAAAATTTTCTATCAAAATAATAATGCTCGTCCACGCGTCAAATTTTCTCCAGAATACCACCGAATGATCACTTTTTTTCTGTAAAACTTTTCTTTTATGGGAAAGAATTGGTTAAAAGTGTGATGAGGATGCACGCGTTCAGCAAAGTTATTTCTAAATTGTTCATATAATATTTTTGGTACAGTATTTTATATAATTTTGATTAAAAGTACTAACTAAAGGCTACATTCAGAAATTTGTTGAGATATTTTGCATCAATAGTTTAAAAATTAGAGGGGTGACACTTTGATAACGCAAATACCTCGTAAGGATTAAAATCAAAAGATCCTAAAACACTTTTTGTTTAGCAGATCTCTAAAAAACACCCCAATTTCGGGTACATTTTTTACTCTATAAAAGAGGGGGGAGGGGGGGGGGGTGGTGCAAAAATCGCATCACTCTGTTTTTGAGTCATCAATCTGCGTCCGTATACTAAATTTCATCTTAATAGGTATATAATTGAGACTGACGGACAGACCGAAACTATAATGGTACCTAGTTGCTACGGAAGCCTAAATTTTTGTTTTAGATGATTTATGTACTTTAAGTTAAAGACGAAACAATACTTTAAAACTAAAAAACCAAACGTCCTTTCCATTTTAAAAAGAGAAACTGATTGAATATTTCGTTCAACTGAAACCAAAATCATAAAAATTTGATTATTTGAAATAAAACGCTAGAAAACTCGTACCACGGCAAGACAGAGTATCTCCTTTGACTTGTAATTGTTAATTACTTAAAAATTCTACAATTTCGACATACCAGCAATTAAAATGCAGACTTCTAATTGATATGCTTCTGTAAATTTGGTTTGGTTTAATTAGGTGTATCTGCATAAATTCCAATTTTGAGATTCGCGACTTTGATAAAATAATTTATTTTGAAATTGTAAGGCGGTTTTACAGTACAGTTCGCATTGCATATCATCTTATATAAGTTTAATTAAGCAATAGCTATGGTTATTGTAGCCATAAATCAAACGAATATGGTCATTTAAGTTGTTAAAAATCAAAGATATAGAACTAGCAAGATTCGTCAATTTTATTAAATTGTATAACCAATAGATAGGAGTGCACGTGTACTTATCCTGGCGACATCTTAACTTCCACGTCATAATCCCAGAAAGATCAACGAATAAAGCAGCACAGACACCAACCGTAAACCACTTCGTCTTAAGCAAATCTTCAGCGATCACCAGTTATTCGTTTTTAAGTATCTTTTTATTCCCGCACTTGAATAAAACTATTATTATTTAATTTTATTTGTTTCGCAATACATCAAAATCACAATCAAAAGCACAAAATATAATTCTTCCGTTCAATTGATCGCGGAAGAGAGATTAACATGTCTCATTATTGTCATAAACTTATATTTTTACTCATTTTCTTGTTAATTGTTAGCAATTAAAATTCTCAACGGATGCAGAGATCTCAAGATAAAATAAATGTGTTTCTTAACAAAGTTTCCTTCGACCAAAAAACACAATACATTCGCAATAAGCAATTCACAAAGATTTTCGTGTGAATTGTGTGCACTCGCCCAATACAACGGACGGCAACATTTGTATGACCGTTTTCCCAAAGGTGTGTTCGTTCGTTAGAGCATATCAATCACAATAATTCAGTTCACTTAATTTAATAATCGAAAATGTCTTTTACGTTGCGTCTCGTGTCATTTTATTCCTTCAAGTTGCGAACTCAACTGACATTTTTCGATCGTTCGTCTCGCTCTGTAGCGAAGGTGCGACAGAGACAGCGGGATCGGATCGTAATTGGGTTATCTTTTTATTAAAATTTGTTATTAAGAACACTTGCACGAAAAGCACGTTCAATTTAAAATGTTTTCACAATTAACATTCAAATCCTTGCAAAAATCGTATCTTCACTTGAACACTCTTGATTGCATTGCTCAAACACAAACCGTTCTTCTAATTGAAATTTTCTATTCATAGTGGCGGCCATTTTTATTTAATTTAAAAATTTTGCACATAAATAAATATTTCTAACAATCGCTAACTGCGAAAACAATTTGATTTAATTAAGAATGATTTAAACTTTGTGAATAATTATATATTTTAGGAAATAACTTAGGTACCATTTGTTCCACTGAGACCCCAATAGTCTTCCATGTTTGTGAATCGGTGGCCACTAGCGAACTACTGTCTGAGCCCGTCCAACACGTTCAGAACCTCTCATTATACAAATGCACCGAACATTGTCCACCATACGAAGTAACTCTAATTAAATAAGATCTCTAGATCCAGTGGCGGACGATTCCCTATTGCAGCATCATTTGCATCTGGGCAATATTTTCGGCCCTGAACTTTGCGATTCTGGGCTGGACTAGTGTAGTCTAGAAATCAATTCTTTGTCCTTATAGTATTTACCCCAGATAAGCCCTGTTTTCTGATAAATTTGCACTTAGACCAGAGATCATTTTCTATCCCAGATCATATCTTGCTTAATCAATTCGACAACAAATTTTACTGTTTTATCAGGGCATGTCAACATCCTACAAAATCGATTAGTTTTGTTACGAAAAACAATACAAGACTTAAAGGAACCGGAATTCAAATAAAACCAACATGCAAAACAGACTAAACAATTCATTTTTGTAAACATATGGTTTTATTGTAAATATAAGCTGGAGTTGTTGCCAATACCTTTCTCATGAATCGCTAGTTCCACAGGAGTTTCATTTGAAAATGTCGACGCCTTCGCTGCTGCTCAATATGAGTATTCAGTTTTATATGAAATATGATTAACTTCGACTTATCACAAATTTGTTTATTTTTAAATAAATAATTGGGAAGATATTGCATGGTAGTGTAAACACTTTGTCCTAACAACTGTATAGTATAGTGTCAGAGTACATAAGAATTTGTCTGTACGGTTTCGTATAATATTTACAATTCAACAAAACCAATTATTAGGAAAACGCTTTAAATTGAATTTAAATTCCGCTCTATCACATTAAATACTTGCAAAATGGAAAATAAAGGTATATAAACTCGCAATAAGTGGATGCAAATATAACGAAAGTAATAACTCCTTAGGAAACGCAATTATGAATAAAGCAAAGTACCAACGGATTTGCGGATCCTAGTAATCTACTTTATCGTCCGTTAACCTGTTTAAAAGCGAGGGCCGGAGATGTCCGTTAGACCTGTACAAAGGCTTTACCTGAGCATTCCTCTAGGACGGATTCCATTATTTCGAGCGTCGCGAAATTAGTGCTCATCCAATCAGGCTGATGTTCTTGTTGACATTGATTTGCCCCCCCCCCCCCCCCTCGATTGCTGATCTGTTTCTTGGGGCCGTCCGGTTAAATTCCTCTAACAAGAATGATGTTTTGTCTTCACGGCGGTGAATGATATCATCAGCCACATCGGTGGATGGTATCATTAACCATATATGTGACCGTATTGGTGCTCCTCTTCATACATCAATGGGGACACGCTTATAAGGCATCTTTTAAGCTGCTTATTCCTAAGGAGACGTAGTTGGATCAATTGTTGAGCCGCAAGACCACCATGCCTCCCCGTGAGCTTTTATTAAGAAATTAAAATAATCCACTCCGTCTCTGGGCAATGCAAAAACAGGACTTTCAAGTTTCCTCACTTCCCTTACCCTAATTCCCTTCCGACCAAAACCATGCTAATGCATCAAAGGGTTGTCCCCTAGGATTTGCCCACATCGTATATAAAAAAAAAGGAATGGCACTCTGCAGTGTTAACTTCATAACGTAATCTCCGAATTCTATTGTACGTCCCTGAATCTTTGCCCTGTTTTTTCACTTTAAAAACTTTTGCCAACGAGGTCTCAGTGTACTACGCCAACGTAACCGGCTTGAGTTCCAAAACGGCTAGGCTTTTTGTTATCTCGGCCGATTCTGGATTCGACGTTATATGCCTCTCTAAAATTTGGCTTTGCGGTAAGATTCTTAACATGGAACTTTCTGATTCTGAATTCCGGGTTTTCTGTCGAGATCGCTTTTTATCTTGCGTGAATGCTCATACGGACGTAGGCGTTCTTTGTGTGGTGCAAGGTGGGTTGTCGTCCCCATTGAGATTCTTGTCACTCAGGCCTTGGAATATGTCTGCGGCTCCCTACAGTTTCTTAATAGGATCATATAGGATCATGTAGGTTCCACCTGCTTCACCGTCTTTAGTGCATGATCTTCTGTCTTCGGCCGTGGAGTGGACATGATATTTCCATGCGATGACCTCTTGTGTGATTTAAATATGCCATCCGCTATCTAGGAGTATACCCTCGACGATGATAATTTGCTGCCGCATGTCTCAGCTTCAGGGTGCTTTTCTGGGATGTGTTTCTTCTGCAAAACTATGGTGAAGGGAATTTTGTATCCATTGCTTCCTTAGTCTGACTTTCATTGTGCTCTTTTAATGAATGAAACTCTAACAGATTTCTTATGCGACTGATTTTTCGCGAGGGTAATAATGATTGTACAATAGAGTTTCTTTTTCGAAATTATATTTTCATGTTGGCGTTGGCTTAAGAAGTCTCTAAATCATTATAAAAATCTTAAAAATAAGGCTTGTAGGAGGTTCTGTCTCTCTCATAGTGACGAAGATCATCTTATTTATTCGGATCTGCGTGTCCGTTACACTTCTGAGGCCGAGCTTGCATTTCGTAATTATCTTACTGAGGCTGTCATATTAGTTTAGGTGGTTTTAATATTTTAAAGAACTATCCTCCGACTTCCTTATCGTTTAAATGTTATTTGACGAAGCTTCGATTATGATGAATATTATGAAATTTCACCCGGTCCCGGTTCCGATGGTATTCCTGTGTGCGTCCTAAAGAATGGTGCGCAGTCTCTTGCTCCCTGTCCTTGCTTATGTATGTAACTCGTTTATGTCCTGCAGTATTTTTCTTAAATTATGGAAGTCATTCACCATGTTTCCTCTTTACAGAAAGGGTAAGAAGGACGATATCTCCAATTATAGACCCATTGCTAATTTCTCTGCTATCGCGAAGCTTTTCGAAGCAATAGCAGTGATGTTCTTAGTTTTCACTGTTAATCGGATCCTTCCAGCATGATTTTATCAATGGCAAATTAACGACTAGTAATCTTGTGGAATAATCAAACTATTATATTTCTGCCATCGATGTTAGTAAATAAGTTGATTGTGTGTGTACCGATTTCAGTAAAGCCGTTGATCGCCCTGATCACAAGTTGCTTGTTTTCAAACTTACTATATTGGGTTTTCCATCTCATTTCGTTCAATAGATATCTGCCTATCTCTCTTCTCGAACACAGCCTATTCTCTTTAGGGGTTTTCTCTCGGGTGAAATACTAATCACTTCTGCTGGTATACCACACGTTGGTAATTTTGTCCCTCTTCTGTTTATAATTATTTTATCAATGGCATTGGCTCCATCTTAGCGAACTCGAAAGTTTTTTGCTATGCAGACGATACTAAAATTTGTCGGGTTGTATCTGACGTTAATGATTGTTCTGCACTGAACTCTGATCTTGATTACTTTAATTCTTGGTGTATTGCGAACAATATGCTTCTGAATGCTGCTAAGTGTACGTTTCTCTCGTATTCTAGAAGGAAGGATCCATTGATGTATGATTATTCTGTCACTGACAACTTGCTAACCAGACTGGATAGAGTAAGAGATCTTGGTGTTATTTTTGATCCGCAGTTGTCTTTCGTTGATCGCATAAGTTTGGCCTGAGTTGGAGAGGCTTGGGCTGCTGTCTTTGGACTTTACTTTGCTTTATCTTGAATGTCTTGCAAGGTCTTGTGGGTCCACGTCGCCGAACTGACTATGGTTTGAATGAGACGTTGACGTCAGTGTCATGCCTTTTCAATTGCTTTTATAATCGCATCTATGTAAATCTTTGGCAATTTAAGGCGAGGGATCAGCTGCATTAAAGTCGTTGTTGGTTCCAGAATTTGTTATATTAAAATGTTATTCAAAAATTTGAAATTTTTTTTTAATTAGAATTAACCCTTCTAACACAGAAGCCGTACTTCTTTGGCAGAAGCCAAGAATCACTTCACCTATTCCATCAAAACGATGAAATGAGGCTCCCACACCAGCATACAGAGGAAAAAATAACAAAAAGTGCTCGCACCACTCCAGAAACGTATCTAAGTCCTTTTAAAAAAGGGCGGCGTCACCACAATCCTTAACATAAGAGAAATCCTATCGAGAAGAACAGGGGGAAACCCAGCCTCCCGAGTTTAAACATGATGCCATAATTACTAGATCATCCGCAAAGGCAACTGCTGTGAACTCTCTTTCTCTAAGGCAACCAGGATTTCGTCCATCACTGCTAGCCACAGAAGTGGTGATAGTAGCCCTCCCTGCGGTGTGCCACTACAGACGGACCTTTGGCTCACTAGATCACCAATGTTGGAGCTGACTATCCTGTTGTGAAGGAAGAAATTAATCCAGTCACATAGACCCTTTTTAATACCAGGGTTCTTCAGTAGAATATATATTTCTTCCGTCTTCAGATTGTTGAAGGCTTTATCAATTTCTAAGAAAGCATCCAAGCTGTACTCCTTGTACTCCCGGGACCTCCTCAACGGCTTTTCCTCTGCTGTAGGTGTGCTAATTATTTGGAGTATAGTGACACTGCCTATTCACTATTAAAAAGCTTCATTTCTCTATAAAATAATGAATTTTGGGAGCGTGCAAATTTAATCAATATGTTCGCTAAATTTTAAGTTGTCGTCAATTATAACTCCGAGATATTTTATTTTTGTCACACGTTCCAAAAGGCTTATATCTATTTGCACTATAATATTGTCTTTATGAATAAGTCGTTTATTGGTAATCATCATCCACTTAGTTTTCGGTACATTAAGTTTAAGTTTATTACCTTTAAGCCATTCATTCAAATTGTCTTAGTCTTCATTAATTTTACATACAACTGTATCTACTTCTTTACCTGCACAGAATACTAAGGCATAGTCCGCAAATAACATAATATCGCTATCTTCAATTACACTGACAATATCATTTATATAAAGCACGAATAAAATTGGGCCCAATTTGGTTCCTTGTTCTATCTACTGTCTCAAACGCTCTCTTAAAATCTAAGAACACAGCTGCGATTGTCTCGCCATTATTTTAACTTTATTTCCATTTATATAGCACCAAATTTAACGAACGTTCTTGTTCAATCAATAAGTTATTATTTACAATATGCTCATGTAATTGTTCATGAACTGTGTTTTTCATAATTTTCTCACAAGTCTTAAAGACGTTAATGGGATGATAATTTTCCTCCTATAAAGGTTTCTGTATTTTAGGTATAGGTGTTATGATTGATTCTTTCCAAATATTTGAAAAAATCCCTTTCTCTATAGAGTCATTTATTATTTGCACAAAAATCGGTCCAATTACAGGAAATACGTCCTTAATATATAGAAACATCTATATGCTATATGGACATGATTCCCGAAATGCTTCGCTAGCACATCGGTAGCAATATCGACCGCATTGCCACCTGCTGAAGTCGTTTTCAATATATTCGATCCTGTCACGGACAACCTCGCTTCCCTGTCTATTTCTTATAATAGCAACAAACGTTTTATCCATAAGGATCAAGAAACGTCTTCCTCCACCTTTTGGTCCTTCCCTGCTGTAACTTCCCAATCCCCCATCGGAATCTCGGTTTGGTTCTTGAAGTACCTTTATCTCAGGTTCAACGCTCCTCCGTGTTCATCTACATCGACTCAGACTCTTGAGATTTCTAGTCTAGCTGAAGCAGCCTTCCATCTATTCTGAATGCTTCCGAAGAACCACCCGCCTTTTCCTCCGATGCACTTGGAGTGGTATCACCCTTTATATTTTTATTTAAGACCTTAAAACTTGAAAAAAAAAAGTATTTTTTCACACTGAAATGTTGGCCTTGTCCACAATAAAGGCAGGTAATGTATGACTTAACCTTGAATGATTTTCCTTTGTGATTCTGTTAAACCCTTATAAATAATGACAATTGCAAAAACGAATAGTTCAAACTGTGAGAAAAAAAATTTAAAAACGTCTCCACAAAAATGCTCTAATTGGTTTTTTTTTTGAATAAAATTTCAAGTAAAAAGTTATAACGCCTTTTGATAATAATATAACGTGAAAAGGTTAGTTGTAAGTAATTTAATTTGCTTGAAAAAATCTTCATATAAAATTATTATACGACTTACGGTTACTGAGATAACATATCGCCCAAAAACTTTGTACCATTATTTTCAAAATGTTGGCAGAATTGGGTGGTGGGGCCAGAGACTGAGTTTTATACTCACCACCAGCCCCCCTATAGATCCAAAAAATATCTTTGCCTACCCAACGCGTTTCATTAAACTACCATTTGCCTGAACTTATAAAAAGTAATAAATTTCCGTTCCATAGATCCATCCTGCTTTAATATGGAATTTTAGTATAGATCTGGTCGTTTTGCTCTACAATCCTCCTGTACCCGTACCCGATTTATTCCAGTCGCTGGTGTTTCGACCCCTTTCTGGACTCTACAACTGGTGCAAAAGTCATTCACTAGCCGAAGAGGTCTTCTGACATCGTTTCCTATGGTCCTGTCATTACACCTAGTAGATTTATAGTATCGATTCTACTTTCACATTTGAAGTATCTTTTTCGAGTACGGGTAAAATGTCTGGCTTCCTGAGCAAGCACAGATCTGCTGAGGTGCTGTGGAGTCTTGCAAATGCTCATGCACCCTTTACGATTGTAGAAGGTTAATACTCGTTTAATATGCATCCCAGGACTCTCCTCTCTTTGTACAATTGAACAGGGTCTTGAGTTTCAAAAACCTTTCATTTCTCCAGAGAACGTCTCTTTGACTGGACTTCACTGTGATGGAATAACAGTGCCTAAATGCCGTAAACATATATTCGTTGATTAGACCTTCCGTAAGCTCGACGTCTTGAAGAGATGACAGTGCCTAAATGACGTAAACATGGATTCGTTGACTAGACCTTTTGTAAGTTCCACGGCTTCAGGAGACCTGATCGTGCACATGATATCACTGAATCCACTATCCAGTACCTCTCCAAAGGTAACCTAGTCAGTGTTCTTAGGCACTTTATGTACTCTTAAAAGGAAGTTTAGTGAGATATGGAAATGTATATGATGAAAAATATAAAAGCTGTTAAGAATGAGTTAGAAAGCGTCATAAATCCGCACATACCGAGATTTTACGCAGTCATAACTGGAAGTAAGAAACTTCATCATTCACATTTGGTGGACAGCAAACTTTTGTAGGAAAGATGCGCGAACAAAGCAGTAATGTTTGTAATAGTACAGTAAACTAACTTGAACAGTTAAATGTTTGCTTAAAGTGCAGAAAACAAAAATAGTTTTTAAAAAAAAAAAGTTGAACCGACTTCACAGAAAGCGCTGAAAAGCATAAAATAATTTTTAATTTTATATCTATTACGACATTTTGAAGTCGGTGGAAATCAAACAAACCAAACAACTACAACAAAAGGATTTAATCGTCCTTTTTTATGATCCCCTGAGCTGAAACGTTCAGGTGGTATTATGTATTATCTTCAATTGTGGTTCTGTAGTTGTTTTATTTGCACCGATATCAAATTAAAAATTATTTTATGCTTTTCAGCGCTTTTTGTGAAGTCGGTTCAACTTTTTTTTAAAAAACTATTTTATTTTTCACTTTTTAGTGTCTTCTACTCTATACAACGAAAAAAGAACCATCCAAATCGGTCCACGCGTTAACAAGTTAGGTTCAAACCCCTACCCCTACCTCCATCTCACTAAAATGTTTTTCTCGTGGTATCAATCAAGGAACATACTCTCCCCAGCTGAAAAAGAATTATCCAAATCGGTCCACGCGTTACGAAGTTAGACTACCCTTTCCCCCTTCCTCACCCTACACTAAATTTTTTTTCTCCTATTAGCAGTGGGGGATCATATTCTGTACAACAAAAAAAGAACCATCCAAATCGGTCCACGCGTTATAGAGTTAGGATCCACCCGCCCCCCCCCCCCTCAACCACAAAAAAAATTTTACAAGGTACCAGTCATCAAAATCGGTCAACGGCATTACGAAGTTATGCCCGGTCAGACATAAAAAAAACAAACCAAAAAAGCAATATACACGTCGAACTTATAACCTCTTTGTTTTTCAGAAGTCGGTTAAAAAGAACTCGACAAAGAGAACACCGGAAATTCAATACAAGGTGAGAGTTATCTGTTTGTACGACGGTAAATTGCAACGCCGTTATCGAACTAACGTTAATCGGCATTTCCGGATGTGCAACGGCGAGAATAAGATGTTAAAAAGTTATCGTGTACAGAAACACGAAAGTCGAACTGTTTTGCTAAGCTAGCGATGTTAATCAAAGAAAGAAGCTGTGATAAGAGAAATAACCCAGTCTTGGAAGATTGTGAAACACGACATGAGTTCTGGAAGAAAAGAATAGATAGCCTCAACATAAGTTAATGAAAGCAAAAGAATGGATAATTTACAGTTTACATGCTTAACGAGAGTAACTGTCGTGGAAACATAATATTCTTCAAGACAACTACGGGCAACTGCAGTAAGTTGGTTTGTCTTTAAACTTAATTAAAATTTTATTTTTAATAAAGTTAATTTAGATCAGCTGTTCAAGGAAAATCTAAAATGTAGAATGAAGAGCTAGAAGAGTGTCAGGACTAGATGTCAGTAGGAAAAGTGTATAGACCGAGCAGTTCTATGAGGAGAAAGTGTAAAGTATATGAGAAACTTTTTTGGACTCGTGGTCGTCGATTCTATGGTTCTTCTGGATGGAAATGCGGTGTGTTGATCGCTTTTCTAGCTATAAGAGGAGCACGATCGCAGCAGTCAGTGTACTACCAATAACAAAGTATACATTGTACGGTCTACATATATTCCACCATGGATCGCCCTATGATTGTTATAAGTTGATGTCTACTTGTGTCGAAGGACTGGCTGATTTGCTGCTTCCGTCGGATGACGTTATGCTTCTTCTTCATCTTTTTCGGCTGCTCCACAGTACATTTCGGCCTTCACAGATTCCATTGCCTCTTGCGGTTTATCACAGGCATGTGACGTGATGAATGACTCAGGCAATTTCTGGATTTGGTGTTGTCAACTGACTGCTCGAGTACTGTCGTCAGGCACTGTCTATCTTCCTTGGTTCCTTAGTTTCGTCATCATCCGGAACTGCATGTTATTCTTGGTTTTGATCCTGTATTGACGGCATCTTCTGATTCAAGTAATTTTTGTTATAACTTTAGCAAGGCTGAGTATTCTAAACTTAATGATTGGCATTTTGTCTCTGATGGGACATGTTCTAAATGAGCGTGACATTAGTAATGTTGTAAGATTTTTTTACGATCTTTCTATATGTTTTGCAAATTGTCTTCCTGTTTCAAGGTCTCGTGGTTCGCGTATATATCAGCCTTGCCACAATAGTTCCGTGAAGCACTTAAAGAATCTAAAGAATAAAGCTAGGAAGCAGTTTTGTTCCTCAAGGAGTACTACTGACTACTTCGTTTACTCCATGTTACGCAACCAATTTTGCTATGCACTTGATATATCTTATTTTGACTTTTCAGAGAGAATTAAATCGACATTGCGTGTTGAGCCTAAACAGTTCTGGAGGTTCGTAAATTCTAAACGTAATTGTGATGGCTACCCTTCTGTGATAAGTTTTGGTGACGTCGAGAGTGACGTCGAGTTGACGACTGCCAATCTATTTGGCGAATTTTTTAGCACCGCATTTTTGACTACAGACTGTGATACTAGTCATAAGGATTTTATTCATATGACGAGGCTTGTGCCGACTACTCTTGAAACCAAGGACCTAGTGTTTGACGATGATACTGTCCTAAAGCATATTTCTGGTTTGGCTGATAGTTTCTTGTGTGGTCCTGATGGTATCCCTGCTTGCTTTGTTAAAAGCTGTCGCATGTAAATGAAAAAAAAAACATATCAAACTATCGCCCCATTACCAATTTATGTTGTATTAGTAACATTTTTGAAGCTCTGGTGTGCAATGTTCTTAACTTTCACTGCAAACTTTTTCTGGCTCCTTTCAGCATGGCTTCATGAAAGGTAGATCTACTACGAACTAACCTGCTGGAATCCTCAAATTGCTGTATTTCTGCCATTAAGGCTAGTAAGCAGGTCGACTGCATTTTCACGAATTTTAGCAAGGCCTTTAACAGAATTAACCATAGTGCTATCTTTTTAGGGTTTCCATCAATTTTCGTTAATTGGATTCCTTCCTATCTGTCTGTTTGTTTCGAGGTACACTTTCTAACGATATTTATACCACCTCCGGTGTTTCTCAAGGTAGCCATTTAGGACCAATGCTTTTTATCATTTAAATCAATGATGTATCCTTAATTCTCCCCAGTTCGATAATTCTATGTTACGCTGATAACGCCAAAATTTCCCGCGTTATTTTAAGTGTGAATGACTGTGCACTATTAAACTCTGACTGAGACCCCTTTCATAATTGGTGTCCCACAAACTTCCTTCCTCTAAATATTAGCAAGTGCATTACGATTGTTTGATTGTTCTCTCGATCAAGGAATGCAGTGCACTTCAATTACACCTTAGACGGTGGCTCTCTGAACAGACTTGACAAGACCAAAGATTTGGGGGTCGTGCTAAATACAACCTTTTCATTTGACGACCATATCAACACTATTGTAAACAAAGCTAATTCTGCTCTGGGCTTTGTCAAACGATGGTCTAAGGTGTTTGATGACCCATATACAACTAAACTCCTTTATGTTACGTTTGTTAGACCTGTTTTGGAGTATGCTAGTCCTGTGTGGTCTCCCTTTTATTCGACTCATATTAATCGCATTGAGGCTGTACAGCGTAGATTCGTAAGATTTTCCCTTCACGGCCTTCCTTGGATCAATCCTCTTCGGCATCCTCCCTATGCTAACTGATTAAAGCTTATTTCATTGGAGTCCGTTGAAAGTAGACGCGTCAACTCTAGAACTGTTTTTGCCTTCGATTGCTTTCAAAGCGCGGTTGATTCCTCCGAACTGCTGTGGGCTCTGTATTTATCGGTTTCTACTCGCTCCTTGAGGAACCAAAGCTTTCTCCATATTCCCCACCACACTTGTCGAGATTCAACTGAAGAATCAGCTTTGTTAGGGTTACTTTTTCTTTTTCTTATGTAATTATATTGTTATTTTTGATGTAATAATCAATATTTGATGAATCTTAATAAATAAATAAATAATAAATGCTTTTTCCTCTATAGGATCTCGTCCAGATGTAGATAGAAGGAGGACTCTAACGCTTGTTCGGGCAATACTCGGCATGATGGGATGAATGAAGTCTTACACAGACAGACCTCTAAGATTTCCTCTGATGCTTATTCGGTCACCAGTCGTGATGTGATCGGCTTTGTTATTGATTCATTGCTAAGCTGTATCTCAATAAGCACCTTTATGTTTAAAGTACATCCGCACACAACTGAGGATGATACTGTTAGTGTTAGCCATGTTTTATTGCATGCAGATGTTCCGCGAAATGGCATTTCTTGCAGTAGAATTAACTCAACCAGCATTTGTTCCTCCTAACACTTTTCTCGTCTTAGATATGGTATTACTTCTGTAAGCCTAGTCCTAGGGCGTTTGAAAAGTTCGTAGCCTAACCAGTAAAATTAAAAGCTATAATTTTTTAATTTATTTATTTTTCAACGAATTCACCTCCGAGTTCAATACACTTTTTCCATCGGCCTGGCAACGCTTCTATACCAGATTTAAAAAAATCTTCATCTAAGCTGCTAAGTGGTTTTTAAGCTTTGGAAATAGATAAAAGGCTGATGGAGCTAAATCAGGTAAATACGGGGCGTGGGGTAACAATTTAAAGCTACACTGATGGATTTCTGTCATGCTTTAAACTGATGTGTGAACTCGCGCATTATCCTGGTGAAACAAAACTTTTCTTCTTAGCAAAGCAGGCCGTTTTTCTTTAATTCCTTCTCCGCAGCCGATTTCAATAGTAAGCAGAGTTTATAGTTACACCTTTTTCTAAGTAATCAATCCACTGTAATTATACCCTATGAATCCCAGAAAACTGAGGCCATTACTTTTCCGGCGAATAAAACCACTTTTGCCTTTTTTGGAATAGGAGATCCTGGTCTTTTCCACTGTTTATACTGCAACTTTGTCTCTGGAGTATAGTTATGCACCCAGGTTTCATCCATGGTTACAAATCTTCCAATAAATTCTTGTGGATCAGCCCCAAAAACAGGTCTAAGCAGTCGCGGGCAATCGTCAGTCGCACGTGTTTTGTTCAACTGAACGCAGCAGAGGCACCCATCGCGCAGACACCTTGGAAAAGTATAATTCATATATGATTATGTGATGCGTTCATTCAGTTAAGATGCCAATAGTGTCAGCTATCTCCTTAACAGTCAATCTCCGATCAGATAGAATCATGTCACAAATTTTTTCGTATTATCATCGGTGGTTGGCGTTGATGGTCGGCCACTACGTGGGTCAATTTCAACGCTTTTACGACCACGTTTGAACTCCGCCACCCACTTTTTCACGGTAGCATACGAAGGTGCTGATTCACCTAAAGTTTTTAACATATCTTCATAAATCTCTTTTGGTGTTAAACCTTTCTTATTCAAGTACTTAATAACTGCACGACATTCGATTTTTTCAATTTTCAAAAATCGTCAAAACTTGTTCGACAGGATCGTGTGAGGAATCGTAACAAATGCAATGAAGCGAATGAAATTTTATACCGTTACTTTTTAATTTATTTATTTAAGCTTAATACAAGCTATTACATAAAAACACAAGCTATAACTTAATACTAATTCTGCAAACTATAATAAATGATAAGTAATAATAAATAAATAAAAAGTATAAGCTACAATATGAGCTATAAATACAGTAGATACTGGCAGAAGGCGTAGGGAAGAAGAATTAAGGTAGGCGATCAAGATCAAGATTGGCGGGGTCAAGATATAAGGCTTTGTGAAGGGATGATTTACTCAGATGGAAGCCAAAAGAGAGAAGGTCGTTGACTTTTCGTAACATCCTGGTAATTGGCTCGCTTTGACCGTAGTTTGTGCGATGGCGGTCGAGTCGGAAAAGGGGATTGGACCTAAGGTTACGGGAATTGGTATAGATGGGTAAAGATTGCAGAATTGAAGGGCAGTCTATGACACCAGTTAATAATTGATAAATGAAGAGAATGTCGGAAACATCACGACGTTTGCTTAGAGGTTGTAAGTCGATCAGTTTCAGACGGTTTTCATAGGGTAGAAGGTTGAATCTGTCAACCTACGGAAGATCACGTAGAGCGAAGCGAATAAACCTACGCCGGACAGATTCAATCCTATTAATGTGAGTTGTTTGTGTAGGTGACCATACCTGGCTGGCATATTCAAGGAGAGGTCTAACGAAGGAGACGTAGAGACATTTGGAAAAATAAGGATTGGAGATCTCTAGAGCACTGCTTCACAAACCCTAGCGCGGAGTTAGCTCTGTTAATTATGCTGTCAATGTGGGAACGGAAATCGAGTTCACTATCACAGATTATTCCTAAGTCACACAAAGAGGTAACGATAGGGACTGGTACGTCGGTTAACATATAGACTCTCGGGGTGGTGGTAAGACGCTTGCGGGAATAAGAGATGGACTGGCATTTAGAGACATTGAGCTCTAGAAAGTTTTTCATGCACCATGTGGTGAATGAATCGAGGTCTTTTTGCAGGAGAAGACAGTCGGTTGTGGAGGAGATATGTTTGATTATTTTCATGTCATCAGCATAAATGGATAGCTCTGAGTGTTTGATGATACATTCGACATCACTTATTGTAAGGATAAAAATCAATGGGCCGAGGTGGCTGCCCTGAGGGACGCCGGAACGAGCGACAATAGGGTTAGAAATGGATGAGCTGAAAAGAATATTGTACTGACGGTTATTGAGGTAGGATCGAATCCAGGAGATGAATCTGGGGGGAAGCCTAGGCGATCAAGTTTTAAAATACTATGTACTATTGAATAATGTAGCTTTAAAATGAAAATTATATGACGTTCCGACCTACGTTAGTCTACGAACTTTCCAAACGCCCCACGTAGTAAGATGAGTTGAATGGCGTTCGTGCTTCCTTTGTTCTTTGGAGTCTTTTCTGCTTTGACCCAATGTATTTAAATCTATCTTACCCTAACGATTTTTTAATTTGGTAAAAGCTGACTATTCCGTAATGAGAAAGTGGTTGACAAACTATGGTTAGAGCAATATTCTTAACAAACACGTCATCGATAAACCTGATAAATTGAATTAGTTTCTTGTGCTCTAAGCGTTATAATGTGCCACGTCTGTAAGAACTTCAAAAATAAAGCATATGAAAGAGATATTGTTCCTCGAAGAGTAATTATATGGCTTATTCTTACCTTTCTGATTGATTTGTTGCTGGCTCCACGGCCGCCTATTAAAAATATATCTAAGAAGATAGAGCTACTTTTCTCGAAAATCCTAAATTAATAATTCTAAGCATAAATCTGTCAGTTTTCCTTGATCCTTATCGGTAAAACAGATAGTGTTGACCTTTCAATACTATATTCAAACTTATTTCCAATTTGGCTACAGTTTCTAATCTGGGTCGGATGACATCACACCTCCATTCCTCTCTTGTCTGTGCTTCGTTGTTTGTTTAATTTATCTTCCCACAGTAGTGTCTTTCCTAAGTTATGAAAACTTTCTCGGACTTTTCCCGACTAAAACAAATTATTTTACTACTTACCGATATGTTTCCAATCTATCTGGAGTTAGTAAAATCTTTGGGTAAATGATTTCTGATACACTTTATTTCTATTGTAAACTATTTATAGGTTCCTTTCAACATGACTCTTCCAGAGGTACCTAACTCCATAACTACCGACCTATTGGAGTTCTGAACACTTCGTATCCACTTTTAAAGTACGTTAACATTATTTTAGTAGTGGGTTTGGTAGTACTTATCACAGAGTGCTTTTACTCAAACTTATTCTGTTAGATTTCCGATTCCGTTTGTTAATTGTTTTAGTCCCTACTTGTCTGACCGCAGCTAATAAGATAAATTCTGCTTAGGTTTACGCTAGGCCCGTAGAGACAAAATTCAGGCCCGGGGAGTACCACATACGGGCCCCCGTGAAAGTAATTTTGGGCCCGGGACTAAGCGTTTACGGGACCATATACAATCGAATGAATGACTTTCAATTTAAAATCTGTCTAGTATATTACACTTTTTCGATCGTGAAACATTTTTTATATATATAATTGAAATGGAAAAAATTTTCTGTTGATAACTTAGATGACGGGGCTCTTTTGAAAGCCCGGTCCCGGGGGGGTTACCCCCTTCGCCCACCCCCCCTCTCGGTGACCCTGGTTTAGTTTTCAATAGAATAATGCTGTTAAATTGCCTTTATGCAAGGACATAATATCCACGGACACAGTAAAGACTCGCGACTCAGGCTTTAACGAATTCGAATAAATGAGCTGTGCACGACATAGCCCAGGTATGGTGACAATCTATTTTTTGAATTTCATCAAAAGATGACTTAGTACTTCACTGTACACTGTGTAACTAGTGTAGAAGAGAAAGGAGCATAAGTTTAATTAACAAAAATGTTATATCTGTTGTTTGGTTTTATATATATATATCGTACAAGATATTTATATGTAAATTGTTTTAGGTAAGTAAGTCACATTCCTACCTATGCTATTCCAGGACAAGAACTCTTCCTCAGCATTTCTAATTAAAGCATTGCAGATAATTTTTTAATTATGAAAACCAAAGTATTGTCCCTTCTTACGACAAATTTGCTCCAAAGGTTTTGAAATTCTTTGATTATTCCTCCATTTCAATTATATTAGGCATAATAAATTCAATTGAAATAAAACGTCATCTTAAAATACAAAAGCGGAAGTGATGCACACAAAAACCACCAAAAGCTTCTTGCAGGGTTGCCCAAAATTGGTTTTCTTCTTTTTTGCCAACAAAAGGTGTTCGCACCAAAATGTCATAAAAGTGACAGTAGTAAAAAGTCAATTGTGTTTTTTTCTTGTAAAAATCGTAATGTCACTGGAACAAAACATTCTCAAAGACACAAAAATTAACAAAATATGCAGAGCATGCCTCGGACAATGTGGAGAAATGCGTCCACTTTACGGCTCATGTCTGGATGACATGCTAAGATCCATCGCACAAGTGGAAGTAAATGAAACTGATAACTCCCAAGTTTCCTAAGAAATTTACAAAAATATTTTTCTCTACGTACAGGTTCAATCTGGTGATGGGCTTCCCGAGTCTATGTGCTTACAGTGCGTTCTTCAAGTAAGTCGAGCGTTTAGATTTAAAAAGCAATGTGAACGTTCTGATCACGTCTTAAGAAACTGCCTGGCACAACAAATCGAAGACGAATATTTGTCTGTAGATATTCCAGACCAAGATGAAAAGCCTTATAGCCCTCAAACCATTATTCCAGAGGAGAAATGTCTTCTTATTTTCGAGGATCTTCAAGCACAGCAAGAGGTCTTTATAACAAATAATGAACAAAATTCTGTGATACCGAATAATATCGTACAAGACGCCCAGGTAAACGCTGCTCTTAAAATAGCACTTTCTGATGAAAGTGTTAAAGTTACAAATTTCGTAGAACACAACGATATTGAACAAGTTTCAGATATACTCCGTAAGTTATTGCATGACATAAGAGTTCGTCTAATTGACAATTTTTAGTAACCGAAAATACTCCTACGACCACTGCGGTTTTTCAAACACTTCCGCCTGAAGGTGACCTCAGTGAAATGAATGAAATAGAAGAGAAGGTTTTCCGTTCTTTAGATTACAACAAAAATAGCTAAAAAAAACTTTTCAGGAGAAGGATGAAGATAATTTACGTTCAACAATAAGCTTTCAATGTCATGTCTGCAATAAAGTTTTTCCAAAACGACGTATGTGGAGACGACACCTCAAGATTCATGATCCGGTGAAACCACACGTTTGTAAAGAGTGCGGAATGTCATTTACTGAAAGTTCAAATCTTAAAAAGCACATGAAGAAGCACACAGGAGAGCTGCGGAATGTTATAGGGAAACCGAACTTATGTTCTGTTTGTGGTATGTTAAATTTCTTAACGCTGAAAAATTATAAATGTTTCTACTTTTTAAGGAAAGGGATTTAAGTGGGCCAGTTCTTTATCAAAGCACATGAATCACCATACCAAGAAGAAAATACTCAATTGTCCGCATTGTCCAAAATACTACGTGGAGAGTAGATCACTTCGAATACACTTGCGGACGCACACTGGCGAGAAGCCGTACGTCTGTGACGTTTGTGACAAAGGGTTTACTCAAATGTGCAATTTAGAGAAACATGTCCGAGTTCATACGGGAGAAAAGCCGTTCCTGTGCCCAATTTGCGGCAAAGGTTTCTCTCAAAGCGGGTACGTAGCTGTTCATTTGCGATCCCACACTGGAGAAAAACCATATGTGTGTTCCGAATGTGGGAAGACATTCGCAGGTAGGAATATGATTAAAATAATTCTATGTATAAACTCATCCGAATTCTCTTAATAATTTTAGGATCAAATTCGCTTGCGATTCATAAAAAAATTCACACGGGAGAAAAACCGTTTGTTTGTAATATCTGTAAAAAGGCTTTTACGCGCCAGGAATCGCTTGCAATTCATATTCGGACACACACAGGAGAGAAGTCTCACTTATGCTCAGTGTGCAATCGAGGCTTTACCTGTTCAAGCCACCTGACAATTCACATGAGGACTCATACAGGAGAAAAGCCATACGTGTGCAAAATATGTGCAAGAAAATTCGTTAGTTGCAATAGCCTAAAGGTAAAATTTATACCTTTATAGTCTAGAGGTGTAAACCACTTTCTTTCTAGGCACACACTAAAACTCACGACAAAGATAAACAGCATGAAGTCAGTTTTAATGAAATTCAAACTGTGATCGCCACAGGGTCGCCTGAAAACCAGGGCGCAATTATGGTCCTTCAAGAACAGGTAAAGTGCGGTAACCAGAAGTTTTCAATACTAGCGCTGAACCAATGAAGATGGTTTTTAACAAGTAATTTCAATAAATCCCAATTGTCAAAAACTTTCTGATATTTAATACTTATACCGTTATCGGTCTAGTGGGCAAACAATTTCTATTTACAGCAGTTAAACTTGAAAACACAGTTCATGAAAACTAGTAAGAATGGACGATTCCCCGCAAAACTTGACAGTTATTGTGGTAAAACTCCTTGCTGGAATCCTAATGTCGGTTGCTGTTTCTTTAGCTCGTCCTGCATCTCGAGTGCCAGTTTTTTAAATTTTTCAGCCTTTTCTTCGTTTTTTTCTGTACCGTCTCCTCTTGCATACATTTGACTTAGATTTGCGCAGGCATACATGTTCCTCAATTCGCAGGCTTTATAAGCGAAATCAAATGCCTTCTTCATGTCCTTTGCTACAATATATTCCCCTGAACTTGTTAAATTTCCCTTTTCTGCATTTTTTTGTACGCCGGATATGTGCATTCCAGACAGATAAAAACATGCTGTAGCATTGTTCATTTCGCAACTTTTGCTCAGGTACTCAACTCCCTGAAATAGTTGTGAAATTAGTTTCGAATTTCATGAATCGATTCAATACCTTTGGAACATTCCTCTCAACTTCTTTTGGCATTGCTCTTGAGACCAATAAAAGACCGGCATGTAGACACGAGTCAGGGTCATCGAGTGCGCATCCTTTTTCATAATAGCTGTAAGCCTGTTCAGGGTCACCTTTACCTCCGCTTTTTCCTTTACCTAAAAAACTATAGTTGCCGAATTTGTAGCATGATTTTGCATAACGATAATCATCACAATTAGACCGGAAAACTTTTGAAGCTTTTTCGAAATCCTTTTTAATTCCTTCCAAGTAATCTCCAAGTAGATGGCAAACTTCGATAAGAAAAAATACATTACGAATTGTGTGTGGGAGGTTATGTACAATTTTCTGATATACCTTCCGGGTTTTTCTCTGAATAACATCCAAAACGGTACTCGATTCCTAACTTTTCTAAATACTCTTTAACATCTGATTCACTTTGTAGATCGTATGCCATATTTTACTTTATAATTTTGGATTAAAATATTCGTCAGTACCAGTACCTGAACAAAAAGGTTGTCAAACTCAGTGACAATCATATGACAGTTCTTTTGAGTTATCAGCACCGCTGTACCAATATCGCAGTTACGTAAGTTTTTGTTTTTATTTATTTTAATTTTTCATAAAATCTGAAGATACTCTTCAATAAATGACAAAAAACGGCATAAGCAAAGTGTTATTTTAAAACCCATTATTAACAACTGTTATAGCAACTTAGTAACGACTTCTTAAAATGTTGATAATGCAAATAATTTCCTGATATGAATTTTTCACTTGTGGACAAGATGTCGCTTTAGTAGACAAAAATTAAACGGAAATGTGGGTGATAACATTCAAACTGAAAATTGTTCTGCTTTAGCAAAGTAAAATTGTTTCTTTCGTTATTTCGTTATTAGGTTCAGTATAATGTTAATTGGTAATAAAACACTTCCATCTAATTCTTTATAGCTATACCATTAGCCAGCCTTGCCATGGAAATTATTAGGCTGTTATTTGCCGAACGAGTTCTTATTATACATTTTGAATCTTAGATTAAGAAAAGTGCACAATTTACGTGCACTTAAAAGTGCGCAATTGTAAGTGGTTTTACTATGAAACATAATTAATCAGATAATTATTGTACAGTTTGCTTTAAATATTCTTGGTTGGTTGGTTGGTTTTCGAGGGGGGAAAGATGTATATCTTTCATGCACTGAGGCCTTTAATGGCCCGTTGTACGCCCCCTGCTCGGAAGCGTACTCTAAAGTCCACTGTCGAGCCAACTGATCCCCGTAACGAATTAGATAATTCGATTATAACCCGATTTCTTAACTTCTGCTAAATCTTCGCAGTAGTATGTTCCTAAGATTCTAGATCTTTTTTGCGTATGAGCTGGGCATTGGCCGAGAACGTGTAATATGGTCTCGTCTTCTTCCCCACATCCCCTGAATAGACTAGTGTTCGCCCTTTCCATTTTTATGGCATGCGCCCTTAGTCTTGGATGTCCTTCACAAGGCCAACAAGACGTTTCAGTTTGGCTTTGTTAAGCTTAATGATCTTTTCAGATTCATGTGCATTAAGAGTTCCCCAAAACGCCTTTGTGTGTCTAGCGATATCGGATCCCACCCATTTTTCCTTGTGCCTCCTCGTTACCCATTCCATGGTTTGTTTTTTTAATTTATGGATGGGTATGCTCAGGTTGAGCATTATTGGAGTGTCCTCAATTGCGCCTCTCCGCGCCAGCTCATTTGCTTTTTCATTTCCTGTTATGCCACAGTGTCCCGGCACGTATATTGGGGTGACATCGTTTTGTCTCCCTAGCTCTGTTAAGGTCTGTTTACATCCCTCTATCGTTTTGGATTTTACCTCGGCGTCAGTTAGAGATTTGATGGACGCCTGGCTATCCGTGCATATTGCAATCCTAGAGGATCTTACTCCCCGTTCTATTAGCTGTTTAGCTCCTCTCTATCGCTGCGATTTCACATTGAAGAACCGAGGAGGAGTCGTTTACCCCTCCCCGTAACTCCTCGCACGATAACGTCGGGAACTGCGTTTTGAAGATTGCTTCTAAATTTGGGTTATCAGTTTTAAAGTCCCAGCAATCTTCTTTCTCAAACAGTCTCTTGATCGTATTACCATTACATACTCGGTCGATCTTTTTGTGTTGGGTTTGCATTCCCCTTATCTTCCACAGTTTGTTCATACGTAAACGTAAAGCCAGCCAAGCTGAGTGCCATTTGCTTAACGTAGAATTCTACTGGAGTAATATTTAGAATGACCTCTTGTCGGTGTTGACCTGGTAGCCCCCGTTATGCCTAGACAGCACATACGTTGGGCTTGGTCCATAATCTTCTGGTTTCTGCCCACCTCTATCGCTTTCCACCAGACTATCGCTCCATGCGTTATCATGGGTCTGATTACACATTTTATAATATAGGGTTATAGTCCCCATAAAGTTTGTAGAGATTAAACTCACTTCCTATAGCATTTCTACACGTCCAGAAAGCTCTTACCGCTTTCTTTTTCTTCTCGTGTAGGTGGTTCGCCCAATTTAGTTTCCCGTCCATCAGCACACCCAGAAATTTGGCCTCATTCTTTAAGGTTAATCTCGTGTTTCCGATGCATGGGGAACTATCTTTCTTAGTTTATGTTTTCTGGTGAAGCAGCAGAGTTCCGTTTTATTTGGGTTTATCTTCAGTCCACAAACCTGCGCCCAAGAGGTGCCGTGTCGATTGCTTCTTGTAGTTAGTATCCCAAATTTTCTTCAAACTTACCTCTGACTACTATCGCTAGGTCGTCCGCATAACAAGTTACGTAGAGACCTTTCTCCGATAGGGTTTCAAGTAGTTCGTCAATCACTATCAGCCACAGGAATGGTGAATCCCTCCTTGTGGAGTTCCTCTATTTACCCGCGCCGTCAGTTGTTCATTTCCGAAACTTATAATTTTGATTCGGTCTTCCAGCATGGACTTGATCCACTTGATTATACTGTGATCTGTCCCCTTCTCCCTCAACTTATAAAGAATCTTATCGATTCTGACGTTATTGAAGGCCCTTCTATATCAATGAAGCAGCCTAACGCTACTTCTTTGTATATCAATGCTTTTTCCACTTGATGTACTAGGCTATGTAGAGCGGAATCAACCGATCTACCTTTCATATATGCATGTTGACAACTTGATAGTTGGTTTATGCCTATCTGTTTCCTTACTTCCCATTCTATGAGTCTCTCTAGAATTTTCAGTAAGAATGAGGTAAGACTGGTCTTTAAACATGAGATGTGCTATAGTCCGTCTTGTTTAGTTTCGGTAGAAATATTACATTTGCCACTTTCCAGTTTTTAGGAGTGTAACTGAACTTTAGACACGCTCTAAAAAGTAGGGCGAGTCTGTTTCATAGTTTGTTACCTCCCCTCTGTAGCATGATGGATATCCCATTCCGGTGATTTATATGGGCTGAAGGATTTTATTGCCCATCTTACCTTGTCTAAAGTACACAGTTTCTTCGCTTGCTCCTCTTCCATCCCAACTTGGGATCTCCAAGGTGTAGCTTCTTCCCCCATCGATTCTCCCTCCACAAGGGTACTCCCCGGGAAGCTATTCGTAATCAGCCTCTCAAGAGATTCCCTCATGTTGGATGAGTTTTCGATAAGTTCTAACTGGCTTCTCGAATTAGGCAATATTTTCTTCAGCCTAACTGCCTCACCCGTGCTTTCAATTTGACTAGTAAAAACTTTCCATGATTCCTTCTGGGCTTTTCGACACTCGGACTTTTTCACTCGGGCTCTGCAGTACCGAATCTTCTCTTTCTTGCAACCTTAGCAACGACGAGTTCAAATTTGCAGAGAAATATTCAAAGCACGTTGTATGGAGGTTACTTTTGTGCAGCTTTGATGCGCAGAGCGCTAAATTTTTGATTACATCCTCTGACTCATTAGTGAAAGTCCACAAAACAATTTTTGTCGGCATAAGTAAAATTTACAACACAATTTTAGAAAACCTAATTTCTTCTTGCACGAAGCTTTTTAATGTACATTTTGCTAGTTTTCTTTTTTTCGCTCCGGATTTGCTTAAGGCATTCAAAATGCTCGTGGATATGAAAAAGATTAAATATGTCTTGCACACATTAACAAAAGGGCAAAAAAGCAGGCTATTGATTAGTCAGCATACTTACTTGAAAATAATTAGTAACTTTACGAGTTAATCTCATTAATGTACCTGAGATTAGGAGAAGTACTCTTGTGCCAGCGATACAAGCTGCATTCGCGTTTAAGTTAATTACTAAGTAAATGTAGGCAAAATCGTTGGTAGAATAAATGATAACATGTACGCTTACCAATCCGGAGACCTGCGACCTCCAAATCTCACCGCGGGCGACCCATGGTTGTTTTCTGCTGACAACAGATTACGATAAAAAGGCCATGAGGGTTGCAGAAATGTCAATGGTTCGGAAACCACTTTAAATTGTAGGTCCACTTGCAATCGTTTTCTCGAATCGGGTGAAGTTGTTCTACTGCCCCATGCCCCAAAGAGGGTTTAGGAGACTAAAACAAAATTTTTTCAACCTTTTACACTAGTGGACCCCTTCTCGATCATGTCTGTTTTGATAGGTTGAAGTTTATAGTCTTTTTTACCTAAAGCCATCACTTGCACTATGATATGAACAACTGACTACAGTCGGATTGCAGATTTTATTTGCTTGCAAGGAATCGTTAATTCTAAAGACCTAATCCTCTATGGTGTTTAAAAGTTAAATTGGTTTCCGATCTTTTCTGCGATAATTAAATTTATTAAAGAAACGCAGTACAAATTTTATTGTCATAATATAAACGTATTTTAGCTACAATAATTATGTCACTCTGTAGAAATACTTCTAGCCTTAAAAGCAATCAAAACTAAAAATCAAAAATGAAAAGAAAAAACGTTTTTAATTTTATATTTCATGGTATGACACATTCGTACAATTGCATCGTTTTGAACTTAAACCTAAAGTAGTCGTTTGTTTAGTGATAATTTTATGGAGCACTATTAATTATTTTTCATGTCAGGCGGCGCGTTGTCTTAACGTAACGAAATTGTCTACTTGAAATAATTCTAGATCTAAGTAAGCTGTAAATCTGACTCCATTACACAATTATAAATAATTTGAACAATAATTCCACTAGTGAAATTGTAAGGAGATCTACCTCTACTGAAAAAAATTCATCCAACAATCACAAAAAGCCAGAAAAAAAGAACTTGAAAACGACTGCTGACTTAATACAAGAGTTTTCTTCTTAAATTAAAAAAAAAGTCTGAAAATATAATACACATCGAATTGGGTGCTTTTTGCTTTCTCTACGGGTTAATGTCGAGTCAATGATGACATTGTAATTGGATTTTATTGATACACTGATAGTGCTCGTCGAATTTGTCCGCATCCTTACAAATATTAGAAAAGCTATGTCGAGTCGAGATACAAAATACATTTAACATTTCGCAGTAAATATTTTATGATCATTTGCAAGGATGCCGACCACAATTTACGCTAACAAATCGTAGTTTGTTACAAAGTTTCAGGGTCACAAAATACAACACTTTTTTTACGTAAATCTTATTCAAAAAACGAATAAGTCCTGAATATAACGCAAAGGGGATTCTTTCACCTTAGATACGAACATAAGCGACTTCTGTTGGTTGTTTTTTTTTTTTTTGGTGATTCTTCTTTAGTATCTGTCAATATATTTTTTGCTTCGACTATTTAAATATTCTTCTTGGCAACTAATTAAGTTTAAATTTAAAATAAATTAAGTATAATTAAGTAAAACTTATTAAAGCTTCGATGTTCCACTTGCAGAGTTCTCCTAAGTTCTGTACAGAATGAACAACAACTGGTAACACATACACATACAAATAGTTCACCGAAATCGTTCGCTTTTTTTTGTTAATTTACTTAAATAAAATGCACGAAGTAGAGTGGGTCACCTTACTTCTTGACAGCCTTAATAAGAGCGTCAGTGGACAGGGATTTGGGTCTTTCGATTGGCAGACCAAGGGCACGATCCCAGATCAATGATGCCAAGACACCAAGGGCACGAGATACTCCGAACAGAACAGTGTAATAATTCATTTCCTTCATTCCGAAATATTGCAGCAGAACACCAGAATGGGCATCTACATTGGGCCAGGGGTTCTTTACCTTGCCAGTTTCAGTGAGAATTGGTGGTACGACTTTGTATATGCTTGATACGAGTTGGAACAATGCGTCGTTTGGTAAGTGTTTAAGAGCAAACTCACGTTGGCAGGTGTAACGTGGATCTGTTTTTCGAAGGACAGCATGTCCATAACCTGGAACGACCTGCAAAATGATAATGTTAAGAAAATTTATCGCTACAAGCAAAGTTGTTCAATTACCTGTCCTGATTTCAATGTTTTCCAGATAAAATCTTTCAATTCTTGTTCTGACGGACTCTTTCCAACTTGGCTTTGCAATTTCATTAACCAAACGAGCACTTCTTGGTTAGCAAGTCCATGAAGTGGTCCAGCCAATCCATTCATACCAGCAGCAAATGATAGGTAAGGATCACTGAGCGCTGATCCTACCAAGTGGACTGTATGGGCAGATACATTACCTCCTTCATGATCACTGTACGAAAGCAAAATTGTTATGCAAACGCACCTTATTTTCAATGCATTTTTAACTCTTACCTGTGGATAGTTAGGTACAGTCTCATAAGCTCAATGAATTCTGGATTATCATAGCCCAACATTTTGGTGAAATTTGCTGACCAATCCAGCTTTGGATCTATTGTAGCAGAAGCCTTTCCTCCCTTGTATGTATTGCGATAAATCATAGCTGCAACAACAGGCAATTTGGCAATTAAATCCATACTGTCCTCATAAACGTATTCCCAATACTTGGTCTTATGTACACCCTGAAAAGTTAAGAACATAGTTAACGCTAATAGGAAGGCAAAATATTACACAATTTACCTCTGAATATGCTTTTGCAAATTTGCTGTCGTGATTTAAAGCTGTTATAGCACAAGAGAATTGTGACATTGGATGAAGGGTGGAGGGAAAATTATTTAACATATTCACAACGTGTTGAGGAAGTTCTGCACGTTCAGCCCATTCCTTTGAGATGGCTTTTACTTGAGCCTTTGTTGGTACATCGCCTGTTAGAAGAAGCCAAAATAGACCTTCGGGAAGTGGCTCTTCACCACCATCAGCTTTTGGTAGTACTTTTTGACATTCTGGAATTGATAGCCCACGGAAACGAATACCTTCCTCAGGATCTAAAACTGAGGTCTCACAGACAAGCCCTTTGATACCTCTCATGCCACCATACATCTGTTAGAAAAATAATATTGTTATTATGTTTTTGTTATTATATAGTAATTGTAATAGTAAATTGAATGGTGAAATATTTTAAATTCAAACGATTTCAGTTACTGCTGGAAATTTGTTGCTTCTTTAATTTTTTAGAATAAGTCTTGTTGCTAGTAATGGCTCCGAAACGAGCTCCCTAGTAGCAGTATCTATGTTTTGCCAGGAGCACAACATTTACTCGTCCAACAGTCTTTCCGGCGACTGCAGCTTCTAGTATATCAATTACTATCTTGGTTTCAACAAATCAAATATTAATCCCTCCTATTAGCACGGACAGAAGGGTACAACTCTGCTGGATAACCGGGCATAGTATTGTAACTCGATGAATGAAACAGCAGATGTTCTCGCTAAGTGGGGAGCTCAGATGGAAGCTCAGGTAGCGGAACAAATATTTCCTCAGATATTTAGTATTACCCAATCTCTCAACGATGGGTGGTTAGATTTTGCGAAGAGAAGATAGGAAGAGACCACAACGTGACGAACCCCGAAATCTATGTGGAAATCCTATGATCAACAGAAGATTAGCTGCATATTTAATCTAGACTCTACGTCGGCCATTGTGTCATGTGAACAACTTTTATGATGTTGTCCTGCGCTCGCAAGGACAAGACAGAAAATACTAGCTAATAAGGTTATTGAAGTATTAAAAGAAGTTTCGAACCTCACATCAGAAGCATTTTGAAGTTCACAACGGAGACCTTTGTGGTAACGGTATGGACCGAGTGTGGTCTATGAGGAGCTTTTTGCCGCCACCGTCACCTATCCTAACCTTGTTGTTGTTGTTATTGCTGCTGCTGCTGCTGCTTTTTCATTTTTTGTATTATATTTGCTGGTGGAAAACGGAAGATTAAGTCCTCACCTCTAAATGAAGATATTATTCAAGGGTGGCAAACTCAAATTCAGCTGCTAAGTACGCTATTCAGCTGCTAAGTACGCTATTCAGCGTAGGCCAAACAATTGCTGAATGGTACAGTTCATAATCTTTATTCGCTTTCAAACTAAAACTTCTGAAATTGATCGAATATTTTTATATTTTCGTTAAATTCGTGTTATATTGAATGAAATAGCATCAGATTCTTACGAAATTAAAGCGTGTTTACTGCAAGATTCGCTTCTGTCACCTACTCTCTCTTAATCCTTTCTGTTATTGAACTTTTATATTAAAATGTTCACTTCTTCGCTTAGCCCATAATTGTTCCAAAAGAAAACTTTAGCCAAGGAAGCAATTAGAGTTCTCTCTTCGTGTAATACACAAGCTACAAATCATTCTTATCCTCAAATCCTACAAGTCTAATTTGTCCGTATCCTAAAATTTTGGGAGTTCTTCTTAATATGAACAGTATAAAAGTAATCCTCTGTTTTTCCACCAGATTATGAGCCCCGGGAAATATACATAGTTATCTTCTACCCTTTCTCCTTTCCTGCCAAGGCCGTGCTACTGGTCTTTATTGAATTTATTGGAATAATCTTTTTAAATTTAAAAAATTTACAATTTAAAAAAACCAAACTCTCATTTTGCTATAATTTTGTTTTAGTTTGCAATTGTATAACTTTATGGGGACACATAAATTAATAAAATTAATTTTATTGCTCAAGTGGTCAGTTGTTACAGACACGACACACTTCACACAGGTGCAAAGTCCTCAAGAAATATTCAAACAATTTCATAATGGAGCAAAAAGTCAGGGTATAAACATTAATTCTAACTTCCTCAAACCCTTCAAGAGCTATTGATAAACCATGGAAATACCGCAAACGAGAATTGCAAATTTTCCCGATAACAAAAATACTTTAAGCGTAATCACTTTAATATCAATTTTTGTGTAGTGAACTTGCATTTACTCAAGTTTCCTTTAGAATGTTAGAAATGGAGTACGTGATGTCGTGTAGGCTTTTCATCACGGAGGTTTCAGGTTCGAACCCCAACGGCTGCGTTTTACTGACTTTAGAATACACTAAAAGTTCACTAGGGTTTGCAAAATAATGTCGGTGGTTCGAACTCCATCGTAAATTGTAGATCGATTTGTAATTGTTGTCGTCGAATCGGGTGAAGGTCTCTGCTCCCACTGACAAGGGGTTACAGAAACTAGACAGAAAAAGAGACAGAGAGAGAGAAAGGTTGATTCGCATACAACCCTCGAAACCCGCAATTATTATCTCTTTCCGTATATGTTTTAAGATTTTATATTTGAAGACATGAAAACAAAAAGTGGACTAAGACTAAGATTTGATCAGTCTTCAATTAAACGAATTATTTTGTTCTGCTGGTTTTGGTAAGGTAAAAATCAAATGCAAGCCATACATGAAAAGGGAATAAGCCAGGATACGGTCTTCAAACACTTTTCGCATCTAAAGCTTTAATTATTTCATAACACCTCTACTAATTTTCTTCATGTGCAACACATCCCGTAGCTTGTTATGATCAATTTAAAACTACTGTCTATCTGTTATCCTTCTCAATGTAGGAACTTTCAAGCAAAAATAGACTCCCCTTTGAGCGTAGAGTACTCATATTGAGTGAATTATTTAATCATTGGCGTTTGGCCATGCAGAAGGCTTACATTCATTACATTGTCGCCACGACCATAGTCGCTATGCATCGCTCAGTCAAGCTGTCGAAGGAATAAATAGATTCAAGACCCAAGAGGTCATCGAGTCGCTAAGTAATTCAATTATCAAGGTGTTTGTCGTTTGCTTTAAAGAATTGTTCTCTACATCAAGGAGGTAGATATCTACCACTTGAATACCGCAATGACTTTGCAGTCACACAATTTAATCAATCGGCGGCAATGACTTAATCAATAAAGACGGGGCCGGAGTGGATCGAAATTCTTTACTGCTGTTGATTTGTTAATGAATGGAAAGCGCCTGCACTATCTCTGTGGTGTAAAATAAAATGACTTAATGATTTTTTATATTGTTTTATAAGTATACCTACCATGTCGACGGTAACTTCGCCAACTTTGATTGCTCCAGCTTCCTTCCGGAAGGTTTTGACACGTTCCTGTTCCTTTGGTATTTTGGCAGCGAGGACATCGCGGAGATTTGTTGAGTCGGCTGATATGAACCGCACATAGGATGCCAAGAGAGTGCTTAATTTCTGTAAAAAAGTAGATAAATTAGAATTGAAACAAAAATAATTTACATTGTAAAGTCAAACTACATTCAAAAAGCATCATTCAAACAATTCCGCTCAATCTGCGACAATTCTACTTCGTCAGCCGTAATGGCTGGCGGCACGCGAAGCTACCGCGGCATTAACTGATCTCAAATTACACATGGTTGACAGTATGTGGCGCGATTTCTGAAATTGCACAATTTTCCGATCATAAATTCGAAACCCAAACATTATCGGGGCTTATCATATCACAACCGCACGCACTTTGAACATGACTAGCTCAATCATCAGAGAATTTTAAGAGAGACAGTGATAACGCTGCAGAGACTGAGGGTCGTTTTGATAACATTTGCGCGCCGTGCGGTATTTGCATGCATTACGGAATTATATCTACGGATTTCCTTATCAGTATCAGGCGTATTGTGCTGGCCCATGTAGGATTGCAAAACGTAACGTATCGTGACATGAGGTGCAGGAGATATGTCGCGTGATGTCACCGTGACAGTGATTCGGCGCAAAGAGAATTTTTAGTACAGCTCTCGGGTGGTTCTATACTTTGCTTTAAGTGACTGTCACATGGTTCAGTTTTTTTCCTAAACCAACAGTATCTGAGGTAGCTATGGTAATGACTATCAGAGAGTTGTTAACTGTAATTAAAATTTGATAACTTCAGAGACTGTATAAGAGAAATAGAAACTCTTTTATCGACATGTTCTGATTGGTTCAATAACAGAGGCTGGTCTGCGTCATTATTCAACTAAAGGATGTAATGAAGTCAGAACAATTGAAAAAGGAATTGCATTTGAATTTGAAACGTATAATGAAGGGAAATTTATATATAAACAGAAATTGTATTATGCAGGTGGCGAGATCATTTCTTTTAATATTGCGATCGCTTTAAAATGACTAAAGTTTGTACACTCATCCAGATGAATGCGAGAAACAAAGATTATTACTAAGCGCCGTGTTTCTATTTCATTAATCATAATTTTTTTCTACTCAACTGCTGGATTTTGTCGCCCCTTATCACCTTTAATTCAGTGTTTCACTTAGCAGATTATCATATTCTAAAAATAAACAAAATTCCGTTTCTGAAAATTGTTGCGATCGAACATGTCAAATGCTAAGTGAGCATGTGAAATGAAAGTGATATTGCCTTTAACAGCTGACGTTAAAATAATTACATTTTTTAAGGATTATTTTTTAAAAATAAATCGCCAATAATTTGTACCGTATAGGCCAAAAACTCTATTGTACAATTAGGAGTTTCGTCTTTTGACCTTAATGTAATCTGACTAACTGAAGGCACTAGTTTCCATTAATAACAGTTTGTGGAACACAAGGTTCAGTGTTGGTACCGGTCAAGGGTGTTTTATTTGTTTATCAATGTTTAGTCAACAGAGGCCCTATTCTGTTATTAATTAGTTATGATGATAGAGGTCTAGAGATTGAATAGACTTATACCTGACGGTGGTTCCTTTACTTCTACTGATTTAAGAGTTACTTTTGAAACGTTAACATTGTATCGTTTATGTTCTCGTACTTGTAATTTCAAAATGTTATGCTTATCGGTTTCTGGATAAAAGTTATCCACGTGAGGTTTCTTTGTTCCCAGAATCTACTGGATGACGTAATTGGGTTCTGCCCTAAATATACAAATTTTACGTGTATTGAGTGAATTTTATGAAACAGGTTCAAAATTACGATCATAAAACGACTATTAATTTAGCGTTTCTTCTTGTATTTCTCGTAAAGAACAGAACGACCAGAATACCCACTTACAATTTTGACGGATTTCGTAGTATTGTCAAAAATGAAGGGGCCGTTACAAGTAGATCTTAAAAACAATAGTGGGGCAAGACAGATCCTTGGACTGCTTCAGTACTTTATATTATTGTTGTTGCGCGTTTGTGCAGCCCAATAACACAGGAATTGCAGGATCAATCCAAGAATAGAAGGCAAGATTAAGAATTATTAGTAAAAGAAAAGAGTATATCAAAAATGCTTTAAAATCGATGCAATCAAGGACACTCCTCGATTTCACGTATAGGAGTAGTAGTAGAGGGTCCGATAAGCACCTTTTTGGCCACGAAAGCAATATTTTCTGCACCCATAAGGAATATATTGCGCCGGTCATTCGCTGTGAAAGGGGAAACGACTGACTTAACGGTCAATCCAGAAATAGACGGCAACTCTAAACGAACTTGTGTCTCCAAGATCAAGTGAGAAAATGAGGGCGTTATACGCCCTGGTCGGCAGCGTTTCCTAAATCCCTCTATCGAGCCAGCTGATTCCCATAACAAATTTGGTTATCGGTTTATAGCGCAACCTGCGAGTACTTCTTTACGTTAAGGCCTGGCATTGGCTGGTTGGTTTGCCAGGGAGCGGAAGGTGCTCCGTTTATAGTGTTAAAGGTTTAAGGATGCGCATTGGCCGAGAACATGCAAAACGGTCTCGTCCTCCTTCCCGCATACTCTGCACAAGATGGGTTCTGCTACTCCTATTCTTCTGCCATGAGTCTCGCATGTGCCCCCCCATAACTCCTTGTAGAGCATGGGGTGGGAACAGAACTTCACCCGATTCGAGACAACAATTGCAAGTGGACCTACAATTTAAAGTGAATTCCGAAACCCAATGGCCATTTTTTATCGTAGTGTTGTCAGCAAAAAACAACTATGCGTTGAAGCTTGGCTACCATATTGCTATTTTAGAGGATGCCACTCCTCAGGTTTTGTTCCTCGTATGCCAACACAAAACTACAGCCAAACTCGCTTTTTTAATCCTTCTGTATATACCACTACATTATCGGTTCCTTCTCTTTTTGTCGGCAAGGAAGCTTTGAGGCTGACCTCCAAATAAGGGTTTTCGGTTTGGAAGTCCCTGCTACATTCTTTCCCAAATATTCTTTTGATCGCATATTTATTGCAAATGTGATGCTGACGCTTAAGCAACACATGCATTGCACCTGCTCTTCTATCACCTTCTAGCACAATGTGTAATCATCATTTTATAATATAGGGTGGAGATAATCGCCATACCATTCCAATAGTATTTCTATTCTACACGTCCAGAAAGCCCTAGAAAGTTGCTCTAATCCCTTATGGTGAAACTGATGTTTGTTATACACAGGTGAGCTATCTTTTTAATTTATGTTTTCTGATAAAACAGCCGAGTTCCGTTTTGTCTGGGTTGATCTTCAGTCTGCAATATTGATCCCTTGGGATTGCAGTGTTGATTGACTTTTGTAGCAAGCAACCTAGATTTTCTTCAAACTTTACCTCTGACTACTATCGAGGCTACTTTCTTTCTACAGAGTCCACCGTTCTTCCTTTAAGGTAAGCGGTTTGGCAACTCGATTGTTCATTCACGCCTATTTACTTTCTTAATTCCAGTTTCACCAATCTTTCTAGATTTTTTAATTGTAATGACGGTAAGCTTATCGGTCTGTAGGCACTTGGTGTTCTATAGTCGGACTTGTTTGGTTTAGGTAGAGGGACTTGCTTTGCCAACTTACAGTTTTTTGGGAACCTTATTTTAGACACCTTTCGACGCCGACATAACTCTGCAACGCATAAATCTTTTCTCGATTCGGACGTCGTTGAACACTCCCTCTGCCTATAAAGTAGCCCGAGGCTACTTTCTTTTTACAGAGTCCACCGATCTTCCCTTAAGGTAAGCGGTTTGGTAACTCGATTGTTCATTCACGCCTAATTACTTCCTTAATTCCAGTTTCACCAATCTTTCTAGATTTTTTAATTGAAATGACGGTAAGCTTATCGGTATGTAGGCACTTGGTGTTCTATAGTCGGACTTGTTTGGTTTAGGTAGAGGGACTTGCTTTGCCAACTTACAGTTTTTTGGGAGTGTAACCTTATTTGAGACACCTTTCGACGCCGACATAAATCTGCAACCCCAAATGACCTTTTTCCGCACAAAACAATCATGGATCGCCGCCGGTGGGATTCGAATCTGGGACCCTCATGATGTAAGGCCTTACCCCACCGACGAGTTTGGTAATACTTGGCCAATTTCAACCTTTTCAGTAAACAGTCTGAGCCTGAGGTATGAACTACTTTTTACTTTTACTGCTGTAAGAAAAATTAAACCGCTAGAGATGGGCAATATTAGGGCGAGAAAAGTCAAACAACTATCTTCACAAACATAAACAATCCGTACCTTTAGTTGTCTGGGAGAGGAATTGTAAGAACCAACAAATAGAGAGAAAAGGATAATCTTAGCAGTTTGGCATACTCAGGATGCTAGAGTTGACTCATACAGCTAACCATTTTGAGTGAACTTATATGCGTTTAAGTTAAATTAAACCACTGAAAGCGTAGTTCTATTTGGCTTATTACTGGTACAAGAATTAGAAAGTAGCTAGAAGTGGGTAGAAACGGATCGGCATTACTCTTAGAACCGACCCTTTTGAGTGACCTCCCTAAGTGAACTTTTTTATGAAGTAACTCAACAAGAATTATTTCATTTATATGACTTATAACTTTCTTTAATGATTATAATGTCAACACTAAACTGTATGTAATGAAATTAATTTAAGTTTTTTTCAATTTTAGAAAAATGGAACACATCCTAACTTTCGGTAAGTCATAACTATATTATTTTTATACTAATCAAAAATTTAAAAAAAGAAATAAAAAAAAATTGCCCCCGAAAAAAACTTAAAATCTCACTGCATTATCTATATTCAACGCAGAATCAAAGCTCGTTTCACCAAAATCTTTGAATCCGGGAAAAAATTCATCAAATACGCACTGCATTATCGACAGTCAATACAGAATCAAAGCGCGTTCAGCCAAAATATTTGCAAATATTTGTACGTGGCTGCAAATTATGCTAAATTCTAAACACATTGCATTTATTTATAGAAGCAAATTGTGTTAATTCAAGAGCCACACAATAATTCATTTTCATAATTCTGAACTAATTTGCCTGCAGTTTACCTTGAAAAGCAAAAGATAGCAAAAAATATGAAACAGATAAAAGAAGAAGAAAGCAACATTGTAATACTTTTGTGCTTATCTTACCTCACGTGGTAATGAATTAGTTTCGTTTATATCAGTCATTTCCACTTAATAACCATGAAAAGTATGTTCCCTTAATTCACAAGAATTGCTTAATACCAGGTAAACATCAGTCTTTAGCATTTTGATAAATTTCTCAAAAGAAGTCAAGCGTAATCTCTGGGCCGCGTCTTTTATGAAGTGGGTCGACATGTATGTATGTAATTCAATTAAATTATTCCATTGTAATATTTGCAGAATGATAAAGAGAGCGGTGATAAGGTAATACGCTGGGTCAGTCGCAGACGACAGTTCAAGACTACTCGGGAAAGATAAAAAAAAATACTTTTACTCTCAATTAATATTTTACTAGTGGGCGTAAAAGCGCCACTACTTATTCCGTTTCAGACCTAGGCGCGTTTTTTATGCAAATTTAGTCGGGCATAGACCGTGAGATTTTAATTGTGGAAACTTGATCTTGACCATAAATGAATTTAGATCAGTCCGGCCCCCCAAGTTTTGTTATGGTCAATCGGGAGAAATTTTTTTTTCAAAATAGTCAAGAATAAGTTTCCTTGGAATTATGTAAGCTTTTTAGTAACATTTTTTATAATCACATCGGAAAGTGCATTGCACTACCAAAATAGAGCTTCGAACAAGGTTATAGAGAGGCAGAGAATAGTTGCGTTCAAAGTTAATTTAAATTTAGATTGAAATATTTTTCGCATATTATGTATTGTCGAAAAGAACGTTGCTCATGTATTGGCGCTATTTTTATTAACAAATTCTTTTGAAATAAAAACAGACTGAAATACACAAAACCACTTTGTCCTAGTATGCGTTCAAAAAAAGTTTACTTAACTTTCTTTAACGTCAAAGAGCTGTTGTTTTCGCAAGCTATTTTGGGACGAGTGTATTTCAGTTCGGTTTTAGCGTAATGAAAAGGAATTTTAGTCGATTTTATATATGCAGACGGCATTCTACATCTGGTTGTTTCGCATTGAACTTAAATAGTCGATATAAGAAAGAAAAAGATGAAGAATATTTTTGAACGTCCGATAGTGAACTTTGAATTTTGAAAAAATTATGTAACGAGTATTTTTAAAATTAGAAGGTCATTCCCATCAGTAATGCTATAGGTCAGGTATTAATAAAGGATGATTAATCATGTGCCTTTAAAAACACTTTAGATGTGTGTTTAGTATTTACTAAAAAATTTTTATCAAATACTGATTACTACAACATATGCATACAGGGAGAGATAAGTTCTAGAATTTTCATACGAAAATTACGGTTCACAACTGTAATCGTGTAACAACTGTCGGTACCTTAATTTTTACGGAGCAACGCCGTAAAATTTCCTAAACGATGAGCCCCGAGTATCAGTAAAGAGTACTGGAAAAATTACCGTGGGGAACCGCAAAGCCGGTTCTTCCAGGAAAAATTATGTGTGAGGCGGTAAATTTTTCATAAATCACAGCGTTATCACCTCATGTAAGTCCACCGACGACTTTTTAAAAATAAATACACATTAAATATTACTGAAAGGATCGTCAATTTTATAGTGCGGCTGCTTACATTTTGGAAGAACGTTAACAGTGAACAATAATTTTTTCTTAAAATTGTCTCTCCATGTACAATTTAAAATAATAAAATTATCAATTCTTATAAAACAACGATATGGAAGCCGACCTCAATACTTATATTAGAACAAGAGTTCAGCGTCTCTTTTCAACGGTTTGATACCCTAGTTTAACCTAACAACATACCAACATAAGGTGGTTAATATAAGGGAGTTGTACCAAGGAAGGTCGCGAAGAGTAAACCTACCAAACCTCCTTTGGAAAGCTTTAATGTGATCAAAACTGGAAAGGCATATTCAAGAACTATCCTGACAAAAGTAGCGACTGTCTCGAGCATCCACAAAATTCTCTTAGTCTTCTGCTGATATTTCTGCGCTAATTGATCCAACAAAATTGTGGTAGTAGGTTTAATTAAAGTCGTGTTAATGTAACGCAAAGCTTTGACCTTCCATCCCGGAGGTGCCAGGTTCGAACCCCACCGGCAGCGACCCATGGATGTTTTCTGCTGACAAGAGATTACGATAAAAAAAAGCTGTGGGGTGACGGGTAAAGTTCTTCTCTCGGCTCATGCCCCACTAGTGATTACAAGAACTAGAGAGAGAGATATAGCTTGGACTGCATAATCAATTGATGGTACGACCAAACCAACATAATGCTCCGCCTTTACTTTTCGCAAAGCGGAGTCAGATAAATTAGTTTTTGCTTTATTTTCATTTAAACTTAATGCAATTCATCCCAATAACATATTAGAACGACTTATCAAGTGCTACTTCCACTGGTTGATTCTTCCCATTTTAGTCATACTCGCTTATTGTGCATAAACTACAGCTACAGTTTTTCGACAAAGTCGTCTATAAACCCTATTTTTGTTGAAGAAAATAATATCGGGTGCAATATGTGTTCATTATCTTAAATCTAATGAATTGATAGCTTGCTCGCAGCCAGGTTTTCGACCACATTATAGCTTCGATATTACATCCGCTCTGGATCGTAATTAATTAGTATTCCTCGATTTCTTGAAAACCTTTCATACCAATAATTATTATTATTTCTGCCTGCGCTCAGGGTTTGTTTATCAGAGCGACGTCAAAAAATTTAAAACGACGACGCTGTTTCCGGTATAATTTTTCTTCAATGTTCCACAGGGTTCCATATGGAGACCTTTACTTTTTAGCATATTCACAAATGGTCTCCCTAACTCAAGATATGAAAATTCGTATCTACCCATTAAATACTTTCCTAATTACTACTCAAGCTACGGTCCGTTGATTTTGTAAAGGATGCAGGATGGCAAAGCTAAGCTTAATTACTTGCACTAAAATGTTTACTTGGCGAAAGTTTGAATACGTTTAATAGTAAACTTCAGATTGTTTAAGACATTCTGTCTAGGGGACATTAAAAAAAGTGTTTACAATCGCAAAATTCATTCCGTCAAAACTTAATACTATAAAACAGCTATTTATGAATGCGATAATTTTTTCATTTGTTTGTCTGCCTATAATAAGTCTGCCTACAAGCAACTTATTTTTGCAATTATATTAATAAATAATAAAAACGACGTTAAATCTGTCTGACTTTAATAGCATAAAACAGTAATTTGCATGCACTTTGCTCTCCTCTTCCCAGATTTATCCCCTTATCAGAATAACGCAGACGTAATCTCTGATCCCAGATGGTAATGAAAATAATCAAGTGAACTCCAAATAGACCGGCATCACACATCAGCAGTTCGAAAACTTACAGGCAAACGCCTTACTTGCTACATAAATACTTTCGTCGAGAAGAGCGAGCAATAAACTAGCAAAAAAAGAAGTAGTGCTCAATGGCCACAAGTAGTACGTTCGTAATAATTTTGTTTCGAGTAAATGGAATATGACAAAAACCTGTTCGTATAGTATGCCAATGACATGATTTTTAAAGCTCCTTTCGGGCATGCTTCAGTCTTTGTTTTTAATAGTTCTTTTCTGATAACGTTTAAACGCTCCAGTGGTGACTAAGTTACCAGTAGCTTACGCTGCTCAATTTGCTGGAATTTCCGCTTCCATAATGACAAGCAATAGAAGCTTTCTCGCCGGCATGTAAAGATCATCAATCGACGATCTTGAGACAATGTGCCTCCGGATGTAAATTACCGCACACTATAAATGTGCAAATTTGCCATGCAAACGAGAAGTGTGAGATTGTCCGCAATGAGTCAAGTCTGAAAGGCGAGTTTAAATAAATTAACAATTTTTTTGATTAGAATTTATGCTATCATTGCACTCTGTGGTATTATCTTGTGCGTAAAGTTGTCTTTTCAGAGGTTCTTCTAAACGTAGAATTTTCAAGTGCTTCTCTATTTGTCGTTTAATCTTTTTTGGGATAGAGTACGCATTTTGAACATTGTGCATATAAGAAACTTGCAGACAATCTATTATAGTTAGCAACAAAAGTTTTTAAAGCTAATCAAATATGGAAAGCAAATGTTGTGGGACTAAGCTAGGTAAGCTTGGAACAAAATAGCAAACATTTCCTGGCAAATAATTTAATTTTTCATTTCAATGGTAATGTCGCTGTGAAAATATTGCCCAAATGTGAAATACGCTCAGTAAACTTGTATGGAGTTGTAAGTGACATTTCAGTCAAAAGAACAGTCAATTATTTAACCAATACATATGTCAGTACAAATTTTCTGTAGCATTGCCAGACTATTTCTTTCACTATTGAAGAGGGAAATTTAGGAAGCTGTTCTTTTATTTTATATTTACTCTATGACTACGCATAAGAGAGACGAATTTTGTTTTAAGATTTTTAGTAGGCGTTTTTATCCATTCGCGATTTTAAGTTTTTGTTTTACTTTGACTTTTTGTAAGGCTAGCTTAATATGACGAAGAGCAGGAAATTGTATTTTAGGAGCGCAAGCGCACCCTAACTCCGTTCACGAGTTCTATACTTAAATGGAGGTTTTGCATCATTTTGTCGCCGATTTTGATAGTGCCCAAAATACTTTAATTCGGCTTAGGTTAGGGGGGACTAATTCGGTTTTTGGAGGTTGTCCATAGGTGGTTATTTTCCGCGAAAATGTCTAGAGCATTTATGATATAAGCTTAAAATATCGAACGATTTTTTATTTGGCGTTTGGATTTTGTATTTGGCAAAATTTTCGCGAAGTAGTTCATTAATAGATTTCACCGCTCAACTAATCATTACCTGCAAACAAGAAACTAAGATAACTCTAAGAAGTCATTTTTCATCACGACACTGCGAAACTACACGTCAAAGAGAAGGACTACGGCAATGAAGAGTTTGATCTAAAGGATGACTTTTACAGAAAAGGGGGTATATAAAATCGTACAGAATTTTGGACTTCTCTCTTTGTCCTGGAAACCAAAAGGCTACCTTCTAAATGTTTTGCAGACGTTGATCGTTAAGCGCTAACAAACGTCCAATTTATCAGAAGAAACTACAATTATTTCTCGAAATAATTCCTTGCTATTTTTTTTTACTTATCTCAAAGTTTCACTAGTATTCTTAATCTTAACATCAGGGCAGTTATCAATGAGTTTAGAAGAACATAATGTGATAATAATTCTCAGGTCAGTGTGTATTATTAATTGATAGAGAGGTGTAAGAGTGCCACTACACTTAAGTCACCACTATGTTTGCTGTTCGCAGTCTTCAACAATAAGTCTATGGGCTCAGCTAGTCCATTGTATTTGCAAATTTAAGAATAACTTCCCACTATGTCCCGCCAACGAGGGTGAGTCAATTACTACCCGTATCAGAAATGAAAACGCAAATTTCTCAGTAAATTTTTTTAATTTTTCAACATAACCTAAATTTAAGACTACACCCTTCTAATGTCGCTGTCGTTTTTAAATCCCCCAAAAAATACGATTCAAAATTAGCTTATGTCTCGACGATATCCTCTTCATTTGAGCTAAATGTTTTGGTGTTGGTAAATGGAAAGAAATCGCAGAGAGCCAGGTCGGGTGAGTGCGACAGCAGTCCGCATCGCAATTCATAAAATTTAGCTCGACAATTCTGGATGAATCAGCTGATTCGTTTTCGTTATGAACCAGTACTTTTATCTATGTCAAATGGGGCCGTGTCTCGTTCAATTTTTCGGTTCAATAATTCACTTTAGTACTGCCCCATGATCGTGATTCTTTCTTCCGCAAGGTCTATGAAGATTATTCCTTTCGAATAATCGTGGTCATGACCTTTGCGGTCAATGGGACCGTCTTTGCCTTCATGACAACAGGTTCATCTGGAAAAGGCTATAGTTTTGACTGTTGCTTGGTCTCTGTCGTATCATAATTGATCCAGTTGATATTAACGGCGGATTTCGCTTAAAGAGGTCAAAACACTGCTTCATTCAACCGAATCCGCTTGTTGTCCACCGTGATCAATCGCAGCACCCACCCGGAGCTTTCTCACTCCTAGTTTACCATGTAAAATATTGTGATATTGCATCGTTAATGCCAACTTCGCTCAGGAACGCCACTTGTCTTCAAACACAGGTACTTATTGATCCACCTTCGTAGTTCGTCAAAAGAAATGAATCCCAAGATATTTCTTCTTTTGCATGCGAGGATCGAGAAAAGGGAATTTTTCCACCGTCCCGTCCGGCCTCTCCGCATGCTATGCATTCTGCGTTGGGTGTCAGTATCATTCTCAATAAATTACCCCCTTATAGTTGAGTCCTATTAAGACAAAATTCGGAGGCGGAGTTGGACCGATGCACGATTGCCATGCCATAGTTCCATGGTGCTCGGTCTACCCGTGAGTTTTTAAAATAATAATTTTAAAAAATCCACTCCGCATCTGGGCGGCTGTTGTAGACAACATTGCTTGCAGCAAAATAAGTCATTCATATTCCCTCATTCCCATTACCCTAATCCCCTTCCGGCCAAAGCCATGCTAACGCATCATAGGGCTTTGGCAATATAATAAGAAAAAAAAATACAATACACACACACAACGGCTTATAGTGTGGCTTTGTTAAGGCTCAGAAATTATTTAATCGACCCACTGTGGTAAAAATTTTTGTGCTGTAAACTGACCGCATAGTTCCACCAAAAGAATCTTTTATCTTGTTGGCACTTTAGCTTCACAACTGCTGGAAGTTTTGAAAATGCATTACTTAACATCTAATATATGTACATAGGTGAGGTTCTAGATAGGGATCACATTGCGGTGCTGGTTCTCCTAGACTTTAGTAACGCATTTAATTTTATCGACCACAACAGATTGCTGTTTAGGTTTTATCAGAATTTTACGGAGTCGCTGTCAGTCTGTAAGAACGCATGTGGTATTCAACAGGGCTCAATACTGGGGCCCCTGTTATTCAGGTATGACAAATGATCTTCTCTTGGTTATTATGCTTTAATTCATCTATACGCTGGTGATGTCTATATTTAATTCGATAGAGCAATATACCTGATCGAGGACTGCATCGCTCTGATCAACGATGATTTTGGGAGAATATCGAAGTGGTATCAATGCAACCACCTGATCCTCAAACCAAAGCATTCTTCTTGTATCGCCATTTAAAAAAGAATGTTCAATATAGCTTAGTTGTGGTTCATTATTATCAATAATACTATAATATTTATGCTACTTTGGTATCTAATTTCATATACATTTTAGGTATTTTTTTTAAGTATTTCAGTCAAATTTTTCCTAATACAGAAGTTCCTGGGAGGGGGAGGGGGGGGGGGGGGGGGTTAACCACCAAAACACCCCGTGCGCACGGGCCTGGGAGCGACCACATGTTTTTAACGAATATATACTTGTTTTTTAGGAAGTAAAATAATACACAAAGGTTTTATCTTAGATGGCAGTAATTTCAAGAAAATTGACCTGTTCATAAAGTTTGCATTGCACAGCATCATCATAATTCATCCACTCACTTGGGTTAAGTGAATGCTGCAGCTGTTGTACAACGTTTCGTTCATGAACAGGTACAAGCTTGTCCCATCTTTATCAGAACTCAATATAGGCTTATTGATTTCGGAGGATAAGGTTTTATATGCTCTATAGGTTTACAAAAAATTAGTTAAAGAGATTTTCGTAAAATCTTTCATATATCGCGGCAATTGGAGATTACGATAAAAGGCCATTGAGAGTTGGTAAAGTGGTTCAAAATCCACCTTAAATTTTACGACAACTTGCAATCGTTGTTATCAAATCGGGTGAAGTTCTGCTCCCGCCCCCAAGAAGTGGCGGAAGCTAGAGAGAGAGAGGAAACTGTGTATGTACCCTATGTTGGAGTATTCAATGAATTCTGAGCTAAGAAGGGATATCTAACATAATGAGTAATGTGGTAATGGTTAATGTGGTTGTAAATGTAATGCGTAATATGGTAATGCGATTACCATAGTAAAATTAATTTCTGATCTTTCTCATTACATAATCGATTACATTACCTCTTGTATTAAAAGGCATTACATTAACAAGTTCTAATTTTTCCAGCGAAGAATATTCATCGATTAACAACAGGTTAAGAAATTTCTTCACTTTCCAACCTTGCAATGTCAATGATGTCTATACCCATAGTCAATTATTCGATTGTTAAAATGTTATCCAAATAACGCAGCTTCCACCTGAAAATCTCAAAATGTGCTAATTTTTCAATTCGTTTCGCACTCCACCTGTATACACAAACACTCCTCCCCCTTTCAACGGTAATCTTATTCACCTTTCAAAGATTCCCCACGGTCAATGAAATCGAATCTCTCTCTGTGTAAATGGTATCGATAATTCCAAACTACAAATCATTACACTTGTTTAGAAATATCTTGTGACATAATAGTCGCAGATTTTCCGTGTGGATGATCCATTTGTATCTGGTTGAGAAATAAATGAAGGGTAAAACCGCTGAAACCAGATACGTCTGTCAAACAAATCCGAGTCTGATTAGATTGCCGTTGAGTCCAATCAATCCATTCACTACGTGCGTCGTAGTCGGAGAAACTTAAATTTTTTTTTTAATTTTGCATTCAATTGCAGTGCAACGGAGAGAGGGAGAATACTTCCTACAAAACAACAAACTTCAGGGTTAATCAGCGCATAGTTCATGCTTAATTCCTTGAGTGCATTTGCCCATGCGCTGTACGATACTTGAACTGTCAACAGTTGTTGAACTTGACCCTCATATTTTCTAATTTTCAACATTGGAGCTCTGTTTTTTTCCAGAGTTTTGTAGAAAAAAGCTAGTCGAGAGGAACAAATTAAAGCGTGAGGAAAGATTATATAACAAAAATTACATGGTTTTTGTGGGCAGGTCAAGGTCTAATTATATGTTGCCGTTGTAAACACGCTAACACAGTGACGATAATGCAGCCATCGAAAATGGTTGTAAAACCAGTTCGTCTCGTCAATTAAGTGATGGGAAAATAATTAACTGTAATCAAATTTATCAATCAATCATTTACGCTGTGTTATCGTCATGATAGATAGTACCTTGTTATCAGTACATTATATGATATACTCAGCTCTTGTTGTTAATTGTAATGCATAACTTGAAGGTCTATTCAGTGACTTTGTGGAATAGCAGCTTAACCCGAAGTAGGTACGCCTCCAGATGAAATCATTATAAATGCGACTTCGTGCACACAGTTCCGTTTAAATAATAATTCTCGCCGAGCTTTTACACTAAATCATAGACGTATTCTAACACTTGCAATTTTCTGTTTATCTAGTCAGCACTTGACGATTGTCATCATTTAATGAATTACCTTTTTGAAATAATTACGTCAACTGTTGAATGGCAACCGCTTTAATTTCTTAATGAACATTGGCATAGCTCTTTTGTTTTAGAAAAATAATCTGATTATGAAGTATTTAAAGATAGCTGAAATCAATTGTAATACCTTTCACAAGAGTTTGCGGTATGTTAGATAATATAACTAACTTCACTTTATCGGGAATTTGCAAAGAAAATTTGATTTATGACAAATCAAGCGCGCACCGCTAAATAAATCTGCAACAAAGTCAGGGGAAATTTATTTAAATGGAATACAATGTGACATTGGCACGGACTAAACACAATCTAAAGACTTTTTTCAGTGTTCTAAACATTGAAATGAATTGCTTTCCATGCGATATCTAACACGTCTACTCGAGGTCTTCGATGATGCTAACGAGAATATACAAAATAAACGCAAATGAAGTGTTAATATAATTAATATTAAATCACAAGATATGATTAATAAAGACTAGAAAAAGTATGGGGACTAGAATAGAGCCTTGAGGCTCGTCGTAAACTAACTCCATAATTTAACTGGTACATTTGGTTATCAATAAACCTCCGAAATAAGTTTGGCTTATTGGAATACAGCGACTATTTGAGATCTTAAATCGATTATTCAAGAGTGCCATTTAATTCTATTTAGAAAGTATTTTTGACGTGAAAACATCTTCTTACTCGATATGGGAACCAGTTCGGAATCTGAGTGTAGCAGAGATCAAAAATCTAGTAGAATCTATGCATAGAGAACAGATGAGTTTATTTAAGTTAGGCGGACAGTATACGCGGCCCTTATGCAAGGACACATCACCGCTCGATTCAAGTTATTTTGCAACTTTGAAAAATAACAACTTGAAAAGATCTCGACGAATTTTCCAAAATACTAAACATTTATTGTGAGTTGGTAAACTTGGAACAGCATTTGGAAAATTTTTTCAAACAAAATGTCATGGCATTTTACAATGTCGTCGTACATAAGGGAAAATATAATGCAAAACAACAAAAACGTATAATGAAAGAAAGGGCCCTTCAAAACACAGTTAGTAAAAGTCATCTCTAGAGCCAGTATGGCAGTTTCGAGGCCGGCCCGAAATCGGCAGTTCTCAGCCAATTAGTGTGTAAGTCATAGTCCGCCATCTTAAGAGGGCGCCCCATCAAGTTTTATTAGAGAAACTAGAATGGTTTCAAACAACGATGGGTATCTTAACGCTAATCTGCTAAACAATACCACATACGAGGTTTGATCAGAAAATCTTTATTTATTCATAAATATAAGTTTTGTCCTATTCAAAGTAGTCCCCATCAGATATAACTCATTTGTTGCAGCATTTTTCGGTATGGTGTTTAGCTCCTCTAGTGAATCCATCCTTTTGTTGACAAAACGTTCTTCTTTCATAGTTTTTTTTATATGATGTGGCCAAAGCCTAGGGTACAACCCTTTGATGCGTTAGTATGGCTTTGGTCGGAAGGGAATTAGGGTAAGGGAATTGAGGAAACTTGAATATCTTGTTCCTGCATTGCTGCGAGCTAGACAGCAGCCCAGAGACGGAGTGGATTATTTCAATTTCTTAATAAAAGCTCACGGGGAGACCTGGTCGCGAACTCGGGACCCATAGCATGGTAGTCGCCGCTCAACGAATTGATCCAACTTAGTCTCCTCCTTTGCCATCTTCGGGAATAAGAAGAAGTCACACGGGTAGCACTCCCGGCGAATATGGCGACTGAAGCACTATAACGGTGTTGCTTTTGCAAAGTGTGTGCGGGTGCATTATCGTGTTGTAAAATTATCATTAGTTGTTTCACCACAAATCCGGGCGTGTTCTTTGGATTTCATTACGAAAACGGCGAAGAACTTCTAGGTAGTGCTCCTTATTGACCGTACGACCTTGTGGCAAGAACTCATGGAACCTGCACTTTCAATCGAACTTGTCGAGTTTTTTTCAATGTTTACTCTCCAGGAAGCTCAATTGGGGCGATTGGGTCTTAGTTCCGACATCCTATTCACATACCCATATTTCATCATTAGTTATGACTCTATTGAGCAGTTCTGAATCGTCGTTGACTTCATTCAGTAACTCCTGAGCATTGCTTTTGATTAAAATTCAGCAATGCAAAGAAACCCGAAAAAGCTATGCTCATGAGCTAAATGATATGCGAATATCAGCAGTAACCTCTGTGATAATGATTCGGCGATTTTTCATTATTACACAGGCCTGCGAAATTTTGAAAATTGTTTCCCCCTGTACAATGAATAGTTGTTTCCGAAGTAATTTTTCCCGCTGAAACCGAATCCGAGCTCATAATTGCTCTATCGCGTCAAGTTTTTGAGATATTCTAACCTAAAAGTACAAAAACACTTGTTTTTTGACATATTTAAGGTTATGTAGCACCGCGATTTTTTTCTTTTTCAAAAAACAGACAGACTAAAGCATGTATAGAAGGAAAGTAAAGACAACCTCTCGAAATGCAACTTGAAAAAGTCAAATGCAACAGTTTGTAGTTCATATTTTAAGAACCAGAAGCGTTATAATTCATATAATTTCGGGCAGTTCGTGCTGTTTGACGTCATTTTAATCCATGTACACCACTTTTTTTCAGTTGTCTTGACGTTTTCTTGGTCATGTAAAAAGTTTGGTGTCATTCCACTTTTAACTTACATAAAAGTTTATGAAATTGGTGTTCTCATTAAAATAGTGTTTGAGAACACATGATTTCAAAAGAAATTAATGTTTAGAGATGCGAAACTGACATTAGTCATTTATCTATGTATCTTTTACTTGCCACTTTCGCGCTTTCAAAAGAGAAGTGCGATTAAATTTCAAATAATTGCTGCCAATATCAGAAGTCAGAACTGGTTGCATTTTTCGTCCAGACGTTAAATAACGGAAAACAGGTTGTCTTAACTTTCCTTATATATATACTTTAAATCAGACAAACGCCAAACGGGCAATGAGAAGTTATAAAATTAGAACATGTATTAATTTTACTGAACTTCGCAGCCTGGGGTTCGGGGGGCTCCCACTTTGTTACAAATTTCAAAAGAAATTATTAAGTTCGCCTTCATAATTTTTTTTGTATTCAAATAAATAAAACAAATTGTTTTCAAGTCAGTTATGTACTTCCACTTTTTTATCGATTTTAAGAAACCACTCGGTGTAGGTAAATAAAATTAACGATACTGCATTAAATTATTGTAAAATTCATAGCATGCTTTAAATATGATTTCTTAGAAGTTATAAATTCCCGATATGCGTGTATACAATTCTGTAAATTTTAACAAAAATAAATAACAAGAGAAGAAGATAGTGACGTGTGACACTACGAATGATTTCTTAGGGGAGTAAAATATAACACCTCAAGGACTTTTCGTGACAAATTCCACTAGTGCGTGCTAGACAATAATTGACAGACAAACGAAACTAAAATTAGGCACGTTTATAAACTTTGCTTGCCTTGTAGTAAGCACAAATTCACTGATTAATTTATTTTAGGTTCTTGGTATCACCTTTCAGCTGTTCTTTTTTTGAAAGTAAATCATAAATTGTGCAAAGTAAGAATTTTTTTTAGATTATATGGGTCAGGAAAAGTATGCTAAAAAAGTTCGTCCAACTTAGAAAAGATGTTATTTGAAAATTAATATTTGGAACAATATTGTTTTATATAATATGAGGTCTGCACCGAAATGGGGATGGGAGGGTCCAGTCGAAGTTCAAGTCATTAAATTTTTTAGTATTAATTCTTTAAGTGTAGGTGAGATTTGTGGTAAAACAATCTCTGCACATCTAAAAAAGCACTTATAGTAAAGTAATCAATTAACATAACTTGATTTCCTGCTTGTATCATAAATAATCATTTTCATCATTTTCACTAGGAAGAGGAAGAATCTAGACTTCAGACAAGTAGAGTGCTTTGGCGAACATACTCTCTCGGGTTTAGGTTGGATTCAAGACTTACCTGGAAAAGCCATGTGGAGCAAGAAATCCAAAAAGCTAACAGGGCTCTAAATCCATGTGGGAGGGTGTGTAGTCAAAGGTAGAACTGCTGCATCAGCAGCTATTCACATAGATCGGGGTTCAAACTATCACAGGTATCGTGATAGCCACGTGCATTGGAAAATCCTGGAGCTTGTCAAAACGAGATACCAGAATTGGAAATGCCTGTCGACGGTATAAGCAAAGTAAAAGTAATTGAGGGATACCATAAGGGACACTGATAACGGATGGGTCCCTCCCTGAAAACAGTCTAACTGATGTTACAATTTTCACGGATGGGTCCAAAATTGATGGAAGAGCAGATGCAGGAGTCATCAGTGAGGACCTGAATCTGATAATTCATCTGAGTCTGCGGGGTGCATACCTTAGTCTATAAGGCGGAGATGCTAGCTTTGGTCTATACGCTGGATTACTTGGAGTGTGTCCGCAAACTCAACGCCTATGCCTCATCGAAGGAAACGAGAGAGCAGATGTACTGGCTAAATTGGGAGCTGCTTCGAGTTTCCAAGGTCCGGGGCCGTTCACTGCCTTAGGCACAGGCACGGCGGGGAGCCTGTTAAAGTGAGCCGTGTGGGAGTACTGGAGCAGTGGAACCTCGCGGCCTCGTGTAGACAGGCTAAAAGGGCCCTCGATAGAAGAGCTCTGAGATGGCTGACAGCACTATTAACAGAACATGGAAACTTCAGGTGTCACCTAAAAAAGATGAACATCCTAGAGTATGATACCTGTAGGCTGTGCCTGGAGGAGCAGCGGTGCTAATAGTGTGCCACTGTCCTGCTTTAACAAGTAGACAATAAAAGGATAGGAAAGATGTCTCATAAGCAAATGCTTGCATTGACCCGGCGAATCGAGGTGAGTGAAGAAAACTGCAACGGAAGGATGAAGCTGTTGCTCCGACATCGTGACAACTACGGACAAGCCGGGTTGAACCGATCGACCGTCTGTTCTCCCCCTCCTGACATCCCTACCCAGTAGGGCAGCACGAGTCAGAACCGACCAGTAAATTGATCAATTTTCAATATTTTGACTTAAAATTTTTGAATATGTCACATTGAGAATGTGCAATAAAAAAGTTTTGACTATTTACAGTGTTGCTCCCTTTTAAGTACGTATACCCCCGGTCAAAAGTGTGGAGCACATTATATAAACATTAAAGTCGTCGGTGGACTTAGTAATAATGTGTCGGCCTACCAATTCGGAAATCCCAGGTTAGAGTCGCACCGGCAGCGACTCATGTTGGTTGCAGAGAAAACCTCAGTTTTTTGGAATCCACTTTAAAATGTAGATTCACTTGCAATCGTTGTCTCGAATCGGGTGAAGTTTTTTTCCCGCCCTATGCCCCATAAGGGATATGGGAATTAGAGAGAGACTTAAACATTTGCCAAGTATTCAAGTAGTATTTCTAGTAGTTGTAAGTGGTTTAATATTAAGCTGCTAGTTTCAAAGAAAGATGCTTCGAATAAATTATTATTTTTAAATAATGAATTCAATTGGAATTTTAGGCTTCTTACTTTGTTCAACTCTGTGTTGGTTGTAGTTTGGCTTTTCCCTCGTGATGTCCTAGAAAGAGGAAACGCGTCGGAAATTGAGAAATTCAAAAACAAGTATTTTTTAAGATGAAGTATTTAAATTTCTTTTCCTGTTGACTTTTCATTCCATTTCAGCTGCAATCTATTACGTCTAGAGGAATTTCCTTCTCAAAAAATTTCATACTTTGACTCTGCAGCGTAGCAAAATTATATATTTATTCAGTTAATAATATTTCAGCCTACAATAAACATAAAGTAGTGTTAAATATTTCCAATTCCCAACATAAAAGGAAATACTGCCCAAGGTGTATGTTTATATTTCATAATTTAGGTTGCCACTTATCTCTCGTCTACACCTGTCTGTCACGTAAATGTGTGGTATAACAAAAGGTACTGGAAAAATACCTAAGAAATTCATATACATAATGTATGTCAACTTAAGCTAAGAACGTTATGTTCGTGTCAATTCTTTCATGAAAATATGCCAGCAACATAAAGTAATTTAATACTCAAAGTTGCTGATGTAGAACAATTTGCAAGCACTAGAGTCTAGATTCTTTACTTTCCTGGAAATGGAACATTATGTACAAATGTATATAACTAGAAGAGCAATTTCTACTAGAGAAAGATACCTTTTGTAACTCACTTGATTGACTGCGCAAGGTTTACAGTAATTCAAGATTTCATTCAACTTGAGCCTTGTGGCGCCTTAAAAATTTCTTCTCTATTTATTTTTCCGTATTATCTTTCATTTGGTTTACATGAAAATTAAAAAATAAAACAATATTTAATAAATAAAATATTATTTATTTTTATAAAGTCTGGTTTACTTCTACGTACTTCTTCTGCCCGCAAGTACTGTATAAAAACTGTTTGTAAACATTTCTTTAAAGTAATTTGAGAATTTTTTAAATATTTGCATCTGAAAATTGTATGTAAGTGTGGACTATGCTCTAAAGACTTGGTTATTGTATAATATAATAATGTTGTGACTGAATTATTTGGAATTAAAAAAAAATCGTAAATTTAAATGGAAAATTTGCTTTTTTAGTTAGTAGTGCTTTGCTTTGGCAATAAGCGCAGCATTCTCATTCTTGAATGTGAAAACTGTGAAGGCGGCCAGACTGGATCCTAGAAGCCTTAAATGGTTTACAGATGGCTTAAAAACAGATTATGCCACTGATGCTGACATTTTCGGACCTACTATTAAGGCCTCCGAGATCCCTGCCATTAAAGCGTGCGCACTTCTTAGTAGGTAGGTAGTCTTAGTAGAGGACTGAAAGGGGCATTATTATTATCTTTTCCGATTCCGGGTACGGGAATATTCGGTACTGTTGTTGGTCATCGACCAGAGCCCTGGCAGAGCAATAGGCTGGAAGTCAACAGTATTTGTACTGGAACATGTCCCTCGACTTCACCAAGCTAAAGAGTCTGCATTGAAATCAACGCTTTTAGCATAGCGGAACTCAAGTTGCTAGGCGGCTACTTATCTGGATTAAAGTTAGGCCTGTATAATAGTGTCAATTCAGGAACGAAGTCGATTTTTAATTTATTTATTTTTTAATTTAAATGAAATAATATCAGTGCGGCTTGATAATTCTCTTACTTAACAACTTCCCGTTCATCATTCTCCACTTTTACTTTTTCCTGGTTCGAAATTTTTCTCTTTAATGATATGTAACTTTGATAACCTTTACTACAAATTGATTACTTACGCCGTATTAGCTCATTACATAATAGAAACATTTTACTGAAATAATCAAGGAAATATTTTTGTCAGCAATCGTTTGTCCACTTATATCGACAAAAAATAACCGAAAGTTGATTACATTATAATAAAAAAATATGTAAAAAAAACTTCAGTTCATATACATGTTTTATTTAAGTCTGATTAAAGCCCTTGATTACTGATGCATCGACCCAAAGTGGATCTTGGCTTCCGAAATTGGAGGACGTCACTGATCTTGGTCCTAAGTGATTTCTTACCAATAGACAGTACCTGAATCTCGATAAGCCCCATATCTGTGGCCCCTTATTATTTTCTAACTTTTAGTACATCATCTAATCTTAGATAAAACCGTTTAACGTAAAACATTGTTTACCTATTTTTTTATTTGTCACTTCTGATTGTTCATCTCAGTATCTATGAATTCAAGATTAACATTGGTCGATTTCGATTATTTTTCTGTCCATTCCCACCCCCACTTCTAGAAGTGTCTTACTACTGCAGTATCTGACGGCATCCGGAGTGCCATTATTGATCTAAGCGACACCGAAAATTATGAATTCAAAACTAATGTCGGTTGTTTTCGATTATTTGTAAAGTTCACTCTCTTCCCAACCCCATCCCTAGGGGTGCCTTATCACCAAATTATTTAACGGCAACGGGAGCGTCATTGAGCTGGTTTAGTCCGTGCCATTTAGGACTAGTTTTACGTAATTCGAATTACGTAGTACTTATTTGGTTGCTCTTCACATCCTGAACTAGCAAGTACTAGTAATAATTTAATTGCTTAACAACAAAGTTGACACATTTTTGTTGTTATTTACAGTGCAATAAATTGTTTAATCAAATATGGATATTAAAAAGGAAAAATTCGCAATTTGGACAGAAGGAAAGACAGGAAATTCAAATGGGAAACAATTTGACAGCTAGCACTTGATTGACAGTTTTAATACGCATAAAAATTGTAAGGGCAGTTTTAAAAATTGGAATAAACTTCTAGTTTTGCCTTTCAGAAAATCTTTTGATTATTTACGAATATTGATGGAAAGACTAATGTTTTTAGGTCGTTTTACAGTTTAATGTTCCCCAATAGTCCTGCAAATTTTTAAAGCGATCCACCGTTTTACCGGACCGATTGATCAAGGTTTCACAAAGAAAAGAGCAAGGTGTGCCAAAATAAGTGGTGTGATAGATCTCCACTAGGCTAACAAAACATTGTAATGGGGTGGGGGGGGGGCACAATCTGAACCGTTTTCTTTATAGTAAGCGCATCATTTTTTTAACTGTTGATCTACTCAACGCAGCGACATCAAACAACGCTAATAAAATAGGAATTCATACACAAAGTGCAATAAAATAATTAGGTAGCCAGAGATTTCTAAGGAAGCGGTTTTTATAATCCTTTCTCCACCTGGAGATATTGTACCTTTTTGGAAAGGTAATAAGATGTGCAATCTAATAAAAATAAAAAATAGTTGTATTATTTACAAGAATTTCGAAGACAACTTGGGAAAATGATGAACTTTTGGTAATATCAAAACATTGTTGAGAGTTTTTGAAAGGTCATTGTGATAGTAGTTTTTTAGTTTTTGTTTCATGTCACTCAGTTGAGTAGATCAAAAGATAATTATAAAAGATTGAAGTTCATACCATAAAAATTTTGAATTTATTAATCACCCTGTAACTCCTAAACGATTGAAATTGCCCCCCCCCCCCCTCCTCTCGTCTATATAATTTTTTGTTTGTAAAGGTGAGAACACCCTGTATATATGGTCATCCGAGCTGCAATATGCGAAACACCCTATATACAAGGTCATTCGAGGATAATTACCATATTTTCTTGTACAAACATTTCTTCTCACCAAGGTTTTTCGGAATTGTGACGGAGTGGTTTGCTCACAATTGGTTTTTGGGATTTTGACCAATTGTGATTTTGTCGAGGTGTATTTTCAGGATTCTAAAAATCGGCAAAACGTCGGTAACCCATCAAAAATTTCATTACGCAACCTAATTTTAAATGTCAGAATTTTCTTTTTCTTGTTTCTCACCAGTTTGCATGAAACACATGTTCCTTCGCTTTTCAGGTTTTTGACCAATTTTTCCCCTACCAAGGTTTTGCACAGAAAGTTTTTACGCAACAAACGAGCGAACAGACCTGTGCGAACGCGTTTCAAGTACTTTCGAGTACAAAGTTGTAAATGTTTTCACTTACAGTGAATACGTGAACAGCTCTGAAATTACTGCCTTTCTATGTCCCATTTCTTTTTCTTTTAAACTGTTGTGATTAAAACACATATTACAAATGTAAGTAATTTTGGCATATTACTATCAGCAAGTACACATTAATGTTAAAAAACCGGCCAAGTGCGTGTCGGACCACGCGCAGTATAGGGTTCACAATATGCGGACTTAGAAGGGGGGCTTTTATTTGTTTTGATTATTAGTTCGAACGTAAACATTATTAATTATTATTATTAAGGATGTTATGATGTTATTTTTCCATAATTTTACATGGTTCATAAACTTATATTCTCAACCTGTTTTACACAACTAACAACTTCATCTAAGTAATTTTCAATGGAATTTGTATGGAATTTTCCTTGTTACTTCTCCAAGAACATTTTATAACTTGGTCTACTATTACTCGTTAACGTGTAAAGCCTTAACTGTGATAGTTTTAATTTTAACTCGTTATATATACTACTGCCGTGAATTTATCACATATCCAAAAACAACCGGTTAGTTGACTGGGCGGGGGGGGGGGGGCACTTGACTCTAACAAAAATTAGCACTTTGAAGCTTAATATTTCGCAAACGTATCCCTAAATCGAAAAAATGGTTTTCACACACCCGGAATATTGTTAAACGACCTATCCAACGACACCCCCACACCATGGGATAGACGAGAAAAAAAATCCTTCCCCACTTTACGTGTAGGGGAGGTACACTAAAAATTTTTTTTTAAGATTTTATTTTACCACTTTGTCGGCGTGATTAATATGTATACCCATGCCAAATTACAGCTTTCTATTACTAAGAGTCTCTGAGCTAAGCCGCGGACAGACAGACAGACGAACGGACATGGCGAAACCAAAGATTACTTACTACTAGATAACCGGCTCCCTAAATTACCCAGCTAATCTTGAAAAAGTAACACTGGAACCACAGTAAAACCAAATATATCCATCCAGCTTTTAAAGTCATAAGAATATACATGCAAATAAAGAGTACAGGTAGTGTGCAGTCATTTACTCCAGTCAAAATTATTTGAGAGAATCACTTACTCCTGTCAAAATTTTGTTCTCTTCCGGAGAGATTCACAGACTCCTGTCAAAAAAGTACCGCCAAATCTTGCCGAAGAGAGAAATGTACCAAAAAGTACCACCAATAAAAAGAATGTGAAGCACGTGACTGAGGTAGTTACTTGTGTGCGTAAGAGACTTTCAAACCGTCAATGTATTCTGATCTTTTAATGAGTGAGAACATTTGCCATTTGTAAATGCACATAAGAAAAGTATACTTGTCTCTTACCCACAAACTCTCCCGGAAACATCTAGAACTCGTATTTCGCCTTGTATACTTTGAACGCATTGACGCTCTTTTTGGGGGTGATGTTCCCTATTACAGAGGATGATTTTCCCTGACAGTCATCTTCTTAAATTAATCATTAAGTAATTATGTGTTTAAGAGCTCCAAAGATGTTATCGAAAAAATTAAAAATAATAATATTTCAACCCTTTATAATTTTTTTAGGGGTGGCCGCCGGATAATTACTTCAAATTGTTATTAAGTTTCTTCTATCATCTTCTGGAGTCCCAACCCCCGCGAGGTGGGGATCATTAAGTACATATTTACCAAATATGCAATAATTACTTTGTTACATTTCTGCTTCTTAAATACCTTTTTCAAACTTCGAGTACTAGTCAATTCGAGGACTGCACAATATTTCGCTTGTCATCTCATTTTTTTCTGGTAATCTCTTGCACGACTTAAGGGGGGACCCCACCCTGACGGCTTTAAAAAAAAACCAGTAATTTTCACGAATTTTTTTAAGGGTTAAAAAACAATCGAATCATTTGGGGTTTTTTACTATATCATTGCGTGCATTTTCAACTATATTACAACATTTTTTTGAGTAAAAAGATTGCTATTTGGAGCCGTGGTAGCCGTCGGCGTCAGAGATGTTCAAAAAAGGACCTCTAGTAGTGCCAGGTGCGATCAGTCCTGAAACAAGGTAGAACCAAATCTTTAAGATTTTCTTAAACTATATAAGACTGGCTATCGTGTAGCATAGGATTTTCTGAAAATTCAAAAAATTACAAAAATGATGGTATGTAGTTTGAAAAAAAAGTTAAATTTTTCGTGAAAAAAATGCTATAAAAGTGTTTATAAAAAATCGAAAAATTAAAATATCAAAAAATTCCTATGCTACACGACAGAGAAAACAGTTCTACACATTGTCGAAAAAGATTGAAGCGATTTCATTGAATGGTTCCCGAGAAAAAGTGGCACTCAGTTTTAAAAAATGTGGTTTCGAGAAAAATGCGTTTAAAGTTTTCGGTACTGCTACAGTTCATTTAAAAAATTAGCAGAAAAAAGGCTTCCACAATTCTTCTTGTATCTTTGCAATGACATCGAATATCAATAAACCATTTTAGAAGGTCATTCTAAATACTATAAAGAGTAGATTTATGCAAGAAAAAAAAATAGATTTTTTTAAAACCTTCAGGGTGGGTCTCCCCTTAAGCAATTTATTTTCAGCTCTTTGCAGATATTTTCAATTTTTAATAAATAAGTATTGTTCCAATGCAATTCCGTTACTGAAATATCACGTTGCAACAGCCAATCTCGTTGAAAACATTTTTCTTTTTTTAAAGATAAAATAAGTTGATAGGATCAATTATTTTGGAAATCTTTATATTGCCGTACAATTTTCGGTTTGATAAGTAAGAAAACTTGTAAATTCGAATCATAAATTATAAAAAAAAAATTTGGGATCAGAAATAATTATATATTTAGGTCTGTCTGTTTACCTGAAAGTTTTTACACAAAACAGAAAATTTTCGTCTGTTTACTTTGCGTCTTGAAGAAATTTGACTGTCGAGTAATTTCCCCTTTTACCCAAACTTGACACACGCTGATGTGTGAAAAAATTTCGGCAGAATATTTCTTCTTCTTTTATGGTTGCAACGCACAGCTGATTGAAGTTTGGCAAATTACAGTTTATAAATGAAAATTGAAATAAACAACAGGAACTACCAACTTTTTTCGTAAATTGTTCATCATTTTTACGATTTCTTGTAAACGTACTGAAATTAACTTTTGGCAGTTCTTCAGTTGTCATCAATTTACCCAAAAAGCGTCTGTTAACTTTCGAAAAATCACCTCCACCGGAAGAACATTCTTACTTGGTTGTTACCCACAACCAGTTATGTGCCCATACTCGCTTTTAATGCGGAAAAGTGTTCAGTGTTTAATAGGTCAGTCTGTTTACTCGAAAGTTTTTAGTTTTCGTCCACAATGCGTCCGTTTACTTTTGGACTTGAAGAAAATTGACAGTCGAATTTCTCCTTTGCCCAAATTTTACACACGCTGATGTGTGTGGAATAAATTTCTGCATTCTTCTTCTTCTTATATGGTTGACAACTAACAGCTGATTGATGTTTGGCAAATTACAGCTTAGAAATAAAAATTGAAATAAACACGGGAAACTATTAACTTCTTCAGTAAATTGTTATTCATTTTTATTTATTTTTACGATTTCTTGTAAACGCCCTGATCTTTGCACTAAAATTTACTTTTGACAGTTCTTCAGTTTCCATAAATTTACCCAAAAAGCGTCTGTTAACTTTCGCATTTTCATCCCCTTCTCTAGAAGCACGATTTTTACTTGATTTTTACCCACGATTTACACACGAAAGTAAACAGACAGACCTAATTTGACAGCAAGTTCTGCTGATCTCTCTACTTCCCCTCCTACAGGGAATAGACAAAGATTACTTCTACTAGATAAATGGCTTCGAACAAACTATTGAAAAATTTTTGGTTGCTTTTGTATATTTCCCGCATCGGGAAATCCTGTAGTCAGAATTAAAAATTTGTATTCCGGGAGAGTTTGCGGATAAGAGACAAGTATACTTTTCATATATGCATTTACGGATATCAAATGTACTTCGCTCATTAAAAGATCCGAATACATCGACAGTTTACGCACATAAGTAACTAACTCAAGTCATGTGCTTCACATGAACTCTTTTTATTGGTCGTACTTTTTGGTACATTTTTCTTTTCGACAAGATTTAGCGGTACTTTTTTGACAGGAGTTTGTGATTCTCTCCGGATGAGAACAGAATTTTGAAAGGAGTGATTCTCTCAAATAATTTTGACGAGAGTAAATGACTGCACACTACCTGTACTCTTTATTTGCATGTATATTCTTACGACTTTAAAATCTGGATATATTTCGTTTTACTGCGGTGCCAGTGTTACTTTTTCAAGACTAGCTGGGTATTTTAGGGAGCCGGGTATCTAGTAGTAAGTAATCTTTGGAATAGATCTGTTCCCGAACTTCTGCAGCTTCAGCTTACTTATTAATGTGGTGGGGGTGAATTCACTTCAGTACGGAAACGACCAGCTGCAATTTTCTGAAAAAGCAGATTTGTTTTGAGTGACAGCTGAGAAAAAAATCTTTTCATGTATATGGAAACGAAACAATCACATTTCTTCCTTATAGGCTACTTTACTTCCTTAATCCGATACTTAACTTAAGATATAAAACTTTATAAAAGTTGGATTCACAAATTTCAATTGACGTTTGGGCAGTTGTCATTTTGACAGAAAGAAGATTTAAGCATATTGCAGATGATCAAAGTTGCTGCAGAATTCTTATATTTTCTGCAGGATGGGAAGTTGTGACGCACGCAAATTCTTCTTGGAGAAGTGAATACGGGAACACTTTTCTGCAGTATTCTCGAAGCGCTTATTATCTCTGCAGATACGGGAACAGACCTATAGTTAGAATTGTGCGATAGCTTTGAATTACTTTCAATTTTCTCACTAGGTCTGTTCCGTATGCAATTGATGGGACAACTCATTTGCACGAACTTACCAATTTTCTGTACCCCAGATTTCTTGATCTAGAAAAATTAAGTAACTTTTTGTTGATGTAACAACTACAGCATGAACTTGCTCAAGAAATTTAGCTGATTCATATTCATGCAAGATTGATTGCTGTTTAATGAAGTCATTTTGATTGTACTCTTCTTTTTATTCAATTGCATATAATTCGGTTTTTCACATTTTTGTCTTTGAAGAAATTTCCCCTCTTCACTCAAGTGAGTTTTTACCTAGAAAGTTTTCTTCCGAAATTCAAAGGAACAGTCCACTGTAAAATTATAAGAGGATATTAACCGAGAGGTTTCAACAAAATGATATTTTAAATTAAAATACAAAGGCAGAATATTTTTCTACGCATTGGAGTTCGTCAAGATAAGATAAGATTTCCATATAAACCACTGCAAAAACTGATTTCAGTATAGCAATAATGGAAATTTCTTTAAGTTTGTCCATTTTATTATTGTTTTTCAGAACTTTTTAGATATTCTGTTCCCGTACTCTTGAGAGGTTGACAATTACAATAAGAAAAAGTCTGGTATTTACAGTTGCAGAAGTAAGGGAACAGACCTTATAAGCAATTTAAGAAATGTCATTTTGGACAGGTTTTTTTTCTTGTTTCTTACAGTCGTAGTAGAATAAATTGAAACATCAAATTTCCATCTGTAGAATAAAAAAAGAAAGTTAACTCCTAACTTCTAAGAAAGAAATAAGCGATTTTTCATTCGATCCTCTGATCACAACTAGACACAAATATTTTAACTTATACCAAGGTAATTATTAAATAAATGAGCTCACTTCGATCTAAACTTGAAGCATTCGATTTTGTGACCTCTGATTCTGAGCGAAAGGCATTTGGAAAACCACAAATAGGTTCGATTTTTCACATGTTGTGATCTATTTTCGACTCTATTGCGAAATCTGTAGAAAGCTTGGGATACTATTTTGATCTCTAGAAAATTGCAAAGGAAAACTGAGCTTAATTTTTAAATCTTTTAGATATACGTGAGGAATACCCACCTGACTGTAATTTGTTTGGTCTTGATTGCTTAGGTCTCATTTTCTGTTAAAAATTATGTCCTTTTATCACTGCCCTTAGAAAACTGTACTGTATTTAAGTGTAATCAAATCTTTGGTTGTTTTAGCCTGACCTTCCTGATCTTCTTATCTCTCATTAAACATCGATTCCAACATATTTTCATCATAACAAATTAAACTTTTTCTTACAACATTCGAGCACGTGACATGGTTACTAGAACATCAGGTGCTCATCTACCTTTACCCTATTTCTTCTACTGGCAAGTGTTAACGTTAAAAAAGACCAGCAAAAAGCCGGGTATTTACCAATTTGTTGCACACAAGGTTAACCAGGTAGGCAAGCAAGTAGTAGGTAATGTATTTTTTATTTATTTCAAGTTTCAATTTAAAATGGAAATTCTCTGGGATGAACCGTCGAGTAAAATTAAAAAAAAAAACCCAAGTGAAAAGTTGAAGTTATGTAACCCAGAAATTAGCGCTCGACATTGAGGTCGTGCTTAAAAATTGATTTGATGGTTGCTCCAAAATTAGGAAACGTTCGCCAACAATTTTTATAATTAGCGTAAACTGTGAATATGAAGTGCATGTGCACGGCCACAGATTGCCAATTCCTTCAATGCAAAATATAAGTATATTACGTAACTGAAAAAAAATCAATAATTCTCGCATAATTTTGTAAGTCTGCTCTTAATCGAATTTGCATGTAATTCTAGCGAGGAATGCTGAAGCATTTTTATGCCACAAAACAAGAATGACCCCATGCGATTACCGATTAGCTTTTGGATATGACATGCAGTGTCCTTGGTAACCGTATACACTGTACTGCTACGATTCACCATGACGAGTAAATTCATATCACTAAAAACGAAGAAAAAGTTTGAATTAGTCGAAGTCCAGGTGAGAAACAAGTCAAATAAATTCGTACGAGAGGTGTCTTCAATTTCTTCAATTTTATGTAATCACAGCACTCAAGTACTCTGTCATTATGCAATCGAACAAAAGTCGAAAATCTTCACAAAATTGCGCTCGTTTTTAAGGTAATTTTACGGAACTTACAATTGCATTTCCCCACGTTTTTACCAAATGAAAAAAAAACGCTTGACCACGTTTACAAACTACACAGTCACACCAGGCACCAATCACTTTCGCGGCGCTCCGCTCATCTCGTTATATGGAAAATGGAAAAATGGCACAAACCTGCGATTCAGACAGTTTACTTGTGGTGATGCGAAATAGCGCCATTGTCAGTTCCCTTATTGCTCAAAAAATCGATGAATAAATCAATTCACTTAAAAACAAAGTTATCGGCCCACTAAATTAAAAGAAAACAGAAACTGACTCCCTTCAACTTCACACGCCAAAGACTTTCGCTGGCACTGCCTTTCTACGGTTTGACAGATTCACACGACCGCGCGGTAAAATCAACCCACTCGCTATGAGAAAAATATCGCTTCTGAGTTTTTGGTAATTTTGCTACCTTATGAAATGCCCTGTATTTGCCAAATTTATTATAGATATCATATTTTCTTGCTCTGTTGCATTCGCTAAGTTTGGTGGGAAAAGGTAAGAGTAACATTTCTTACTTGGTACTGTACAACACAAGATAATAAAGTACATTCCGAATGAAAATCGTAAAATTGTGACGCGTTGCTTAACAAAAATACGTTCTCATACATGTCCTAACTGTTGTTATAACTGAACCGAATTCATTCATATTCTTAAACCGGTTGGTGTATCAGATCAGATTATTTTAGAGTTTAAAACGCTAGTTTTCCACCTATTCTAACTAAATTTAGTGTTTCGTTAGTAAAAATCTAGTTATCAAGTTAAATTCAAGCAACAGCGTTGAAAGAAACTAAAGTAATAAATAGGAAAAATAAATTTTTTTTAAAGTAGAGACATCTATTGCATTACATACAGAATATCTAATCACACCAATTCAATCGAATTGTTCTGAGTTTATACAACTCAAACCTAGATGGCTGTAATTTATAGACTTCGAATGTTCGAATTTTCAAGTCTCGACAGAAATCCGAAAGAGGGCGTAAAAATTAGTATGGCTATAAATACCTCAACGGCGACTTCATTTGTTTTCTTTAGATTTTCAATGATTTTTGCGGCCTAAAAAAATTAAAATTAAAAATTTCATAGCTTAATTTAGGGGAGTAGTACCGGCTGTAAAGGTAAAAATCAGCCTAATTTTCAAATTTTTTTTCTTATTCAGGTGTTTCAGATCTGACGTGCCAAAATGAGAGGGGTGATAGATCTCACCTAAAAAATTGTATGGAAAGAGGGGGGGGGGCAATTTCAACCGTTTGGGAGTTACAGGGTGATCATAAATTTCACTTTTTCATGGTAGGCACATTACTCTCTTATTTTTATCTCTTGATCTACCCAACACAGCCACATCAAACAAACGCTAAAAAGCAACTATCCTAATGACTTTTCCAAAAATGTCAACAATGTTGATCTCACTGCTACCACTGCAGGTACAGTTAGGGCCAAAATTGAAAGAAATGTTTTGAAATTACCAAAATTTCAGCATTTTCCCAAATTTTCTCCTAAATTTATGTAATTAGTATACCTCTTTTTTATTTTTATTGGATTGGCATGAACATGGCAAGGTAGACACAGGACTAGAAATTTATGAAAATTATGACAACGTACGTCTATTTCTAGCCTATCTGCAAGACAAACCGAACTCCGTCTGTGTTGACGGTAAAACCAGCACCAACGTCATGTTAAGTATACAACAAGAAGGCCTGCCCACAGACCCAACAGTCTTGCTATAACTTTTCACTAAGTACCATGAATCATTCAATATACCTTCCCATAAGGTTTCAGAAGATCTATCCACCTATGCTGCGTACGTCACTTCTCGCTGTATTTCCCATCTTCAAAAAAGTCGTAACGACTCCTTAACTACTACTGACTACTTTCGTTCCTAACCCCCCTGCTTTCCCTATTTCTGACTTCCCCTCTATTGCATCCGCTGTTTCCGATCAAGAACCTCTCCCCAACAGCTTGTCAGTCTATTACCAGAACGTAAGAGGACTTAGCACAAAAACATCAAATATTTTCCTTAACTCTCACAAATTCCCGCACGATATATTTGCCTTAACTGAAACCAATCTTACACCAGGAATTCTCGGCAATGAACTATTCCCACCAAACTACACCATTTTCCGTGTTGGCACCAATGATCCACCAGGTCGCGGGGTTCTCATAGCTGCTCACAACCGTTATGATGCCACCCTGCTAAAGACCTCCGACTCTACAATATCAGAATTTATATGTATCAAAATAGCACTAAATAAGTGTCTTCTGTACATTATTTGTTGTTTTATTCGTCCCTCTCAACCTCTAAATGCCTATGAGCCCAAGCGATCGACACCCTGCTTGAGAACGCTAACGCCTCCGATGAATTTATTTTATTGGGTGACTTTAACCTCCCCCGTATTCAATGGTCATTGTCCGAGGAATGTTCTCACTTTGTCCCCCTTAACGCATCTTCAGCCAAAGAAGCCTTCTTTACCGATTAGCTCTCCGTTTGTGGTCTCTTTCAAGTTAGCGGAGTCAGGAACTTCCTGGATAGACAATAAGACTTAATCTTTTCTTCAGACCCAGTTAACTCGGCTGTCGCAGAAAGCACCAATCTCCTCTCCTCCCTCGACCGTCAACATCTTACCCTGTTCCTCGTTTTCTCCTACGAGCACTCTCATGCCGTTTCAAGCTCCGAGTCTTCTTTTTCCTTCAATTTTCGGAAAGGCGACTTTGACAAATTAAATCACTTGCTCCCCAACTCTAATATTGCCACAATCCCTCAACATCTTCCAATTGACGTTGTTTTAGAGGCGTTCTATTCGGAAATACACACTTGTCTTACACAATCTATCCCTCTTCTTCCTCATAAAAACTACTCCTCATCCCCCGTATGGTACGACAAAGAATTACGCTCTCTTCGCAACCGGAGAAATAAACGTTGGCAAACTTTTCTTCTGACCCAGACTGAGTCTGACTATTCTTCCTATCTTTCTGCTTATACCTTTTTTTCTGAACGTTGTGACACCCTCTACCATGAGTACCTCCAACGGATGGAAACTAGCCTCATATCCGACCCCAAGCGTTTTTATAACTTTATTAATTCCAAGAAGAAATCCACCCTAAAGCTCGAGAATACCTATTCGTCTGATCCTAAGGTTATCGCTAACCTCTTTGCACACTTCTTCAGTAAATCTTTCAGCGACAATTCTCTACAACCCGACCTTAACTATTTTGCATTCATGGACAAATGCACTCAAATGTCGTTTACATCTTTTGACCCTGATCCAGAACTAATCGACGCCATTATTAATGGGCTTGAGGACGACTTTCACCCAGGTCCAGATGGCATTCCGGCCATCGTTCTGAAAAAGTGTACCATGCATCTAGTTCAACCCCTTACTTTCCTGTTTCGTCTCTCGGTCACCCAAGGGGTTTTCCCTCAATTATGGAAAAATTCGTATATTATTCCCACCTTCAAAAAAGGTTACAAGAACGATGTCTCCAACTACAGACCCATCGCTAAATTATCATCCATACCTGATTTATTCGAAAAATTAGTCTATGATTCCATATTCTTCCACTATAAGTCTATCTTCTCACTCTCCCAGCATGGCTTCCTCAAAGGTAGATCTACAACCACCAACCTTACTGACTGCGTCTCTAAAACACTATGTGCCCTGGAAAACGGTAAAGATGTTTGATGTTATCGCCACCGATTTTAGTAAAGCCTTGGACAAGATCTCCCATAACGTTATCTTGTTCAAACGTGATCGCCTAGGCTCCCCCCCCCCCCCCCCCCATATTCATCATCTGGATCTACCTCAACAACCGTCAGTACAATATTCCTTTCAGCTCATCCATTTCTAACACTATTGTCGCTCGTTCCGGCGTCCCTCAGGGCAGCCACCTCGGCCCATTGATTTTTTTCCTTACAATAAATGATGTTGAATGTGTCATCAAACACGCAGAGCTGTCCATTTATACTGATGACATAAAAATAATCAAACATATCTCCTCTACAACCGACTCTCTTCTCCTGCAAAAAGACCTCGATTTATTCACCACATGGTGCATGAAAAACTTTCTAGAGCTCAATGTCTCCAAATGCCAGTCCATCTCTTATTCCCGCAAGCGTCTTACCAGCACCCCAAGAGTCTATATATTAACCGACGTACCAGTCCCTATCGTTACCTGTGTGACTTAGGAATAATGTGTGATAGTGAACTCAATTTCCGTTCCCACATTGACAGCATAATTAACAGAGCTAACTCCGCGCTAGGGTTTGTAAAGCGCTGGTCTAGAGAGTTCTCCAATCCTTATGTTTCCAAATCTCTCTACGTTTCCTTCGTTAGACCTCTCCTTGAATATGCCAGCCATGTATGGTCACCTACACAAACAACTCACATTAATAGGATTGAATCTGTCCAGCGTAGATTTATTCGCTTCGCTCTACGTGATCTTCCGTGGGCTGACAGATTCAACCTTCCACCCTATGAAAACCGTTGGTGCCATAGACTGCCCTTCAATCCTGCAATCTTTACCCATCTATACCAATCCCCGTAATCTTAGGTCCACTCCCCTTTTTCGACTCGACCGCCATCGCACAAACTACGGTCAAAGCGAGCCAATTACCAGGATGTTACGAAAAGTCAACAACCTTTCCTCTTTTTTTACTTCCATCTGAGTAAATCATCCCTTCACAAAGCCTTATATCTTGACCCCGCCCATCTTGATCCTGATCGCCTACCTTAATTCTTCTTCCTTACGCCTTCTGCTAGTATCTACTGTATTTATAGCTCATATAGTAGCTTATACTTTTTAATTATTTATTATTACTTATCATTTATTGTAGTTTGTAGAATTAGTATTAAGTTATAGCTTGTATTTTTTTGCTTGTTTTTTTATGGAATTGCTTAAATAAATAAATGAAAAATTAAAGCCTTAGAAATCCCTGACTACCTAATTATTTTATTGCACTTTAGGCAGGAAATTCTTTAAAGAAACAAAATTTTAAAGATAAAAAGTCGAAAATGTTTGTTTTGGGTTAACAGGTAATTAGTTTTAATTATTGTTCCAAAAAAATTGTAAAAATGTTTGTGTATTAGCTTGTGGTAGATGAAGATTTAGCTATAAAAAAGGGTCAGTCAGCAAGAATACCTATCATAGTTGAAAAACAAATCAAGTGGGGGTGTTTTTAAGCAAAAATTATTAAAAAAAATGGTAAAATTTACATTTGAGACATACGCGGATATTATTTACATTTATGGTGCAGTAGACGGAAAATAGATAGCGGCTGTACTAGAAAACCAAAGGAGATTCCCTAACCGGCGAGCACCCCAAAGAGGATTATTTACACGGACTTTCCAAAGGTTAAGAGAAACAGGAAGTGAAACTTCACACGATCTGGAGACATGACCCGAAACTTTGGAAACTTCTGCCGACGTCGAGCACTAAATAATCACCATCGTGAGGCAAGACCCTGAAACAAGCACGAGACGAGTCGCAATGCGATTAGGGTAGTCTTCATCTAAGGTTTGGAGGGTTATAAATGGAGAGAGATTACGTCCATATCACCATAACCCAGTCCAAGGACTACTAGAAAGAGATTCCGAGAGAAGCCTGGAATTTAGCACTTGGCTTCTGGAATGCGACATTGACAACAGGGCGTTTCTGGACCGAATTCTGTGGACGGATGAATCTCAATTCACCAGGGATAGTATCACGAACTTCCGTAACCTTCATACCTGGTCGAAAACTAACTCACACAGGACAGGGGTATCATCGGCAACCATTTGGTAGGACCATTCATTTTGCCGCAAGTGCTTAATAGTGAAATTTATGTGGACTTTTTGGACAATACACTGCCAGATCTAATAGAGGAGAACCCTACGGATAATCTTAGGGGAATATTTCACCAACACGATGGAGTGCCAGTGCATACGGCTAACATTGTGAAGGTAATACTAAGTGAAAAATTTCCTAACCGCTGGATTGGACGAGGTGCACCTGCTAGATCTCCAGACCTGACCCCATTCGACTTTTTCTTATGGGGAACAATGAAGGATAAAGTTTATTCAAGCCCTGTTAAACACTAGGGAGGATTTAGCGACGAAAATACGGGAGATGTTGGCTTCAATACACCTTAAACAGGGAGATTGTTGGCATGCATCCAAAGTGACGGTGGACATTTTGAACAGCTTTTGTAAGTTATTAAGAGTCATTGTAATACGTTTTGAATTTAATAAAAATAATTTTTGAGTTAATATGAGTTTAATTTCTTTAAATTGTTGTTTTTTTTATAATATTCTCCGATAGGATTGGATACGTGGATACGTGGACATGTTGTACCTTTTTGGAAAGGTAATAAGACGAGCAATCCAATAAAAGTAAAAAATAGGTATACTAATTATATAAATTTCGGAGAAAATTTGGGTGAAAATTTGCTGAAATTTTGGTGATTTCAAAATATTATTTCAAAATTTTGGCCGTGACTGTACCTTCAGTGGTAGCAGTGAGATCAACATTGCTGACATTTTTGGAAAGGTCATTAGGATAGTTGTTTTTTAGGGTATGTTTTATGTGGCTGCGTTGGGTAGATCAAGAGATAAAAATAAGAGAGTAATGTGCATACCATGAAAAAATTTAATTTATGAATCACCCTGTAAACGGTTGAGATTGCCCCCCTCCCCCTGTCATACAATTTTTTGTTTGGCTAGGTGAGATCTATCACTTCACTCATTTTGGCATGTCAGATCTGAAACACCCTGTATATCATTTTCAAATTTTTCACATACTTTAATTATATTTTCAAGATACAAAATAAAATGTTCTTTTTTTTTGCCAATTTTTTTTCACATTTATAGTGGGCGCTGAAGTTGGTACCTCAAAAAATATCTCGTCCTATGGCGGATAGTTAATCTCAGGAATGAAGAATCTGAAACAGAAAAACCAAACGACATTTTAAAGAGGAATGTTTCTTACGTGGCAATATTTGAATAAATGATTAAAAAAAATGGCGGTTGTTTGAAAAAAATTGTTGAAAAATCGCCTCTTTTTTCACTTTGTTTCGCTCGTAAAATTTTGTTGTATTGACTTTTGGCCTATATTGTGTTAGATTACCACACAGGACACTTGAAGAAACAATCACACCAACAATTTGACCTAAATCGGTTTGGCCAATCCGGAGATTAAGTGTCCGCCATTTGAAAAAATTTGATTTTACGAAAAATGCGTTTAAAATTTTTATTTCGATTTTGGAATTTTTTTTTTTTATTTTGGAATTTCTTAATAAAATTTTGATAGGTGATTTCTGAAGGTATAAGAAATTGAGAAATGCAAAAAACAACAAATCGATTTTTTGAAAATTATAACCGGTACTACCCCCTTAATAATTTCAACTATTCGCGTACAGCCCAGACATCTAAAGGGATCACAGACCTGTTATTGCTCAATCTAATTATTGCTAAACGCAATTTGTCCACTTATTCCACTGTAGCTGCCCGAAAATTATGCAATTGTAATGAATTTTTTGTCCGGTCCTAAGAGTAGTTATCAATGTAATATCCTTTTTGGCTTAAGGGGGGGGGGGGGGGGGTAATCGGTACCGATTGCCATGACGAAGAGGAAGAGGAAACCATACTCCACCTCCTTTGCAACTGCCCGGCCCTAGCCAACTGTAGGAACCGGTTGTTGGGCTCCCGCTTCTTTGAAGAGCTAACCAAATTAAGCTTCACTGACGTCGGTGACCTAGGTCGATTTATCAGTAGCTCCAAATGGTTCGCGATGACGGGTTAAGGCTGAAAACCCCTTCCATCCCAGCCAATTTCATTTTGACTCCTCGAGAACTAGTTTCCACTGGAGACAGCAGCCTCAATTGTGGTATCACAATGGGCCTCCTTGGCATAAGTGTGTCTTCTTAGGCAGCCACTCTAACCTAACCTAACCTTCTCCTACTTTTTTATACTACAATCCAACTCCAAATTCTAACGATTTATCTTAGTGTTAAACAACTGTCAGATTCGGGGGGGTCTTTGTAATGTAGCTTTGGTAGCAGAAGCAAATTAATTTATTATGTTGTTTTTGACGGAGACTCGTGTTGTTTATGTAAAGTGGTCATCATTCCAATTAATATTCATATTTGCATCAAATCAATTACTGTTGTGACTGGTTTTACGTGAGTTTTCCTTTTACATAGTTTTTCATAAACGACGTACGGAAGCTGTTTCGATAAAATTTTCAAAACGCTTTTTCTTAATTTACTAATTTTGAGAAATTACAATGTCCTGGTTTTATGATTCAAATTTCCAAGGACACTCACTCACACTTATTGCACTTTGTTGTTTTTTTAATTTAATTATTTTTACGCTCGGATAATGCAGAAATGAATAAATTTATGCAAAGTCTGTTTTTTGTACAGCGTGGATTCCTCTAAAACGAAAAGAGCGATTTTTAACTCCGGGGTGGGCTTCTTTCTCATTATTATATATTCAAACTTACAACACAAGAAAAAAGTACTCACCGGATGTTAAAATTTTCACATGAGCCCAAATTAATTTCAAACAAAAATTCTTGCCTATCGAAGTAATACTTATAAGAGGAGATTAAAATTCAAAACTCGCTTGTAGTACCGTCTCCCTCCCTCTACTCAAAAAGGCAGCTGCAAAATCCTCGAGTTCGAACATTTGGATCACATAAGATCAGAATGGATAGGCCGGGACAAGGACATCGAACAATAGATTCATAGACATGGATATGTATTCGGTTTCCCATGCCTACACTACAGCCACAGTTTTTTTCTTATTAGTATATTACCCAATGTTTCTGTGTGGCTGGGAGGGAACTAGCAAAAAAAATTTCTGGGTCACGTCCTCACCCCAGACAATTACGATTGAAGGATCTTGCAAAAACCGGGAATGACGGCAGGAGCGGGCCAAAAACATCTGGTCCTTTCATGAGATTCTTACATATGCCTGTGATTATAGATGAACGAGAGGGGGCAGTTGCCCGAATTGTTTGAATTCAATTTAACGATCGTTTTTCCGAGTGCGTGATTATATAGCGTAAACGTGGAACATTTGCATTTTCCTTTTCCTTTTTTTTTTTGGTTAATATTTCTCGAATGCGTTCGAATCCTGTTTTGATAGATTTAGAATAAAAATTTTGCGGTTTACTGCATTACCAGAGGTCAGCATTTATGAACTAATAATAATTTAATTTTGCACGGCCCCCTTGAGGATACTTTTGTTTTGGTAACTTGTATTGTTTTTGCTTTTACTAATTTGTTACAAACTTCTATGAATAATCAAATTATAAGTTATGTGGTTTTGTTTGGATATGCGAAACTTGGTTCAGAACACTGTAAGAACAAGACAATTTAAAGTCAATTGATTATAAAATAAAATTGGATTAATATGTCCTGGAAACAGATGTCCTTTATGCTTTAAGGCTAAACAACAGAATATATTTGAATTAAAATAACAATTGATTTCATAAAATCCTTTGATCCTTTGTTCCGTATTCTTTCGGCCAACAATATTGTATTGTACACCACGACCCCTGACCAATAGTTTAATGGTCTTTCTGTGGGTCCTTCGGATACCCACATTTTTTTCATATGTATCCTATTGGTGGGATCGGAACATTGGGAGAATATTTTATTTGGTTTCTCGCATTAAAACCGATTTTCTTCGGACATTTTGTTAACTGGATTGGACCAAAACTGGATCTTGGAGTTGATCTTGATCTCTTTTGAAATGCTCTCAAATAGACGTTGGTTTTAGTTCAATCAATTGTTGTGATCTCGTTTTTCTAGTATTAGCTAGGCGGAGTCCGGTTTGTTAAGATGCTGAACAAATGCAATCAAAACAGGATACAGAGCTTTTGTCTTTTTAAGATTCTGTGAGAAAACAAGATGAATTCCATTACAATACGTGGAAGGATTTTTAACGGTCAGTTTGTCTGTTACAATATTGTAAAGATGCTGCTACAAATTTTAGGGATGGAAATGTTAAATGCAAAATATTTCGACAAAGGGTGTAAGTTAGTAGATAGATATTGGTTTTAGTTTTCAAAAAGACTGTAGGGTTCATTTTATACTTTTTGGATCCTATAAACTTTAAACTTATTATTCCTGGTATCTTTTGATACAATTTCCCTTTGGGAACTGATAGCTCTCACTTGTACCAAAATCTATTAAACGCTCTTATGCAGTAATCTATTAATTTAAGCGTTTTTTGGTTTAGGGCTCAGTACTATTTTGGTGCTTCTTATGTGAAATTTCAACATCTGATTTGCGCTTTGGAGGCTCTGATCCAGTAAATTGGTAATCGTTGCTTTGTCATACTTGACCTCAAGAGCAAGCTATCTAGACCAGTGTAATTCCATTTACCAATTCTCTTTATGCATCGAGAGAAACCCAGCCAATTTTGGACTCAGAAGCATTTAATACCAGATCCTTAAAGGATGTGCCTGTCTAATACGATTAAATACCTCAGCTTGGAAAATGATTGCTGCAAATTCAAGCGCTTTGCTTTATGGATCTGGAAACTAAGACTATAGGCTTTTACACCTGTTTTGTAATCCGTTTTGGAACCATCTGTATTAATATCAGCGAACCCTTTTGATGGCGAAACTCTTAGTGAGCCCGTATTCTCTACTTTTTACGATATAATTCTTTAGGAAAGGGAGAGGTCAAAGATATTAGCAAATTTACTCGTATGATTAAAAGAAGCAAACCGCCCGTAATTAGTTCTAGAGAAATTAACATGCAATAGGGGCAAACACCTATGGTCACATTGTCAAAAGGAAACTCGCCAAAAAGGTACCTACGAGTCGATATAAGTATTTAAAAGTGGTGGAAAGTTTACGTAGTTTTCGAGGTGATACGTGTAAGACGGAAGCCTGAGAGAATCATTTCAGGGGAGAATACGAAGAGCAAAACTTAGAAAATTACGAATGTCTTTGTCGATTCCAGCGAGGCTAACCCAAGAGATTGCATATGAACGTTACGTTTCATCAATGCTATGTTCCTTCATAGGTTTAGTAATGCAGACCAATTGGCAATTTTAACAATAGTAATTGTCAGTGACAAAGAATTGCCAATAATAGTAGTCTCTAGTTATCTGCTATACTGTAAGTCAACCCCTTCCAAGTATAAAGAACTCTTGAATGTGGTTAATCGCAGTGCAAAGAAGAAAATCTCTGTCATAATAGAATGTGAGCAAACTCGCATCATATTTGCTGGAGCAGTTCGAACATCAACAATAGTGGTACACATCTTTTTAGCTTTATTACAACCTCAAACCTTGCCATCTTAAATGATGGACGGGAACCAACATTTGTGAGCTCAGTACGGCGTGAAGTTATTGATATAAGTTCATGTTCCTTCCTTTTGATTGCTCGCGCATATTGAAGGCTGGAAAGTCACGAAGTTGCTGTTAATGTTAGATCATAGGTGCATATCATTTAAGATTGACAAGTAAAACACACCGATTAGCTTTCGAAATCTTAGGAAAACGAATTGGAGTAACTATTCTGTAGTACTGGAAAAGATATATACAAAGCTGTTAACAAACTCACAATAGCTACGACTGAAGCCTTCGATGCTTCGTGCCCACTAGTCAGGCGAAGTACCCAAACTAAAATTTCTTCGTGAAACAAAATACTAGGAAAACTTCGGCAAAAAGTCCGACAACAGTTTAATAAAGCAAAAAACTTAAATACTAAATTTGAATAGTATTTGCAAAGCAATTATCGGAGAGAGTATAAAAAACAAATAAAGTATGCTAAGAATTCGTCATGAAGAAAATTGAAGGCATAAATGAGTCAGCTAGGCTCCTTACCAAATGGTGATTACACGAAATCTGACCACTCCACGGCCAGTCATCTGTTGGAAACCCATTTTCCAGGCAGTAGTCAGCTAAGTGAAATCACTGTGAGTGATCTCGAGTACAATCAGAACTGTGAGGCTGACAACAATGTGATTACAAAAGCCATGATAAGCTGGGCAATACATTCTCTATCGCCTTAAAAAAGTTCAGGACTGGATTTTCCCAGCTATGATCCAGAAAGGATCAGGTATACTTCTAAGTTATCTTTGCAGTCTATAAAGTATGCTTAGCTTCCAGTTACATTCCAGAAAGATGGCGCGAAATAAGAGTGACTTTTATACCAAAACTAGGGAAGCCGAGGTACCAGTTAGGAAAATCATTTTGTCCAATAAGTCTCTCGAGTTCTCTCCTAAAAACTTTTGAAAATATGGTAGATCATATTCTTTAAAAAAATTTCCATTACTCGGAAATCAGCGTGCGTATCAAAAAAGGAAATCCATTGACACCGTCTTTCATCACACTATGATGCCTATAGAAAGGGCACTTAACAGTTAAGAATTCGCTCTCGATGCCTTTATATACATATATCTATGGTGCTTTTGATAATGCTAAGTTTGATTTCATCGGAGGTGCTATGATGGATCATAACATTGAAACCACTTGGGTACGTTGTATGCTTAGAAATCGAATAGTTTCCACCAACATAGGAGGATCAGAAGGTAGGTTAAAAGTCGGAAGAGGATGTCCACAAGGAGGCATTTTATTTCCCCTTATATGATGCCTCTGGTCGATAGTCTTTTTTGTTTGTTTTGTTTTTTAGCAGGAGAAGTGAAAATCTTCCAAAAAAACACCGGACAGCCCGTGCCCTCCGGTAGTGTGAGATTCTTACTCACTAAAAACACCTCTCTGGAGATTAGCCGAAATAGACCACATAGAATTAGGTCCCTTTTCGCCCCTCCCAGCCTCCCTTAGTGGGGGCAACGGAGTATCCAGTTATCCCACTATCGCCACTTACCTCGGTATCCTGGGTCACTGCTAGAATCTTAGCCTATCTGCAAGAATCCATATTGTTCCACCGCCTCCAGTGCTCCTTCTTGGTCCATGCGTTAATTACAACCTTCACCCCTTCTCTGCCCACGGCATTGAAGGGATCCAGGCTATAAAGCTTTAGTTCAGAGCCAGGACCAATAATCTCCTCCGGATTAACCGCAGCTAACCCTTCGGAAGGCAGGTATGCATCTTCTACTGGTGCGTGTATCGCGGAGATATCCAACTCGTTAGAGTCTACCATCCCTGCCACCGCCGCACCTGAGGAAGTGCTAGTTATTATTTTGCCAATGGCATCTACTTCCAGGACTGCTACAGCACTTTCAGCCGGGGCAAGCCAGCCTCCATAGCCGCCGCAGAACTTCGAAGAGTAATTTTCCAAAAACTGCTTCTGCTACCGTAGGCATAGCCAACCTGTTAGGGTCTACCATACCCTCCACTTCCACTCTCCTGAGGAGACGCTATTTGCGACCCAATTACCCCTGGGTCCTGCAGATAGGAAGACACCACTGCAGACTCTCTTGGCATGGCCTACTACAACCTTGGAGTTAGGGGGATTTTTCAAGAGGTTATCTCCTCCCGCTTTAGTTACTTGGCTACATTCTAGGATGCATTGCCCGATTAATACCGCTTGCTGGTGTAACTAACACTTGAGAATGTCCAGATGAGGAGAACCGTATTCTAGAAGGCTTCAACTTTTCTGTCCATCCTCCAGCAACCTGGTCGATAGTCTTATTAGAAAGTTGACTGATGAGGATTTTTACACCATAGGATACGCCGAGGATATTGTCGTAGTGATACAAGGAAAATACCCTGACACTATGAGCACTACGAACGGCGTTACATATTATCGAGGACTGGTGCACTCCAAAAGGGTTCTCAGCTAATGCGGATAAATCCTCAGTGGTACTATTCATCACAAGAAGAAAATTTGAGGGCCTTATAAACATCAACATTTTCGGTAAACCAGCTAGATCTGTAAAGTTCCTGGGAGTCACACTAGACAACAAATATAGCTGAAGACATCATTTAGAAAACAAGCTAGCATGACTTTCTGGCAGTGTAGGCGCTCGTTTGGGTCAAAATGGGACTTAAGTTCATTAACATTGGATGTACATGGTAATTATCAGGCCAGGCCTGTGTTATGAGCAAAGTTAAGTACAGTTAAAGATAGACTCTGCAGCGAATAGCATGTCTTAGCATTACATGAGCTATGCGACCCACTCCCTATGCAGTCATACGAATGGAACTTGCTCTCATCCCACTGGATATTTTTATAGATAAAGAAGCGCGAAAGAACTCGCTTAATGTTTTTCATGCCAACCAATGGAATAACAAATATATCCGTAGGAGGTACTCAACAGTGTTGGAAAAAGCCGTCAATAATGATCATATCATACTAATGATCACTGACAAACTAGTACCTATAGTAACACCCCTTAAACACTACAAAGTGGTTGTTCCCGATAGGGAAGGGTGGGAGCCTCAGAATTCAGGTGGAAACATCAACACCAACGCACTCTATATGGTACACAGACGGTTAACTTCAGAATAAATCCGCAGGCGCTGGAGTCTATGGACTGACAGATAACATCCGAAATCCTTACCCCTAGGTGCAAATACCACTTTTTCCAAGCAGAAGTGTACGCTATAGCTAAATGTGCAAGGCTTGTTTGCATGAAGTGGGCTCTCAAAAAAATGTTTGTGTGCGTTCCGGGACATAGGAGCGTACTGGGCGATGAAATCGCGGATGATTTACTCAGAAAATGTTCGGCAGAAATCATAATGGGGCCTGAACCTTGTCTAGGTCTTTCCATGTCAACAATTATTTAAAAGATTGAATCATAGAATCATGGGCAATTCATTCTCATAATGAGACATGGAAATCAAAAGATGATTGCAAACAAGCGAAACTTTTTCTTAATTGGACTAATCAAAGAAACAGGAAATGGCTAATTAACAGTACAAAAGCCATTTTCAGAATTCTTACGGGTATACTAACTGGTCACTGCAAGTTAAATAAGCAAATGTATACTATGCAGCTAACAACATCTCCGTCGTGTGAATGTGGCGAAGAGAAAAAGACAGCTGCACACTTCATTTCATCATGTCCTGGGTTCACTATCGCAAGAATAAAATACGCTGGTAATCCTCTTCTGAAGGACACCGAACTTCACGATATAGCTTTGCCCAACATGCTAATGTTCGTCAAGGGAACGTCTCTCTTGACGACTTGCACAGGGGAAAGAGAGTAACATACTGGAGGGTAGATCTCCAATCAAGAGGTAGGCACAGTGGACCAAATATTGGTTTAAGTGCAGAGGATTTAGTACTCAACCTCATCCTAATCTACGTCTAGAAATTACTTTGAACAGATTCAACACGTCGAGAGCGGAATTGACAGTATGGCGACCAGACCTACGACGAGTATTTGAGAATAGGTCTGAAAAGAGAACAATATAAAATAGTAGAAGTATTAGATAAGAAAATTCTCTCCACCAACGTTTTATGAATACAAGCGTGGAGCTGCCCTAACAAACAATATAGCTAACGTGAGAGCCGAAATTCAATTTCCAGGTATAATCACAAAATCAGTGACCTACTCCGTGCGACGAACCAAGCTATTTGAGAAAGTGTAAGCGAAGAGAAGAGATTCCCGACGTCTAGAGAATGTCATAATCATGCACTTGTCTAATAAACCTGTAGATCACACCAACCCCAAAAAACTTATGAGGTCATCCTGAACCCGGACACACTCGCCTAAAGCTAGAGAAAATCTTCCTGTCATCTACATATAATAAGACCTTACAGCTTTTTAAGAGGTCACCAATATCATCAACGGATAAAATAAAAAACACGGGGCCAAGCTGACTGTGCAATAAGATGACGTCCTAATTAACCTGACTTTTATAGAAGTTGTCCGAATGAGGAAAAAGACAGTTTGGGACTTTCAAAAGTAACTTTTTTTAGAACTGGAGGAAATTTGTAACATATCAGATTCATTAATATCTACAGCTACTTGTTATTTCCTTCCTTTTCACCTCTTATATTAAATAGAGAGTTTATTATCAGGCCGTTCGATTCGTGTAATAATAGACGAAGTTACATCTATTGTCTAAGTAATAAATGCCGGTGTACCTTAGGGCTCAGTTCTTACACCAACCTTATATTTTCCTTTTATCTCTAACTTTCAATCCTATTCATAGCTTCACTACAGAAATCAACCAACCCACCCTCAACCCATTTCGGTCGATGGAGCGAATATACCAAATTCTCCATCTCTAAACATCTGGGGTATTGAGATATCCAGTGTTCTTGGCTGAACCGATCATATATTTTCAGTCACTAAAAATGCGATGAAATACTGACTTAGCACATCAGACCTAGACTCGGATTTCATTCTCATGTTCCATATATCTATATTCTCTCCAGGTCAAAACTGGACGTACCGTAAAATTTCGGCAGCCTTTCGTAAACAAAACGACACGAATGTAGAACAGTTAACCATCTTCTGTTTTCCCTCGTCTAAGGAGTCCGAAACGTACAAGCGAGGCGTGTATCGTACCCTTAATTAATTTCCTGCCAAGGCTATGCTGAGTTTTCGAAGGTAATTCTACACATGTAGAGGTACTATAGTAAGCGAGGGATGGTAATTCTTCTTATTTGAAATTAGTGAACGTTATCGCTCCGACTATTGGAAGTCTTTTGATGACCTTTTTAGGATGATCACTTTGGTACTAAGTTTAATATGTAATTTACTTGACGAAGTTGTATTCTCTCACATCTTTGAAAATGAATGATCTTTCCCTGACTATTTTTTTGAACAAGTGTCATAGAGGCAAGCAAGCAAGGTTTAATTGACAGCTCTTGGATGTGCCCTCTATATTTATTTAGAAAATCCGCTCCTATAGATTTCCGGCATGTTTTCATCTAATGTTATGTCAAGTACTGCCAATGTGCCACAGGGTAGTAATCTGGATCCCCTCTTGTTTATTATATACATCAATTATACTTTCACATTAATTTACTAAAATTAATTGTGTAATTTCTTACATGTGCGACTTGAACGAATTAGGCGCCTTTTATAAATAGTATTCTCTTAGTTTACTTCTTCCATTTCCTTTTCTTATATAAGGTTTTCTGTTATCTTTGATAATGCCATCAATGGCGTTTGACTGAGCAGCATTTTTACTTATTTATTTATTTCTTCCTCTCAGATTCATCACAATAAATTACTACAAAAGTTAAATATAAATAACCATGAGACAGAAGTCAATTCGATCCAGAACCCCGCATCAACCAAGACACTATTTGAGCAGGCCCTTAAAGTGCGGCCTGGAGGAATCCAGATCAAAGCTGGCGAAGTGTTGGTTAAAGGGGCGAGACATCGACGTGATGGGCTCGTGCATGCCATATAACGTTCAGTGATCAGGGACGTGCAGAAAGCGGTGCTTTTTTAAGGAGCGCTGCGGGATAGAGATGTTCACAGCCTCGATGAGAAACACTAATTTTGAAATATTACGCCTCTTTTAAAAGAAGTCAAGGGCAATCAAAAGGGGGAAGCACCAAAGGATTATTCCAAGGGAGTCCGCGGAGAGCTAACCTAAAGAATCTAACGAAGGTTAGACCTTGATGACTATGTAATATTGATGCTGTAGTGAGTAAAGTTAAAGTTACTTTGGCTTTTATTAAATGATTGGCTAAAGAGTTTAAATATTTTATAATTAGATTGTTGTGTTATATACTTTTTTTATTGCACATTTACCGACCTATTCCCGAATATTGTTGTCTAGAAACAAACCTGGAATCATATATGAACAGCTGGGCCTTAGTGGTGTAAACAAACCGTACTTGCCTCTCACTTCTATAGGAATGGATTGAAAAATTCTATTTTCTTGGAGCGTTTTCCTGGATATTATTGAAATCTCACCTTGAAATTTATTTACCTTGAATCAAGAAAAAATCTTAACATGTGTTCAGGAAAAAAGGTTTCTTCTTTACAAATTGGTTTTAAAGTGAACGCTCTCTTTTGTGTTCGTTTTGTTTTGTTGTATAGAAGCAAGCTTGTGATACGCCAATAACGTAAGTAACTCTCTTTGTTTTATCTGATGGTTATCTGATGATTATATATGTCACCAAAAATAGTAAGAAAAATAAAGTAGCGATGACAAACTGTTCGTTCGTGTGTACATAGACGTAATAACTTCAAAACTGTCTTTGCTTTCAATTGCTGAAATGGTAGGTGTCTATTATACAGGGTGTAACGTTTCTAGAGGTCAATACGAATACAAATGAGATAGCTCTCACCTAGGCAAACAAAAAATTGTATGGCATGGGGGGGGGGGGGGGGGCAATTTCAACCGTTTGGGAGTTACAGGGTGATTCATAAATTTCAGTTTTCCATGGTATGCACGTTAGTCTTTTATTTTTATCTTTTGATCTACTCAACATAGCGACATCAAACAAACGCTAGAAAACTACTAATGGCCTTTCCAAAATTGTCAACAATGTTGATCTCACTACAGGTACAGTCACAGCCAAAATTGAAAAAAATGTTTTGAAATTACCAAAATTTCAGCATTTTCCCAAATTTTCTCCGAAATTTATGTAATTAGTATACCTCTTTTCTATTTTTATTGGATTCCCCGTCTTATTACCTTTCGAAAAATGTGCAACATGGCAATGTAGACAAAGAATTAGAAAAACCGCATAGTTAGAAATCTCTGACTACCTAATTATTTTATTGCACTTAAGGTAAGAAATTCTTTAAATAAACAAAATTTTAAGGTAAAGGGTCGAAAATGATTGTTATAAAAATGTTAAAACAAAATTATTATTGTCGATATTAGCATTAGTTAGCCAGAATTCACATTCTTGTATCCTGGCGTTTTGTTACTCGTACCTGATGGACATTTTGTTATAAAAAAGGATCAGTCAGCAAGAATACCTATCATAGTTGAAAAATAAATCAATAAGTAAGGGTGTTTTTAAGCAAAAATTATTAAAAAATGGTAGAATTTACTTTTGAGAAATACGCGGATATTATTTACATTTATGGTGTAGTAGACGGAAACGAGAGAGCGGCTGTACTAGAATACCAAAGGAGATTCCCTAACCGGCGAGCACCCCAAAGAATGGTATACACACGGACTTTCCACGGGTTAAGAGAAACAGGATGTGTAACTTCACACGACCTGGAGACATGACCCGAAAGTTTGGAAACTTCTGCCGACGTCGAGCACTAAATAATCACCATCGTGAAGCAGGACCCTGAGAAGAGCACGAAGCGAGTCGCAAGGTGATTAGGAGTGTCATCATCTAAGGTTTGGAGGGTTATTCATCGAGGGCGATTACGATCACATCATCATCACCCAGCCCAAGGACTACTGGAAGGAGATTCTGAGAGAACACTGATATTTAGCACTTGGTTTCTGAAACGCGGCATTGACGATAGGGCGTTTCTGGATCGAATTATGTGGACGGATGAATCTCAATTCACCAGGGATGATATCACGAACTTCCATAATCTTATAAATAAATAAATAGAATTAACCCTTCTAACTCAGAAGGCGCACTTCACAGGCAGAAGCCTGGAACCAATTGACCTATTCACCAGAACATATATTGAGGTGAATGAGGCTCCCGCAACCCATGCAAAGAAAAATATTAGTAAACAAAAAACAAAACCCGTCCAAACAAAACAATCAGGGGTGCATTGATAACAGAGATCGCTTAAGCAAATCCTTAGCAAGAGCCAGGTCAAAAATAGGACACATATTCACGGCTCTACACATGCGATTAATAGGCTCATGCATACCATAGTTAGACCGAGAATGAACAACATGTAGTAAAGGCAATCTCCTTAACCTATACGGAGTATGCCTATAAGTAACTAAACTTGCAAGAGAGCGAGAATCTATTTTCGAGTTCAAAAGCTGGTGAATAAATACTAGGTCAGCAACTCTACGTCGTTCCTCCAACGAGTGCATATTAAGCAATCGGAGGCGATCCTCATAAGGAGGAAGCCTTAATGGATCATTCCACGGGAGGTCCTTTAGTGCGAACCTAACAAAGATCCGCTGCACCGATTCAATGCGTCTAGAATGAACAGCATAGCAAGGAGACCAAACCTGAGATGCATATTCGAGAATTGGTCTAACTAAAGAAAAAAATAAGTTAATGAGGGTCTGTCGATCAGAAAACTCCCTTGACCATCGCTTATCAAAACCCAGGACAGAATTACTCCGAGATACGATATGGTTTATGTGCAGAGTGAAATCGAGTTTTCTGTCTAGCTTTACACCGAGGTCTTCATACCTGGTCGGTAACTAACCCACGCAGGACATAGGTGACCTCATTCCAGCAGAGATTCAGTGTCAATGTTTGGGCTGGTATCATCGGCAACCATTTGGTAGGACTATTCATTTTGCCGCAAGCGCTAATAGTGAAATTTATGCGGACTTTTTGGACAATAGACTGGTAGATCTAATAGAGAAGAACCCTATGGATAATCTTAGGAGAATGTTTCACCAACACGATGGAGTACCAGCGCATACGGCTAACATTGTGAAGGTAATACTAAGTGAAAAATTTCCTAACCGCTGGATTGGAGGAGATGCATCGATTCCTTGGCCTACTAGATCTCCAGACCTTACCCCATTGGACTTTTTCTTATGGGGAACAATGAAGGATGAAGTTTATTCAAGCCCAGTTGACAATAGGGAGGATTAAGTTAGCCGAATTGGGAATGCAGCGACGAAAATACGGGAGAGGCTGATGGCTGCAATACGGCTTAGAGAGGGACTTAGAAGGACGTTGTTAAAATGCATCGAAAGTTGCGGTGGGCATTTTGAACTGCTTTTGTTACTTATCAAGATTAATTGTTATTATTTTTAAATTCAATAAAAAGAAATTTTTGAGTTAATATTAGTTTAATTTGTTTAATTTGTTGATTTTTATAATATTCTTCGATAGGATTTCTACGTATAAATTTCTAAATACTTCCCCTACGTGGACATGTTGCACCTTTTTGGAAAGGTAATAAGATGGCTAATTACATAAATTTTGGAGACAATTTGGGAAAATGTTGAAATTTTGGTAATTTCTAAACATTTTTTTCAATTTTGGCCGTGACTGTACCTGCAGTGGTAGCAGTGAGATCAACATTGTTGAAATTTTTGGAAAGGTCATTAGGATAGATATTTTTTTTTAGCGTGTTTCATGTGGCTGTGTTGTGTAGATCAAAAGATAAAAATAAAAGAGTAATGTGCATACCATGAAAAACTTAAATTTACTGAAATTTATGAATAACCATGTAACTCCCAAACAGTTGAGAGTCCCCCCCCCCCCCCCCTCCCGTTGCCATACAATTTTTTGTACACGCCAGACCTGAAACACCCTGTATACATTTTATTCGAAAAATATCACAGTAAGTTACATAAGCAAAAACGGGCAATTTTTACCCACCTTCTTTGACATTTTCAAATTTTATACGGCTTTTAACCATTTCGCCACAGCCTTAGATCAACATTGTTGACATTTGTGGAATGCTTCGCTAGAATTGTTTATTAGTTTCCTAAAAATTGTGTGTGGGCTAAATTTGGTTTAATATGTTGATATTTTGCATTGTTTATTTTCTGAAATAATAATATTTATTAAATTATACCGTTAAAATAGAAAACAATTTATTTTACCACTTAACTTACTCCTTTTTTTGAAATATTTTGTTTATAAATTTATAAAAATCGCAAAGCACAATTCCGACATTCTATAAAATTGACTTAACCTCGTCATCTCGTAATCACTTAATTGTAAAAGTTATGAAACGGCAGCATAAGATACCTTTGAATAGCTTTTTCACCTGGAATTACCTGTTAAAACGAAAACAACTTCTTTGTACGCATAGTGTGCACTTAGCGTTATTTTACTGCTCGATGAATTCCATTGGCATGATGTCAGGCTGGTAAAACGTAAATTGTTTGCTGGATGGAATGCCATCGGTTGTGGCCCTTCAACTCGACCGGCTTTGTCTTTTACGACCAATAAAATTGGCTGAAATTTGTTTTTAACTGTCTTCAAGATTTTGATTGTCTTGTCGAACGAATCCATTCGATGACAACTGATACTATCCTGAAAATAGTTCCGTTATTTTTAAAAGACAATATTCCTTCCTTCTAAATCAAACTAAATTAAAAATAAATTTAAAATCTTACCACGCGCCGATTCCAGTTCTGCCATTTTTTCAATAAAAGTCGAAGATGGGATCACTAGAGTCACCCTCAAGTACCTACCTAATCCATTGGTGCGATAGTAGCCCAACACGGAAATCCGCCATTTTTACTGTCACTCGGCTTCTCATTCGCGAGCATCAGATAAAGGGTTAACGCCGGCAAAATAATTATTCCGGGGGCATATGGGATGCATTTACAACACACGTTGCGAGTGGGCAGATTGGCAAGGTGATGGACGACATTTCATGTGAATACCTCGTTCTTTGACAAATACAAAGGCAACGCCGGTATTTACTCAGTCTATGCCCAGCCACTTTTTGCTGGTGAAAATCAATGCAATTCTTCCCTACTTCAGAGCGGTATTGAGTTTTTGGCCTTTCAAAGGGATTCGAGTGTTGCATCGTGCATGTGAAACGCATTCGAGGGGAACCGGTCGGACGGTGTTCTTCTGAGAATGCCACACACGGCATACCATGCGTGTAAATGCAGATGCATCTCTATGGTCCCATGTGGTATTGTTGGGCTCCTTTACCTCGTTCCTTATCTGACATCTTGAAATGGAATGCCTTTCCTGCTCCGCCATATACAATTGGTGTTTTGGTTTGGTTTGCCTTTTAAAGTTGTTTTTGTTGCTTAAAAAAATTTCTCAATCACATTCGACGTCATCATTTTGGAATTCAATGCAGTGACGCAACTGAAGCATTTCCGGTTTCAATTTCGTCGCACTGTAAATGTTTTCAATCGGCATTTTGGGTATTTCTACTCAATTCTGTCTCGGATTCTATAAATGCACGCAATCGTCTTGTTTTCGTTTCGAAATTTTTTGTGTAATGGGCGATGAAAATTCCAAACATGGACGCGATTTGACAAGCCATCAGCAATCGACCGAAGCAAGGTAAGTGTCATCACAGAAATCTTTTATTAATTCACGCCTTCAGAACTAACTAGAAATGTTGTGGGAAGTGAAAAGCTAAAATAACCGTCGTCACTATCAGTGCCACATTTGGAGCTGATAAAGCTGAAAATAATCGACATTTTCTCGGTGAGTGTGTCTTTCCGTTTCTTAACTGAACTAACCAATTTTGTATAAATGAACTCTTGCAGCCCTCGGAATGTCTTTAAATGCAGGCCCACTTCACATTTAAACTTCCGACACATTTCTTGTTGTTGTTGTTGTGCTTTGATGTAAACCGATTGTTGTTTGGTCTGCTCTAGGAACGACTACGTCAAGTCAGCAGTCTTTTTCGAATCTTTTACCAAATTACATAGTCTCAAGGGATATCTGGCCAGGGCAACTATTATCCGTCAAGAAATAAGTAGCTTGCCTACGTGCATCTCGGATTGAATGCAAGTAATAAGTCGGACGGGCGAGAGTGAGGTGATAATGTGTTTTTCAAATATTTGCCGTTATAGATGTGTTTTCTGAGTGTTTGTGAATAGTGCGAAGGGTTCTTTGTGGTTTTAGTTTTTATAGAGCAGAACTTAAGTACCTGCAACATCTACAAGAGGGTGAGTTTTGGTTTTGATATAATTTTAGCGCACGGGAAGTTTTTTTTTTTTGTAGTTTTAATACTTTGACATTATATCGTCTAATTGGGGAAGTTTTTCTGTTTTGATGAAGGTGTGGTGTTGTCGGAGTTTTTTTATAGTATTTTTTTCTGTCCTTATATATTTTTGGCCATCCTTTCAATTTCTTTTTTTTACCACACCCCAAATTCTTGTTAATTTCTGGGAATATAGTTAAATTTGGTAAAATTCAACATATTTTAAGCATTTTTTAACGGTCGTTAGTTTTAATGTCTAGTAGATAAGAAACGTTTTCCTGATGAATTCGATTATAGGTGGAAAATGAATTTTTGGTAGTTTTTGAGTCTTCCTACAGATTTGTCCTTCTACAAATGAAATGAAAAGTCCGATTATCCTTAGTTTTTTTTATTGCAATCTTACAACACTATATTTTACAAAAATAATTTTTTTAAACAGCAAATATTTATTGGCTCCGCGCAGTGACATCACAAAGATGGTGCTGCGGCGGAAACACCACTTGTCAATGGTCTGAAATCAAAATTTGAACTTTTTTTTTCTTCTTTATAAATTTGAAGGACGTGGCGTTCGAAAAAAGTTTGTATGTCAGAAATTGTGCAAATTGCGATTTTCGACACATTTTTACTCCTTAATTTTGCTATAATTTTTTAAACAATTTAATTTAAAAAAAATACTCGACGTCACGTCCTGTCCTCAATCGTTGTCTTTTATTGGCAGTTTAATTCAAGTCAATTGCTCAAGTAGTTTATGCGCAAATCTGTGCACCAGTTCCCAAAACGTGGTTTCGAGAAAAACGCGTTCACAGCCTACTCTACTCTCCTACGGAACTTACCTATTTATCGTCGCATTGGCACGCATACATTCAAAGCAAGGTTTATTTGGGTTCGAAAAATGCTTTAATTTTACCACTACACACACACTACATTGCGTTTTCTACACAAAATCCGACACGACAGGTGTGGGCACTCGTGCGGTCTTCATCGCGCGGAAGCACGACAACTGTGGGACGGGACCTAGATACAAGCCCGGAAGCTGACGCGGACAGCTGAGCATTGGTGGTGTAAACTAGAGCTCTCAGATACCCGACCCGCGGGTACCCGGTTCCTAATTTTGAACCGGGTACTCGCCTGGAACCGGGTACCCGATTGGTACCTAATTCTTGGTAGGAATCGATTCCTACCAGGTCGGGTGGGTACCCGGGTTTTCGGGTTATCCGATTCCAACTGAGAGCTCTAGTGTAAACAAACAAAAACTTGCTAAAGTATAGAGTGGGAGAAGTTTGGGGGAATTCTACTTTTACGTAGTATTTCTTGCAGTATTTTTAAAGTCTTAACTTAGAATTTACTTGACGTGGACCTACAAATGTTCTGAACATTGTGGTCACGATAAAAAATTCTAATTTACCATTTTTATGTGTTTCAATGGGAAGACTCTCTCTTGTGTTCGTTTTGTTGAAGTATTGAGGTAAGAATGCGTCAATGACATCAGAATTTCTCTTTAATTTTGATTAAGACAGTGTGCAGTTTTATATGTGTGCAATGATTGGTTAATCTATGGTACAAAAAAAAATAAAAAAAATAGCTTGTATCTAGAGTAGGCTGTGACGCGTTTAAAGTTGACAGAGAACGTATATCACGATAAGACGGCACGAAGTTTGACAGCTCATATCTTTCATTCTATTCATTGGATCGACTTCATCGACTTTGTACGCGTACTTCTTCGCCTATTCTAAACAATTTAAGATGAAATCTTTTGTGACCGACTACACTAGTTTGCCCCCTTAATTCCACGAGTTTCATCTCTTCGATGTTCACGGTTAAGTAGCCAATGGAACTTCCATTTTTAATGATAAAGTTAGAATAAAAACTCGTACCTAGATATAGTACATGATAGTTGAACAAAAAGTAAACAGATCTCTCAATGGTTCGAAAGTGAGATATGTGAGATATGATGACTGAAAATCATAGGCTTAATGTCTTCTGTTTGAACGCCAACAATGTACTAGTACCAAGCAAAAAGTTAACGTGTATCGTTGCTTTTAATCTACAGGTTTTGTCTAGTACGGTTAAGAAACTCTATCTATCTATGTTGTACTAACTTTGATACGGAAAATAACCCAAACCCATTTTCGAAGAACTTTATCTAAATGCTCAAAACGTTTTCGTTGCAATGGATGTTAAGGATGTGCCGGAGACATCGGCTAATAAAGTAGATGTTATTTTACAGGTCACTTTCCATGTTGAACAGCCGAATAACTAAACGGATTTTACGTTCGATCAAAAGATACGGAATTATGTCCAGCGGGAGATATTCTTATTGCACCATAACTCAGGAAAAGTATTAAATGCAACTCGTTGATGCGAGCCTGTACATCAGCTTCAGCTGAGCCATCTACTGTGGTTATGCTTCCGTAATAACAAAATTTTATTTACATGGTCTAGTTCTAGCAGATACATTTCTATTTGTCTGTGTGGACACTTGCGCCGAAGCGCATTAGTTATTATTGGTTTTGGCAGCATTCTCTACTCTCTAAGCCTTGGATATTTCAACTATATGACTCTGCTTATTTGGATAGAATATGTACGCCGTCAGCATAGTCCAAATGCGAAAGGTAGTTATTTAGGGTGCTGCGCATTACGTAATTGCTGACAATAAAAAATGGCAAAGACCACAGTATCCATCCTTGTTTCAAGTCGTTCAGCACTTGGAAGGGCTCCGATATCTTTTCTTTCTGAAGTACGTGACTTATGAACTCCATGATGATGGGGATTTTTTCTGGGATGCCTCTCATACGTAAAGGTGCTTATGTGTACTTGCGATCAATGCTATCAAACGCCATCTCCAAATCGACAAACATAAGATTAGGACCTGCATTTGGGGGATTGCCTGATGATAATTTGGAGGGTGTTGGTGTAGTCGCTGCATTTAATTCGTCGATGTCTCTAACAAGATATTCGGTTGCAAGAGACCTTCATGCCAATTTCTTAGTGTTTTGTACAAATACCTCATGCCGTCCGTATGCGTATTCCTGCCAATGACTTCTGTTGGAGTTTCCTGGACGAGGAAGGTTTTGAAAGCATACAGCAACTAGCCAGGAGAAGGTTTCAGCCCTTCGGCAAGCACTTTCTTAACACTCTAAAGGAGTTTGCCAGCGTGGAGCTGAAGAACCTAACCAGATTCCTCAATAGTTGCGGCTGGTTTAGGTTAGATTAGGTTAAAGTGGCTGCCTAAGAAGGCACACTTAGGCCTAAGACGCCCTTTGTGCTACCACATTGAGGCTTGAAATTAACAACCCCATAGAATTACCTAAGGAATAAGAGCGTTAACATTTTGTCCCCTGTGCACCGAACCAGTTTCTTGCATCCAGTGGAACTAGTTCACGGGAAGTCAAAATTGTTTTGACTGGGTTGTGCGGCGGGTTTAACTAATCACTGCATGGCAGTGCTAAATCGATCCAGATGAGGTTCCTTCGTAGTGGTATCATAACGAACCATATCAAGATCTATGTAAGCAAACTAACGTAACCTAACCTATTGTCACCGACGCAGGTCTTTTCTTTAGCCTTCTCTGCAAGCGCATTGATGCGCTTTTAATTTCTTACACTTTTTTGGATGCCCTTTTTGTTGCGCGCTGGGACCGACACTGCCGCTGGATGATTGCCCAAGGCAGGCTATGACTCTGGATGACATCAACTCTAAGTCAGCTGATGTCAGCCAGGATCACGGCCTCCGCTGGACATTCATCAGGGTGTTTAAAATCTTTTTGGCCAGCATATAGCAGGTGCGGGTGATCTAAATTTCTACAAATCTACATGTTACAAGTGTATTTATCCTATTCCAGAAGAGGGGGTGCTCTTTAAGTCGTACCGAAAATTCCTATGGACATAGACGTAATGTAAGCTGATAATTGAGTTTTCCTCGTCCTTCCCCAACCGGGGATGGACCAGCTACGATGGAGCTATTTTGTTGAAGAAAGTCTTATAATTGCGAACTCATCTCCTATGTAACTATCCGGCTCAATCGAAGGAGCCCATATCTAGCCTTTCTTTTTTTGTAGCACCTAACCGAACTGGAATCTTAGTTCGATTCATTCTAAGTGGTTGTGCGTGTTTACTCATGAGTACGGGAACTCGCATGGAAAATACCACAATGGGCCATTACGACCTAAGTTTGCCATCATCCCGAGGAGACTGCCCCTGTAACCTAACCCCACCTATAATAGCGAAAATGTGAAATTCGCTACTTTGACGGATTAAGTTGTTTCAAAGTTCCTATTTCTCGAAAATCATTTTTAAAATGCAGGATGCAAAACTTTATTATCCATGCCAGTTTAAGCTTAAGGGGATTTCCAGGAAATCATTTAGTTTAGATAGTAATGGACCCAAATAGAAAAATGTGATTGTCTTTTTTGCAATTTCTATATCTATTTTACACTCATGAGTCAACAATATGCTACTGTTCATTTCCAGTGACTTTACATAATAAATGTAATATTCTTGTGGCACGAAAATCCCTGCATTTAAATTCTGCTTATCACCGCAGAGCTAGGAGAGAATAAAGTAGTACAATTTAAGTGTCGGGAATCTGAGTTTCAATGTCGGGAACAACTAAGTATCACTATCTATCCGGATATCAGTAAACTTTCAGAAATTATCTTCAGAAAAGACTAGTGCAAGTTTCTTGGAGAGAAACACTTAGAACGGCAAATTCTTTTTTGAACGGGTAAGCCTTTCCACAAAAGACGATGCAAAGGATCATAGCTTACCACATCGAGGAGACAATGCTTAAGGTATACCCACTAAGTAAGAAACAGCACGCTAACCGTGTTAATTTATTTATTCACTCGTTGGTAGATCAACAAAAGCTCCATTACACCAAGTTGTGCGCGTAGCAGAAGAGGAAATATCTACCGGACGAATCACAATGACGACCATAACGGACATTGAAGGAGCCTTCTTTGGAAAACTGGAAACTCCTCTCAGTAGACCTTGCGCCAATCCACTGATATTCAAGTGTATTGGCAATATACTCGGAATTATACGACTATCTTATTTGAGTACATACGACTATCTTATTTGAGTTCCTTTTCATTCCTGGATTGCCGCCGATGGGATTCGAACCTGGGATCTCCGAGATAGAAGGCCGACACGTTATCACTTACACTACGAAACGTTAATAAATGATGGATCACTACCTGATATCACGATTTTCACAGATGGTTCTAGAATTGACGGGAAAGGCGGAGAAGGAATCTGTAGTACAGAACTGAGTCTGGAATATCATTCCAGCCTCGGTGGGTACATCATGGTATATTAAGCTAGATGTTGGCCTGTTGTAATCGCTCTATTATTTGAAGGAGTAACAAGTGGTGGGCAAAAACGTCCCCATAGCACTTGATAATCAAGCTATGCTCAACACATCTTTGGCTTTAGAATGTGCTCAAAAACTCAATGATGTGACCTGGTAAACAGGATGACAATGGTTTTGTAAAAGGGCACGCATGGTTTGAAGGCCACGAGAGCGCTAATAATCTCGTTAAGCGAGAAGCTGATTCGAACTTTCAAGGCCCGGAACCATATGTTGACTTTGGAAGAGGCTTACCTGAAAAATGGACCATGTGCTGCCGAGAGGAGTAGTTTGAAGTTGGATCGGAAAACTTTGAAGCAATTGATGACACCCTTGACAGAACGTTGTAATTCCGAGTGCCATGTAAAGAAAATGGAGCTCATTGATGGTGACGCATGTAGAATATGTATGAAAAATTAGGAGACGACGATGCATATAGTGTGCCAATGTCCAGTCTTAGCAAGCAGGAGTCGTGCACTACTAGGGAAACACTGGTTAAAAGACAAAGAGTTTGGCACATTGCTGTACATGCTTGCAGTAACCAAGGGAATTGAGATGAGGATGGAGAAATGGAGACATCCAGCCATTTTTTGGTAGATTGTCTGGATAAGGGACGAACAAGAGCCAATAGAGGTCTCTTTGATGATCCCAGGGGGTGATTTTAGTAGGTATGAATTAGCCTCGATATCATTACGAGATCTTAATCGAAGTCATTATGACAGTTTAATCGATGTCATTATGAATTTGACACGTTCGACTGCTTCCAACGCTTTAAGATCTTCATATTGAGAGTTCAGAATGAAACCATAGAGGACGAGGTTATTTCTTTTATGTTATCGCGCAATGGTGCTGATCGTGACTTGATTATTACAATGCGTGGACAAAGGTGTAACTCTTTCTCTGTCTCCTTTAATGGCTTAGTTCAACATCATTTTTCAGACAGTGGTCATCCCTGGTACTTGGTCTAGCATCTTAATTCGTTTAAAAACTCTCCGAGTTCGGCTTCCATATCGACTTGTCACGAAAGCTTCCAGATACTATGTCAAGGTAACTAGGTTATGCAATGATAGGTTAGTATAGATACGGCCGGCAATGAGAGTGAGAAAAATTTAATTTTTTGTTTTAGCATTGCTGCGAGATAGACAACAGCCCAGAAACGTAGTAGATTTAGAAAATAAAAAACTCATAGGCAGGCCGAGGCTGGAACATTGTCCATGGCGTGGTGACCGTGCCACACATCCATTGATCCAACTCTGTCTTTGTATAAAGTTTCTGACATTAAGCTTTTCGGCACTGATTTCGTGGTTTTCCGCAGTATCCGCTAACTGTCAATCTAGGCTCTCATGTTGGACGAGAAGTCCTGTGTATGGTACATCGTTGTGTCCATTGTGAGAATAATTATGTTCCTTCATCTGATCTTTTGGAGCTCCTTATTCGAGGCTTCCTAAAAAATATCTTCATCTTCCTTTAGGTTCACCTTAAGATAGTCACGTCCAACTACCTGCATTGCTAATCAGCACAAAATCTCTTGTTTTCATCTAATGACATAATGCTTTTGGGCGACGTTTATTTCCTGGCATGTTTTACGGATGCTTCGCAACACATGTTGATCTAATGGCGTTTTTTTAGCGGGAGAAGTGAAAATCTTCCAAAAGATAACGGACAGTCCGTACCCTCCGCTAGTGTGAGATTCTTACTTACTAAAAACACCTCTCTGGGGATTAGCCCAAAACAGACCACATAGAATCGGGTCCCTTTTCGTCCTCTCCCAGTCTCCCTTAGTGGGGGCAACTGAGTATCCAGTTATCCCAATGCCGCCACTAACCTCAGTTTCCTGGGTCACTGCTATAATGTTAGCCTATCTGCAGGAATCCATGCTGTTCCACCGTATCCAGTGTTCCTTCATGGTCCATGCGTTAATTACAACCTTCACACCTCCTTTGTTCATGGCATTGAAGGGAGCCAGGCCATAAAGCTTTAGTCCAGAGCCAAGACCAGTAACCTCATCTGGATTAACCGCAGCTAACCCTTCGGAAGGCAGGTCTTCATCTTCTACTGGTGCGTGTACCGCGGAGATAGCCAACTCGTTAGAGTCTACCATCTCTGCATCGCCACACCTGAGGAAGTGCCAGTTATTATTTTGCCAATGGCACCTTCTTTCAGGACTGCTACAGCAGTTTCAGCCGGCGGGAGCAAGCCATCCTCCATAGCAGCCACAGAACCTTCAAAATGTAATTTTTCCAAAGCTGCTTCTGTTGTGTTTTGGGTACCGTGGGTATAGCCACCGTATTAGGCTCTACCATACCCTCCACCTCCACTGCTACAGAAGTGCCTGAGGAGACGCCATTCGCGGCCCAATTATCCCTGGGTCCTGCAGATAGGGAGACTCTACTGCAGACTCTCTTGGCATAGCCTACTACAACCTTGGAGTTAGGGGGATTTTTCAAGAGGTTATCTCCTCCCGCATTAGTTACTTGGCTACGTTTTAGGATGCATTGCCCGGTTGATACCGCTTGGAGATGTAACTAACACTGTGCAGATGAGGATTAACGTATCCTAAAAGGCTTCAACTCATGCGTCTATCCTCCAGCAACCATCTAATGGCATTGCTTGTTACGGGTTGTTGCAGCCTAGGGGCATGATGAAGGCCTCTGATAGATTTTTGCTCCTGATTTTCTCTTCCAATGCTTCTGGAACTCCCGTGAAGCGATATCTGTGATCCTTAGCTCCTGAATTATCCTGTAACTTTGTTGATTTAAGTAATTGCTGTTATAACTGGCTGAAACTCACCGACTGGATTTCTGTCTGTGATAGAATGAATGCTTTAAATAATCGACATTGAAAAAGCTGTAAACTGTTATTGTAATTGCTCGCACTACTTTTAAGCTTGGCTTCACAACTCTAGAAAACACTTAAAAAACTTTAGAAACAAAGCATGAAAGCTTTGTTATCCGACCAGTTTCGATAAAATTAAGTTTACGCACCGAGCCTATGCGATTCTGCCGATTCGTTGGAAGCGTAATTCTGATGGGTGCATTTCTACGTTGCGACTTGAAAATAACCAAAACTGCCGCCTACATCTTTGATTACCTTTTTTAGCTGGAAAGAAATTGTAATATTAATGGTCATGATCCTACTCATTTGACGACTTACTTTTTATTCTATTGATAAACATTTCGAATTAAAAAGGGTTAATTTATTAAAAGGCGCAGGGCTTTCACTGTATCAACTTCTCTCAAAACCTGTATCAATCCACCATTTGCAGGTCTTGTTTCGATTTCCTCTTCCTCTGGAACCTTTCTTAATGACGGCTCTCTGTAGGTCATTGTTAATAATAACTCCCGTCAGTGATTTAAATCAAAAAGGCGAGCTTAGATGTTATTTATTAGGCTACAGTTTATGTCTTATTATAGAGAGCCTGGATATAAAAGTAGGCTCCACTTTACAGGATTTACAGGCCGTTGAAATAGCTCCTTCGTGATCTAAGCGCGTAGGTGATAGGACTGATGTTGAATGGCGATAGGGATGATGATCTGTCTTTATCGCTTAACGCTGGCAAGCATACTTATTGCCTTTTAAGGGAATTAAGTCAAGTCTAAGAATCTATAAGATAATTGCTTTTATTTTACCTCTTTATTGTTGATTGGCCGAATTCGTACGTAAATGCACAAACAGAATGTTAATTGATCTTTTGGCTTATCACAGGGTAGCCACTTTGATCGTCTCTTATTTATTATTTATGTAAATGATTTAATTGATTTAAACTATTGTATGTACCAACGATGTATGTTCCAACGATGCCAAGATTTATTGTTTCGTGTTTAATAAGCAAAAGCTTTTACTTTAAACTAAGAAACCTTTTATTACTATTAACTACCATCTGTCATTAATTTTGGTTAATTTTAGTGAAAGTTAAAATAGTAGAAAACAGAACTAATGCGTATATATGGGTCTGTTCACCCAAGGCACAAATCTAGGTTTTCACTCAGGAGGGGGCAATATTTTGATTTGTAATTTTTCTTGAGGGGGGCGGGGTATTATCTGATAGTTGAACTTTTTATGTGAAGCCAAGATGAGATAACACTTTAGTTGGATGTCCATCTGGTACTTGTATTTGAATAGGGCTTCACGGCACTGAGACAAGACCGAGACTTTCGCATACATCGGTCTCGATCTCGTTAAGGTGATGAAGACGATCTTGCTCTTGTCACAATCTCGGCGAGATAAAGGACAATCTTGGTCCGCCCGCACTCTCGGCGAGATTAAAAAGGGGATTTCGGTAGGAAAATGGGGGGCGTGGAGAAATGATATGTGTATATTTGCATTTTCTTCTTATTCCCCTCATCCCGATCGAAGTAACAAAGGCTCCTCTTTACTATTGGGGGTAAAACGCAAATACCTAAAGAAGGAAATAATGTAGGAAAGCGGATGAGGAATGACATAAAAGCTAAAACAGTTAAATAAATTTTCCACAATAAAATGATTAAAACTGAAATCTCGTCCATTCTCGTCACCTCGCTATTACTGGCACTCTTGACGGATTTTCTTTTAGATGTGTTGACGGCGAAGAGATTTTGCTTACCATTCAATCTATTAAGTCTACGGGGCCGGGTTCTGATGATCTACCTCCAAGTTTTATTAAATTATTAGCGCAGCATATAATTATTCCAATTACTCATATCCTCAACTTTGCTATAACTACGTCGCAGTACCCCAAGGAATGGAAAAAAGCTGTAGTTGTTCCCGTCCCAAAAAAGACGTCTCCGACTGATCCCTGCGATTTCAGGCCGATCAGCTTATTGAATTTCTTCTTGAAGGTACTTGAGAGACTCATGTTCAAACAAATAATGCAGTATTTGGACGACGGTGCGATGTTAACGGTCTCACAATCGGGCTTTAGATCGGGGCATAGTTGTGAACCTGCGCTCTTGAAGGTAACGACTAATATCCATGAGTCTCTTGATTACGACTATTTAGCATTTCTAGTGCTGCTCGACTTTAGTAAGGCATTTGACTCCATTAATCATTCCGAACTACTCTCTAAGTTAAGCAATGAATTCCAATTCTCATCATCGGGCGTTAGGTTGGTTGAAAGCTTCTTATCTGATCGGTGCCAGTTTGTGAGGATTCGGGATTCAGTTTCACGTGTAGAACTACTCCGCTCGGGCGTTCCTCAAGGCTCGATCCTTGGTCGACTCCTATTCAGTTTATACTTAAATGATTTACCACAAGCTGTGAAAAACTCTGCTATACATTTATATGCTTCAAATCTACCTGAGCAGACCTATTGGTCTGATTGAAGATGGCGTCTGCAGAATCAACGAGGATCTCAATAATATTTATGAGTGGTCTGAAAGGAATAAACTATCAGTTATTCCAAACAAATCAAGTTGTTTGGTAGTTTGTAGACACCCTATAGATAAATCGGAACTGCCACCCATCTTACTAAATAATTCTGTTCTCGAGTTTGTCGACGTTGTTGGGAATCTAGGTATATTTCTAAACTCAAGTTTCAGCTGCTGCAGTCAGGTATCTCATATGCTGGGGAAAATATATGGTGGACTGCGACAGCTGTGGATAACATCTCGTTGTTTATCTTTCGGAATACGCATAAAATTGGCTAAAGCACTAATCTTACCATTCTTTAATTATTGTAGTAATGTTTTTACCAAATTGGACTCTGTTTGTCATAGGAAGATGACAGTCGCTTTTAATAATGTTACCCGATATGTGTATGGACTTCCACGTTATGCTCATGTGTCGCACCTTCCACCTATACTCGAAATCTCTATCGATGAATATCTTCAATGGCGACAGCTAATATTCTTGTATGATTTGCTACATAATAGGCGTCTTGGCTACTTATATGAGAAGTTGCGTTTCTTAAGTTCCGCTAGGGGAATTCGCATTCTTACTCCTAGATGTTTGTCTCGCTATGGTGAACGATCTTACTTTGTCCAGGCTGAGTGGAATTCTCTTCCTAATTATATTCAGAGGGCGGGCTCCAAACGACTCTTTTTGCAAATGCTTGGCAATTTATAGGAAGCTTGGAATAAGAGTGACACACTGCTTTTTGGTTTTTTTTTATTCTTATTTGCTTAGTTCTATAATTGTTAACATTATTGTTTTGAATTCATGTTTTTTTACCTCTTTGAGTTTTTTCACATTTTTTATTTTATTTTTTTCTTAATTTAGTCTACTTTAATATTAACACTGAATCTACCACTATTATTAGTACTAAGATAAGATTTATAATCTTCTGTACACATATATTAATAAAATTACTATTACTATTACTATTACTAATTTTGCTCTCGTAATCGCACTGTTATAAATGATATCGGTCTCGCTGCCGGTGCCGGTCTTGTATGGAGACCGGCACCGGCAGCGAGAATTATCTCGAGTATCGTGAAGCTCTATATTTGAATAACGCTCTGTTTGTCTACCTTATAAAATGAATCAGAATGGTTATAATAAGCAAAGTACTGAACGAACACACTATAGACGCTTTTTTTATATCATACATATCCACAAACAGTAAATATTTGTATCACACTTTAGTTACCATAAACCACTAGAAATGTTTTTCATCCGTTTAAAATTAAATTCAAATAATTTTATGGTTTTATTATAATAATATCTTAAAACTAAGTGTAGGAATAGACTAAGATATTGTTCTCATTATGAAGAATAGACAATTGAATAGAATAGAATAGAATAGACGGAATTGAAAGCCACATTCAATTTTCCAGCAGACATCGATTAAAATTTAATAAACGAAATCAACGGAATCAACAAGGATCTTTCAAGTAGAATAACTTAAGACGTGTAAGCTGCAGATAAAGACGACTTTTGTAGTGACCCATCTACTTTACCGACGACATTATTAATATGATTGGAATAATTTAGAGACTTATTACAATTTTTTTAACTGAATCACTATTTGTAGATTATAATAGCGTGTTGATTTAGAGACATTAAGATTTAAACAATTTTGACCAATCTATTTGGACATATTATTCCATTAAAAAAAGTTAAATATTAAACCAAGTATCCAAAGCAAGTTCCTGTTATTAACGTCGTCAAAAGCCTTCGAAGCAGAACCAAATTTTTGTGTCGTCAGTAATTTTGAGCAATACCGTGGTACAGCTGTGCTTAGCTTGGAAGCCTGATTGAAAATCCGACTAAAGGTCGCTGCGGTGTACAAACTTGGGAATGAAGTACTTTTTCAAAAGCCTTTGAAAGAAACAGAAACAGGTTATATATCAGGCGATATTCTACAGGATTTGTAGACTAGGGTAGGGGAGAATGATTGGAAGTAGTATTTTGATAAACCTTGGATGCAGGGAATCCAGTCGAATTGCATTAGATTTTACCCACATCAACGCAGAACAGACATCAATATCAGTAACTGAAAGAAACGAAAAGCCTACGGATAGATCACGATTTTCAAATGCATTATCAGGATTTGTATACGAATTCGCATTTGAAGATCGCCGAAATCCTATTTAAACAATTTGCCTTACCTATACCAATTGTTGACAAGTTATTCCACAGTTTTTGGTGGGGGATTATATCTAGAATTATGATCTTAAGCCTTACAGCGAAGTATTTCTCTATTTACACAGCGCCAAGTTAGAGGGAGTATTTTTTACATCTCTGTTGAAAATCCAAGCCAAGCGGCTGAAAATATAATAAAGAATTAATATCGAATTCTTATAAATTACTTTACTTTTTGTAGAATAACTAAGAAATTTTATTCGTGAATCAAGTAAATTTAACTGTACTGTAAAAAATACGGGTTTATTCCCCGAAATTATTGTGCATTTGACTCCCTCTATCGCTCCGCTTCAGTATACTTCCTATAACAGAACAATACATTATTTTTACAGTGATTTTTTTATATGCGGGTCATTCCGTGTTTAATCGGTTCAATTAGGGATTATTTTATAACGATTCTTGTAAGTAGTAAAAAGTTGCGTCTAGGCTCGAGGGGGGAATATGCATGCATCCGCGCCTAGTTCACATTGATGTTAAGACCCCGCACTTCAGCGCAGAAATTCGGGTAGGGGCAAGTGCGGGTTGGTTAACCGTGCATTCGATTGCAATTTTGTGTACCTCGATTTCTTTAAGTCATATAACTCAAGACAGATACTTTTATTCTTTGGTGAAAGCGTAAACGTGAACACATGTTCTGTAAAACGCGTTGCATTGCCCAGTGCTTCTGCTCCAATGTGAACCATCTTATTAACAAAATGGAGGGTTCGTGTTACAGAAATATCCACGTTACGAGAAGTTGAATTTAGATGAATTTGACGGATTAGTAAATTCAGAACACAAGTTTTTTTCTTGTGATGAGTGTTAGTGTAATAGCCTATGCTAAACAGTATGCTAGCTTTTAGTGGTCTTCACTCTATGCTTTTGACCATGTTAAGGAACATATTCTTTTTTTTGTTCTTCGTGGTCTTTCGTTTGAAAATATTCAAGTTATTAAAAACTTCCGTTATTTTTTGAAACAAAATTTAATGAAAACTACACATAAATAGTGTAATTTTAGATAAATTCAATAATACTTAATGCCACTAAAATCGTTTGATAATGCAATAAATTGTAAAAAAAATTTTATATACTGCTTTATTTTATGGAACAGTAGTTGTAACGATTTCTGTCGTAACTTCCGCTTAAAGTATAAAAATAGCGCAAAATTGTTATATATAAACTTTAAAAACATTTAAGTGAAATATAGAGCTCATAATAAGTTATAAACTAATTATGCATTTACTAATTAATGTTAAATTAAACTTACCCTTTTGCAAATGTAAAAATGTCTTCTAGGACGCCATCTTGCAAAGTTATTGCTTTTTTTCGTGATCAGATAACAGGATAAAGCGGCAAAAATATATTTTCTGGATACTTTTAAAATGAAATTTAAAATATTATTTTATTTTACATCAAAGAAAAACTCAATTTCAACAGTTTTATCTCCCCAAAAACGAAGAAATTAACTTTGAAAATGAAAACTGGCAGACATCTTAAACCGGAAGGCACTAGAACAATCCATTGGGGAAGCACATTGTCCCACAATCTGCAGCTACACTCTACAGGAATTCTCTCGCATCTCGCTATACTTTGTTTCTCGCTTTAGGAAAATTGTCACACTAATGCAACAAAATTTTGCATTCTTCTTAAAAGCGCGTGTTTGTGTTTATTCTCTCGTTTGCTCTTCTCAAAATTCCACACGCGTGCAAAAATAATTTTATCGCAAAAATCTGTTCTCTCTCTCTGCGATAGCTGCGCTAAGCTTTCGCAATGTTTTGCGCAAATGTAAGTGCATTAACACTCATTCAAATCCCAAAAAGCTTTTGCGAATGACGTCAAACTATTAAGTAGGAGTGTGTGTAAATGAGAGGAGGTTTGCCAAAGCTTTAATTTCGCACATTTTTGCGAATCTCACGATCAATAGTGTGTGCGTGTAATTTGAAATGATGACGCGATTTTTGCAACCGGGTGGGATCAAAATGATGGACAAACGTAATGTCCGCCATTATTACGCGTTTTAAAATGAAAATGATTTTGTTGTTTTAATAGGAAGTGACGTCAAATGAATTTTAATTATATTCTATCGAATAAGGTTTTGTTATATTTCATAAGTTTAGAAACAAATTAATACGAGTGTTGGCGAAATTAAATTTGTTAAAACACGTGGACACGATCGCCATTTTTGTCCTTTTACCGAAAATCTAGCATGATTTGAAAGATAATTCTTTGCTTAAACAATTCTTTACTTTTTAATTGACTTATTTTGTAATTTTTTAAAGGAATTTGCTTAAATTTAGTGAGAAATGTTGAAATACTAAATGTTCTTTTAAAATATTCAAAATATTCGTAATCTAAAGTTTAATTTCTAGTAAAAGAAAATCGTTTTTAACATTATCAAAGTGGAAGTCAAAAACCTTGTTTTTTCCATCCTTTACCACAACAATTTTTACATTAAAAAATTTACAAGTTTCGTTTAGGGTACTATGCTGTTTTGAATACGGAAATTTTTCAATTTGTTACATTGACGACCTTTTGTTCTCCGCGATCTTGAGAAAATTTCTCCTTACCGTGCATCCTTTGTTAGAAATTTATCACTTGAATATGCAAATTTCCAGTAATTCATAGTGTCCCGTTTGGGAATAATGAAAAGCGGTTTTTTTTGCCCAGAAAATGATTTATTTTGGGAACCAGGGAAATCGAACAGGATTAAGTTTGCTAAAAAAAGGAGATTTCATTGTAAACAACTTATACTGGTAAAGGAAACTACTCATGTCCATATTTATTGAGAAACGGAAATCCTTTTGATAACTTGCAGTGTTTTTTAAGACGATTTAAAGGGGCGAAAACGACATTAAATGAAATCTGCAACAGGAGAAAAAGGTTTTGTCTTCAATCCAGATTCTGGTTATTTCTATTTAGTTTTTATTTTTGCAAGCGTAACAAAAGCATTTTTCACAATCTAAAAGACCGCGAAAATACCTTTGTGTCGATAATGCAAAATCAGGAAAAGTCGTATTTTCTCAATGTTGTAGATTTAAGTTTCGGGACTATTTACAGACCCGTGAAGACAAATCCAATTCTGGACCCGTTGTTTATTTATTGAAAAATAGTAAAACAAAATAAGATTTCCCCTGCAAAGCCTCTTTTAAAGTGATAAAACGGTTCCTAGAGCTTCGAGCCCCGCCACATAAAAGGGGGACTAAACTATGCACGATAAATTCAAAGCCGATCTTATAAAGGTGTAGTAGAGGCTACTTTACTATATCTTTATAAGACCGACTTCGAATTAACGTGCATTAAAAGTGATATGGAAATTTTGGCTCTGTGAACGACTTACCAACGTAAGGAAGTCAAATGTGGGTGAACAGCACAGCACACGTACAGCAATCCTCGAAATTTTTTTAGAAATAGTTCCTAATAAATGCCGTCGTACGTAGTTGAAATATCGACGATCGGTAGAGAATTCTCACTAATCTAGGAGGACGTCATTGGTATCCAATGGCATCTAATACGAAGCCCGTTTGCTGCCTTCCAGGCATAGATCTTGCCTTTATTAATATGAACCTTCAAAGATCTAAGAAGCGGTGATGGAGACGGAGTTGGATCAATTCGTTTAGCGGCACGACCACCATGCCATGGGTACCGGGTTCGAAACCAGGTCTTCCCGCGAGTTTTCATTAAGAAATTAAAATAATCCACTCCATCATTGGGCTATGGTTTAGCTCGCAGCAAGCAAAAACAAGACTTTCAAGTTTCCTCACTTACCATAATTCCCTTCCGGCCAAAAGAATGCTACCGCAAGGGTTGTCCCCTAGGCTTTGGCACATCATATAAAACAAAAAGAACAAGAGTACATTTACATTATCCAACAGTCTAACGGCAATTAAATCAGTAGCTACATCTTAACTATCGGTAATGAAAAAAGCAAATGAGATCTACAGGCAGGAGACCGCTATAATAAATTCACTACCTAGCTTGTGTATATTTTCTTAAATTATAGCAAGTAGTATTTGAGAGGATGCTGGGAAAGAGCTTTCATATACTCCAAAATAACACAATAATAAAAGATCAATCGGACGACATTGGCTAAAAGTATCTTGCAAAAATCAGACGTCACCTCTAGGATGATGAGACTCCCTATTAAAACCTAAAACCTATGTGAGTACCCCGCATAGACATGTAGAAATTTATCATCCTTTAGAAACCATTCTTGCAACTACTGTAGGCGCTGTTGCATTTATTCGGAGCAGATCTTACACTAACATCAGTATAAACTTCATATTGGTTTCAAAATGTATATACCTTAAGCATTAACAAAACAGGACCGCGCTGGAAACGTTAAAAAATTAATAAATAAAATATGACATTTATTTATTGATTAAAGGGAGGATTACCCAAACGGTAAGCACTACGCCTAAGGATGGATTTGTGCCAAAACCCCACTATTGCAAAAAACGTTCTGTCTCACTAGACAGTCATATCCAGTCTAGGCTGAACTTCAACACATAATAGTCAGATAGGTAATCAACTTGAGGTTCACTTTCCTTAAGCCGGTGGTATCATTGTGAGCATAAAGTCTAACAAGTGCCTTGGCCTTCGTAAACCCGAGGACATTTCAACAGCTGTTGACTCCTAGTCTAATCTTCTATCAGAGCTCTTGCCGAAGACCACTTGTGACTGCAATAGGGCTCGGGAACGGCAAGATCAACACCCCTAAGTAGTTGATCAGCCATTTCATTACCCTCAATTCTCGAGTGACCTGGTATCTAACAGAGCGTGACCCTGTCATTTGTGTCCAGTTTTTGGAGGATATCGAAACACTCCTTCGTAAACTTCGAGGAAATACTCCACGAAGATATAGCCTTGAGGGCTACTTAGCTATTAGACAAGATAATTATATCAGCACCTTTCAGTCCTTTATTGGTGTTGCTGAAAGCGCAAATATCGATGGCATGAATTTCGACTTGAAAGACAGTACAATCAACCCAGTGCAATCGAGACCCTAGTGTAAGGTCCAAAGACCATCGAGTTCCATTTTTGAACCATCTATTAACCATTTGAGGCTTCTAGGGTTTAGACTTAGGCCACCGCTGACCCAGTCTGCTCGTTCGGGAAAGAGAGTCTTGAACCATCTGCCAAAACGCAGTTCCTTAGTTATGTGGTCAATTACGATGCACACATCTAAGCCAAGAATGCGCTGAAGGATGCCCATGTACCCATTGTCGCTAACCGGCAGACTAGACCTGAACTACACAGGGCGCTAATTGTAACTGATTTCATTATTAAGATGTACAGGGGACTACCGATTATTGTTCGCTGCAGCTTCTTGCATTACTAACCGTTGCAGACCTTAGGTCATCGGACCGAGGTGCTCTAGGAAAGAATGGGCTTGACAATCGGATATATAACCAAAAAATCATATTCGGGGTAAGACCCTTAGTCCTTTCGAAGAGTTTTTGATAGGCCCATATAGCTCTTGTTACCTAGTTAAGACTAGACTCTAGAATCTTCTATCGAGCGTAATACCCAGGTAATTGACCTCCTTGAAGTGCTTGAATGATGCTTTGGATCGAGATTGCACCAAAGTGCAAATGATGCCTTTTTATGAAAGAAGGCAAAAGCACAGCCTTGGGTTAATAGTAAGATCTTCATTAACACACCAGTCAATCACCGTGCGCAAAGCTGGTCTCTTGGATTCAGCTCTTCCCTTTTGCCTGGGTAGCAATTCTCGTAAGATATGGATGCTTTAAGCCAACGGGGGTTTTTTTATGAGTTAAGTGCATGCTTAACAATTGTTGCAACAACAGAAAATCTTTTTATTGCAATGAAGAAATGCCTAAAGTTTACATGCAAAATCTGTTGATTTCCTTTTGTTTTCTGTTCACAATAGATTACGATAAAAAAAGGCCCACTTGCAATTGCTGTCTCGAATCGGGTGAAGTTCTTCTCCCGCCCCATGCCCTATAGTCTAGACTCTAGTGCGAGAGAAGCATAATTGATATATCAAAATATATCTATTATTCTAATAAACAAAGAAAAGAAAAGAGAAAACATTGACCAATGAATTATGGTAAAAGACAAAAGCCAGACTACAAAAAAAGTAAAAACTATTCAGAAGTGTAATTAGATCGATTAATTCGCCAGTTCCTCAACTATACCTCGAACTTATTTTTTTTTTTAATTTTCACCAAAATTTTCAAAGTAACAAACCATTCACCCAGCTAAAAAAGTATATACTTTTTAAGTATAAACTTTTTTAGGTTATGATTTCATAAAAAGTTGAAAAGTCAACCTTAAATGTCTCGTTCCGTTCTGCCCAGATAATTGTAATATGTTTTCCATAATTGCATTGTAATTTAGCTTAAAATATTTACGGAACTGACTCCGTGACTCCCGCTAACGTTTGGAAGAACATTTCGCAAATAGTTATAGACAATTTAATAGCCTCTATGGCTCGAAGATGTTTTGAAAACGTTCTTCCAGCCTATCTAATCCTACAACCTACTCTAGATACAAGCCCGGAAAACATGATAGTTCGGCCACTTTACCACCAAGCGTGTCGTCATTATTTCATTTATTTTTGTACTACATATTAACCAATCCCTGCACACATATAAAACTGCACACTGTCTTAACCAAAACTAAAGAGAAATGCTGATGTCATTGACGCATTCTAACCTCAATACTTCAACAAAACGAGCACAAGAGAGAGTCTTCCTATTAAAACACATGAAAATTGTAAATGAGAAACTTTTATTGTGACCACAATGTTTAGAACATCTGTAGGTTCACGCCAAATAAATTCCAAATTAAAAATACTGCGAGAAATACTACGTAAAAGTAGAATTCCCCCAACCTTCTCCTAATCTTTACTGTAGAAAGTTTTGGTTTGCTTACACCACCAATGCTCAGCTGTTGCTACTAGATTGTATCTATTCTAAGCTGTGCCAACCCCCTAAAATTTCTTAACTCAGCATCGCTTGAGTTAGCCAAATATTGACGTTTACGCTGAATTAAAGATCTCATAACTCATTCTTCTAATGAACTCCTGCTTTTAAAGTAGGCGGCGGAGTTAATCCACTATCCACTTCTCATCTCCAGTCACCAAGCGGCCAATAACGGTTTCCTTTTGTAGCAAGAAATATTTTAAAACATATGGACATTAACTTTTTCTCACTTAATTCGTGTTGCAGGCAGACAGAGAGTTTTGACACAAAACCAATACTTTTAATGTGATACAAGGTAGTTGTGTGACGAATTCAAAGTTTGAAAGCCACATATGCGGAAGTTAAAGTGGAAGTTGTTCTGATTATACTGCGTAGAACTTTATCATAATCTTCCTGATCTGGGCTCAACTTTAAAAAAAGTCATCAGAACTCCGACAAGATTGGAGTTGGCTGACACAATTAAGTCGATGGACTTTGGTAAGGTCCCAGAGATTGATGGAGTACTAGTGGAACTACTTAAGGCGGATCCTATTTCTGCGGCTGCTCTTATTCTCCTCGTAATCCAGGAATGTTAGAAAACCGAGACCTATCCCACTGAATAGAAAACAGGCGTAATTGTGAAGATTCCAAAAAGAGGCGACCTGAGTAGTTGTAGCAATTGGCGCGGTATCTTCGTATTATCTTTGAGCAATCCGCCGAATGGAGGTCCCTTTGCATCTAATGTTTGACAGCGTTGATCTCAAGTATATATGGGCAACTTTACGTAGGAGAGGCATCCCAGAAAAAATTATCATCATCATAAAGGAGTCCTACTTAGGAGCCCATGTCATGTCGTACACAAGGGAGAACTATCGGAGTCCTTCCAAGTGCTGAACGGAGTGAGACAAGTATCCATACTATTACTTTTGCTTTTCCTGATCGTGATTTATGACGTATTGTGCATCGCCCTGCATGACCACCCATCGCGAGGGATTAGTTGAAAACTTTTTAAACGCATTACGCACCTGGACGATGCCAACGATGTATGCCTCCTATCCAACAAGCGGAGTCCGGGCTTAAAGTCAATGCCACTAAGCATATCTCTTGCTGAAATATGACGCAATAACAACATGTCCAGGCGCACACACCTCCCTTTGAATGGAACGTAAAATCTGTTCTGTTGTAAGGTTGTTCAACATGGAAATTGACCTGTCAAATAACATCAAAGCTACAAGACTTTATCAACCGGTGTCTCTGGCGCATCATTAACATCCATTGGCCGGAGGGCATTACCAACGAAGACCTAAACAGACTTATAGACCAAGACGATATAGACACGAGTATTCGCAGGCGAAAGTAGCAATGAATCGGACACACATTAAGAAAAGAGCCGAACAACATCAACAACATTGGTTCCCGCACGTAGAGAAGGAAGGCACCGAGATCAACAATTTGTGGTAAGAGTTAAAGTTAAAGGCATTGGTGCAGAACCGCACCAGGTGGAGCGTCAGTGTAGTAGACACCCTATGCCCCACAAGGGGTTAAAGGAACCAGAGAGAGAAGTGAAAGATATTCATTCGTTTCTGTATAAGCATCTTTTATTAAACTCTAATAAGATTGTTCACGTACAGTTCAGTAATTACTTTAGAACTAGCAACGTACGAAAATGGAAATGACAGCAACGGTTTTCTTCTACAAAAACTCTTTTTTGCCCAAAACAATCTCTAACTATACATTTCCTGCCCATTTTTGAAAATTCATAACTAAATAAATATTTAAAGCACTTACAAATTAAACAATACTCTTCGTGCAATCACTTGCAAAGCAAGAACAAGACATAGCATAACACCACGGTGTACGTGTACATGCTCAATATAAACTCTGTTCCGCCATTCGTGACGTATTCAAACCGCACTCAGACCACATTTATTCGACTAATCACAGCCTACTCTAGGCGCAAGCCCACAAAACATGACAGTTCGGCCATTTACCACCAAGCGTGTCGTCAGTATTTCATTTATTTTTGTATCAGAGCTTAACTAATCCTTGCACACATATAAAACTGCACACTTTCTTAACCAAATCTAAAGAGAAATGCTTATGTCATTGATGCATTCTAACCACAATACTTCACCAAAATGAACACGAGAGAGTCTTCCCATTAAAACACACGAAAGTTGTAATTGAGAAATTTTTTATCGTAACCCCATGTTCAGAACATTGGTAGGTTCACGTCAAGTAAATTCCAAGTTGAGACTTTAAAAATACTGTGAGAAATACTACGAAAAAGTAGAATTCCCCAACCTTTTCCTATTCTTCACGTTTCGGTTTGGTTACACCACGAATGCTCAGCTGTTCGTGTCAGCTTCCGAGCTTGTATCTAGAGTAGGCTGTGGACTAATTTTTTGACATTTAGCATACCTTGTATTCTGTATACCGTGGCACAACACAAATAATAGAAATAGATAAACATATAGGATAATATGATTGCTCTCATTCTGGTTAAGAATCTTCCAGGGGAAAACGAAAAAAGAATTATTTACGCAAATAAGAGGTGTAATCTGTAAATATTGTAGATTTTTTTCATTTAATTTTTATTAAAATACTGAATAGGAAAATTACATAATCACAGGTACGTTCTTAGTGGGGAGTTTATACATCACTCCATGAACTGCATCAGTTGCACGCAATACAAAACACAGCATTGGTTCGCTAGCATTACGTAATTCACGAAATAACTGATTACATCCAACATCATACAACTAAAGCTAAAAACTTAAAACAAACTTCAAACTTAACCTTAACCAATCTGTTTCTTCGCTTTGTTCCGAGGAGGACGGATCTTACAAATCGATGGTACACTGCTTCGTTGCGGTTGATATGCACCCCGTGGAAAGGGGACTAGACAGAGATAGCGTGTTCTTGGATTGGCCTAACAAGTGTACAGTAAAAAATCTTCGTAATATATGGATTCATTGGATCATCTTTTTATAAAGCCCAAAGCCGAACTGGCCCTATTTAACAATAACAGCAATATGATCCTCATTCATCCAGACGCCACAGTCTGTAGTCTTGTCCAACCTACTCAAATTACGACCATTAATTGTGAAACTAAAAGTCGGGGGACTTCTTGATGTAACTTACATTTGTTGAAATTCAAAGGTAATAACTGGTAATAGGGGCACCATCTCTGAAAGGTGTCGATTTCAGAATTTGGCAGTAAACAATCGCTTTCGTTTCAAAAGACCCGAAAAATGTTAGCACCATCTGCATGAGAAAATATTCACGAGTTGCGTATGGTGAAGGATACTTCGTTAATGTAAATTATAAAAAGTATCGGACCGAGATGGCTGCCCTGCCGCACACCAGACATAATCTCGGTAATATCCGAGCATGAAGCACGAAAACGAAATCGTTTAATGTGATGGACTAAATATGTTTTCAGGACGTCGGTGGAGTAAGTGATAATGTGTCGGCCTACTAATTCGGAGGTTCCAGATTCGAATACCACCCATGGTTCTTTTTTGCCGATAACAGATTACGTTTAAAATGTCATGGGGATTGCAGGTCCACTTGCAACCGTTGTTTCGAATCGGGTGAAGTTCTGCTTCTGCCCCAACCGCCCACAAGGGGTTACGGGAACTAGTGAGAGAGAGAGAGAGTGATAAATACGGTTGACAAAATTAGTGGGTAAACCAAGAAGAATTAGTTTATGGAGAAGGTTACTATGGTCAATTCGGTCGAAGGCTTTGCTGAAATAAAAATGTAATCAACCTGATTGCCAGCTATAATGGCTTAAATGCAGAAACTTAAGAATTCTAACAAATTGGTAGTTATCGACATAAAATCACTCTGGACGGAACTGAAGAATGCTTTATAGTGGAAGTAGAAGATGTCGTAAATCAATGCTTCAAAAATTGTTGCAATACAACAAAAGATTTGTAATGTGGCTATAGTAAGACACCGTGATTTACTATAGCATATTACATTATTCTTAGTGGTTCAAACAGCTTTTATGCAGTGATATGAAATCAAATTTTTAGCCAAGAAATTTTTTATCTGGTGCTATTCAAAACTGCAATTTGAGGTGCGGGCCCCTTTGTGGGCCCATAGGCTACAGCATTGATAGCCTGCGCTATTGGGCTACAGAATGACCGAATATGCCAAATTAATAACCACATACATGGTAGCTATGAATGGGCTGTTGAAAACAAGTTGAATTGAACGCAAGCAAAACTGCTAATATTCTTTTAATTTATTAAACGTAGCATACGAAAATTCTTCTAGTCTCTCTTTTTCTTGTCTATTAAGATCTGGTAGATCCAGGTGAGATCCTCCCTCCTCCCAAACAATTTTTCTCGTTCCTCACTTAGATCTTTCATTTTTGCACATGTACTGTGAAGCACCCCTGTATAATCCTACCTTTCCGTAACTCTGCTCAAGTGTTTCTTCCACCATATGTTACTGGACTGCTCAATTCGTAACTGATTACTTAAAAGGCATTACTTTACGAATTGTTTCTGATGTACTTTTATTATTGAAACGTTTAAGTCTTTTTGCAAGTTAAAACTCATACATAGAATTCCAAAACCAAATCTGATCATAAAAAATAATACAAAATGGCGGAGTTCGAATCATCTGGGCAAAGGGGCTTTTAAAAAAGGTGCCTTCCGTCCCCAAAACATCTTGGGCAATATAATTAGCTGAAATAGATAAACTAAATGGAACTTATAGTATAAGAGTAATACTAGTCTTCGTCGAGTCAGATTTCAAAAATATTTACTTTTTCGGTTTTGGATTTTTGTAAGGAAGCCATTCTTCCAACTTCGCAAAAACACTCCCTTCTTTTTTTTAGGAAAAAAACCTCTCGACAAAGCCTTTAAATTTGATAAGTTCTTACCCAAAAAAAATTAAGGTATTGCGTTTAAAGTTTTGCATAAAATTAAAACATAGGTAACTCGCGTGGAGCGACATTGCAAAAATCACACTTTTCGGAAAAATTAAAATTTTTACCAATTATTCTTTTAGTACATATCAGTAGTAGTATCATACTTTCAGAATACGGAAATAAAACAATTCTAGCGAAGCTTTCCAAATATGTCGACAAGGTTGATCTAACGCTGTGTACGAAATGGTTAAAAGCCGTATAAAATTTTAAAATGTCAAAGGAGGTGTGTAAAAGTTGGCCGTTTTTGGTTTTTGCTTATGTAACTTAATGTAATATTTTTCGAATAAAATTTATACAGGGTGTTTCAGATCTGACGTGCCAAAATGAGTGGGGTGATAGAACTCAGCTAGACAAACAAAAAATTGTATGGCAGTGGGGGGGCAATCTCAACTGTTTGGAAGTTACAGGGTGATTTATAAATTTCAGTCTTTCATGGTATGCGCATTGCTCTTTTATTTTTATCTCTTGATCTACCCAACACAGCCACATCAAACAATAATAAAAGAGTAATGTGCAAACCATGAAAAACTAAAATTTATGAATCCCCTGTAACTCCCAAACGCTTGAGATTGCCCCCCCCCCCCCCTCCCCTGCCATACAATTTTTTGTTTGTCTAGTTGAGATCTATGACCCTACTCATTTTGGCACGCCAGATCTGAAATACCCTGCATGATCAAAGTAAACTGCATATATATAGAGGGAAAAGTTTCAAAAATTAAACATACATCAGAAATTATCCAGACAAGCACGGTCTAGTGTAGAGAATACAAGGTCTGTGCAATAATTCCAGACGGACGCCATTTTGCGCGACATACTGCCATAATTGGTTAATCTGCATACCAATGACATATAGGGGGACGGTATGCTATTTCATTTTGAGACAACTTTTGTAAGCAGTAGTGAAAAACCTTTTTTGACTGCATTTTTATTCCAAGTATTTCGCTAATACTGGCGAGAGAAAAAACCATTATTATATACAGATTAAATTTTCTTCCTCGAAATTACTTTTTATTATATACTATTCCGCACTCCTCATATTACTTAAAATAAAATTTAGAAATGAATGGTTATTTCCCTCTGGAATGTGCTTAATCAGAATGAGAACGGAGATATTTTCTTGTACGTTGGTCTGTTTCTATTACATGTGCTTTCTTGTTTTGAATGTTCTTACAAAGCTACCAACACAAGAACGCAATTGTAGTTGCTGGCGGCAATTTCAAATCTTTTAAAATCGAGATCGAAAATTTAATCGAAAATATTTTAGATCGGCGGGAACTTCTACAGTGCTGGAAATAATTATAAACTCAACATTACATCTTTCTTTTGTGCAATAAAGCAAAACTGTGTCGGCTTCATTTTTATTTAAATGGATAGTCTTAAGACCTGCCCCAATAATATCGACGTTTAAATTGCTCGTTATTCTTAAAATTTAAGATAAAGAATAATTTTCTGTAAATGAGTGGTTTAAGATTGGAACAAATTATAAACTCAGGTTGATTTTCAGTCAATTGTGGCTTGTTAAACGGAACATTTTGACAAGGTGTGTTTTGAAATTTTAGGTTTGTTTGCTGTCAGTGTAAAAAGTGATAAAAACTTAAGTTTTCAATTATTATTTTTTTGTAGTTGTGGAATTTTAAAATGCCTCATGGTATAGAAATTACCGAAATTGTAAAACAAAGACTTCTTGATTTAAAAAGTTGTGGATTAAGCCAAAGACAGATTGCTGAAAGAATTAATAGGTCGCGAGGTGTTGAGAAAAACTTCCTTGGCCTGAGGCTAAAGAATTATGGCAACAATAAAAGGCCAGGAGGTCCATCCAATTTTTCTCCGACATTCGAAAAGTCAAAAAAATATTTTCCAAACGTGCACGAGGTGGAGTTTCTGTAATGATATGGGCAGCTTTCAAATGAGATCAGAAATCAGGAATTGCTTTTGTTAGAGGAAGAATGACCGCACAGTCTTACCAAGCTTCCCATAAGTAGGAGACGCTGAAGACAATGATCTAATTTTCCAACAGGACAACTGCAGCTACAATAAAACATTGGTTTCGCGATAATAATATCCCTATTTTAGATTGGCCAACCTTAAGTCCGGACTTGAACCAAACAGAAAATCTATCTGGCATCATGTCTAGGGAAGTACACAGCCCAGAATGACCGGAAATTGAATCAGTTGCCGAATTCAAAAGAAGAATTGTTGCCGCTTGGAATAATATTCCACAGAGTGTCTTAAATAATTTAATTGATAGTATGCCTCGAAGGGCTACTAATGCAAGTCTCACGGTCAAAACCACAGCTGGTGCAAAGCAACCAGAAGGGCAGACGGCTCTGGTTCTCTCCACTTCGAGGGGTCAAAAAGTGGGATGTTCTGCAGCCGCAAGAGGCACGGGGCTGCACACACCTCGAACGGATCTGGTTCCGACAATTCGAAAAGAGGCACTTGCGTTGCCGGGCCATCCAAGGCCCGCATTGAAACTGGGAAAAATGTGGAAGTGGCAGGAAAAAGTACATCGGCTACCGACAAAATAAAAGGCCCTGTAAATTAGGGGGACGACAAGCCGTCCAAAATCCCGAATGACCAATGGACCCAAAGGAAAAGGCCCGTCACACGTTGCCATGGGCAGCCGATAGAGCCACTCTAAAGGTCCTCCAAATCAATCTCCATCGAAGGCTAATAAAGGGACTTCCATCAAAACATGAACTACAGTTCAAACCAAAGATTAACATTCTTCCTAGTCCAGTCGCTGCCTTAGTGGATGTGCCGACGCACATGGGAAAGCAGGGGATTGTTATCGCCTCGGCTTATTTCCCTGGTGACTCGGACCAACCACCACCTCCAAGGGAAGTCACGCAGCTATTGTGCTACTGCAAAAAGCATAATAGAAAGTTCATCGTCGGATGTGACGCGAACGCGCACCACACAATCTAGGGAGGCACTGGGATAAACAGTCGAGGTGAGTACCTATTAGATTATTTCATTAAAAACAATATTTCATTTCATTTCAAAATGAAAATGAAATGAAAACTCCTTAAAGGCCTACAAATCTCCCGGTGGTGACGGCAAGCTCTCCTGCAGCAGGGCCTAGATGATATATTGTCAATACTCATCAAAATATTTAGGGCCACCTATCAACTCAGCTATATCCCCAATCTGTGGAGAGAGGTAAGATTAGCTTTTATTCCCAAGGGGGGGGGGGCGACCAGCGGCTCAACCCAAGGCATATCGTCCGATAATCTTAACCTTCTTTCTTCTTAAGTCAATGGAGAAAATTATTGACCAACACATGAGGTACGGTGCTCTCAAAGACACGCAGTTACACGCCAACCAGCACGCATATCAGGTAGGCATATCAATCATAACAGCACTACACAGTCTAGTGGAAAAACTAGAAGATGCTGTTAATGGTAGGGGTGTGGCACTTTGTGCTTTCCTTGATATTGAAGGTGCTTTTGACAACACGTCTTTCTCATCCATTGAGGAAGTGGCCATCGACAGAGGTATTGATCTGTCTTTCTCATCCATTGAGGAAGCGGCCATCGGCAGAGGTATTGATCTGCCGGCGGTCCGATGAATTGGAGCAATGCTGAGTAACCGAAACATCTCGACGAGGCTGGGGGACAAATCGGTAACAGTAAGGGCCACCAGAGGCTCTCCTCAGGGGAGAGTTCTTTCCCCACTGCTGTGGTCACTTGTTATCGATGATCTCCTGATTAAACTGACTGGTGCTGGCTACGAAGGCCAGGGCTACGCAGATTACCTTATTACCATCATGAGCAAGCAGGACAGGACCTTATCAGTAAGACTGCAAAATGCTCTCAATATGGTACAATCCTGGTGTGCTAGGTAACGGCTCAGAGTCAACCCTAGTAAAGCACCCATTGTACCTTTCACAAGAAAAATGAAGCTACTACTCTTGAAGGAACACGGATAGAATTTACAAATTTGGTCAAATATCTAGGAGTGATTCTAGATCAAAGACTCACATAGAATCCTCAACTCAATAGGGTCACAGGAAAGACCATGATTGCCCTATGGTCCTGTCGAAGACTCTTTGGCAAAACCTAGGGACTAAGGCCCAAAATGGCCCTTTGGGAATATGAAACAATCATTATACCTGTGGTCACCTACACAGCTCTCGTGAGACCTCCCCCTCCCCCCCCCCCCCCCCTTACACCTACATCTAAAGAAGGAGCCTGCCTCAAGTGCAATAAGGCTGATTGGCACCATATTTCTTTCAGCAGGTAATTGGACTGGTCACGGGAAAATCCTTGAAGAATTCATGGATGATCCGGTGATAAACTCAATCTCAGATGCCATGCCGAAGAGGCACATCTTTGATATACCATTCAAGTTAATCCTTGAGAGCAGAGATTATTGGCTCAACAGTAGACATAACTTTGAAAAGGGATCTCTGGTTTGGTACACGGATGGATCCAAGATGGAAGACAGAACAGGCATCGGGGTCTACGGACCATGGTTAAGGCTGCACAAATCGCTCGGTTCTGCACCAACCATCTTTCAAGCAAAGATACATGCCGTCGAACTCTGCGCACGTGAAATTACTAACAGGGGTATACGCGGTGCTAAAGTATATATTATGTCCGACAGTCATGCATCACTCAATTCTTTGGGGTGCTACATCTTTGAGTCTAAATTCGTCTGGGACTGTCCCACTGCTCTTAAAGAACTGGCCCAGAGCAATAGGCGGATCACCTGGCAAAAAAAGGTGCGGATTCTCAGTTTATTGGATCCGAGCCATTCTGTGGCTACTCGAAAAGCCGACTAGCAATGCGTATCAGATCATGGGAGGACGAACACAAGGACTCACCGGCTCATTGGGAAGGCCCTTTGAATGAAGACCAATATAGTTAAACTTAAAACCACCCAAGTCTTTGTATAAATCTATCAGTATCTATCTCAGCTTAGTCGTGCAAGTTATTAAAAAGCTGGATATTCATGCATCCCTACTTTTACAGAACTCATTTGATGGCATCAGTATAAGTCTAGTGGTCATGGTTTTAATGGGGCAATGTCAGTTGATGACATCGACGAGTGTTCAAATGCGTATTTTGCCGAAAGATAGCAGGTTTGATGTTTTATTGTAGTATATTTTCGGCTATAGACTTCGTGTTTTGAGGTAATAGGTGATATGTTCTCACCGGTCCAAAGTCGTTCTTTCCACTTTGAATTTTTCCTGTATCTTGCCCTTGACACGTATCTTCCTGTATTTGAATGCTTTTGGCCAGTTCAGCTTTTTATTACCCTCTATACCGACATGTGCTGGAACCTAACAGAGCCGATCCGTATGGTGTGAAATATGTAGTTCCTAAGGCTCTGATAGAGTTTCTAATTTATTTTGATCTTATGATCTTTACTGTCCAAGAAAATAGTGATCACAGTTCCTGACATCAGATATATACTTTTTAGACACCTTAGCGCACCTGGACTATGCGGACGATGTATGTCTCCTATCCAACAAAGAGACCCATTGTCCGAAACGCTGAATAGAGAAGGTCGCAAACAGTGCTTAAGACCAATGAGCTTGGACTCCAGGATACAAAATGATATTTATCTTGCAAAGCAGCAAATAGAACAAGTGTATACATTTTGCTATCTCCGAAGCATAGTTACAGCAGACGGCGGAGCTGAAGATGTACAGGCTCGCTTCAATAAAGCTGGAGTTGCATTTAATACTCTTGCTGAAATATGGCGCAATAACAACATCTCCAGATGCACAACACTACCTATCTTCGAATCGACTATACAATCTACGGCTATTCAGTATGGAAAGTGGCCTGTCAAATAGCATCTAAGCTACAAGGCTTTGTCAACCGGTTTCTCTGGCACATCCTTAACATCCATTGGCCGGGGATCATTACCAGTGAAGACCTACACTGACTTAAAGGCTAAGACGGAATAGACACCAGTGTTAGCAGGCAAAAGTGACAATGTCTAGGCCACACACTAAGAAAGGAACCAAACAACATCGCTCAATAGGCTTTAGATTGGATTGAAGACCCGTAGAGAAGGAAAGTACACAGATCAACAATTCGCGGCAATAGTTGAAAACGTTGGCGCAGAACCGGACCAGGTGAGATAAAAAAACCCGAGAAAGATGGAGTTTATTTCAACGTTGGAAGACGTGTCTGAGTCTGAGTCTGAGAGTTGCTAAGGCTGCCATTTTTATGGTGTTATGTTCTATGTGTGGTATCTGTAGGATGGTTTTCAGACTAGCTTGTAATGTAAATTTTATCACACTAGTTATTCTCAAATAAGCTAGCCTTTGCACCTTTCATAGAAATTTTGCATGTGACTGTTTGCTTACTGTATTCCAAACTATTCTAAACTATTGCCCCATGTCTAAGACGGGGTCTAACTGAACAATATGCGGTCCCATGCACCAGTTCTTACCAGAAGTCATTTCTGAGGCCCCTCTTTCATATTCGGCTTCCAATTTAGTTTAAATTCGAATGTAACGCCCAGAAACTTGGCTTCTTTAGAGAGCTTGGAAAATACTTTGGGTTGTAGTGGTTTTCAAATAGGTAGTTTTTATTTTCTGGCAGACAGTATCATTTCAGAGTTTTGGGGGTTTACCATAAGGCCCCTGGTTTTCTTTGGAACGGTGTAATCTGCGTACGCTGACGTGTTGATGTTTTTGCTGACGAGGGATTAGAGACTTTTGTTAAGAGAGATGCTCCAGAGCAGGGGCGATGAGGATTCTTCCTGTGGCGTGCCTCTGTTGACTGTTTTTTGAATAGAAAAATCTTCTAAGCTGGCGTTAAAAACTCTGCCATTTAACATTGTCAGTATCCGGTTAGTTACAAATTTTCTTCATCTTCCTCTATAGAGGAGATAATGGATTCTGTTTCTACATTGTTAAATGCTTCTTCAATATGGAGAAACATAGAAAACATAGGCAGTTTGAATCGTGACAAAAGTCAAAGATGGTAGCTCGTCACTTATTTGTTTAGGTTATGAAATGTCCTGATCGTGATTTTAGTCCTTATTCAATTATATCCTATACTAAGATCTTTTATTTTATTTCCAGTACTAAATATTTAAGTGTTAACAATTTTAATTTTTAGGTGGTGGGAGTGGCCGTGCACTGAAATTAGGTGCTCAAAAGTGGGTTATTTAGTGGGCGGAGTTTGGCCATATTCCATAGGAAAGCTCTCGAGTCACTTATGTAGTTCACATTATAAGTTTCTACTTTCGCTCATTTTGAATTTTATGAAAACACTTTTCAAAATATTTGAGGCGTTTCTCTGGGCGGAGTTTGCGCATTAATAGACTCAATCTCATTATTATTCCAAAAAGTCTCTCTTTTTTAGCTTCCAGAGAACAGTATGGCGCCAACTTTTTCATTCTCCATTCGTTTTTGCGGATTTTAGCTTCTACGACTTTAGCAGTAATACTGCGCTTATATTATGAAAGGGTCGAGGGCTTGCTGGGCGATATTGTTGTCGTCTCTTCATAAAGTGCATGCGGCCCGAAAATATGTATTTTTTTGTAGGTACACAATATTTGTTACAAAGTTTTACCAAGGAATTCTGCAAAATTTTACATATTTTTAATATTTTTCATAATTCGAGGCGTGTTAATTCTAAATTAATTAAATATTTCGAAAACAGCCATCGAATATTTAGTTCCCGCTCTAACCTTTCTCTCTCTCTCTGGTTCCTTTAACCTCTTGTGGGGCATAGGACGTCGACGTTTCGTGTATAGTGTTGACATTTCAGATAAGCGGGTTACAAGCCTATCCCAGAAGGAGAGCTCCTGATGTCCTGGGAATCATTGAAGGAGCATTTATTAAGCGCACATATTCTTTCTAAGCCAAGATGTTCTGGCTGGTGCAATGGACGTGTTGATGAATTTGAATCAAGTTGGACAATCTTCTCGTAGTATCTTTGTATTTTGTCTCCCAGCTGAAAGTTTAACGTAAACAGCAAATTGTCAACGCTAAACTCACGACTAACGTCAAAATAGTCCTTTACGTATGTAGGTTTCATGATTGGAGATAGAACTCTTAAATCTGATCCTTTCTTAGCTAAACAAAACCGTAGAATTAGGTTTGTGTAGAGATTTATTACCAACCGTACAGCCCTGGTAGTTCCACTATTGGATTGATTCTCCAACCAACAATGTCATTTGAAGATATGCACAAGTCTATAAGAGTAGTATTACCAGCCTAACATAGTTAGTTGCTTGCTTGCTATGATGCATTAATTAACTTGCAAGGAGAAGATACCACCCAACACCATCTTACCCATATGCAAGGCTACAGAAATCAACCGGCAATCAGTCGCGTCAACCGTTCTGGAGTGAAAAGGCCAAAATATCTATGCCTTCCTTATACTGTCTTCTCATAAGTATATATAAAAAAAAGTATTACTACTGCTGGCCGAAGAGCATTTTCAGCACAGATATTTTGCGGTTCTCTCTAGTTCTCCTAACCCCTTGTTGGGCATGGGACGAGACAACTAGAGCATATTTACAATTTAAGGTAATTTCCGAACCATCGATATTAGTGTGTGACCCCAAATGGCATTTTAGCGTAATTTGTTGTCAGAAGAGAGCTGCCATGAATCGCCACCGGTGGGGTTCGAACTTGGGTCACTCAACATAGAAGGCCCAATCACTTCCATACGCGTTTGCTAGAAGTTACAAAACGACTAGGCCAGAAAGTATAGATCATATTTTCGATGAGAACGTGAAAGAGTCTTCAGTTCTAAATCAGCCAAGAATTGTCAAATGCATTGGCAACAAACTATGCTATGTCAAGGACATGACAGGCAAGTCCTTGTACCAAGTACCAAGAGAAAGATATTCAACATTGAAGTTCTGTTCACTTAACTCTGTCCAAATTTACGTCTAGCCTGTTCCGTCGCTGCCAGCAATTGGATTGCCTGGCTAGCTTATTTCGTGGAGCATGAACTTTATCCCACTTGTCAGAGAGGAGGCATATATCACAAGAGTAGCCTGGATGAAAGATAATCAAGGGATTCATTTAGGAAGACCATCCCATGGAGTACCACTTCTAAAACTGGAGCTTCCATGATGTTTTGTTTCCCTGTAATCGCGCTGGCAAACGAAGCGAAGCAATGAATTAAATAAAATTTGGATTGGATTTGGTTCACTTACTTCATTTCGCTGAAGATTCTCTAGCCCTCAGTAATACCAACTAGGCATTGCAAAAATTAAGAGTATTCATTAGATGTCTAGTTTGCAACGAAGCGTAGACCATGCGTAAAAATTGAACCCAAAATTTTCCGCTGTGCACAAAGCAGATATCCTATAAAACCGAAGAGTTCAAATTAAAACTCGACTTAGGTTACAAGCTGTAATATTCTACACTGCTCCTGTACAGTTTAGTTATTCTGCATGAGCCCATTGAAACTACCTTCTAATGTTGTCTACAAAACGTCGCCACTGTGTTCCCATCGAAACCACTGAACTTCCAAATTTTGTATTTTTTTCCAAATTACCTTAACTACCTCGTAAATGGTGTCACAAATTAATGAGGAAATTAAGCCTAGAGCCAGATTGAAAGGGTTCTTACTAAAAGATAAACGGTTAAACCATTTTTTCGAGTTATACAAGCACAGTTGTGCTGCTCAACTCCTAGTGCAAGACTAGAAACATCAGGCTCTCATCATAGACATAATTTTTTGAATATTTTAAGGTCTGAGAATTAACAGAATATAGTCGTCTGTAAGACGAAAATTTACTGTGCTAGGTATCCATAATCATCCATCCGCATATATTCATTTTTGGTATGCAGTCTAATGATGAGTTCGTTGGCATGTCTTCCAGGTAAAACCACAGAATGCACCCCGTGTTTTATCATCATTGACGGATCCCCACGACGGCTGTTGGCCTCCTAATCTTAAATAAACACAGCTTTTAAAGCAATGGTGGGCCATAGAATTTGGGGAGCCAGGGCAGGGGCATATCGGTGGCCCCATCATCAAAACATCTTACAAAGTTGTTATGAATGAAAAAATTTTATCAGAAGGTGTCCAACATTTCCCCGCGGATCCCGGCCCAGACCTCACAGTATTCATTGAGGAATTTTTCTAGTTTCACGTTTTCGGATCGCTGTTAATCGTGGGTAACACGAACTGTGTTTGCAAGAGTAAATTCCACTTTTAATGAGTTTTTCATTTTTCATTCTGTTTTGTGCCTTCCACCGCGGACCCTTTATCCACTAACTTGCCAATGTACTCGCATATGTTTACCTGGCGTCTGCTTTTATGACACCTCTTGGAATTTTCTTCGTCAAATTGTGTTGATGACTTCTGAGGCTCGCTCTGACTTTGTGACTGTCGAGTGAGGTATTTCGTTTTTGGAAATATCTGTGTACACTCGCTAAGGAATTTACTACGTACTCAAAAAAAAAAGCAAAAAAATAACAGAATATAACTCGCACTAACGAAGACCTCAGGGAGCTTTGTCGCCGCTTATGTTATGAATCAGGAACGTGATCTTTGGACAAACTCGAATGGATACCAAAGTCATTTGGGATTGTGGCACGCTATAATCGCACGAAGTCCAAATGTTGTTTGAAGATGAACCGTAGGCATCCGTTCTAAATTTAAATTTCAATAATTCGTAAAGGGAACTCCATGAGTAAATTTAATTTAAACGGAAGATCACGACACGACTGCATTATCATCGTTAAAAATGCCAGGAGGCCCGAATCGATAAAACTGGCAACGCTTCGCACAGAACAAGTTCGAGGTTGCATAACCACAAAAATTCCACTGACGCAAAATCATTGATCACAACACACCTATCCTACTTGATGTTGTCCTTTTGTCCTTATTTTGAATTGTCGAATTTCATCACTTCTCCTCTGCAAATATCAATCCAGTAAAGTAAACCAGGAAACCGGCACCAGATCACGAGATCCTCCGTCGATCTTTCTCAGCACGGTGTCATTCCCGGCCCGGCCCGAACCAATCTAATATTAAACCAGTCCTTGCGTTCTCAGAATTCGAAGATAGCGTGTCCTTATCGGTCCAGAGAATCCCACGTTCGGTCCGTCCTTCTCCTCGACCAAAATTTGCAGAAAAAATTTACAATTAGAACGAATCTCGGTTTTTTCTCTTCCTTTCAATTCTTTGCCCCCATTATGCTTTGTGCGTGCATAGATCTGAAGACCTTGGTAAATTTTCTCGCAAAATCAAAAGGAAAAAGAAAGAAAAAAACCGAAGCAAAAGTGAAAAAATTAAATAAAGGCGAACCAGAAGACGTCAGTTCCTAGTTTGATGGAGCGACAATGCCCAAAGCAGCCGAGAATGCGAAGCAATTTCGGTCCTTTCGTTGATAGTGCAGTGCGCAAGAGCGAGAAGAAACGAGGAAAAGGATTGAACCGGGGACCAGGAAATGGGAATTGAGTTCGGTTCAGTTATCCCTTTAGGGAGTTTAAGATTCTTTTTTGTGATCGTATACTTTCTCATATACACATGATACCAGTTTTGGGCAAAAACCTCCCCCTGCTCGAAGCTCTTCACTTCTCAACGTAATCCTTTGAAATCTGGTGCGGTTGCAGTTCACATTTCTTCTTCTATTTTATCCCTTTTCGAAACCGGAAATAAATTTGATGGCTCTTCCCTTTGTTTTCGATAAGATAACACTAGCATCGCGGAAAGTGCCGCAACTATAACACATCCGCATAAGGGTGAGAAGTATTTACGGGCTCAAGTACGGAACGCAAAGAAAAATATTTTGGAAATTCTGAAGAATGCAAATGTGCTGACAAGAAATCCAGGAAGTTCTCACCCTGAATCAAGGTATTATTAGGTGGCATCAATTTGTGGTTCCCTCCGATGATTGCTTAAATTAAACCTGCTCTCTTCACCTCTCACCTTGCTTAAACTGACAACCCTTATTGTGATGAATTTCGGAGGCTCTTCTTATCTGTGGTTTGTTCCGGATCGGCTTTTGTCGTTTTTTATATCTATTGCCATTAATAAGAGGAAAATTATGTGAGAAAAATGGAATTTTCACCCGATGATTCGTAGAAGGAACAACATTTATCAGATTAAGGAAGTCACACAAATCTATTTTCAGAGGTTAAGTAAGCGTTTAGTATCGTAATGTTAAGATTTCTCAATAAAATATGGCTGCCAGTTTCATGGCACAAATTTGTAAAAGACTTTCGAAACTTTTTTTCTTGTGAAAGTTTACACATTTGATGATAACGATTACAACTGGATCTATAATTTAAGGTGGCCTTTTAGCGTAATCTGCTGCCAGCAGAAAACAACAACAACTGATTTTCGGGGTATTGGAGTAAGGGGCTTTTTGGTTCCTCTCGCTGGGCTTCGCTGATCGGATTTACTGTTAGGTTTCTGAAAAAATAGGCTTCTATCTATAATACTTCAGTCGATCCGTACTCTTCCGTAATGACTACACCTACTGGGATGAAGAAGAGTCGATTTAAAGTACACCCAGGTTTAAGCAACATCGGCTTGTAGCACCCTACAAGTTTTAGTCGTTACAGCTCGTCTTGGGGCTTCCTTTTTATATTATCAGATCTGTCATGATACGAGGAGAATCCTTAACTCTAAGATAAATCAATTTTAGGTTTGGCCTGTCGTTCACCAGCAGCGATCGGTGTTATATGGTGACTTTTCCCTAAAACATCAGAAGGGAGATTCATTTAAATGTCTTAACTCAAATATGAAGCCAAAATCCGTACAGGCGCTTTTACGCAGCCACAAGCGGAATAGTATCTTCCGAATACGCTTTGGTTAGTTCAAGCTAACGCGTATTTTCATTATAGAACTTTCGCTATCTAACACTATCACTTGTAAAACTAATTTTGACATTTGACATTTGACATTTGACTATTTGTGACATTTGTGCTTAATAAGATTGTTCAAATTTATTAATGGAACACCTTACACTCGAACAACGCTTGCAAATTATGGAAATTACGCATACGGTATAAGGCACTTGATGAATTTTATGATGCGTTTGATCGGCCTAATGAGCTCGCAATATGTCGTATTATTGATCGATTTCAGGAAGAGCCGAAGAGCCAAAAAAGTCTATTCGTTGTCGTTCCCAGCACCTTGAGCTTTGTCCGGCCATCATATGCATGTACAAAATACAGCTGGTTCAATAACTGAAACCTAATAACCGTCGTTGCGTCGTTTGTTCCCTGTTTAGTAATGAAGCTCATTTCTCTAAATAAACAAAATTGCCGTGTATAGTTTAAGCCAAAATCCACGCCATCGAAATGTGTGCCCGTCTCATCGCCATAAAAGGACTGAAAAGGGCTAATATAACTATCTTCTCTGATCGCCCAGCAGCCCTTAGCGCTCTATCTTCGTGGTATTTTTTCTCGAGGCTTACGAAGGAGTGCTTTTATAATAACGACCACCCAAACAGGGCCACGCTCTGTTGGATACCTGATCACTCGCGTATCGAGGGTAACGAAAACGCCGACGAGCTGACCAGGAAAAGTTCTTCATTTCTGTGCCAAAGCACCAAAGACTTGGTTAGGAGTCAGCAGCTGTTATACTGAACAAATGTTTCCGATCTTACACAGGCTAAGGCTATGCTTACAACGATATCGCCGCCTTAATTAAGGCAGATCCAAGGTTGTTTTCAGATTTCCTATCTGTATAGGTCTATCCAGTTAGACGGAATGTCGGCTCTGCCTGGAAGACGTTGAAATCAATATTCACATAATGTGTTTTTGTCCTGCTGAGAAGAAGGATCTTCAGTCATGAATTCCTAAGCTCGGTTGATGTTAGATTCTTTACTTTTGGCTGAGCGTCTTTTGCAGAATTAAGGGTTGTGGCACAAAAGGCCGCCTAGGGGCAGTGCCCACTATATGGGTTATCCAAATAATAGTAATAATCATATATGGTGTAACGAACTTTTAGGATAAGACGGTTTTGGTTTAGTCCAGGCGAAAAGCTCGCCAGCTCCAGAATCAGGCCTTTTGAAGAAAACAGGCCTGTGCCTAAATATAATTCTAAATTTATTCTTTATTTACTCTATTTATGTGTGGCGTCTCCAATAGTAATCGGCCGAGACGAAATTGTTTTATTCCTCCGGAGCTGGTTTTGATGGTGCTGGGTAATAAAACTGGTCTGGACGAATGCGATCGAAATTGGGTGTGTTGATACTGGTGACATTTGGTCTTGTTGATGATCTGATGAAGAAAATATCTAGATAATCAGGGAAACAGGTTGGTTAAACGAGTATCTTACACCATGGACGCACACTAATACAAGAGTGTATTGCAATAGGAAGAACGGTGATGAAAAGGGAAATATTAATATTATCTACCAGCAAAGAAGCCGATCAGAGTAGCATTGTGATCGGAAATACCTAACGTAGCTGGGGAAGCACCCCGCCTATTAAAACTTTTCGTTACCTGTGTTACTCTTACAACTCGGAGTATTCCCGCGCTGGTTGGTGTGGTCCGTTCGATTGCTGGCCTTACTGAACACTGAAGTGCTGCGCTGGACTGGCTTATATAGCCCGTAACTCCTAATTTCTTACAGCGAACCCTACCTCTTAGGCGGTTGCAGCTGGCTTCTGTTCGGCCGGCTGGTCGTGGTCTGGTTGTCCATCGGACTGCAACTTTTTGATGGCTACTGGTTTGGCTGGTGGCTGGCTGGTGACAGATCGTCGACTGTTGGCCTGCGACAGATAAAATACACTGAGCCAGTCTTTCTTAGCCTTTGCTGCGGTCTAACCCTCTGACATTAGAGCGAAAGTAATCCTCAGGCTGTTCATGATGTATTGTGTGGTTTATGGGCCAGTGGCATCATCGGTCCTTATTTCTTTCGAAATGAGGATAAACACATCCCCAATCAAATTTTTACCAAAATGAATGAGATCAACAAAGGCAACTTATGGTTTCGACAGAATGCCACTACGTGCCATATAGTTAACGAAACCATCAATTTACTGTGTGACAAGTTTGTCGAAAACATTATTTCCAGTAATGCTCTTATTAATTAGACTCCACGATCTTCCGATTTGATGTCATTGGATTACTTGACTATATCCATGGCCTATGATAACAAACGAACAACTCTTGAAGCATTTGAGGCCAATATAATACGCACTATTTCGGAAGTAACACCGAAATTGGTTGGAAAAGTGCAAGCCGCGAAGTGCATTTGTCAGATATTAGAGTTTTTGTTTAAAGTCCAATTCTTTTGAGCACAATAAAAAAATTTTATTCCAACAATATTTGCTTGTTTTACTTCAATGTAAATTTGTCTCCCTTTGTAGCTTTTACATTCGTTTAGGAACGGGCAGAGAATTTGTGCAGAAGCAATGGGGTAAAAATCATACACAAGGCTCTCGCAAATAAGTTCAGCATGATGAGGAGATGACTTCATTCAAATATGAAAGAATTTTTTCAGGAGTTTTCTTGCAAACAGACTAAACTCGTTTGGCACGGGTGTCGAATCAACTTAAGACCTAATTAAAAAAAGAAGATTTCTGTCATACCAATTTATCTGGGACCCCAACAAATTTTTAGTACACGTTCCACTCTATGGGAGGGGGGTCCAAAATCATTTTTCCACAAATCTCATAAATCTATGTCCGTATACCAGATTTTAATCTTAATAATTATATAAATGAGAGGATTGGAGAGATGTGACATACAGGCGGACAGACAGACGAACCGAAACTATAATAATTGTCAGTTGCTACGGAACTCTAAAAATTAACGTAGCTCTGATTCGTTTGCCATTTGGAATGATAATATGTCGTATGCTCTATGTCCATACCACTACGTGTCTGTTGCGGCATGGGAAGAAGAACATCACCCGATTCGAGACAACGATTGTAAGTTTTTTTTTTTATTTGATATGGCCAAAGCCTAGGGGACAACCCTTTGATGCGTTAGCATGGTTTTGGCCGGAAGGTAATTAGGGTGGGTAAAGGAAATAAGGAAACTTGAATGTCTTGTTTTTGCAATTGCTGCGAGCTAGACAACAGCCTAGAGGTGGAGTGGATTATTTTAATGTCTTAATGAAAACTCACGGGGAGACCTGGTCTCGAACCCGGTACCCATGGCATGGTGGTCGTGCTGCTCAACAAATTGACAAATTGCAAACTTTATCCCTATAAAACTAATTTGTCCTTCAAAGATTTCATACGAATTATAGGTATAGTGACGAAGAATTATCGTTGACTACTAAGTTGCGTACTATTAGTAACATCTGTGGTCCTCTCTAGTGTGTCTTTCTCAAGCTCATCAAACGTCTGATTACTACAAATACAATAAAAGTATAAAATAGTCAATATCAAGAAAAAAAAAATTTTGGCGTCGACAGCATAGCAAAGAATTCTCGAGTGACGGAGGATCGTTGATACATAATTGATGGCAATGATAAAAAGCAACGGTCCCAGATGGCTACCCTGTGCAATCTCTGAGTACTAGGTATTTCATGAGAAAGCGCACCACGAAACCAAACACGCTGTGTACGGTCAGACAGCCGGAAATGTCGTACTTGGAGAATTCTAATAAGTTCGTTGTGGTGGATTTTTTAGGCGAGTCAATTTTGAACGAAGTCCTGTTACGTTGGGGTAGTAGAGCGATAGTTCACTGACGAGTTTGTCAATTGGCCCCAGAGTCGCGTCGAGAATTCAGTATAAATTTACTCACAATAGGGTTTATCGGCCACATGTCACGTGAAACAACTGCGTGAAACAAGTTCTCAGGTATAAGAATCTTGAATGATGATGAAAAGGAACAGCCGCCGCCTCTATGTGCAGAGGTGATTTTTCTACAGGATATTGAGCGTCGTGGAGCCCTAGTGTGCGATGATCCGTGGACAATGATGTCGTAATCAACGGTTTCCGGACGAACTCGCGAAATAAACTGGAACTGGATAGAATTACAAAAATAGAAAAAGAGTAAACTGGGATAAGTACAAAATTGACCTTAAAATTAGTCTACCTGACATAGGTCCGCCTGGTATCGGTTCTAAGCAAACACTCAACGAAGTGGTGGACACCTTATCGAATTGTTGCACAATGACTGAGATTTTTTTGTCCCTAACGAAATCTCAGAGGCAGGCCAAGACCTCCGCTGTGGTCAGCGGGAATCATTGCCCTCAGGAAGGAATGTCGTAAACTTTTTAAGCAAGCAAAAAGAACTAATGTATATGGACTTCCTGTAACAAAAGCCTCAGAAACTCTGAAAAACTAGTCAGGGAAGCTAAACTTTTTTAAAGGCCCTCTCAACAAGACCAAGCATTCCCAGCCTCGGAAGATACACTTCATCGAGCCCAGAAACCTCATAGCTAATGGTTGATACTCACTTTCCGGGCTGCTCCGTATGATATGGTTTATGGGCCGGTGGTATCATCGGTCCTTATGTCTTTCGAAATGGAGTTGGAGCTGTCATTATCGTCAATGCTAAGTGTTATCGGTACATCCTCAATCAGTTATTATTTGCAAAAGTGAATGAAATCAACATAGATAACTTATGGTGTCAACAGGATGGTGTTACGTGTCATACAGCCAAGGAATCTATCAATTTACTGGGTGACACATTTGCCGACAATATAATGTGCAGAAATGGTCCTGTTAATTGCTCTCCCCCCGGTCATATGCTTTGACGCCATTGGATTATTATTATTATTAAATAAATATCTTATAGCCTCAATCTTTCGAACACTATGAAGTAAATGACATTCCAAAAATATTTGCCGTCATCGGTTTAGTAAGTGATAACGTATTGACCTTCCATCACGAAAGTCCCAGCTTCGAAACCCCCTAGTTGGTTTCTTCTGGCAATAGCTTACGATAAATGGCCATTGGGTCCTGTCAAGTGTTTTTTCTTATGAAGTAGCCAAAGCCCAGGGATGCGTTTGCATGGATTCCACCGTAAATAGTTAGGGTATGGGAAATCAGGGAAATCAAATGTCTTGTTTTTGCATTCCTGCGAGCTTGACAACAGCCGAGAGACGGAGCTGATTTTATAATTTGTATTTAACTTACTGAGAGACCGAGGCAGCGAGGATAATTGAGACTACGGTAGCTTCTGATAGTAAGCGCTTAGGATGCAAGATTCTTAGTAGAAGAAACTGAAATGGACTATCAACAGTTTAAAGCCTTTTAAATCACCAGGCTTTGATGATATAATTTCTGCTGAATTTAAAGAAGCTTTTAATCACATGGCTGGAAGCTACCTATGAAGCCTGCCTAAACCTCGCATACTTTCCAGACGCATAAACAGAGGTCACGGTAGTCTTTATTCTTAAAGGAGGAAGGACGTCGCACAGCAAACCTAGGAACCTTAGATCAAAAAGTCCAATAAGTCCTTTTTAAAACCTTGGAGAGAGTTATTGATGTTCATATACATAAAACACGCCGATAACAACTGTGGATCGTTGAGAGAGGCCTGCAAGACCTGATTGACAAGATTAAAAGATTAATCATTTACAAGAAATTCACCCTATTGAGGGTGCTTTTAATAACGGCATCCTTAAGAAGGCTGGATCTATGTAGAGAAGACACTCATCGAACTTATAGATATTATACTTAAAAGCAGGATCGGAAGATCTACTTTACGCTATAAGAGGTACTCCCAAATAGATAACCTCTCGCCGCTTCTATAGAATCTTATCATTCTACTTATGGATCTAAAACACTTTGACCATAGCGTTATCAGCTATGCCGATGACGTTGTCTTGTTAACCTCGAGCAAACACTCAAATATTATAGCTGAAATCATTCAACATGCTCTTTCGAAACTGGTCTGGGTACAAACCCACAGAGCTGATAGTCTTCTTACGGAAGCATACAGTTCCTTCCTTGAACACCCCAATATTAAATGGGGTCCAACTAAAACTAAGTGATCAAGTTGAATTTCTGTGTCTTGTTCTTGTGTCTTCAAGAAAGCATGCGCAAATCGACGGCTGCTTTGTACTCGTGCAAAAAGCTATAAGATGGGACATCGAGCCGCGAATTATGCGCTGGCTCTTTGTCGGAGTTATTAGGCCAATACTCACATATTGGTTGCTATGTAAAAGTTATCCATCAAAAAGCACTTGAAAAAGTTCAGAGAATGGCAGCACTATTGATTACAGGTGCCCTCTGAACAATACTACCAAAAGCTTAACGCCATCCTCCACCTAGTGCCAGTAGAACATTTCGGCAAACAAACCGCATGCTCCATCACAATTCGGCTCAACTTAATCCAGACATGAACACGTTACGACTACGAACACTCTAAAACTCTGGATAGAAGTACACAAAAATAAAAACAATAACTACCTTATACCCAGGCGTTCTTTAAACGCCTAGTTTGACTCCCACCAGGTAGGAAAGGACCTTCTCAATGGGGCTGCTCTTAGTTGTAAGGTAAAGCGGGTGGAGATGCCTACTTGGAATTCCTGAACCTAAATATTTATTTTCATTTCGCAGACAACTGTAGCGTTTTTCAAGCAGAACTCACGGCTACCTATATATAGGTATGAAGAATGTGTGCAGGAGCGACATCTGCATCTTTAAAGACAGTTAAATGGCTATTAAATCTCTCACTGGATGATGGCTTATGATCTCCAAAGCTTTGAATAACATGGTTAAGCACCTTGACGTACACCACACATGAGGACCGAGGCATAGTTATATTTCGGCACTACGTCAGCAAAAATTAAATGAATGACAGAAATTTGTCTTAGTCCTGAATTACACGAGAGGAATTTTACCCCATGAGTGACGAAAACCTGTTTTTTCTTGGTGAGAGAAGTGAGGTAAGAAGAGGGTCATCTAGAGTGTCAATCACGAATCGTAGGGGTTGATTTAGTATTGCTTGAGCCGGTGAATACAAATTTTCAACCCTGCAAAACACTTACAAACCGGTTTTTTTACGTCAATCAAAGCCCCCTTCGTAGCAATACTCCGAGGGTTTTTCTACTTTTGCACAGAAGAGAATTGCCGTGAGTCATGGGGTAAAATCCCTCTCGTGTAATTTGGGACTTATCCATCACCCTGATGAGGGTTCTACAATCAGACCTCACCAGCGGCGATTAATTGCAGATTACGCTAAAAAATAGCACCGAGGGTTCCAGAATAATGTCGGTGGTTCGGAATCGACCTTAAATTGTTGCACTACTTACAATCGTTGTCTCGAATCCAGTAACTAGAGAGAGAGAGAATCACCTTGCAATTGAAAACTTTGGACCCAAAAAATTTTGGAAACGTTATGGTTCAGGATAAGTCGTCAGTGGAGTGAGTGATAACCGGAGGTCCCAGGTTCGAATCCCACCGGCGGTGACCCATGGTTGTTTTCTGCTGACAACACTTAACAATAAAAAAGGCCATGGGGTTGCAGAGAAATATGCCAGTGGTTAGGAATCCACTTTAAATTGTAGGTCCACTCGCAATCGTTTTCTCGATTCGAGTGAAGTTCTCTCGCCCCATGGTCCGCAAGGGGTTGCGGGAGCTTGAGAGAGAGAGAGAAAGATCTTTATATCGACGATCAAGGGTTAGGACTTTGCATAAGGTCCTCAAAAAAAGCACACAGAATTCACTTCTAGATAATAATCCGATAATTTATCTCTGAGCCTTATTTGTCCACTTTTGACAAATATCGAATCAATTCTACTCGAGGCATGGCCTCGTGGTGTGCCTTTGAGTCACCTGGACAAAATACAAGACGGCGCGACTGGTTCTGGTGTACTGGCTCGAAGATATGATAGATCTTCCGTCGTGTAGTTTTCTTTTAATCTTTCATTTGAAGAAGAAGATTATTCATCCCAAAGGTTCGGTCTAACCTGCAATTAGAAAACTGCTCCTATTGAATCTCATCTCGATAAATAAGCAAATCCGAATCTTTTCAACCTCCCAAAAAAGCCTTACATCAAATGAACATCCTTCATCCTGAAAACTAATTGATAAACTGCTCTGAATTAAACAAGGTTTCGGTAAAAATAACCTAGTCGGCTCACCTTTCGACTAGAACGCTATTTGCCACAACAACAAGGTGTTGAATTACTTCAACTAATTAGCCGCCTTGTGCAGTATACTATATATATTCTTACGCGTGGACAATTAGAATGATTTTATCCTCGGATTAAAACAACGATCCTAGTCGACGATCGTTGTTTAATTAGGTTCAATAATTTCCCGGCATTCGCCGACTTAACTCCAGAATGGCGGTCGTCAGCAAAATCTAATGTCTCGGTAAAATCACCTGCCTCCGACGATAACTTCATTACCGAAATTCACAAGGTGCAACTGAGTAGTTTTAGTGTTATCCATAGGCTACGTCCTGCAGAACAAAAAGGCAAAGCGTGTACCTGCAACAGGACCAGTATTTCGAAAGACAGGTGATGAACTGACCACTCAACTACTCAGACGTTTGGGAATACGGCAGATATCACTGCAAATCTGTTTGACACAGCGACTTTTGTGAGGAGTCATAATCCTGGCTCGAGTTGCAAACTTTCGCCTGAGAATTATCAGATTTCTGAGATCCACTTAATTGGCACTAACTGATATGTAACTATCAGTTTTCTTAATCGCTTAAATTTGGTCCAGCCATCTCTACAGTAAAAAAAATCTTAACACTTAAACAGATGTTGTTAAACCATTGACAAGACATTTGTAGCATAGATTCCATTTCTTTCCCAAGACGTTTCTTTTGGGTAGCCTCCACAGCATCTTTCATGCGGCTTTTGTTTCATTTCCGTTAAGCAACTATTTAGATCCTTGCCATGTCTTCATGATCTGGAGTTGTTGACTAAAACTATGACTTTGCCAACGCATGAGTGGATAAGTAAGAGTCATCAATTTAGTGGCCGTGTTGGGTGGGATGAAATGACGGTGTCTTTCATATACTTCATATACTTCTAGGTCCACCGTAATGACATTTTCATATCACTAGTTTACTTTGTTTCTCTCTGGTTACTTATACCAATTGTGGGGCATAGGGCGTCTACGAACAACACTGACAGATTGTGCGTTTTTGCGCCAACGCCTTCAACTGTTGCCACGATTTTTTGATCTGGGTACCTTTCTTTTTGAGCGTACAATCAAAGGGCTGTGCATGCCGTATTTACCATCCTATTACTTGGCATCGAAAGTGGTTGAAGCGCTCGCCATGTTCGACTTAAGGTAAGACTAAGGTAGGTAAGATACCATGCACCACCTTCATTCAACAGTTCTTTGTCGCGTTCGACTTTCAAAGTTTTTGGGCACATTATCATTTAAGTTAGTAATGGAGCAGCCTTAAATGCATCTTTGACGACCAGTTTTGGGAGTTCGGATTTTGTCTCTTTTATAGAAGACGTCACAGACACATTAGGAGCTGTGGCTCGTTTACGATTTGCGACAGATGCCACTAACAATTATTGTATTCTTACGTGCAGAAGATGCTGCTTAGATTTTAGTGATAAATGTCTCTGAATTCACTAAATTCTGTTGTCGTAACAAAAGGATTTAGACTTTTCTACTAAACTTCTTCTTTGTTGATTAAGTTAGGTTGTGGTGGTATGGAAAATATCTCATGCTTACGTACATCGTTTGTACCTTTTTGTTTGCATCGTTGCTGTGCAGCGGATGTGCAGCGGATAGGGTTCTACTACTTCCGACTCGGCGAGAGATTCTTGGATGACTTCAACCTCCGACTTTTTTTAAGGTTCTATCTCAAACGCAATAAACGTTATTTGTTTTCAATTCACAAATATTAATGGCACCTATTATTGATCGTCTTAAGGATAATTACGTGTCCCTTCAATTGATATTTTTTGCGCAGTTACTGCAATTCTCTGCAGGACAATTCCTGTTCCTTTAAGTTTCACTGAAATATGTGTCCCAATTTATATTTTATTTAAGCTTAATACAAGCTATAATATAAAAAATACAAAAATACAAGCTATAACATAATACTAATACTACAAACTATAATAAATGATAAGACATAATAAATAAATAGTAAAAGCTACAATACGAGCTATAAATATAGTAGATACAGGCAGAAGGCGGAAGGAAGAAGAATTAAGGAAGGCGATCAGGATCAAGATGGGCGGGGTCAAGATATAAGGCTTTGTGAAGGGATGATTTACTCAGATGGAAGTCAAAGGAGGAAAGGTCGTTGACTTTACGTAGCATCCTGGTAACTGGCTCGCTTTGACCGTAGTTTGTGCGATGGCGGTCGAGTCGGAAAAGGGGAGTGGACCTAAGGTTACGGGGATTGCTATAGATGGATAAAGATTGCAGGATTGAAGGGCAGTCTATGGCAGAAGTTAATAACTGATAAATCAAGAGAATGTCGGAAAAATCACGACGTTTACTTAGAGGTTGTAAGTCGATCAGTTTCAGACGGTTTTCATAAGGTGGAAGGTTGAATCTGGCTACCCACGGAAGATCACGTAGAGCGAAGCGAATGAACCTACGCTGGACAGATTCAATACTATTAATGTGAGTTATTTGTGTTTTGACCATACCTGGCTGGCATATTCAAGGAGAGTTCTAACGAAGGAGATGTAGAGAGATTTGGTAACATAAGGATTGGAGAACTCTTTAGACCAGCGCTTCACAAACCCTAGCGCGGAGTTAGCTCTGTTAATTATGCTGTCAATGTGGGGTGGTGGTAAGACGCTTGCGGGAATAAAAGATGGACTGGCATTTGGAGACATTGAGCTTAAGAAAGTTTTTTATGCACCATGTGGTGAACGAATCGAGGTGTTTTTGCAGGAGAAGGTCGGTTGTGGAGGAGATATGTTTGATTATTTTCATGTCATCGGCATAAATGGACAACTCTGAGTGTTTGATGACACATTCAACATCATTTATTGTAAGAATAAAAATCAATGGGCCGAGGTGGCTGCCCTGAGGGACGCCGGAACGAGCGACAATAGAGTTAGAAATGGATGAGCTGAAAAGAACATTGTACTGACGGTTGTTGAGGTAGGATCGAATCCAGGAGTCGAATCGAGGGGGGAAGCCTAGTCGATCACGTTTGAACAAGATAACGTTATGGGAGAGCTTGTCGAAGGCTTTACTAAAATCGGTGGCGATAACATCAACATCTTTCCCGTTTTCTCATTGTAGAGGGTATCACAACGTTCGGAAAAAGAGGTATAGGCAGATAGGTAGGAAGAATAGTCAAACTCAGTCTGGATTAGAAGAAACGTACGTCAACACGGAAAATGGTGTAGTTTGGAGGGAATAGTGCGTTGTCGAGAATTTCTGGTGTTAGATTGGTTTCAGTTAAGGCAAAGATATCGTGCGGGAATTTGTGGGATTTAAGGAAAATATTGGATGTTTTTGTGTGAAGTCCTCTTACGTTCTGGTAATAGACTGACAAGCTGTTGGGGAGAGGTTCTTGATCAGAAACCGCGGGTGCAATAGAGGGGAAGTCAGAAATAGGGAAAGCAGGGGGTTAGGAGCGAAAGTAGTTTAAGGAGTGGTTGCGATTTTTTTGAAGATGCGAAATGCGGCGAGAACTGAAGTACGCAGCATAGGTGGATAGATCTTCTGAAACCTTATGGGAAGTTATATTGAATGATTCATGGTACTTAGTGAAAAGTTGGATCAAGACTGTTGGATATGTGGGCGGGCCTTCTTGTTGTATACTTAACATGACGTTGGTGCTGCTTTTACCGTCAACACAGACGGAGTTCGGTTTGTCTTGCAGATAGGCTTGAAATAGACGTACGTTGTCATAAATGCGACGGTCCTGTAAACGCGACAAGAGGTATCGTCCATTGCTGGAATCAGTAGAACGCAAATTCAATTTAACTGTAGGTGGGACTAGAGGATCGATATATGAATGATGTTCGGATAAAGGAGTTTTGGTTAGCGGAATGGGCGGGTTAACGGAGGTAGAAGTTGTTTGAGACGGGGCAACAGTGAAGGAGGATGACGGCATGCAATTTGTTGTCAACATGGGAAAGAAGCTGTCGAGCAAAATAGTGTTATATCGTGTAAAGTTATGCGAGTTTGTTTAAAAAGTAATAAGCAACAGATCGAAATTGCACAGTCATAAGTGTTCTACAATTTTGCACAATTCTATAAACGACATAAGATTGTAACGCAGTGACAAGTCTTGTAAAAATTCCTAAAAATATTCTGTTAGCAAGGCACCAAGCCATTATCCTGCAAATTTGTTCTATCCTGATGTGTTCTTTACAAATTTATTAACAATTATTATACTGTGTGAATTTCAACTCATTCATCAAGTTTTTCGACGCCAAATTTATTTGTTGAAAGGGATAAATATCTGATTACACTCCCGATAAATACTAGTTTGCTGCAAAACTTCCTGTTTCCGATTGTTTACATGTTGGAAAAATGATGGTATTGCAGTTCTTTTTTATCCTAAATTATTTTGAAGTAAACTTTTGTTGTGTCGCTTCAGTTATAATAATTTTCGATTATTACATTGCTTCCGCTCCTGCTTTATGTAAAAACATAAAAAAATATTATAATTCTTATCAATTTTATGTAAAATTTTGTTAATTATCATCGCCGCGTGGTTTTATAAATTTCTCGAATTAGGCAAAAATTATTAACACAAATTTCCATAAACAGCAAACAATTTGTTCTAATTCAAAATTTTCAAATTTTAATAAAAAATGTCGCGTAAATTTAAAGAAAATTGCAATAATATTCCTGAAAAGAGTGCACCTAACCTCAAAATCGGTAAATTGATAAATGTGTTTGCATTTCACCTAGTTTTAACGGAAAAATTGAATTAATTAAAGGCCAAGGGCACTACGAATCAAATGCGAGCAAGACGCAGAGAAATTTTCATTAAGCAAAGGCCCTTTCAGGGCTAAAATATATCCGGGGGCGTTAATTTTGTTTAGGCATTATTACTCAAAGTAAACCACATAAACGCCCCGCAACTAAAAATTGTTTAAATGTGTGCGAATTCCTCTCACCAACACTTTTAGCAATGCTGCACGGTAAGTTTGTGTGGGTTTCTTACTGGCAATCGAATTTTTTGACAACCGGAAAAATTCTCTGCTCTTCTGGCTGGGGATTTTAGTGTTGCGCTTCTGCTGCTCGGCACTCTAAGTTAAACACAAACGTAAATTGAATCGATAAGGTAGTGTTGGTTCCGGACTTGCAGTTGTGTAGGGAATTTTCTTGAAGTAACCAAAATTTTCGGGTTTTATTGTTGCTGACTGACTTTCAAGATCGCGCGAGGGAATGCATTTCTTATTTAACTTCTTTACACGGTTGATTGCATTATAAAGAAGTACGCAGTCTTATTTATTTTGAGAAAAATGCCATAACGGCCAGATGGAAGGAATTCGAGTCTGCAGTTTGACTAAGAGCTCAAGGTATGTCCTTAATTTTTTATTGTATGAAAGTATTAATTAATGGTAAACAAATAAGGCAGCTAATAAAATTAATTAGGAAGATATGGAGTTGGTTAGTGCCAAGAATACGATCAAAAACAGGTCAATTTTGTATGGGAACCTTTCAAGGTCAAATTGCCGGTAACTGCTAGATTCGGACATCATTCGTAGCTATCATGCCATCCTTAAACTAAAAAAGGAAACTGCTGCACAAATTACATCATTCAGCGTAAACAATAATTTATTATACAAAAATTCCTTTGTCATATATGCCTGCGTTAATTGTCGGCTTAAATTCTCAACTATTTCCGGTCCTTTGCAATACAAATCCAGGGGCAGGACAAAACTTAGGCAAATTAGTTGAAAATTTGAGGAACCTTTGCCGTCCTCAAGGAGTTTTTAGGCAATTTCATTGCCGCGATCGTATAATTCCTTGACAAAGCGACTATGTGTTTGATTCGATCAGTGCACACACATTGATATTACCGCAACGCTGATGCATGTGTGATCTTGCCGGCTTCAGCGTGACGCGAAGGTTTTGGAGTGAATGAATTTTTGACAACGATATCCCCGCTCCGCAGCGCACACAATCACAAAAAACCCCCGAAAAATTGGTAAGATTGTGTGTTTGCTTCTCATCTATGCCCGAGGTGGACCAACTTATTCTCATGTTAATTCTTGAGTAATACAGGGGCGTAGTAAGGAGTTTTCCTTCGTCTTAAGATATTCCAAAATTTCATTATTTGACGATTGTGTAAAGCTGTTTTGTAGGAAGGATTGTCTTAGATTGAGATAAAAATTAATTCGAGTTTAAGAGAGGAAATTTACAAATATTTACAAGTCTTTTAATGAAAAGTTTACCCTTAAAATCGATAGCACTGGGATTCGTGTAAAAGGATAATTTCTAAAAACTTTGGATTTTAAAATTCTTTCCAAATTTTCATGCAAGTTGAGAAGGTTGCTTTAAAAATATTTGATAAAATGCTTTTCTTGACATTTCAAAGCTACTCTATTATGTATACTCACTATATTGAAAGCTAAGCAAAAGGATGGATAGATAATGTCGTTAATTTTTTCTGCAACTGTCATACGATGGTCCAAATTAAGATTGTTATCTGATGATAAAGTCCAAGCCAAAACTACTAAGTTCAGCCAAACTAACACAGCCATAACTGCATCTACAATGGAGTTCAGTACTCATCAATCAGAAAAGACAGGATCATTTAAGATATCTCCCCAATTTCCGTAACCGCTTTTGATGCATTGAGCAGTTGAAGAAATTCACCCGATTCGATTGCAAGTAAAAATACAATTTAAGGTGAAATCCGAACTAGCGACATTAATGTGCAATTCTCGGAATCTGTTGTGTACAGAAAATAAGACGTGCAAGATACATCGATGCCAGGATATCACACAAACTTCATAAGAGAAAAATTTTGAATTAGTACGATAAAGGTGAATCTACTAAAGATAAATCTTGATTCATCTTGAAAATCGTATGCTTTTGTATTGAAGCAGCCGCAAAGAATCAAGTTAATCACAATCAGATCAATGAGTCATCTTCATCGGAGAGGATGCTAGATATCCTTCCCATTATATCAAATGGGGGAGCGGACACATAATGGCTAAGGACATTAAACCAATTAGCCTTACCTTTTTTCATTTAAAAATGTTGGAAAGCCGCACAGGTGTGCACCTACGCACTGCCGCCCTTTTTAACGATGTTAGAAACGCTCAACACGCTTACACGAAGGCAAAGTCAGAAGAGACTGCGCTTCATGAGGTGAGAAGGGTGCCTTTAACAACGTTAAAACTGAAGCTATCAGCTATGTACTAAGATCTCAAGGAGTAGATCTACACGTCTGTCAGTGGATCGAGGCAATGCTGAGTAGCCGACAGATATATGACAAACTCGGAAACCACAAGACTGTAAGAGCAGTTTCTAAGGTTACCCCACAGTGCGTCGTTCTATCCCCTTTGCTCTAGTCGTAAGTTGTTGATAAAGCTCTAAAATTGATAGAGAGCACCGGAATAAAAGTGGTGGCTTACGCGAACTACCTGGTAAGACCTGGTCGTACTGATGTTCTAAGCGCCATTAGCGAACTAACAGAGAGAACTCTGCGCATTATACATATGTAGGTAAGCGATTAGTAGCGAATGTCTAGCAGACTAAAATGGTGCTATTCACTAGGGACTTTTGAACCGCCAAAACTTGGGAGGCAACACCTTAACGGTAAAAGACCAAGGGAAATATTTGGGTATCATTTTTGATTCCAAATTAAACTGGGGCATCATCATTGAGGAGCGCGTGAAAAAGACCTGATAGCTTTTTAAACCTGCAAGAAAACCCTAGGCAAGAAATGGGAAATTAGTCACCGTATCGTTCACCGAATCTTGGTTTGGTGGGGCGCTTTTTAAAGGAACTCTAATCTTAAGAAGCTCAGCAAAGTTCAAAGAGCTGAATGCTTGGGCATCTTAGGGGCGGCGATTAAACTGAAGGAATCAAAAAGTTGAAAAACTTCAGACTACGAACACAGCAGTATAATAATGGCCTACCCGGGAAATCATCTGCAGTAGAGTACTAAGTATACCTTTCCTACAGCTTTCTCTACTAGAATACCTAGTAAGGAGAAGTGTGAAGGTTGTCAGTGGCTACCAATGCTAGGTATACCGATCTTCACGAATGATTTAATAGTGGTAAACAGGGTGGAAGTGGGGGTTTTCTCCGGCCGCCTCAGTATACGAAACTTCAGTCGACTGTCGAACTACTGCAGTGTGTTTCAAGTAGAGGTTCTGGACATTGAAAGGGCGATAAGAGTATTGCTCTCGCACAAGGACGTACAAAGACGTAGTGAAATTTTTTTATATAGTGATAGTCAAGCAGTCGTCAATGTACTCGACTCAAACACGATTAAATCACTGTTGGTGCGCAGATGACGGACAGATCTCCTAAGCTTGGGGAATTCACACAGGGTTATTCTCTGCTGGATTACCGGTCGTAGCGATGTGTCGGATAATTAGCAAGCCGATGTTCTGCCGATAAAAAGGTTCGCAGATGAACGCTTCACAAATAGACAAATCAATCGGACGACCTCCAATTTCAGTAAAAAAAGACATCGACCTGAAAGCTGTTAAGCTCGACGAGCGAAGATGGAGCGATCTGAAACCCTCCGACTTATCAAGGAAGACGTGACCTTAGTCGAACGAAAAGAGGACGGCATTTTTACTAAAGGGAAGCCACCGTAATATCACTGCGGTCATAACGGGCCACTACCTTTTTGGTAGTCATGCCGTCCGTATGTGTATTCCTGCCGATGACTTCTGTCCGAGTTGCCTGGACGAGGAAGAAGTTGAAAGCTTTCAGAATTTACTTTGCGAATTCCCGGAAGCCACGGGAAGGTTTCAAGACCTTGGAAATATCCTCGATAGATGCAACTGATTAAACTAATCATTGCATGACAATGCCAAGTCGATCCGGGTAAGTTGTAAGTGCAAGACCATTTACATTAACTGCATTGCTAAATGGGCTGTACAAGATTGAAAATCGGATAAGCACAATTGCTTCTGGGGATCCTGCGCGGACCAAGCTCATTTAAAAAGCTCAATGATAGTTCCATCAATAAGTAGAGGAGAGCACTTAAAATTTGGCAAACCGAACGTTAGCCTGATCCCAAGTTTAATCACTGGTCACTCTTAACTAAGAAAGTGCTTGACAAAAACCTGAAGAACAACTGACCCTATCTGTAGTCTGTAACTGGAGCAGAGTGAAAATGCTTTTCACATTATATGCGAGTGCCCAGCCATTGTCAGGCGCAGAATATCTAACTTAGTTCGGGAAACCCTTGTTGGATCTCAGAGAGTTGTACTTCTTCAAAGGGTCCAGCTTGACTTAAGAAGAAGGAAGAGTTAACACAATACGACTCGCTGGTCGCGGCGGTTCAGTAGCTCTCTCTTCTGGACATTTGCATATGCCAAAATATCTCACTATCTTATTCCTCCCTTGTGGGGCTTGAAGCGGGATAAGAACTTCACTCGAATTTAGGGTGGATTTGGAACCACTGACATTACTCTGCAATCCCTAATGGCCTTCTATCGTAGTCTGTTATCGGCGGAAAACCAGGGACTTCCGGAACCAGGGACTTCCGGAATGGAAGGGCAACACGTTATCATTTACTTCACCAGCGATTTGTCAAATTCTGACTAACAATAATTTCTGCGTTAACGATAATGGCTTTTTAATTTCTAATGCGAGATGTTTGGAGTTCGGAATCCGCTTTAAATTGTAGGCCTCAAATCTGATGAAGTTCTACTTTCACTCCATTTGTGTTGTGTCCATAAGGTTCACCGACCCTCCATTTGGTCCGGAGCTAACACATTCAATTCCTGTCCGATTATTGGATCTGGGTACATGTCTTTTCTACTGATCTTCTGCGGGCTCTATGCGGGTTCCAATCTACAGCGTTTTGAGCGATGTTGTTTGGAGGTTTTCTCAATATGTGACCTAATCCATTACCAAACTCGTCTTTGAACACTGACGTCTCTCCCGTCTTGGCGAGTCAGTCTATGTAGGCCTTGATGTTAAACATGCGCCAGTTTGACACAGGGTTGTAGCTTAGAGGTAAGTTGCCATGTTGAACAGACAGTGTATATCAGCGTCTGCTCCGCCATGATTTCATCACCATTTGCTGCTCTTCCAGGTAAATGTTATCCTGTCCCTTAGAGTACAAGCTCATTAGTTTCCAACAGAATTGATCTTAAGCCCTACGCATCGTCCGTCTGTACTCAGAGCTTCGTACATATAGGCTACATGAATCTGTTTATTGAGTAGAAGACATATACATATATCATCGGCATAATCCAGGTGCGTAAGATTTTTAAACAGTTTTCATCTAATCCCTTGAGACGGGTAGTTACTTAGGGTGCAGCGGAATACGTTATTAATGAAAGTCAAGAATAGCAAAGGTGATAGTATGCATCCTTGTCTTATTCGGTTCAGCACTTGGAAGGGCTCCAACATTTTTCCTCTGTGAGGGATGTGACATTGGGATTCTGAGTAGGACCAAAGCTGTAAAACTCTTGTTCAAAATCGACGAACATTAGATATAACGGGGACCTACATTTGGTGGATTGCCTGCTGATAATTAGGAGAGTGTTGATGTGATCGCCTGTAAATCGTTAATAGCGCGCTTGATTGGTTGCTCGATTTACATTAATGATTTTTGTCATCAATTTGGTGACTGCAATCAAATGACATATATCACGATAGTTGCTACAACTCCCCAAGTCGCCTGTTTTAGGGCTTCACAATTACATCTTTGTTTTTAACAATAGGATAGATCTCGGTTTCCATTCCTAAATGCCGAAAATGAGAATATTAGCCCAAGCAATCGGATGCGCCTTGATCCATCTTCCATCCATTCCTGGGTCATTATCGACCTCCATAGACTTTATTGCGTAAGCCACGTCTAATCTTGGAAAACATCTGATGTTAATAAAAGCTATTCAACGATTCAAAGGTGTCGTCTTTAGCAAAATATTCTGCCCATTTCCTCAGTTGATAATCTTCCGCAACAAGTGGCGGTATGTCGGTATCTCTTAGAAGATGTTCACTTGTTAGAGCCTTTCATGCCATTTTGTTAGCAACCTTGGATGAGTCTCACATGTCACCGTGGTAAGCCGCTTCTTTTCCATTATCTGCTAGCACGTTGCGCACGGTAGTACATCGGTAGCAGAATTAATGGGATCTTTAGTCTGCTACCGTTATTGTAATTAGACCATGTCGCGTCACTGAAGAATGGTTGTCCTTTTCTCTATATAAAAGTTGTATCACAGCTCGTAAATCATTTCTTATTAGGCCTTATTTAGAATGAAGCACCTCGAGTCCGTGTCATAGGTTAGCCCTAACAAAACTTCTATTTGGGTTAGTTTATAGCAACGATTTATAGTGTAAATAGGAAAGAAACTCCTCTTTTCCATAAAGGAAATTCAGAACGCCGAATCTTAAAAACTCGCTGGTAGCCCAGTAATTAGAATAGTGAAGTAGTATACACATGACGCTAGGTTCAATTCTCGACCAGACCAGTTGCTTATTTATTTAAAAATTTTTTGAAAGATTTTCACAAATCTTACTTACCACGAAGAACTACCTTACAGTCTTATAGCAAATACAAAATGACATTTTTCATAAAATTGTGAATGTTATGATTATTGTACGAGCAAATGGCTAAAATGGAGGGGGAAGTGAAAAGTAGGGAATAAGGACGTACTGCAATAGAAATTCCTTCTTACTTAACATCCATGACAAATGTATCTTTCAACAGACATAGATGTTGCGATCCATCGCCGCCAATCATCTTTCACATGTAAGATTCTCGTCCTCTAGCTTCAGATATTTCTTTTGAAATCTTTAGTGTTGGTCCAAATATTATTCCTCCATTTAATTCCCCTATCTCCTTTGGACTGTTTACACTAGAAAATCCTCATAAAATGTTCTCACTTTCCATTGAGAGAAAAAAAACGAGATTTTCTTTAGCTACAAACAGGCCCAGGTGTTCTATCCTATGCTCTTCAAAGGTATCGATTCCCAGCTCATTGCCCTTACCATTGCCAGTCCGCGCTGTCACTTCCCTATTAGAATTTATTATTGCATCGAGTTGCCGAAAAAGGAGGAAACATTGAAATTGAAGATAAATGCATGATAAAATGTGCTTTCTCCTTGCCCCCGCTGTGGCCTCATGACCAAAATTTGTTTCCATAACCAGCAAGCCCGAGGAAGGGGCGAGTAATTGAAGTTTTTTGTTCGCGATTCGGTACAACGAAAAAGGAGCAGATGTGCAAAGTTTCCCGAAAATAAGAAAAAACTCCCGGTAAAGACTTATACAAAGCAAACGGTATGAAGGCGCGTGCCAAAGGATGCACTGGAAGCGCCAAAAAGATGAGATTAAAGAAAACAATCAAAAAAACAAAGAGGAGAAAACACGGCTATCAGGCCCAGTCCAAGCTCGAACACTTCTTTGGTGTTTGGTCTCTTCCACATCTCATCCCGTCCCAGAAGTCTGATGGTGTCTTTCAAAAGATCTTTCACCACCGGGACGAGACGGGACTCAAGCTGCATTCAATTTTTGGACACAACAGGCGTGCGATGAATTTGATAGTAATTGCATGCGACGGAGATTGTGCACGCGGGGCCTATCGCGAAAAATTAATGCAAATTTAACTCTTTTACAAATTTTGCATTAAAATTGAATTTATGCAAACACCCATCACGCGGTAAGGTCAAGTCATCTGATGAGCGATGGATGGACACTCGTTCAGTTGTCGCGGTGGCCCGTGGGCAGCTATAGAATTTTGTGGTTCCCTATCTAGCAGCCCAAAAATTTCGCTGTCCAACTGGGTCAATATCCTCTGCGCCTTCAATGCGGTGCATACACCTTGACTTTTCTGCATTAGCCAGGCGGCTAAACACCCCCGTGCCTCCTGGGTCCACCTATCTTATATTCGGCATGTTGTGTACACATACTTTGACCCTGCTTAGCATTTCGTTTGGAGTGTTCCTTCGTTTGCTTTTATAACCCAAAACGAAACATTTTTCGTCTATTGCTCTTACCCGCCCGAAATAAGAGACAGGTGCAAGGGATAAAGTTTGTAATTGGACAACTGTTTCTGATCCGATCGATAAACTCAAGAGCATTGACTTCCATCAAGGGCCGGGGTTCAAGACAGCCGAAAATTGCCTCTATCACAAGTCTGCTGGGATGAAATTTCATTTATCGGGTGGTTTCCTGGAAGCTCGGCTGTTAGGATATGATTTTTGGTGGTGTTTTATGAGATATTATGGATAATTTGGTTAAAGGGCTCAGCATTTGGTGTGCGGTTCTTAGTGAGTTTTGTAAATGTGCAGGATAATAGCAAGCATCTACCTTGCCAATTTAAACTTGAATTATATCAATTACTATAAATGCACAGGAGGTGGCAAGGTCACGCTCGAGCATCCGGAGTAGAAATTTTGTCAAGATTAGTTAAGCCCCAGTTCAGAACGCATGGTTGGATTCAGATCAGAAATGTAAGGTCGTTTTTGGCTGCGGCTCTACGCGGGCAACCTTCTGTGACCCTAGAAAAATAATTTTAATCTTTAAACAAATTAACTGATTTAAACCAAATATGATCTGGCGTAGGTCAATTTAAATGGAGTAACCCCTAAAAGGGCACATTTTAGGAAAGTACATCTACGCCGGACAAATTTAAATAAAAGAGTTTACGTCAGACAATTAAATCAGAATCAAGTCAACTTAAGTAAGACAAATCTCAGGAAAGGTTGCAGTGGTGCAATCGGGACTGTTTTCAGGCATGCCCTTGCAAACCTCTTCTCGGGATGCAACGAATATGTTTCAAGCTTCTTTAAAGAGTTTACAAAATACGTAGGTTTCTTTGCTTAGAATTGAACACTCTTTCACGAAATGATTCATTTCGGAGTCTTGTGCCGCTAACTTAGGAATTCTATGAATTACAGAGTAGTGCTGTTTTAATATTTAGGTAATTCACAATAACTTTCATTTCTATACATGGAAAAAATCTCGTTTAAAATAGCCTTCGTCCAAATAAATGCGTAGAATGCGTTGAAAATACTAGTTTACGTAAGTTTGCAGTTGGAAAGATTCAAAGTCACAATTAGTCTAAATGCTATTATGCATCAAATCAAATCATAAATCGAAAGCTGCTTAGGTGAGCTGATACGACTTTGACCCTAGCTACTGCTCCATCTGGTATAATTATACTTACCTCTTATATTGCAAATAAATTTTCATTTTCTCTATCAAATTTAATTCCATTGATTTTAAGTCCGCTTAAATATTCACTAAATAGGTTATAACTTTAGACCAATTACACGTGAGGATTGATCTATCATTGGCTGATTGGCGTCTTAATTGGTAAATATTAAAACGCCGTCTTTAACAGAACTTGTATTATGATTTTCAATTTTGACCATATATGATTGGTCTAAAATTGGTAGTATTTTAGTAATTTATTAAACTCAGCTTAATTTTTTTAATTGCTTATCAATGGCAGATTACACTAGAAAATTAACCAATAAAAATGTATGTTTCAAAACTCGTCGAAAAGTAATGTAGTTCAATTTGCAATTATTTGTCATTACATTGGGTAAGTTATTTTGTTCACCTTTTCCTCACAAGCTCACCTCAAGTTGTAGGTCTACTTTTAGCCTATGACATCGAGTGGAGTGAAATTAATCTACCGCCCCATGCCCACAATAGCTTACAAGAACTAGTCAGACCGAGTATTTCGGTGTTCTAAATTGTTATCACGCTCCTTAAAGAATTGCTACGTTTTAGTATTCATCGACTGACGATTTCAACAGTTTAGACCAATTCCCATATATTATTGGTCTAAATTGATAGGACTCAGTAAGCAATTGTTCAAAGAAGTTCTATACATCACATAAAGAAAGAATTATCAGTTTCTGGTCATCTTAACTAATCACCAAACTAAGAAATTTCTGCAAATCTGCAAAGTGACAGCACACAGAAATCTAAATGCAACGTGCGCATTAAGGCTAGCGCTGATGACCGTGGCGAAAGACCACAAACTCGGTTTTAGAAAGTTCTGTGGCTAAAACGCTGTGGCCTTCTGTACTCTGAATGACGAGGTATCGGTATATAAACTTTTATAGGTGTCAAATGAACGCAATGATGTGATATCTGAACGTTGTACAATGTACGGATATTCATTTGACAGTTAATCTTGCTTTAAGGTTTGCAATGGATAAACTATACTAAAAAATTAATTTTTCATCGAAATTTGCCATAATAAATTTTGTCCCTCTGCTAGTGTCTATGCACTCAAACAATCGGGATCAGAATGTAAACAAACAACAAATGTTAGGTTATGTTATGCGTCTGAGTTCGTCAATTTCCGAATTTGTAAACTTGTTGCGTTCACAAACGACTGCGCACGGCCACTGTACTCAGTTATATAGAAAATGCATGCTAAGAATCCCGGTTTGATATATCTCGCCTTTCAGTTCAGTTGCGTTACATTCATTGTGCTCCAACATTAACAATATTGCTAATTACCAAGAAACTTGCCAATTTGACAATGCAAGTTCTTTGTAATTACGGTCGAACTTACATTGTACAGCTCCTTAGAAAAGAAATATAAATTTGTCAATGTTTAATGAAGTTTAGACGAATTTCTGTATGTAATTGGTCTAAACTGATTGGCTGGTGATTCATTTGGCACATATTGAAACATGTCCCTATTCTCGATTGTAATTAGCACGCAACTTATCTGACAAGGGGAGCCTGGGGAGGCGAAACACCGATTTTGATGAAACTTTGAGGGTAAGTCAGGAGGACTTAGAGATCATGCAATGGGCAGTTTTTTCCACCAACGCCCCTTAATTTAAAAGTTGGGTCAGGGGTGTGAGTAGGGCAAGTCTTCATATTTTCCCCTTACTGCTTGTTGTTATGCGATAAAGTTTTGAAAAATAAATACGTTTGCACAACATTGTGGTATTTAATTGTATTTACTGCTCCAAAAAGTTTTAAAAATGTTTTAAAAATTTGTCCCGGCGGAAAATGTGCCTTGCTGTACCCCTGACCTAACTTTTAAATTAAGGGGCGTTGGCGGGAAAAACTGCCCGTTGGATGATCCCTGCTTCGACTTACCCTCAAAATCGGTGTTCTGACTTCTACGGGCTCCCCTTGTGAGCTAGCTCATTTAGCTTAAAAGCTGTCACCCTGTCCGGGGTTCGAATAGGACTACAAATTAGCACTTCCAAATCCGATATAAATAGAGCTAAAACTAAATTTGATTTTTTTAAAGATCTTTTATAAACCAAAAAGTGGCAAGAACACTTGGTCGTTGTTACAAGCTTGCCTATCTTAACCCAGAAGTGGGTTGCTTCTACAGGCGTCCTGAAAGTCTCCGAGAATGTATTTGTATAGCGCATAGATTCTCTCCAAGCCAAAGTGTTCTGGCTGAAGCATGGGTTTCCCCTCCTGCTTTTACAGCCGGTCTTGGGACCAGCTACGGCCGAGTTGGAGTGGATGCCCTATGCTCCACAAGGGGTTGAAGGAACCACAGAGAGAGAAAGAGAATATATAAGACCAAACTTCTTCTTGCTAACTTTTCCGTTGATTCACTTTAAACTTTCCTCTTCCCAAGCATCATTTATGCCCCTCCTTGTAATTATACCCTAAACCCTCTGTACTTCTGTTAGATAGTACTGAAAGGTACTGAAGAGATTCGATATTACTATTAGTACTCCTTGAACAAACACTTACTTAAACTCTTTCATATTTCCAACTATTTTGGAGTCTTTCTTTCTTTATAGAAGCTTTCACACATTCACGTGAAGCTAGCGACCCCTCCGATGATTTTAGCGATTGACATCTCTAAAGCTCTTCGTAGCGTCTAATGTTTACACGTTTAAACCCAACTCAAAACTGTTGGGTTTCCCCTTTGCTTCTTATATGGACTCACTTATAATGCGAACCATTGCTTTGCTGATTACAAAACCCTTGACTTCTCCCACTCTTTTAACCCTATTGTTACTTCTTCCGAAAACGCTACACCTATAATTTTGTGAAGACAATTCCGCATAATGCGGTGTCGGATTTACACCTAAGTAATGGTTTAACGGTTAGGATTGCTTTCGAAACTGAATTCTACGCAAGGATTTTAATGTATTTGTTTTATTTTGGGAAAAGACAACAATCTGAAAGGATCAAATTAAAAAAAAACAAATATCTTTTAATATAGTATACGGATAAATCGGAGAAATGGGCATTATCGTGATGAAAGGAAGTGCGTCTGTTACCTTTTCCAGTCTTTTTATGGCTATTGAAGTTTTTAGTTTTCTGAGTGCGGTTATGTGGTAGGAAACCTCACTGTAACCGAAATAATCTTTTCTGGCGGTGTATTATATTTTAGATTATTTACTTTAGAAGATCTTCCTTTAGCTAAATTTTACTCTCTGACCAATCCGGTATTCATCCGCAGTCACATGTTGCTGCAAAAATGTTCTCTCTTAATCCAGCCACAAGGGACATTTCATTGGTACGTTAAATTTTATGTTATAACATAACGATTTTTTGCTGCTAGGAATCCCACCCGCGGCGACCCGTGGTTGTTTTCTGCTGACAACAGATTATTTTAAAAAGGCCATGGGGTTGCAGAAAAAATACCAGTGGTTCGAAATCCATTTTATATTGTAGGTCCACTTGCAATCGTTGTCTCGAATCGGGTGAAGTTCTTCTCCTGCTCCATGCTCCACAAGGGGTTACGGGATCTAGAGAGAGAGAGACTAACGATGCAATATTCATCATCTATAGACAATGGAATAAAAACACTAATATCTATCGGGAAATGGTTACGCGACTTAGAGTATCGTCTTTCAAAGCTTTTGTTGAAGCTCCAATGATGGCATCAGGCCTTCAGCTTACGCATATTTAATATGCCTAAAATTTTCAATTTTTCTAAAAGTTTGCGATTAGTTTGCGATTAAAAAAATATTAAAGAAGTTATCCTCTAACTCTCTGCGCCTTTACCTGGTTGATCCTGTTTAGAGCATAGCTGTCATAGCTTTCGAAATTGTTGCAAAAACTGTGGTATACGTTGGTGTATCAAAGTACAAAATTAGTGAGGTGATCAAAATAATAATTACATCGTGTTGATATAATAAAAAGTAGAGGCCCAACATGGCTTCCTTGAGGATCCCCCTTATTTAATTGAGCAAAACATTGCCAAAAATCAAAAAGAATTCAAGGGGAGTACGTTTAAATCCGTTAAAATTAAAACGATTCAAAAGCCATAGAACTTAAAAATAAATAAAGGTTGAAAGACTTTCTAATTTTGGTTACATCAAGCATTTGTAGTTTAGCGAGAATTAATCTACATAAATTTAAAGCTCTGGTATTTTTTAAATGAACTATAATTTGTGAGCTTATTGTGGAAGATTTTGTTTTTTGGAAAATCCCAACAACAAAACTTGCAAAAGTTTCCCATTTCATATAAAATTGCTCAAATCCAAATCGCTGAAAACGATACGAAAACATAGAAAACGAACAAAAGCGACCTCAATTTGATTAGAGCACAGTAAAATTCAGGGAAAAGAGCAATCAAAAATCGCAGCACAAAAGCAAAAAGCTTTTTCGTCGATGACTAGATTATACACTATAGCTAGACTGCGATGGATTTGTGGTAGGATGTAAAGTAGTGTTGCGCAGTAGTAGTATGAACGAATGCGCAATCGCAGTCGGCCGGTACAACATAACTGAAAAATGGCATTGAAAATGAGTGAACATTTTCGGCGTCCTTGAAGATGTCAACTACCCGGCAGAGCTTTACTTTTATTTGCGTCGCATTTTCGCTGCTGTTGATCGGCAGCAAGTAAGCAACACTCATATCGAGCGACCGAGAAGTGACGCATGCACTTTGAAAGCTTTCTTTTCCGAGAAAAGCCTATTTCGCTGCCAAGCTAAAAGCCAACAAAGCCAAAGCCAAGTCCAGCCACATGCTTTCCTACTTAAATTCTCTACGGTTTTTTTTTATACATCGTGAGAAACTTGAAGGGCAGGAAAAAATTGCACTGTGCAGCTTTCAGGGTTAATTTATTCAAAATTTTATGATAAATGGCGAAAATTACTTTGCAATTTTTTGGTTTATGTTTGATATACGAAATGGAGAAGGTCGGCGATTTCCTTTTTAATGTTTTTTTATGGAGTCGGAGAATGGGCTTATAAATAAAGTTTTGCGGATCTTAAATTTTTAGGATGCCACCTAATTTGGTATAATTAATGAGTTCGGGCAATATCTTGTCAATAAATTATAACTGGAATTGTGTTTATGATTCGCAATCTTGTTTACAACTATACTGTTCAAGAAATCCGGTCAAAATGGGTCCTGCCGTCATAAGCTTGACGAGGAATGCAAATAAATAAAAATACATTTTTTGTACGAAATTATCACACTAGTAGTTTAGGCCAATTATTATACCTTGATGGTGGTTTTAGAACTGTTTAATATTATTAATACTCGTTTGTCGAAAGGTAAAGAAGATAAAGTCCGTTATTCAACACAACATAAATATGTTTACGACTATAGACCATTACAGCTAATAACTGATAATAAACTGGTCTAAACGGTTAAATCAGTATTTTTGTGAGGCCTATTTAATGAGTACGGAAAAATGCTCTTTTACAAATACTATTAGGTCACGTCTCAGTGATAAAATAAGGCACAATTTTAACTGATTAGACTAAAAATTTATGATAATTGTTCGCAGGTTTCGTAAGTAGCCTTCAGCCACATGATTAAAATTTCGAAGGCTTCTTTAAGTTCAGCAGAGATTATATCAAAGCCCGGTGATTTGAAAGGCTTTAAACTGTTGATAGTCCACTTCAGTTTCTTCTACTAAGAATCTTACAGCCTAAGCTATTACAATCAGAAGCTACCGTAGTCTCGATTATTCTCGCTGCCTCGGTCTCTCAGTAAGTTAAATACAAATTATAAAATTCACTCCGTCTCTCGGCTGTTGTCTAGCTCGCAGAAATGCAAAAACAAGACATTCGATTTCTCTGATTTCCCATACCCTAATTACTTTCCTTACATCATAAGAAAAAACACTTTAAAAGCCCTAACGGCCATTTATCGAAATCTATTGTCAAAAGAAAACAACTATGGGTCGCAACCCGTGGGTTTCGAAGCTGGGACCTTCGGAATGGAAGGTCAATACATTATCCCTTACTATAAGATATTTATTTTTGAAAGTGATATCCGATAGATGTGCTGCGCGATTAGGTAGAGCATTCTGTCGGTCTAATTTTGCAACTTTTTTTAACAAATCTGGTGTTATTTTCGAAATGAAGCGTGTTATGTTGACTTCCAATACTTCAAGAGTAGTTGGTTTGCTAGCATAGACCACTGAATTAACGTAGCCCCAAAGAAATAATCCAATGGCGTCAAAGCATATGACCGGGGAGAGCAATTAACAGGACCATTTCTGCACATTATATTGTCGGCAAATTTGTCACCCAGTAAATTGATAGATTCCTAGGCTGTATGACACGTAACACCATCGTGTTGACACCATAAGTTATCTATGTTGATTTCATTCACTTTTGAAAATAAAAACTCACTGAGGATGTGTCGATAATGACAGCTCCAACTCCATTTCGAAAGAAATAAGGACCGATGATGCCACCGGCCCATAAACCATATCATACGGAGCAGGCCGGAAAGTGAGTATCAACCATTAGCTATAAGGTTTCTGGGCTCGATGAAGTGTATCTTCCGAGGCTGGGAGTGCTTGGTATTGTTGAGAGGACCTTAAAAGACGTTTAGCTTCCCTGACTAGTTTTTCAGAGTTTCTGAGGCTTTTGTTACAGGAAGTCCATATGCATTAGTTCTTTTTGCTTGCTCAAAAAGTTTACGACATTCCTTCCTGCGGGTAATGATTCCCGCTGACCACAGCGGGGGTCTTGGCCTACCTCTGAGATTTCGTTACGGACAAAAAAATCTCAGTCATTGTGCAACAATTCGATAAGGTTTCCACCACTTCGTTGAGTGTTTGCTTAGAACCGATACCAGGCGGACCTATGTCAGGTAGACTAATTTTAAGGTGTTGGAGACGGAGTTGGATCAATGCGTTGAGCGGCAAGATCAACATGCCATGGGTCCCGGGTTCGAGACCAGATGGCCGTGAGCTTTTATTAAGAAATTAAAATAATCCACTCCGTCTCTGGGCTGTTGTCTAGCTCGCAGCAATGCAAACAAGACTCAAGTTTCCTCACTTCCCTTACCCTAATTCCCTTCCGGCCAAAACCATGCTAAGGCATCAAAGAGTTGTCCCCTAGGATTTGGCCACATCGTATAAAAAAACAAAAAAAAGGTCAATTTTGTACTTATCGCAGTTTACCCTTTTTCTATTACTGTAATTCTAGTCCAGTTCCAGTTTATTTCGCGAGTTCGTCCGGAAACCGTTGAGTGTGACATCATTGTCCACGTATCATCGCACACTGGGGCTCCACGACGCTCAATATCCTGTAGAAAGATCACCTCTACACATAAACGTGGCGGCTGTTCCTTTTCATCATCATTCAAGATTCTTATACCTGAGAACTTGTTTGACGCAGTTGCTTCATCTGACATGTGGCCGATAAACCCTATTGTGAGTAAATTTATACTGAATACTCGACGCGACTCTGGGGCCAATTGACAAACTCGTCAGTGAATTATCGCTCTACTACCCCAAAGTAACAGGCCGGTAAGCAAGTTGATTGTATCTTTACTGATTTTAGTAAAGTTTTCGACAAAATCAACCACAGAATTCTCATCTATAAGTTGCACGTTTTAGGTGTTCCCTCGGTTTTTGTAAATTGGGTGCTTTTGTATCTGTCTGACCGTTCACAGCGTGTTTGGTTTCGTGGTGCGCTTTCTCATGAAATAGCTAACACTCAGAGATTGCACAGGGTAGCCATCTGGGACCGTAGCTTTTTATCATTTTCATCAATGATGTATCAACGATCCTCCGAATTCTTTGCTATACTGTCGACGCCAAAAATTTTTTTTCTTGATATTGACTATTTTATAACTTTTATTGTATTTGTAGTAATCAGACGTTTGATGAGCTTGAGAAAGACACACTAGAGAGGACCAAAGATATTCCTAATAGTACGCAACTTAGTAATCAACGGTAATTCTTCGTCACTTTGAAGGACAAATTAGTTTTATAGGGATAAAATTTGCAAGTGAAAGTACAGATTAAGGTGGATTCCAAACCATCCAGTGACAGACATAGATGACAAGATAACATGTTGACGCAGAGGTCCCAGGTTCAAGCCCCACCCACGGCGACCCATGCTTGTATTCCTCAACTAGTTAAATTTCAAACACTTTGTTTCAATATGTTTCTATTCATCTGTATGGCTTAGTGTAATGAAAAATCTGATCCACCTTGCTATTTCTTTCATGTGAGGTGGGAGGATAATGAATATTTTGCCATTGAAAATAACTTTGAATACTATAGACGTATAAATAGGTAACGAAAGGTTTATACATTTAGCACAAATAAAACATATTTTTTTAAACTATCTTCATCTGGCATTTAAAAAGTCAAGTGAAGTAGACATAATCTTCCCCTAAATGTAATAAATCTACATTTAAATATTTAGAACTGCAAATCCTCTGCGAGTTTTTGAACGAGTACGAAGGTTCCACAGAGCTGAATCCTTTGGCCACTTCCGTTTTGCTCTTCATAATAAAGGTCGTCCTTATAAGCGCAATAGAAAAAATACGTAGGTACTGTACTGACGATTTGTTTGATTATATTAATATTAATTAGCATGGGATTTTATCTCCTTGTATTTCTACGAGATTACTTACAGTTGATACAAGTTTACTAGGCTTCTAGCCTCTACCGGCTTTGCCATTACTGCTAAGGTTCACCTTATGTTGGCTAGCATTTTGTTAACAATATCACACTAATTTCGGTGCAGTTATTGGAATCAATTGATTTTCAGTCCTAACTTGACGTTTGCTCACTTTATGAGGATCAAAAGTAAAGAACCGGATTGCCTTAAGAACATTTTTACTTTTCTTCATTAAAACCTGTTGTAATTGCGCAAATATTTGTGGATTTTTTTAATATTGAACGATCTGCATCACATTGGGACAGTGTCAGCCCCGAAATCAGCGAAGACTGCTCCAACGACATGGTGGATTATTTAAATGGACTGCGGAGAGGCGAAGTTTGGGCTATGAAAATGAACAATGCTACAGGGCACTATTCATCAGCATTTTTTTATAGAAACATCTACTGGATGGGGCTCTCTATCTTCATGTGAAAGTATCTACAAAAATAAAGAACCAACAAAAGACTAAAAACATAAGCGGACTTCCATTTTCAGCCACACATAGTAATGGCTACGTTACATTTGCTCACAGGAATCCACCTTTTCTGCCGGAATTTTATGTGCTTAAAATTTCCATTAACGAGTCTTCGATTGCACCAATCACTAGAATCATTCACGTGAGAGTATGTACTATGTTTACTATCAACGTGTTCGGCGGTCGACGTGAAAAAGATTACAAAATGAAACCTGCAAGTTCAACGAAAATTTTGGGTATCCGAATACCCACCGATAAAAGTTATGACATGTGATCGGATAAATCATTAAATCATTTCTCATGGTATTAACCACGATTTTGTTCATCCTTCTCGTCATAGGCACCGGCTATTATATATTTCTTACTCAACGCTTGACACATCTTCTGGCATAGGATGTAATTCATCAGATTACAGCGGTTCGAATCCAACACTCATTTCGATATAACGTTCTCAAGCAACGCAATCCATGAGCCTGAAAAAATCAGTATCTATGCGGAATTGCTGCTCTAATTTTCGGTTATTACAAATGTTAATGCTATTTGCGATAGGAGTGTAGGATCTGATACGATACCATCGATTCATGGCCTTAGAGCCTTTTCCATGGCATAGGTAATATTGGGACACACTTGAATTGTTGTGTTCAAATTCTCGGACAATATAGAATAACGCAAAGTTGTAGAAAAGAACTTTCTATTTCAAGCTATCACAAATGGACCGTTCAGTGTCGATAGTTTTTTCTTCATTAGCGGATTCTTAGTATCATACAAAAGGAGTGAACGAAATCACTGCGGGGGCATTTCACTTCTTCGGATTAGTTGGCTATCGATTAAAGAGGCGTACAACTCCGTACTTATTATTCCTCGGTATCGTTGAAGTTACGCAGAAGCATCTGGAAGCTCACTCTGTGTTCGATCGTCCAACCAACGATCATATCAATTGCTTAGCTAACGACACGCAGTTTTACATAGTTGGAACCATCATCCTTATTATAGCAGTTCGACAGTTAAAATTGGCTACAAGTATAATAGTGTGTTTCCTCGTCCGGATAACAACATCGGTCAATGCCTTCATTAACAACCACATACATAATTCGGACGCTCCGCTTGCACTATTCGATAAAATTTATGACAAACCCTGGACTAGACTAGGACCTTATCTTATTGGAATGTCCGTTGGATTCTTTTTAATACAAACTGCAAAATTCGAATGCATCCAATAGCTGACTTGCTTAGATGGTCAGTAGCCATAGTGTGCTTATTGCTCTTAATTTTTGGACTTTACAACACTGAGCGGTCACTGGTAACAGCTGTTGCTTACAGTTCGCTTAACCACTCCGCCTGGGCGATATCTCTTGCTTGAATAACAATAGCCTGTTCATTAGGGCACGGTGGTTGTATATATTCCATTCTCGCAGCACCATGCATTTATCCATTTTCGAGAGTTACTTATTGTGAGTACTTTGTGCATCCTATAGTCATAAGATGGCTGACGCTGAATTCAGATGCTCCTCTTCATTTGGGTACAGATTCTCAATGGTAATCAGCTTGGTCGTGTGTTCATATATGCTGTCCTTTCCCTATCGTTCGAGGCTCCAGTCCTCACAATGCTGAAGATAATGTTACCAAATCGAAAGAAACGTTTGGCATAGCCATAATAAAATAGTAACCTGCCCACAATTCTAGTTCAAACCATTCAAACCTAGATATGATACTGCCTTGAAACTTTTAAGTTTTTAAGTATGCAGCCCAAATGGCTTGGAGATAACGCTAATTTGGATAATTGTATGATAAAATTTCATTACAACACTCTTTCTTAGTTTCGAATGAAGTAACTATGACACTAGCGAGATAGCAAATCTGTTAAAAAAAATATGTAAAGGGGACGGCGAAAAGAAGATAATAAAATTACAAAACCAAATCAATGTTGAAACTTTCGGAATAGGAATTTGTCCAGGTACGAAACTTTCACTTATCAGTCATGATTCGCAGGCCAGGATTTCAATTTCTACTGTAAGCTGATTTTGGGGTTTTTACTCTTTATACTTAGACTATTCCTATATTTACTCCAGACTATTACAGGTTAACCTATGTAGTATGTCTTTAATATTCTTTTATGTGGTCCACCTGCTTATTATTGATGTTCTCTCAAATTTTCGGAAAATTTTCTATTTCACACTACTTTTGGTCAGACCTCAGATGACTCGTTGTGGATTCATATATAAATTCTATAGCGCCTTCGAGTGGGAAGTTACTAACTTGGTTTATAGGGCACAACCTTTCCAACATGCGACCGTACATTGTCGTGCAAAATAAGTTACCTATCCCCGAGCAAGTCAACACTTTCTTGAGACGCTTGGAGTAGGAGAAGAACTTGGATCTACTACAAGTCTATTATTTAAAGTGGAAACCGAACCACCGACATTACTCTGCAAGCCCGAATGGTCTTCTTTTAGTGTAGTCTGTTGTTAACAGAGATCAATCATGGGTCACCGCCGGTGTGGTTCGAATCTGGGGCTCTCATGATGGAAAGTCAACAGATTGCAATTTTTGCAGGATATTACAGTTGTGTGAGGATATCTGAGTGTTCATACGACCAGAAGGTCGGTGTAACTTTGGTTCCCAGTCTTTTACTCAAGTTTCGTTAACAGACTGCTTGTATTTAACATCATGTCTTGACTTCAGTAAAGTTCCGTTTCTTCTTAGTAGTTAAGCAGTCAGGGTCCATCAGCAGTAGGGTCCATCACAACTTATCCTGTTTTGCTCTGGCCCCCAATTATTTTCTAACTAAATGGCGGTGGTTCGGTATCCGCCTTAAATGTTAAGTCCACGTGCAATCGTTGTCTCGAATCGGGGTTACGAGAACTAGAGAAGACTTTCTCTAGTCGTTCAGACTATTAACTACTTTTCAAAGACGTATACTAAAAGTGCGTGTAAATAACAGTGTATGAAGTACCTCAGCTTGCAAGTTTATTATGTTTTGCTGACCCGATACCCAGGCGAACGTCACTCACTTAAACTTGGCCAGATCATTAAGCTTTTAAGGACCTTCAGTACTATTTTCTATGAGCTGGTGTTGGTATTGTTGCTTTTGTCAATGGATTCATTTAGATATAATATGCTCCTGAAAGTCTGGTAAAGAAATGTTGCCACCTGTCCACTGATTCCTATCGCATATGTTTGCAGCTGACGGATCTCTTTCTATAAGAACTCATGCTATAAAGTGCATTTTTATAGATTTTATTTTTGAATTGTGTCTACAAGTATCTAGGTTGCAGGTAATTAACTCGCAATAAACTATAAGCCAGAAGCTCCACTTTAATTCTCCTCATTTAAATAGGGAGCCACAACTTTTAGGGGTCTACTTTAATTGTAGTGTTCATACCACCGTGTAACTCAAGTCGCTTCATCGGCTTTGCTATAATAAATTTTGCTATGTAAGTACTAAGATTTTTTCGTTTATCAGCCACACGATTGGAAATAATTGACGATCAAGATATGATTAATACTTCCAGTAACTTGTTCCAGGTCTAATTCAAGTCGTCCTTGTCCATCAAATCATTCCAATCTGGCTTACATTGCGTCGTTCCTTTTCCATTCAGGTCGTTTCATTCTTAAGCAGTTCTCTCTTCACATCGTTTTTTCTCGTGTCGCTTCATTCTCGGTTGTGTTAACCCATGCTCGCTAATATCTCATTTTCGGTTGAATGGTAACTTTTCATTCTATTACGTGTTTTAGTTCGCAATTGATTAACTTCAATCCCATTGCCTAATTCTTCTTTGGATCATTCTCTGCAATCTTTTTTACACAACCTTTTTCGATACGTTTTTACCACCAAGCGTGACGTCATCATTTTTTACTGCACGTATTTTTTTTTGTATCACAGACTCCTTGCACACATATTCAACTGCACACTCTCCTAACAAAAACAAAAGAGAAATACTGATGTCATTGGCGGCGTTATAAACTCAGTACTTCAAAAACACGAACACTCTTTAAAACACCACACCTCGAGTAAAAATTTTAAAGTAGAAAGTTTTTATCGCTACCACGTGCTGAAACAAATGTCAGGCTAGGAAGTGCCACAGCCTACTCTAAATACAATACCGGCAGCTGACATTAACAGCTGAGAATTGGTGGTGTAAACAAACCAAATCTTGCCACAGTAATCATAAGGAAAAGTTTGGGGAATTGTACTTTCTCTTAGTATATTTAAAGTCTTAAATTGGATTTTACTTGAGGTTAACCTACAAATATTCTGAATATCTGAACATGATAAAAAGTGTATCTCTGTTACAATTTTCCTGTATTTTAAAGGAAAAACTGTCTTGTGCTCGTTTTGTTGAAGTATTGAGCTTGAAATGTCATGTTTTCTGGGCTTGTATATAGACTAGGATATGGAAGTGCGGTTTGCTTACAATAGCAATGCCCAGCTGCTTCCAGGCTGTTGTTTAGAGTAGACTGTGGTCTTCAGATAGGTAGCGTTTTGCGGTCTCGTTTTTGATTACGCCGGTCTGCAAAATTAAATCCCACGTTTTCGTAATCCTTTCTGTGTTCACATTGTCTCACTCGCCCTTTAATTGTTCCATTTGTGCTTAGGTCGTTTCGTTTTAATACAAATCGTCCCGTTTTGGTTTATTCCCATGAATTTTTAGTTCACGAAAGCGCATTTTTGTGAACCACCTTGCTGAAGATCATGTTGTTTCACTTTTATACTTCCGTCCCGTTCATGTTGTCCCGCCTTTCGTGTTTACGTTACATTCTGCTAGTTAGTGTCGTCCCACTCTCCCTCACGTCGCCTCATGTATGGTTGCGTTGTCCTGTTCTTGGTTAGGCCTATATTATTCTCGCTTATGCCGTCTTCTTATTGTGGGTGCGTGTGTGATCCCTTGTGTAACTGATTTTTTACACTTTCGGTATTCCACACCTTATTCTTGTTAAAATCGTATCATTATTGCTAAGGACTTTCACGTTGTCTCGCTGACATTCACGTTGTCGCATTCTTGTTTACGTCGTTCTCTTCTTACTAATTTCTTTGCACTTTTAAGCCATGCAAATCACCAGGAATATTTGGAACATTACCTTTTATAAGGGCTTCACGATACTCGAGATAATTCTCGCTGCCGATGCCGGTCTCGACACGAGACCGGGTCCGGCAGCGAGACCAATACAGTGAGGTTACGAGAGCGAGATTGAGTTGACGAGGTTTTTGATTTTATTATGGAAAAGTTTTTTAGTTGTTTCAGCTTTTATGTCGCCCCGAAAAGTGTCAATTATTTAATTTATGGGGCATATAAGTAAACACTGCTTTCCTCATTCGCTGCTTCCTACATTATTTCCTTCTTCATATATTTGCGTTTTATCCCCAATAGCCTTTGTTACATTTGTTGAGGGCGAGGGGAATAATCAGATACATGTATCCATTGTCCTCGCTACCCGTTTTCCCACAGAAACTCCCTTTTTTTATCTCGCCGAGAGTGAGGCTGGACCGAGACTGACCTTTATCTCGCCGAGATTGCGATGAGAGCAAGATCTTCTTCAGCTTGACGAGACCCGGACCGAGATATGCCAAAGTCTCGGTCTTGTCTCGGTGCCGTGAAGGAAGCCCTACCTTTAATGCTTCATAAAGCTCAGGCATCCGTAACTCCGTGGCTAAAGTTATCAAAAACTACCTATTTCAGTCGAATAAACGTCGTTGTCGGCAAACAAAAGTTCATTCATACGGCAGAATAACAGTAAGACATAACCCCCAGAGACTTCAGACTAATTATTCGTTTCTTATTTCCTCTAAAAACGATGGAAAGGCTTCTCGGCTTGTACCTGCATGAGCGCACTCTCCTGTAAAGATCACAATTACATAAAGAGGATCGATGTAAAAATTGCGCTACATAGATGCTTCCCCCGACAGCCACTACTTCGTTTGCAACTAGATTATCATAAGAACTGCAACATTGTTAAAGCCTTAGTTAGCGGTCCCTTCGCAAGGAAACATATTTGCACTATTACTCTGACTCCTAGTAGTCACTGAGATTCGGATTTCTGACTTGGAGGAGATGAAATAAAGGTGTGGCTGCCTAAGGATTATTAGCGAATTAAAGAAAAGAGTCTTCAGTAAAATCTACAGATGGATGAGGGTAGCTTATCGGTTAACATCCAAAAGACGGAGGCCTTTGAATTTTGACTCATTACTATAGGGAAGCGGGTAAAGAAGACATCGATATCTATTAAGCCTGTATGAGAATGTTTGATGCAAAACTTCTAGCTTTGCGCCAAGGTTTCACATCTCCGTTGTAGGACCGGATCTTACTTACAGTGAGTAGTAGGCTGATAGGCGGCTTTAGAGAAGTTTTGTTAATTTTTAAAGATGCTTACTGCAGCCAGTCAGAGCATCTCCAGAGCTATTAGTACGACGCTAACTTCGGGGCAGTTGAAACCATCTTTCATCTTCTAATACTAAAAGTTCATCTTAAAAGCATAGCTTCACGTAGTACCATGAGATTGAAAGGGTCCAACTGTTAGAAAAATTCGGATTATGTCCATAGTTTCATACTAAAGAGTTACCTTGAGCATTATCTACACGAGAATACCGCCTACACAGTGCTCAGATTTGTGGGAGGCTTCTCGGTAAAAATCCCAGCCAGAAGCGGAAGCAGAGATATTCGTCTTCACCGATGGATCTAAAGTGAATAGTAGATTAGGTGCAAGGAGATTAAACATATGCAATCCGCATTTATTACCAGACTACTTTAGTAGAAATTGTGGTCATAGAAAAAGGGGGCGGGGCTACTACTCTCACGCCCAAATCCACCAATGGATAGCGATATATGTATATTTATATTAACAACCAAGCCGTCAAAAAGACACTAGCCTTGAATGTAGTAAATTTGCGGTTGTTGCGCAGGTTTTCAGTTTTCGAACCTTAACACACAAAGTAAATTTTTGCTCAGCTGAGTGGAGCAAGCACTCGTCAGCTGGCGTCTTAAAACAGTAATTAGTAGCTAAGATGTAATGAAGCAATCTAGCTACGTGTGGTATGGCAACTAGGTAAATTGAATAGAAAGAAACCTCGGACTTCCGGAAAATGTGATGGTCATAGCTATCCTCTTTCATTTCAGCAGAGACGCAGAATTATTTTGTATTCCAACAAAGGACTTTTGCAGAAGCTGTCTGAATGAGAAAAAAGGAAGCAATATCAATATCTACTCTGCGAATAATACAAACAAATTTTAAGTTGAGACTTTATTAATATCCAGAGATATATTGCTAGAAAGTAGAATATCTCAATGCGATCCTATGGTTTATTACGGTATATGAGAGAGAAGTACGATCTGTTTCCACCACCAATTCCCAGCTGATCGTATTTGCTTCCTGCCAGGCTTGTATCTAGCTAGAGTGGGCTGATTGTTTTCAGTCAACTGCCTCCACTCTAATCTAACCTAACTTTTCGTGTACACATCGTCGGTTGTCATCTTGCCATCTCCCTTTCATCAAGTTATTCTTGTTCAAATTGAACCATTTTCTCAAGCCATCTTATTCTAATTTACGTTGTCTCATTCTCATTGTCTCTTCTTCACATAGTTTTGTGTCTTATTCGTGCCTTTCAGTATATCGTCGTTATAGAGCGAGAAGTCATTAAGTGTAAAAAGCTATTATAAAGTTTACTAAGCGAGATTAGGTACCTGATCGAAAAAATTGGGACATTGATCTTATCCGGAATAGACAAAATCATTCTCTTCTTCTCATAAGGTGGGCAATGGGTTTGCTAAAAATGTCACTTAGTGACTTCTCGCTCTATAACGACGATATCTCATCTATTCTCATTTGGTACATACGTTGTTTCGCAGGCATTCACCTTTCCACATTCTCCGTCACGTCATCACCATCTCGTTCATGCCGCGTTGTCTCTTTCTCGTTAAGTCATCTTTGCTTCGCTCTTGTTTAAGCATCTTTCTCTCATTTAAATTGTCTTGCTCTTGTTCACATAGTCCCCTCCTCCTTTATACCATCTCGCTCTCTTTTTAGTCGCTCTCCACTCTCCTTAATTGAAGTCACACACATCTTCGTTCTTTGTTTTTCTAGATACTAATATCTGTTCTGGACTTCTTCAAGGGCTCTATTGTAGCCTCAACAACAATAAAGGTACTATCATCAGTTTACGGTTAATCATCAGTTTAGATTTTAATTATTAAACCCTAAATAACAGTCCCCTGTACTGCATGGACATAAAGGGTTCCCAGGAGAGCTTACAAGACAAGTAACCACAACTATTTAATGATCGTGGGATGACGTATTGGCCTGTACGTCTTACTAAGAGAATAGTTCTTAATCACGCCTGCAAAGAACTTCCTAAGCTCCTTTGAAAAAATGAGTATGGCAATCGCCATTTTAGTCCGTGATTTTAGTATTCGAACCTATTTGCTACATAGTATAGGTATGGTATCTATTGGAATCGCATTAAATGATTATATCTTGTTCTGAAGTTGCCTTATCGAATGAAATATTATCTAGTTATGGTTTCATATTTAATTTAAAATTTACTACTAATGTGCGTTTTTTGCTTTTGACAATTAAAAATTGTAGTAGAACTTTGTAGGATCCTTTCGTAAATTCTTATTCATATTGTAACGTATTTGGGGCTTTTCGGGCTCGGCAGATTAATTATGACACTTATTTTCAATCACAATTATTTACAGTCTTTATTAAATTCACTATCCAATTTGTTTCACAATTTCCTTCGCAAAGTTTCTTCACAATATTACGTTTAACTTTAATCTAATCAAATCAAATTGTCATTTATATTACTCAGCTTAACTTTAGAAACTTCAGCTACGTAATTTTGGATGCTTCCGTTATAGATTTTCACCTCGCTTATAACCATAGAAAAACGTCGCTCTTGGCACTTCCTATATTTGACAATGTCTTTTATTGGATTTCTACCTGTGACATGCGCTTTACACAGTTCACTATTTCATCCATTACTTCATTCACTTTTTGCACTGCGCGAAACACCTTTCTTGCTTGTCCTTACCGATGCCTTTCAGTACCGCGTTCGATTTTCTTTTCACCTCCGGAATGTCTGCAAAACGTTTCGTTTCAGCCCCCTTTTCATTCGGGGGAAGAAAAAAATCAAAGGGTACCAGCTCAGGTAAGATAAGAAAGCGGTGTCATGGGGTTTCACGTACAGAGATGGCTGTGTGAGCTGTAGCCGTTTCAACCGAACACTCTCGCGCAACTGCCTCAAAACACTTAGGTAGAAGACTTGGTTCACTATTTGATTTACTAAGTAAACCATGCCACGAATACCGATGAAACAGATCAACATTGTCTTCACGGCCGATTTGACTTTGGGTGCCTTTTTCGGGCGAGTGGAGTTCGTGGTCTTCCATTGAGATGACTGTTGCTTTTTGTCAGTGTCGCATACGACAAGCAGCGACACGAGCCACCTTTTTATCAGAAGTTAACAAGCGGGGGACGAATTTCGCCGCGATTCGTCTCATTTGCAAGCCTTCGGCTAAAATGCGTTGCACTGAGCTTCACAAAAGACCAGATAATTCATCAAGTTCGTCAATAGTACGCCTTCTTCTTCACAAGCGCGTGAAATTTTTCCATGTTTTCATCAGTTGTGGCCGTGAAAGGCCAATCCGAGCGTTGAATGTCTTCGATCGACATGTCGCCGTATTTGAACGAAATTTTTGCTGTTTTCGAATATCAGCCATTTAAAAAAAGTCGTCGCACGAAAACTGACTCAGGCTCAGGGGCTCACTACAACGAAGCCACTTGGCTGACTCACTCAGGAGGGCTTACTTAACACCCATCTAGTGGGAGAAGCCCGATCTACAAGAGCGACAAAAAGCCTATTTAAACAAACCTGATATTTATCGGCGTAAAGATGAATTCTCACATCGTGTACCATACTTGGAAAGTCATTAATAAAAATGCTGAACAAAAGCGGTCCCAGGATTGATCCCTGTGGTACGACACGTAAAAGAACCAAACGACCAGATGCCACACCATTGATCTGCACTCTTTGGGAGCTATCAGAAAAGAAACATGGCATCATAGAGACAGCGCACAAGTTAAAGTTGAAGGACGTGTGTAGTTTCCGAATAAGTAAACTACGGTCAAGATAATCGAAAGCTTTAGAATAATCCAGTAATGTTAATACCGGGAAGTGATCATTGTCGCAGGCTTTTCTGATGTCAGTTGATACCTTTAGGGCAGCGGTCTCACAACTATGTGAAACTCTGAAAACAGGTTGCCAACGAGATAGAAATACATTTTCCTCGACATGAGCCAATATATACTTGGACATAATCTTCTCAAGTACTTTTGAAAAAAAGCACAAAATCCTTAGTGGACGAAAGTCAGATACCGATACTGCAGAAGACTTCTTAGGCATGGGCAATACAATGGCAGCCTTCCAACTTACAGAAAACGAGGAGGACATGTGTTCATAATGTGGACGATATAATAAATAATGAAAGGAAATAGTGCTTTAATAAAAGAGGGCGATAAGTTGTTATGGCCAGTTGATGTCGATTTAATAGAGCTCACCGCTCAGAGTTATTCATCTAGGTTTAAATAAAAGCGGTGGACAAGGACATTCGCTGACCCATTAGGCAAGTTCGCAAGAAAAACACTTGTGCTATCCATGGGGTCCCCATTAACTGCAGTAAACGCATAGTTAAATTCATCTGGATCTAAACGGCATCGAAGCTTTCCCATGCAATGAATACCAGCGTTATGTAGATTACGCCATAAAGCTCGCGGGCTAGTGTCGGTGTTAAGTTTAACGCCAAAATTCTGTCGTTGAGTCCGTTTCTATTAAGTGCTTTCACAAAAAAAAATCTCTAATCGGTTCCTTGGAACTGGATCTCTTTAGAGAGAATCATTGTTAAAAGTATACAAACGGTCCATTTCATGATCTTCATATTTTGCGTAGATATAAAATAAGTGTCAACATAATTGTCCGTTTGTTAATTTAAAAAATTTTTTTTCAGGTTTTCTAAAATTCAAGGCTCGGAGCTGTGACGGTTGGTCGTGTCATTACTCAAAAGAAAATTTCGAAGAAAATGGATTCACCAACGTCGTTGTCATCGTGGTAAGTCGAAAATTTTGATTATTTAATTTAAAAAAAAAGTGAAGATACTATGGATCACAAATTTCGATGATACACCCACGCACACCTAAAAAATGAATATCCTCTCTGCAAAAATCACAGACTAGAACTGCCTTCTTGTGGGGATATTTTCATAATTCCTTTTTATTATGACGAAGTGAAACATTTAAAAATTCTCAAGCCACACCTGTTTGCTGGCGAAGGGCATTGCGCCTTATCTCGACAGTGTGTACCACCAAAATACCCAAGAAAATCTCTTTATAAAATTTTTTTTATTGAACTGGAAAATCCTTCTTGAGCTCCCGAATCGCGTGATAACGACTTCCAAATGAACCAGGAAGAAATGTAGAACTGCTCGAAGGAAATTTTACTCCTTCGAGAATAACATGAATAATTAGTCGGTGCAAGATTACAAAGTCTATCAACGACATTGGTGGTGGCCACGGTGTGTTCGTGCCTGGACATTCATTGTTGCTCGCATCCAATCCCTAATTCGCTGACGTGATAGTTTGCATAAGTTACAATAACACGAGGACCATAGAGGAGTAAGAATGCCACGCGAGAAGAAAGGCCAAAATCGGCGCATACGCTGCACTATCAGCGGAGGATACGGCGAGTACCGTCATCAGCCGACAACCGGCTGTGGTTGGCACGCGATGTCAGTGCATCGCTGCAAGAGTGCAAAACTGAATTAATGCAATTTGCAATTATATTGCTTTGCTCTTTGCCATCGGTGCACTGGTGCATTCGCGTGTGGTGATTTCAGGATATGATTTGCCCTTACGAAGTGATGGCATTGCCTCTTTGCTTGCTGTTCCTTGTTCCTGCGCAGATGACGAGGGTTTCCTGGCCTCGGTGCATTCGAGATTGCAAAATGATGCACCTTGCACTGTGTACACAAGAAAGGCATGCCATGGAGTTCACTTTGTTCGGACTTTGCATTCCTACTTGTTGCGGTCGACGATCGCGTAGTTCTAGGGGTTGGATGCATGCAGTTTGGCAGGGTAATTACTATGTTTATTGCTCCTGTTAAAGCTCATTACATGCGGAGAATGCTCACGATTGTAAACAACAGCAAGGTGAACGAGGTCCACCTGAACATCGATTTATTGGGGCTTCGAATTATCTGATATTACTTGAAAGTTCAAAAGTTGCGCGACATTATTTCATCAGAGTCTCAAAATAGCAATATGCGTCACGTCAATCGATTTAATAGCCACCCCCGACCCACTTCATCTCCATTTCCATCTCCGTTTCCTTGGAGTTTCGAGAGGCAAAATACACGAAACATCCCGAAATAAAAATTCTCCGCCCACATTTTCCAACATTATCTCAGGGTAACTACGTCATCTCTCTATTTTACGCAATCAAAGCTCCTTTAAGTCATACCGAAAACAATTTCGAAGAATTTTTAAACATCAAAAATTGCTCGTATCCATCGGGATGTAGTTCCAGCATCATACGGACCTCAAACAACTTCCCACTACCACAAATCGTCATTACGTGCCCTACATTAGTTACTACGAGAAAAATAACCCCCCAACGGGTGAACGATTATTAATTCACCGAAGTCCTAGAAATGTTCTCTAGCATACTAACAGCTTGTCGTTCAGCCCTTATTTATACATTGCTTTTTGGCCTGAACGCGATGAACACTACAACGGAGAGCATTACATTTGCCACGCAGGCGTATCCTTTGGCTTTCTTTTGCGAAGGACACCCAATCCTTTCTCCGGGCGTTGATCTTTTCACTCTTCGCATTGTACCCGGCAGGATTTAAGAGAGCCCTGAGCCGAATGGGGCGCGCATGATTGTAACTACATTTACCATTTCCACAAAACTAATCAAGAAGCTATTTTTGATTCACAAGAAGCCATTCACCCCTCCGGAAAAAGTTGGTTGGCGAGTAGAGAAAAGCGAAAAAAGGCAAAGCCGGCCTGGGAAATATGGAAAACGTGCACACATTTTCATTATTTTTTTTGGTACTCAATTGCTTAGATATTCCCCCCTAGTTTTACGGAACTCGTGAAAAACAGGGAGGAAAAGTATTTTTGGTAAAAGTAAGGGGACCGAGCTTTCACTTATGCCGGTTACGTACGGGGACTTATGACTGTAACACACTTTGATTGTAATTTTTGTAAAAAGTCCTCGAATAGAGTACAGTGTCTCGCAAAATTGTCTTAAAATGGGTTCTTTGGATTATTTGGAAATCTCGAAAGGTACAGAGAAAGGTTTCTTATTTTTCTTTTTTCTTCTTTTTGTTTCTTTTTTGTGAAAGGTTCATTACGGAAGGTGGCGATTCAAGGACAGCGAATTATCACACACATTTCAAAGAATTACATAACCAGACCCTAACGATTGCTAATTGAACAATTTAATCTGTAAAAAAGGACTTTTCTTTGTTATTTTGCCTTATACAATTTTAGGCTTGTAAGGACTTACTTACGTTCAGTAAAAATAGTACTACTTAAGAGCCCGATGACACTTTCCTCGAGGCGAAATCTTTTCCAAGTGCTTAAAAGAGTGATATAAGGATGCATAATGTCACCTTTGTTATTCTTGTTTTTCGATAAAATGACCTATACTCCAAATGCTCACCAAGAGGGATTAGTTAAAAACTGTTTGAACATTTCACTTGATCAGAATAGTCAATAAATTGAGCACCTCAAATGTGCCAAACCCTGAATATAGAAGTTCACAAGGCTAACTTTAGGACCAAAATAATCAACTTAGAGTCTAGAAGGTAGAATGGAATTAATTGCGGAACAACGGATAGAACTCCTTGACAGTGTAAAAGAATTTTGCTGTTTTGGGAAGTTTTGTACCAGCTTTGATGGCGAAGCTGAAGTTGATGAAACTGACCTGTCCAATTAACATCTAAACTACAAGCGCCCGTCAAAAACATCGTCATGAACATCCATTGACAGAAGTTGTTTTTGATGGCGAAAGTGGCAACAGATAAGGTATCACTTAAAAAATCACACTAGCATTGCATTCAAATTAGTGTAATAGGGTGTGAAAGATCTGTACAGAAACGGTATCCAAATTGGTAAATTGGTATTGTATTCTTAATATGCCCCATAAATAGTTAAGCCCCTTGTTTTGACAACCCAATTGTTATTGCTAATTATTTTTTACGCTTTATGCGAAAAATTACCTGTAGGTTTGCATGATCCAATTCCAATCCAATCCAATCATCGGTACAGACCAGCTTTTTATTTTTATTAGTATGCTAAAGGTCAGGGGATTATTATTATTATTAATAAGGGGGGGGGGGGGGGGGGGTAAGCGATATACAAGGTCTTTTGTATCAAAAACCCACTACTGCGAAAGACGCTCAGTCACATTAAGGTCGGCAAGGAAGTCTTTGACAAGAGAGGATCTAACGTCAGTCAGGTTTAGAAACTCTCGACCTAAGATCGTCCTTCTAAGCCATGCTAAGGCAGGACAAAAGCACATAATACGCATTGCAGAAAACGATGACTTCCAGAAAAAGCCCATATTGGCCAGATAAGTAGCTTGATAGTAACCTCAGATATGCTTTACTTAGGATCTAACAGATACCTGATGATGCGACCTTGGCAATAAAAGAATTAAGGGTAGGAGAAATTGAAATGGGCTAACAGTTTTAGTGAAGAAGATGATCATGTACACTTCGTCTAAACGCTTGAGGAACGTAAAACAAGAGAGCAAACTAGGAAATGATAAAATGGTTTACATCTCTGTTGTTCTGCTTAAGAAGGATTTTCAAAAACCAAATTTGATATCCAGGGTATATATGTAAGACCGATTTGATGTTCTTGTTTGGGCACAGTGGCATATCTACAGGATAATAATATTGTTAAAACAATGGCCGCGAAAATACTGGGGGAAGTGAGAGACAACCGATATTGTATCGATGGAGCGGCAATAATATGGAGCTTCTGTCTACACATTTCTGTTTTTATTGAAGAAGCTGTTTGTGTGAAGCAAACGCTAGTGTGTGAAAATCTTAAGACCTAGGGTAAAATTATGCGTTGTCCGAGATGGCTGACCCATGCTGCTCCTTTTAAAGGTGAGTGAACAAAAATTGCATAACCAAAATTTTTCGCCCACTTTTGATTTTACATCATTTATGTTGGCCCAGCTTTGAAAACAAAACAATAACGAGAGCAGCAAGAGTTTTCTATACACATACCATTTTACTAAATTTATTTCTCTTTCTTTTTCTGTTTTTTCTTGTCTTATGTCTTGTGTTTTCACTCGTTTTGGTTTCATTCTGTTTTGGAATTTTGTTTCTTTCATCTTCCTATCTTGTCCTTATTTTATTTAGTTGTGCTTTCGTACCTTTTGATTCGCATTGCTCCATTTAACCTTCCCTTTTTTTCGTTTACTTTGCTTTCTTGACCACCTCAATTTTTGTTTCTTACTGTCCCTTTTTTTCGTGTTGCGTACTATAATTTAAAAAGTCAAACACTTATGTAATACTTCGGCGTCTGCCTGTCTATCATAGCAGAATTTCTCTGAAACTATGTGACACTAAAAATTTGGAACAAAGATAAGAATTGGCATTCCAATACCGAGGAGGAGGGGTGAAATCGGAAGGGCACGCCCTGAATTTTGGAAGCATCTTAAAAAAGCACCAACTGCGTAAGTCTAACTTGTACTTGGTCGGTTTTTTCTTCACTTTTTCACTTTTTCTTTTTTTTTTGCTGCCTTCTCTTTTTTCTATTTTCTCTACTTTTTTCATTTCCTTTTTTCCTTTTCTCGATTTTTTTTGTTTTGCTTTCCGTTTTCGTACTTTTTGTTCCTTTTTATCACCTTATAGGGTTCCCTAGAAGCAATCATTGTTTCCAAAATAAGTGTTGAAAAGGGCGATCGAAAATTCCTTATCGGTTGGAAAGATGGAAACTTTGCAAAATTCATTGAATATTTGCATTTCTAGCACTAAATCGTCAATTTTTTGAGAACAAATTTTTTAAATGTTAGTGTTTCGATAGTAGTTCTAAACTTAAGCTTTACTAAAAAACTTTTGATTCTGCCTGAGTGTCTTAAAAATCCTTACTTAGTATAATCGTAACCTGCCTATTGCCTATTGGACTTGTGCATACGTAAGGAAATGTAGTTACAAAGGGTTATGTCCCATTGAATGTTCTCGGAGCGATTGTTTTCAAATTTACTAACGTAATAATAGGCTTCTTGTACAATATTTCTCTTCAAAGTATAATTTGGTCTTGTAATTAGCTTCATGTATATTTAGACCTACTAAGGAGGTTTGTGGAGCTCGCGTACGTTGTTCTATGTGAACTAACTTTATTAAATATCTGTTTTTTAATTTATACGCAAGATATCTTATATTGAGTTTTCCAAATCTTACGTCGGAAGTAAACTCTCTTTCTCTGCCTAATTCCCGTAACGCCCTTGTGGGGAATGCTGTGGGAGCTGAACTTCACCCAATTTTAGGCAACTATTACAACTGGAACTACAATTTAAGGTGAATTCCGAACCACCAACATTGCTCTGCAACCCCCTATTGCCTTTGTATAGTGATCTATTGTCAGCAGAAAACAACCTTGGGTCGCCGGCTGTGGGGTTCGGTGGGGGGACCACCAGGATGAAAGGCCGACACGTTATCACTTACTCCACTGATGACGGTGGAAAATAATGCAAAGTCTATATTGTTACAGTTCATATTATGTATTCGGACACCTTTGTGGATCAAAACAAAATATTTTGCTCAAATTCCTAACCACTCTTCACTCTTACCATTGATATATTCCTAAAAAGATCCAGAAGACATCAAAAACAAATATAAATAGAATTGCGGGACATTTATGTGCAATTTCTATTAAATATTATAATTATCTATTAATAAAGCTGTTAACATTCTATATTACGTGCTCGATGAACTCAAGAAAACGTTACTACTCGCACTTCAAATTTGACACGATAATTCCATAATTTCTCTTTCTTTAAAAATATTAAATAAGGAAAAAAACGTGGAAAACTGCAAACATATGGAATTAGCAATAACTTAGAAGTTTTATATACTTGTTGAGAATACTTTTAGAAATCTCTTACTTTTGTTTATCTAGTTTCCGGGCATAATATTTTCTGCTTAGCAGCTTAAAATAATTTAATTCTTTTCATTAAATTATGAGAGTAACAAAAACAAGGTCAAGTAAATTTTCTATTTAAGCAAACACAAAAGCCAACTTTATCAGGACTTTTCGTCGTTTCACATAAGCCATAATCGAATGTGTCCACTTAACATATTTCAGCAGCATCACTACGAATTGTATTAATGGAGGACGTTTTCAATCTCATTATGCATCTCATACAAAAAATACCTCTGCATCTATCCCGGCTCTAAATCCCTGTTGCCGGCAATTTTCTTTTTGTGTGTGTATTTGTACGCGCTGTTTTCTCCTTTTTGCAAGCCACTGTACATATAACCGGTCATTGTTCCTTTTCTCGGAAAAAAAAATTGTTCTACTCCCAAGCCCTTGTCGTAAGAAAGAAATGTAGAAAGTTTAGAGAATTTCCCTCATTTTCGTCCTCCCTACAACTACGACCAAAGTTGTGGATCGATAATTTTCCCTTGTTCATGATGAAACTTTCTCTCACAGTCTACAATCCCGTGACCCCGCCTGGTGTCCCTCTTGATATACTCTATACTTTCTTCTATCCCTCATAGCAACGGCTTCCCGGTGCTTAACGGAAAAGCGCTCCCTTACTTACTGACTCTCTTTTTTTCCCAACACTCTCGGGCATAGGGAAATTTTCACCGCGCTTTCCTCATCGTCGTCAGTAAAAAGGCAGCATATCCAGCCAGCCATCTTGTTTCCCTTTTTCGGATCAAAATTCTCATAAACAAAACAATTTTTTAACTAAAATTTCGGTTATTCGTTTTTAGTTCAAACCAAGAAGGATTTTCGAAGAATAATTACCGGTTTTGGTTTTTCGAACGGGTCGAGTTTCAGTCCAGTCAACGAGCAAACTCGCGACCATCATATTCCCGTGATTTTTCCCTTTTTTTCTGGTATATTGCATCCAAAAATTTTCGGCCGCCAAAATTATCACAGTTTTCCACACCCAAAAACCAGAAAAAAAATTTCATTTCATTTTTTCCTCCTTTAATTAAATTTTTCCGTCTGTGTTTCCTTTTTACTTAAAAAAAAACATCACCGAACCGAGCCAAGGTGGAGGAGGTGAACTTCGGTCGATTTTTTTTTATCGCGTGCCCGAAGTGTGTTAAACTTAAGAAGGTGAAAAGTGCTACCCTCCCACACATTTTTATTGAAAAGTTATTAGTCCGGTCTTAGAAATTACTCAAAGTGCTTTTCATCGCGGAGAACCCAAAAACGGACACTAATTTCCGAACGGCAGCTATTAATTTTTTGTGCAATGATGCTATGATCATTTCGGACTTCTAGGAACTCTGACAAAACCGAAAAAACAAAAAACACTTTTTGAAACGTCAGCTTTTATTCAGTTTGGTTTGTTGTTGGGTTTTCCAGTGCGTAATTTTTCGTTTTTTTTCTCCTACAACCCCCCAAAATCTGAGTTCCATACAATTTTTAATAAATGGATAAGAAGTAAACGCCTTTCATTTTTTTTTCTAGTTCTTTTTTTACTCAAAAGAATCTCTCGAGTGCACCTTGAAATCGAACGAAAATTTTTAAGGCTCCAAAGTAAATTAAGCCAAGAATAGAAATTCACTTTTTGGGGCTCGTCCCAGCTTACTTCGTTTAATATAAATTAGCAGCTGTGCAGTGTCGAAGGTTCTATAGTGGCTCCCCTTTAATATAGTCAGTTCTGTGACAATTGTAAAACTGCAGAGAGAAAAAATAAATTTGAATCGCTAAAGAAATATATGCAATTTGCGTTTGTTCTACAAGTGATCTATCATCGAATCGAACAAAGAAAGTTTTTTCTATCTCGAGACTAGTGTGCGAATCTCCCTCTATTCGGTACGAAAGTGATTTTGAAAATATATTTTTTCGTTGGATATCAGGTTCCATTTTGGTGGATTGTGTTAGGAAAGACTGAAAAAGTTTGATCCGTGCATCAAAAACGTTTTCAAAATAAACTCTTTCTGTGATCAGGGGATAATGCCAGCAAATTCAGAATTCCAAGAAGACGGAAGTAGAAGCTCAAATTCATCACTGTCAGCTAAATCTTCTAAAGTACAAAACAACAGGTAACTTTCACGAGTTTTTGTGTTTTTTTTTTGGTATTTAATTTTTTTGTTTTTTTTTGTGACTGTGTATGACCTCTAGTCGTTTCGTTATTAAACCTTTTAATCCCTGAGAAGTTGGTTGACTTGGAGCGTCCTATTCCTCTTGTTGGCTGACGTCACAAGTGTTGACGACAACACTGCTAAGTAGAAATGTATCTAAACGAAAGAGTTCCAATAAACTGAAATTGATGTATTCAGTTTTGTCCTCAAAATGTCATGTTCAATGTAAATGTTACCTATTGGTGTTGTTGGTGTTTTATTGTATATGTTTTGTAATCTGTATTGCCATCCAAAAAAGCTGTTCATATTCTTCTGTTAGAGCTCGAAATGTGTTAAGTTGCAATGTGTTTTACTTGCAAATATTTTTTATTTCACAAAATTGATTTTCGTGGTAAAAAACTGGACCAATTTCCTGTAGTAACTTCTCAGTTTTCGAGACGTCAGGAAGATCTTGGTCTAGCTCTGTTCTACAGTGAAATATACTGAGCCATACAGAGCAAATGATCATATCAAAATACAATGCTTTTGTTCCAAGTGTCTTTCGTGCTTGTGTATAGTCAGATTTGTTGTTGCATTGTTGATTTCAATGAAAATGTTAATATTTTTAGAAGCATTATTACTCTGGTTTTATAAACAGTTCGCATATAACTGCGTATTGTTGCGATCAATCTTCATTTCGTCATTATTTTAAGGCTATCTTGTCGACACGCGGCCGCCTACACATCGTTGTTGCCACCGCCTGGCAACGTTGCCACCTCTCTCTCTCTCTCTCTAGTTCCCGTAATCCCTTGCGAGGCATTGGGCGCGAGAAGAGCTTCAAGCAATTCGAGATAACAAGTGCAAGTGGACCTACAATTTAAAGTTGATTCCAAAGTACTCTGCAACCCCATGACCTTTTTATCGTAATCTGTTACAATGTTGCCGGCACGTTTTCGCCAACTCGTCGCTAATTTATCACCACTTCACCATTACTCGTCACTTCAAAATTGTCTATTACTTAGTCGAAACCTTGTCATTTTGTCGTTAACTGGTTGTCACTTCGTCGAAAACTTCTTTATCATTCGTCGAAACCTTGTTACAACTTCGATGCCGCCGCATCATTGTTGCCACTTGTTGACGTTTATTTGGACTTCATTGCTGAGACCTGCATAGATATATAGAGCGCCTAGATCTGGAAGGCAGATCAGCTTACGATATAAGAATAAGAATTTTAATATAAGAATTTTGTTCAGCTGCAACCGTGATTCCGGCCTTTGTGCGGCGACCGCGATTTACAGGAAACTGCCATTATGCACATTAATTTAAAAAAAAAAAATTTTATTTTAATACCAAATTTGATAGCGTGACTCAGGCTCAGGCGCTCTAATACCGGAAAACTGCTTCAGTGATTTTTATGTAACCGAAGCAGAACTCCTTCTGGAAGGTATAAAGAAGCGATTATTATTTTAGTAAACATTTTTAAGACTTTGTTGAAATTCATTTTAAATATTAACTGAAGTAATATTAGTAATTGAAGAACTTAATCGTAACAGAATCGGTTGAAGTTCCTTCTCCCACCGCATGCCCAATGGTAATGGAAACAATTTTAATGCCGCTGGACTCATTCTCCACACCTTTAGAATTAATTCACAAGAATTTCAGTTCATGGTTTCTGTCTAATGGCATCGTCACACAAAAATGAAATGGAGAGGTCATTAACTCGCACTAGGAAGAAGGAGCATACTTCATATCTTTTTTATATCAACATGCAATCCAATGAAGACTTTTGTTTTCATTTCGTAATTTAGAAACCTTCTTTTAATATTTTTCTAAAGTTATAAAACAAAACTTCTTCCAATCATAATAAGTCGTCGGTGTGTTTTGTTTGAATCCAAAGATATTCCTCAAAACTTCCTAAAGAAGCGCACCAGATATGGCACTTTAAAATCGTGCCTAAATGTTTTCAAGGGAACGTGACAGAAAGTTTCCACAATCCTACCATAAGACAAAATGCCCAATTTTCCTTATAGGCTATAAGGTTTCTTTAAAAGCATTTTAAATGTTTGTTATATACTTCGTTTTTCAACTGGGTAGTCCATTGAAATATTCATAATATGTACATTTTTCGTGTAATTGCCTTAATGCACAGCGTTCCTCAGTTAAGAGAGAACCTGTTGCAACACAGGGAGGAAAACAAGTAGGCATTCCATAATCGTAGGCGGTGTAAGGGATAACGTGTCCGCCTTCTAACCCGGAGGTCCCTGGTTTAAACCCAATAGGCGGTGACCCATGGTTGTTTTCTGTTAAGATAGAAAAAGGCTTTTGGGGTTGCAAAGAAAATGTTGGTGGTTCGGAATCTGCCTTAAATTGTAGGTCTATTTGTAATCGTTGGATCAAACCGGGTGTAGTTACGGCAATTGTAGTTACGGCAATTGGAGAGATTCCTAGAGCAAGCAGTTGCGATCAAAAGCATTTTAATGAAAATAAAGTTTTATTGTCGTATCCAGAAAAGCTACCTAAGTACCTTTCCATTGGGTTATGGTAGCCATGGTGAATCTCGTTCTGAGTCAGCCAATGTCGATCGTGCTGGGTAACAACTTTGTTTTTTATTCAAAGTGACAAAAAATGTTCTTTGCTGTTTCAGCTCCTTCAGCACAGAAGGGTCATAATTCATCTCAAACGTTGCCTATTTTTTTAGATGATGAGGGAAAAGTCTTAGCTGTGTTTTGCTGAGTATATTTTTTGTCGCCTATCATATGTATAGTAATAAACCTTTCAAACTTGGTAAGTTTTTCCAGCTGAGTTGTTCTGTTGGTTTTTACAAGTTCTTTCAGTACATTGAAACTATTCCAGTACAGCTGAGATTCAAGGATTGGTACGTTTCCTGATAGCATAAATCTCTGCTTGAAAGATGGTTGACACACTAAAAAGCGATTTTTGTATTTCGGATTTTGGGCCATATGCTCCTACGGAAGCTTTGCTATATATTTTCTTCTCTTTAATTTTTCTCTTTGAAAAATCAATTTCTTGAATTCCTCTGTATGGGGTAAATGTATATATACTCTTTCAACATTGAGTCCATTATTGAGATTACTATCCATGAATTCATTAAGGATGCTTTCATGACCATTTTAATAGCCTAATTGAAAAAGACTTGTCCAATGAAGCCTCGCCGCATCGAGAATTGCCTCCTTCCTTAAATATATGCAGAGGAGATCTAGCAGGACTTTTAAGGCTACGGCTATAAGTACCAGTTATTCTCAAACATTTAAGTCGCTGCAGACGTTGTAGTTTCAATGTGGCTGTTTTCGGCTACTATACTAAATATGTTACCTGAGGTGTTGTGATTGTCCCCTTAGGCACGAGTCATCCAAATATTTTCTAACAGACCGAATACACGTTCATAAAGCAGCTGTGCATTTTTGCGAACGGCCTCCATTTGGGTTCCAGGTTAGTTAATGGTCAAGAATAACACCTCGATAATTAGCCTATCTGAAGAATCCTAGTTCCAACCCCTCTAGAGTTGTAGCCCCCCTTCTTGCACCAATTTCGGACTATCTCCAAGGCTTTTACAGCAGTTCAAAGATTAGCCAATGGTGCTGCCTCTGGTTGTTGGCTTAAATTAGAGTTCACCAACAACTAGTGAACATAGAAAGAAGGACAGAAATCTCTCTCTGCGTATCTCTTTGTAGCTGTAATGGTTCACGATTCCTTTCCTAGATTAGCTTTGATTTTCCGGCAGCCAAGCATTAGATTTATATCAATTTTATCGTCCAGTGTATTATTTCACTCTTGACGGCCGCTTCTTCAATGGACTCAAAGAAGGTGTTGTCGAAAACACCCTCAGTATCCATGAAGTCAAAGAAGGCTTTGTTTCTATCCACCAGCGCTGCTACCAGTCTTTTGCACAGATTATCTTTTGCTACCGCTGGTAAAATAAGTGATAACTTGTTGTCCTTTTATTACGATGGTTTCTGGTTCAAACCCCACCGGCGGCGACTCATAGTTTTTTCTGCTGATAACAGATTCTGCTAAAATCTGTCGGAAGGGTTGCCTTAGGTGAGACTTCGAGGACGATAGTCTTCAGAGCAGATGACCGCCGTCAACTTTAATTTGAACGTCACCTTTACCTCTCTTCACAGACTAGGTTAGTTAGTTAAAGGTGAAGATTCAGAGAATTTGGTGGCTATTCATTTAAGGAGGGTATGTTGTGTTCTCCCTGTAGCTCAGAATGTAATAAAGACTTTTAGTAATGTTGCCAGAGACCTACTGGCCCTGTAGGGATAATGCAGGTAAGATTCTATCATTACCAGGAAATTTATATGTGTAAGTAAACTGATAGTTCATCTAACTCCCCCCATTGTAAAGTTAGGATATGGTGGCGACGAAAAGCCTTACATAGACCAGACCAGACCGGATCCTTCGCGTTAGCGCAGTCAAATGCCCTACGTCCTGAAGATATCGTTTTGCGATCATCGGAGAGTTACTGAGCATATGTACATCAGTGATACAGGGGCCGATGTAGATTCCGACTATAGTTCTACATTAAGTCGGAGTTACGTTAAGTAGGAAGTAGATCTTCTTTTGATCACAGGATTTCCAGTCCATTAGACAAGTTCTATCTTCCACCCTTCTTTTCACAAGATCTAATAACCCATCGTTGAGAAGATTTGGTAATACTATGTATAGGGGCATCACCGGAAGTGAAGCAGCAGATGCCCTATGCCCGGTTACCCAGTATGCAGTTAGCTTTCTGTTGGTGCTTACAGTTTGCAAGGCTCTGCAGCAATCAAACCACAACCTCGACCTAAAAGACGCTGTAGTCGCTGGGAAATTTTAAAGAACGAGTAAATGTTGAGCTCCTGGCAGAACACTACTCCAACTCCGGAGCTCTATTTAGAGCCAACTGTATAGATCTTGATTTACAGGTTCTTCTATTCTTGTTTCCTAGAACTGCCTGTCTAGTATTACTTCCTGTTAAAGTCCTGAATTGGTAGTACGTAAACAGTGACAATAGTGAGATTCTATCCTAAGTTAATATATCCGTATCCCTGCGTCTTGAAGAAATTTGACTCAGCGTGAAATTCTTTCACAGTGAAAAGGTGTAGAATTGTATCAAATGCAGGGTAGGAAGGGGTTTTTAATGCACTCGTAATTCCCATTCCCGCCATTGTTTACGTGTGCTCCAATCTGCAGAGATAGGTTTTCTTCTTCACGGCTGGCCACCAAATCATGACGCCGTACATCTGGATTCGTCTAGAATGAGTCCCAATGGCTTTGTTTGCACTTGTTGACTCTAGATTTACGATTGCCTAGGTCAGGGGTGGCGCATGAGCCAAAGTTGGCGCATAGATATTGTTTTACATACAATAATTAAATCATTTAAAAAAGTCAATTATGTTTATAAACATACTTCTATTAAAGAGGTTATTAAAGATATGCCAGGACCAGGAATCCTTCTAGCAAGCAGAGGGAACAGACAAATCTAAGCTAAAAAGTTTGCGCATGGTATGCAAAAGGTTGGCCACCACTGGCCTAGTTGGTTGCGTTTTTGAATGCCCCTTCTATATCGTTAAAGTTTCCCAAGGTGTATTTTTTTTAGCGTAGGGGTCCTAGATAGAACATTGGCTTCGAGATTTTCCCTAACATCTCCCCACAGTAAAGATATGACCGAAAAGGCTTTTAATTCAATTTTTAGGCCGATAATTTAAATTTTTCTTCGCCAAATAAGTTTCCAAGAGTAGTTTAATTATCTCTCCCCGGATTTCTGTGTATATTCAGTCATCCTTTTAAAGAAGACCGATGCCATAGGAGCGATCCTTAGTTTGGATTTTGGTTTAGTAATTAGTCAGGGTCTTTTGGGCGCCGCTTTAAGTTTTTTTAATGTTCCATTCCATAATGGCACATTTCTCTGTGCTTTACACGATACCTACCCTCATAGCCCAATAGTAGCCTCCATTTTCGATGTTGGTTTAGAAATCCACAAGAATGGACCTTTACTTTTTCTAGCGGATGGAGCCCTCAGGCAATATGATACTCGTAAAAACAAATGTGGATCATGTTGATGTTTGGCCTAAATTGACTTTCCCAGAGAATTCGTATACTTGCTGTAAACTTAGCTTTCTTTTCATGTCAAAATAGTTTTGGCTCTTTGGCAGAGATCTGTGTTATTCTTTTGCTTAACAATTTTTGAATGCTAGAGATACTCGGCAATGCCTGATTCCTGATGGTGAATCGATGCTCTGTTATGTTAGTTTACTGATAATGCAGTTAATGAAAAAAGCAGTCAACTATCTTTCTTTCTTGAAACTTGTACACCATTTAAGCCGCCAAAATATCCTTATATTTCAACCTAACACTAAACCATAAAAAACCAAACAGCAAGCCGTATAAATGCTGTGGCTCGATGTTGTCCATCTTTAACGACACCTGTCCACTTTTTAAATGTTTCAGTTACAAATTTTCGTAACAAATCTTCTTCAATCAAATAAATTTATGGAAAATCAATAAACAAATCGTCCCGAGTAATGTAAGTGACAGTCAATTTTTTGATTTTGGATTTACTACGTCCTTCGAAACTTCTTGAAACTTTTTTTTCAAATCAGCCTCAGTAATTCAGGCAATTTGTGTTTTTTCTTCGTTTAGAGTGAACTACAGCACTAAAACCAATGAAATATGCCCTTGCCCCTTTATGTAATGAACGCTTCAACAAGTCCTCATCCAAATTGGGTTGATTACTTCATTTCTTAATAGTTGGCTTTCAGGTAATTTATAGTTCAGTCGCGGTAATTAAACATGTGGGCTTTGACAGGGCTGACAATAAATTAATTTTCCCTAGGTTTTCCCCCGGCGTTTTTCTTTTCGGCAGAATCTAAAATAAATTTTTTATTTTTTCTTGCTAATCAATTGACTGAAAAAAAGAACGAAAAGAATTTTTGGAGACGAGAGTTAGACAATTTATGATTTTCGTAGGGGTAGGGACTGTTTGTACAATTTTTATTGTTTTTGTATCAAATTTGAAATTAATTAGACCAGTTTTTTGGTAGTTTGAAACTATAGTGTAAGTCGACGCGCGTGGTTAATTTGGGTGCAAGTAATGCTGAAGTCTTTTCTTTCATAGTTAAAAAAAAACTCTTAAAACTTGAAATTATTGTTTGAAGGATTTTATTTATTTAGCTCAAAAAGACATTAGGTCTATTCACGTACTTTTTGGTCTAAAATATTCCGAGTAAAAATGTTACTTACCAAATTCAAAAATAAGTGAACAAATTTAAGTAAACTTAAGTATCTATAACTCGTACGACCATTTGCATATCTAACTCGATGCAATTTTCGTTTTCGGTAAAACCGCAAAAAATGTATATCACAAAGTAGGTTATGTTAGGATCCTCCCAGGAGGAAGGCACACTTAGGCCATAATGACTCATTGTGGGGCTAGATTCCGTTGAGAAGAGATTTCCAGTTCGACTAAATCTTCAAAACAGGGAGTATACAGCAATAGTGCGAGTCTATAAGCAATAGTGCGAGCAATCGTGCTGTATGGTCATATTGGTCATGGTTTGGTGGCCAACCGTGGACCTCTCCAGGTTGAAGCACGCACAAAGAAAGTATGCAATGTTGTGCCGAAAACAATCAAAGTTCCTTAAAACAGTGGAGTACGTCCTCAGTAGCTTAAGGAAGAATCTCAACACGGTCACTGATTACATACCATTACCATCGATTCTACCAATTCCGGACAAGAAACTAGACCAGAAGAACCTTCAGATAATGTAATCATCTACACAGGTGGTTCTACAACGAGCTCCGGAGTAGAGCATCAGTGTTCTGCCAGGAGTTTCACATTTCCTCGTTCCACAGAGTTCAGGTCGAAGTGGTGACTATACACAAAGCAGCTGAATCAGCTGCCAACTGGCATTTCCAAGAGGGGTTAAATTTTTTTTAGGTAAATCGAATTCAAATCTAAATCCCTCTTTCATTGCTACATAGTTCTACAGATTGTAAGCACGAACAAGAAAATACGACCATCATCGTAAATGAAGTAGCAGATATTCTCGCTAAGAGAGGAGCTGAAATGGAAGCTCAGGAAACGGAATAAATACTTCCTCCGATACGTGGTTTTATCAAATCTCTCAACGATGAGTTATTAGATCTTGCTAAAAGAAGGAGGGAATAGACCACAACGTGTCGAATGGCGAAAACCATTTGGAAATCCTACGATCAAAGAAAGGCTAACTGCCTACTTAACATAACTTAACAACTCTCTTATGGGGTTACATCTGCTCAGAACTGGTGTTTTCAACCCTGATTTTTGCAGACATTGTCGGGAGCCCAATATATAAGACACTGTAGAGTACTTCTTATGTCGTTGTCCTTGGCTACAGGGGCAATTACTTTTTGAAGGATTAAAAAAGCTTCGAATATCAGCATAAGAAGTATTCTGAAGTTCCCAACGGAGAGAGTAGCTCTCCAACATTCGCAAAGTGATACCTCTAAGACGTAGAACATCTGCCTGTGGTAGTGCTATGCAGGCGGTGTGATCTATGCAGGGCTTTTCAGTCACCACCGTAACCTAATCTGACCTATATAACGTCCCTGCGGTTGGATAGAGCCGGACACTTGGGGTGATTTCCTCCTCAACTTGTTAACCATTACAAATATCATTTAAGGTCGCGTCGAGTTTGTTGGTGTGCCTATAAGGCCATGATCTGTGATAATAGCCAAATACTGACAGACCCCAAATAGTGTAAAAATATAATAAAACGATATAAAGGATTTTCGAATGTATATATATGGTATAGGATCCTACTCAAAACAGAAAACGGAAGTGCTGCTCTCACTCAGCAAACCAGATTTAAGGCTGATAACAGGACTTCTAACTGGTCATTGCCCCCTGGGCTACCACCTAAAAAAGTTGGGGCTAGCTGAAGATGACACCTGTCGCTTCTGTTTGAAAGAGGAAGAGACAGCGGAACACATCCTCTGTCACTGTGAGGCCCTTGACCGTATCAGGCTCAGACATCTTGGTGGTGCTTTCCCATCACCACCAGACATAGCTAAGGCAGCCAAAGCCAAAGCCAAAGAGATCTTAGGTCTAATTAAGGAACTAAAGCTTGACTGGATGGCTTAGATCTGAACCTGGATCAAGTCACGAAAGATCATCCTGGTCGAAGTGACTAAAGGAAATTGTCAGTCCTTGATCCGCTCCCTAATAAATGTAGTTACAGCCAACTAGAGATAAAAGGAAAGCTGTGACGTACTAATATTTAATCACTGTTTCTGGTCGAAAGTAATAGTTATTCTATTTACAGAATGATCAGTAGTGCGCGAAAATTACAAGATCAAAATAAAGTAGATTTTTGGAATTAATTTATTCTAAAAAAAGGACCCAACAAAAATGTAGAATAGTAATTTATTGAAAAGGGGTGGGTAAACTTTTTAGGCTAGGATGCTTTTCAAATTTGTTATATAAGTGGTCTGCCTAACTGTTATACTATTTTTACACCAGTTTTTGCCAAATAACTTTACGTAAGACAAAACTAAAATTTAATTTCGCTCTCGCTACCCATTGAGAAGGAGCGAGAGAAGAGTTGGTGTAATTCAATTTCTCTTACTCTAATTCTAATAACATCTTCCGGGGCATGGGGCGTGAGAAGAACTTTACCCGATTCGATGATCACAGTTGAAGAATTTTTGGCGTAATCTGTTCTCATGAAAACATTGGTCGCTGCTAGGATAATTTGAACCTGATGGAAGGCCGACACGTTATCGGTGAAGACAACAGATTTGGTGACAGATAATTGCAAGTCAATCTAGAGGTCATGATGACGAGCACATTATCCCTGAACCTACATTAATTCTAGAATAATCAGACCAGAGAGATTAAGAGTGGCTGAACAAGTCCAAATAGTTGCTTCCGTCTTGTTTGCTTTCTTCCTTGCACACTTACTTGCTCATTTTATTGAAATTATTGTTTCTATTAATCTGTGTCAATGACCCTGGCTGTGCCTAAAAGTGCTGGCAAGTGCCTCTACAGGTTAAATCAGTTTCTGAACCATCAAATGCGGGTCTCAATGGGTTTTCAGTGTTATTTGTTTTCATCGAAAGAAAAAGTCAAACATTGGTGCCAGGCAAAGATCATTACTTCCTTATACCACTGATAACTGGTTTAATTATACCTTTAGTTATTTTACCATCATAATAAGGTTAATGCGGTTGAGTTCTGGTATTACTGAAGTGCAAAACGGTCAATTTAGGTACGGACTCGGCATTAAGATAGGTCTAATCAGTCTATACATAAGTAACTAAGCCCCTCCCCTAAATATTTGGGCACTCAGCTAGGTTTGCCGAAAATGGAGATACTCAGATTCCAAAAGCAATACCTTCCAATATATTTTAAAATAAATCAAGGAGCCCTCAGTTCATAACAATGTTATTATTTCAATGAATTAGCTACGTAATAGCCCAATCCATCTTCTTATATTTTTGGTATCATTTCGCCAAAGGTTAACTACAAAACACATTTATTAACCCTAGCGGACCATATTCATTAAAACCTTATAGCGGACATTGCTCGTTCTTAAAAAAGGTTTGCTATTAAGAGGTGCCCGCTTTGCAGAGGTTGAATTTTGCGAAAAATTGACGATTGGGGCTGGAAAAAGTGCCCGCTTTTAAGAGTTGTCCGCTTTTTGGAGGTGTCCGTAAAGGGAAGTTTCACTATATATTGTAGGATGTTATAGGAAGGTTACATACTACACAATCGTTGATTGTAGTCGATAGGCCTACCAAAAAACATAATTGTTTACTAAAACATAGTTGTTTACTGATTGGCAGGGCCATTTTACCAGTTTAGACCAGTCCACAAACAATATTTTTGTGTGGGTTAGTAACCAGTCAAAATTATTGCTTGATTTTTGCTACCTTTTATATGAGGTTTTAGCTAAGAGTATCCAAATATCAACGCCAACACTGAAATGAACAAAACAGTTTTCCCAGTGATCCCTTGCACACACTCGAAATCAATGAAAATTTTACATATTTAATCAGGATAAATTCGCAGTCAAGGATTGTAAGCAAAGTGGTAAAAACTTGTTCAAGACTATTAAACCGATGAAGTCTTTGAGCTGAGTTTTATCGAAGATACTTTTAAAACATCCAAAATTTGCCCAAGATGTCCGTGGTGGTACTCTTTTCTTCAGTAATGAGTAATGGCACCAGTTTTCTAGCAGAATTCTCTATGAACTTCATCTGTTCCGACTTTATCATCATCTACAACTGGTTTGACTGCTTAATTTCATTAACTTGTAGAAGGATATATATGTCTTAACCGCGTTTCAGGAAAGGTTAAATTACAACCTAGAACTGTAACGAATGGGAGACATTGACACACCTCAAAATTTGGTCGTGGAGCTAGTTCATCATATAACGAGATAATACTAACGAGGGTGGCATAACTTTTTTTTAGAAAATAACATGTCGGAGCTAGGTAAGGTTTGTCTCTTCATTTGTAACAAATATCTTGAATGTGGTGTTAACCTACAGTTTATAAGCTTAGGTTTATTTTAATATTTATTAATTAGGGCACCAATCTACCAGTTTAGGCCAATAATGTATGATAATTGGTCTAAACTAGTAGAATGTCTGCCTATGAATTATAAAATGCTTATCTTTCGAAATTGCTGGAAAACTTTAATAAATTACCATAATTGAAGCAGTTTTTCTTTGAATTAGTAGTGTGAATAAATAAGAATATGCCACTTTTGGAATATTCTCTGCATAATGTAATCGAAAAGGTACAACATATTTTATAAATTTAAAAATTGAAGGCCACTCTACAGGTTTAGACCATTCTCGATACCTTAATGGCCTAATATTATCAGCTCACTGAGCTTTGATCGATATTAAAGAGAATTTTTAGCTTGCTCCGTTATGAAATAAGGAACAGTAATCTGACTTCAAAAATTAATAGGATGATGGCGAATTTTAGACCAATCACATGATATCTATTAAGATATTTTTTTATTTTTCTAAGATTAATGCCTTGTGTACTTTGAAATTTTTTTTTTATTCTTTATATAATTATTTTCTGACTTTTTAACTGGCCAAATTTAAAAAATATATAGAGATATTGTAATCGTATTATTTATACCAAATTAATTGGAAAAAAACTGATTTTTTTATTTAATTCAAATTAATAAGTAATTAAAAATTGCCTCCTGAGCTAAGGTGGTATATTGCAACAGTTTACTTCAAGAAATTGGAAATAAATTTTAAATGAAAAAAATGCTCTTCGACAGGAAATTTTTTTTTTCACAAAGTGACCGCGTGTCATTTCAAAAAAGCCACGCAATGGCGATAAAATGGCGTCGGCAATAATTTCGCCGGTGATAACTCCTCTATACGCGATATGAGTCAGAAAACTTAAAATTCACTCACTTACACCCAGCCCCACGAAGAGAAGACGGAACGCAACAGCAACACTCATATTATCCCATTGTTGCTACTTTGGCTTGGCTTTGACTAGTAAATTGATAAAATTTATTCGCCTATGGCGTACGACCACACCAGTCCCAGCTCACACGAATCGAAAAGCTTCTTCAAGAAATCTATATACCCACGTCTCTTATAGTGAACTTAACTTTAGTATAGCTATCGTATCCCGGTGGTGTCGGCGGCGTCACACCGTATAGCCCCTGCCTTCCTACCTTGCCGTTGCTATTGCCATTTCCATTGCGTTGCCGGTCAACGCAACTTTGTTCTTCTCTAGCTTCAGCCAGAGCAGTCAGAAGACAAAAAGCTCCTCTCCGACTCTGGCTATGATAAGAAAGTTGCACTGTGAGAAATCTTTTCTTGAACTAGAAATGGAAGTGTACGTTAAATCCAGAGCTGGGGAGATTCTATACAATCCTAATTCGCTGCTCAATCTTACGTTTCGCTGGTCGTTTTTCCATGAAGAGCTTTTTTTGTTGTCAATGACGACTTTATGACTCAATTTCTTAGCTTTGCGGAATTCTGCTTTCACTGAAATTCCATTCACATTTTTGTGAAAATAAAAGAAATGCAAAATATTAAATTCGGTCAAATAAGTTTTCAGAAATTTTTTAAAATAATTGTTTAATTTCATACTGGGATTTATTTCGTTTTTGTTTTATACCATTTAGTTTAAAAAAATTCTAGTCCTTTTGTTGCAACTTTGTAATAAAGAAATTTCCTTTTCTATAACAAGAATATAAGGCACGTTTGGATATTACATAGCTTGTAAAATACTTGTCCATCAATTTAGACCTAATTATGTATGGCGATTGTTCTAAATTGGTAATACAGTTGCCCTGGTATATTTCAATGCCTCGACAAATATTGCTTTAATTAACAGCATTACCAGTTGATGCACCAATCCGCCAGATTAGACCAATATCAACATTATTGGTCTAATCTTTTGAATAGCAGCCTCATATTCAGAAAACATTGAAAAGTGTCACATCAAGTATTATTATATTTCACACAATTTTACATAATATTATTACTGTTATACACCAATTGTGTAGTTTAGACCAATTCATATAGGTATATGCATTTTTAATCTAAACGCCGTGATTAGTCTAAACTAAACCAATATTTAACTTCATGGTTAGCCCACTGAGAGGATTTCAATCTTTCAAGACTAGAAAATTTGGTCTAAAATTTAGTCTTAGTTATTGAATTATGTTTTTTTTTTAATTTTTTGGATTAATATTGTTCAATTGACTAATATGTACTGTAAATTTTTACTGAATTCTGGGTTATTATTTTCGTCTTAGACCATAACGATCCGCATTTTTTGAATTCGACCTTATTACAAAAGTTAATGACAGAGCAAAACTTTTACATCTCAAAAACAACGCGAAATCAGAATCATATTAGTCAAACAGTTTACACCATTTTCGATATATTAATTGGTCTAAACTGGGTTAGCTTGCGCCACGTTCGCGCAATGCGCTCAGGCCCGTAGAGACAAAATTCGGGCCCGGGAGGTACCACATACACGCCCCCGCGAAACGAATTTCTGGCCCGGCACTTAGCGTTTACGGGCCCATATACAATCGAATGATTGACTTTCAGTTTAAAATCTGTCTATTTTAGTACACTTTTTCGATCGTGAAGCATTTTTTTTACATAAATAATTAAAATGGGAAAATTTTTCTGTTGATGACTTAGATGACGGGGCCCCTTTCAAAGCCCAGGCCCGGGGGGTTTACCCCCTTCGCCCCCCCCCCCCCCCCCCTGTCGGCGGCCCTGCACTCAGTTATCGCTTCATAATTCCATTTTGTTATCGGTGTAAAACGTAAGCTCTTTGTACCCTATTTGTATTTGTTCGTTTATTTAGCGATCCAAAAATTCAAGTCATTGTGGCAAAAAAACAGGTGTTTTTTCTGACGGTGTTATTTTCAACCATACAATATTAATGAAAACCTACATAAATGAAACCAGAGGATTTTATATAACACCTAAGTAAATTATATAACACCTAAGTAATTATAAACGGGGCCAATTTATTGACCAAATAAAGACGAAATAGTAGCCGGGCCTTCCAATGATTCCCGATCATTAATGAAGCTCTCGCAAACTCTTCGTGTAATGTGTGATACCAGGAAAAGACTTTCATAATTTGATAAAGGGTTCGCGTAGTTGCGCAAGGTTTTGGACCTTGTTGGAAAGTACTTGATCTCGTGAGCAATTGTACTTTTGCCGGATTTTGAAACGTCTATATATTCGGTATTGCTTCTAATTTGATAGGATACCCAACTTTCTCACTGTTCCAGAAAAGCAAGATCGTAAGCTTAGCAGCTACTTGATGATAGGTGCATTCATAAAATCTGAAAGGGTGATATGGTTTGGCTAAATAGGGCAATACGCAACAATTTCATTAATCGTTTATATCTTGATACTAACATTGTCACGCGTTCAGAGATCACGTGGAGCCTGATTTAAAGTCCGAATATCAGTCATGTGAATAAGTGAAGGAAATCGGCCGAAATCCACGCCCCCCCCCCCCCCCCCATTAATAGCCCAAAACAGGTTATTATAGATTTGAGGACTTTATTGTCAAGTGCATGCTCTTTAAGTCTACGTCGCTGCACGATTCAGCAACTTACCTTGCTCAGCCTATAATTCGTCAGCTGATGTGCAAACCAGCCTTTATGAGGACCCTCCTCTCCCTCTTTGAGGAGCAAACGCGCAACATTAACTTTCAGATACTGTGCTGAATCAATTGTTGGATGTAGGTACATAACTGTTTTAGCCTATCTTGCCATCGCATTTGTCAGCATTAATCAGCAACTCAAAATTACATAGAACTATACCTCCTGTATTTATATGGTAGCACCTAATTTAACATAGTTACCCTCAAGTATTTTGTTTGAGCTATGAGGGAGTAGGGAATCATTTAAAAGACCTCATGGACATTATGTTGTGATGAAATCAATTTTCTTTAGTTCTCGCTACGATCAGGCAGACTCCATTTGTAAAAGATTGATTGAAACTGCAAAATCGTTTGTGAAGAAATCTCAGTCACGGCCGGATATCAAAGCATCGAAACTTCTGAGATTTAGCCATATGCAAACTTACAGAATTGATGCGCGGCCGATTAAAAATGTGAAGCGTACTCTGTAAGCAATAAAGGTGACAGCAGCGAAGTCTGTGGTTGTTTGTTTTTGAACTAAATTTATTAATAAGTGCTAACGTGTCGACCTACCAATCCGGAGGTCCCAGGTTCGAATGCCACAGGCGGCGATCCTTGGAGGTTTTCTGCTGATAAAAGATCACGATAAAAAGGCCATGGGGGTTGCAAAGAACATATCAGTGGTTTGGAATCCACTTTAAATTGTAGGTCTATTTGGAATCGTTGTCTCGAATCGGGTGATTTTCTTTTCTGACTCCCCATGCCTCACAAGTGGTTACGAGAACAGACGTAGAGAGAACCCAGCTAAACTCAGGATTTAACATTTGCTATCAACGAGAACTCTGGTAGTCCTGCAAAATTTAAAAAAAATCCGTCAAGGCAGCCAAGACACAAGTTTGGATAAAGTACCGCCGATTCTTTGAAGTGTAAGGTATTCAGCGATCTGGTTCTGCAACAACGCTTTTAACTTTTGCCACGATTTGTTGATCTGGGTACCTTCCTTCTCTACGGATCTTCTCCACATGTTGCGCGATCGTTCAATTCGTCGTCTTCCTTGGGTCCCGTGTGGGTTCCAATCTAGAGCCTGTTGTGTGATCTTGTTTGGCTCTTTTCTTACTGCCACGAATCTGGTGTCTATCACGTCTTGGGCTGTAAGGCTGCAGGTCTTCCTTGAATATTAAAGAGATGTTCTCATTGCGCAATATCTCAGCAAGAGTATTAAATGCAACTCGAACCTTATTGATGCGGACCTGTACATCAGCTTCAATTCTGCCGTCTGCTGTAACTATGGGCGACCCCCTCTACTCAGGGCTTCGGACATTTGGGCTAAATGACTGTTTGTTGGATAGTAGACATACATCGTCAGCATAGTCCAAGTACGTAAGTGCATATTCAATCGCGTTGCAAAATACGGCATTAATGACAGTCAAGTAAAGCAAAGGTGACAGTATGCATCCTTATTCGTTCAGGACTTGAATGGGCTCCGACGGCTTGGGCCGCGACCAATGCGTCAAACTTCTTCTCAAGATCAACGAATATAAAATGTAAAGGTTATCTACATTCGGCGGATTGCCTGATGATAATTTAGAAGGCGTTAATGTGATCGCTGTAAGAGCAACCCTCACGAAATGCGGCCTGCGCACCGTGAAGATTTTTCGTTTGATTCACTAAAATGACTTTGCCGACAATGTGGAGAATTCAGTTAAAAGACATATACCGCGCTAATTGCTACAACATCTTATGTCGCCTTTCTGGGGAATTTTCACAATTACGCCTTTTTCCATTTAGTGCGATAGGTATCAGTTTCCCAACTTTCCTGGATTACGGGAAGAAGAATATCAGCCGCAGCAATAAGATCCAGAATTAATTCCTGGGGCTTTAATGAGGTGTCGGTGATTTGATACTAATGTCGGCAACAGTCGGCGGTTCTTCAGGCTTGGATGATGAGGTATTCGACGATCCAAAGGTGCTGTTTAGGACACCAATAAAACATTTTCGTTATCTCTCCATGTAGGGATCCGTCAGTATCTCTTACAGAGTGTTCAGTTGTAAGAGTCTCTCTGCCAGTTTCCTGCAATCTTGTATAGATCTCCACTATCACTGCATTAAGCCGATTCTTTAGCCTTTTTGCTGGCACATTGATGTAGTTGTGCTTGTGCCGTTTTTTCGTAGATGTTGTTTGACTATAACATCGGTAGTAAAGTTAATTTTGGACCGTGTGGTGTCACTGGTCCATGGTCGTCTTAGGCTCTCTAAACGTTCCACGTGTTCTGCAAAGCATTCCTTCGTCCGTTCCCAATTTGGGTCGACAGAGTTGGCATTGTTATGACTCAGTGCTTAAGCTTTTTGACGCAATATGCGTTGAGGATGTTCGGTATTTTAAGCCCCTGCAGGATGACCCGTTTGTATCAAACTGATTCTACCCCTAGAAGAGTTTTAAAGCGCTTTTCGGAGGCTCCACGCGAGTGCCAGCGGAATGTTCTTCCCAACAATTAATGAACGAATTAAATTGTATTCTCGGTTATGTATTAATTATTTTCTCTAATTTTGATTATGTGATGTTTTTACTTATATTGTAGTGAGGATGGAATCTACGCCACAAAAAGTTATGCAAACTGATGGTAAAGCAGCCGCTATTCAATTTCCAATTAAGGTAAAATAACCGCAGGGGACGAAACCATATCTTGTAAATCTAGACCAACTAGCCTGACTAGTTTAACACCTTGAAGTACAGTAATCATAAGTGGTTGCCACTTTTTTTTACTGTAAGCTCCAATACTATCCCTTACAGCCATTTAATTGATCAGACACTATAGTAAATGCTGGGACAATCAAAGCTAACCAAACTCGAAGCAATCGTAAGTAATTGCAAGTGAGTAATAACCAAACGAGCGGTGAAAATCTTAGTAATTAACACGCCGTAAGAATGTCATGCTCTCATTTGGAGTGGACAAGAAGATGAAAAAAAAAACATTAAATCTTCGGTGGAACAAAGCTGCCGCTCGCTGACGTGGATGAACATGCTGTGTGAAGAAGAGGTGCGCACCACCAAAGGAAGATTCGGACAGTTTGTCATGTTAAAGACTTAATTGCAATTGCACCTCAGGCGTGGCTCAGACCAAGGTGCTTTCAACGTGTGCACACAGCTTAACTGCATTCAATTGCTGCCCGTTGCACTTATGCGCATTCTTCTTCTTTTGTGCAAAAATCCTATTCAAAACGTACCGGCACGGCACACATCCAGGCCATCTAAAGAAAGGGATAGAATGGAAAGGGCTCCTCTATTAAAGGGCCCTGGACTGGATGGAAAAGTTTGGTGGTGAAGACAACACAAAAGAACCAGAAACGCCACAAAAATCATGACAGCTGCGGATGTTTTGGGTACCATTCCTGTTGCGATTCACATAAAATTGACACTAAACCACAGGTGAAGTGTACCGCCGATAGGGATATGCACTTTTTTGGCTTTTTTTTACGTATTCCAACATTGTTTGGACGGGACCGATTCCTCTTGATTTCTCCCTGGATTGCGGTTGCTTTCTGGAGGTGAAATTTTTGTAAACAGAAAACCGCACGTCAATGACAAATTAAGTCGACGACATTATATCTACATTGTTGGTACGGTTTGGTGTGTTTTGTAAACAGAGTAGTGCCCGGCTTCTCCGGTCTTTTGTTTTTAGGCGTTAAGGTACCTGGTAATTTTAGCGCCTGTTGCAGACGAAATACCACAAAGTTGTACGTTTTCTTTTTTTAAAATGTTTAATTTTATTTTGAGATTTGATACAGTAGTAGTCTTTCAACAATGAGTATGGCGATACAAAGTAAGCGCCACTATTTCAATGAAAGGAAATATTTCTTTATTTCTTTTCAAAACGAATCAGTAAAAATTCTCTTCACTGAATCTGATTGCTTAAATTTTAAGTCCTTGTTTGTGTACACTTTTAGGTACTTTAGGTACTCAAAAGTGGAACATTTAGGTGTAGAGTTTATTCTGCAATGCTCAAATGGCCCTCAGCTTAGCAGAGCTACTAAGAAGGTCCTTGTTCCTCTTAGATATATGACTGGAAAAATTGAGGTCTGAAATTGGAAATTAAATTCTATGCAACATAAGGTGACTGTTTGGGTTGTGTACATTGGTTACTTTGCCTTTTATAGGCTACGATACGGGTAGCAATTCTGGCAAACGCCTGAAGCTTTCAGACAACACACAAATTTATAAGTGTGTGGGTGATATATTTTGAATGTATCTGTTGAAGCAGCTGAAGAGGAATCTCCAACTGTTCTCCGAAATATTTACTCATGTCAATCCAAATACAATAAAGTGTCAAAGTCACACGCCAGCTCGTCACTAGGCGGCTAAGGATTTACATGCGCACAAACTTGGGTGCCGTTGAAGTATTACGTAGTTAGGGGGGAGGGGCGTCTTTTGAAATGTTACTGTGCGATAAAATGGGGGGGTCAAGCAACGCGTTACGTAACATTAAGTTTTTTTTAAAATTAAAAGTCCTAAATATTAATTCGTGACTTTCGGCTCATTTTATATGGTATATCTACACTACACATATTTTTTTACATCCAAGAAGAGAGAAAAGAGCCCCCCCCCCCCCCCGTCAGAAATCTTCAAAGACTGCATTACGTAAAACTTGAACGGCCCCTTCACACATTTATTCGTTGCTATGAATGCTTTTTTCTGTTGCCAATTTATGGGCATGCGCCTTCACTTAATTTCGTTCGGTTCGGTTCGGTTGTTTCGATGCAACCAAACTATGTGAGAAGAACTCCTATTCTCCTATGCTTTTTGCACTTAATGCTGATGATGCTAATGATGACGTAAACTGAATTGATAACGTTAGGGAAAATACAGTTGAATATACAGTCGATTTACATTGCCTGAGCGGTAGACACCACCCGACGCTGGACCGATTCTGTAACTACATCAATTTACTGGCAAGGATCTCTTTTTAGTTCCCGTAACCCTTTGTGAGACATGGGGCGGGAGAAGAACTTCACCTAATTCGAGACAACCGAACCAAAAAACCGTGAGTCGTCGTAGTACGTGGCCTCTGGCATGGAAGGCGAACACGTTATCCCGATGAATAAAAGGCTTTTTGTGTCTGTAGAGTGACAGTGCGATGCTGTTTCGGTTGTCATATATTGCCGTGCAAACAATTCATTGTTTACCGGTCCAGTATCAGCAAAATCGAATCGATCCATACCGAAAAATATAAAAAACGACGCATTTTGTCATTCGCGATCGCTGACAACTACTCTCTAGGATCAATTCACATATAGTGACGCTGTATGGAGACTGGACTTACACTGGAACGATGTCCAGAGCTTGTGGATATCTTGGTCTAGTTTAGCATAGTCTCTACACCAGAGTGTGCAGCGCAAGAGAGCGCTGGGCCGGTCTTTCAAATCATATCCAATGAAAAGTTGGTTGGGATCTCGTTGATTATAAATATAATATAACTGTTATCCAATGATTATGATTTCGACAATGTACAGTTTGCTCAATAAGAAAAAATACACATTTATTTTATTTATTCAAACCACTTTTTTTTCTGAAAGAAGGTCTTCCGTTCAATGGCGCAATTGCCTATTAAGGCGTCCAGTCGCCGTATTTGTTAATAATAGTTTGACGCGTTCTCGCCAGGTTTTCAACCAATGTTTCAGCGTAATGCACCGGTAAAGAACGCCGGAGAGACAACTGAGCGAGAGTGTAGAAGCGTGTTTCAACAAAACTTCTCTTTATATACCGCTAAACATTTTCTATCGTATTAGCATCTGGCTAATGTGTCGCCCATTCTTTTGTCTCTATGCCAATTTTTGATTTCCGCTCTACAGTAACGACTACGAAGTTTTGGATCGTTGTCTTCGTGCAAGATCTAGTTCTCATTTTTGGCACCAAAACACTTTTACAGACTTAAATTGTTATCATTTTTTCTGCGTTGAGTTCCAAACATCCGAATCCGCGCTGATTGAAACATCCCCAAACTTGAATTTTTACTAGATATTTGTGCGTGCACTGGAGTAAATGATCACAGGGAGCAGACCAAGTTTGTTTAATAGGAAACCATACCAGAATGATTCCCGTGACCTTCGCTTTTCTATTTGAGATATCGCCAGTAGAGGTTGCAACCTCGTAATACGACACCGGATATCAGCCTCATACAAGCGTTGCTTTATGGACGTGTATTCACTTCCTTGCTACAGGATACACTTGAAAAGTTTGATAATGGCCTTTTCCTGCTTTGCCTCGCGTTTTTCCATGTTCTGGAAGATCATCTAACGTCTTTCTATTCAATCTATTCTATACAAAATATTTCCGCAACGTAGGACAAAATTAGTTCTCGCGAGTACGTGCAGAGAAAACCCGCTTCAAAACGTTTTGCGTACACAGCACTCACCTCGAATGACGTGCCTTCGGCGTAACGATAAGGCAAAATATTTATGGCCAATGTTGGTTCTACGGAAGGGAGAGGGGACATTTCGGGCAATCCCTTCAAAGTTCCGCCCCTGCATCTGATTTGCCCAAAACCATACACCTAACACTCCGGTATTACTTCTCACAAATGTTACAAATTCGATACTTATTTTTTCAATTTTGCAATGATTTTTCAGGCTATAGTGAGTTTATCCCACATTAACTGAATTTATTAAAGGACTTATGCTACTAACTACAAACTTTTCATTCACAATTGTGAATGAAAAGTCAGTGAATGTTATTTGGTTCAGTTATTCATGTCAAACTCCTTCCATCTGAGGGTGTGTCTCAGGGTAGGGTTCTTGCTCCACTATATTTTTTTTCAAACTAAAGATGTTTCTGCTGGGTCTTTTTAATTTAATAAATTTTTTTTACCGTGGATGATAGCTTTGTGAAACGGTGGTTTACTTTTCTAGTCTCATGGACAATAGAAGTATACCATTATCCCATTACACGTCACTTAATAAGAAATTTTTTGGGGGTACGGATCAATTCTTCATTTTAGGGCTTCTTACCTTTAAGTACTGATCAAATCTGTGTTAGGAAGGGCTGTTACTTTTACCCTTTATAGCCTAGGTTTACCTTTCTTTCTTATCTTCTCGCAATAGTGATGATCTAGCAATTACTGCAAAGAAGGTTGTCCATTATTTAATATAGAAGAAATAAGCAGGATGGAGCGTGACAGAAAGGTTATAATTTACCAACTTCAGGTTTCTCTCTCTATCTCTCAACATAATCTGAGTCTGACACAAGTTTCTTGAGTTGACCAGAGAAATTTGTTAAGAAATACTCTTTGCTTTTCCAGATCAATCACAAATTCACTATGTTCTTGTTTTATATTAAATTTGTTCAACTGATGCCAACTTTAGGAAAACCGTCTTACAATAAAGCCATATAACACCGAAAGTGTTGAGTCAAGTCGCAGAATTTCCTTTTAGTATCCAATCCAATTCCCTCGGACTGGCGAAAAACGCATCAAGTTTTATTTAGACCGCGATAATTGCGCAGTTTTGAAAAAACAAGCATGGTAGAGTGCAGAAAAAATAAATGGGCAGATAAAAATAGGACATGACTAACGATTATCGGGTAAACACTACAATAATGAATCAGATCCACCGTAGCGGCTGTGGGGCTTAACCCTTAAACCGATAATGCGAAATTTTTAGCCTATAATTTTATCACAAACAGAACTGTAATACCTTTGCATCCCTTTTATAATAAAAAATTAAGCAATCTCTATTTTAACAGCCAGAGAACAGATGTCAATGAACTTTCGATGTTTATCTCTTGACGCTTTTATCACTATGGGATTGAAGCCGCGATTACTCGAATTTTAAAATTTACACAAGTGTTGGAGCAACTAAATCAACGACGCATTCTGCGTCTTAACTTGACTCTAGCAAACTTAGATGTTTTTTGATGCCATACGCAAGCCTACAACCACCTGTTACATATTTCTGTTCGCGTAAAGTACTCTATAGTAGCTAGAAAACATGAAAATTGCATTTAAATAGCTCTCAGATTCGTCCTTGCTGTATTCACTTTCACTCGAGTATAAGGACCTCTTCCGACTCACCTTGAGAAGGACACAACATGGAATCGTCTAGCCGCTACTATTGGCAAAACTCCAATTCGACTTTGTTCTAGGCAAGTGCATACTCTGCGCATGCAGCGATAGTGCAACCAATCCTAGTTCCGTAAAGTGTATCGCCCACTTCCACAAACCACCAGACCAGATACACAATGCAACCCCGTTGGCTACAACTCAAATCCACTTGTAAACCTTAGAAATGCAATTTCCCTTCTTTCATATGCAAATCGGAATTGCACTACTGCATTGTGACACGTGAGCGAAATCCAGTGCGCGCATGCACTTTTTTTTATACCTATACCGGCAAAGGATGCAATTGCATTGGACCAGGTGAACTGGTTGGCTTCATGCGCTTTTGATGCACTTTATGCACGCAGCAATTGAATGCGTTGCTCTCTGGTCCCTCTTTCACTTTCCAACGAATGACTCTGGCTCGTGCCAAAGATGCAGTTGCAGTCTCGAGAAGGTTTTGCGGGTGATAACAACAGCTCAGCCTCCTTACCTTCATAATTTCTTGTACATTCCATCACCTCATCATGAATCTCCTCCGGTGCGTGCGGTGGCCGGTGGTCATTGAGCCAAGAATGCAACTTGTTGATGCCCTGATAGTCTCAGATTTCCCTTTTGACTTTTTGCTGTAATCTCAACAGCATCTTCTTGGGATACAATGGAAATTAGCGAACCTTCTTCGGCTTTGTGTACAGCGATGCAATGGACGCCCTGTTTTTACTTTGCTTTCCCCTTTTTGTGCAATCACACAACCCTTTCAACGTGGCTACGCATATTCATTGAGATCCATTGTAGTGCCCTAAGAAAGAAAAAGCGTACTACAATCAACAGTGCAAATTTCTTCATTGTTCAGGGAATATGACCTTTGTATCACGGATTGCCCCAATTCCTTTCTTTTTAGCAGCAATTTATCAAGGATTCCTTCTTCTGCATCTTTACGATGGCACTGCAGTCTCAACTCTGACATCGACTTACATTGCAATTTCATTTTTTTTTTTTGCAGAAATTCTGTAACTTTAACGGCAAGTGATATGGGATTTGAGTGGAAGTCAAGTGATTGCGGAGGTGACTCTTGACAGGGCTTATATGCTATCCTGTTCATGCTTGAAGTGCATGGATGAGCCCCAATGCACTAAGCCTAATTGATGACAATGCTGTGACATAGAGTTTGATTGATTCTCCAGAGAGTGCATTTATTTAGGTCGCTTTAGTTTGTTTCGCTTGAAGGCAGCTGGGATGAAGATTGCAGTTAACAACGTACACAAGTTTCAGCACGGAGATGCAATAATTCTCCACAAAATACCGAAATTAATTAATTTTTATTCATTTTGCTATCTTTAGCACGTCATATACAAAAATAGCTCCAGAAACAGTAAATGATGCAAAACATGCTCATAGTACTTGCAGCACCCACATATGACATATGTTTATAGCACCAATATCGTTGAGGTGCAGCTTTAGTAGCAATTTCGAATTTTAGACTAAATTTTAGACCACTTTTCTTGGGCTTGGACTATCCGGCAGTCGTCATTAAAGTGGGTTCTTTTCTAATACCTAACCTAACAAACTATGAAAATTTAAAATGGATCTAATCCTAGTAAAACTAAAAAGTGAGAAGTCTCTCAAAAGCCAATCTATCTGAAATCACTTAAGTCCACCGCAAACAACTTGCTACGGCAATATATAGACATTAAAAATGATCCGATGTGATACCACCACCGCGGATACTGTACTATAAAGTGTTCATTTAGAACCAAATAAAACTGAGAAGTGCTCTATTTGGTTATATCATCATGCCCCCCCCCCCCTACCCCTACCCAACACGCTATATCTTCTTCTCGCCAGAACCAGGCATTCGCCCAGTAGACACTAAATGTTGAAGTCGTTAATAAGAATACACAAACGTTCAACGTTTCTATCGAAAAGAATCAGTTACGATCAGTGGCGGATCCAGAATTTATTTTTGGGGGAGCTGAGGAAAAGTTTAATTTTTTTTAAGAATGAGTCGACAATTCGGCTTCGCTAATCTTCGGGAATATTTTTATCCAAATTTGTCTACAATCTTAATGGGTTGTAGATCTCTTGTTATATCCCTATTTTATATACATAGCAGTCAAGCCATTCAGGCGTTCTTCTGTCATAGTCGTACGAAGATAAGATTTTATGTGTTTGAGCGATTAGAAACTCCTCTAAACGTAAGCGTATGCAAGACCTTGTAACCGTATCTTCCAATTTTGAAAAGAACTCATTCTTGATGCGCCTCTAATACTGTTTTGGGGGTGGTGTTCTCTGCCATGTCATTGTTAAAATCAATTGGCCGCCTCAAGATTCTTCGTTACTTTTGATAATAAACAAAACTAAAAAGTTTAAGGAAAGAAAATCCCTACGTGCTATTTAGTTTTTTCAACTCTGACTGACTCTCAAACAGACATTAAACCGCCATAAATCTTTAGTTTAACAAAAGTACGATGTGGCCAAAACCTAGGGGACAACCCTTTGATGCGTTAGCATGGTTTTGGCCGGAAGGGAATTAAGGTAAGGGAAGTGAGGAAACTTGAGTCTTGTTTTTTGCATTGCTGCGAGCTAGACAACAGCCCAGAGATGGAGTGGATTATTTTAATTTCTTAATAAAAGCTCACGGGGTCATCTGGTCTCGAACCCGGGATCCATGGCATGTTGGTCTTGCCGCTCAACGTATTGATCCAACTCCTTGTAGTTTTAAAGGAAATTTGTCGCTAATCATTTAGCCCTTCCCTGCATAAAGTTTTATTTTAGCGTATACCTCTATATCGCACATCGTCAGGGTGCTCAATTGTACCATAGCAAACTGGTCAATATTAAGATCAAATCTTTTTACCATTTCCACTCATTTACGAAAGCATTCAGCTGGGTACCTTCCTTCGTCAGCGCACCTGGAGCCTCATTTCCCTGAATTGCACTGCAACTAGGAATCCAGTAGAAAGTATACCCTGGTTTTAGGATTTAAAGATTGTTTTGGCACCTGTTACTAACCGTGATATTCACCGTTCACCTACATTTCCATCAGTTAAGATCGGAAAAATAGTAAATTTTGACTGAACCTGTACTTATTAATTTATCGACAATTCGTTCTAGTGTAATTTTAAGTTCACCGCACATACAGAATGTATATACGTCTAATCACAGTGCATTTATGACCGCTTAGTTGTCATTCTTGACACACGTCTTTACCAATTGGTGTACTTGTACGTGCTAATAGCAGACCTATCGGTTCTGTTGTGAACGGGTCTCCACCTGAAACATCACAGTAGCCTGATAGTCGATATTGATGGAATATGTTTAGGCAATCTAGAAACATAATTTTCCCACTTCACTACCTAGTTTAGATCTATCAATGAAGACTGATATCTCTCTATCAATGACACCCCAACTCTCTGCCTCGAAATTATTCTTATAATTTAAACAGTCAACGAATTTATACCAGTAATGTATGGCAATTACTGGTATAAATTCGTTGATTGCCGTCTGTAATGGGAAAACACGATTACTGTAACATTTTAATTTTTAAAATACATTTAAAAATTTAGACCAATTGACATACTTTTTTGGTCTAAACTGATTAAAATCTGTTTGATGTAGTACGTAATAACACATACACTAACCTCATGTTCATATCTTCAAAACACTTCCATTGATTTTCAATGTGAATTGTTCTAATGGTCCTCAATTTAAAATCGAAAATACTAAGATTGCTTAAGTTAGCAGTTTCTTATAAAAAAAATTAATTTCTTCGGCTTTTCTTAAAATGAGCATCACAGAATTACATTATCTTTAGCTAGTGAGCTGTTTTTTTTTTACTTGAAAAAACAATTTGATATTTTTAGATCATTAGTTTAGATCATTTTTCAACTTATTTTGGTCTAATTTAATAACAAAACAATTTTGTTTGCATTAAAATATGCGTATAATTAAATACTTAATAAGGTTCGTCTGTTTTAATCAATAAGTAAACTATTTGGTCTAATAATATAGGTGTGTTCGGGGTATAAAAAGAATCTGATTCGCTAAAAGGCACGATAGCATCTTGTTTACTAATAATAAACACAAACACCAATCTGGTGACTACCATTCATCAATACGTACATAATTGGTCTACTAAATTAACAAATTATTCCCCATAGATGCGAATACTGAATTTCTTTCTATTGGAAATCGAATTATTTTTAAAAATTTACTCATGGAATTTGAAAACTGCATTATCACTTGATTGTAGCTGTTTAGACGAACTAAAAGAGTTTGAAATTATCGTTGTCCACCACCCCATCCAACAAATCAATTTAACGTCTTAGTACGCTCTCCATGTATCTTCCCTGACAATGAAAATTCGTTAAAATTTTCTCAAAGTGGAAAACGATTCTCAAGCACTCTTCAACAAGTTCGAATTTAACATTCATTTCACAAGAATCTCTGATAAGCAAATGTGATTCATTTTCCTTTAGGATTAGAAAGAAACCTATAGAAAAAAACGTCCAACAAAAGAGCTGCCAAAAACTAATCCTGTAAAGGTCTCTAACCAGAGAGTACATTTCTGGCAGAAACCTGATTTACAAAGGGTTGACAACAACCATGGGGAGGTAAAGCAGCAGAGAAGGGACAGACCAAATTCGAATCAGTTTTTTTTTCTTCTTCCTTTTTTCTAATCCCTTTTTTTACATCATCAAAGTAGTTCGGCTCCCTGCTTTTTTTTTATCTCAGATACCGACAAACTCAATTTTTTTTGCCTAACATTTCCCTAGCGGATGTAGGTAAACGCGGTATCCTATGAGTGCGCGCGAAATTTTGATTTATTCCAAACAGGAGCATAAAATACCAGCCGCACGCATAGAATTAGAATTTTGACAACGCGTGCAAAAAAAGCGAAAAAAATGCTACGAAAAAGATATTTTGTGAAATGGGGACGTGTGGCGTACAGTGACAGCTCAACAAAAGCAAGAGGGCTGTATTACACTCGTAGGGGAGGTTTTGCCTATGTGGCAATGGAGCCTGAACTGGATGCGGGTTGTTCCGAAATCAAAGCGCTCTCAGGTATCTTGGTCCTGAGATTCATCACGATTTCGGACAGAACTCAAGAGTTTTGATATCACACGGAACTTATCCAAGCCAATTAATGAAGGATTTATGAAAGCTTAGGCCTCGAAATCAAATGATCAAAATTCATATCCTCGAAGTCAAAAAACACTTTTTTCGTGGAATTTCCATTCATGTTCCTCTAAGCGGTCTCAATTAGCCTCTTGCTGGCAAATGACAGTGGAAGTGAAGTGCTTCTCTCCAGTTGACTGCACTAATTCTCAGCTTTCCCCCATTTTTTACTGTTGCTGTTGTTATTTTTTCTATTTAAAATAAACTTTTCAGTAAAAATAAAAAGTGTCGCCTATTTTTAATTTTGCTCCCTTGAAGTCCCGATTACTGCTATTAAAATCTAGGATTTTAGTTTCGAAGGGGGACGAAAAGTGTCCGGAAATATCTGTAGCCCTACAGGAGGGATGAGGGCTCTTAAAATAGCTCCTCTTCCGATTTGTCTGTCTATAGATATAATTAGGAATGTATTTTTGGTTGCATTCGATTGCGGAAGTTATTTGTGCCAAGTGCTGCCGATACCCCCCATATTACTTTGTGATTCCATTTTCAGAAGGATTGAGCTTAGTGCGGGCGGAATTCTTGTGGTGATGTTTTCAGTTTTGGGATAGGAATATTGGAGAGTTGTACTATTTCAGTCTTCCTGTTTTTCAGCTAAAACAGACAAATATTTAGATGGGAAAGTATGGCCCAAAATATCTTCTGTAAAATAGAACTAAGTGACTTATCGTTAAAGATTAGATTCTGAGAGTAACATCAATTTACATAACGGATATCTACTTTGTGTTAATTGATTATGGAACGTTTAGCGGACTTGGATTTTATGCAATCTGTTCCTGAACAGTGAATTAAACGCTATATTTACTATTATTACTTATATACTTGTCTGCTTAGACCAATAATGTATAATGATTGGTCTAAACTAGTCAATTGGTTTTCCAATTGGAAGAAACATAATTCGACCATAATTGTAGGCATTACGCATATTTTAACACATTGATTTCCGGTATGTATCAGTGGCATTGTCTCTGTATTGCCAGTGGGTCTATATGATTCTAGCGGCAACCAACATGTTTAATATTAGAATGTGATACAATACCTGCAAACCAAAAATTACTATGCTCCTGAGAACGCTCATAAAATCTTCCAATTTCTCAATAGTTCATAGTTTCTAGGTTGGTCTACACTGACAATATTGCAATTTTAGTCAATAGTATGGTCGAAATTCTCTAGTCTTTTCTCGAAAAACATCCAATATCCCTCAGATTCCTAATCGCCGCTGAGTACTGGAATTTATTTTTTGTCAAGTAAATAGTTTTTATAGAATGATGATATCTAGACAATAACCGAATTGACGTAAAAATTTCAGCAATTTCAGTATTCCTCCAGTTGTTTTTCAAATAACTAGTTCACCCTAACAATATTTGACAATTGGTCTTAACTGGTATAATAGTGTTATAGAATATTTCACGATTATTTATAAAATTTTGGATTAGACCAATCGCATATATGGAGGCTTCTCCATAAAGAAGAACTTTGGAATGAAGAATCAGAAACAGCACTGCTATCCCAGTGGTTAGGGTAATGGAGTATCATACGTACGGTGTTCAGTTCAAGATTCGGTCTTGCCAATTGGTTATTTTTCTCCGATCGCCTGAAATGGTGAAACAAGTCTAACGTTCGAAAATGCCTTTTGGAGTAAAACGCTACATGAACCTGACTATGCAGGGAGTTTTACTACCACAACTCCGACTGCTGTATCAGTGTGATTGTCGAGCCTTTCAGCGTTTTCGGTCCAAGAAAAGAGGATCAACGCACGCCCATAAAACGCTCGGAGATGTAGTGGCGAGCATAACCATGTTCCATCTGATACAGCGATATCAACTTTGAATCGCGGTGCTGAGCTTAATTTTCCATTGAGTACGTGATAACGTGTCGGCCTTCCATCCCGAAGATTCCAGGTTTGAGCACCACCGGGGCCACCCGTAATTTTTTTTCTGCTGGCCATAAGGGGTTTCAGAGTAATGTCGGTGATTCGGAATCCACCTTAAATTATAGGCTTAATTGCAATCGTTCTCTCAAATGGGGGGAAGTTCTTTTTCCGTACCATGCCACAGAAGGGTTATGGAAACAAGAGAAGCAGAGAGACCTGATTTCAAGTCTGTGACATGTAATAATAAGTTCGCTTTAAAACAAGAACTTTGTTTATGACTGTAAATGCAATTTATAAAGATGTTGGTTGGTTAGATGGAAACGTAGTAGCGCAGGCAGCCTTTCAAGAGCTAATTACTACTGAATTCTCAGTAGTGTTGCTGTTACAAGTGTCTAGGCATAGTTATCTTGGAAGTCAGGGTAATGAAAACAGCGACCATCTAAGCAGCTCTGAGCTGAAACTAGTGTTTTTTAGGCAGGGAATAATAAAGTCTTGCGCGCCGTTCTGGGTAATCTGATACATTAAATAGTGAGAATATCTCTAAATTTAATATTTTGTGTTTATTTTGCCGTATTCAGCTGTGCTGTTACAGAAACATATTTTTCCTATTGATTTAACTTAGGGTTTCACAATATCAAAGAGATAAGTCTCGAAAAAATGTTGGGATGATAACTTAGTGCCAGCCCTGGCATTCAAAAGTGCTTCTCGGCCCAAGGGTAGTATTAAAACTTGACCGAATGCTGGAAAATATGATCCAAGTCTGATATTGAAACCTGAAAAAAGAGTGCCCTGATCAGCTCTGGTCATAGGCCAATTGTAATGTGCAAACCAAGCTTTGTAGTAAGTAACAATAGATCAATGAACTTAATTTCTTAGGGATAATAGTACACTTTTTCACAATAACTAATTCAAAAAGAAGACCAGCAAGGATTAACTATAATATTAAAAATATTCATCGACTTTTTATAAAGACGCCACTGAGGCAACTGATTCTATGATTAGTTTTAATACGCTCCAACAATACACGACGGAACAAGGAAAAATAGTTGTGGTGTGCATAGGCGCGTTCGTCCACGTGATCTACGAATTTCGCGCTCGTATATCAGGTGTAACAGACAATAAAAGCACTGTTGCCAAGATCTTTTCATTAATTTTATTATTCTCAGAATATTTTTTTTTGGACAAAGGCTAGAACGCCGAAGATTGGCAGTTCAGGCCTGGACAAAGCTTGGGCGTACATCGGAAAACCAAGCCTTGGCTAGAAAGCTCGGAATCAGCATTCATGGCTCTGTCGAAGCCTCGCCAAAACTTGGCTAGAGACTAAAAGACCCGGGTATGATTTTTAAGCCATGTTTAAGGCTTGGCCTAGGGAAGTCAATGCTTCGCACACCAGTATTCGACCATACTAGGCCCCGCTGTCAAGCCTGGTAATTTCTACATGGGTATACCCAGACTGCCGCTCTTTAGATTTTCGATAGCACGTCCTGGTTTCGTTTGCACTCAAGCACTGCGACTATCGACCAGAGGGCGGAGCCGCAGCAACGGATATTCGCCTAATTATAGCACTGTTCCTTTACACGCCTTCTCATCACTAAGTCATCTGCTGTATCTGCATTTAATTAAATCATGTTAGCACCAAGGTGTTTTATATTTTTGTTTGCGCAACTGAAACTTTAACGCTTTAGCATAGCTGTTTTCCCGTTTTTATTTGTCCTTTTCCGACATCCACAAGTCTCTGAAGCACTATATTCATTTAATAAAGTAAATTAATTGGTCTATGGTTTTTTGTCTATATAGTTCTATAAAGCTTCTATAAATCGGTGGTGTGATCACAAATATAACAAAATGCCATTTTGAATGAGGTATCAAATGAAGCAGTTTAAGGGTGCTTGCACGGCAGAGCTGCTGGTTGGGATGATGAGAGAGTATAAAATTACGTGGAGCAGCCAATCAACCTGCTATGCGTAAACATGCTAGTCTCCATAAAACAAAATACCTCTCAGAGCTACCACTCGGCTCGGTGCCTCACCTCCCCCCTCCCCCTCCCTTCTAATTCTTTAACCACTCGACCGATTTTAAAAAGTTAGTGTTATTCGATTCAATTATTTCATTTCAGAAGTCCTAGTTCAACCCCACAGTCGGCGACCCATAGTTGTTTATTGCTGACAGCATATTAGAATAATTAGGATAAAAGGCCATTGGGGGGTTGCAAAATAGTGCCGGTGGTTTGGAATCCACCTTAAATTGTAGGTTCACTTGCAATCGCTGTCTCGAATCAGGTGAAGTTTTTCTCCCGCCACATACCCCACAAGGGAACTAAGGAAAGAGAAAGACTTGCAATCGTTGTCTCGAATCGAGTGAAGCTTTTCTCCCGCCCCATAGAAGTAAGGCAGCTAGAGAGAAAAGTCTTAGCCATACCCAGGTCATAGGCTATAACAAATTGTTTTAGTCGCCATTTAGGAAAATTTGTAGAAAGAAAGAACGAAAGCTGATGACTAATCAAAACCGTTAAGGATCTTAGGTTTTTAAGCTTATTGCGTATCTTAAAGCGATTGTGAACACAGATTTGATCATATACCTTAGTGTTCCTGTTGAGGAATCATACTGGTATTCTAGGTGATTAAACAATTTGGCTCACCATGCTGTTATTCTTTTGTTGGATATTATCTTATTAAAGATCCAACAGTAGCCGCTTTAGAGCGATTTAAGAAAACTAGTAACGTGTTGAAAGGTGTGCTTGACAGCTGCTCAATTGTAGCTGTCCCTTCTATAAACTAGGCGTAGTTTGGACCTAAATAGATTCTTTCATGCTTGTTCATCATGTGACTGAAGCACAGGTAATGGTGGAGTGACTAATGTCACATAGGTTCTTTGACTCATATCTGAAGAGATCGCGCAATACTGAGCACTTAAAACTGTAAGTGATGAAATTCTTTAGTTTAATTAAATTGCCTGCATTTGTCTGATCAATAAATCACAGTAAATTGTGGACACATCTATCTAATTACTATACAAACTTTTAAGAGCGATAATGCTCGATGATCATCACCGATCAGCCACACTTTGTATTTGAGGTACCCTTAATTCTCCTTCTCGATCTGAAAATTTCCAAATATATACACATGCCTATTTCTGTACTTTTCTTTTTATTTATTTATTTACGGAGTCATTTTGAATCAAGAACTCTATTAGTTTTCAATTCTATAAGATTTTATCATTGTTATGTCTAAACGTGTAGAATATTCTCCCTCAAACGTTCGAGTACGCCCAGATAGTACTCCTAGTTCCCCTTGTGGCCTGGCGGAAGGAATTCGGAGTAGACCAAACCACGGCAATCAAACGGTCAATATGACTTTCATTTTGGACCAGCTTTGTAGTGGTTTTATTGGTTTTGACTCGTCTGCGAAGCGCCACTCCGATGATTGTTGATCCACTCCCATGTCATATTTATAAATCCATGTCTCGTCACCGGTTATAATGCGCTTGATAACATTTTTACCCAAGGAAAGCATTTCTTCAGCGACAGCAATGCGATGCCCTTTCTGCAAGAAATTCTAGGCAGAAGTCGCGCTTCAACTCGCCTCATTCCCAAAATATCGTGCATAATGCTCTGCACTGATCCGACCGAGACCACAAGGTTGGCTACTATCTTCCTGATGCTCACATGACGATTTTCAAGCACAATTTTCTTCACTTTTTAGACGTTTTCGTCAGTCAAAGAGGTGGATGGACGACCAGAACGACCAGACATTCACTCAAGACTTATGCCCTCACCGTCGCCAGGCAGATCTAGGGAGCTCCTCAAGCTGAACAGGTCGGATGTTAGAACTCTGGCTGGCTTACTTACCGGCCACTGTCAGCTAAGGAAGCACCTGGTAAGGATAGGTAGAGCCATCGACCCCACCTGCAGACTCTGTCTGGAGGAAGATGAGACCCCATTACACGTACTATGTGAATGCCCTGCAGTGGCCAGGCGCAGATTTAGCCTATTCGGGAAACCAGCCCTGGTACCGAGCGGGCTGCATGACTGCGGGAGCTGTTGCCAACTGCGGGAGCTGTTCAACCTCTTCAGAGGGACTGGCTTGCTATAAGGAGTTGAGAGGGTTAGCACAATAGGCCTTAGTGGCCGCAGCGCTTAGGAACCTCATACCTCCAATTTAATCAAATCAAACCACTCGTATGCTTGTTTTTTCGACATTGTCGAATCTCTGTGGACTTTCCTTAATATTTTCAATTTTTCAGCACATGATATTTCATTGGAAACGCAAAATTTCCGGCAAAGTCTTTCTCAATTAAATTCGACATTGCAAAATTCGCAAAACGCAACAAACCCAGACTTGTTTACCAATTTACCAGATTGTGCTAAAAATTGACTTGTAAGTACTTCGACACTTACTGTGATTCTCTCCGGATGAGAACAGCATTTTGACAGGAGTAAGTGATTCTCTCAAATAATTTTGACAGGAGTAAATGACTGCACGCTACCTGTACTTTTTACTTTTGCATGTTTATTCTTATGACTTTAAAAGCTGGTTATGTTTCGTTTTACTGTTGTGCCAGTGTTTCTTCTTCAAGACTAACTAGCTGGGTAATTTAGCGAGCTGGTTATCTAGTAGGTAGTAAGTAATCTTTGGTATAACCGCGCTTCGCTTAAATTAGAAATTCCGGTTACTTTTGATCAGAAGGTATCCCATTACTACTTCTGTTTAGCAGAAGCAGGTCGTCGGTCAGAGAAGCCTGTGACAGTCGAAACAAAAAACAATAACTTTTCGCCTAAATTGTATCTTTGGTTATTACAATTTTTCCAATTTATTTTACCACTGGCTACTACATAGAGAATGCGTTTGCTCTACTAAATTACTGGTATGTGTCTGGACCTGGTTTAATTTTCGAATCGATACTAACTGTTCAAACTGACTGTTCTGATACGATATCAGTAGTGGCGATTTTAAGACTTAGTTTATCGCCTCCAAGGGTCCAAGGGCTACTAATATTTCACCATCGAAAAAGATAGCTTATCGAGAGCTCATGTGAGTTAGCTTCACAATCTAAATATAATGTTTTCAACACATGGCAAGCGACTGATTGACGCTGATTAGTTCTAAAGCTAAAGTTATCATATTCCCCATGGTATCCTTAAAAAACCTTTCCTTTGGTGTGCATTTTCGTTTGAAGGCGTGATTGGGCCTTATAGTATCTTTAAGAGTAAAAATGACGATTGATTATAGATGACTTCTGGCATTAATTGGATATATCACTCTTCTATCAGTTCGACTAGAGAGAACTTTTGTGACTAGATCTAATGATGGTCTTAATGTTCCCGTGGCTGCCTTAGCTATGACTACTAACCTCACCGAGCTGTCTGAGCCTTATTCAACTGAGAACCTTACAGTGACAGAGAATGTGTTCCGCTTTTTGTTCTTCCAAGCAGAAGTAGCAGGTATCTTTAGGCGGTAACGTAGGGGAAATGGCCAGTTAAAAATCCTGTCAGTAATATTAAATCGGGTTTGCTGAGTGAGGATAGTGCTTCTATTTAGAGTAGGTTATGAACCTCATCTCCGTTTTCTGTTTAAGTTGGTTATGAACCTATTCGTTTGTCTTATGCTTGCTTCTATCCTCTCATCTCATTGCATTGTCAGCTGTCTTTTTTGAGGTCCTGCGAATCTTTTTGCCATCTCATTACCTTCAATGCCTTCGTTATTGAAGTCCAACGTGATTCTGTTGCTCTGCGCTAGTTCGTTAAGTGAATTGAGACAGTTCTAGATAATTGTAGACTAAAAGTCGTATTAGACCCAGAGCTCTGAGTGCCGCCTGCCTATCCAACATGATATATTGACACCGCGTAATTTTCTTTGAGCAATCTTACTCACGCAAACTTCAATGGCATGTATCTCTGCTTGAAAAATGGTTGGTACAGATCCGAGCGTTTTATACAACCGTAGTCTGGGTCCATAGACTCCGATGCCTGTTCTGTCACCCATCTTAAACCCATCAGCGTATCGAATCTCTTATTAAGCCAGAATTCTCTGCCGTTTAGGTTCAGCTTAAACGGTATCTCAAAGTTGTGTCTTTTCGGCATGATATCTGATATTGAGTTGACCAGGGAATCATCTGTGACCAGTCAGTATACTTGCGTTGAGGATATTGGTGATGTACAGTCTTATTCTTAAAGTATTGATGTAAGAGGAGGTGGAGGAGATCCTCCATAGCTTCGGCGGGGCAGGTGCATATGACCCCTGCTACTCCTAGACAGGCTGTTCTCTGCACTTTTTGTTCTTTTGTTCTAGTTTTGTCCACCATACGAGAGCCGGTGACTAAGAGTCTTATAATCGCTCATTTTGGACTTCAGGCTCCCGAAGAGTCTTCGAGAGTGCAGTAAAGTGCACTCTTCTTTTTTTATACGATGTGACCAACGCGTAGGGGACAACCCTTTGATGCATTAGCATGGTTTTGGCCGGAAGGGAATTAGGGTAAGGGAAGTGAGGAAACTTGAATGTCTTGTTTTTACATTGCTGCGAGCTAAACAGCAGCCCAGAGAAGGAATGGATTATTTTAATTTCTTAATAAAAACGTGCGGGGAGACCTGGTATCGAACCCAGGACCTATGACATGATGGTCGTGCCGCTCAACGAATTGATCCAGCTCCGTCTGCTGATGTAAACTGGAAATGTAGATCATGAGACATAACCCTTAGATTTCTTCTGGGGTTACGTTAAATTGGCTTATTCCAATAAGTCTACAAAATGATTTAAACCGAACATTTGTTGTATTATTGCTGGCATAAGGTACCGATTTATACGAAATAGTGCCACCAAGGTAGTGTTTGACGAATCCATTTTTTAAAGAGGTCTAGAATAGGTTCGGTGTAGTAAGTGATAACATGTCGGCGTACCAATTCGGAGGTCCCACGTTCGAATTTAAAAGGCCTTGGGGTTTGCAGGGAAAATGCCTTTGGTTTGGAATCCACTTTAAATTGTAGGTTCACTTGAAATCGGTGTCTCAAATCGGGTGCTCCCACCCCATGCCCCACAAGGGGTTTCGGGAACCAGAGAGGACATTTGCATGAAATTGTTTTAAAAACATAACGGCATACATCAATAAATAAAATAAAAAATTAATTGCATTGATATTTGTGCTTTTATTTCAATTTAAACATGACAAGTTCTCATTTGATGACCCTGTTCTCTGTAGATCTATTGGAAAACTACTTTCTATGGTAGACAGAATTATTGAAAGCGCTCTATGTTTCCAAATGCTTTTAAAGTCTGCATAGTATATGCATGTTGAAAGTTGCAGAGTTTCATATGCAATGTCATGCTAAATACCGATATTCAAATTTTGAATCTAAAATTCCTCTTTACTTCAAAATGACAATTTCTTTACGAACTGGATTGAGTAGTTTTGGACTTTTTTTGTTTTGCACAGATTTAATGATGCATCTTATATTTTTCGCCATTTCTGAATGTTTTTAGTAATCTATTCGACGATGCCTTGATAGGTTTTTCTGCTTTTCCAAAGTTACAAAAAGTCACCTCTTTTAATTTTTACCTTTTCCCGAAAGAAAATCAGTGTGCTAGGACTTCTCATACCAGAGTATTTCTCATTTGTTCTTATTCTATCCGGAGTTCACTATAAAAGGGCAACCACTTGCACCATAGTAGCCCAACTCGACTAAATTCTAATACTAGGATACCAACTGCTTTCTTCTACTTATACCAAAATCATTAAAAGGAGCGGTACTCCGGCCAAACCGAATCACAAAGTAATGTATGCCATATTTCCTCCAAAATATCTAGGGCTTCGAATGGAATACCTTCAGATGAATTAGTTTCTGGTATTAAAGAGTCTTGGGCTGAACTGCCCTAAAATTGTTTGTAATTTCTTGCATATGAGTTCGCTTTTTTATCCACTATTTACGCTTATTTGATTGGGCAAGAGCAATAATGTATTTGGATTGGTTTAAACTGGTTGATAAGTGCCTCAATTTGTAAAATTAGCAATGCAGCAAAAACATACAAGACAAATCTATCACAAATAGATTCTGTTTAAAGAAAAGCAATACAGTTTTACTAACTTACAATTGCCAGTCAGAACACGTATCAACATTTTCGCTAATTCTACATTGAATTGAACCAAAAAACATTAGAACATGTAAAGTGTATTCCAACTAGACTTGAAATGAATTAAAAAATGGGTGTATTATGTGAAGATCTTTAAAGATTACATTTTCTGTGCCTCTAAAATGTCTCAAAAACGCTTGCAAAGCTTCATTTACATCTCATACATAAGAAGCTCTGCTATATCGACACCACGTTTGAACCACGTGCTGATCGTTACAACTTCAAGATCCAGACGAATGCTCCAAAAAAAAAAAACTTTGTCGCCCCAAATTTTAATTCAAATCGAAAATCAATTTTCTTTCAACACAGATCAAATGCAATGTTACTCCTGATAGTGCAGTCAAAGTGCAAGTCATTATTTTCGAATTGAAAAAAAAACCTCCTCTGAAACATTTTCCTCGTGACCAGAAGCCCCAATGCCTTGCCTAATCACACTTATCTGGTGCTGCGACTGCGATATTCGATCGCAAATGTATGCGTGCGCCGCGTTTAAGCTTCTCGTAATGAGAAGGGTGTAGATCTCTTGTGACGGAAAGAAATCGGTTCACCGCCTCGTAGGCAATAGACCAAATCCGAAAAAAACTTCCGACAATATCGCCATGCCAATGTACATATTCCTATTACAGAAGATGAAGAATTGATCACTTGGCCAGTGGGCACACAAATCCTACTACCATAGATCATCAGCAGCATCGGATTCAGCTTCATAGCCTATACAGAGCTGCGCACGCAGCTAATTTCGCAGAAAGATCACCCGTCAGACCGTCAGGGGATTATTACGATCGCGTTAACTTTGAATGCAGAGCTTCTCCGCGATCAACATAAAGATCAGCTCAAGATCAAGAAGAATAAAGAATTCTAGATCGGTTTTAAGGTGTGTGCAAGATTCACGATTAGAGAATGTTAGTGAGCGCGATCAGTACGCTACGCTATTCTGCCACCAATAAAGTTAATATCAAATGATCGTGCTCAGCTCAGCCAGGCCACTCTAATGATGATCGCACGCGATTCTGTCCATACACGTACACTATCTGAACACGATGCCTTTTTACCATCCAAATTCGAATCTGAATGACTGTGACGGCTAGTGGGCTAGGGAACTACACTACATTGCTCTCCTAGTGACTCTTCTACAGTCTACCATACCACCGAAAAGAACACAGCAGAACTGAACAGAGGTAGGAAAATTTTGGCTGCAGAGAAAAATACCAGAGAATGCCGGCCTCGTCGAGTTTTGTGTTTGGCCCATTGGTTTAGTGTTAAAAGTTCCAACAGAGAGCAACGTGCGTTGTGCCTCTCCGTGGCACCGTAAAATTTTTTCTCAAATTTTGTAGTATTACTTTCCAATTTTTTTTTTCGTTTCTCTTTTCGTTTTGATCCGTTCGTTGTTCTTGAAGGAAAAGTGTTTCCCAAAATTTCTCAAAGTTTTTGTCCGGCACAACTGTTAAGTCACCCATCGACCACCTATCGGAAAGTCTTACCCGAACTTCGCACAATTCGCGCAAATTTTGTTTATACCGGAAAACGTGGAAAAATAAACATCAAAACCCAAAAAATTCGCAAAGAGGATTGAAAATTTTTTTAGTTTTCAGCAGTGATTTTTGTGGAAAAACGCGATATCGTGTGTGAGTGCTATTTTTTTTTCTCCCGTAGGAAAGAATTGAAGTTCTATTTTCTTGCACTTGTATAGTAGTAGCCCACTGTAGGCATTTATCGTCGATACGAAAAGTATAGAAAAAAGTCGTAAAAAATCTGTCTTCATTGTGTGACGGCGCTGTCGGTGTATTAATTGTAGATGCCAAGCGAAAGAGCATAGGCAAGAAAAAAAGCTTTTTCTTCATCATCATTGTGGCGATCAGGAGCTTTGAGGTTTTTGGAACTCTCCTCCCCCTACCTCCCACTTTTCACATGTGAGAGTGCGCGCATCATAAACAACTTCAACACAATTCCCAACACCATTTTATCACCAAAAACCAAGTGATTCCAAAAAAAGTTGAGGAAAAATAAAACGAAACACAAAAATTAGCAAAAGTGAATGTTCCAAAAGTTGGCATAATTCAATCAAAGGAAATTTTTCTAACTAAAAAAACGAAAATTTTTTTTTTTAAATTTAGATTTAATCGACGTGTGCTGTACATAAAATCTGCCTTTTGTTAGTGATTTAATTATTTTTTTTTATTAAATAATTTTAACGAAAATCAATTTATTCCCCAGTCCACTGGATGTGGCACTGATAATAATAATTTCAAGTTTAAAACAATTTTTTTAAGAAATTTAAATTATTTTTTTTGAGTTTTAAAATTCTCTTGTTAAACAAGTGACTGTGACTGCTGCTGTTTTGGAAACTAATTTTGGAAACAAAAAGCAAATATAAACAAAACGCAAAATTATTTGGTATAAAAGATGTCGTCGTCAGAATTTGCGGAACTTGAGCTATCCAAGGAGGATCGCGAGCAGATCTTTGATCCTCCCACGACACGAGGTGGAGAAGGTCCTTCGACTTCGGGGGCAGCTGCTATGCCTGGTCCTTCACCAAGGTGATTATTTCCTTTTCTTATACTAATTTATCATAAAATTTTAGTTTCATTTTACGTAAATCTACAAATTATGCTTTTTTCCCTTATTATCATTTCTCTTTTCCAATTTTCCCGCCACATGAAAATCCCCCTCTTCATTTCCATAATTAGATTTTCCGTGTTTGGTTTTTTTTTTTGGTTCTTTTTGAATTAACGGTATGGCAGTAGACATTATTTTGTATAGAGTTCATCTAACTTCACTTTACAGGAGTTCATCAACACCAACTTCATGTTAAACGTGGATTTTTTTTTGTAGTTTCCGCTTTTAGTCTAATATTTTTCTTGGTCAATTTAGAAAACGATAATTTTTTTAAATAATAAATAAATGGCGTGACAGCAGAGCCTATCGATTTTCGGCTAATTTTTCTCCGAATATTATCCAGTTTTTGCTTCTGAAATATTAACGGTCTTATTTGAAATTAATTATTTATGGAATGACGTTCGGAATAATTTCATTTTGGTTATTTGTAGCCTTACCTGCTTAAAACATTAAATTAGGAGGAATGGGTGATTTTACGGCTAGTAAGTGGAGCATGGGAATTTGTTTTCTCTTCGGAGCAATTGAATTGAATTGAAAGTGAAATTGTATTTTGTGGCTTGTTTTAAGTCAATTGTTGGGTTATTGTTTTTATTAAATAGAAATTTGGTATGTTTTTGTGTAAATAACTGTTGCTCTAAAGTTTTAGATTAAAGGGACTTAAATTATCGGTCGAAATTTATTGCGTAAAATGCGTTATAAGTCCGACATGAGATGTTCAACATAATTTTTTCTTAATCAACTTTCTTCAACTGACAGCTGTCATTTGCTTTGTTGTCTAAAATTAAATTAATTTCTGGCGCTTCATTGTCCACGTTTTACAGTGTTTTTTGACCAATGCATGTATTGAACATAAAAATTATTTTGCGAGTATAAAATAAAAGAAAAATTACCGAATTTCTGCTCGCTAAGTGTGGATTTTAAAATTTCTTTTTAAAGATATTTCTGTGCCGTACGTATGCCCAGACAAATATTACAACAGAGATGTTTTGCCAATAAAAAATCTTTTTCTACAAAAGATTTTATCTATTAAAAACTTAATTAATAATTCCTTTTGGACAAAATTTGTAATCATATCCGTTTTTATTTAATACCCTTTCAACTTTTACAAATCGAATATAGTAAAATTGTTTCTTAGTTCTGTTAGATATTTCAAGAATTCCGCAAGGTTCTATTAATGGTCCGAACCTATTTCTTTTATTAAAATGAAAGAGATGTTTTATAAATGCTATTCTCACAAGCGGTTAAAAGAACAAGAGGTACTGAATGCGTTATAATTGTTATAAAATTTTATATTTTTTATTCAAAATAAGTCTTAAACTTGTCCTAGCATAATAAATTTACTCGTATTTCGTCGCCTGGCAAACTTTACTACACAATGGTGTATTACGTGACACTGAGACAAACAAATGATACCAACGATTGCATAATGACTTTATTTCAAATATCATCGATGCAGGGTTCTCTTAAATAACTTAATATTTAAGTTTTATTCTTTAATGTTTTTCTTATTTGAAAAAGTGCAGTGTTAGCTTTCATTTTCCTTGCCAAGGTTATCCCATTGCATCATAGGGCATTCTCTGGGCTTTGACAACATCGTTAAAAAGGGGTTATATGATTTGAAAATTTCCGTTTCAAAAATTGATTCCTTAAAAGAAGAACATTGTTGGTAGTTGCTGCAGGACGTAATTGTTGAATCTCAGTCTTGTAAGTGTAGCACAGACAGCAAGATAATCGCAACATAAAGTACACAATCGTCGATTGCAGGACAATCGTTGCAACTTAAGCATTGATTGTGGCAATTTATATGGCACGGCCACGCAATCGTAGCTTAGATCTTTCTGGTCGAGGTGACAAAGGAATGAAACATGCCCTCAAATATACATGTAATAAACATAAAACTTAAAAATCATTACTACAACTAAACTAGACGGTACAATCGTTGCATCACAGAATACACGACAATTTAAAGTTATATAACAAACAAACGAATGGATTGTTGCAATTTAGATAACACGGCTTTGTCATTTAAAAGAAAGATTGGTGTAACTTAGATGAAAATCTTGCAACTTAGATGAGAGTCTTTACAGCTAAGGCAATCATTGGAAATTAAAAGGCACGATCGTGGCAACTTCGAGGATACAATAATTTTAAGCTAAATAATGATCGTTCTTACTTAGGCGTGGATTGCTGCAATCGTTGCGATCTAGATGGTGATCATTGTAACTTAGACGACACGATTGTTATAACTTAGAGGACACGATTGTTGCAACTTATATTACGTGATTGTTACAAGTATTGCTACTTATATGACGATCGTTAGAATTTAGTCAACAATTGTTGCAGCTAAGAATATCAGAACGGAACTTTGCAGTAAAACATTTAGACATTTGACATTTGTTTCTCAGATAATGCCTATGAGAACTAAGCACGCTCTGTGTTCCTTACTATATTGGGCAAGTACCACTAGTAAATCAAATAAACTCTCTCACTCCTCGTAGAGAATCGGGCGGGAGAAGAACTTCACGCGAGTCAAGACAACGATTGTAAGTGGACCTAAAATTTAAAGTGCATTTCGAACCATTCACATTTACTCTACAACCCCCACGGCCTTTTTATCCCAATCTGGTGTCAGCAGAAAACAACCATTGGTCGCCGGCAGCGGGATTCGAACCTGGGACCTCCGAATCGGTAAGCCGACACGTTATCACTTAACTTCACCGACGACTCCCTAGATGGCAATACAATTTTCTTTTCAAATTTAGTTGGCAGACCAACTATACAAATGTATTGCATTAAGATCGTGAGGCTCATTGCGCTCATGGAATCCTATGCAGAGGTTCAGAAAGCCTGTAGAAATGTTTTAATTTGACAAACTCCGTCCTTGTGTATACCGGCTTCGTTTTCAGCTAAAAGGCATCTATTCAAAATTTATATCTATTGTTGGTTCTGACAAAATGTCTTACCAGATTCCTTACAATCGCAAATTATTTTGCGCTTACAAGGCCGAATATGTTAACCAAGCTCATCACGCTTATGGGATCCATTAAACTTATAAGGTTAGTGATGTTTGCGGTGTCATCTCCTTTAAGAGCGCAATCAATCTAAGTGGATATATTATGGTGACACATATAGGATATAACAAAAGGTTCATGATTGGCCCAGGCTTGTGACGATTCTTCTAAACCCTGGCCCAATGTTAGCAGCGAAGCATGGCCCAAGCCTGGGAAAATATATCGTGCCAACCCTGGCCTATACTAAATCTTACCCAGGGCTGACATTGAAACTTGGTCCAAGGGTAATACTGAAACTACGCCAAATGCTGTTGAAAGTATGGCCAAAATCTGATATAGATACCTGACCTAGCCTGCCCTGATCACAGATTTAAACAATAATTAACTCAAAAAGAGGACCAGTAAAGGATTGACTGTAATTTGAAAATATTCTACGACTTTTCATAGAGACGTCAACTGATTGTACATTTAGTTTTAATACGCTCCAAAAATATACAACGAAGCAAAGAAAAAAACTACGCGCCCTCGTATGTCAAGAGCATGTAACACACAACAACAACAGAACGATTTTTTTTTACTTTAAGAATACTTTTTGTGGGGCAAACAATAGAACGCCAGAGATTAGTAAAGCTTGGCTTTTGCGCCTTGGCTCCGGCTTGAGCATAGACTAGAAAAACCCTGGATCGGCATTCATGGCTCAGCTAATGCTTGGCCAGAAACTAACACACGCTAACACACTGGTATGATTTTTAAGCCCTGGTTAAGGCTTGGGACACCTAGGGAATCCAACGCTTGGTACATCAGCATTCGGGTACGCTTGACCCTGTTATCAAGCATGATCCTATATGTGGAAGAACGTTTTTCCTTCAAAATAATCAAAATCTTTACGCTCACAAAGTCAATAAAGTAAGCCTTGACGATTGCAGCTGGTTCGTTGACCGATTAATATGTCTGCCTTACGTGCATGGTGAGGGTACATAGTCCGTATAGTCATTTCTGGTATCAGGTTTTGTTCCCAATTGCAATTGGAAGATAGATAACTTTAATTACATATTCTGTTCCCCGTATTCTTCAACGAAATATTAAGCTTCGGTGTAAGAAGCGAACTTATTAAATCATTTCCCACCCTACTGACTACTATACCTTATAATAGTTACCCGTTGTATCTGGTGATCGTACAGCTAATCTAAAAATCATTGCTACCAAACAAAAATTCAAATCTCAACTGTAAATCAGTGTCTTTATGTATCTTCTACTCTGGATTTCTTCGAATGAACCGATAGACAACATATATTTAAGGTACAGAAAATGTATAAAGGGAATTCAACGCAACCTAGCAATCAATAACAACCTGATGGTGTTTGATTAGCATTGGGCTACTGCAATCGTTGTCTTAAATCGGGTGAAGTTCTTCTTCCGCGCCATACCCCACAAGAGGTTACTGGAACTAGAGAGAGATAGAAACGACACCAAAGACAATGAAAGGACTGAAAGCCTTCAAAGACTCATTTCTGTGCCCGACTTACTATTTTAAGCTAAAAAGCTATGAAAAAAGTAGTTTGCCCTTTAAAATAATAAGGTTGAATGTTGAAGATTCACAGTTTTCCAACTTCTTACAACTGCTCTTTTAGAAGTTCTCAGTAAATCTTCTTTTAGAGGGATAGTTCACCTCAAAGAAGTACTCTAGTCACCAGTCAAGCTAGTCATCAGTTCCCTTTGGTTGCTTTAACCTCTTGTGGGGCATACGGCGTCTACTATCATATATAGACTCTCCACCGGTTGCGGTTTTGCGCCAACTCCTTCAGTTGTTGCCATGATTTGTTGAGCTGGGTAGGTTCATTCTCTACGGATCTTCATGTGTTGCGCCTTTGCTCTATTCGGCGTCTCCCTTTGGTCCACAGCGGGTTCCAATCTAGAGCCTGTTGTCTCCTTTCTCAGAGTGTGGACTATTCATTGCCATTTCCGCCTTCGAACACTGATATCTACCCCATCTTCGCCTGTAGACTGTATAGGTCTTCATTGGTAATGACATCTGGCCAATTATTATTAAGGATGCATCGATGCGTAACATCTCAGCAAGAGTATAAAGTGCAACTCAGGCCTCCTCGATGCTCCGCCATCTGCTGTAACTATTCGAGATAACAAAATGTATCCACTTCTTCTATTTCCTACTCTTCGAGATAAAATTCATTTTGTCTCCTGCTCTGCGAAATGTTCTACTCAGCGCTTCGGACATTTGAGCTACATGACTTGTTTGTTGGATAGAAGACATACATCGTCGGTATAGTCCAGGTGCGTAAGGTGGTTAAAAAGTGTCCATCTAATCCTTTGCGATGGATGGTTATTGAGGGCGTTGCACAATATGTCATTAATGCCAATCACGAGGTGACATTATGCATCCTAGTCTCACTCCGTTGAACACTTGGGAGGGCTCTGACAGCTTTAATTTTGATGGCGATATCTCTCGCCCTTGCCGACAACGCTACGATAAAAAAAATCGCTGTTTTTTAATAGCATAGCACATTTCTTTGAAGTTGTCGATTCCATCTCGGCTTTTTTGGTCATCTGCTAGAAGTAAGGTTTTAGACAGCATATAAGGAAATGTAATCATAAAATACTAATGTTTGCGACCAATAATGCGGCTTCCAAGCTATGTATGCATTCGAATCTTGTTGGCTTTACTTCCAGCTGAGAAATTTGGTAAGGCCTTTCGGGAGAGGATATGTTGCCTGACTGCAATAAACTCATGTTGTCTGTAATGTATATATCGTGGGTCGCATATGACAGTTTCGCATACTTTTCAGAAGAGCATTTTTAGAATTTTTGTAGCATATTTTTAAGATATGCTACTCCTGTTTTTTAAAGTATTAAGCAACAAGTAGCGCTACTTCAAATATGGGCCTTACTTATTTTCGATGATATTTTAGATACGCCTGTATGTCAGATGATCCTTGATATGGCAATGCTAACTACTCCGCCCGTGAAAGCTTTACATCATGCATGGTTTTATTTTAATTTCAATATTTAATAAACTTACAAATGTCTGTAAATGGCTGAAAATCATTGTCCTGCAACTTATCTAAACTGCCCCCTGGAAATGACTCTCGACTTGCAGCCAAAAATTCAATTCAAACCCAAACAACATTAAAGCATCAAACAAAATCCAACCGAACTGCATTCTCCTGTTTCAATCCTGTTTCGACGTTTATCGCCCTCAAAACAGATATTTTCTGATTGTTTCCTTCATCCCAGGAATTTTAATGTTATTTTTCTCTTGTTCTTCTGTTTCTGGTCTTCTCAACACAGTCCACCAACCATTCTAAACCAAATTCCAATCCAATCCCAAGTCTTGTGATGCTTTGCTTTAGTCCATTCTTCCTCTTCTTCTTCTTATTCTGTTTTTTTTCTACTCTGCGTGCTCAATTTAGTGAGCCTTCCAGGAAATGAATTTCATTCATTTTGCCGCCACAAACGATAATATGAGCCTCAGGGTCTGAGAAATACCGTCTCAGGTCAAGCCTGAGATAAGAACAGCTAAAAACGGAGGCAAAACAAACCAAAAAGTATCAACGAAAAAAAAAATAAAGAAAAAAAAATGAAAATAAAAGACGTACTTTTAAAGACATAAACGGTACAAAATGTTAAATGAGACCAAAATTTGGAGAGCTCCTTGGTCTAGTTGCTTCCCTTTGCTTTGGCTTTCTAGTTTCCCAGGCATATTGGTCTGGGCACACCAGGCACAGGAGGCACACAACACGCCAACAACTTCAGGTAAAGCGGCAAAGAATACAACACTCTGGGACTCTGAATTTTCTTTTGGGGATTCAACTCAAGGTGTGCGCCGTTTTGTAAATTATTGAAATAGTGACAGCAACAGCGGCTAGTGGCTGTCCCAAGGTATTTTCTGTCGATTAAAAGAGGATCACGTACACGTACATAATAAAAAAAAGGCCAAGGAAAGGTTGATTTTACTAAACCCCGGAGTTGGTTCGGTTTTATTTTTTGGTTTTGTTTATGCGAATATTGTTAGCTTCAGAGTTTTTACTAATGGAAAAAAATATTTCTCAATGATTTTAACTAAACAGCTAAATGGCCCATCTATTACAAAATTAGGGATTACCATATACGGTCTTTGTCAACTGTAATAGATAAATATGGTATGCATGACATGCGAAAGATTGCCTGCTACCAAATTTGCGGATAGGAAAACATAAGTAGCGGACTCCGAGTGTAATGGCGGGCTTCTGCTCTGTCAAAATTTAATGTCGTTCTTGATGCAAATACCATTAGTTCAAAACAAAAATTTAGCAAAAATGATGTTTCTATAGGATCCAGGACAGTTGGGGGCCGTTAAAGTATTACGCAACGCAGTTTTTGAAAATTTCTGACCCCCCCCTCCCTTCTTAACGTTACGTAACACTCAGATGATTATTTTTACTAAAAATGTCAATAATGTTGCGCAAAATACTCGAATAAGAAGTAATGTAAATTAAACGAACTTTCAGCCCACTTTTTCCCAAATGTGTGTGCGTGAAATTCTTAAGTGCATGGCTTGTAGTTTAGGTGGTTTTGCTTGACCGCAACTCTCTGGGCTCTTAAAATCCAAACTATGGACGCGTGGTACACGGCTTATTGTGGTTATTTGCCATATATATACTTCTGTATACTCAGTGACGCGACTCTTTTCGTATTTAAAAAAATATGTGTAGTGTAGATATACCATATAAACTCAGCCGTGAGGCAAGAGTTAAGTCTTTCAATTTCAACAAAAACTTAATGTTTCGTAACGCGTTGCTTGACCCCTCCCTCCCCTTATAACGCACATTACGTTTTACAAGACCCCCGTCCCCACTTATTGCGTTACGTAATACTTGAAGGGCCTCCTTGTCAGTTATTTCAATTTTAACAGTTTTTCCATTTACAGGACTGTTTTGCGATATTAAAAATAACTTCTTAAGTTTGAGTTTGACAGCTTGCAGTATTCCAAAAACTTACTATTTCGGGGTTCTAACTTTAGCTTAACAGCTTGCAGTAGTCCTAAAACTGTTCTTCTTTGAGAGTGCTAAGATTGGCCTAAAATAGACATCTATCCATTCACCGATTTGGTAAGAGATGTTCGTTTTTCTATCGATCTTATAAGATATGTATTCCAGTACTACAAAGGGCACATCACATTCATCAGTCGTTTATTTTCCATTACAATTGTCATGGAAGGAACCTATTTCAGTATACGCAAAATGAGACCAACTTACATGTTTAGACTAATATTATATGGGGATTGGTCTAACTTCGTGGCTTACAATCAGCAAAAATCAGCACATTCTAAAAGTTGTGCTGGAGATGGAGCTGGTGCAATTGGTCGACACAACCACCACGCCATAGGTCCGGGGTTCGAGACTCGGTCTTCCCATGGGTTTTTAAAATAGAATTTAAAAAATCCATTCCGTCTCTGGGCTTTTGTCTAGTTCGCAGCAACAGCCTAACCTAATTCCCTTTCAGCCAAAGCCGTGCTCACGCATCATCAAAGGGTTGTCCCCTAGGCTTTGGCCACATCCTATAAAAAAAAGTAGCGATGGAGTTTTAATATTCACTAAATAAAGCACGAGTGTATGATAATCGGTCTAAGCTGTTGAATTGGTCATTGGGGAATAAATCGATATAGGGGATCTTAAAGGACGTCTTAACGAATTTTATTTATACTACCCCGACTCTCCATCTGGACCGATTTTGGGCTTTCAACTGCGGGCACGATTTGTTGATCTGGGTACCTTCCCTCTTTACGAATCACCTCCATGTGGTGTGCGGTCGTCCAATTCAGTGACTTCCTTGGGTCACGTGCGGGTTTCAATCTAGAGCCTGTTGCGCCATGTTGTTTGGATCTTTTCTATTGCCACTTGTGTATACGAATACTAGTGTTTATCCTGTTTTATCATTGTTGAATGACAAGTTTTCTGCAGTGCATTGCGTCTTAACCCTTTTACTTAGAAACCTTTTTTGACTTGAAATATCAACAATTCGAAGCAATATAAGAAAGAGGCATTAACTTCTTACGAATTTTTGTTGTAACCTATTTGTGTCGAAACCCTCCACTTGACAGTTGCGTGCAATTTCGTGCAGAGTGCAAAGGGTTAATATTCATTAAACTGGCCACCACTTAGCATGGTGCACGACATTTTCTGGATCTATCTTCGCATGGTCATGTTATTCACCAATTAAGGCACTAATCTAATAATTTAGACCAATATGAAAATGGGATTGGTCTGCTACATTTGCTGGAGTAGCGACTTTTCGTGATTCCTACGAAGAATGTCTTACTTTTTTTTGTACAAATACAGGTGTATATTTTTTTATGTCCAATTCGTTCCAAAGAAAATCTGATTCAACCAATTGAGAGGTTGTTTCGCAAATATCCGTTCATGAAAGCTTGCAGTTTTGTTATTACGGTAAGTAAAGCGAAACATTCCGTGTATCAATGCCAGCGTGAACGCCAGTTTGGATTATACGTATCTGCTGACTTCCTAAACAAATTGTTTTATTTTTTCGAGTCTTATCAGCATTGCTTTTCAGCTTGCAGCCCGACTTCCCCATGCGAAAAGTATGGCCGTTTAAGCTACATTACTGAGCTTCTAAGGTATTAGGTGTATATGTTCAAATGGCTTATATCTAATAGCCCTTCTAAAGTTTAATTGTAGTCCTTAAAAAGTCCTTAAAAGTTATCTATCTATTCCATCCCTATATGAAGGTTTGCTTCTCAAAAGAGATGTTAACTTCTCACTCTTATAACTTTTTGATGAAGTGCAGAGTAACTTTTGGTACATTTACCATTCGTTAGTGGAGTAAGTCATAACGTGTCGGCCTTCCAACCCGGAGGTCTCAGTTTCGAATCCCAGCTGCGGAATTGCAGAGTAATATCGATGGTTCGGATTCTACCTTAAATTGTGGGTCCACTTGAGTCAAAACAAGCAAAGTTATAAAAAGAGAACATGAAAAAGCAGTATTAGTCCAATTTTCACACGAATCATTATGGAATGAGTTTAACTGGTCACCAAACTTCTTTTGAGCTTCCTTTGGATACCTGTTACGAGTGACGATTTATGTTAAAACCGACTTGATAGTCGTGATGGATGGAATCCTTTTGCTATTTACAAACAGTGAGCTGCAGTTTTACTAATGAAACTGCATAAAAATTGACACGTCCATACATTTTTGTCGTTAAACATAACAAAGTTTGCCAAAATATATAAGGCCCGGCGTCAAAATGAAGATATGGTTTCGTTTGAATTTGGTTGGCGAAGACATGATTAATCGCATTTCGTTTGAAGGCACGAGTGTGTCTGCAGAGTGGTATAGTACTGCGGTATTAGGAAGGTTTTGGTCGACCAGTTTAGACTAATGATAATTTGATGAATTGTTGGCTTAGCCGATTAAAATTCAAATTTTACCACTAATTGTTATAAAAAGTCTCAAGGAACCTTTAGTTTACGTAAAAGATCCCAAGATCTAAAGGGGTTTTTGTCTTTTTTACATAATAGGACAAAATACTTTATTCTGACGAATGCACTTGACAAGCGTCCAGATAATAAGTTTCCGATCCCCTTACTACTCGCGATCAACATCCAAATTTATCCCTGATTACCGACTCGTTGAAAACATTTGAATTGAAAGATTGACCGAAACAGATTACATTAGATTCTCGCCATCCAAACAAATTCAGAACAAATTTTTTCCCATGTGCCATGTGACCTCCTTATTTGGAGCGGATCATAAATTTATTCAGCTAATTTCGCTGTCAATCAAAGGGCATCGCCCAACTAATTTGCATTACATAATCAATGGGAAATGATAACAAAAGGACATTCAACAATAACTACAACAAGATCAGCAGCAGAAGTAAGTAAGCTACACGAAAAGCGAGCGAAACATCTCTTCTATTGTAGGGGGCAATGTCCATGTACTATATACGTTGGCACTAGGGAATTTTGGAAAAGAACAGGTTTTTTATCGCGCACTCACTACCTGAGAACCTCTTTGCTTTGCCTTGTTAAACTTATTAAAATGAAATAAAAATCGAGATCTCTGCAAACATGTTGCAAACAATATCAAAATTACGAGCTAGAGTAGTAACAAAAGTAGCAAAAATCTTGTCATGCCATTACGGGTGAAGGACGACGAGGGGGGTATAGATAGGCAAAGCAATTGCCTCTGGCCCTTTACCTTTATTATTTATACTCACAGTTAGCTCGTGTCCAAACACGGACCTTTGCCGTACATGATGCACAATTATACGGCGCGCATGACATAAAACTGACAGGCGGTGACATACCAAGAAAAAAAAACTGTCGAAAGCAAGAAAACATGAAATTTCGGCAAAACAACACTAGTCCTGTCGCAAGAATATGTGCAGCAATGCAAAGTAATTTGTGTCAAATTTATTTGGCATCGTCGCATTATACGATGGGAAGTGTGTGAACTCGACCTAAAAATAAAATCTGACATAACCTCACTTTTCGTCGTTTAGTCGTTGCGCGAGTATTTGTCGTCGTCGATTATGTCACTTCCTTAGCGTTCCTGGAGGATGCTGCTTGTATGGAATGTCGCCCAACCAGCGACAGAAGGATGAAAATATTCGGCTGGCGCTCTATGTAACATATTCCCTCAATTTTACCAAAAGCTTTTGGATTTTCTCATCAAATACAAATTGTGATGCGGAGCATCATATCCTTCCTGTTCCAGGTCTTCTTCCCCCGTTCCCATCGTTTTGCTCTAAATATCACTCCCAGGTATAAAATTCTAATCGAATGGTGTGTTTATGATTTATGTGGTGCAGGCAGGGAGGCAGGCATAACAAGGCAAGGCAGGCAGGAAAGGTGTCTCCGAGTGTCTTCGTTTTGCCAGAGCAAGGTCCTAAGCAATTGCACACACAAAACCCCTTAAGGGATTATGGTTACGTCTTAAGAAAAAGGCTAGACCAAAAAAAATCGAAATGAAACGAAATATTCGAGGGGGTAACGGAGCCCGGCACGTTACCAAACAGCCAAAGGAATGACAAGCAAGCATAAGGATAAGGAGGACAGGGCACGCCGGAACCACACACATGTCTTTGCCCGTGAACGCTTGCTGTTGTTGTTGTTGTTGCTGCTGCTGCTGCTGCTTTTGCCTTTGCCTGGGCTAAAGAGGTCCTTTTTTTGGGTTTCTCTCTTCCGATTCTTTTATGAATTGGCCTTTATCCCTGCTTTCAGTCCCATTTTAGGAACTAGAAATATACGCGTACCGGTACCCCTTGCACATGTTCGCCGGTGCGCTCCTTCTAATCCCCGAAATTTTTATTTCCATGAACATTTCCATACACTGATACACAGTGGATTACAAAATTTAATCGCCAGAAATAGTTTTTTTTACATTTCTACTATTTTTTTATATTTCCTTATGCAGTTGAAAGACTATGTAATGATTCGAACAATTAATTAAATGTAGAAGGAAGGCACCAATCAATCTAACTTCTATAATAATTATTCAACATTGTCATGGCAAGTACACTATTGAATTGCTAGCTTTATTCTCTGCCTAAAAGACGTCTTTCTACTTGAAAATTAAGTACAGGTGCAATTTTCCTACCACAGCAGGAAAACGTATTGAAACCCCATTCCATACACTTTAAATACCGTTGGAATTTAGTTCTCTTTCAAATTTATTATCCTGTAAAATCACTGCTCCAGATTTTCTGGTGTCTTTCTTGAAATTCTATTGTGTGCACTTTAGCGTTCTTATGAAACCTTTTTTAGGTTAAATCCCACGTTGTTGCATTTTGCTGGCAAATTTCATTGTAATGCCTCGTAATAAGAATTTGAGCTCTTGAGATAAAGGGATTCTTATAAACGCTCATATGTTTTTATGGCAAATAATTTCACGAGATGTTTGTCTAAGATCTTGGTCGTAGGTTCGAGTCCTGTCGGCAGCAATCCACGTTTGCTTTTCCATGTCAATATAACTCTAGAAAAACCATTGCAGGATGAAGTTCTTCTCCTGGCACTTACCCTACATATGGTTACAGATGTTTCTCTACATCTTTCTATGTTCAGTAGAAAAACAACTATGGAGGGTATCTTGATGAAAAACAATTACGTTATTTCTATACCACCGACCCTAAGTAACTATTCCAAATTAAGCACATACGAAAGTTGTGTTTACACTAAAGATTTTTCTGAAATTCGCTAAAAAGATAAAATGCTAAACAGTGTAAAGACTGTTCGACAGAGCTCTCTGCTTTTTAGATCAAATCGAAAATGAAATCGAAAATGTTTTCTAATTTTCGACACTAACCTTAAGCAGAGAAAAATCTGTGATTGTAGTATAAACACCTTTACGCCCGAAAATTCGTTGACGTCCTATGCCCTACAAGGGGTTAACGAACCCAGAGAGAACAAAAATTCACACAAATGCAGAGGCAGGCAACATTTACAAAAGTCTTTGGTGGGGATGCGTAAACGTACTGCGTGTCTTCCGAAGAGACCGTGGCTCGGAATGACTGTCACAATATTTTTTTTTTAGATCGGTGCGATTTCTCCTTAGCAGGAAGCTTATCAGCCGCCTCATTCCCTGTATTCCACTAGATACGACTAGAGATCTAGCAGAGAGCTACCCTGTGTATTGCTTCTAAGTTCCTTATTACGTTTAAGTCCAGCGCCTTTATTGCCGCTTAGCTTTCGATATAAATTGCTATGTTGCTACCATTAGGTAGATTTGGGAGTGCTAGTAATAGACTTGTCGCTCTTTCTATGACCAAGATCTCATTATCTTTTATGTTTAGGCAATCTAAGTACAATTCAGCTCTAATTCCGTCCCCCACTTTGGTTCCATCGGTGAAGGACGCTATATTCACCATGATGACATCACCATCCTCGCTCTCTTCTTTCTAAAGCTCCGTGTGGTCAGTGTTCTCTTGCAGACAGCCTCCATAATAGATCCTTAGTATACTGATATGGGCATAGTCAGAATTTTTCAGTTTTATAGCGCTGCATGGACACAATGATGGTCGTCAAGTGGTGAAAGGTGGAGCATGGTCTCCAATGCTACGGTTGGCGTTGTGATCATTACTCCGCAGGTGCCCGGACAGACAGCTCTTTGAATTTTGGGTAACTTCTTAAGGATATTAAGCTTTAATTCCTAAGACTCCTTAGCAGAAAAGTAGTTTGTGTAATGACTGTTGATATAAATACATATGTCGCTACCAGAAGATAAATTTGGACGTGTCTCGCCGTATGATTGCAGGTAAATACTCAGCAAAAGATTAAATCCATATCTTAAGTAGATAGTAACACTTGACACTGGAGGTTAGTGAAAGTTGTTGCTCATTTAGTTGAGATAGGATAAAGTTCAACAAATATTTATTATGAAAAGCGGAAGAACAAAGATTGTGGGCTCTGTGTGAGTCCTGATAAGATGTTACACATCTGCTATCCCTATTGCGAGCATTCTTCAGAGAGCGCCTCTCTTATCTTTCTTGTTTCCGTAACCTCTTGTGTATGTAAAATGCGAGAGCTTAAGCCCCATTTCTTGCTAAACATTTTCTTGAAGGCATAGAACGCTACCGACCCAGTTAAGTTTGAAGTTAAGTTAGACACCTAAGTGCTTGAGCTGGTTGGTTGGTATCAAATTATTCCCACCCGATTTGAGATACCATGATGTCATTAACTACTAGGAGCCAGAGTAATGGTGACAAAACTCCTCCTTGCGAAGTTCCTATGCATAAAGCTCCATCAACTTCGAAATTGCTCGATTTTTTATGAATCTTTGCGTCAATCCTGCAGTAAACGAGGTGATCGGCACCGCAAGATTTTAAAGCGTTCTGCTTCAGTCTTGACATAATACCCCCTTCAATGTCGAGAAATATAGTTTTCACCAATTTCTTTTTTTTACATGTGTGCTGGGCGTTACATGTCCCTATGAGCAGAGTACGCACGCGCAGGGACAAATCAAGAAGTATTTCCAGCGTTTTTAAAGGTTAATTGGTCTAAAGTTTCCACGGATTATGTGTCTGTTTCTACCTGCCTAGAGGATTAAAATCATTGATCTGTCTCCAATAAAGAGAGAAATAGGAGTAGAGTAGGCAGCTTCTAAATATCAATAGAGCTAGTACTATTCAGGTTTGGGACATGTCCTTATACCTCAACTGCCGAGTTCTTGGGAAAGTTCGTGCTCATAAGCAGTTCTAGCGTTTCCTCTACCAATGGATAAAGTTCAGAGGATGGCAACATTGCTGATAACAGGTGCCCTTAGAACCACACCTTGTAAAGCCCTGAACACTATTCTCCACCTTATACCGTTGGATCTCTTTGGTAAGCAAACGGCATCCTCACTCCAAAATCTTGGACAGAAGAACTGCCAGCAATATCGACTATACCCCGTCAAAGCCTTTCTTTGAGACTAAATTCGGCTCCTTCTTTCCTACCAGATCGGAATGGGAGGAGGGTCATCCCCAATGGGGGGAGTAAGTGCAGCTTCACACTGACGGCTCCAAATAAGAAAGCAAAGTGGGTGGAGGTATCTTCTCGGAACATTTGGACCTCGATATCTCATTCCGCTTATCTGACTACTGCAGCGTGTTCCAAGCGGAAATCGTGGCTACAAAGGTAGCCGCGGACCGCCTGAATCATCTAATGCTACCTACAGACAGTATATGTATTTTCACAGATAGTCAGGCCGCTATTAAATCCCTCACGGGAGTATACACCACCTCCAAAACGGTTATAACATGTCGCTCAGCACTAAATGACATAGTTGAGCATCTGAAAGTACGGCTCATCTGGCTGCCTGGACATAGTGATATTCCGGGCAATTGCAGAGCCGACAAACTGGCGAGAATCGGCACCACTCATCCTGATTCGGACATTAACCAACCGCTGGCCACATGCAAACTGGAACTCTTACAAGAGTCTCTCAGGATTACAAACATTAATTGGCAGGAGGAACACTTCTGCTTGATTACCCGACAGCTATGGCCAAAGCTTGACCCTAAACGTTCAAGAGAGCTCATCCTACTCGGACGCAAAACAATTACAGTACCGTAGCCGTTATCACGGGCCACTGCCTCATAGGTAGACACGCCTATAGACTGGGCGTGCCTTCAAACGACTTCTGTAGGAGGTGCCATGACGAAGGGGAAACCATACTTCACCTCCTCGGTAACTGCCCGGCCCTAGCCAACCGTAGGAACCGGTTTTTGGGCTCCCCCTTCTTCGAAGAGCTAACCGAATTAGGCTCCACTGATGTCCGAGAGCTAGCTCGATTTATTAGGAGTTCAAAATGGTTCCCGACGACGAGTTAAGGCTGAACACCCTCCCTAGCCCAGTCAAATTTATTTTGACATCCCGTGAACTGGTTCAACTGGAGACAAGGAACTGGCTCGGTGCACAGGGAGTAACAGGTTCACCCTCTTATTTCTTAGGTATATTTATGGGGTTTGTAAAATTGTTAAAGCCTCAACGTAGTATCACAATGGGCCTCCTTGCCTTCTTAGGCAGCCACTTTAACCTAACCTAATCTATTTTCCTGCTTAAAATAGTTAACTATTTTCACAAGGAAATATAAGAAGCAAAGTATCTGTACATTATCTTGGACAGAAAATTAAGCTGAAAACCGAACACTTAGTAGAGGGTTAAGAAAGCAATGGTATCTCTGTACTCCTGTAAGAGGGCAATCAATTGGTGGGAAAGGGAATTTTCACACTAAGATAATCCACGGGCTCTATGTAGCGTCCATTATGCCAATCCTGCTGTATTGCGTGATCGTCTGGTGGCCATTCCTGCACAAGACCTCGAAACTTAATATTCTGGGGAAGGTTCAGAGATTAGCCTGTGTCTGTAATAGTGGTGAGTATTGCGAACGACGCCCATTGCTGCTCTGAAAATACTTTTTCATTTACTTTCCTTATATAATGATAGACAAGCAGATGGAAACAAGCGCTGCCAATAGACTCGCAGTCACCTCTCAGTGGTCCAATGTCCGTTCAGACAATTCAATTTTAAACTCCTTACCTTATTTCTTTGTCAAGCGATCCCAGTCAAGCAAGGCTGGGAAAGCAATACACTGCCTTTTGTTGAATCCGCCAAGCTTTATACGGGCGGTTCTAAACTGTTGTGCAAGGTGGGGTTGGGGTTTTCTCAGAAAAATGAATATTGCTCTAATCTTTCGCCTTCCAAGCGGAAATAATGGCAATTCATGAAGGAAAAAGATAAGATTGTATCTTGACGGACAGTCAAGCCGCAGTCATATCCCTTCAATCTATGTCAACGATATCAAAAAATGTAAATTGTTGTCGAGTTGCACCATATCCACCTGTGCTGGGTTCAAGTGCTTAGGAATATTCCAGGGAACCGCGTGACAGATGAGCTCGCTAGACATGACCATACATTAGAGATCTTTGGGTAGACCTTCTAGGCCACTGCAAGCTGTTTCTCTACATAGGGGCATTTAAGCGATGGAACCATTGATGAATATTAAGTACTTCAAGCGTCTAATTTAAATGAACTGAACAGGCATAGACGTTGTCATGAGAGTAATCACTGCTCCCTGCCTCTGCGGAAGCTGCGAAATCGCTTCTCGGACCTCCTCTGCTCGCCCGTGTTCTACTTTGGCACGCACGCGTAAGGCCTTTCTGGGTAATTATTTCTTGGATAGTCTCTTTAAACGACTGAACTAAGTGATATCCAGTTTAAATAAGGTACTCCTGGGGCATCACAATGGACTGATTCGAAATCTAAGTGTCCTAACTTCTTGAGCAGAGTTAGTTTAGGTTGGGTCAGAGAAGTGTGCTGCACAGGGATTTCAGCCAGAATTACCTAAACTACTTACAGCGTCTAGTGTTCACATATTTGTATGAGAATCTAGCCCTTTAAAATACTGCTCTTACGATCTATCCTGCTTCTCTAAGGAATCTCAAGATAGATCTGAGCGAGTGCTTTAGAAGGTTTTTAGCCCCGGGAAGAAATAAGAGCCAGTCGCTAGAGCTAAACACTCACAGTGCACAAGACTAGCTATGATCTTTTCTGGAACTTTACAGCTACCGCATACTCGATGTAGACCTTTAATACGTAGTACCAGCTATACCATCACTTCTACTACGATAAACTTTGCCAATAATCGGTGAGAAACCGGTGGATACACGGTGTATTGCAAGCCTGTGTATTCCGGTTTTTAAACCAATGATTGGCCTTCCGTTACATGGAATATTTCTGTGTAGCCAGCATAGATCCACTTTGTGACGTACGGAAGATTCTCTTCGGTTATTTTTGCACTTTAGTATTATCCACTGTATTAGATTATTCCAGCATTAGTGACTGTACACGAACTTTTCCTTTCTAATATGCCTACGATCCATCATCAGTAATCATTGGAACTGCAATCGTAGACTGTAACGTACCCAAGCCAGAGATATCTTCTATAAATTGACACCACCCATTTTATAATATGATTTGTTGCAACCTATTTAGCCCCATACTGTTCTGTTATTGACTACGGACTTTTGGTTGAAATCTCCGCCAACGGTAGACCGTTCGACAGAACATGCAACATCTGTATTTGACCCCAGGAAACTCCATTTTCTCTTCTAATGTAGAATAATGTATGCGGGTCCTCTTGCCGGACAAAAATACGACGTCCTATGTTCTATGCTTCTACGTCCGCTTCTATAGACTTGGAAAATTTCCCCCATGAGGATATTTTTGATTGCTTCGGTTAAAACAAAAATTTTAGGTATGACGCTGAAAGCAAAAGGACGGAGGACAGTACTGAAATGGTCAGCGGGAACCGTGGGCCCCAATCAATCAGATTGAAGTAAACTATGGTGGTAAGGGCCTTAAAATAATTAGTTAGTAAAATGTATAAATCTGGTTAACTGGCAGCTGTACTAATGGGACATGGGATTCCAGGAATTCATCATATTGGTAATAGTGTTGATTGTTGTCTGTCCGTCAGGTCGAGAGAGAGTCTAATCCAATTTGCTTTCTGAATATTTCTATGAACTGTTCAAGAATCAACAATAGATGTAAACATTACATCATGATAGGACGGGAAAGTCCAGTTGTTCACTGCAACGCCATCTTTCTATAGTTCCCGTAACCCCTTGAGAGAAAAAATTCCCCTGATTCGATTGAAATCGGGTTTGAACGTGTGAAAACGTGCGACCAAGTCCAAGACTCTCTCCTATTCATATAAATGTCTCTAAAAATTAACCATCAAGAGAATCGCCTCTTTAGCTGATATGCAAATAATATGAGGTTTTCCTGGCAATTTTGGTATCAAATAAAGGGTATTGTTGAGTAGATTTCAAATATAAAAACCATTTTTAAATATCTTCATTACAATGGGATATATAATAGTCGTTTCCTATTTTTAAGGTTTAGCCAAAGCCTAGGGGACAATCCTATGATGCGTGAGCATGGCTTTGGCCGGAAAGGAATTAGGGTAATGGTAATATGTTGTTTTTGTGCATTACTGCGAGCTAGGCAATAAAATCTTGAAATCTCACGAGGAGACCGAGGCTCAGAATCCTGGAACCATTGCATGAGTGATCGTGCCACTCATCCATCGACGTGCAGCTAACTTTTCAACATTCGATTTCTCCGTAAAGGTGGACGTCTAGTAGCAAATGAAACAGAGAATTATCAACAGTGCTGGAGGTGAAGGTTTCTAATGCTGCAGCATTGTGCCTTGGTAGGCAACTAATTGGACTTAAAATTTGTTAAGTTTACTAATCTTCTCTAAATCAGTCCACCTCACTGCTATAAGAACTTGTTCCGCAAAGCAAGTATATGTGTATCCAGTGGCCAAAGCTTGGATTTAGACTCCATTGCTTCCAAGATATTTTTTGCAGGCATAGAATGCTATAGACGCCTTTCCCGCATATTCATCTATACTTCTCCCCAAAATTAGTTTTAAGCTGAACAGAGCCAAGAACAGGGATTGGTCTTTAGTGCCAAAGTATTGCCGACCAGTGCTTATGGTCTGAAAGACTTTATTGCTTCAATTCTTATTAAGAATACTACTTCCGTCTTTTGAAGGTTAACCGAGCGGATGGGCGATTATTTGCAGATTTTGCCGAAGAATCTTCTGTTGATTTGCTGATGTTGCTTATGAATTTTCCTGAAGCCATACATACATACATACATAAGCCACAACTTTTATCATATTTCATTTTAAAAGGACCAGTATCTAGTAAACTAATAAGAGCGTTAATAGTGGGGACAGTCTACTTTCTTGCAGAGTATCTTTGCGGCACCCTTAAGTCCTTTGCAGTACGGCTTTAATAACTTCGCACTTTCTCAGTTTAGCCTCGGCTTTTCAGCATTAAGACAATCCAATGGCATACGAAGTGGTTAGTGCAATGATATATAAGACCATGAGTGTATTTTTCCCTCAGTCTTGGCATTGTTTAAAGAACCTGTAATGCGAAGGCACATATCCAATTATATTCTCTACTTCTGGACTGGATATAACTTTTGTCTTTCTTCAAGCAGGAGGGGAATATTTGAATAGAAAAGGCGCCTTTTGATTTTTATGACTTTAAGCGCCACAAAATAATGAATCGCTGAGCTTTGTGCAACATCCTAAATAATATTCCATCTCGATGACATGATTATATGGTTTAAAAGTGTTTATAACCCATTCTAGTTTTTAATGAGTAACAATGATTTAACGACTTAATCATTCCTAGGCCTAATAACGCTTTTAGTTCGGGCGTGATGCGAAAAGCACCAGTTATGCCTACAGATGTCATCCTCTGAAACATATCCACCTGCTTCGTCATCATTTAGTATCAAACTGTAGGCCAACAGATAATCGCAGTATAAGGCTAAGATAGTATATATCTAGTGTGCTAAGCGCTCCAAGATGGCCTACCTAAGGACACACACATTTCTGCACGATGCTTTACCATTTTACCCTACGTCCTTTATCTTTCTTATATTGGTAATGGCTTTCGTCTTATTCCCATTAACAGCGATGTGCTGTTCAGGATACCACTCATGGTGGACATGACCTTCCCCCATACAGTCAATTTTGATGTTTTTAAATGTCGTCCACCCTTCTAGTATTGGGTTGACTCATGTTCTTTTTTAAGGCCTTTTTATCCGACTGAAAAGTCAAGGCTTATGTTTCTGGCGTATCTGACTTTGTGAGATATTTATTTACCTGGTAACGTCTAAGCGGCTCAATAAATGTTTTTTCAGTTTTGGAGACGGAGTTGGATCAATACGTTGAGCGGCAAGACCAACATGCCATGGGTCCCGGGTTCGAGACCAGATGACCCCGTGAGCTTTTATTAAGAAATTAAAATAATCCACTCCGTCTCTGGGCTGTTTTCTAGCTCGCAGCAATGCAAAAACAAGACTTAAGTTTCCTCACTTCCCTTACCCTAATTCCCTCCCGGCCAAAACTATGCTAACGCATGAAAGGGTTGTCTCCTAGGATTTGGCCACATCGTATAAAAAAAAATCAAACTAAATCTTATTGAAGGCCGAACTGATTCCATCGATTGTATAGCCTTATTTACACGCGCTGGTTCATTCAGCGTTGTATTCTCCAGAGGGTCCTTCACTATTCTCTCCAGAAAAGATATCAGGCTGACCAGTTTGAAAAAGGTCGCCTATATCTCTATTCCCTTCAACCCTGGTTCGGTAAAAAGACTACTTTGGTTTGTATGGATGTACACCATGTAGGCTAGAAGTCCTGCAAGGCACAAATCCGGCCTCAATCTGAATTCATTTAAACCATAGCTTCCTGGAAAATGTTCTTCCAGCCGGCTGCTGTAAGACTTCCTGCTGATTTTCGGAATAATATCCATGTCCGAACAGAATTTGCAGTGCCACTTCTTTTACGTCGTTGAAGAGCCTTCTTATTTCCTTATAAGGTACCGATGATTATATTATATTAAAACATCACAGGAGGTTATGGTCCGTCCTCGTTAATAAACGCCAAGGAGCACCGCTTCTAGCAGGGGAACATTAGACTGGCTATCCACTTTACAGTATGGAACAATTTTTTTCACGTTTGTTTTCCGGAGTCCCTAAGCCAAGAAAATTAACATTCCTTTGGGGACGGAGTTGGTTCGATGGTTGAGTGGCAAGGCCACCACGGCACGGATGCAGGTTTAAATCTCGGCCTCTTGCTTATTGCCTTTCTATTTGGATGTTGGCGGCTGACGCGGTTGCTACATCAAGTCAGTGTTCAGTAATAGAGTTTCTCAGAAAGAGCTTTGATAGGAGTATGAATTGCTCTGACGTGGGATCTAAACTAAACCGGAAGCCGCACAACATACCGCAAAGGCTGGCTACAAGTTATAGATTTATCGTAATAGATTTCTCTATTAAGTCATTAAAATGGAATTTTTGTTGCTTACAGCAACTCAGACTTGTATCCCATTACTTCGACGCTTCCTGTGCGCTACTTCGGATTTCTTCTAGATCGTCGAGGTTTGGTTGGTTGGTTAGTTAGTCGAGCTGCTTGCTACTGGGGGCAGCAATTCCACTCAGAGGCCAATTAGGCCAATTGTGAATCCCCTTTAAATAAAACCAATATGGTTGGACTTAAAACCACCCAGATCTCTGTAAAAACCTATTGAAATCCGCTAGGTCGTCCAAGTTATCGAAGAACCATACTCCCAGACAAGCAAGTCGTCGTTCTTGTAGAGCTGGACATTCGCAGAGCAGGTGCTCTATGGATTCAGTTTCTTCTTCATCTCTACAGCTTCTACAAAATTCATTCAATGGCACGTCGAGTCTAGCGGTCATGACTCCAATTGGGCAATGGCCAGTGAGGACACCGACGAGTAATCGAGTGCGTCTTCTGTCGAAGGATAAAAGGTTTGAAGTTCTTTTAAAGTTAATCTTCAGCCATAGACTACGTGTTGTGAGACAGTAAATAATATTTTCCCACCGTTCCAAAGTCGTATTGGAATAGTATTTCATAATTTGACTTTTTACCATATTAAGGGGAGGGTGAACCCTTTAACACATTTCGAAATTATAAAATTGGAGTTCAACGCTTATAGCGCTACTTGACAGAACACACAAATGGTGATCCCAGTCCCTGAAATCTGTTTTGTTTGGACAGCGAGTGCAGCTTTCATTATAGCATATATTTCTACATGGAATACGCTGCATAGATTTCTGAGTCTATAAGACTTTTCTATTTGCAACACTTCCGAAAAGACTCCAGCTCCAATGCCCTTTTCTGTTTTTGATCCGTCTGTGAAGATGAATGTTCCCCTAATAATCTTATAATGGTGCTTCCAGTCTTCTCTGCTAAGAATGATAACAGATAAGGGTTTTCTGAAGTCGTACTGTGGTTTCATATAGTCAGTTATCCGGTGTCGGTGGGCGACCAATAGTTATTCTCTTTTAGTCGAAGAGCTGGTAAGGTCGAAATTTTTTTGGGGTGCAGTTCTATGAGTTGCAGGTGTGAGATAGTTTTCAAACCAGCTTGTGGTGGTTCCAAAGCAAGCTAGCCTATACACTTTCCTTAGAAAGTTGAGATGTGACTTCTTTTGCTTACCGCATCCCACCAAACTATCGATCCGTGTGTAAGAACCGGTCTGACGATCGCTGTGTACATCCAATGTACAATGAGTGGGTTTCAGATGCTCCCGAAATTACGATTTTCTGTCAAAAGCGCCGTCGAATTTTGCAATACACATTCAGAATACTTCTGTCGGCAGCACAAAATCCATTTCCCCCACTATTTCTAATGTTCCTGTACGGCCCATTTCGCAACCTCTTCCTAATGCAACATTATGGTTCCGGACCTTGAAATTCCGAGTCAGCTCCTCGCTTAGCGAACCAACAGCATCTTACAAAATTCACCATTCTATCTTTCTAGACCAATTATTATGTTGTAAACTGGTCTAAATTGACGTATTTGTACCTTCTCGTCTAGGTGAGTATATGATTCACAAAATGATAGAGGATTTTTTTATATGTAAACCAGTTTAGCATCAGTTTACCGTTTTAGACCAAATCAATTTATCTCTCGTTTAATACTGGTCTAAATTAACATACTCCTTATGTGTAACAAATGTGTATAATGATCGCTTCCTCAGCATTCGATTAAAATCAAAGTTTCAACAGTTCATCAAAAATTTGCGCCAAACTCAGAATGATATCATAAGCTCAGTTGCGGTGCACGTACTTTACCTTCCTCAACAAGTTTCTGTGAGAAAGGAAATCTGGAGCATGTCACATTCGAATAATTGTCTACCCGCCATCAGAACAATTTTATTAGCCCGCTGCTGTCTGCAGAAGCAATTGAACACTCACTAAGTGCAAGGATCAGCTTAAAACCATGCTTGACATTTTGTTGAAATGTTTTTTTGTCGAAAAATCCGAAATAGCTCTCCTAAATGGAAGTCTTCGTCATTATGATCATGGCCATGGCCTGCTGCAACATTAAACCAAAAGCGCCGAGAATGTCGTTCACATAGGCAGCGTCATTCAGGTAGTCGGTTACCTGAGTCGGTTTCCAGTTCGCATACTTTCTCATTTGCCCTTTTTCTAAAAAATTTTGTTAGAAAACGCATAGCCTGTCGATTGGTGTGTCAGTGTATGAGACGGTATGATGTGCTCGGTCTCTGAGTTCCATTTCGTGGTCGGGAATTGGGATGCAGTTGTACCGCTTTTTGTGTGCAAAGGCACCAAACACCTTTTTCAGGTCATTTCTAAGAATTCCCCCCGAGTATGGATGCAGATACGACGAGACGGGAAAGGTAGCAGCGGTGGAGGATTTTAGGGCCATGCTCACCTTGCTGCACTACCTTTTTCCCTTTTTCCTATTTACATCAGCCCAATGCGTTCACCTTGAATTAAGATAACCGAATTGGGCACATTAAGAAAAATTCCCGGGCTCGCACCTTCGACTTGTATTGCCAGGGTTGCCATGGCTGTTGTTTTTCATTATCTCGATCCCCCCGATAAGTGGACAAATTTTAAGACAGAAACACCGAAGAGGGTGGCATCCTGCATACCAATTTTTGGCGAATTGCATTCCTACGCGTCATTAATTCGGAGTGCTCCTGAAGACGTTGGCAGATTAGATTAAAAACAAACTCATTCCGAGCCGGCTACGATTAATTTAGCTTGCCGCGCATCAGGTCGGGAATCAGCACCCTCGCCCGCACCCGCCAGTCTTAATTAGCGGTGAGCAATGCGAATGTTTTTCTGGCCCAGCAGCAAAGGGCAATGTCCTCCAAAAATTGTTTTCCATGGGTCCTGGCGCTTTTTTTTTGTTATGGTACTGCATATCTGTCTCTCTGATATGGTGGTGGTTACTACTGCTGCTGCTGCTGCCGCAAGTGTTATGCGTTTCGCGGCCACTCAATCGTGTCGTGTGCCTGCTGCCTTAGCACCACAATACCCTGGCCAGCTATGCTAATGGCACAATTTTTGGGGGTTTTTGGCCCTTCTGGTCTCTGGTGGTGATACGCATCGATATACACGTCAGCAGCGGAAACATCTTTTGTGTGGCGAAAACTGCCCTTGCGAAAGAGCAAACAGAATATGCCCAGCACCACACTAGCATACGAAAGTTCAAGAACCGAATTGCCGGACAGAGATAAGAGCAAGAAAGCAAGTGGAGTATTTCGTAAGGGCGCCACTTGCAATATTTCCTGGAATAGGAGGACGTAGGATGAGCGAATCCAGTTTTTTTCCTTTCTCATGCCATGCGTGCACCTTTCGTTTACAAAACCAAAAGGTGTGGACTTAGATGGATTTGACTAACAAATGATTTTTAAGATAATTCGTCTAATGGAAGGAGGTGGGTCTCATCATATTAAAATCCTGTCTGGATCAGTTATTCTTACTCGAAAACGATTATTTGGCAGGTGGTATCCAATCGAGAATTGATCTTGATTTTTTAAATCTCGACAAACCTCTTCCTGAATTCGTTACGGTAATTAGAGCCCATGTTTTAGCTTCTTTTTACCATTACTACTGCTAACTTTTAATACTCTTCCTCAAAGATTGGTATTCCTTGTAATTTGCGCAAGCCGCGAAAGTCCGTAGGATAAATAAATACTGACAACTTTCTAGAAACATCTACAATCAATATAAACGCCGTTCTGATATTAGCCGACCCTGGTGTTCTTAATTTCCAGTCCTGAATTGATTGGTAGCGTGGTAAAATTCTACCCAAAGAATTGCGTATTTCCGCGTCTTTAGAACCCTTGCTATTTTAAGTCGCAACATTACACCCGTCGCAACGTTCTTTGTGAAAAAATCTACAATACGAAGAAATAGGATTGCATAAGAACACAGGAGAAAGTGTTCTTGGTACACCAGCAATTTCGATTCCTACATTAGGCGTGGAGCTTAGGTTCCAGCTACTTGGTATTCTGAAGCTTGGCACATTCTATTTCCCTGCGAATTCATCTTATTTTCTGGTTAGTCCTGTCAGCAGCTTAATTTCCTAGAAACAGTTTTTAAGATTTCCAAGATCGTGTGTAGATATTTGCCCGACATTACTAACGTTTACAACCCTCTTAGTCAAGCTCCCGTGAGTATGTCCTCGGTTACTTACAACCACAGGATGGACAAAAGGACCACTTGTAGTCTGCCGCGATCTACCGTTCTGTTTATACTATTGCAACCCCACTCCAAGGTTAGTGCTTGATTTCCAAGCATCATGTGATGGATAGAGAGTGTATTATCCACCTTTGCTGTTTTTAGAACGACCACAACAGGTTATTGCTTTGTTAAAGGCTACTTCTATGTTAGTAAAGCCTACCAAACATATTTTCTTTGTAGTAAAGGGATATTTCGGTCTCAAACGCAGACACTGCAGGGCAGTGTCTTGAACATACTATGTATGTACATATATGTTGTCAACACAATCTTCTGATTTTTCTATAATTTCCTTAGAATGGACGTTGTTTATTCTCAGTAATTTCTTTGACAGATTGTCATATACTAGTACGAGCTAAAGTATAAAGTATGTAAATAAGGAAAGTAAAGACAACCACTCGAATGCAACTTGAACAAGTCAAATGCCCCAGTTTTTAGTTCCTTTTTGAAGAACCAGAGGCGCTATAATGCACATAATTTCGGGTAGTTCGTGCTGTTTGGCGTCATTTTATTCCATATACACTACTTTTATCAATTGCACAGCCTACTCTAAGCGTGTCGGCATTCTTTCATTTATGTTTTTATCACAGATTAACCAATCCTTGCACAGATATAAAAGTGCACACTATCTGAACTAAAACCAAAGAGAAATGCTGATGTCATTGACGCATTCTTACCTCAATACTTCAGCAAAATGGACACAAGAAAAAGTCCTCCCATTAAAAGACATGAAAATTGTAATTGCATGTTCAGAACATTTGTAGATTCACGTCAAATAAATTCCAAGTTGAAGCTTTAAAAATACTGCGAGAAATACTACGAAAAAGTATAATTCCAAAACATTTCCTTTTCATTACTGTAGCAAATTTCGGTTTTTTTACACCACCAATGCTCAGCTGTTCGTGTCAGCTTCCGAGCTTATATCTAGAGTAGGCTGTGGACTAATATGTTTTGACATTTGGCATAACTTGTATTCTGTATACCGTGGCACAACACAAATAATAGAAATATAGGAACATATAGGATAATATCATCGCTCTCATTCTGGTTAAGAATCTTCCAGGGGGAAAAAAAATATAAATTATTTACGCAATTAAGTAAATATTGTAGAATTTTTTTCATTAGATTTTTATTAAAATACTGAATAGGAAAATTACATAATGACACGTACATTCTTAGTGGGGAGTTTATACATCACGAAATGGATCAGTTGCACGCAATACAAAACACGGCATTGGTTCGCTAGCATTACGAAATCCATCAAATAACTGATTACATCCAACATCATACAACTAAAGCTTAAAACTTAAAACAAACTTCAAACTTAACCTTAACCAATCTGTTTCTTCACTTCGTTCCGGAGCGGACGGATCTTATAAATCTATGCTACACTGCTTCGTTGCGTGTACAGTAAAAATCTTCGTAATATATGGATTCTTTGGACCATATTTTTATAAAGCCCAAAGCGGCACTGGCCCTATTTAACAATAACATAAATATGATCCTCTTTCATCCAAACGCCCCAGTCTGTAGTCTTGTCCAACCTACCCAAATAACGACCATTAATTGTAAAACTAAAAGTCTTTGACTTTTTGACGTTACTTACATTTTTTGACATTCAAAGGTAATAACTGGTAATAGGTGCACCTTCTCTGAGAGGTGTCGATTTCAGAATTTGGCAGTAAATAATCGCTTTCGTTTCAAATGACCCGAAAAAATCTTAGAATCATCCGCATGAGAAAATATTCGCGAGTTGCGTATGGTGAAGGATACTTCGTCAATGTAAATTATAAGTATCGGATCGAGATGGCTGCCTGAGGTCTGCATCTTCTACTGGTGCGTGTACAATGGAGATAGCCAACTCGTTGGAGTCTACCATCTCTGCACTGCCACACCTGAGGAAGTGCTAGTTATTATTTTGCCAATGACACCTTCTTCCGGGACTGCTACAGCACTTTCAGCCGTTGCAATTCTACAGATGTGCCTGAGGAGACGCAATTCGCGACCCAATAACCACCGGGTCCTGCAGATAGGGGGACACCACTGCAGACTCTCTTGGCATGGCCTACTACAACCTTGGAGTTAGGGGGATTTTTCAAGAGGTTATCTCCGCCCGCATTAATTACTTGGCTTGGTTCTTGGATGCATAGCCCGGTTGCTACCGCTTGAAGGTGTAACTAACACTTAAGAATGTCCAGATGCGGATCGCCATATCCTAGAACGCTTCAACTCATCCGTCTATCTTCCAGCAACCATTTATCCATGTTACTTGCCACTTTTGCACTTTTCGCGTAAGAGTAACCACGAATTACCTGCAGACTTGAAGCCGGCTTCAAGTCGACTTGTAAGCCATGTAACCTTGGATCGACTTCAAGTCGATTCGAAAAATTTGTCGGATTGACTTGAACAAAAGCATTGTAAGCGAAGTCAAGCTCTCAAGTGGGTAAATTGGCGCCGCGGATTGAACTGTTTGGAGTTAAGTCGTCAAGCTAACATGTAACCGTGGTAAGTAATTACTACCAATATCAGTAGTCAGAACGGGTTGCTTTTTTCGTGCAGCCGTTAAATAACAGAAAACAGGTTGTCTTTACTTTCCTTATAGATCTACATACTTTAGTAAGAGCCACTCAGAAGCCAAAACGATTAATTCCATTTTGAATTTTCTTACTGTCAGAAATAAACACTTTTGTTGTAAAATTCCTTTAGAAAGTAAATCAAGGATCTTGGTAAATCGTACTCTTTGAAATACAATTTATTGAGTTTGTTTCAATTTTCTAAACGAATTTAACAATGAAAGTTTTTTTCTGACACTAAGAAAAAAATTCAAAATGGAGTTAATCGGGCTTCTGAGTGACTCTTATATTCGCGCAGTTTGATGGCGCAACATTGTTTGTTCGAACCGTTTCCAACTTCACAAACAAATATTATGAATATTTTTAATGTCGTTTCAATACAATTTTGTTATGCTTGGAGGTGAAGTTTTTTTTCGTAAAATATTGAACACATTAGAGAATAAAGTATATTTTGGTAATATAATTATTTTAGACCTGCAAAAAGTTAAAAAAGCGACACAAAGAAGCTAAAAATGACAAATATCCCTTTCCTGTTAAGTTAGACACCTACTTGATTTTGATTGGCTGATATATCAGTCAATTCTGTACATTATGTGATTTTTAGTTAATAAATAACTCAATATTAAAATCTGGATAGTTTTAGATTGATTAAAAATTGAACAAAAATATATAAAGAAAAGTGAAATTCAGCTAAGAAAAATTTTTTTCTTTAGGTACGTAGCGTTGCGTTTCTTCATCGCAAGATATTAGCACATTGCATTGTGAGCACACAAATTATAGTTGGGTAGTTCTGAACTGCATTACCAGCAACATTAGTAATTTAAGCAAAAAATTTCAACAAATACCCACCTTAATTCGGCCCTGCAATTCATCAAAAACTGTGCATTTTACGTTTCCTTAAAATTTTCTAACACAAGGCGAAAAAATCTTAAAAGAACCATTTTATTATCATATCCGTGTATAAAAAAATTAACTAACACAAATCCATTAGTCTAACGTCATTAGACCGGTAATAAAGCATACTCGGAATTTCTTCGTTTTCAACACAAACGCAACTCTTTCACACATCGGACAAGTTTATAACGTAGTCACAACGAAATGCAGTTAGAAGAAATTAGCAAACGCACACTATTTGATTGGTGGCATATAAAATATATGTGTGTGCATCGGAATGTGTTATTTTACACAAAAAAATTCGAAATGGGAAAATTTGCAGGAAATTTTTATTACTGAAGAATGTTTTTGTGTGTGAGTGAGGTAATTTGCCCAAGAACTGCACCCACACGTCACAGCTAAAGGTAAAATACGTTAATTTGTTTTCGGTGCACGACGTCAATCCGTTTGATTACCTACCGGTAATGTGGAGCACAATGATTGCCTTATAAACATCTCTAGCATGGCATGACACCGCACTGGATTTTGTCGTACACATAATGCTCCCACGATTGTTTTTCGCAGAAATAAGCCGTGCGGGACACAACGGTATAGCAATGCGGATGTGTTGCTGTTCACACGTACACTATCTGTACACCCTACTCAACACGACACCGACTGTTGCTTCACAGCCGCAATCGCAATTCACAATGAGCACTTTTCCATTTAGTTTAGTTCGCACAGTTGCGGTATTCGTTCGTGTTATTGCTTTTGATTTTAGTAGTTTTATGGCCTAAAAGTAATTTTGAAAATGCACTAGGCTAGGGCTAGCGAGTTCCGTGCAAGAAGTGTGTGACTCTCAAACTCGGAAATAACAGAGCCAAGGGAAAGTGTTGTTTTTGTGCTTTCGCCGGTTGCGGTGCTCGCTTTGTTTTTTTTTTGTTTATAACTTTTTGCATTTGGTGTTCCTGTTCCTCCCCGGAAGCGGATGAAAGTGAATTGAAATAAAAACAGTTTTTGTGCCGTTTACTTGTTTGGGATCGTTATCTAAGAATTGTTATCATTGCGTGTGCAGGACAAGAGAGAGAGCGATTCCCTCATCATCAGAAAAGGCTGAAAATGCATTTTTAAGTCGCATTAATTCATAGAAAAAGGAGAAAAACAGAACTCTGAAGCTAAACGTTGTGCATGTGTGCGTCTAATAGTTGTGTGCTTAATTTATTGCATTCGTTTTGTAGTGTACTCGATGTCGTCGGGGTTTGGCGAGAAGTTCTGCTGCTTACTCCAAAAAGGCAAAAATAAGCATCCGCTGATGAAAACTATCTACACAGCTGGGCTTTCGGTTATTTCGGTTGAGAAACAGCCAAGTTAGTGCTCGAAAAATGATTAAATTCCGAAAAACATTAAAATCTAGAACAGAATTAGCAAACATTTTGCGACAGTGTCAAGTGTGGCTTTAACAACAATAACAAAGTGTCAAAGTGCAAACGCTTCTTGTTATTTATTTCGTTTTTATTTTGTGTGGTTTGGTTTTCCCCGCGTATTGTTATTAATCAGTGTTACTTCTATATAACGGTTATTGTGAAAACTTTTGTTACAAACAAAGCACCTAAACATAGCTAGAATTGTTACTTTATATTTTTGTACTAAACACACAAAAATGGCGAGAATTCGGTGAGTGACATTTTTATCAAAATTTGTAAAATGTCCAATTTGGTGGTTTTATTATTTTGCTTTTTATTATTTTCACTCCGCCATAAAGTCATTCATAAATCGCATGAAAGCTGAACTTGTTTATCTGCTGTGGTGTGCAGCGGCTGCGGGCAGCAGCAGCAATCCGTTTTGTATGTTGTTTGCATTTTGTCTTGTTGTTGATAATGTTCTCTGTGCGCTGGGCGATTACAAATCTTTTCCTCTTTCCACTCCTTCGCTAGTGTGTCGAACCGATCATGCTAAATTATTGTTTATTTCATTTTTCCCGTTTTATATTTTTTTTTCACTGATTATTTCTTGCCGTTTTGCGCTTTGTTCGCCTTTTAAATCTTGAATGAAAAACTTCTACAAGCGAGATGAATTCTTAGAGCGATTGATTCCTTGGCCTTTTCACGTTTTTGTTGTTGTTATTGCGGTGGATTGCGAAAAAGTCATGAAATTTGCTAATGTGCATATAACCTTGGCCAGATCAACTTCGTATCTGTTAGTGTTTTTTAATCACTGAAAAACCTGAACAAATTTTGAACGTGTTTTTGTTTTTCTTCTTCTTTTGAAGGATTGATTAAATTTGGAACAAATATTGCCTTCGAATCAATCATTGATTTCATTACTCACCGGAAAAATATCAAAACTAACAATATTTCATAGTACGGCCTATAGTCGTCTAGTTTTCCATTAATACGTTGTGAGGTGTCGGATTCGAAGTAATTGCTCTTTCTGCCTACGGAGACCGAATTCGCGTATGTGTCGGAAGGTTTTCAATAGCGGAAGCATTGTAGTTTTCCAAATGACAGGCTCCCGTAGACACAACTTGTTTTCTCTGTTCCGAAAAGTTGTAAACTCTCTATGGAACGCTCTTATGCCTTGTCCTAAGTAAGGGTTTGAACAGACGTAACATTATTGCAAAAAATAAATAAATGAAATTTCAACATAGGTCAAGTTAGCTGGCGTTCATCGGTAGAAAACCAGTCGACCGCACATATACCTTGATTTGGAACCCCAACACTATAGCGAGAGTCCTTGAATCACGGAAACACCTGTTGCGTTTGCATTACTTACATAGACTGCCACGAAGCTGACTCCGGATTCAGAAATCCTATCACGTCCCGGTCTAGGTATGTCAAGTAGTCCAGATAGTCGACCTCACATAGACCCTGATATAGTCCGTTGTGTTACCACTACAAAAGAAACCTCAACCTGGATCACTCTAGCACCCTGCCGCAGCTATCGAGGAACTTGGTTAGGTCATTCAGCTCCACACTGGCGAATTCCTCTAGTCCATTAAGAAAGTGCTTGCCAACTGCCTGAAACCTTCTCCTGGCTAGTCCATTGCAGTCGCAAAGCAAATGCTGAATGTTTTCAACCTCCTTGTCCAGGCAACTCCTACAGAAATCCTTGGCAGGACTAGGGACTGCATGACTACCAAAAAGGTAGTGACCTGTTATAACCGCAGCGATATTTCGGAGATTCCATCGGCTTCCTTTCAGCAGAAACACCGTTCTCTTTTTATTCACTCGGGCTACATCCTTCTTGACATGTCGCAGGCCGATCCGCCTGCGCTCGGCGTGCTGAACAGCTTTAGGTCGATCTGTTTTAACTGAGATTAGAGGCCGTCCGATTGATCTGTCTATTTGTGAAGCGTTCTTCTTCTTTTGCCAGAGCATCAACTGCCACATTACCCGTCACATCACTATGACCGGGAACCCAGCAGAGAATCACCCTGTGCAGAGCCCCTAAGCTTTCGACACCGGTCCGGCATCTGCACACCAGCAGTGATTTAATCGTGTTTGAGTCGAGCGCTTCAATGGCCGCTTAATTATCGCTATATACACAGGTAAATTTCGCTACGCTTTTGTAGGTCCTTTTGCTACAGCAATACTTCTGTCGCCCTTTCGATGGCCAGAACCTCTGCTTGAAACACACTGCAGTCTGCCGGCAGTCAATACGACTTCTGTATGCTGCGGAGTCGCAGAAAACTCCCGTTCCCACTTTGTTCCCCACTTTTGGACCATCCGTGAAGATCGGTATACCTGGGATTGGCAGCCACTGACATCCCTCCCACTTTTCTCTACTAGGTATTCTAGTAGAGAAAGCTCTCTGGAAGCTTCTTGTAGGTACGGTATAGTCAGTGCTTCCCTGCAGATGAACCCCCGAACAGGCTACTGTTTTCATAATCCGAAGTTTTTCAACTGTTGGATTCTTTCAGTCTAATGATATTACGAGTAGCTATACATCTACCGTGGATGTCCAGTGGGGGGAGGTGGAACATCGTCTCAAACGCGACAGTTGGTGTTGTATTTACCGCTCTTGAGATGCCCAAGCATTCGGCTCTTTGAATTTTGGTGAGTTTCTTAAGTTTATACTTCCTTCCTTTCAAGAGCACTCCACCAAACTAAAATTCCGTAAGTCAGGATTGGTCGCACTATTCATGTATACATCCAGTGAACAATACGCGTACTAATTCCCCATATCTTTCATAGGCTTTTTTTGCAGTCATAAAACGCTATCGAAGCCATTTTCACGCGCTTTCCAATGTTGATGCCCCAGTTTAGTTTGGAATCAAGAATGATACCCAAATACTTCACTTGGCTGTATTATGCCCAGAGCTCTCTTTGTGAGTTCGCTTATGGTGCTTAAGAACTTCCCTGATACCAGTAAGACCAGGTAGTCCGCCGAAGCCACCACTTTTATTCCGGTCCTCTTTAGAAACCTTGGAACTTTATCAGCAACTTATAGCCAGAGCAAAGGGGATAGAAAGCCGTCCTCTGGGCTGCTCTTTCAGTCTTGTGGTTTCCCAGTTTGCCATGTATCTGTCGGCTGCTCAGCATTGCCTCGATCTGTTGACAGATATTGGAGGCTACTCCATTAGATCTTAATACAGTTCGCATAGCTGCAGTTTTGCCGTTAAGGGCACCCTCTATTTGCAGAGTACCCAATGTGAATTCCTTACATTTGAGTCTTTTCAATGGCGCCTTCTACTTCATCTAGCGCAGTTTGTACTGACTTTCCCTTCATGCAAGCGAGTGGAGAATTGCTAATACCGCTGAAAAAGGGTCAGCGCGTAGGTGCACATCTATGAGTTTTTCAATCGTTTTCCAACGAAAAGAGGTTAGGCTAATTGGTCTTAAGTCCTTAGTCATTATGTGCCCCCTCCTCTCCGCCTTGAGGATGAACATTGATCAGTCGCCAAGCAAGGGAGATACAGGCATATCTGACATGTTCGATAAGTTAACTCCCGGGAATATTCGTCCGCACCTCCGATCGACCAACGCCACTAATTGCTGTCGAATTACGAATTCGCAGCTCGGTGGTTTGGCCAATACTTGCAACACATCCTGTGAACTTGTCCCAGTCGGTTCTGGCTAGCTCTCTAAAGGGTTTAGTGGGTTCTCTGGAGAGTTCGATGTCGAAGAGAATGTAAGTGTTCCAAAAAGAAACCTTTTTCGGACACTCTCCAGTCCCCAACCTTTAGGCTATTTCATTCCCCCACGAATGTCAGATCCAAGACCTCTGCCCTAGGTAATAAAAGTGGACCTGTTTCCCCTATTTGTTTATAAAATTTAATTAAAGAGTGACTCACCTCGTCCATTGACGTCTGTGCTGCCCCAGGTAGTGTGATGGGCGTTAGCACCGCTAATTCCCACTGAACGACTGTCAAGTCGTTGGTGCTGTAATTGGACATTAAACATAAATGAATGCCTTTTTTAGCAGCCAAAATGCAAGTTCTGGGCTTACCTGAACCTTTGTCACAGAACAATGTGTATTTTTTGTGCTTTAATCCAAGTATGGCATCATTTCTGACACTGGGTTCCTGGATTAAAGCGATAAAAATGTTTTCATCTGGCAGGACGAGCAGCATATACCTCGATACATTTGGTCTCTCCTGTTTGGAAAAAAACCTCACACCTTTGAGTTTACAGTTGTTTCTATTTTTCCCCAAAGCAATATAATTATGACATGAAGGTTTCAGTCATAATCAGTATTCCAATAATAATAAATTTAAGAAAATTGGGAAGGAAAAATAAAACAGGTAAAAATCGGATTTTTATCAAGTGCCATCAAAGGTATGAACCTGAAACTAGCAGGTTTTAAGGAGAAAGTAACCCACTTTACGAAAAAAGGGGCAGAAACCTCTGAAACGCTTTTCAAATCATTCGTCGGTCTGGAATGTATCGAAAACCTGCGTTTTAGCTCTCTAGTTTTCTTCGCCGTTGATTATTTTTTAGACAATTTTCAATGCGAACTCTGCGCAAAAACAACACGCGCACGTGGGACAGTAAAGTCAACCTGCTGGTCAAAAAAAGCCAAGAAAACTCTGAAACGCTTTTAAAATCAAAAGATTTTTCAGTTTGGTTCTTGACCGTCGAATTGAACATTTGTTAACCCTTTTTGAATATCAGGTCAGAACAGTAATCACAAGCCTCTTCTTTAAGAATCTGCCCGCTTTTTTGATTTCAGATAACTGGAACGGCTGATACATCGCACACCGAACAACCGCTCTCATGTTAGGTGTTTTGTTTATCTTAAATAAAAAGAAGTAAAAAGTCTTTTATAATTGTGTTGACTTTATTTTTCCCAGCAACGATTTGCAAAATTAGGTATCAAAAATAGGTTTCTACACTAGAAATGTCCTTAATGTACCACACACGTTTACAGCAAACATCTCGGTCATAAGGTTTTGAATCATCCCGAAATACCGAATCGTGGAACTCTAAATAGAGGTCTTCTAAACTGAGAGAACTCCATTTGAAAAAAATTCGCTGTGCTTCTCATCATTAACGTTCATAATCGTTCCAGGTCATAACGTATAAAGAATGCTTCATAGTGTGTCACCTCACTCTGAGCATTCCATCTTGTCCAAAGGCAGTTTCAGTTGATTTTTTTTCTCTAGTTCCTGTTATTCCCGTTTCAAGTGGACCTATATTTTACAATTGATTTCGAACCATCGAGAGAGATCGATGGATAGAAAGCAGATAAGTCTCTTAAAATGCAACAAAAATGTGTTAAAATCTGGATTTTAACCCCTCAGGCACAGATAACATCTATAACAGATAACATCTATACATATTCAACAATTTTCATGTTTAAAGTACTCACCAAAAAGCTGAAAATATCGGTAATAGCCTAGCACAAATAATAGACACCTCTACTACATATAAAAAGAGCGAAAGCATCCCCAATGGTCTATCAGCTGTAGTGATGGTTATATGTATACCCATTTCCTCTATCCTTAATTCCTTTCTTGCTAAGGCTGGGCTTTATCATTATAGGGTATCTTATCTTTGGCATTATCATATAAAAAAAAGCTTGTTGGCAAGCTTATAGGTGCTCTAAAATTGATTTTCCGATGATCCAAAGAATTGATTTTAATGTTACCCTTAGAATATCCCTCGAAGGGAGGGGGGGTCTCAAAATTGTTGGCTGGAAGACGCTTTTTCAACAGGCAAACAACAGCTAAACCTATACAATCACAAAAAGTTGGTTAATAAACTAAACTCTCTTATATTTAAGTAATACTCTCTTATCAGTAGCCGAAAGGTATTATAATTGTATTTCTGTGCCCACTGTAGATATTTCATTATCATTTCTAAAATAGTTCCTCGCCAAAGGATCCAGTTGAAAATGTGTAACGTGCAAAAGTCGTCCTTTACGTCAAAGGCGTCTTTCTATGTCTACTGGTATCTAATTTCATTTCGTCTTGCAATGTTTGTCTTGTCATGTTCGACGTATTTACCCTTGCTTGCTCGAGACACGTCCACATTATGCTTGCGATGTTTGTTATCTTGTGCTTTTGACGTTCGTTGGGTCATGTTCGATATAAGTGGACGCGGCTTAAGGTGGTAATGACATATGTATGTATGAAATTGACCCACCCCCACAAATTCAGTAATTCAAAATATTGACCACGGAGTGACTACAATTGACCAGCAGTAGTTTTGATTATCTCTGTCCCCAAATGTTATATTTACTCGTTTTTATTACTGAATAGGATTGACGATTCACCAATTTTGGCCACCCAATACATTTTTTGACCAACCCGAAAAAATTCCAAATAACATACATATTTCCAAGCCGACAATTCGAGTTTGACGGGATTGTCAAACGTGAAATTACTTTACATGAGTGCCTTTGTATGTTTAGAATACGCATCAACTGCTTCTGACGTTTGACTAACCGTCGAAATTTAAAAAATGTCAAGAAAGTCTGTATAGCTAAGTCTTTCAAGCGGTTGGTCAAACATCGAAAGCAGTTGGTGTCTATTCCAACCATACAAAAAAAAACATATTAATACACTCATCAACAATCCAACTTGGGGCTCCTTTTGTCTGCATGAGGCTTAGGGGTCAGATTATCAGTTACTAAAGAGATTTTGTATAATTAAAGATTTGATAATTCAGCGCCAGCCTTGGTATTTGGAGCTCTGAATTTGAAGGGAAGCCTAGTATTAGTATTGGGGCTTCGATGTCGGCTCTGCTTAATAGGACCTAGCTTGGAGCGACTACGGAAGTCGTGAAGAACTTCTGTGTATCATCTCGGCTTGATAGATCCTAATTTGAGGCGTCTAAAGAAGTCTGATAAACTTCATACGAAGTTTCTGACGTTGGTATATAACCAATAACGTTACAGACGCGTCCTGGAGAAACTCAGTTCCTCTACGATTTCAATATTTGCCTCATTACGTAGACAACTTCTTATAAAAAGAAAAACTTTTAAAATAACGAAGATTGTTTATTTTATCTCTTAATAATAATAAACATATAAACTGGTCAAGAGTATCGCAGGCCATGCTTAGTTTACGAGTTCGGTGGGCCCTCACTTGGTCGGCTATATTATGTAAACTATTTGACTCTAGTATTTGTGTTATTTTTAGTAATTTCAAACCAACTCGCTAAAAATGTTAAAATGTTATGGTGAATCAGTTTTATCAAGAAAACGGGCTTACGAGCGGTACAAAACTTTCTGTACAACCTTCGAACTCTTCATTCGATGAAAACCTTAAGAAGTGAAGTTAATAGTGCCATTCCAGTTTAAGAGAAATAGGTTGTGACTTTAACATCTCTCACGAGTTTGATTTAAGTGGATATTTTGGGCATTTTTCTACAAAAACAGTACTGTGAGCAGGTCTCTTTCAATAAGCTGGATCGCAACAATTCTGATCCTACACTAATGGAACGCATCATAATTGGTTACGCGAGACATGGGTGTTCGAGCTTGATACGGAAACAAGTCAACCGACATCATATGTTAATAGTGGACAAAAGACGGGCCAATACCACGTCAAAATTGCTAGTCAAAGTGATGACCACTGTTTTCATTGATACTCGTGATTCACACAAATTCGTTCCAGAGAGAGAGAGAGAAGCGGTCAATAAAGAATACTATTGGTCTCAAATGGGGCCTTCTTTGAAGACGACAAAATAAATGAAAACTAAATCAATGAAACTTGTGTGCTTTATTTAACAATTCCTGGTTCTTTTCTGACAGAATGTATGTATATGCCGATTCAACAGTCTATCTTATGTACAATATGCCGCCGCTGTAGACTGGTTTAGGTCAAATATGGACCGCTTTAGTATCCTGTTTATTGGGGTGGTGTAATCGTAAACATTCCTTGGTGTGGTTACAAGCTCCAAGATGAATCTCGCTTCGATCCTTCTGGTGAGCGTTGCATGATTGTTGTATAAGACTACTTGTGCTTCCGGTATTATAGTATGTCTCACATGGTACGAGAACTAACAAACAAAAGAAATGAGTTGTGAAGTTGTCGCGGCGCCCCCTTTTTGAATCAAGAAAATTTTTTTTTTCGTGTATTCGTTTGTCTATCGTTAGTCCACGTTTGTCCACCCATCAGTTTTATTTGTTCAAGATAAATTTTTTTGCGTAATTTTTTCACCAGCACCCCAAAATGGAGCTTGGACAAGTAAAACTGATTGGTGGACTAACGATGAACAATCGAATGCTAAAAAGAATTCTAAACTGCTTATAACTGCTAGCGACATCTATCAATATCAAGAATAATTATAATAAAATCAGTGTTACCATAGGTATGAATATTGGAAATATTTTCAATAATTTGAAATTGATTCAGAACTAAACATTAATACCTCACTTCTAACCATACAGGAACTCGCACTTCCTCAGTGCGTTCCACTCTGAAGAGACGGATCAAATCTGATATTTGACTCTACTTTGTTGCATAGTTGCTTCAAGTATACCAATATAATCAGATACCTTACTTTGAGCAAAGGAATGTAGAAATTCCACGTCGTTCATAGCGCCCATTATGTAGCATTCAATTAAGCTAGAACTCCAGTGCGCATGGATATGGATATCATCATTAAACCTGACTCTGATCGTTTTCAAGAGAAGACTTGGGTCAGCAGTACTTAGCTAAAGCGGACATGGCGAGCTGCACAACAGCATCGTATGATGTTTACTCAGTTCGTTCCAGATATCGCCACAATTTTAAAGTGTTTCCTTCAATATTTTCTTGATGCAGTCGAATTCCGAGGAAGGAGATGGTTGGGCTTAGTAGCGCGCAGAGTTCACAACATATTCCAAGAAAACTAGAAAGAAACATGTTTGCAACGTAAACAAAATTCCATTGGACATGAACTCGAATGGGACGCTAAAAAACTGTGAAAAGAAAAGTGAAACTAGAAAATCAACAGAAAATGAAGAACACGATTTAATGCCAGAGGAATTCAAGGTATTTTACATACCGTTAGGTGAGAAGTCGTGCGAAGAATTGGATGGAAAGGAACTAAGTTGTTTTCATGGTGGTCGGCGATGAACCATCGCTGCTGAAACAATTGAGTAAAAAGTATCGTCTGCGGAAATCCAAACCAAACGATGATGGCAACACAAAACGTCTTAAGAGATATTCACTATGCGTAAAAGAGGTCCAGCAAAATAAAACGTGCAAACGACCTGCATTAATGTAACACACAAGTACTGCACCCTATCGACCTCCGCGGGAGTACAGCTACATGCTCCCAAAGAAGCATAAGGGAATCCCGCGATTTGTGTACATGTACCGGTTAAAGCACAAATTATTATCCAGAAATGACGGGTGATGCTTGGATTGGTATTTGGGGGCAATGTCTCATCTCATTACTCGGCGGTGCTGCATCAACTTCTGGTCACCAAAGTACGTCCGTGGTGAATGAGAAGAAAAAGGAACCTAAAATGTTGGGAATTTCTGGGTGAGACGAAGAAAAACTGTCGGCTTCGGCTTCGGCCGACGGTGGCGAGAAGAAACAACCCAGATTTAAAGTGCGGCTTTTGGGTCACCAGCAGCGAAATGTGGACCGCGGAGTGATAACATATTCCGACTTTTAAGATAGGAGTGAACAGAGATGGTTCAAAGATCAAAACAGAAAGCTTATTGCATGATGCCCGCAACAGGGATTCTTTCCAGAAATCCAATTTCTTGATGATTCAAGGAACGGGAGAAACAGTGTAGAGGCCTGAGAAAAGATGAGAAACCACGAGATCGAAGATAATAAGGCTGCACCGAATAAAGTTCACTGAAGATGCAACAGATCAGCGTCAGCAGCCATGGATGGACAAGTAATTTGTGCCTATTGATGGAGGCTGGCGTGGGGACAGACGAAAGGATAATTTTCGTGTAGAACTGGACTCCCTAGGCTATTATGGAGCTCTACTTCAGGCCGTTCTTTAAACATCGCTGTCTACTGCTGTGCTTGCAGTGTTGTGTTCCACAGTTGTGACAAGCAGTAGACACATTTTCACGGAGTAGTCAGATGCTGGCGTCAGTTGACTTTTTCTCATCTCTTTTTCGGTTGTTTTGTTACCGAAGAATTTTATGAATGGTATATAGACTCCCATCCCGTCAAGCGTCGTGGCGATGCTCAAATTAAGCATTTTGTGCCACAAAGTTTATGAATGGTGTTGCCAGTGAAAGTAGAGAGAAGGGAATTATTTCGGGGGAAAAAAAATTTATGAATGGTCGACTGTAGAAATTTGGATTAATGAGATTTTGAATTATGAAGCTATGCGCGGTGTTTCTTTTGATTTTTTCGTACTTTTGGTTCAGACGGAATTAGGTAGAGCTAATAAAGTGCATGTCTGGTTTAAAATTTTTTTTTAATATTCTCGAATTTGATTATATAGGACAGATTGCAAATGGAACTAAAAAACGATTTAAAAGTTTGCTATGTGAAAGCAGATTTAAGAAAAATACCAAAATATACTCTTAACCTTATAAGATTTTCTGTGTCATTTTCATTTGTTCCTGTGTCATAAAGCGAACATCGATAAATTTTTTTAAACTGTTAGTCTATAGGAAATAGAAATGGCATTAATAAGAAATGTCTGAGGTTGTGTTTTTTAGAGTATATTAGCATCGCTCATGACAGCCAGCAGATTACAGCTATTCATAGAACGCATTACTAGTTCGAGGAACAATTGAAAAGAGAACAAATTTACTTTTAAGAAATGCTTTGCTATAAAATGAAGAAGTTTAAAAAAAAGTGGGGCAAAAGGGCTTCGATATATATCTAACAACTATTTGCCTAGTTTAATTACAGTTTAAAATGGAACTACGAAATAAGGCAACGTACCTAGTGATAGCAGGCATATGCCAAATTCCAAAAAGCTATTTGTTTTCATTATTCCAATCATATACTTATGTCTCATTTTCTCTTGTTCCTAACATAACAATATAAAATATTTATACAAATATAAAAAAAGGGGTTCTCACTGATTTCATTTATCATCAGCCTTGATATTGGATGTTTCATTTTCAATTCAATTTCAGAAGGTAAAGGACTGGTAACTAAAAACCAAGCTTAAAAGTTTTAAAGCGGGGATTTGTGAAAAAAACATGTTATGCTAAATTTTAGAAAGCTAGAAGAAGTTAGAAAATCTATGAACAGGTATCCTATTAACCGTTAGTACTTAAGACATTGAAAATGGAACAAAGATATAACTGGAATTCTCAGGCAACTGATAGCAGACTTCTATACCGTAGAACTTGGTGCATACAAATGTAGAATTTTTAAAATTTTTAAAAACTTCGTATTTGTGTCTGGTGTATCATTTCCATTTGTTCCTAACATAATACATTTAAAATTTTCGGGGTTGGAGTTACAGTGTTAACCAATAACGAGTAGCTTGTTAACACTCTTCTAGTTTCATTTTCTAATGTTACCTTTGTAAAATAACATAGCAGTAAAAATCTGAATTTTATGTATCTTCAAATACTTTGTCAATTTATTTTTATGCAATTTACTTAATCCCACTCATATCTGTTCCCGGAATGATAAAATTCCAGAAGTAGCGTGCCATATTAGAACAATGTCACGTCGCGTAGTAAACAAACTCACCTAACGACGACTGATTTCTTCTCTGTCATTGATAAAGAATTGCACGAGTGCTACCACCCTAAGTAAACCTTTCACAACTGCTGTGCGCAGTACGTTTCAGATATTTTTTACGCCTTTTTTTTATATTGATAAGACGAAAACAATTTCGAGTGTTTTTCTTCTACTTACCTAACTCGTCCGGCTAGGAATCATCGGTTTAGTTCGCTTCCCCCGCGGACATGAAAATATTAGTTGTAACCTACTTCTGTTTAATAAACACTGTCAAATGCGTTTATATACCTATCGCTTGGTCAACTGCCATTTCATTTGTCGCATCGAAATCGGACTTTGTTTGTTTTAGTTGTTTGTTATCGAAACTTTCGAGTGAGTTGTAGAAATGTTCAAATTGTAAATAGAGTTTATGATTGATTGTTGGAATGATTCTACCTAATTAGAAGGAAGTGTCAGAGCAAGAACATTCAAAATATAAATTAAGAAAAACTTCCAATGTTTTTTAAAAAAAATCGAGTGATATATGTACGTATTCCGCCGTATTTTTGTTTCGATGTCATAATAATTCGATTCTCCTTCATTGGAAAACCAAGCTTACTAGGGACATCCTTTCCAGGCAATGGCGTTATCTTTAAAATCCGCTGTTTATCAATAGCGACAAATGTACTTACTGCTTTCAACTACGTACTCTCCATACATAGTGAATTAAGTCGGGGAAGCACGAAAGCTATTCATCTAAATACCAGCAATAGCGCAAAATCCATTGAAATTACTGAGTTCTTTGCACTTTGTGGCCTGTGACGTAAGATCTTCAGGTGGAAACAACAGCATCGATCCAGGGATTTTTTTCTGCACTCTTCATACCTACATTCATCCTTTCTCAATAAAATGGAAATTATTGTAAATACCATGACTGTTGTTGTTGGGGCTAGAATCCCTTAAATCTCTTAATAATATAGGATAGGATATTTGGAGACGGAGTGGAACCACTTGGTTCAATGGCACGATCAACCTGCCATGGATACAGGTTAAAACCTTGGCCGACCTTCGAGTTTTATCATGAAATAAAAAAACATCACTCGCTCGCAGAAATGCAAAAAACAACATTCGATTTTCCTCATTCACCTTACCCTATTTCCCTTCAGGCCATAGCCATGCTAAGCGCATCATAGGGTTGTCCCCTGGTCTTTTCTCTTAAATGATGCGGTGAATAGTATCATAAGCGAAACCTCTTAAGGCGTAAGGCATTCATTGATTTGTTGGGGTTATTTTTCATTATCTTTTGCATAATATCTACAAAGGCGGTCGAAACGATGGTAGTGCTTCCATCTTTTCCCTTGATGATCTGATGTAATGGGCTCTCTGCCTTCTCTTGATGATGTGATGATCGGCTATCTTTTCTGCTATTCCCGCGGATCTCGACACTGATAACACGCCTGTTCTTTTTATTTCTTCTGTACAAATTATTTCTTTATTGTTATCGCTGAGGCGGGGGAGAACTTCACCCCAATCGAGACAACGATTTCAAGTGGTCCTACAATTTGAAGTGGATCCCAAACCATTGGCATTTTCTTTGCAACCCTCATGGCCTTTCTATTGTAATCTGTAGTCAGCTGAAAACAACTATGGGTTATCTCTTACTCCACCGACTTATGAAAAATTAAATTTTGTTATTAAAAGTAAAAAGTATGAAAACTTTTCTTGAAAACAAAAAAATCCGAAAAATTAAGATAGGAGATGTCTTCAACAGAACGATCGCGGTCAGGTCGTTTTGGCCCACTCTGCGTCGGTGATGTTGGTACCGCAATCTAGTTGAAGAACTTGTAGTAGTTTTCGAACTGATTGCTCTGGGCGTTTTGTCATCGAGGCAAATGATTCTCTCAGACGAGCACATTCTTGCTTAAGGAGTTGAACTTCCTCAGAGATCGATTTTATATCTCCCGTTTCCGATTTTATATATCCCGTGCCATTTCCGTCTTAATAGGGTTCCGGATTGCCAGCTCCTTGTTTTGTTTCCTTTTTACTATTGATGTAGACAAGTAAAAGAACGGAAGCAAATTAAAGTCCGCATTAATTCTGCTACCGATGTTGCACTCTAACAACATCTCAGAACTGCATACCAATCTCTACAGAAAGGCGTCGAAAGAACTGCAAGACGTGGCAAATGCAACTACATCAACGCACTAGCACGAAAGGCAGAAGAACCGGCCTACTGCGGTGACAGTGCAGATCTATACAAACAAGATTGGCAAAAAACAGGCAGAAACGACTTGTACAACTGAATATCCTGTAGGATATACCAACGGATTCTTACTTGGTACGGAGGAGCATCAACTGCGGAAGTGAAGATACCGGCAAATACCTTTTCACTCGAGCCTAAACAGCCGCCGGCCAACATTAACATTAGAACTTCCACAAAGTTGGAGTTGGCAGACGCAATTAAGTCGATGAATCTCGGTAAGGTCCTAGGGATTGAGGAATAGCAGTGGCATTACTAAAGGCGGATCTCATGGTTGCGGCAGATATTCTTCTTTCCCACTAAATAAAAATCAGGTGAAGATTCCCAAAAAATGCGACCTGAGGAGTTATATTTTATTATGGGAAGATGTAGTGTTTCCATGGGAAACGTGTACACATAATATATATAATTAATAGAAATGAATTGGATATATATGTATATATGTTCCTGGAATTCTAGTTTCTGTAATTTCTTGCAACTCGACCTACAATTTAAAGTGGATTTCGAACCACTGGCATTTTCTCTGCAAACCCCATGGCCTTTTTATCGTAATCTGTTGTCAGCATAAAACAACCATGGGTGTGGGATTCATACCTGAGACCTCTGGATTGGAAGGCCCACATGTTATCACTTACTCCACCGACGACTTCTCTGTCGTCTTTCGATTTGACTTTAGTTTCGATGTCGTATCCGTGTATCCATGTTTATCACCAGTTATGACTCGTTTTAGCAGTTCGTCGTTTAGCAGTACTTTGTTGATTCAGCAACTCCTAAGTAATGTCCAAATATCTTAATCATTAGCACGAGCAAAATGATATGTCAACATCATCGCCGGCGCTCGTCGTCTTCATCGTTTTTCCATCCTCTTCAAAACAATTGTTTTCAGTAAAGAAGACTCGCAAAAAACAACATTAGCTTAGGGACTTTACATAAGGTGATTCTCTGCTGGCTAGCCGGTCATAGTGATGTATCGTGTAATGAGTCGGCCGATGATCTGGTGAAGGAAGGTTCGTAGCTGAATGCTTCACATATAGACAGATCGATCAGTCCACGGGCTGTAGACGAAGAAAAATGGTGTGACGTCGGTTTGACCAAAATGTTACTCATAGTTCATTAAAAGTTCACTAAAAATGTTGAGCAAGTGATATTTTTCTGGTTCATAGATTCGCGTTGCGGTTTCCAAAAGAAAAATATTTTTGTTGGGCTACCAATTTAATGTCGATCGAGCCATGTTAGGGCGATCATTTGTTTGTTCAGTTGTTTTCTTCTTTTTCGGAAAAAAGTCTTATCTTGACAAGTCCCTTAGTCGAAACGAATTTTGATCCGGAAAAAGGACTTTCAGTCTTTGACCGTCCAGTGTGGGAGTTGCACACTATTGGCAGGGCTCCTTGTTAAAAAAGGTTTTCGGATTAAATTGGCCTTGATTTAATATTTTTCTTCTTAGAAAGACCTGTCATGATGCTCTTCTAGCCAAACTTCAAGCCTTTGGTCTATACCCTCACCTCGTTAAATGGATTGAGAGTTTTTTTTGTCAGGCCGTACAATCCGTGTTGTAGGAGTTACATCTGATCCCTACGAAGTTCAGTCATTAACCTTATCTCTTCTTTTTATAAGCAATGGTTTCGCCGACACGACGGTACCCTTAATTTCGCGCACTTTTATGATTATGTAGTAAATTCTCGCGGGAGCTCTACAGAAATCAGCCGAGAACGAATGTTTGGATCATTACACAGTGGCATTTTCACGATCCTCGCTTGGAGCAGAGCAGATTGTATTATGTTTATTATTATGAATATTTTGTTTCTATTGACAAATTAAACATTTAATTAAAAGTCAAATCTTCGGTACAAATTGTAATTTCCCGACTTTTGTTGTTGATATATTAAAGCTTCCCTCTTCTTCCCGTAAACCCTTATGGCATGGGTCGCCGCCGCTATGGTTCGAAGCTAGGACCTGTGGGATGGAAGGCCGGTACGTTATCATTTACTCCACAACGACTACTAGCTAGGGACTAGGCGATCAAGTTTGAACAACATAACGTTACGGGAGATATTGTCGAAGGCTTGACTAATATCGGTGGCGATAACATCAACATCTTTACCGTTTTCCAGGGAACATATTGTTTTAAAGACGAACTCGGTAAGGTTGGTGCTTGTAGATCTACCTTTGAGGAAGCCATGCTGGGAGAGGGAGAAGATAGACTTACAGTGGAAGAACATGGAATCATTTTTTTTTATACGGTGTGGCCAAACCCTAGGGGACAATCTTTTGATGCGTTAGCATGGTTTTGGTCGGAAGGGAATTAGGGTAAGGGAAGTGAGGAAACTTGAAAGTCCTGTTTTTTTGCATTGCTGCGAGCTAGACAACAGCCCACAGACGGAGTGGATTATTTTAATTTCTTAATAAAAGCTCACGGGGAGACCTGGTCTCGAACCCGGGACCCATGGCATGGTGGTCTTGCGGCTCAACGAATTGATCCAACTCCGTCTGAAATTTTTCGAAAAGTTTAGGATAATTTAGTAATGGGTCTATAGTTGGACACATCGTCCTTTTTTGAATATTGGAATAATATACGTGTTTTTCCATAATAGAGAGAAAACCCCTTGATAGACCGAGAGGCGGAAAAGCAAAGTAAGGGGTTGAACTAGATGCATGGCACACTTTCAGCACGATGGCCGGAATGCCATCTGGACCTGGGTGAAAGTCGTCCTCAAGCCCGGATCCAATGTGGTACTAAATACTAACATATTAGTGCAAAATAACGCAATTTTTGTAAAATTTTGTGTTTCTAAGGAGACTGAACTTTTTTCATTTCATTTCATACTGACTTCTCAGTGGGCTGCATCGAAAAACTGACTTAAAATTCAAAAAGATCAGGCTTTTTTTCCAATGTTGAACAACAGGCCAAACTCGAACCTGGCTTGGTAAGACAAGACTTATCCAGTTGCCCTTGGTGGACGCCAGTTGAACCCAGATTCAGTTTATTGCATTATGTGTTATTTACAAGGCTAATGCATTATACACACGTGCAAGCCATATTATGTTAACCTAAAAAAAAAATCTTTCAACTACCATCTGCTAGATGTTCAAGTTTTTCTTGCAGGTTTTTATCACGATACATTCGAGCCTAATCCGCTCGTAACTTTTTCAGTTAATCATTCACAACCGTAATATCTTAACATTGAAGTATGAAAATCTTCTGATTTTAAATATTTTTTTTCAATCAATATAACGAGTAAGCGATCAAAGCTACTTATTATGAAAAAATTAACAAAGCTCGTATTTTAGTTCGCCAGAAAAGACTCAAGTACGGGTAGTGATTGTGATGTGAGTGATAGCTCTGTAACAGCCTTGCCTCAACATCCCCAATGTCCAAATATTTCTGAAGAAAAAAAAATTACATTCAAAGTAAAAATAAATCTAAATAAATTACACTTTAATTATGATATTTTTATAATTATTTTTCTATTTGGTTCACTACTGAAAAATGTATATATAGTCTGGGCAACGATTGGTTTGCTAGACCTGACCCGAGCCTGGTTTGCCAGACTTCGCCCCAGGACATCAGTCCAACCTTCATTCAATCTTGAGTCAATGGGGAAGGTTAAGCCTGTCCCAAGCCGCAATAGGTGGGGCACGGGTTTGGCTATTGCTGGTCCATTCGCTTATTCCTACCCAGGATGAAAACATCGACTATAAAATGTCCGCTTTGGACAAAATGGGCTATATAGGGAAAATATCAGAACTAAGATGTCGAATGCATTTAATTTTCAACTGACTTCACATAATTTTCCAAAATCTACACCGGTTTATCACATAATCAATAGAACATTTGCAAATTTCACATTTATTATTTTTTTCAATTTTCATAAAACTATGATATTATGTTTTGCACTTCATCAGTTTATTTCACAGATCATACCTAGATAGATGCATTTAATAAAATTCATCGCCACTTCATCCGCACTTCACCACTACAAAGCGCCAAAATTGCTCCAAAAAATTTTTTTTTGTGTTTTATTGATTTGTTTTGTTTGATGAATAAAGATTTAATATTTTCAAATAAAGACGTTCGCACTCATATACATACATATCTATGTAAAATAGTGTTGTAGAAAATCTGAAAATTCAAATATAACTAGCATTTCCACATTAGCCAAGGAGCATGCATCCGTAAAAGACAATATTGTCGATTTGCTCCAGCTTCTTTGTAAGGAAAAGCATTTTTGAAGTTTAAAATAAAAAAAATCATTCAAAGTGTTATTTTTCCCCTCCTTTGTTTTAAACAATTTAACTAGAAAAAGGTTTGACCCATTTAAGGATAGAACTCCACTTTTTTCCGAACTTGATAAACGAACGAAATGTCAGTCAAATGTAGATCTCTATTGAGTCGTAAACAATACTGATCGTTGGGCAAACTTTCAGTTTTGGAAAGCTTATTCATTCTCTGATACGTGTCTCAATCTAAAATACAAAAACACAGTCAATTTCGCAACCCACGACAATTTTGCGGGGCGTATTAAAAATAAGAATCCGTCGTCATTAAAATTCCTCCATAATCTCTATTTCCATTACATCAGAATAAAAATGCAACAGAAGTGTCCATGCCCATATAGAATTGCTGAATGTTGTTGCGATATCACGATTCCACCTTCATAAAACCTGGGACTTTCATTGAACGCGGAACCCACAACTTGTTGTTTTTGCTTTTTATTCAAAAATTAAAAGAAATAACAAAAAATTCAATCAAAAATACGCGATGAATGCGAAAAAGGGGAAACGATCAAAAATGGAAATTTCACCTTTTATCAGTGCGTCAAAGAGCGACAAACAAAATGATTGCGATCCCGCGAGCGACAGCAGTACCAGCAGGCAAGCAAACAGTACAGAAAAGGTGACGATGACGGCGACAGTCTCCGGTCGGGCATTGCGTCAGTTGTTTACGCGATTTTTTTTTTCAAAAAAAAAAAAAAAAACCGAGGAAGGCAGCGATGACAACAACAAGACGACAACCACACGGCAAAATTGTGCGCCCATTCAAAACGGGAACAGAAGACTAACGGAGAGTCGATGAGTAGGTGATTTGGCGCAATAATGCCAGCCTCAACTAAAATACAACTCCATACTGGCAGCGGTAGCGACGCAGGAATTCACTGTCGCGTCATTAGTCGATTTTCTACGGAGATAAAAATGCAGCAACGTCTACAAGCGGAAAAATTAACGCGACAATATCTGATGCTGCAGCGCGCCGCATAAGTTTAGCAATACGTGTAGGTTGTTTGTACACCGACGGCATTCGAATTTCGCAATAATGACGAGCTCTTGACACCCATTCCGTAGAGCCAACCTATCGAGTCGGTTCTACCGAAAGCAATCGAGGAAAACTATAAAGTTTCCAACGGAAATCTGATCTCTGCCAAGAATTGAGCACTTAAGCAAAGCCTCAAGAAATTCTCGGAACACCTAGCCCGTACCCAAGCAACTGTCTTAGCGCCACCGCGCATCGATTCACTTAAATTTTTTATTTAGCACGTTTCCATCGAAAGCTTTGACAGGTAAGACGACGACGACGAGTTGCTAATGTTTTCCGCTTTATTAGCAACTAGTAACATGCTAATCTTAGGGAAAATGCAAAATTACTCAATGTTTTTCCCGTTTTGCTCTTAATTAGTCAGCAATTCTTCCCAGAAGATCATCGGCTATCAGAAACCCAGTTGATAGGACAAAACAGAACCAGTAAGACAGGCTAAACGGGGGCCCAATGATTCATTCATTCATTTACAGAAGACTTATAGGAAATGCTTGGCATATTTTGATTTTCGCACATCCGGAATTGAATCGAGTAAGGTGGTGGCGTGGAACGTCTCTCTGACTTTTGATCGATTGATTGCTTTCACATTTACTAAATTCATAAGAGGAAGTTTGTGATATTTTACTGTTTTAAATTTATTTTCGATTAGCCAAAACAAATTTAATTGAAAGATTTTTATGCCGAAAACCCTGTCCTTAGCCTACCATGAACTATTTATAGTGAGTGTAGTAGTTTTATAGTATTTTCTATGGTGCCTATAGAAAAATGTTGGTCAAGGTCATAGCGGAGCACCATTTTTTAGGTGCTGGTGTTCTAACTTTTTTTTTAAATTTTTTTAATGAAAGTAAAAACCAATATGGCGGCCATTGCAGCCGCTTTAAATTAGGCCTGCAAGTCTGTGGGGGCAAACGGCAACCACGTTTGAGCTTCGCTCTCCCTCCCCAATTTATTTGAAATAAGAATTAAATCTGGAGCATTATTCGGAATCCCATTGGCTGAATGCAAACTACTCATTTTGCTAGTATTATGTGTATAAAAAGTCGTCTGTGGAATGAGTGATAGCGTGACGGCCTTCCGGGGTCCCAGTGTCGAATCCCACCGGCGGCGAATTCATGGTTGTTTTCTGCTGACAACAGATTACGATGAAAAAACCATGGAGGTTGCAGAAAAAATTCCAGTGGTTCGGAATCCACTTTAAACTATAGGTCCACTTGCAATCGTTGTCTCAAATCGGAGTCCTTTTCCCTCCCCATGTCCTACAAGGGGTTACGGGAACTAGAGATTGAGAGAGAGTTGTTTTATACCTACCTCTACCTTGGTGCACCATTTTTAGGTGCTCGCATTAAAAATTTTTTTGGAAAACAAATAAACATACGTCATCTCTGTGTTTTGAAATTTATTATTAAATGAATAGTTATCGGAAAAATTTTTTTTTTAATTAATATAAAAATCAATATGGCGGCCCTTGCAGCATCTGTAACTCATGTTTGCAAATGTGCGGGTCAAACGGTGAGCGCGGTTGTTTGTGAAAAATTAATTGGTTGAATACAGTGCTCAGAAGCGTGATCGGCGTTTAAAAAAAACGTGTTTTCAACCAAGAGTTTATTCCAAAGTTTGTTTTTTATAATTACCATTAGGTTCGTAGAGGCATCCCTGATCTTCTTGGAACTGTTTGTGCTGAGCGGATGGGTTGTTCCTTTGCTCGCTCCTGAAAGGTCGGTATGCACCTTTCTCAGAAACACTGACTTTAAACATCGTAAAGCTACCGAAAATGATCAACAAGGGCGTCCAAAATGGATATATGGACGATTTCAATTAACAAAAAATTTTTTAATTCTACCCCCGGTACATTTTATCTCTCACAATATCCTTGATTTTGTGTTCTGTAATGAAACTCAATACGTATGTATAACCCGAAAACGTATGTTCAAGTCAGTACACTATGACAGCTACTAGCTTGGAACATAATATATATCGTGTCATGTTTAATGCAAAAGTTCAAATGCAATGCTGTTTGATATCACTTAAGCAAAACCCACAATCCAGTTAACCCATTTCCGTTAGTAGAGTGAATCTATGTAACTCACGATATTGAGAGGTGTGAAAAAATATTTCGGTCGATTGGACGGCTTATCTAAAATTCTCGAAATGTGCCTAGAATCGAATAATCGAATACAATTCTCGCTCAAATGGCTTGGATCGAACGCGTAGCATTGTCTGCATTAGAAAAAGGTCAAAGTAAAGTTATTAACCTGATCAGAAACTTTATCATCTCCCTGGAGCAGAAACGTAATATTGGTTGGCTCTTACGTTAACGTTGCTCCAACCAAATTAAAATTACTAGCTTGATTCCCTTGATGACATAAAGCTAATTGCAATACGAGAGATTACATTTTCTCTCTTATCTATCTTCTTTCCTCTCATCTCTATCCTCTCATTTCCTCTCTCTCTCATTTCCTCTCTCTACTCTCTCTCTCCTCTTCCTCCTTCACCCTCTCTGTACACAACGGTCCATATGCTATTTCATTGCAGTGTTTATTTTAAAACCATTTTTGTCTGCATTCTTATTTGAAGTATATCTCTGCGCCCTTATAAATAATGATTATATTCCTCTGGACACCAAATTAAAATGGAAAATATTTTCTTATACGTACTTTCCTAGGGCTTATTATTGTTTTAAATATGCTTACAGGGCTACCAACATAAGAACTCAATTGTAGTTTCGGGCGGCAATCTTTTCAAATCGAGTTCGAGAACCTAATCGAAAGTGTTTTTGATCGGCAGCTGATGCAATTGATTTTTGCAACAATTAATTGCATCTTCCGGCATTCCAAGGTAAATTTTCGTTTGTCAATCTTGTGCAATGCGAAAACAAATTTATCTCGGACTAAAACAAAAGTATTCAATAAGCCCTTAAGCTGGCCACAGACGATCAGGTTAGATGGAAGGTTTGCCTGAACTACAAAAGCCGGAAGACAAACCTAAACCATGCACATTCCAGTGTTCCTTCAGGGTTTTCCTCCATTTTACGGTGAAATTCAAAGTGATAATTTCAATATGCTGAGTGATATCGAAGTGGATTTGGTTCGATTACAGTTTCATTAACATGGTAAAAAAATTAGCCTCACTCTAGCCAGAGGCGAACAAATTAAATTCATTCAGGGAATCCTTCCTGCACAAAATCAACCTCGAACAGATTTTCACCAAAGAATACAACAGGTTTGTCTGAACGAACATAAACCTTCCGGCAAATCTCTACGTTATAGCCAGTTTAAGGCGTCGCCGAAAGCATGATGTTGTTCAATATATTGTGTGAGCCTTTAGATTACATTAGATTTATTTAGGACGTAGAAAGACTGGTCTCAAGAGCGCAAACACAATTTTTCCTCTGTATTGAAGCCCTAACTCTACTCAACATATTCGTCGTTTTGGTCAACTAAAGATGTGTCAGTAAGAGATTGAGAACAGATATTATCTTCCTCGGTTATAGGTAAAGGAAATGTTTAACAGTATCGTTTTCTTCTTGGCAGTTCTAGTAGTATTTAATAAAAGCTCACAGGGAGACCTGGTCTCGAACTCGGGGCCCATGGCATGGTGGTCGTGCGGCTCAACGAATTGATCCAATTCCGTCTCTAATTTGTGTCGACATTATCCCACTGCAGTGCCAAGCAGAACAACCCTTATGCTATTCTGTAAGCCCCCTATTTATAACGCTCTGGTCAATTAAGTCTAGTTTTCTCAAGTGAAAACAAATCTAGTGGGCAAGTTAAGCATCCGTGATTATCCTTCCTCAAAAACGACCGCTGTATAGATGATTTGAGCTTTACTTAGGATAATATGTACACCCACGGTACAAGTTAATAACTGAATTCATCTATTTCCGGCATAATAGTATACAAAAAAATAGTGCTCACTTTAATCACACAAAAACTACAACTTCCTTTGGTTTACTGTCATATATGATTACTGTGCTCCAAAGTTGGCGACTTGTGCATCGTTTGTTTTGAAAATTCCTGAAAAATTTGAAATTGTAATCGCCTCGAAACTATTCTCCATTAGTGTACAATTTTGGAATGGTAATCACAAGTTGTGTCTATTTCAGTGACAAATAATTTGTTTATTGTCCAGAATCTCATCTCCTTTTACACATCTCGTCGTCGTCTATCGATCGCTCCTCATCTACTCGGAATTCAGATTCTTTGGCTTCAGATTTCTCATTCGTGTCCGCAGTCTATGGCCGGGCTCGTGTAGTTTATACTGTCTTTGCTGCGGCCCGTGTGTTTATTTGTTTTTAATTTTGACGCTGTCGCCGACATCGTCTTTGCCTTCGTCATTTGCTATTTTAGCCACCCGGCTAGACAGGCACTGACTCTTTACATATTATGTTAATTCTAGGTATCTAGCCTATAGCTAGCGTCTTAGCTAGTCTAGCTGATTTCCTCATCGCGCGCCTGGGTAGTTTTGCAGTTAAGCTCTTTTGTTTTTGTTTTCACGCGGTGCACGATCAGCACAAATATTTTTCCTATTTCACGGCTCTGCCCTCGCATCATCATCATCAACAACGCGATCGCCATCGACATAGTGGAAAAGTGATGACGAAGAAGCCGTTGCTTTTGGCACTGCTTACAATCATGTGCTAACATCGGTGGTGAATGCTGACGACGCAACTATTTGCGATCCTGCTGATCACCTCTCCTCATGTTTTTATTCATTTACGCGGACCTATACTTTGTGTCTAGCTTAGTTCATCTAAACGGCGCTCTGCATCGTCTTTTCAAAATGTATGCAGCGCCGTATTTAGTGCATGCGTCGCTCACGCTATCGCTGATCTGTTGATTGTAAGTAAAATGTCCAGATTCCGTGGTTTATTTTTGAATATCACGGCGGGAACGTTTCTCCCTCCTCCCCTTCGGGCGGTATTTGTAATTTTCAATTAGGCTAGTGCGGCTAAAGAGCACACTTTCCCTTCTCTGTTTTCCTTCCTTTACTGAGACCTATTTTTAGATCTAGAATGACCGTCTAATGGCATTGCTGCTCTCAAATCTTAGACGTCGCGATGTGGCGGAAGTAACATTTCCTCGAAAAAGAAAAACAACGGGCCCCGGCAATATTTGACAAGTTTAACCTCTTAATTTCCGCTTAACCCTATTGGGACGCTTCATGCACAAGAAGTGCCTGGTGGAGATCTCTTCCGTTTAGCATCGGTGTAGTCGTAATTGGTGGTAGTGGTGCAGTTATGGAGCTAAGTTTCCGCTGCACGGTTCAAAGTCCTGGTGCCTTCTTGGCGTGACTTTCGATTTATTTACTGTACACAAATCGTGCTCTAATCGAACTGTTTACTGTCAATAACTGATCCCCCCATATCTGGGCCGCTGATAAGATTTCGTCAAGATTTCTTTATTTCACTCTCCCTTTCCTTGCGCATTTTGATGACTTCCGATCACGATGGTAACAGCAGGCGCCGCTGGGTACTCCACTTGCTTTTTTTTCAGCTTCTCCAGGTCCCCATGCATGAGATAACGTTTCCAATGATTTCCTCAATAAAAATTTAACACCTCTCCGCCTCAGAACGGAAGTAATTGTGGGCAGAATTTGTTAAGTGATGTCAAAACCGATCACAACACGCGGCCTTATCGCGACATTTTTCCATATTAGGTGAGTGAATTGATATGATCGGGTGGGTGGAATGCACTCAGATTTTTTCTTTTCGACAAACAAGATCAATCCGTCCCACGAGTGTACTTTTTGGAATGCTCCGAGGACTATCTGGAAAATCATATGACGAAATGTTTTGTATAATGCATTTACGGCTAGCTGCTAAGTAGTTTGCTGCATTTGAGTAAAATTTGTGCTTTTTGTAGTTTTACGTAAAACATATGATGTGTGAGTTGGTGTGTTGTTTGCCTGAAATGCTAACATCGTCATTCCGCAAGTCATCATTAATCCTTCGCCTTCTCCATTTCATTTAAAACATTTTCTATACATTTTTAAATTAGGTTTGAAATCATAAATTACAATTTTTTTCTTTTGTAATTATTTGTTCACAGCCCATCATCAAAAATTTTGATAAGCGGTATTCCGCTGCACGCACGGTTTGAAGACATCGAACCACTTCTTAAGCCGTACGGCAAGGTGGAGTCGTGTGAGGCTGTTTCTAGTAAGGATCCAAACACTCAAACTGTACACATAACTTTCGATACACCTGAACAAGCACAAAGGTATTCAAATTTCATTTCTTGAAGACAATTTATGATATTTTATTTCAGGATAATGTTATATAATGTACATGTATAGGGTGGGGGACAGAATAAGGTTTTGAATGTTTCTTGAATGAATTGTTATAATGTTTTTGATAACCAATTCCGGAATGCTAATATTTTAACGTGAAACTGTAAACAATTCAATTTCCTTGGTGATTTATGTTAACTATTATTCTATTCTGAATCAATATTTTCAGGTAGAGGTTGAAATCGAAAACGCATAACAGCCCGAGTAATGCCGCGATTGTCTTCATTTCGAAATACCGGCTATCGAGTCAGTAGTTTCATATTTCGTCAATTAATCCATAATTAGGAACAGTAGGTAATTGAGAATGGGACATTAATGTCAAATCTTGTTGATTTTCCATTAATAAGGTAGGCTTTCGACACAATGTATACAACTGAATACATTAGCTTCCTATCTGACTTGAGTCAACGTATTCTTCTTGGCCTCGACGTATCACAACTTCTTTTATAGTTATGAAAAAGTAGTCAGGTCCTGATTGACATCAACATACGTGGCTAATTAAAGAATTTCCGCTACGAAGTAATTAAATGTTAATTTCTAAGAGCCACTTTACCTAAAATCTAGAAAATATATTGGACGATTTTCCGCATGAACATAACGTTAAAATTTTCCTTGGAACTGTATCGTCGAACGAAATTGTTATTACCAGAGTTCTCGCATATATACATATTTTTTTTATATGAGAATGCCATAGTTTAGGGGATGCCCTATGATGCTAAAGCACAGCCTTGGCAGGAAACAAACTAAGGATAAGGGAAATGGGTTAAGAGGTTGAGTGTTTTTTGGGCTCATAAGTCGACGGAAAAACAAGATGGTAAACTGTTCCACATTTGTTCTGCTTAGGAAGAATTAACAAAATTTTACGGTACGATCAAATTCGTCCTGGAGAGTATATGGGAAGAAGCGAGTTGAAGCGCTTTTATCGCGATTTCTATGAGGAATTAGGCTAGCAGTTTCGTTAGAACAGTGGCCGTGAAAATACGATAGAAGAGTGAGGGACAGCTGGCATTACGCCGATGCTCCAGAGAGTCAATACTCTGAGATTATTGGATCGCCAAGATATTTATGCAGATTTTTACAACACCGAAAATTAGTAATTTTATATCAAATTAGGATATCATTGAATTTTTGGCAAATTTATCCCGGCAAACGTAAGCATTACATATTTTTTAGTATATAATTTGTCATAATAAATTTCTAAAACTGTAATTATGTAGTTTTCTTTTATTATTGTACATAAATGAAATTCTCTCATCCTTATCAGAAGAAATAAATAAAAATATGCAGAAGTCAAATCATGTAATCAATCATAATCGAACATATACATAGCTTAGCTGAACAAGTTAACGATTAGAATTTTAACAATGATTCCGCCATAAGCTCAATCGCTGCCAATCGCTTAAGCTTAATCATAGATTGTGTCAAATTACATTGGTTCCAGAACTGGCTGCACAACCTATTCATAAACGCAGATTTTCACTGCAGCTGCATAATTTAGCAATACACTCTGTTCAGCTGATGTGCAAATCTGCGTTTATGAACGGGCCCTACAATGCATCAAAAACAGTGTTTTGAAAATTGTGATTTTTTATTCGAATTCCCGATCGAAAATCTCGAAAAATGATTTGGAATTTTTGTTTTATAAAAAGTGTTCTGAGTGCATACATAAATCTAAGGAGAAAGAAGAGTTCTGGAGTTCCTGATTGATTTAAGCAATAGTTTCGGCGAATTCGCAAAGTTAACCAATAAATGGGGACGAAACCAAAATCATTGAATTTTGCATTCTTGTTTTGGGTACTATTTAGGAAGGGGAGTCCAAGTTACATGTATCAATAGGAAATTCTCAATCTACCATTACTAATACATTTGTATGTATCAATTTTTAAGATAAAACGCAATTTTTTCGTTGTATTTTTGCAGTGTTTTTGAACTCCCAACATCAGCAACAGTTCCAGGTTCCTTTACTTGCTTGCTTGCTGTGAGATACTCAAAATTTATAAATGAAGGAATCTCTAGTAGCCACCAGAATTGAGTTTTTTCTTTCTCTACAAAAAAATTATTTTTCAAAAACATAAATTTAGTTTTTTGGTCATCAATTTACAAGTTCGTATAGTAAATTTCATCTTAAGGTGGTAGTTTACCTGAAGCCTGGAAAATTGGATCCTTTCCGTGAGCTGGAAAAAGTTATTGACAAACGATTTTTTGTAATGTGTTTGGCAATGCTTGTATTTCAAATTTATTTTTACAAAAAGAAAAAAAAATGGCGGCCTCCAGCTCGTCGCAAGTGCGGCCATATCCGACAGAGACTGACCACACTTTGGTCCCGGATTCCACTGGCTGCTTCTCGAAGCTGCAGAAAGAAAACGGATACTTAAAACAGTCACTTTCTCTGGGATTTCTATGTGGAGTTTTTACAAATTTCGAATTGTGTGAGAAATGGCGGCACTTTGAAAAATATAAATATAACAAATGTTTCGAGAAAAACGCGTTTAAAGTCTTACAACGCTCGCCTAAGTGTATTAAAACTGACCGTGCGCGCTCGACTGCCGAGCAGCATATATCGGAAACAAGTAAATATTCGAAAATCCTCTTTAAGGATATGTGGAATTTTTCAAATCGCTCAGGTAAACTATCCCCTTAATAGGAACATAAATGATAGGATGGGAGTGCTGTGACAAATAGGCAGACATAGAGAGGAACATATGGAAATAGCGGTGGGCTTCGAACTTGGGAGCTCCGGGATGGAAGTAGACACGTTATCACCTACTCACCGACGACTTCCGTAGCTACAGTCGTAGTGATAACGTCTCGACCTTCCATCCCGAAGGTAACAGGTTGGAACCCCAACGTCGGTGATTCATGGTTGTGTTCTGCTGACGACAGATTACGATAAAAAGGTCTGAAGGTAATTGAAGGTTGCAGAGTAATACTGATGGTTCAGACTCCACGTTAAATTGTAGGTCCACTTACAATCGTTGTCTCGAATCGGGTGAAGTTCTTCTCCGGCTTATGCCCCACATAGGTTTTCTTATGATTACGGGAACTAGAGAAATCTTTCTTTTATGAGTTGGAAAGTTATGGGTATCAATAAAAACACAAAATCTTTTCAAATTTATTAAAGAAATGATGATGACCTCAAATCTTTAGGCATACAATATATACAATGATCTATGCACTTCTTTATTTTCGATGTCCTATGTCACACTTCCTGGATATTTTTAATGAGGACATCTTTAGTGTGATTGGGTTTATAAATGAATGAACCACACCTTTTCAATAGGATTACCATTAGGTAAGTAACCGAGCCAGGATAAAAGAGAATTTTGTCTTGTTGAAAGCTACATTCGCTCTCTGCTATCCTGCTCCGCAATGTAGAGCAATAAAACATTCTCCAGCACATGGTGATATTGCTTTTGTCACCGGTTCCTTCTACAAAATGGAGTGATCCTGGTTCATTGAATTCATTCCTGAATACAGAAAGGGTGGAACCTTTGTCTGGTCTCCTTTGCATGAAGCTTGCTGCTGTAGTGAGCGCTTGAAGGATGATTCATCACCGGAAAAGTTAAAAGTTTAGTAGTTTTTTTCTATTCATAACTTTTGACAGTAAAGTAACGATACTGTTTTGCAAAGGCTAACCTCTCCTCATTTTCTCAGTCCGGCCTTTTTGTTGGTGGCCTGCATTTTGAAGCAAGGTAGCAGCGTACAGCCGGGATTTCCCGATTAGCAGCAAATGTGACAATTATCCTTGTTTTTAACACCGAGATGGTTTTGGATCCCACTTCAGCCGTTCGTTCTTTCTCGCGAATTCTTGCCACAGTACTGTAGCTAATTCCTTCCAGTTTTACTATTTCTCGGTAGCTGTTTTCGTCTTTTATGCAGCGCACAATCGATGCCTTTTTTCTTTTCTTTTTGCCCATTCTAAAATTTTTTAAATTAAGCTTTTTCTGAAAAAAAGGGTAAAAATGTTCCTTCGACGTAAATGTATAAAGGAAAATTTACCTTGTTCTAGTTCGGCAAACTGTTTAAGTACTGCCATGTTTTTGCAAGAACGCAGGAAATGTTTAAAATTGGGGATGCATAGTGAATGCTTAATATTCATTATCCTACGTTAACCGGAAGTGCTAGAAGCCTAACTAACCTGCAGTGTGCACAGCCGGGTCCACCTGAAAATCGCTCTCTATCCCTGCCAACTTCTAAATAAAGGGAATCGCTTCCTTAATAATTTCATCTGAAATCATCTTATTGTGAGAAATATCAGTCCGATCGTTGGAAACGTTAGAAAAAAAAGGTGCACCACTGGGACCACCACCCCTCCTTACCCTTGCCAACTTCTCAATAGAATAGAATCAATTGCTTTCTGGTGTCCGGAATATCAGCGTTACGTAGTCAGCGTAATCACTCACTTCCGGTTGTCCCATTATGAAAAAAATATGATTACGTATTATGCCCTACTCATGACAGAAGTGAGTTCAAAATTTCCGGTCAATCAAGCGGAGTCATGGTGGTCACAGACTGATTGATGTCAGAATGGGCGAAATGAATTTAGAGGACTTCAAGACGTGTCTTATCATTTAATTACTTTTCCTCTATAGAAGTCAAAAAATGAAAATAGAAATATCAATTCTTATTTATGGAATCATAACTTTTTCTATGTGCTCTATTAGTCTTCAAAAGTTAGTCCTAAAATTTAATTGGAAAAACTTTGGATAATATGATTCTTCTTGCATTCAGGATGATTTAAAAACATTCAAGAACTGGTGTGCATCTAATCGCCGGCAGCTTAACTTGGATAAATGTGAGGTTGTGTCATTCTCTAGGAACCAAAATCAGCTCGTCTTTGATTATACCTTTGCGGAAACTAATATCTGTCGAGTGCAGTCCATTACTGACCTTGGTATGAAGCAGGACAGTAAACTTGATTTCACTCTGCACATTAACTACATTGTTTCTAAGAGTAATTCAGTTCTGGGTTACGTAAAGCGTTGGTCAAGGGAATTTTCTGATCGGAAGATCTTAATTCACTTATTCTTTTCTTTGGTTAGGCTAATTCTCGAGCATGCATCTCAGGTTTGGTCTCCCTGCTATGCTGTTCATTCTAGACGCATTGAGTTGGTGCAGCGGAACTTTGTTAGGTTCGCACTAAGAGACCTTCCGTGGAATGAGAATGATCCACTCAGGCTTCCTCCTTATGTGGATCGCCTCCAGTTGCTTAATATGCATTCGTTGGAAGAACGGTGTACAGTTGCTGATCTAGTTTTTATTCACCAGCTTTTGAACTCAAACATAGAATCTTGCCCTCTCGCAAGTATGGTTTCTTATAGACATACCCCGTATAGCTTAAGGAGATTGCCCTTACTTCATGTTGTTCATTCTCGGTCTAACTATGGTATGCATGAGCCTATAAATCGCATGTGTAGAGCGGTGAATATGTGTCCTGTTTTTGACCTGACTCTTACGAAGGATTCTCTGAAGCGTTCTCTGTTGTCCGCGCACCCCTGATTGTTGTGTGTAGGCGTGTTTTAGTTTTTGTTTACTAATGTTTTTTGCATGTGTGGGAACCTAGTTCACCTCAATATATTAAATTCTGGCGAATAGGTCAATTGATTGGCTTCTGCCTAAGAAGTGCGCTTTCTGAGTAAGAAGGGTTAATTCTATTAATATCAGTAAATTTGATTAAACTGTTCCCAACTTTTTGCAACATTTTGAACAATCCTGCATTCTGCAACATGATTTTCAACATATCCGATTGTAAGGGCTGAATTAATGTTATCATTATTATCATCATCATTATCCTTATTCAGTTCCAGATTCCGATTCAATTTCTTAGATTGATTACAGCACATAAATTTTGTTTTTGATGGTGAAGCCTAGTTTTCCTCGCTTTAATTTCGAAGTTTATTTTTAATTGTTTAATTGGATTTTTATTTGAAATGAATTTTTACTCACTAAATTATTAACTTCTCTAGCAATTTATTAACTATATTTCGTTTTGTAAATTTTTAGGGCTGCTAACGGATTAAACGGCATCGACTTCGAAGGTAGTAAATTGCACGCGGAACAGCTAGATAAACAACGTCGTAGTAATCGAGCTCGCAGTCAATACGCCGGTATGCCAGGTGTAGGGAGACAAGCAGATTTTCCACTCCGCCTTTTAGTACAAAGCGAAATGGTTGGGGCTATAATTGGAAGGCAGGGTAGTACTATTCGAACTATAACACAACAGAGCAGGGCTCGAGTTGATGTACATCGAAAAGATAATGTCGGTTCATTAGAAAAAGCTATCACAATCTATGGAAATCCAGAGAATTGTACAAATGCCTGCAAAAGAATCCTAGAAGTTATGCAACAGGAGGCCAATAGCACAAATAAAGGGTATGATTATTTTAATATTGAATGTTCCATTTTTAGTAATTAATTTTCGTTTTAGGGAAATTTGTTTGAAAATTCTCGCCCATAACAATCTCATAGGTCGAATAATTGGCAAAAATGGCAATACCATAAAACGCATTATGCAAGAAACGGATACAAAAATTACAGTTAGCTCGATAAATGATATAAATAGCTTTAATCTGGAGCGTATAATAACGGTCAAAGGGACCATAGATAACATGTCCAAGGCTGAAAGTCAAATAAGCTCCAAACTTCGGCAGAGCTATGAAAACGATCTCCAGGCGATGGCGCCGCAAAGTTTAATGTTTCCGGGACTTCATCCTATGGCAATGATGTCAACACCCGGCAATGGAATGGTTTTCTCGCCTGGCATGTCATACGCTTCTTGTGGTTACCCAATGGCAAAATCACCAGCCATAATACCGCCAGTCTTCCCCAATGATATGCAGGAAACCACCTACTTGTATATTCCGAACAATGCTGTTGGTGCTATTATAGGAACCAAAGGATCACATATTCGTAACATAATGAGATTTTCTGGTGCATCTGTAAAAATAGCACCATTAGAAGCAGAGAAGCCAGTTGAACAGCAAGTGGAACGAAAAGTAACAATAGTGGGGACACCGGAAGGGCAGTGGAAGGCGCAATATATGATATTTGAAAAGATGCGAGAAGAAGGCTTTGTTGTTGGATCCGATGATGTAAGACTAACTGTTGAAATTATGGTTGCTAGTTCACAGGTAACATTGAAAAAAATTATTATACGGCCAATGGTGTTGCTAATGTTATCTTCTTTTTTATATATAGGTTGGACGAATAATTGGCAAAGGAGGCCAAAATGTGCGAGAATTGCAAAGAGTTACGGGTAGTATTATTAAACTTCCAGAACATGGTACAGCGCCACCAGCTGATGAAGAAACTCCAGTTCATATAATTGGACCCTTCTTCAGTGTTCAGGTAAGTCTTCTTTTTAGATCTAGTTACTGTATGTAAAATTAAAACGCTTTTTTAATTAAATCATATTTTACTTTTTAAGACCACTTCACTGTTTTATAAAAATGTAATACCTCTTTTAAATTTTGATAGTACAAAGTACTTTTTAATATTTTGCTCAGAGCCCTTTGTTTTTTATAACATAACATGGCATGGCATGCATTGCACCAAATTTTGAATAATTTTTTCCGGAATTTTATGCCATTCCGCCTGTACTCAAGTCCCAAAGCACTACCGTAATTTGACCGCAAATTGCCAAGCCACATGTTGACAAGGAATACAATCTCGTCTTCCACATAGGACTTCGAAATTTGAAGTTAATCCTTTTTTTTATAATATCCTTAATTTTAATTAATGGCCCAGTGTTTCAACCAAGTGCAACACCACTACACCGACAGGCTACCTTTTCCGTATTTAACAGTTTCTTTGACTTGATGCTTACAAATTCTGTTCTTGTGCCGATACCAATAATATTCTTTGCCATCAGACTGGTTTCTGTTTATTTTTGTGTCGTTCGACCAAATAACTCGCATCCAGTCTTCAACCGTCCAAGCTTTATGCTCTTAGCAGAACTTAAGTCGAGCTTTAACAGTTTTACTTAAAAAAACGGGCTTTTTTTAATAGACGATATCAGATGAATTCTCTTGAGGGCTCCCCTGACAATCTATTCGCTGACGTCTTTATTTACAGACATCACAAATCAAAAGTACCCAAAAAAAAAGGTGTTAAGTAACATTTTTGCGAAATAACGACATTTTACATGCTATTATATCAACTGCAGTAAGTTTTTTGACCCTAAATTTCGTTGATTTCTTTCGTTTTTACGAAAATCCCTTGACGCGAAGTCATATTTGCACAAGCTACAAACACACACTTACACGAACAACATTTTTTAGCTGGTTCAAATAGCGAATACGCCGCAAGCTACACTGCATATAGGAATCTAGTGATAGTACTAATGAGAATTCCAATTGGTACTTTACTATTATTCTACGCGCGTTCTTTACACATTTTAATTTCATAGAGAATTTGACTCAAAGACGAACACCTTCAGAGGATTTCAAGGTTGAACTAGAGCTCCAGCCTAATAATAATATACCACCGAAAACATTTTATGTAAAGAAGGTTGCCAGACTCACAAGCTCATACCGCTTTCCCGTTAAAAAGTTATCAGATCTCATGTAAAGCCAAGCCCCTACTCTACAACCCCCAACTCTAGAAACCCTACATCTTCGTAAAAAAGTATGGCTTGGCCGTAACAAATGCATGGCACAACATTAAAGATGTTCTACGTCAAGTAGAACAAAACAATTTTTTCATAGAAGCAATAGTTTAGGCACTATGACTAGTTTAAAAAATCATTCCCCGGCTGCCCTCCTTCTGGCGTAGTCAGGTAAAGAAGTAATTTCTTCCACGCCATCAGTTCGTTTCTTCATAGTACAGTTGAAGTTGTAGTTGTTTATGTACTAATACCATCTAGCTTTCATAATACCATTATGTTTCATTAGTCTGGGAATTTTGGCTCTCTGGTATTATCTATACCGAAACTATGAGGGTTCGAAAATACGACGAAACGCTTCGAGAAAAGGTAGGTAGTGCCCAGTCTTGGCGGGGGCATTACCGCACCCCAGATACAAAAAAAAACGTCTAAAAAAAAACTAGAAATCCGCAAAAATAGAAGGGTAAAATAATTGCAACCGCTATAGAAAGAAGAGAAAGATGTCTTTCCTACACCTCTAAAAAGGGTAAGATTAAGAAAAGTCAATTGTTTCCATTTATAGAACATTAATTGTCGCTATGGCTGTTCTGAAATCATAGATGAGTCGACAAGACTTAACAATTTTTAGCCTAAATGTTGAAGCAAAAAAAAAGATCTTTTATTCAAAGGTATTGTGTGAAATCTTCAAATCGTACTAAAACTGGTGCCACAAAACATCCTCTTTATTCTTATTGATACTTTGGTACTGTTAATGGTATAAGTAAAAAAATCTGCAAGGCTTTGCTTTGTTCGATACATCAGTTTAACAGGAAAAAAGTTGATGTGGCGGTTCTTAAAAGAAAGGAGAAAGTAATTTGACGATTTTTGCAATATTTAATAAAAACGTTATGAAGAAGTAACAATGAGTTTTGTTTAACATCTTCGATATTTCAAATGCTTTCTCTGGGTATCTTAACATTGGACGAAGAAGGTGTTAAGTATACGGATTGCTAAATACCGTTATTACCATCGCAGAAGAACAGACAATTTTATTCGCCAAAAGTGGATTCTCACAAAGCTATCATTGGCTGTACTTTGATAGACATTATTACTGGAGATATCAAAATAGCATTAAAATACATAGGTAATACTGACAGTCTTGAGCCCAAAATAAACAACCAATTATTTTTTAAATTTTTATTTAATTTTCTGTTTTTTTTAATGCATTTTTCCATTCTTTCAAAATATAATTGCCATTCTTCTGGAGGTAGTTTAGAAATAGCTTTCTGTTCTCATCAACTGCTTCTTTGCTTGCGCTTTCCTCGTAATTTGTCCTTGATATTCGGAGTAAAAAGAAGTCGCAGGGTGCTACTATAAGCTGAATGACCCACTAATTAAATCTTTTTCCTGCTGCTGCTTTGTGCGGCCTTGCATTATCATAATACAGCAATATGATCTTTCTTGCATTTTATTGATGACACCTGGCAAACAATTGTTGATTTACCATTGAGAAGTAACCGTCTTTTGATCCTCTAAAGCAACAGTTGCGATATGTAAACACTGCGTGCACGCCTCACTTTCGCTGGATTGGCTTCATTTTCAAACACTGACTCTTTTTTTTCGGATCAAATGCATCAATCCAATTCTCGTCACCAGTAGCAATTAAACAAACATCATTTGACTTATCCGGTTTGAATCGTTTTATGGTTTCCTTGCACCATTTCACTAGTTCCTCCTTTTTTGCATCACAAATCTTTTTTACACGCAAATGACAATGCAGAATTTGTGAATATGCCAATGCCAAGGGATGCACGAATTAAACTGTATGTTACTCGGTTATCCTCTTCTATTATTTTTCATACGGCAGCAATGTTTTCTTGTCTTAAAGCTGTAAATGGACGACCTTCTCGAAAGCCATCCCTGAGGCACTATGTCCACGTGAGCATTCATTGTGCCATCTTTTTATTGTTGCTAAGGATGTTGCTTGATCACCAATTAAAGAAAAAAATGTCATCTCTACATTGTTGAGAAGTTAATCCACGTTTGAAATTAAAACACAAACACTTTAAATGTTTATAAAAACTGAATGAAAAATGATTTTTTTAACCGGTAAAGTGCGTTTCACTCGAAAAATGGCTAATTTTACGGAAACCATGAAGTTGGTTTTGAAATATTATTACAATATTGCCAGACTCAAAACTTTCAGTGTTACCTTAGTATTTATATTCAAGTTGTCAGTTGTGGGTAAAATGTACGATTTGTATATTTATGTTGCGAATTTTGACTGGAAAAATAAATCTAAAGATCAGACTGAACTCTTATAATACTTTCTTCATGGTGCTAGAAACAACATCCACTCTTTGTTAGGGTTTTCATATGAATATGGTAAAAATGTGATGACTTTGCATTGAAAGAAACTTGGTATTTGGGCCATTTTTTACATCGAAATGAAATGGAACCCTTAAAGGATCACCAAGAAAAATCTCACTGCACACAAAAAAATCCGAAAATCATTAATCAACACAATTCCACATATTCTGTGTGGAATTATTACTTAACAGACTTATTTAACATGTCCGTCTTCCCCATCTTATTTCTCAAAGTATTGGTAGAAAAATTCTTCAAATTATTTTGAATATCAAAACATGTAGGAAATTCAAGGAAAATTGATCTTAGCAGCTCGCCTTACTTATATCGCATCGATTTATGGAACTCCGACCTTCCAGTATAGCTGCTCTCATAACCATCCTACTTACCTAAGGAACCTCATCACGGCTTCGATCTCTACGTTCTGTAATTCCGCAAGTCCTAGAAGAAGCAACTATCCAGATTTTGCCGGATTTCGACAGCTCGGAGAGAAATAATTTGCAACTCGATCCAGTCTTCCAAATGGTTACCTATGGTCCAATGTCCCGTTATAACCCCTACTAAGCTCCTGGTGTCAGTTCTGCTGCCAATAAAGAATACCTTAATTAACTTCTTCTCTTAGGCCACAGTTGCCTTTGTACGGTTGCCTTTACACGGTTGCCTTTACACGCCTAGATACTATCAAAACAGCTTGGTGAATCGCTGTTGTTTCCGTCTGAAAGATTCGTACCGCACTCGTTTTAGAACCGTTAAAGATCTCTGATGCTATTGAAGGTTATAGTCCGTATCGATCTTATTACCGATGCAGTCCGACTTCAGAAGGATGCTAGAATGCCTGTTCACCCTCTTCACCCCATAGCATTTAGTCTACTTAAATGCGCTTGTTGCTGTTATAGTGTTTTGTAGTGTATGATTAGTGGCAACAAGTCGAACATGACCTCTAAAGCCGCTGTGAGCGTGGTACACAGGCTGCTCTCGGTTCTCTCGATAGTGTGCCTAGGCTACATCTCTTATTTAGCGCTGTCCACCGGGCTAGCAACGAATCGGTCTGACTATGGCGGTGTACATTTAATGTGCCATTTTGGGATTTAGTGCCCCATTTGTCCCCAGAGGTCCTCTTACTCGGATAGAAGGCCACAATTGCTTTCGCTATGCGCTCTTTTATACTCCTCTTTCAGTTTAGTACACCCAGGTACTTGGCTTCACTTTTTTTCTTCTAGCATTGGGACCCTATACTTTGGTATTTTCTTCCTCGCGAAAAGCGCGAGCTCTATCTTTGATCAAGTCGCTCAGTCAGCTATTAGAGGCCCAGTTTTTCAACTTTCTAGGTTAATATTCGAGCCTTTCGCTCTTTTTTGAACTCGAATAATTGACAAAATAATAAGGATATAAGAAGGAATAATTGATAAAATAATAAGAAATCAAGGTTAATACAATTCAATATCAATTTCTTGGCCTTGAAAATAAGAAAAATAATTCTATTCACTCGCGTTTTGACCCCTGTTCAAATCAAATGCAACATTGGTGTTATATCAATATATATTGTATTAACCTTGATTTCTTATTATTTTATATCCTTATTATTTTGTAAATTATTCAAGTTCAAGTAGAGTTCAAATCCGGAAGGAAGGACAAAACTCGGACCATATTGTGCTGAAACCAGATTTTTACCAACTTTTATGCGCGTAAAGACGCGTCCTGTTGAAACACCCATCCTCTTCAAATCGTGTACAGGCTGGAGCACAATGAACGCAACGAAACTGAAACAAGATATATGCAAATGAACGCAATGAAAAGCAGGTAAACGTTCTATGCTTAACTATGGACGGATATTAATTTAACAATGGCTTGGGTTCAGCATTGAAATTTGTGTAAAAATTGTTCTATAATGCCTTAATTAACTTTTCATCGAATTATTCCATTCCTAATTTCTTTTATTGCAATCAAAAATATACTTTCGCAGTAGCGATCAAAGCGTAAACAAACAAGTGTTAGGTTTTGCAATCGCCTGTGTCCGTCAATTTCAGAATTTGTAAAACTAGTTGCGTTTACAAACGGTTGTGTCCGTCCACTGTGCGCAGTTACATAGAAATTGAATAAATTGAAAATCGGTTTGACATATCTCTCCTTTTAGTTTCGTTGCGTTCCGTTCCGTTCATTGTGCTCCAGTCTTAAGTCCACATTGTGCAGTTTCTAGGAATGCAGGGAATTTTTCACTAAAGTAAAAAAAAAAATTATGAAACACATTAAATGTTTCGGAGGACAACCCTATAATGCGTTAGCATGACTTCGGCCGGAAGGGAGTTAGGGTAAGGGGAATGAGGGAACTTGAATGTTTTCATTTTCATTCCTGCGAGCTAGACAACAGCGCAGAGACGAAGTGGATTAAAATTTTTTTTTTTTAAACTCACGGAGAGGTGGAGGCACAAACCTTGCAATCATGACGTGGTGATAGCGCCACTCAACCAATTGATCTAACTCCGTTTTACCGATACTCTGTAATTCTTTTAAACCAGCCTTTTACCTTGAGCTGTACAAATTTGCTGAATGCCGTCTGGGGATATCTCAAATTAAATTTTCTTTCGTCGCTAAAGAGAATTGTCTTTCATTTGGAAAATGGCCACGTGTGTTCTAGAGCGAATTGTAGTCAATAAATATTTAGTGATTTATGATTCTGATTTATATTCTGATTATAAGTTTAACCTTTGCTAAGATTGGTCAATTTTATAGAGGAAATTTATAATTTAACAGCTAAAATTTTATTATCAGTATTTATTATGTATTCTTTTATATTATAGTCTGCTCAAAGACGAATCCGAGCGATGATGATGTCAACGAATCCACCCCCAGTAACCAAAAAACAAAAAGCTGCCAAAGAACAGTCATCGTCGGGTCCTGGATCAGGGCAAGCTCAATCTCAGCCGCAACCGCCATCCCAACAGCAACAACAGCCCTCAAGTACGAGTCAACAATAAGTTAAATAAGAAGTAATAAAAACATCAAAATCTCTTATATATTAAAAAAAAATATATATAAAAACCACCAAAAACAAAAAAAATCAACCAAATCAACAACGCAGAAGTTCTCTCGCAAATTTTTTGTATCCACTCTAATGCTATAAAAAAAAACAACCCAATCATGCAAAATTGTAAAAGAAATTTGCACAAAATAAAAACCACAGAGAGAAAATCGTAGGTTATGACAAAAAAAAAATCAATCGAAAAATTGAAATATTTTAGTTAAAAACAAATCAAAAGTGCGAAAGATAAAAGAAGAAACAAATTCCAAAGTAGGAGAAAAACAACCTCCACTCAGTAGGAAATAAAAAAATAATAATAATAAAACAAAAAATGCATACTCAACAACATAATTGCAAAAATTAATTGTACATTTCGACAACGTCGTTGTATCTGCAAATTCCGACCACAATTCTGCGAACGGCATCGAATGTAAATAAAATTACAAAAATTTAGCTTAAAAGGATGATATTCAAGTGAGAGGAAATCAGAAGACAACAAGTAAAATTAATTTTCTTTTCTTTTCCTTTTTAAATCTATTTTTTAGTTAAAATTTTAAATCCAAACCTTTGTTTAGTTTGTTTTTTTTTCATCGAGAGAAAAATTCTGTTTGCATCATTTAATCAACGTGTATTAACATTTTTTCATAATTTTGTCTTTGTTTCATCCAATTCTCTTGTAAGGTAAGAAAAAATGTTATGTAAAACAGTAAAAAACATAATAAAAAACAAAAAACAAATTTAAATAAGAATTTTTTGGCAAAATTTATTTATTTTTTTCTTTTCGAATAAACAATTTTTCTCTTTGAAGTAAGAGAATTTAACAAAACTAAGAAACCATATAGCATGAGTTGGCTTGAAATTTAATTTTTTTTAAATTTTTTTCATAATGAACTATTGTGTCCTAAAAATGCTTTAATTAATGTTTAAAAACAGCTAGAAATTCTCACATAATTCAATATTTTTCATTGTAACATTAACTAACAATACCTAATTATAAACTAACACTACTAGTAGTCGTCAGTCAATGTCCTATTGCTGTTTAATAGAGTTAAATTAACAAAATCATCTAAATTTTCAACAAAAAAAACAAAAAAAAAACAAAATGTATGAGAAAATGAAAGCCAAAATATAGCATAGTAATGTAAAGAAAAAAACATTCCCACTTGTATGTAAATAGGAATGCTAAACAAAACTACACTAGCACTAGATAGTAATTTTCTGTTTGTTCAAATGCAAGTTTATTGTTAATAGAAACGAAAACACGAAACATTTTCATTTAATGTACTAAACACGCTTAATTTTAACACAGAAACTACCTAAATGCAAACATTTCCCTGTCGATGCAGAAAGCAATTCAGTTTCGCTCGCGATACTCACTTTTCGGTGATGGATTTGAGTCGGTTTTTGCTTCAATGGAATTAATTTTTGTTTATCCTAATTAATTGGTACAGAGAGTAGATGAATTTTTTTTTTTTTTTGAATATGACTTAAGAGACAAAATGCTTCTCCAAATAATTAATTGCAGGTAAGCAAGTATTTATTATTTCGGCACTAACCAGAATAAACACTTTAATATGCACGTTTTATGTTATAATAAAATAACATTTTTACATTGAATTTGGTTTAAAGACAAATCGCCATACATCATATTTTGTAGGGTTAATGTAACATTCTAAGATATTTTGGGAAATTTGAAAACCTTGATTCGAGATTTATTCATTTAAGAGAAGGCAAATTTGCGAAGTTAAATATGAAATCTCCATAACCATCATTGCAAGTGTCAATTTATGTTTTACAGCCAGTCATTTATATATGCTATGCTTAACTTCATGATTTTTATTCAATAGTATTTATTTTGCATTTAAATATGCTAAATTTAACCGCATTAAATTTGATATTACTTTTGCTCAATTTTTTCGGTGTTTGCCGTTCATGCATAAGAATACTTCTTCTATCGTTTCAACTCTTTGAGATTATACCATACTATATAGTAAAATATAACAAATTTAAAAATTATAAATATAATAAGACTTGGCAAATTCAAACGGCAAACTGATATTATAAAAATCCAGACGGACCTAAAAACATATTCTGAAACAGTAGTATATTATTGTGCGTTTCATAAAATTCTCAAAAAGTATACCTACTGAATTCCTTTGTAAAAAATATGAACGGACAAATTGCAGCCATTGCATAATTAAGACCATATCCACTCATTGGTAAGCTTCTTTCAACCCTTAAATGCATTTACACACTTTATGAAAGATAAAGGCGTACTTACTACGCCGTATGCCGAACAAGCGGTTAAACGAATCAGAGAGAATGCGTACTTTCTGATTGGTTGCCATTTTACAAAGGGGTGAAATATTTACTGTCGCAATAAAATGGCAGCCTACTGCTACCCGGGGTTATTGTTCCTTGCAAGGTAAAGCAAAAATTTGTTCTCTTAATTAATATTCAGAAAAAATTTCATCTTTTAAATTAATTAAATCAAATCGTTTTAACAGTTTTATAAAAAAAAACTTCCTCATACTGTAAAGTGTAATTTTTCTTTTTTTGTAATGATTTTGTAGATAGATATTTTGTGCTGAAACGTTAATTTTTTCTTTCACTCGCAAATAGATTGCCTTGGAACGGTGCTGAAATGTTTTCGTTTTAAACTAAGATTTTAAACTGTTATTTAAGACTAATTAATATTAGCTGCATTAAATATTGAAAGTATTTTTGTTTAAAAAATATTTTTCTCGTTATTCTTAACATTCAACAACTATAAAAACAACAACAGCAACAACCAATCAAAAATTTATATACAGAAAATAGAATCAACAGTGCCACGGTATATTCAATAGCTTTTGCCAATTGAATGTGCCTTTTACAAAACAATCGAGTTCTAAAGCAGCTTAAAATTTTATTAATAAATAGATATTTAATAGAATAATTTTTATAAATTTTGTTACAGGTGACAGGAACGTTAGTTGTTGAATATAAATACAGTTAGATAGTTTACAACACAATATAATATATATATTTACTTATCAGACTTTCTATTTTTATATATACAATAGTAGGACTTTAAACAAAATCAATTTTAAGCTGCACTTTAGAAACTCGTTTTTCGTTAACAATATACACATAGAAAAGAAATCAATAGTCGCTAGGGTCAATTTCAGGTTTTTTTTTAACTGAGGATAAAATGCCTTTTTCTTTTATAAATTAACATAATTAGAATGCCTATGATTTTCCTTTTCATTTTTTATTTTAGTTTAAAATAAAATTACTAACATAAATTTTGGCAACGTTTCGGAAAAGGTTATCAAAAAAAAAGAAAGCAAAAAATGTTTCCCATTTTTTATTTGTATCGGTAAAACACAAGCATGAAATTCTAATATAAATACAGAAAAAAAATGGAAATAAATACCTCATAGCAAGTGCATTATCTTTATAATAAATATTGAATATTGTAATATATAAAGCTAAAAAAAAAGTAAAACAACAAAGAAAAGTAAAAATATGAAAAAAATATCAAACTACAGGCGTAAGCACAAGTAATTTAAATAAAATGAACGAAATTTGAAAATATAGGGAGCGAAAATAAGAATTTTAAGTGAACAGCAAATTATTTTGTACTCTTTTGTTTTCTTTTTTTCTACGTACTTTATTTATTCTACGAAATTATAACACAGAACATTATAAACTAGGACTAAATAATGTGTATTTGATATTTAAAGTAATTGGAACTAGAATTCCGAAGAAGTTATTATTGTATAGTTTTTTATCAGTGTACATTTTATAGATTATAACCTACCTACTACTGCATATAAAAAGATCCACTTTTAAGGTGTAATTCATAGAAAAAGTTGCGATGTATTTTATACAATTCATATTACTTAAGTAATACTACCGGTCCGTAGGTATTTTTTTTGCAGAACAATAAGCAATACAATCGCATTTTTTTTTTAAAAATTATGTAGCTTTGAAAGATAGCAAAATGCATCTATTATTGTGTTGCAAAACGAATGCTTACTATGCGGAGGGGCAGTATGAAAGCAGCCAAAAATATTTACACTTTAAAAAAAAATACAAATATAAATACCAACAAGAAAAATCCATAGGTGCAAAGCTTCTACAATCAATTTACAATAAACAAATTGTTCTAAATCACAAAGAAAAAATTACAGAGATCATTTAGCCTAACCTCTTTTTAGTATGATGATTCACTTAACAATTTAATACTGACCTCTATTATGAGTGTCGAATTTGCATTAGAATCGACTAAGAAGAAATTCTAAAGCTAAAATTACAGATAGGATTGTGTTTCAGCTCTAGTCGATTCGAATGAAAGTCGACTCTCGCTAAAGAGACCACTATTTTGGATAAAGACAGAACAAGATTATCTAGTTATGTTACTAATCTAAAGGCTTTATTGGCTATTGTTATAGTGAAAATCAAATTATGAAAAGAGGCCCATATACAACTCACACCAAAACAATAGCGTCATAGTTCATTCTCGTTGTTTTTGTAACACCTGGTACCTTAGCAAATCAAAATAGATTCAATAGTTACAATAGTTATATTTTATGTATACAAAAGTACAATATTTTTTTTTATATTTCTGTTAAATTGCTTTTTTTTTGTTATCCTTTTATAATGTATTTATTTTTATTATTCCATAGTACATCTACAGTTACAATAGCAAATATATGTAATCATACAAACACACATACACATAATCATACACAAAAAAGCAGTACAGCAACTTAATAAAATTTCTGAATCAACGAAAACCAACCGAAAGTTGTTTTTTTAATATCTTTTCAGATTGTTATACAAGTATTTTTGCGTCCTAGATAGGTAATACAATAGATTAGAGCAGTTGTCTATTTACTATAACTAACTAAGGCTTTCAGGGATTTTTTTTCTTATTAATTAATACATTTCACATTAATTATTTAAATTTGTACATTGTAATTGCAAAAAATAAAGATGAATAAATAGTTAAATCGAAGAAATGGCCAAAAATTTCTCTGAAAGTCTACAAAAAAAAGATATCATTAAAAAAACACAAATATCGTATATAATAATAGAAAACAAGTCCCTTTTTTTTTGTAAATAAAATCCATAAACAAAGGAAAATATAAACGTAAATAATTCGTATAGTGTTCGTGAATTTGTAAATCTCTGTGTACATAGAAATAGTAATCATAATTAAACCATGAATTTAAATAAAAAAAATCCAAAAATTACGTTCAGAAGAAAGGAAAACTGAAGGAATAATTACTTTGGAATTGATTCAATTGAGAAGGGTTAAAGTTAAATTCTACAACTCTTAAACTTTATTCTTTTTATTTGTAGTCGTCAATAATAAATTTAAAAATAAAAGAATTGTCTGAAAATAGAATTAAAAACCCAAGACTTTGGTCATAACATTAAGGAAAAATATATATAACTTAACTTTTTGTTGTAATCGTAAAAAATTATAGTAAATCAAAATTCTGCTTCAAAAAAATATTTAAGAAAAAGAAAAAAAATAGTAAATTGCAATTTGTCAATTGCTATTCAAAATGTAATCCTTTAGAATGGACAGTATTTGTTTTTATACATTTCTTGTTCATTCTAAAGTAAAAATAATTTAAATTCTGAACACAACAAAAATTTGTGCAAATTTTCATTTTCTAATAAAAAAAAAACAATCAAACTAAATGCGGACAAAAGTATTTGAGCAAAGATTGTATATATCTTGACTCATTTTATCACGGAACCGACAAACCACAAAACACAGTCAATCTTTACCAGAAAAAAAAAATAAAAAATAAAACAAGAAAAAAAAAATACAAAGCGAGAGTACTGTAAAAGATAAGTAATACCCAGAAATATAGAAATTATTGAAATAAAACCATCGACGGGTATAAGTCTGGCAAAATTCAGGTTGCTAGTGTTTTAAGAATAAGAAAAGAATTTAAAAAAAGAGAAAAATCGTAAAAAAGTCGATATTTAAGAAAGTTAGTGTAAACTACCTGTAAGGAAATTAAAAAAAAAAAAGATTTTATAGGCATATGAGAACAATTATAAATTATTTATTTAATACTTATTTGTATAAAAAAATAATACTATCGAGATAATTATTGAGACAATGCGAGATCTTTAACATGAGAAATATGAGAGAGCATATATGTGTATTTTTTGATAAGTAAAATTATAAAAAAAAAAACAAAGTGAGATCTATGAATTTACATAAGTCGGGGGTAAAAAAAAAAGATATTTAAAAAAGAAAAATTCCTTTTTGTTGGATTTTTTATGAATAAATTATTAAGATTTAAGAAAATTGAGGAGGTTGTTTTAGACAGTGAGGAACTTTATTAGACGTTAAATTTATAAATTTATCTTATTCCATACAAAACACATCCGTTAGTGTATTGGGAGTAAATTGAAACATTTACTATGTAAAATTGTAGAAAAAAAACGACCAAAACGCGTTCAACAATCTGCATAATTCCTCAACATTCCAAAACGCTGGTTTCTCTTTGAAATTGACATTTCTGAAAATTACCAATCGTAAATTGGATAATTCTGACAGGTGTCGCGTGGTGTTAGGTGTCTTTTATTCCTATTCATTTTACTTCTTTACACACAAAAATTCCTTTTTAGGACAACAAGTATACATAGAGCTGTATTAGAAAGGAATACAAAACCTTAAAAGTAAAATAAAACTGGAAGCAGAAAATGCTTGGCCTTTGCTTCATACAACCAAACACAAAAATTACGTACCTGACTACAGAAAACGTAATAAAAATTTAATAACTCGAGCTATATGCACGAAAACCTATAAGATCTTATAATATTTATAAATCTTCATTGATTTCCATTTAAAACTCAGGTTACATCCATATATCTTGATAAAAAACGGGATACAGTTTAATTTTAAGCTCAATTAGGTTTTAGATCATTTGATACCACTTAAATAGTTGTACAATCCGGCGTTTCACTTGGGTCTAATGCGAATTCCAATCTAAGGATTGAGTGATGCTGTTCGGATATGTTTGTGTGTGTAACTTATCCACTAATTTTGTTGCTGTTGTACGAGTATTTCATGATCCGGCCAGGCCAGGCAATTTGAGAAAATTCTGAACAACTGCACGGCATCGGCAGCGATTTGCTTAAGTGGAGTCGCTACTTTCTCATTTTGGCAGTAATAGTAATCAAAGGGATGTAATTATAAGCTAGTAGCTCGTCCATATCGACCTTAAAAAAATAGCAGAGTTTTCTAGAAAAGATGTCTCACAAAAAGGAAATTGGGCATGGGTTATTTGTGTCCTAAATGTTTCACGAGCAATTTTTTCTTCAACTGTTGAATCGAATGCAGTAATACACATACACTAGATAGAATAGCTTACACAAAATTCTTCTAATATATTTTCCAAGCTATAAAAATGGTCCAAAATTAAAAAAATTAATCAATAATGGCCAAATGTTAAAATAGAAGCTGATGATTATACTTATGCATTTCGGATGCTTTACAAAAACCTAATGAATTAAATATACGCAAATATTTTTGCCAACTACTTTGAAATTAACACATCTGGAATCTCTGTAAAAATCTCCAATGAAAAAATAATTCTTAAAACTCAACTATACCAGTTTTCTGGTCCCAGTACAATACAAAGTTCAGACAAATCATAAACAAACGCCGAAGAAGTCTCCTGTCTACAACGATCATTCTCAATATATTTGTATAAAATCAAATATCGAAATTTCTTTAAATTTTAAAAAGTAAAATATTTTTTATATGGAGCGATTAAGCATGATATTAAGCTTATTGTCTTTTTAAAAAAGAAAGTAATTTTATATATAGAGGCTATATATCGTTAAATATTTTATAAAAATTTGAAAAAGTGAGAAAAATATTGTATTAATATATTTTGAAAGTTTTGTTTCTATTTTATATTTTTTCAAAATTTACGACTTTTTTTTTAATTATTTTTATTGTTTAATCAAAATTTTTGTTTAAAAAACAAAGAAAAAAAAGTTGTGCCAAGTACTGAGAAAAGTTAGTGTGATAAAAACATCATTTTTTGGCATAATATTCAAAATTTTTATTTAAATATTTAAAGAAGAAATTTTTTTTCTAAACACCAAAGGTTAGCGAGTAAAAAATAATATTTCAAAAATGTTTGAGTAAGAAAAAAAAATTTTTTTAGGTTTAGAAAAAGGACTAATGCTAACACTCTGGATTTATTTATAAAAACGAAAAAAAAAAAATTGTTTCGGCTCAAAATTTCCACACCAAAAAAAATCTGGAACTACATAAACATAGTCGAACAGAATATTTTTATTCACACATGTCATCCACATCTTTTTAAAGGAAAAGCACATTTCTAATAGATAAATTCTATCAATTTGAAGAAGATCAACGAAATTTTTATCCCAAATTCATTCATTTCCTTGTGTATTTTAAATTCGTAACAATTGTCATTAGTTTACAACAATTTCCGAGTGATTTTCAGTAGTTCAACAATGCTTGTAAGTCAAAGAAATAATAATTCACCAACAAAACACAATTTGTATTGCAATGAATTCTGAAAATCTCTTTTGTGTATTTGTTAAATCTTAACATTTTCAGTTGCTTTTTATAGTCCTCATTTTGAACGAAAAACTACAACATTTCGTACAAATGAAAGTACAAACATAAATACAAGTAAATAGGAAAGAGAATGGATTACAAAATAAAAATTAATTGTAAAGACTTTATAAATCTAAAGGAATAACCGAAGATTTGTATGTAGTTGGGAGAAATTATTTAAAAAGATACAGGAACGTATCTAACATTATAATTCTTGGCTCACTCTAAAGTTCCATTGCTTAAAAGTAAAACGGCTAAGCTTCTAAATGACAGAATGCATTTATATATAACATTCAAAATTATTTCCTAGTGATGCTATTATTTTCCTTAAATTTAAATTAAATGTAGAAAAGTAAAAAACAAAAATTCGGGACACGAAAAAGAAAATTTTCAATTCGACATTCCTGAACTTTTATACTTGAAGAAGTTTTTTGAAAAAAATAAGAAAAATTATCTTCCCAATTGTAAAAACCCCCGCTCCACGAAACATACACATAAAAAGAAAGGATACAAAAATACATTTTTGGATGGTAAAATTAGCACGAAAGTAAAAGACAAATATGTTTCTCATAATTAGTAAAAAAAAGCATGAATAGGCCCGACAAATATGAAGAATTTTTTGTTATGCTTTTAGGAGATGTTTAATGAAGTGGTTACCCATGAATATTGCAAAAACAATTCAACCCGACAGTGACTCAAAGCAGATATAGCTACAATTTTGTAACTTGAAAAAAAATTAGGGATACATATCGGAAGGACAACCAAAATGTGACTTATTAGTGAAATAGGAGAAACCACAGGATTTAATATTTACTCGATTAGCTGATATATGAGGTGTTAAATTTTTAAACCAGCAAGTGCATTTATACCAGAAATAGCTTATTTTTTTTTAAATAAATATTCGTTTATTGTACGTTCTAGTAAAAACAATTTCAGAATATTGGGTCGTATGCCAAAAAGCTTTATCGCGGTCTGAAATCTCATTTTTTTTATAACTTTCGCTTAATTTCATATGTCTAAACTCTTGAGGCATGTCTCATTTTCTAAAAAATTTCACTCTAGAATTTGTGCTTACGAAAATAAGGAAATGAGACTGTCTCAAAAGTCGAGACACAAAATTGAGCGTGAGTTATTAAAAATGAGATTTTAGACCGACCATTATTTAATTTGCTTGGAATCTTTTTTAAAAGAAGTACAAATTTTACTTACGACATTTGTTGTAGTATCGGATGAAGCTCTTGTTCTATTATACAACGCCCTACAAAAATCAACAATATTTTAAATTGAAAAAACTTCCCCTTTAAGAACAGCATTCATGACTCTCCTTTATTTTATCAATAATTTCAAGAAAATTCATTTTTAATTCCTTTGTTTTGATTTCTTCGTTCGGTCATCGTCAATCGTAATAAATATTACTCCTATTATACATTAATAGGTCTCTTTAATGAACTAAAACACATTAAATTATAAAACAACATACAAGGAGTTAACATTTTGCAGTCAGGGAATAACTTGATAACTCGAAAAACGGCCAAAATGAGATAAGTGTACTGTGGTCATCTCCAATGTCTTATACGCACTGTTAAGAAGTTGATTACTCATGACCCTAATACTTCCCGAGTTGGAAGGTGGGAGTTTTTTGGTAAGTGGTAAAATTGTGCTTGTTCTCAGTTAAATCGACTTACTACATTTTTCCGAGTCATCAGTGATTTTCGATTTACCAACTTATTTCCTGTAACCACAGATAGAAGCTTAATTATGGTCAGTCCCTAATTTATAAGAATTATAATTCTTGCACAGTTAACTACAGGATGCTGTTCCTGTATCCCATTTCTTTAGCACGGAAGTGTGAGAACTGAAAAGCGACTTAAATTTCTATTAATCCCAGTATAAGAAAAAAAAGACTTTCTTTGAAGGAAATATATATATGTACATATATACCGAGGGTAGATATACAGAGGGGAAGAAAAATGTCTGTCCACTTATTTTTTTTTTAATTTAACTGGGACGAAGATTAAAAAAAAAACACTTTTCCTTTAATCTGTGTATTAGCGTTTTCGTGCTCGTAGACTTGTTAAACGGGGTTAACGTCTGGGGAATTTTCAGGCCAATCTTTCCATACTTCGAAGAGTTGCAAAAGTAAGCATCTTGCTCCTCTCTACCGGTCGGCGAATGTACAATTTCCATAGCAAGCATCCACGACAATTAAATCGCTGTTCCCGTGGCTACTCATCCAATCAAAGTCTTAAGTGCTTCCTTGGGCTCAAATGTTTTGTTGTGTCATTTTTGATAGAGTTGTACGGTGAATTCATCTGTAAAAAGAATCCATGACCTCTTTTTGTTCCATTATTCGCTTTCTGCTATGATGCAATCCTCGCAGCAGATACTTTACTTATTAAACATAATACGCATGTTTATCCCAATGGCGGCTTTTGACGTATTTGATAGCTGTCGGACGCAGTTGAGGATTTTCGCCACTTTTTGTGTTTCTACTCCTTCGTTGTAATATGCCAGGTCTCTAAAACTCTTGGTGATACTTCGAAAATCTTATATATGAATATCCTTCCCCTTCTTGAATTGGAAGCAAGGGTGTGCAATTTGGTACGCTTTTATTTAATGATTAAAAAATCTATATTTTTATATACTACAACATAACTTTATGGAAATCATAGTTGCTATAAAGTAATCATTAGCAAAAAAAAAATGGCACACACCTCTATCCAAATTCTCATGGTTATTCTCGAAATTGGTGAGAAATTGATACGGTTGCTTCGACTTTCTAGGAAAGTTCTTGAATTTTTCTTCACGTGATGTCATATACCTTAGAGTACCGTCAGAATAACCGTGTAGCAATTAATTATTACTTACACATTTGCTGTTTTGATTTTCTCAAAGATTACACCGTCATAAATACTCCTGAAAATCTTATATAAAAAAGAAATATTTTTTCGCACTGCACTGTACGCTACTCAGCAACCGATTGAACGGCAATAATATTGCAGTAGGTCCGTCCTCCACCAGTAAATAGGAATGAGGTGATAATAGGTCTGTTCCCGTACTTCTGCAGCTGCAGCTCTCTACAGTTTACATATTTACGTGGTGGGGGGTAAATTACTTCAGTACGGGAACAACCAGCTGCAATTTTCTGAAAAAGCAGAAGATTTGTTTTGGAGAAAAAAATCTTTTCCTATATATGGAAACTAAACAATCACAATTCTCCCTTATAGGCTACTTCACTTCCTTAATCCGACGCTTAACTAATTAGGATATGAAACTCTATAAAAAGATTCACAAATTTCAAATTCACTCAATTGACGTTTGGGCAGTTGTCACTTTGACAGAAAGAAGATCTTTTAAGCATATTGCAGCTGGTCAAAGTTTTCTGAAATTTTCTGCAGCAGGGGAGGTTGTGACGTAGGCAAAATCTTCTTGGAGAAGTGAATACGGGAACACTTTTCTGTAGATTTCTGCAAAGCACTTATAATCTCTGCAGGTACGGGAACAGACCTAATATTTTGGAATTTCCACATCTTGATTTTTGATTTGCCTGAATAGAAATATTCCGACCACCTTGTCGGACCTATCATGTGGTCAGTACTTTGAATATAAAATTAAAGATAAAAAACAATCGCAAAAAAAGGAGCTTACTTCGACCCGTATTTATTTTTATTCGACATTTTGCAAAATTTTCTATTATATTGAAACATGAACTGACTATGTCGACTGTTAAATTGTTCCTTACCTTGCCTCCCACTTTAAAGTCCTGTTATTCTTATGTTATTACTAAGAATAAGTGGATCTAAAATTTATTGTGCTTGCGATCTTGAAGTTTCCAAATTAATACTTCTGTATTTGCAAAGATTTTTTTCTATTTTCTTATAGAATTTAAATTAAATTGCGTTTTTTACGTAATTCAAAGCAATTAGTCGAAACGCACTAAAACATGTCACATTTGTGTTGTCCTTATTCCGAATACTATCCATCGTGCTGATAACCTACAATGAAATGAATAAAATTAAAATTATCAACAGTATAAAACTGAGAATATGTAATTTCAAATTTTAAGCTAAACTGAAAACAAAAGTGCAGGAACGGAAAAATACAAAATAAAGCGCACGCGCAGTGTATGTTACACAAATTATTCATAAAATTAACGAAACTATTGCATTCTTTATACAGATAAAGAATGATATCGAAACTGCCTATAAACTAGATTAAAACAAAAAATATGCATAAAAAATAAAAGGATTTTGGAAATTCAAACAAAAGAAAGTAAATTAAAAAAAAAAACAAATGTCTTGCGCATTGACGTTGTACTTTTAGATAAGATTGTATTGGAACGGCATTGAAATTGGATTTAATAAACAAAAAAAACATGATAGAAATAAAAATAAAAAACAATTTTAATAATTGTAAAAAGATTTCCAAAGTCCTGTTAAATTTCTAAACAAAAATAAACCGAAAATATTAAAAAGTGTGTGTATATGCACTGCGGCGTATTGATACATATTGCTTTTATAGCTACAGTTAAGCAACAAAGTTGTGTTTTAGTGTTGTAACATAATTGAAAAAAAATGAAAATAACAAGAAATAAAAGAAAAACAAAGCTAAAATTTTAAATTAAGCAAAATTTAAGTGGCTGATCGACCTAAAGTACACAAATATTGCGCAAGCTACCAAAATTTATATGAAATATTTAAAAAAAAAAAAGTTATTCATAAAAGCATATTTTTACTTAACTATTAAAAAAAATATCTAGGTTTTTACATAAGAAAACAAAGAAAAAATAAAATTTTACTTTTGGTCTTTTTTAAAAATTAAATTCGCAATAGGCGCCGAAATGAAAGTCTCGGCTTCTTTAGGAGACTGAACTACAACAACTGCTTTAGTCGTGACTTTTCATTTTCGCGCTTACAGTAGCTTAGTAGAGACGAGATCAAGTCCATTTTAATTTCTGATTGTACACAAAAAGATAAAAAAAAAACAAAATAAAAAAAAACATTATTTTCGTGGTAAGGAATTTATATAATTAAACCTAACTGTTTAATAAACTAAGTGAGATGAATATTAATGGATGTTTTCCGTTTTTTGTTATTATATATAAAATAAAGAGAAAAAAAAAATAGATACAAAGAGCACATCAAGTAAATTATTCATGTTTACGGGAAATTTCCTTTAGAGATACTTATTGTAACAAAGAACAAATGTTTTCTAATAATCGTAAAATATCAATTGTTGGTTATAATTATTAATTATACAGTTTACAAAATACAAAGAGGCAAAAGAAATGAAAAGAGAAAGAAAACTAATAGAATACAGAAGAAAGAAAAAAAAATTAATAAGAATTGTAAGATGATGAAGAGGAGGTATTAAATGATTCTAATTTATTAGGGGATAAGTAAATCAATTTCGTTTTTCCTTCTAATAGTCACCTGTTTTGTGATTTTATTAGGACAAGTGGACGATTATTATATTGTCTGGATGTTGTTAATTCCTAAAATGTATTTCAATGAAATTGTGTAAAATACTACTACTATCAGCTGGTTATTATCAATGAATTTTATTAGTTTTTTTTATATATATATAAATATTTAGTACTTTTACGTACATTTTAAATTCATAACTCTCTAAGGTCGATAAATAGTTAAGAAATTAGTAAATTTTCATATAACATTTTTAAGTGATAAAATTGCACCACTTCTTGTATATTTTAAACACTTTGTCTGCCAAAACATCTAGTTACATCGACGTACTTGATAATATTATCCTGCGATTTGGTAGTAAGAATTTCTAGAAATTTCTAATGAGCAAGAGTCTTTGGAAAATGAATATGGCTAAGCAGTATTAACCTCTTGAAGGATGATATTTAGGTCTCGCAAAGCTATGAATGAAAACGCTCTTTTAAGATGCCTTGATATCGTTAAGCATTCATTCGTTCAAAAATAAAAACAAGTTCAAGGTTTCCTTCAATCCTGGCCCCCGTAACAGCTCTTAAAATTTTCGTTCAAAACTGATTTGATTTAAATAAAATAGTTTTGAAATAAATTTAACGGATAAATTCTGTTTTTTAATCTTTTTCAATTATATTTTCATACCTGAAAGAAACAAAAAATTTTTAACATTAGCTGTGCGGCCCTCTTTTAAAATAGTGTACCTAAATTGTGTCGCAAAAAGTTATATACTTATGATTTCATAAAAGATTGGTTAGGTTATGTTAGGTTAAAGTGGCTACCTAAGAAGGCACACTTAGCTTCCTTGGCCATTGTGATATCACGTTGAGACTACAACAATTTTAAAAATCCGATATAAATACCTAAGAAAAAGAGGGTGAGCCTGTTACCCCTTGTACACCGAGCCAGTTCCTTGTCTCCAGAGGAACCAAAAGATTGGTACTTTTAATCAGATGCCGTTAAAGTAATGTTTCTACTTTATTGTAAAATAAAATTTAATTTACAATAAAGCAGAAATACCTAGATCTATCAGCACCCTCGACCGATTTAAAATCGAAATCGCGAAATAAAAAATTTCGTCTTCAACGGAAAATTCTCGATTTCGATTTTATATCGATCGAATTTGTCAGTAGGCCTAAATAATAGCGAATAACATACGTCCGAAAAAAATATAGCGCAAATTGTAATAGGTAGATTTCGCTTTAATGTATATCTCTTTGTACTTCCAACTAGCTTCTTCATGAATATTATTTAACTTGATGCGGTTTATCAACTACTTAACATTTTTATCTTTAAATCCTCCACTGTAGACGTTAGATATTTAAATAAGGCCAATTCGATTTTGGCGAATTTGGGAAACGTTTGCAGGGTTTGCGTTTAGAATGGCTTTGGCCGGGCAAGGGGAATGAGGGAACATGCTTGTCTTGTTTTTGCATTACTGCGAACTAGACAACAGCCCAGACCGAGTCTCAAACCCTGGAACCATGGCGTTGTGACCTTGCCACTCAACAAATTGCTCCAACTCCGTTGTTTCAACAATCAATCAACTACAACTTTTGCGTAGTGAGAGCTACCCAAACAAGGACTTAATCTTCAACTATCTTTTTTTCTGGCACACTTTATATCTTGCTAGAATTGAAGAAGCATTGCTCGTATTATATCCCCCATTTCCCGAAATAGTCGAGTGAGAGAGCGTGAAATATGAAGTCGTGGTTGAAAATTTTTCTAATTAAATTTGGTTTTTGCTAATGAAACTTGTGCGAAAAGAAATAATTAAACTTTTTTCGGATATTTGATTTTTCTTTTCAAAGTTTCATGTAAACAGCTTTTTGAATCATTCATTTTGGACCGCCTGATGAATGGTCACTTTATCGTTTTTCTCGAATGTGGCTTTCACTTGAGATAACTTTTTAGAGTTTAGTTTTTTTTTGCTATAAATACCTCCAGATCCTTGTTTTCTTTCTGGTGCTTATACCTCTTTATAATGTTAAAGAATTCGATACACTGTTCATTTTAGTATTTTTTTATGCACAAAATGATTGACCGTATACATTTCAGCACGGCTCTATTCTTAGAAACATACTTGTACACACGCGAATAAAGATCCGATTGCTTCAATCTGACCTGTAAAAAACAATTTTAACTGAAGGATAATATTGCAAATTACGAAGCAACTATTGCGTTAAAATATATCTATCTGTACAATTATGAAGTGTGACAGCAGCTCTGCGGCGTCGCAAAAATTGTGCCTCCTTTTTCCGGGTTTACGTTATTTGCTTACAAATGTCTATTTAAAATATTAAACAAAATTGTATCACTCAATTTACAAAATAAATAAATCTGTGCATGTACACTTTATTTAATGTTAGTTAAAATTTTTTAACCAAATGTGTTCCCGTACACTTATAAACAAAGAAACGAAAATAGCAACTAATAATATAGTCACTATCATACAGAACCCTTTCAAACATTTCAACTTATTACAATTAAAAGAAGTGGTGTATTTTATTACTAAACATAAGACAATTTTATAATTCTATATAAACAATAGCAATAAATAGAACCAATTGTTTCACAGGTGCTCGGTTTTACATTCTCAATTATAGTATACAATCGATCTTCGGGAGTTATTTAATTGAATAAAACCACAATTCGAAACATTATTATAGTTATCTGATGAAAGCAAGCAATGTTTTATTGTTTTCCACAATTAGAGCGAATATTTTCACAACAATAAGTGAACAAATTAAAACGCAGTGCTATAGCATAATACATAAATCCTGAATTCCATATAAGAATCGGAAGAGTAGAGAACTAGCAGGAAAGAAAGTAACAGTAGAGATCGATTTTTGAACTAAATACCTTTATTATATAGAATTAAATATATTTTACATAATTTTCGTATATTCATAAATGTAATTATTATTAATTTTTATTAATTCATAGTATCGGGCGCGGCCGGGAGCATATCGCGTTAAACGGCCTGCCTGTGTGATATAGTTTATTTTCCTGCCGTCTGATTTTGGATTTTATCGTTGACTGCCAAGTGTGTCCTTGCTTGTAACGTTAAAATTTCAGAGCTAACGCGGCATGTTCCTGTCCGAGCCAGCATGTCATTATTAACAGTAATCGGTTAAATCTTTTTAAATTCTTAATCTTGTTTACTTTTTTTTTTTTATTTAAATGAAGAAAATAATTATATTTGATATATAGAAATGATTTTATCGAGAACCTATTTTTAATTTTTACCTACTTTTAATTATTGTTTACGCGCTCGTCGAAGAGTAAACGGCAAAAGTTAACCAGGAAGACTTTTTGGTCGATTCATAATAAATCCTAGGAATTATGTAAATAGATTAATCCAATCCGCTGCACCTAGATAGAATTAAAAGTAGTGGCTTTTCGAAACAAGAATAAGTTTTCTTACTTTTATTTCGAAATGCAATCGGGACCTAATTCGTTTCAAGCTACAGAGAATATTTAGGAGTCGTTTTTGATGACAATTTAATCCCTAAGATAGATATTTGGTGAAAATGTTCCTTCAGGCACACAACGACTGCACTTACAACAATTTCTCGAACAATAATTTTAGGCAACAAGAAACGAAATCATCAACATTAATTCCAGGCCAAATGCGTTTTAATTTATTTTTTCTGCTTTTTTTTCTATCAACTGAAATTTATAAAAAAAAACAAAAATAAGAAATTATCTAAACTCGTAAAATTGTTTGTTTGTAAAACTATTTGGAATCACTGCACTATCAAGCATTTAATCATACATGTACTAAATTAAGCGAAAAACATATGTCATAACTTTGGAAAAATGAAAAAAAAAATTTAAAATTATATTAAAAAAACGCCAATCTGAAAATATAAAAAAGCTGAAACAAGAAATAAAAGTTAAAAAAATGAAAACTACCTCAAAAATATTTCTATAAAATATAAAGGAAAACATAGTTATTAGTATAAATATATGATAAAAAATATAAAAAAGAAAAAAACAATAAAAAACTACAAATTTACAAAAAAAGTTAAAAATATTAAATTAATTATTATTATGAGAAAAGTGTACAGCAGAAAATTCGTAAAGTATCTACATAAAAAATATCAAAAATTTTGGGAAAATTTTCAGCATTTGGTAAGAGAAAAAATTGACTGGTAATTGCAAGTCAGCTAAAAAAAAATATATAACAAAACAAAAAACCAAACATTTTAACTTTGTTTCCTTATGTTTTTGGGATAAAAAAAAAAGAATCGTAAAAACTCTGTGTATTTGGAAATTTCGTCATATTTAGAAAGAAAAAGAAAAAGCAAAAGTAAAATAGCACGTGTACGAGAAAAATAATGAAGGAGAAATCATACAAACTTATTTATTCAAAAACTTAACACGTAAATTAATCTTAAAAGTACTGTATTCGAAAATGTCCTAATTTAATTAAGTTCTCTGAATAAAATTGAAGTTTTTTTTTGAATGGGGTTTTTTATTTGCCAGAACCTTTCCTTTTCCACACTCCTACACACCACATGACAGAGCAATAACTAATGCTCCAAAAAACTAAGTACGCTGTCCCTTTACTATCAGAATGTGAGGGGACTGAGAACTAAGACAAATCATCTATTTCAAGCATCCCTTGCATGCTACTACGATATTATCATGTTGACTGAGACTTGGCTTCATCATGGTTTTTGTGATGCAGAGATTCTTCATGACTTTTATCAGATTTTTCGTAGGGACAGACATTCTGAATCTCTGTGTCGGGATGGTGGAGTACTGGTTGCTTGCAAATCAGAATTTGACTGCAGCTTAATTGATGTTACTGCCTTCTCTGATTCACTCACTATTGAACTCTTGGTTCTTAAGCTTTCGCTGCCTAAGCTCAATATAGCTCTGTTGCTATATTACCCCTAACCTGATAAACGTTGATACTGAAGGGCGCAGTCTTTACGATATACTAACCCTTAGTTTAGACTTCATCCATAATATGACGAACCCTGACGATGAAATTCTTCTTCTTGGTGACTTTAATTTGCCCAATGTTCTATGGGTACAGGGGTCTGGAGCGACTCTACTCGATTCAGTTTGTCACTGGCCCTGGGAATATATACCACGGTATTCCAGGCTGAGATCTTCGCCATACTGACATGCACCTACGAGAACCTAAGAAGAGCCTATAAAAACAAAAGGATCTCAATCTTCTCGGGTAGTCAAGCTGCAATCAAAGCAATTGCTTCATCTACCACCAGATCAAATCTGGTGTGGAAATGCCAAAGGAGCCTAGACGCACTGTGTAGAACTAATCAAGTAAGCTTGATCTGGATACCGGGACATCAGGGCTACACGGGAAATGAAAAAGCAGACGAACTTGCTACGAAGGGGTCTAACACCCCTTTTATAGGGCCGGAGCCGGTCTGTGGAATACCTCTCTGCACGGCTAAAAGGCTAATAGCAAACCGCGCAAATGAGGGACATAGGCTGTATTGGAACAATATTGAGGGGCACGCTCACTCAAGAAACCTTATGCCCTCACCGTCGCCGGGTAGATCCAGGGAGCTCCTCAAGCTGAGCAGGTCGGCTGTTAGAACTCTTGCAGGCCTACTTACCGTCCACTGTCAGCTAAGGAAGCACCTGGTGAGGATAGGCAGAGTCATCGACCCCACCTGCAGACTCTGTCTGGAGGAGGATGAGACCCCATTACATGTGCTATGTGAATGCCCTGCAGTAGCCAGGAGCAGATTTAGCCTATTCGGGAAACCAACCCTGGTACCGAGCGGGCTGAATGACTGCCAACTGCGGGAGCTGTTGAACTTCTTCGGAGGGACCGGCTTACTATAAGGAGTTGAGAGGGTTAGCACAATAGGCCCCAGTGGCCGCGGCGCTTGAGAACCTCACACCTCCAAATCTAATCAATCAATCAATCAAATGGGTACCTAACTGTGATGACGATGACTTCCTTCCCACATGTTATCCCACATCTGTGGTCTCTAAATTTCTTGACACCATCGCTTCCTCTGGTTTGCACCAAATGAGTGATGTAAAGAACTCTATGGGAAGGCAGTTGGATCTTGTGTTTTCTTCTGATTCGACTAACACTATAGTCGAATTAGCTTCTGATCAATTATCTCCTATTGATAATTTTCATCCCCCCATCTTTGTCTCTTTCTGTTACGATGGTACTAGTATTGTGGATCCCAATTTTGAACACCATGCTTATGACTTTAGGAGATCGAACTTCTCTGAGATAACGTCTAATCTCCTTTCAGTCGATTTTTCGGCATTACTGAATAATAATGATATTGACGTCTGCGCCTCATTATTTTATAACAAGATATATGATTTGCTTAACTCCCTTGTTCCATTAAAACGGATTAAGTCTACATTCTCCTCTCCCCCATGGTATAATGCCGAACTCCGCAGTCTTAGGAACAGGAAGAACAAATTCTGAAAAAATTACTTGCGTTGTAATAGCGCAATAGCGTATTCTGACTTTATGACCTGTTATGAAAGATTTAAGGCACTATCCTCTTCACTCTATAATGAATACCTTCTTAGTGTTCGCGATAATATGCACAATAACCCTCGTAATTTCTTTAAATTCGTTAATATGAAAAAGAAATCGAACAACTATCCATCTACGACGTGGTATGAGGGGTCTTCTAGTAATAACGTATCCGACATAGCAAAAAATTTTGCTTCATACTTTGAGAGTGACTTTTCTTCGGATAACTTTGAGCCATGTGCGAATAATTTTGATCATATTTTGGATCGTCCCGCTTCACCCGATTTTTTGCCGTTTATTTCACGGGATCATATTTCGGAAAAAATCAATGAACTTAAATCGGACTTTTCCTCTGATCCTGACGGCATCCCTCCAGTCTTCGTCAGGTCCTATTCCGACGCCCTTCTTACTCCATTGGCGATTCTCTTCAATAGGTCCCTTCAAGTTGGTAAATTTCCTACATTGTGAAAGTGCTCTTTTATAGTCCCTGTTCATAAAAAAGGCCATAAGAATATTATAACCAATTATAGACCTATCGCAAAGTTATCTTGCACACCTTAATTGTTTGAATCAATAGTGTATTCGCAGCTTATGGAGCGTTGTATTGGCTTGATCTCTCCCAATCAGCACGGGTTTTTGCCCGGTAGATCAACGACTACTAACTTACTTGAATTTACCTCCCAAATTATTTCTGGCTTCCAGCGAGGTATGCAAACTGACCGCATATACACGGATTTCAGTAAAGCCTTTGATAAACTCCCTCACTCCCTAATTATATTTAAACTCGGGAGGCTGGGTTTCTCCCTGTTCTTCTCGACTAGGTTTCATCCTATCTAAGAGACAGGTCTTACCGTGTGTTGCTCCGCGGCTCTACCTCTAGAATCTTCAAGGCTTCATCTGGTGTACCACAAGGCAGTCATCTCGGTCCTCTACTATTCGTTCTTGCCATTGATGACATTGTCCGTCTGATCTTGGACTATAATGTTCTAATCTACGCTGATGACACGAAGATCTTCTCTTATATTAAGGATGGTGCTAACGCCGCCCTTATTCAAAAGGACTTAGATACGTTTCTGGCGTGGTGCGGGCATAACGGCTTACACCTCAATTTTGAGAAATGTGAAGCTATGACTTTCTCCAGGAGTCCTAATCCTCAAGTTTATGATTACAACTTTGCAAGGAATGGTCTCCGTCGCGTGCTGTCCGTAACTGACCTTGAGGTAAAACTTCATAGGAAGCTTGATTTTACCCTGAATATTAACTATATCGTGTCTAGAGGCAGTTTAATCTTGGGCTTTTTTAAGCGATGGTCTAGAGAGTTCTCGGATATTCCAACATTGATGCATTTGTACTGCTCCTTAGTTAGACCTATTCTTGAGTATACATCTCAGGTCTGGTCGCCTTACTACTCTGTTCATTCCAAGCGTATCGAATCGGTGCAGTGTAATTTTCTTAGATTTGCCCTTAGAGGGCTCCCATGGGACGATCCATTTAGACTCCCGCCCTACACCGACCCTACAGTTGCTCGGTTTGTCCTCGCTTGAGAAATGGCGCAAAGTCGCTGACTTGGTGTTTATTCATCAGCTATTGAACTGTAATATAGACTCAGGCTCGCTTGTTAGCAGGGTTTCCTTCAGACAGTCCCAACATAACATTCGAAGACCGCCTTTGTTGCTTGTTGAACCATCCAGATCAAATTATGGCAATTAATCGTTTATGTGGGGCTGTTAATTCTTGTCCTAATTTTGATTTAACTCTTAGTAAGGTGATGTTCAAGAGCTATCTATTATCTGTGGTCCCACGACTCTCTGTTTGTATGGTGTGTTTTATTTCTGTTGCTTTTTGTTTTCCTCTGCATGCTGGTGTGATAGCCTCATTTCATCTTTTTGATGGAATAGGTGAAGTGTTTCTTCTTTCTTTTTTCGCGTTTCCTGCGAGTTGCAATTATTTAAAATAGACAATTAGGCGACGATTTTGATTGAATGGGTGTAATCAAGAATTCAGCGAACTGCGCATCAAAGCTGCACAAAAGCAACCTCCATGCAACGCACTGCTTTGAAAATTTCACTGCAAATTTGGACTTGTCGCTGCTAAAGTAGCAAGAAACAGAAGAAGAGCCTATTCATAAACGCGAGTTTGCGCATCATCTGCACAACTCAGCTGAACAGAGTGTATTGCTGAATTATGCAGCTGCAGTGCAAACCTGCGTTTATGAATAGGCCCGAAGATTAAACATCACTGCATAGTACGGTTTGCTCTGCAGCTGCATCATTCAGCAATACACTCTGTTCAGCTGAATTGTGCAAATGATGCGTAAACCTGCGTTTATGAATGAGCCCGTATACATAAAGGCTGGAACACAATGTGGCGCTGGCGCTCGCAATTGGCGCTCAGAAATGTCAAATTTGGCGCGCGCCAAAAGTTAAAAATATTGAACTTTGCACTACAGCGCCAGCTACACATTTTACCGCCATCTCTTAATTTCCATATTTTTAACTTTTGACAGGTCTGGCTACCGCGCCAGCAGCACATTGTGTTCCGCACTTAAAATAACATTATTCCTCCATTTCTTGCGGAAAGCACTAGCGCAAGCGCGTCTACCTTATATAATATTTTCAGCGAGTCCGAACGAAGAAAGAAAAAGAAATTAATTTTAAAGCGTTTTGCTGAATTTGGAAGTGCACTAAAAAGAAGTATTCAGACTATTCTTTTTTTGTAGAGCTGTCAGTTCGCTAAAAATTTTGACAATTCGCTGCACAATTTTTGCAGTGGCACCTTAGAACATAAAGCTTAACAGGAATGGCAGTAAGCTAGGAAAACGTCGGCATTTTCCTTTCTGTAGATGTGAGGGTTTTCTATGAGTTTGTAGCTCATGACAGTAGGCAAATTTGAGATTTTTTGAAGCGGGGTTGATATATGTTTTGAATAATTCGAAATTGTATTAATTCAAAATTAACTAATATTTATATTTTAAATTTTATTATTAAATTACATTTACAAATGTGCGCAAAGAAGATGAAATTGATTTTCTAATTATAAAAAGATCTAACACAATTTAGAAAAACAATTGAGAAATGCTTCGAAATTTTCTATAATTTATGCATTTAAACTGTTCCACCTTCTCTTTTAGCCAAGTGAGGATTGTTATTGAATACAGTCAGTGCTCACTTGTTTCCAGGGACCACCATAGGATATAATCGGTCTCACCATCATAGGGTAGATCCAGTATGCGGCCTTTGTCGAGATGCCCCACCTCCGCCCACACACCCTCCCACATTGATATAGAGCCCTGTTCGCTCTTTGGATTTTCTCCTCAACATGTCTTTGCCAGGTAAATCTTGAATCTAGGAATACCCCCAGATACTTGACCGAGCCCGAGACCGTAAGTTCTTCCCCAAAAAGTTCTATTGGTCTAAAGTCCAGGTTCTTCCTTTTCCTAGTGAAAACGATTAGATCAGACTTCTTTGCATTTATGAAGAGCCCCTGTCCCACACACCATTGCTCCACCACCCTCATACCTCTTCTTATGGTGTCTGCTACGGCGCGTATGAACTTGCCCCTTGCCATAATTGCTATGTCGTCAGCATACCTCAAGTCTACGAGGTAATGAGTCAACAGTAATGTTCCACAGAATGGGGGATAGCACTCCTCCCTGTGGACAACCTCTGTCTACCCTCCCCCGCAGTCTCGATTAACCTCTTTGGATGTTTACTGCTCTTGTCTTTAACATATTGCCAATCCATCTCCTAACGGTAGAATTGGTTCCAAGTTCAGCAAGAGCATCCTCCAGCCTTCCGAAGTCTATATTGTCAAAGGCTCCTTCAATGTCCATTATTGTGGCCATCGCTATGCCCTTGCCATTAATCTCTTCTTCTGCCACTCTCACCACCTGATGGAGTGCCGTTTCGCACTTAGTGGATAACTAGTGAGTGAAGTCCCCTCGATGTGGTAAGCCACGGTCCTCTCCATTGCCTTCAATAGAAAAAACGTCAGGGGTCTAAAGGAATTCTGCTCAGTATAGTCTTTCCTTCCCGGTTTTGGTAGAAATATGACCTTAGCCTCTCTCCACGAAACCGGGACATATCCTGTTGCAAGGCATGCTGTGTATATTCCTCTATAATCTCACTGCCCCACTGAAGCAGGACTGGGAATATAACATCTAAACCTGCTACCCTGAATGGTTCAAACGATCTAATAGATCGTTTTACCCCCTCAAGCGTGACAATCATTTCCGCTTCAGAGCGATCCGTGCCATTTGCACCTTGCTTCCTCATATGCCGCGGCATGTCCGATTTGTGATTTGTAGCTTCCCGGAAAGTGAGTTTCCAACAAATTTATACTTTTCCATCAGATCTCCTAGCAGCTTATAGAACAACTGCACCTCCGTTTTATTGAAAGCTGTGATTCTATTTATGCTTGTTGCTTCTGGCTTCCTAACATAAATATTATTTCTGATCATAAATGCATTCAACCAATCACGTCCAGCCATTCTTGAAGACTTGTTGAAGTTGTGCTTCAAGTTCAAAGTTGCAGCATATTCGAATGCCCCTTTTCTTATCTATATAGCGGTACATCCATAGAAAATATTGGCCATCTTTTTCACCAAATTTGCTATTTCGTCTTCTACTTCGGAAGTGAAGAAGGTTCCCAGTTAGATTTTTTTTATATCTCTTTTGTAGACTTGAAAATGGATTGTTCACAGCTTTAACTGCTTTTCGTTTGTTCAATAAGCTATACAGCCTTTTTTAGACTATCAGAAAACCAGGTAGCCTTTCCAGTAGTTCTGACTCGTATTTTCGGCATCTAGAAAAAAAATATTGATATAAATCACTTTGCGGGCAATGGGAGTCACTTGACTTTATTCTGAATGTCAGACGAAATACACATAAAATGTCAGACGAATTCTGAATGTCAGACGAAATACACATAAAAGTCTTATATATGAACATTATGAATTTCGACACTTACCGTTTATTAGAATATTTACTTCAACGGGGCGTAAAAAAACCGATTGTCACTCAGGCATGCGAGGTGGCTACTGGCACGAGCCATTCGCAACAATGGTGGAGGGCACAGAGCGAGGCAGAGAGGTCGTTTACGCGACTCTCGGATTTGTAAATTTATGTGTGACCACCATTGCCCGCTGACTCCCATTATCCGGTCTTCCCCTATGCCCTTGGCCTTGCTACGGTATGAAAAGTTATAGAATTTTGTGAAACAATTAAGTTTGCTAAATTAATTTTTTGACTTATAACAATTAAAAACAGTTTTTTTTAGTAATCGTCGCTCATGCTACCTATAGTCTACTGGGCATTAAGGTATCTGTGTCCCCATGGGGGATGGTCGGGCTGATGGTGATATTGTTGAGCTATCTGCCGTTCCTCGCCCGAAATTGATTTTTGTCTCCCGACTTACACCTGGTACCTCTTGTGAGATTATGTTGCATTTCCTTAGGTCTAAGGGTATTGACACGTCTGAATCGTCCTGTAGGAAGATTAGTGTTACTTCAAGGCCCTGCACATCTTTCCTGTTGTCTCCAGTGGCTGATATTCTTCTTGGTGTTAATTTTTGGAACGCGGATATCTTTTGTAAGATCTGCGTACCCCAATCTCACCGCCGTGTCAGGCCGGTAGTCGCTCAGTCTCCCATTTAAAAAAACGGTATAAGCTCTCTCTTCACTATCAGAATGTGAGAGGGCTGAGGACTAGAACTAATAATTTTTATTTCTCATCAGTTAACTGTGATTTTGATTTGATAGCTTTATCTGAGACGTGGTTACGCCGGCGTATTTCGGATTCCAAGCTGTTTAATGATTCTTTTCAGGTTTTCCGTAGGGATAGGCATGCTGTTTCGTCTGCACGGGGAAATGGGCTTCTTATTACATGTGGGAATTTTCTAAATAATAATTTTGTGGACCTTCCTTCTTTTTTTCATCAACTTGATCTGGAACAAGTCTCAGTAAAAATTTCACTTGATTCGGGTAACCTCTTTTTAATTTGTTGTTACATACCTCCAGATATGTGTAATGTCGTTGATAATAATGAATTGAGTCGGTATGATATTCTTATTCAGCATATCGACTTTATTCATGGCCAGTTGGGTTCTAATGATGAAATTATCCTCGTGTGGGACTTCAACTTGCCCAACGTGCGATGGGTAGTGAATGATGATGACGATAACTATTTTCCCCATGACATGACTGAGAGACAATCACTGTTCCTCAACACCTTGGCTAGCTTTGAACTGTTCCAAATGAGCAATGTGAATAACAATATGACAGCTTGATTTAGGGTACTCTACGAACTCTATGCACACTTTTATTGAACGCAGTCTCTTTCCCTTGACAGCTTTTGATATGTTTCACCCTGCACTGCTTGTCACTTTTCATTGTCTCTCAGAAGTGCGAGCCGATAATCTCGACTGTGAATACAGGGTGTTTCAGATCTGACGTCCCAAAATGAGTAGGGTGATAGATCTTAACTAGGCAAAAAAGTTCAGAAACGCACGCTCACGAGCGAGCGAGTTGTGCTCAGATCAAACGCAAACTGTTAAAACTGTAGATAGAGCACAAAATGCTCTTTCCATAGACACCTGGGTCGCAGGAACTGCCAAAACAACTTCGAAAAGTTTTAAAAAGTTCTGGTCTGTACCATGATGTTTCCAATATTGCAAAACACTTTTCAATTGGTAATTGGGCTCCCTCAGACAAAATTAGCAGTTTCTATCTCAAACTCCTTTTGACTGATGATGCGGGCATTGCGAAACTTGTTCCCAAGATTCCTCGAAGTTTCGCGAAACGATCGTGCGTATCAAGAACTCCAGACGAGCTAGAATGATCCAAACCAAGGGTACTTTCTTCCATGTCTGCCTCAATAGCGCCTTCCAGTCTTTTTATATTCGAAAAGGTATTAATTAAATGATCCTGAAACAAAAAACAATTATTTGTTATGGTTTAAACTTAAAGACTTTCGCAACTGAATCGCAGGTCCATGTATAAAGTAGCAGCAAATGCCTTATTTTCTAATAATTTTTGTTTTCTCTTCTCCATCGCTTTTGCGTATCTATTCGATGATTCACCTAAGTCGAGCTCACATGTCAACCAGTCTCTGTAAAAATCGCCCAGGATGTATTGCTCTTTTTGAAGGTGCAGTGTGCACTCTTGCAAAGGCTTGAATGCGGCGTTCAAGAAAATTCCAATTAATATCCTCACTGATGAAATCTTCATCAGATGGATTGGCAACTCTGTTGAAGCGATTAGAATGTGTCATTTAAGTACTTTAAGTAATTCGGAAAAATAATAATAATACTGCTTTTAAAATTATCATTTGTGGTTTAATAAGTTATTGTAGTTATTTCCCAACGTTTATTTTGCATGGGTTCTTGCCGCTGGTAGTGCGCCATTTTGACATTTTTGTTTTCGTTGGTTCTTATAATTTTCCGCAAAGGTAAAATAATTTGTTACCACTACACAGTATATGTTTCTGCTGATGAAATAAATAAACAAAAAACTAATTACAAACCTTTTCCGTAATCCGATGCTACATATTTTAACGTCACTGGATAAGTGTACTCAGGAATTAAACACAAAGTCATCACTGATCACTATTAGAGAGTTAGGCGGACCGCACACAAAGCACAAATTTTTATCTCCAACTGATAAAAATATCGACTGATATTGGCTAACACAGGTTTTCTTATGAGTAACCGCACACTGAGAGCAATTTTTATGGGTGCATTTATTTATTCATTCCGAATGAGCGGAACGCGCCAATGTGTTTCTGTATTCGTTCGGAATATTCTATTCATAATTTTCCGTGTTTTTTTATTGGCACCGGCGCGTTCAGAACGCGTTCTTTTTGTATCGAAGTTGTAGATGGAATAAACGGAATAAAATTGTCAAAAAACAATTTAGTATCAAAAGGGAAGGAAAAGAAAGTCATAATTGTAAATAAATACACAATTTATTGTTAGATTATGTCTTTTACATTTATTTTAAATAATATAAAAAACTGAAACCTCAAAAGTTGTTTATTGAATAATTGCTTTAACCTGACTTCAACTTTCAATTGGAAGGAATATTCCTTTGTGTTACATATTGCTTCTATTCCGTTTATTCTGTTCCTTCTATTCCTCCCACGGAATGAATAAAGACCTGAGTTTTTCCCTTCCAACTGCAACCAACTTCACATTCGGTGAAAAAGTCAAAGTTGTCAGCAGGCCGAAGTGGGAATCTTAGAGGTAAGCAAATAAAATTAAAAACATCTTAAATTATCCCAGCCATCTTGACTTGGAATTGAATTCTAAAGCGTATATATCACTTACAGAAGCCTATTCGCTTAAAGTGGCGGCGTTGGAACAAAATAAAAGGAAAAAGCCTGCACGTCAACTTAAATTGTTTCCTGTGGGATAAACCAGTAAAACCGGGTCCCAGTTAAGGACAGAAAACACGTCGGCCCCAGTAGGGAGGAAAGTTTCTGTGCCATCTAGGTCCCGTCGGAAGAGGAGGCTTGAACACAGCAAATAAGGGACGTCTAGCAGTGGTACCTCTCTTCCTCGCCCGGCTCAGGGATTATCCAGCATGAAAAATAAAAGGGTAATTTCATTTTTATTGTAAATCTGACAAAAGGAAACTCCTAACGACCTTTTTTTTTTTACCTGTTGTTCTTCCTTCATATCTGTTTATATCTCGTGTTTTTTTGTATCCTTTGTGGCAGACCTGAGAGAAGTAGTCCACAACCTTCTTTCGCCACAGGCACGCGGAATTCTGTTTGTGGATGTGTGATGATGTTCAAGGACTCACGCCGCATACCGGCGAGCTGGGACGTGCTGCCAGCTAGCGCGTGCCACTTGAACATCTTGCGGCAACTGCACGTTGCACATTCCACACACACATACATTACAATCATCTCGGAAAAGATAGAGCACGACCGATATGTTAAGAAAACACCCACAACACAAGTCACACAAATGCCCTTTAGGTCCACATATTCGGCAGACAGGATGAAATCGTGGTGCAGATTAGAGGATTTTGAGTTTAATAAGCTCACTGAAAATAGTGGAGATTAAGTCTCTGAGTAAGAATTAAACCTGAAATATTTTATATCTAAAATGTACAAAATAAAGTATCTAACTAACATTCAAGACTATAATTCTACACTTGCTATTTAGAAGAAATTTTAGATTTCCAGTTAAAGTGATAAGGAAAATATGATCCATTTCTTGGGAGCACCTGTGTTCGTGGTTCTACTCTCCAGAATATGGGCAAGTATCTAATTAGGCGAAATACTGAACAAAAACAGAGGTAAGCTAACTATTTTATTGGGTCTCCTGTTAAGGAGGGTTGGAATGTAGTATGAGTTAAAGAAGAGACTGTGTGGTCGAAGGTATCTTATAAATTAAGGATGTTTGTAACTGTGTGTGGATATCTCATAAATTAAAGATAAAGCTGTGTGGTATGACAATAATTCAAACTGTGTGGAAAATCAAAAGGTTTATGTATCAAAGAGTTGCTTTTAACGACTGTATTAGGTTTATTCACGAACTACGAAGGTTTGACCATATCACACCTTTCAGATTAACTCTCGTCGGGTCCAGTCTGGAGATTTACCTCAAACGACGAGCGTTGCTATTTCTATTCAAGCTGCTAAAATGGAACAAACCACCATACCTCCGTGAATACTTCCAATTTACAACATCTTAGCGAAACAGAAATTTACTAGTACCGCGGTTTAGGAAATCAGTTATGAATAGTTCTTACCCTGTCCAAATAATTCGCTTATGGAATAGTCTTCCTCTAAATATTCAAACGGCTGGCACTGCCAGTGCATTCAGGCGTCTTTTAGACAATCACTTTGCTTAATTGGTACTTTTACTCGGGTCTTGTCTGTCTACACTGAAGCATCTAAAGTAGCTTTGTAAATTAATTTTAAATATATTTTTTTTTCTTATTTCCTGTTCTATTTATCTGTTATTTTTATTTTTATTTCTCAATTAATATTTCTAGCATTTAGTTTTTGTTGAAATAACTAATCTAGCACCACTTTTAATTGTACAATAAAAGATTTTAAATCTTGTGTATATTTACCTGTAATAAATGAATATGAATATGAATTACAAATAAAAGATCTGTGATATGGTGTTCAACTATGTGGTTACAGATGTTCATACTGGTTGGCTTGGAAGAGCCTAACATTCAATTCGCTGGGGACAGCGAGTGTTCGGGACGGCCGAATGTAACAAACCAGATGAACAAGTAGCACAGAAAGGACAAGGGTACTTTAGGATTCATGAATGTGTGGCAGAGAAATCCTGTTTGCCTAAACACAGTTGTGAATATGTATGTATAACTGCTTGCATAAGCAGCCCGCTGGTGTGGTGAGATCTTGGTCAGGGTGCGCAATCTTGATCGACAGCTTATAGAACAGGCATATCAGCGGGTTGTTTTAGCTAAGTAGTAAACAGTTTAATTATCTTCAATAGAGTGAGTTAACATTCTTATGTAATAAATAAAATACAAAATTAACAGACTTCATGGTAATACTTTCATATTAAAATTAATTCTTAAACTTATTTCCTAATTTCCGAAAGAAGCGCTTGAATGCATTGTGCCGTAGCTTTTATTCTTCATCTTGTTTCTTCAAGTATTCTAAAATGTGATGTTCTCGGGCGGTTGAACAGAGTGTTTTGTGCCATGTAGATCATCAAATAATTGGTAATACGCCCAATGTGTTCTCCCCCTTCCAGACGATTTTTGCCTTTGCTTCAGCCTCTTGTAAGTAGTATATAAATTATAAAATTTGGCCTTAGTAGTGTCGACCGAAAATGGTAAATTTGTTTTTCGTGTTTGAATGAATCATGCGCCAAAGAACACTTCTCTTCCGCTTTCCTCCAGAGAAATCATCCTCTAATTTCAGACGTGTTTTAATTTATAATTCTATTTTAGAAGGACTCCATCCGTCATTTTCTCTGCAATTAATCGTAAAATATATCAAATGTTTAAGTTATTAGTTTATACCTACTCAACGTTATAAATTTCATTATCCATTTTCCTACATCAACTAAAACCAAAACAAACAATCTTCTTGAAAATCAATACCGCATGCTGTTTAAAAAATATGCATAACTTGCGCTCATTTGCTTCGCAAGTTTGAATTTATGAACCTTGTGCAAACGCATGTTTTGACTTCTTGTTTTAATGAACTTTATGCAAAAACAAATATGCGCAAACATGCATTAATGAAAGCACCCTGCATCTCAGGTTTGATCACCTTGCTATGCCGTTTATTCTACAGGCATTGAGTCGGTACAGCGATTCGCACTAAGAGACCTCCCGTGGAGTGATCCACTAAGGCTTATGAGGATCGCGTCCGGTTGCTTAATATGCACTCTTTGGAGGTACGTCGCAGAGTTGCTGACCTAGTCTTTATTCACCAGCTTTTGAACTCGAACAAAGATGCTCGTGCTCTCGCAGGTAAGGTTTCTCTTAGACATACCTCGTATAGCTTTAGGAGACTGCCTTTACTACATGTCTTTCAATCACGGTCTAACTGTGGTATGCATGAACCCATAAATCGCATGTATAGAGCCGTGAATATGTGCCCTGTTTTCGATCTAACCCTTACTAAAGATTCGCTGAAACGATCTCTGTTCTCTGTGCAGCTCTGATTGTTATTTGTATGCGTAGTGAGAGCCTCATTAAAAAAATCCCTGATTTCAGTGAAAATTCCGACATTTCCCTGACTACTTAAATTCCCCGGCTTTTCCCGGTTTTACAGACAGTGGCCACCCTGTCTTTCTGGCCTTGATGGGAAGATGATGTAACAGATAGGGAGAGATAAATGGTTTTCCTAATTAATGAAAGATTGAAAAATGAGAAACAAACAATGTTTTCTTCTTTTTCATTATTTTATTTATTTAAATAATTTTTTAGTTTAAAATTTCTCTTAATTTACCTACAACCCATATAAAACAGATTCTCTGTTGTTTGTGTATGTTTCTATTAATTCCCGTTAAACTTGTATTGTCGCCAATAAAGAACTTTCGTTGCGATGATACGATTAATCAGCATCTTCTATTAGAATATTTCTACTATAAAAAATAGCGTTAAAATCGTTATTTTAAAATAGGAAAACATTTCTAAAGTGTCCTTAAACAGACTCCAGCATCAGTTCTTGTTGCGATTCGGCGCGAAATTCTCAAACGAAATCTAGAAGGACACGGTTGGCGCTAGAAAGCATAAATATTCAGATTATGTACGAAATTTTCCCTTTTTATATTTATTTCAGTTTTTAATCGGCATTTTCAACAATAGTTTTTTTCTTTAGGTTATATTTAGATGCATTAAATTACAGCTCCTTTAATATATAAACTAATCGGAATCAATAGAATTAAAATACGAAAAACGGAGAGAAAGGAAAACAACATTATACAAGCGCCCCTTGGGGTTTGTTTCAAAATATATCGGGACATTTTGACCAGTCTTGTTTTTTCTTGCAATCCCAGTAGTTCCCCCGGTATACATGGATTAGATTATCTGTCCCTTCTTCTCGCTGTTTTGTGAACCACACGGGCTCGTACGGACAATACGGTCGACCTTCAGCTGCCGCTCGTTCTGCTTCAGCTTCACGTTCTCTTCGTCTAGATCGTTGTTTTTCTTCTAACCTGTAATTGATATAAATAAATAGAAATTTTGCTATCATTTAGAAATTTGTCTGTATCTTACCTCATCTTCTCGTGATTGCTTTCTTCCCATCGACCATTTTCCATCAGCCGTTGGTCCGGCCTAAGCCTCGAATCTGTTGGCGCTACTGTATCATCCGGTTCATTTAATTGGCTCGCCAAAATTGTAAAATTATAATATCTGTCGAAAAATAAATAAATGAAAAATTTGCAGATAAATTAAATGTTTTTGTTGTACTTACTTATCACTATCAGGCAGAGGCAGCCTCCTTGTCCAAACCGTCTTATAATTACCAGTTTTATACACCGGACTATCCGCAGTACCAGTCGTTGATATGACTGGTGCAGTTTCAATTTTGTTATCCCACGTCCCATTAATCACCCACTTCACTTCTGCATTCCTGTTCATAACTACACCTTTTACTTTACGCTGTGTATCTCGGGTAAAATACGAGTATGGGATATACTTGAGATGACACTGAATTCCTTTGGCGTTCTTTTGTCCGATTATTTCCATATCACCGTGGTGGTCAACCCATAATTTTCCTACTATAATATTATGAACTGTCGTTGTAACCTAGAATGGAAAGACAATTAGTTGGCACAGAAGAACAATAATTTAAAATTAGTTACTTTTCTCCATGTGTACTTATTTCCACTACTTGTAAATTCGACATTTGCGTTACCTAAAGGTATGACTTGAAGATACTTTCCGCGAAATTTGCTTGTCATCGTAAATTCTTGCCAGCAAATCCAGCCTCTTCCTTCACAGTGCATTGCAGCCATAGGCGGATGATGGGAAACTTGCTCAGATAGGACACGCCACCCAAGATCATCTGTGCGATCGAATTCATACGTTTCACCCAGGAGTGGATTAAATGGTTTTCCAGTTCGGTTAGCTGTAGTTGAATAACTGGATATTGTAAACGCCGCCACATATGCCAACTGCTCACAAGGATCATTACACTGGGCAGCAAGGTCTAACAATTCGGAATATTCATAGTCCTCAGTCAATCTAAAGTAAGAAAAGCAAATATTGAACAATAAAGTCAGACAAGAATGGATTTTTATAAACCTCTGCAACATGGATAACGGTTCATTAAAATTTACAGGCATTGGAATCTTTGATAATTCCTTCCCGATACAATTCTTCATAATTGACCACAGGTTAAGGGGATAGTTCGGTTTGTCAGGCACGCGCGTTCTTCGTTTTCTAACAACTTTTGTTGTCATTGTATTGGACGTTGGGAATGCTGCTTTTGTTGGACTGACTGAATTATATCGCTCACACAAGTCACTTGTTTTAGTGATATCGTCCTGAGAGACAACTAAAACCTGTAAGAGATATTATTGAACTTGATAGTTGTGTTTTTTAAATCATAAACCATTTACCTGCTTCGTTTCACTTTTCGGCTCTTCACTTTCTGATGAACTTCCTGTTGCGTCTTGAGAGTTTCGTCTAGCTGGAATTTTCAATATAAATGAATCTTCTTGCGGCACTAGGTTTTCCTCTTGGGCATCATAAAACTCGTTATCCTCATCATCTGATGTTGATGTATTTGTATCTGAAAAAACAAAAATCATTGAATTAAATTCTAGTGAAATGGTCATATATTTAAGCAATTTAACCCCATCCAAACATAGCATATGCATATTTAATAATTTCAATGATATCATAAACAAAAAAGTGCACAGTTGCTGAATTCTCTTTTCAAATATAACATTATTATTTACGCTCTCTTACATGTTAAGTAAAAAGTGAATTATCACAGCCGCCCATAAGAACTACACAATGTAATGGAGCTGTAACAGATTTAATGACGAGTATATTCTTTTCCAATTTGAGCCATAGTTACTTAAATTTGAGCAGGTGAAATAAAGATTTTGAAGATTCTAGCTATTTTGTGTCTAATAATAGAAAATAATTTACAATAACAATGTGAGGATGGGTGGGGACAACCTATGTAATAGAATTCAATTTTAAAATAATCCAAATCCATGGATGCGCCTCTCGGCGCATTCCCTATATTCCTGTTCTTCGTGGAATTCCCTATGGACTTATTGATGTTACTATTTCCGACGGTTTACATAAAGCTGCTATATGTAATTCTCACGTTACCCAATAAAAATGTATATATTCCTCCACACTCATCTTCACATATCTATGAACGGACCGCTTGCTGCATCACGATGATGTGCGCTTTTGGATTTTGGTTACTTCAACCTGCCTGGTGTTTCGTGGAAGACCTCTGGCGTTGAGGCGGTCCATTGCAAACTTTTTTATCAGCTTCTCAGTGAGAGTCATCCTTCATTGAAACTTCGCTTGATGCTTCAATTGCTTGATGCTGACAATTAGACTTAATCTTTTCCTCAGACCCAGTTAACTCGGCTGTCGCGGAAAGCAACCATCTCCTCTCCTCCCTCGATCGTCACCATCCTCCCCTGTTCCTCGTTTTCTCCTACGAACACCCTCACGCCCTTTCAAGCTCAATTTTCGTAAAGACGACTTTGAAAAATTAAATCACTTGCTCCTCAACTCCAACATTGGCACTATCCCCTTAAAATAGACGTTGCTGTAAAGGCGTTTTATTCGGAAATACACGCTTGTCTTGCACAATCTATCCCTCTTCTTCTTCTTCTTAGTAAAAACTGCTCCTCCCCCCCGTTTGGTACGACAAAGAATTACGCTCTCTCCGCAACAAGAGAAATAAACGTTGGCAAACTTTTCTTCTGACCCAGACTGAGTCTGACTATTCTTCCTACTTGTCTGCTTAGACCTCTTTTTCTGAACGTTGTTATACCCTCTACCATGAGTACCTCCAACGGATGGAAAAAAGCCTCATATGCGACCCCAAGCGTTTTTATAGCTTTATTAATTCTAAGAAGAAATCCAATGGTTACCCCTCCACCCTAAAGCTCGAGAATACCTCTTCATCTGATCCTAAGGTTATCGCCAACCTCTTTGCACACTTCTTCAGTAAATCTTTCAGCGACAAATCCCTACAACCTGACCTTAACTACTTTTCATTCTTGAACAAATGCACTCAAACGTCGTTTACATCTTTCGACCCTGACCCCAAACAAATCGCCGCCAGTATTAACGGGCTTAAGGACGACTTTCACCCCGGTTCTGACGGAATTCCGGCCATCGTTCTGAAAAAGCGTGCCTTGCATCGCGTTCAACCCCTTACTTTGCTTTTCCGCCTCTCGGTCACTCAAGATGTTTTCCCTCAATTATGGAAAAATTAAAAACAGAGAGTCTATATGTTAACCGACGTACCAGTCCCTATCGTTACATCTCTGTGTGACCTAGGAAAAATCTGTGATAGCGAACTCAATTTCCGTTTCCATATTGATAGCACAATTAACAGAGCTAACTCCGCTCTAGGGTTTGTGAAGCGCTGGTCTAGAGAGTTCTCCAATCCTTATGTTTCCAAATCTCTCTATATTTCCTTCGTTAGACCTCTCCTTGAATATGCCAGCCAGGTATGGACACCTACGCAAACAACCCACATTAACAGAATTGAATCTGTCCAGCGTAGGTTAATTCGCTTTGCTCTACGTGATCTTCCGTGGGTAGACAGATTCAACCTTCCACCTTATGAAGACCGTCTGAAACTGATCGGCTTACAACCCGTAAGTAAACGTCTTGATGTTTCCGACGTTCTCTTCATTCATCAGCTATTAGCTGGTGCCATAGACTGCCCTTCAATCCTTACCCATCTATACCAACCCTCGCAACCTTAGGTCCACTCCCCTTCTCCGACTCGACCGCCATCGCACGAACTACGGCCAACGCGAACCAATTACCAGGATGCTAAGAAAAGTCAACGATCTTCCGTCCTTTGACTTCCATCTGAGTAAATCATCCCTTCACAAAGCCTTATATCGTTATCCCGCCCATCTTGATCGCCTTTCCTAATTCTCCTTCATCCCAGTTTATATTTATCATACTCATAGCTCATATTGTAGCTTACATTATCTGTTATGAATTATTGTTTATTTTAGTTTGTAGTATTTATTTTGTTATTTTGTATAATAGCTTGCATTAAGTTTAAATAAATAAATTCAGCTTCCATGAAGCACTTGCAGAATTTGAAAAAATCGCTTGGAGGCTTAGACGCAGTTAGCAATTTGTTTCGGTTTCAGTGTCCTTATATATTGCGTACATTACGTGGGTGATATTGAATTTGCGGGACAACTCTAGGCGATTCTGGCAATTTATAACCTGTAAATATAGGACTGATGGTTACCCCTCTTCATTAAGACTCGGTGACAGATGTAGTAGTCATCCCCTCATGATTATAACTTCTTTTGCGTTCTTGGAAGACGACTGTGATATTAGTATGAGGGATTTTACTCACTTGACGAGGTTCCCACCAACAACTCTTAAACCCAAAGACCGGATCTCCGGTGAAGCTACGGTGTTGAAGGAGATCTCAAATCTAGTTGATAATTTCTCAGCCGGTCCCAACGGCATCTCTACCTCAGTTTTGAATAGTAGTTCGTCCCTTGTTCCTATTCTTTGTCATTTATTTAACTTATTCATATGCCGTGGTGTCCTTGCTTAGGAAGCTCTCAGTAATTACTGCTCTGAATAAAAAGGGAAGCAAGTGTGACATTAACAAATACAGACCAACTTGTGTTTTCAAGTTATTTGAAGCCTTAATTGTTGATGTCCCTTAATTTTACTGAAAACCGTTTCTAGGCTATTTTGAACACGGTTAAGAAAGAGCAAATTAACTACAACGAACTTAGTTGAGCTTGCAAATTTCTGTATCACTGCCATTGAGTCTGGTTGGCTGCATTTTTACTAATTTCAGCAGGGCATTTGACAAATATACTTAGACATTGCGTGAAATGCGGAATGAAAAAAATATACTGTATTATCGTTGAAATCTCTGCGACTTTTAATTCTTGCGACATTTAGGTAGAGATTTCTAAGGATGCGGTTTTTCTAATTCTTTGTCTACCTTGCCATGTTGCACGTTTTTGGAAGGTAATAAGACAGGGAATCCAATAAAAATAAAAGAGAGGTGTACTAATTACATTAATTTCGGAGAAAGTTTGGGAAAACGTTGAACAGGTAATCGCAAATAATTTTTTTCACTTTTGAAAGTGACTGTACGTTGAATGGTAGAAGTTAGATCTGTAGTTTTTGGAAAGGTCGTTAGGATAGTTGTTTTTTAGCGTTTGTTTTATGTGGCTGTGTTGGGTAGATCATGAGATAAAAATAAAAGAGTAATGTACATACCATGAAAAACTGAAATTTATGAATCACCCTGTAACTCCCAAACGGTAGAGATTGCCCCCCCCCCCTTAAATTTTTCGTTTGCCTAGTTGAGATCTATCACCCCACTCATTTTGGCACGTCAGATCTGAAACACCCTGTAAACATTGCGTAAAATGGGGAAAGAAAAAATTATACTGTATCTTCGTTGATATCTCTACGACTTTTGATTCTTTCGACATTTAAAATATATAACAGAGATGTTAAAAGAGAGAGTGGTTTCGAACGACAACAGGTGTGCGATAGAGTTCTTTTCTTATCCCAACGGAAATTTGAATGCATCTGGTGAGCTTTACGATGTTGTGGAGGGCGGTATTATATTGGAAGGTGTTTACATCCCCGTTAAATCCTGTCTTGATAATATGATTAAAATCTAAAAAAATATTGTCGAGTTTATCCGTTAATTTGCTAAGATTTTGATTTTTCCAAAGAAAGGTGGCACCAGAGCTAGAGAACATAAAAGCATAAGGAGCAAGCAAGACTAAGTGCAAGGACCAACATTTATAACGAACTAAGTCATATTCTTAATGAAAACAAGTGCACCATTAATGATTACCAAGCGTAAAAATGAGCTATTTATGTGAAGAGTAATTTTTACTTTAACAGATTTAAAGATGAAATTAAGTAATAATTTACTAAATTATAACTACTTTACCAATAGTAAAGTGTATAAGAGACTTCAATCCATAATAATGCTTTTATTGCTAAATCTAACAAAAGCCGTAAACAAATTAATCATTTTGTAAAGATTTATTTCGAATTGCGAACTTCCTAAATTCACCACCGTCAAAATTTGCAACTGGCAATCTCATAATCGGCTACCACACTTGTTGCATAAATGGTGAAAAAAACTTGGTAGAGAGTCAAACAAAATGATGGATGACAGAACAAAGCAGAGGCGCAAAGAGTGCTCGGTAGAGCACACATAAACAATTCCTTACACCCAAGCACAACTTCCAATAAAATGAACCAGAAACCAAGAAAGAAACAGCTGAGGCAGAAAACGAAATCATTCAAATTCAACACAAACTAAGTTCGTTTGCTCTGTTTCCTGTTAATATTTTATTTCGCAAAAGTGAACGTGCTTCACTCTAAAATGGCAAAAGCAAACTATAAATTCTTTAAAAGAAGTATCACTTTGGCTCTTACTTTGTTTCTTTAGTCCAATTTTCAAAGCAATATTTACAAAATGCCAAGGAAACTTTACACCATTTATTCACTGCAAATTCGTCTGACTTTTAGTTTGAATTCGGCAAAAACACCGGACCCTAATTTCAGAACACTACAAATTTATGATTTGATAAGAAAAGAACAGTTCTTTGTAAGTAAAAGTATTAACAAACCATAGCCACTAGGATTAGGAAGTACACCACCTTCTCCAAACATGACTTCTGTCAAGCTTTGACGTCTGGTCTGCACTTGGCAGCTACAGGTGCTGCGCACAGGAAAAAATGATTGCACTCGAAACAATGAACTTTCACTTAAAATGCTTCCAATTTCTATATTTACTTGAAACTTTTTATCACTTTCAGGTAATTTCAATCAATTTGCTTTTGACAGGCGCTGAATCTATGCACGAGATTTACCCTACGATTTTTTTTATTCGTAGGATTTACCACTTCTGTTGCTGAAATAACTTGACATTAGACACGTTTGGAAAAATTTTTTGCACTGGAAAATTAAATTAATTTACCACAACACAAAGCGTTTAATGTACAAATAAACTTGTTTTTACAGCTGTTGAACATAAACGTATATTATTAATGAAATAAAGGTGACTTGATAGAGAACAAAGTTTTTCCTTCAGTGAGAAGACCAATTCACAATTGCATATAATCGTTGCTCTATCACCTTGCAAAATATCCAAGTCCAACGAAGACTTCCTAGAGCTGCTCATTTTCAAGCAGGGGAACAGCACCAAACAGTGAACACCTGATTAAACACATCGTGAAATATGACTAACTGAGAGAGTAATTTAAATAAAAATGAATTTCGAAGAGTCTGATTTGGTCGCTAAAGGCAGTGGCTAGGGGATTCAAGTAACTGGAGAATTATAGGAAAGCTTTCCCGCCAACAAAACTTGTTTAGCTTTACTTGTAGGTTACGGACTAGCCATAGCCATACGTTTCTGGTCGGAGAGTTAAAAGCCCGTCAGAATAAAACATTTTTCGATCTATTATAGGTAAATCATGGAAGTTCTGTGCAATTGCTATTATCATGACTTCATATACTTTATCAAGGCATGTGATTTTTTTTCTGTTCATGGTTAAACCGATATGAAAAGCGTGGGCGGATTGAATTTTTAAAAGTTTCAAGAAATATGGACAGTTTGCAAATACGAATATTTTCTTTTCTCGTTCAGAGAGAACGCACAAAAACCTGAAATTATATGAACGCATTTTTATTGAATTTGTCATATGAAAGTAAAAACCTAATCTTCCTTTGAATAGGTCACAAAGATGTACATATTATTATGAATCTTCTTAGAATCAGAAATTCAAATTATTCGAGAATAAATTACCAGCGCCAAGTGCTAAAGATAAAAGATTTAGCTTCCTTTTATAAAGAGTCTGGAGAATTACCCATTTTTTTCGTAAATTTCCATTAGATCTATGCTCTACGAATGTCATCGAATATAGTATTCCGCTACAAATTATAATCTGTACGTTCCTTAATTTTTGGAATGACAGACTAGTGCTGCTATCATTAATCTATGTTGGGAGCAAGTGTCCAGAGAAATCGAAAAATCAAAGCCTGTGATCATGTACTTTATACGGGAAAGTTCGGTTTTACGTCAAAATTTTTTATTAGACTTTCTGGGAGGAAGAGGTGTACTAATTAGGCATTTAAAATAATTCATAATACAATACATTTATATAGTAATACATAAAAGTACATAAAGTACGAAGCCGAACATTCCCAAATAAAGTACACGTACGTACGCGATAATGTCAAATAGTCACTTCCAAAATTAAATGATATTTCTTAGAATTAAAGAAGAAGACATTTATCTAACTAAGCCATTCACTCTAATGTACGTAGAAGTGAAATTATTTGAGCAACATTTAATTATTAACTCATATATCTATTTTTCAGTTTCCATTTTATAATCAATGAAATTTAAACCATGAAAGCGGTTGCTGGAGGATGGACGGATGAGTTGAAGGCTTCTAGGATACGGTGATCCTCAACTGGACATTCTCAAGTGTTAGTTACACCTACAAGCGGTAGAAACCGGACAATGCATCCTAGACCGTAGCTAAGTAACGAATGCGGGAGGAGATAACCTCTTGAAAAATCCCCCTAACTCCAAGGTTGTAGTAGGCTATGCCAAGAGTAGGCTATGCAGTAGAGTCTCCCTATCTGCAGGACCCAGGGATAATTGGGTCGCGAATGGCTTCTCCTCAGGCACTTCTGTAGGAGTGGAGGTGGAGGGTATGGTAGACCGTAACAGGTTGGCTATAACCACGATACACACAACACAAAGGAAGCAGCTTTTTGAAAATTATCTTTCGAAGTTCTGCATCGGCTATGGAGGCTGGCTTGCGCCAGCTGAATGTGCTGTAACAGTCCTGAAAGAAGGTGCTATTGGCAAAGTAATAACTAGGATTTTCTCAGATGCAGAGATGGTAGACTCTAACGAGTTGGCTATCTCCGCGGTACACGCACCAGGAGAAGATAGGTCTTGCCTTCCGAAGGGTAAGCTGCGGTTAATCCGGAGGAGGTTACTGGTCCTGGCTCTGAACTAAAGCTTTATGGCCTGGAACCCTTCAATGTTCCGGACAAAGAAGGGGTGAAGGTTGTAATTAACGCATGGACCAAGAAGGAACACTGGAGACGGTGACTAGGATTCTAGTATTGACCCAAGAAACCGCGGTTCGTGGCGACAGTGGGATAACTGGGTACTCAGTTGCCCCCACTAAGGGAGACTGGGAGGGGAAGAAAAGGGACCCGATTCGCAGAGAAGTTTTTTTAGTAAGTAAAAATCTCACACTACCGGAGGGCACAGACTGTCCGGTGTCTTTTGGAAGATTTTTTGGAAGGTTAGAACCGAAATGTAAAATTTCATTTTCGGTTTCTGTTAAAACCGAAATGTGAAATATAGTTTCGGTTGCGGTTAAAAACCACGTAGATAAAATTTTCGGTTTCGGTTACAACTGAAACGTTAGGGTTAGGCAATTTTTTTTGGCGGTTACGGTCACATATTTTTAAGGTATTTTTATTTCGGGACCATTTAATTTCGGTACACTTTAAATTTCGATACCGAAATTAAGACCGGTTAAAACAACCGAAATATGGCAGGTTTCGGTCCCGTTTCGACTCCCTGCCATAATGTTTGCTCAGCAGGTATAAAATTATTTTATATGTTCTGTTTGGACAAAATAATGTTCCTTGAATATAGTAGTCAAAATCAGTTTCAAAAGAAAGAGAAAGGATTGCTCTATCGTCCAGGAAATGTTGACTAGCTGTAAGAAACAAAAATTATATTTCTTCCCACGTTTTTTATTTGTCAAACTTTAAACGTGTTTTTCTCAAAACCATGTTTTTAGACACGCCGTGCAGAGTTGCAGTCGAACTGTTCAACCGATTGACTTCTTTTTTCTACTTAATGAAAATAATTGAATTTAGGGGGGCCACGGACAATTTTCAACAAAAAATATTAACATTTACTATTTTTTTTAACCACTATGAACAACAAAAAAAGGGCAAAAGATCGGCTTTTTTCTTCAAACGGTCGCCATTTTATCAAAAATCACTGAATTTTTCTACGCGCTACACGGCTCTAGAAGTGTGTGGATATCTCGCAAATTTTACAATTTAAAAAAAAATTTTGTTTTTTTTTTAAATTTTTATTTCATAACTTGGTAACGCGCCGACCGATTTGATGATTTTTTTTGTTGGGCAGAGTACGTTCACCGATTGGTACCATGTAAAAAAATTTCTGGTAGGGTGGGGGTGGCGGTGAAACCTAACTTTGTAACGCGTGGACCGATTTGGATGGCTTTTTTTTTTGTACAGAGTATGATCCCCATTGCTAATAGGATAAAAAAATGTGGCCAAGGGTGGGGGAGGGGAGGGGTAAGCTAACTTTGTAACGCGTGGACCGATTTGGATAATTCTTTTTCTGTTGGATAGAGTATGCTCCCTGGTTGATACCACGAGAAAAAAATGTTGGTGGGGGAGGGTGGAACCTAACTTTGTAATGCGTGGACCGATTTGGATGATTCTTTTGCTGTTGTATAGAGTATGATCCCCCATTACTAATAGGAGAATAATTTGGTCCTATGCTGATGGGGGGGGGGGGGAGGAGTAGTCTAATTTCGTAACGCGTGGACCGATTTCTATGCTTCCTTTTCTCTTCGGTAGAGTATGTTCCTTGATTGATACCATGAGAAAAAAAATTTTGGTGGGATGGAGGTAGGGTAGGGGGTTAAACCTAACTTTTTAATGCGTGGACCGATTTGGATGCGACATTTCTAAATTATTTTAGAGAAAAATTTAATTAAAACTATTCGGAAACAACATGTATTCTGGCATTTATCACATTCCGAATATAAAACTTAGAAGCGAAGGCAAAACTGTGGAAAAATATTTCAGAGGAATCTGGAATAAGTGTTAAGTGCTTTTATTTCTGTATAGTTGTACTGTTGCTTAACTGAGTATAAGTTTTTTGAAGCAACTTTTGAATACTTAAGGATAACAACACTGCTTTTAAGTAAAATGTCAAAAGTGACAGTGCGACATATTCAGTTCGTACTTAGCTACAGACCGAGTACCAGAGAGCGCACCAGCGCCAAAGAGAGCGCCAGCTCCAAATTCTGTTTCCCACTTTAAGCTCACGGGATCATAAGAAATGACGTCATTTCTTAAATTTTGTTGTTGTAGTTCTTTGGTTTGTTTGATTTGCGCCGACTTCAAAATGTCGTAATAGATATAAAATTAAAAATTATTTTATGTCTTTTAGCGCTTTTCGTGAAGTCGGTTCAATTTTTGTTTAAAAAACTATTTTTTGTAACAGCAGTTTTGTCAAAATATTTTTCAAAAACAACCATTCTCTACTTGCTACTTAAGTCATTAGCATTACCTAGTGCCGGAATACCTCAACGATTAGGGATCTTGTTATAAATCTGGTTTAGATCATACGACTTAACGGACTGCTCAGGTTATGCTAATGACTTAAGTAGCAAGTAAAGAATGTTTGTTGGAAAAATAGATTTTTCGATTTGTCCAGAGAACCCTCTCAAGAATACGCCTGAAAAACGGTTTCAAATATTTGTTGAATTAAGAAAGTTACAGAACTTTACTGAAAGAAAGTTACTGCTTCGGTGTAATCATATTGCAAAACTTCAAACTAGTTTTTCACAAAATCACGTTTTTCGAATCGGTGACCACGAACTCTTGAGTTCTACTGAACCAATTTACTTGAAACTTTTACAGTACGTTCAGTACACTTGGCGCTATAGTCGTTAGCGCGATTGTCTTCATACAGTTTTTAATTTTTTAAAGCAAACATTTAAAAAGACATCCAAACATCGCACGGAGCAACAACTAATAACACTTTTGAAATTTGTGTTTCAGACTCCACAGAGGACTGCAATCATGGTTTACCTACGCTGTGGACTTTTAAGCGCTCTCCGGCCCCTTTTTTTTTGCTTTTTTTAAATAAATGTATAAAAAGGTTGAATAAATATAGAAAAAATTTCAAATATGTCGTATTCTGAATTTATACCCAAAAAACGACCGTCACTACGGAATACCTCTATAACTTTTTTGCTTTGATTTGTACTCGTTCACTTAAATTAAAATTAAAAGAAGCAGTCAAAACTGGAATTTGTTCAGAAATTGCATAATATTTAAATATCAATGAGAAGCTCAATCAACGAAAAACAAGAACGCTATCGGAAAAAAGTGATATTGACTTTTTAATTAAGTCAAAATCTGTAAAAACTACCTATGTCCACTCGACTTGGCCTGCTTGGACAGCTACGATAGATATTAAAAGAAGCAACATTCAAAGGATACACGCAAGGCCCACGAGAGGGGAGGGGCGAAGGGGGTAAACCCCCCAAGTCCAGGCTTTCAAAAGGGGCCCGTCATCTAAGTCATCAACAGAAATTTTTCTCCATTTTAATTAAATATACATAAAAAAATGTTTCACGATCGAAAAAGTGTAATAAACTAGACAGATTTTAAATTGAAAGTCACTCATTCGATTGTATATGGGCCCGTAAACGCTTAGTCCCCGGCCCGAAATTCCTTTCGCGGGGGCCCGTATGTGGTACCCCCGGGGCCCGAATTATGTCTACGGGCCTGGATACGCGCGTAAAAAGTTCAGGAGTGCAAGTGAAGTGTGAAGAGGTAATGCAATTAACGCAACCTTTATCGGCTTTTTAAACATAATCCAGGGTAGTAAATCAATCACTATTTTAGTATTTAACAATCTTTCACTTACATTGGTTTTTAATTAAGATGTGCTTACTTAGCTGAGCACTGAGACAAATATTCGTTAATTCTGACTTGTTGGAACATTTTATTAACTATTTTGAAGGAAAACACTTGTATATGGAACAAAATAATAGTTTCATTTACGTTTTTTTATCAATGTATTTAGCCTTGTATTGACATCATCAGGATATAACTAGTACAAACTCAACTGCAGAGCCAAAATTCCCTAACCATACACAAACAAAGGTGTGTGGCGACAGTCAATAAATCACTGTATATTGAGAACCACTGCAACGAAGTTAGCAACATTTCATGACTATAATTTTAACTTGTTAGTTTGTTGTATTTTCACTATCACAGTAAGCCTTCAGGCGAATTTTTTGTATAAAAGGAGCAGGGAAAGCTAGGGATAGTTCAGTTCGCATTTAGCGTTCAATCTAAAAGTTAATAAAATTTAAAACTATTATTGTTCAAACGCTAAAAATAAATATTAAATTGATTTACTAAGAGGCGTGATTATCTGGAAGGACGGTCTTCTACATCTTTATTTTTGATATATTTTTTTGCCCCCTTTTGGCGACGTAGGAAACCTATTGGAACAGGGGTCAACTTTTGAAACCCTAGCGGAAATCAAGTTCCGCTAGGTCAGCCTTGTAAGATCCTGTTGGATTCTTATTGTAGGTTTTTTCAGCGGATGGATGTCCAACGATTCCACCTGCGGAATTATCGAATAGAAGACTTCTCATCTTGCAGGGTGATAATATTTCCACCTGCGGAGTGGTCAAGAAGAAGGCTTTTACGTCACTGGTCAAAAAGAAGGCTTTTACGTCACTGGTCAAGAAGAAGGCTTTTACGCCTCGTAGTGTGGAGATATTTCCACCTGCGGATTCATTTGAAAGAAGACTTCAACTCCTGCAGTGGCAATATTTCCACCTGCGGAATTATCTGGGAGAAGACTTCTCATCTCGCTTTAACGTCTCGTAGTGTGGTGACATTTCCACCTGCGGAATTATTTTTGAAGAAGACTTCAACTCCTGCAGTGGCAATATTTCCACCTGCGGAATTATCTGGGAGAAGATTTCTCATCTCGCTTTAACGTCTCGTAGTGTGGTGACATTTCCACCTGCGGAATTATTTTGGAAGAAGACTTCAACTCCTGCAGTGGCAACATTTCCACCTGCGGAATTATCTGGGAGAAGACTTCTCATCTCGCTTTAACGCCTCGTAGTGTGGTGACATTTCCACTTAAAATTATTTTGAAAGAAGCCTTCAACTCCCGCAGTGACAATATTTCCACCTGCGGAAAATTCAAGAAGGCCCACATCCCAAAGTGACAACATTCTGCACATCCCGCAGTGGTAACATTCCACCTGCGGATTTATATTCAAAAGGAGGAGCCATAATAGTTCAAGAAGAACGTAGATCATCTGACTCCTACAGGTGGAACTATTAATGGGCTCCTATTGCAGTAGGATCAAAGCTGGATCTAGTAACGGGCTTCCATTGTCCACACATTCTCCTTTAAGCTGAATAGAGTTTTTGCATTTAGTCAAGAAAACCGAAGACTTTCAATTTGAGATGGTAACATTCGTGTTCGGTCACAGGTACCAAATAGTTGACCTTCTGTGGAAGAAATATTTTATAAGTTTCTGTAGATAAAGTTCTTTGCTTTCACAGTGTTACACTTCTGAATATTGAATATTCGTATACGCATAATGCTGAACCAACGGTTTTTGGTTCCAGCGTTTGCCAACCGGTGTTTTTTGCTGAAAATAATTTACGCTCAAAAGCCATTTAAAATCGCAAAGTATGATGGCTTGGAGTTCACTTTAAACTGTAGCTCCATTTAACACCACCATACCCTACAAGGGGTTACAGAAACAACAGATTAAGGATTTAAATTATTGTCATACACATAAAAACTTTATTTCTGAACTTGATGTTTATTATCACAAATGACGATACCAATATGAAACTATTTTCGTAATTTTTCCGCCTATTCATACGAATTACGAATAAGACAATGAACTTTGGGTCCGATATTTCATTGCTCTTATAATTCAAAGTAATACAATTTAACAAATATTCCATGTGGTATTCAAGATTGATATCATTCCTAAAGCTCTTTATTATTTTTATCAGATAATAAAAGTGATATAGAATTGTGAAGAACTATGTAGCTTAAAATACCTCATAGATAACAGGTTTTTTTTGCATGTTTGCTATAATCGAATAGAGTTCGTTGTCTTCATTTAAAATTATGTATATAATTTTGGAGGCTAAAAATCTAGCCAAACGGTTTAATTTTCCGGTTATATTCATTTCTATTTTTAAACATTTTGTATCATGAAGAATGTGTCAATCTTTCGATTTAAGGGGCTTTCCTGGTCTAGAAATTGTAATTATGTTTTTGCATATTTTGATAGCTTGAGAATATGTGAGCGAAACGGTTTTACGGGGAAATTATTCGGCTGCAGGGGAACGCCTTAAAGGATCATTCTGGTTTAGACGCTCGAAAAAAGGCTATTTTTATGAAGACACTATTATAGATATTGATATAGGGTTTATTCAGCTCAATAAATACACTTTCGAAAAATATAAAAAATATCTAAATATATTTATAGTTTTTAACACTTTTTATATACATAAACAATGGGTGAACGAAACTGCTCAAATAATTGATATCGCTGGCGACCTTGATAATATTTAGGTTCACTAATAACTGGCGGACATTTTAAAGAAAAAAACAAAAAAACGAGGTTTTTTTCACTGTTTTTGGCAAGAAAAAAAGTAAAAACCATAATTTTGATTTCTTTGTAGAATGCACTGAAGCTATTACTGTGTAGAATATGTGGTTAATATTTCATGAAGATCGGCTCAGTGGTTTCGGAGAAACCGACCGGAAAAACATAGTTTTGAGAAAAACGCGTTTAAAGTTTATTTTTAAGGCGCTCAGGTGGTAGAAGCAGCAACGTAGAGATCGAAAAATAATGTAATTAGACTGCTCCGATCACTCTAAAATTTTAACTTAATACTTTTAGATATACAACGTGTCCCGTTTTTCAACGATATCCCTTGGAAGATTGATAGAACAGCTCATGACTGCCCAGAATAACAAAACATACCTCAGTAAAAAATCATTAGTTTTCGAGATAATCGCACTTTTATGAATTTCGAAAAAATCGACACTTTAGATCAGCTTTTCGAGTGCCATGGCTAAAAAAACTGGTATTTGAAGATTCTAATTTTTTTAGGTAATTCTGAATAGCTATCCTATTGACCACAATACAAACAAAAACTAATTATGCTTTTAACCTTTGGAAAAATAAACATTTTTACCAGATTCACGAGTTAATTTTTTTTTATTACTTGACTTCGAGTCTTCATACTGTAAAAAAAATTACCACGCTAACCTGATGATTCTTTTTTTGTTGGGTAGAGTATGTTCACCGATTGGTACCATGTCAAAAAAATTTTTGGTAGGGTGGGGGTGGGGGGTGGGGGTGAAACCTAACTTTGTAACGCGTGGTCCGATTTGGATGGTTCTTTTTTTGTTGTACAGAGTATGATCGCCCATTGCTAATAGGAGAAAAAAATTTGGCCTAGGGTGGGGGGAGGGGTAGGCTAACTTTGTAACGCGTGGACCGATTTGGATAATTCTTTTTCTGTTGGGTAGAGTATGTTCCGTGGTTGATACCAGGAGAAAAAATTTTTGGAGGGATGGGGGGGGGGGGGGGTGGGGACGGGGGCGGGGGTGGGTCTTTTTCTGTTGTATAGAGTATGATCCCCCATTGCTAATAGGAGAATAATTTGGTCCTATGTTGAAAGGTGTGGGTGGGGGGGGGGGAGGGGTTGTCTAACTTCGTAACGCGTGGACCGATTTGGATATTTCATTTTCTTTTGGGTAGAGTATGCTCCCTGGTTGATACCACGAGAAAAAAAATTGTTGGTGTGGTTGGCGTGGGAGAAGGGGGGTGGAACCTAACTTTGTAACGGGTGGACCGATTTAAATGGTTCTTTTGCTGTTGTATAGTGTGATCCCCCATTGCTAATAGGAGAATAATTTGGTCCTATGGTGGTGGTGGGGGAGGGGGAGGGGTAGTAACTTCGTAATGCGTGGACCGATTTCGATTATTCCTTTTCTGTTCAGTAGAGTTTGTTCCTTGATTGATACCATGAGAAAAAAAGTTTAGTGGAATGGGGGTGGTTTAGGGGGTTATAACTAACTTTTAACGCGTGGACCGATTTGGAAGGTCCTTTCTTCGTTGTATAGAGTCGGAGACACTAAAAAGTGAAAAATAAAATAGTTTTTAAAAAAAAAGTTGAACCGACTTCACAAAAAGCGCTAAAAAGCATAAAATAATTTTTAATTTTATATCTATTACGACATTTTGAAGTCGGTGCAAATTTAACAAATAAAACAACTACAGAACAACAATTGTAAATAATACATAATACTACCTGAACGTTTCAGCTTACGGGATCATAAGAAATGACGATTAAATATTTTTGTTGTAGTTGTTTGGTTTGTTTGATTTGCACCGACTTCAAAATGTCGTAATAGATATAAAATTAAAAATTATTTTATGCTTTTTAGCGCTTTTTGTGAAGTCGGTAAAATTTTTTTTAAAAACTATTTTTTTATTTTATATACGACTCTCAATTTTTTTCATCGTTTTGTACGACGAAGAAGCTGGCGAGATGTATTGACCCGGCATAGCAAACCAACGTGTAAGTAGAAAATTCGTCGACTTTTATCAGTTTTTCTGTTGTTCGAACGGAAATTTTATGTCGCAAGGAAACGGGTGCAATGCTAACATTTGCTTTTCTTTTTTTTTTTGTCAAAATTTCACAAATTTTAGGTAAAGAAATGTATTATTAAATAAAATAAAAATCGAATTTATATAATCAATAGTTTCGCTGAAAATAAATTCCTAAAAAAAGCTTCTTTTTCGACTTCATAACTAGGCATATCCCCTAAAACTAGAATAGATCCACGGTCGACAAGTCGAAGAACCCTTATATAATTATAGAGTCACACAATGAGTGTATCAGCGTCACAGAAAGATGCAACAGCTTTATAACACAGGAAAATTAAACATTCAGCATGCAAAAAAGGCTGAAAATGTAGTGTTTTAAATGTTGTGTAAAAGTTCCCCATCGATCCGAGTGCCTGTTTATCATTTTCATCGGCAAGAAATGATTGCTGACTTTTTGATACTGTCACCGATGAATATGAGAGCTCAGGACCATCAACCTAAAGATCAACATCAATGACTGAGGGTTAGATACCACGTACTACAAAAAAAAAACGCATCTAGTTAATACTCAACCTCTTAGGTGATGTCACGAGTACATACAGTGAGTAGCGCAATACTACGGATCCTTTAGAGTGCTTTATCTCAAGAACAATCACGCTTGCAGAATAGTACCTCCGAACCATTTTTGTAGGGAATTGACTCAACCACAAGTCGAAAAGTCCACCATTAGCGAGATAATTGCAAAAAACCGTATTTCGCGGCCTTTGACCCCGCTCGGATCCATGGGGATCTTTCACACAATATTTAAAACACTAAGACTAAGCTGCCTCTAGATTTACAGCCCGACTCTATTTTTTCCAACTTTGGAGAAATTTATGTCTAATTTTCATGCACTATTATCAATAAATATCTCGTTCACTCAAGTTTAGTTTTGCAAAATTAGCATCTTTGAAATTGAGTCGTAATCAGGAGATGTAATAGAATCTAGAATAACATGATCAAAAGTGAAGATGATGTTTATGAGACCAGAAGCGTCAGACAGCAATTATTATTATTTGCTTAAGCTAAGAATAAGCGAACAACATTCTCAAAAACTCCAGATAGGAATTACTAAGTTATTGTTTTATTATTACTAGCTATCGATTAACACCACGTTTACCATATTGTGCAGATCCACATCTTTTTGTCCATACTGCTTTGAGGTAGAAAAACAGAATCCATATAAAACAAAGTCCAATTGAATTGAACACAAAAGTCAACTTAACCAAAAAACCACCTAAATTATGTTCCATTAATATTCATACGAAAAGATGTTGTTTTGTGCCGAAAAGTATAGTAATCGAAAATAAATTATAAGAGGACGTCACTGCGACAATTGCAAAAAAAAAAATTAAAAATTAAGTAGGAGAAAAAAATCAAGTTTTTTTTTATAATTTTACTATATGAACTCTATCAAAGAATTATGTAGATAAGATAACCCTCCTGTCAAGTACTTTTCAATACACAAGGTTAAATCGCGAGTTTTTTTTTACTTTTTTTTCGTACTTTAAAAAATGATTGATTTGAATTCAACGAACCCGGTGTTATAAAAATAATAGTTTTACACTGAATAATTTTTTTCTTCTGATGGGCATATTTTTCCTAAAAACCTTCTGATCTTGAACTCTTTATATCTTAACTGAAAAACAAATACAACTACTACTGATTTATACTTACAGATATGAAGTTAAATACCCAAAAAGAGTGTTTTTAAAATGGCCACCCCAACCTTTACACCATGATCACTACTGGAATAGAGGAAACAAGATAAATTGGTTTATCCGAATAAAAAATATGAGCCCGGTCAGTGCATCCGCGGAATCTCCGACCCCTCATTAAATGACACACTTTAAAAGCAGACTAACCGGCTATAGGTACTCAGTTCTTTTGCGAGAAATAGTTGACAAAAGTTCTCTGATAAGCGCATGCTTAGTGATATCAAACTTTGCGCACGATTTGAGAAGATACTTTTTACTACACTTACTTTAGCAGTAAAGCGGACAGTTGACTCATTTGTTATATCATAGGTGTGCTCATGTCAAACAACGTAAACTTCAGCGCATAAGACAAAGCTGCTCTTGGTTTTTTAATCACCAGGTGCATACATTTGAAGAAATGATTGAAAAAGCAGCAAAAACTTGAATTCCGTTTTTACACCAGCTTATTTTTTGCCACCAATCAGACTTTTTAATGTTTCTGATTAGCAGTTTCTGATTAAAAGTACAATCTTAAATCCGTAAAGTTTTTACCTGATTGAAAGTGTAGGGTTGATTAAATAAAAATTGCTTGTACAGACCAAATTAAGTTGAGAAAACCAGAAAAGCTGATATGGGCGAATCGATTTTAAAGGAAATGGGATTTGTGGCGGATCTAAATAAGTTCATGATTGACGTCAAAGTTTTATTGTACTTTGTTTCGCTCTTATTCAAATTATCTACGAAACCAAATGGAGAATTAACGTAGTAGGCGCCCTTTGCTTAGAAGGAATTAAAAGAAACGGACACAGAATTGCTAGCGGATCACAAGGGATCAAAAAGGCTGCTGGCCAGTCCTGCCACTTGCCAAATAAATTCTATAATTAGATCTTCTTAAAATTGTAACAAAAGTGCACGAAATAATGGAAAAGTGTAACAACTTCCAAAATGTGTTTGTGAAGCTATAAATTACATGAATTGTAAGAAAAATCTATTGAATAACCCTCCAACCCTATTAGTTACAAACTTTTTATAAAAAAGCATTGTAAGTTATACATATGCTACATGCTTGATACATATAATAACGCGTTTCTAAAAAACCAAGCTATCCTTTATCCCAATTTTTAACCGACTTCTCAAAAACAAAGAGTTTCTAAGTTCGACATGTTTTTTTTTATGTGTGACCGGGCATAACTTCGTAACGCGTTGACCGATTTTGATGATTCTTTATTTGTTGGGTAGAGTATGTTCACCGATTGGTACCATGTCAAAAAAATTCTTGGTGGGGTGGGGGTAAAACCTAACTTTGTAACGCCTGGACCGATTTGGATGGTTCTTTTTTTGTTGTGCAGAGTATGATCCCCCATTGCTAATAGGAGAAAAAGATTTGGCCTAGGGTGGGGGAGGGGTAGTCTAACTTCGTAACGCGTGGACCGATTTCGACGATACTTTTTCTGTTCGGTAGAGTATATTCCTTGATTGATACCACGAGAAAAAAATTTTAGTGGGATGGAGGTGGGGTAGGGGGTTAAACCTAACTTTTTGGATGGTTCTTTTTTCGTTGTATACAGTAGAAGACACTAAAAAAGTGAAAAATTAAATATTTTTAAAAAAAAAGTTGAAACGACTTCACAAAAAGCGCTAAAAAGCATAAAATAATTTTTAATTTTATATCTATTACGACATTTTGAAGTCGGTGCAAATTAAACAAATAAAACAACTACTACACTACTAAAGACTACTAAAGTCTCGATAGTTTTCTATCGCACCCTGTATTTTCTTATCAGTTTATGGTTAGACAACTTTTTAGTAAAAAGAAAGGAATTAGCAAATAAAATTGGGTATATTATTTAATATCACATTTAATTTTTGATAGATTTCTACAATACCTAATTTGTTCTAATCCAAGATATAAAAGTACTGATGCTTGCGGATTGTACCTTAATGACACTTATATAATATTCATAATGACAAATGTAAATATTTTCTTATATTTATTTGTTACAAAATAAAAAACAATGTGCATACCTAGATGTTCCGTATTGCGCGTTATTGTTAGTTATTTATGTAAAAAACCGCCGGAAATATTGAAAGATTTAAAAAGTCATTAAAATAGTATATTTCTATGTTAAAAGTATTGCAAGTAATATAACATTCCCAAATTATTTGCGTTTTAAAGAAACCTTATGGCACAAAATTAGCGTCCAAATGAGTTGTTTCTGATCAGACTTTTATTCAGGTGATAAGAGTCTAGCGTTACGACATTAAAACAATTAGTCTTTTTAGTTTTTATCAGGTTTAAGTCAGCAAACTGTCTCTCAGCGGCTGCCCTACTATGTAGCAAAGACAGGATGCTTAACAGTTCAATGTGTAATTTTGGAATCATGGGTTCATGGAGTCTATTTTTTATTTTTGCAATATCTGACCAAAATTTAACAACATTACCCTGGTCTATTTGAACTTTCGAAGCTCTTAACAATCTCCATTCAGTATTAATATATTCTCAATCACATCTGTAAGCAATATTAGAAAAAGCTTTTAAAAAAGGCAACAACAAAATATTTTCAGAGATAGTGGAGTCGTCAATAAGATTAATGGCCTATCTTTAAACTTTATCCAACCCGGTCATCACAATGAACAGCGTTGTGACGGCGCTATATGTCATTTCCTAGTTGAAATCTTAGAACATAAAGCCAAACAGGAATGACAGTAAGCTAGGAAAACGTCAGCATTTTCCTTTCTGTAGAAGTGAGGGTTTTCTATGTGTTTGTAGACCATGGCAGTAGTCAAATTTGAGATTTTTGAAGAGGGACTGATATATCTTTTGAATAATTACAAATTGTATTAATTCAAAATTAACTAATATTTATATTTTAAATTTTATTATTAAATTCAGCATTGTTATTGAATACTCCCTTGTTTCCAGTGACCACCACGTGGAGGTTGAGATAGGTAATTAAGATAAATAAGTTAAAATATGAAATTATTTTAACTTATGTATCTTTTTTGGTCCCCAGCGGTTTGTCTGTATTGGATTTTACTGCATTGATCTTCAAAAAGTGGTTTACCAATGAAACTCTGTTGTACATCAATTAGGATTTTAAGAAAGTGATGTTTTTTTTTGGAAAATCTATTTTTTTTAAATATTTTTAGTTTTAAATCGGAAAATATGTGCTGCCCCCTTCTGAAAAATTAACCGCGAGCCGACAGTGATAATAAGGGCAACGTTATATTTGGCTACATTAAATATGTAAACAAAAATAAGGGGACAGTACCTCAAACCTTGCCCTTATTTTCACTGTCGACTCGATTTAAAACTATAAATATTTTAATTATATGTAATTATACAGATTTCCCAAAAAAAACATCACTTTGAAACACACATTGGGAAATCATTCAGTAAGAGTGGTACAACATCTCTTCAGACCAATGTGCAGCATTGGTTAATACTATGAATAGCAGATGTGCGGAAGTCATTAGAAACCAGGGCTTTCCAACTAAATATTAAATGTAAGTTAGGTAAAATCAAATTATAAATAAAAAATATTAAGAATTTAACAGGTGACTTAATTATACACCCCCCGCAACAAAAAAAGCCGCACGTTTTAAGTTAAATAACAACAATTTATTATGTAATTTTTCTGTATTTTACATTATTCACATATAACCCAATTAAAAAGTATGTTTTATGCAATATGTAATTTGTTTTCAGTAATAACAATTTAGTTTTACGTTCGAAATCAAAAAATGCTTCATTTTGTTCTAGTTTTTAATGCATTATTATTTCTTAAAAAATTTAAAATACAGTAAGCCAACAATATCTCTTTATTTTTATTAAACTTAAAAATGTATTTTCAAAACTTAAAAGTTTTAAAATTGAGTTTAAAATTGCAATTAGTACTTTGTAGTACCGCCCTTTGCCTTAATAACGTCTCGAACCCTATGCATGTATGCAACTGTACATAGTGAATATTTTTAGCAGAAGAGTGCTATTGCACATTAACAACCGTTAACAGCAATTTGGACATCTTGGAGACTATTTAGCACGAATTGAGCCGGGAAGATATGAAAAAGGAAACTACGTGCGGCTCTTTTTGTTGCGGGGGGTGTATGTTGACTGTGGCTCAAGCACTATTGAACTTTTTCAAAATGAATTTATACACAAATGAGTTTATTTTTGAAAAAAATTGGAATAAATGAATTCATTACAATTGTTTTGTATTGTTTTCTATTAATTTAATTTAATATTATCAATAAAAGTTAAGAATTACACAGAGTAAAACCAACTTAACTATGTGACTTAATTATATGAGCACAAGTGTATTTCATCTTCTTTGCGCGCATTTTAAAATGTAATTTAATAATAAAATTGAAAATATAAATATTAGTTAATTTTGAATTAATACAATTTGTAATTATTCAAAATATATATCAACCCCTATGCAAAAAATCTCAAATTTGACTACTGTCATGGTCTACAAACACATAGAAAACCCTCACTTCTACAGAAAGGAAAGTGCTGACGTTTTCCTAGCTTACTGTCATTCCTGTTTGGCTTTATGTTCTAAGGTTTGTATTGAGGGCAAAGAACTAATAACTAAGGAATGGCTACAACATGATTTTCCGTAAAGCATCTCACATACACCAACTAAACTACACTTCTACAAAAAAAAATGATCAATGTAGGCGTAAAAATTTGTAAAAAAAAAGTTAGGTTGCTCATGTGATTGTTCACGTAACATGAAATTTTAATTTAAAATTAATTAAATTCTTTGGGAATCTATAATATACATATACACTTTTTCAAATCATATTAAATTTGTAGAGTTTTTGGTATTTTGTCTTGAATCAGGCCGAGTTTTTCATTTCAGATAACTGGAGGGGATGATACAGTGCAGGCTGTGCCACCGTATTTTGGGGGGAGGGGGGCCGCATTCAGTGCCCAAAATGACGCAAAATGTCTCTTAATTCTATTTACTTTATTTTTATCAAAAAAAAAATGAAAAATCGCGAAATTAGGTAATAAAAACAAGCTTCTACACTAGAAATCCCCGTTAAAAGGTTTTTTGAAGTTTATTAAAAAAGTGTAATAAAAATGACGGAGTATTTTATTTTTTGTGAAATTTTAAAACCGAACAAAACTCTTTTAGAGATAGCCCTTAGTTTGTGGGTTGTGATTAGGTTTAACTTTATTGTAAATTATGTCAACCATAAACAAATAGAATAACAAAACTAATCATTGCACTAAACTAGTTAAATGCTAAAATTACTGTCTGAGGGTTAACAAACAATTTCTCTCGCCGTCCAATCTCACGATTTGATTAAACTGAACCCATCAAAGTAAAATAGTGTCTGACTTGCCTAAGCTCGGCCCAATAATTATTTCGAATTTACTTGTCTGACCAGCCATTTGTCTGGGAATCATTGAATAAAGTTCAACCGCATCCACGTTATGGGAGAAATTTTCAATCACTTAAAGGGGCTCATTTATATGCAGGAAAATTTACATCACAAATGTGACTCGAAACATGACATAATCGCAATGAAAATCGTCGAGAATGCGGTTATCGGCCGGCAAAAGCTGAGAGAATTTTGAAATCTGCGAAGAGAATCAATATCCAGCCAATCTGGAGGTTACTAACAAAATTTGGGGGTTATGTAATTGCTTATTATTAGAAAGTTTTTTGCATACTAAGTAGTGGTAAATATTTTGATTATATGGTCACGTATCTTCGGAATCTCGCAAGTGCTGTATGATCAAAGAAAGTATTAAATTAAAGCTATTATGACATTATTGAAAGCTTTCAGTTATCAAAAAAATTACGAATGCAAAGTGTTGCTCTTTCTGTAATTCGCATTATATTGAATTCTTGATTGAGTTTTATTTAAAAACAAAAGGATGTGTAAATTGTAACATACATATAATTGAATTGGTGCAGCGATGTAAAGTAGGGGACTATGAAACTTTATTGCATATCAACTAGGTATCACAAAGGAAAAGGGATTATTACTTTTCAAAAAGAGCCATAAAAACATCAAATTTCAAATAGATAAAGTTGTTCAAGTACTTGGGACCTAGTTGCTAAATACAGGGTGTTTCAGATCTGACGTGCCAAAATGAGTGGGGTGATACATCTCACCTAGGCAAACAAAAAATTGTAGGACACGGAGGGGGGCAATCCCAACCGCTTGGGAGTTACAGGGTGATAAATAAATTTCAGAATTGTCCAAAATTCCAACAATGTTGATTTAACACCTACCATTGCAGGTACAGTCACTTCCAAAAGTGAAAAACATGGTTTGCGATTACCTAAAATTCAGAATTTTCCCAAATTTTTTCCGAAATTCATGTAATTAGTACACCTCTTTTTTATTTTTATTGGATTGCCCATCTTGTTACCTTTCCCAAAAAGGTGCAACTTGGCAAGGTAGACAAAGGATTAGAAAAGCTGCATCCTTAGAAATCCTTGACTACCTAAAAATTTCAGTCTAATTTTGTTTTATTGCGATATTAGCTTGTGATAGGAATAATTCACACCCTTGTCAGGTCAGTCAGCAAGAATACCCATCATAGCTGAAAAACAAATCAATAAGTACGGGTATTTTTAAGCAAACATTATTAAAAAATGGTAGAATTTACTTTTGAGGAATACGGACTGAAATTTAGCACTTGGCTTTTGGAACGCGACATTGAGGAGGGGGCGTTTCTGGTTCGAATTCTGTGGATGGATGAATCTCAATTCACCAGGTCCATACCTGGTGAATTGAGATTCATCCACGTGTCACGAACTTCAATAACCTCTATACCTGGTCGGAAACTAACCCACACAGGACAAAGGTGACCTCATTCCAGCAGATATTCAGTGTCAATGTTTGGGCTGGCATCATCGGTAACCATTTGGTAGGACCATTCATTTTGCCGCAAGTTCTCAACAGTCAAATTTATGCGACTTTTGGAGAATACACTGTAAGATCTAACTAATAGGGGACTTCCCTGTGCATAACCGAACGGACATGTTTTACCAACACGATGGAGCACCAACGCAAACTACTAACATTGTGAAGTGAGAAATTTCCTAACCCGCTGGATTGGTGCACCGATTCCTTGGCCTGCTAGATCTCCAGCCCTTACCCCATTGAATTTTTTCTTATGGGGAACAATGAAGGATGAAGTTTATTCAAGCCGTTAACAGGAAGGATTTAGTTAGCAGAATTTGGAATGCAGCGACGAAAATACGGGAGAGGCTGGCTGCAATACGCCTTAAACAGGGACTTAGAAGGAGATTATTGGCATGCATCCAAAGTGGCGGCGGACATTTTGAACAGCTTTTGTTATTTATTAAGATTAATTTTAATACGTTTTGAATTCAATAAAAGCCATTGTTTTTACGTTCTAAAGACTTGCTCAAAAGTATCATATAATTTCATTCCTACGAGGCAAGATATTGAAGGTCAAAGGTCAGAAATATCGGTTTGCCGTAAATATCTCGTTTTCTTTGCATCATATACCTTCAGAGGTCATTATAAAACATAAAATTCTCTACAAATTTAATCCGATTCATTCTTCTGTGCGACTTCTGTTTTCGAGATAAATTTTCGAGAAAGTCGGCACGCTTAAATTTTATTTCATTAAATTTCAATTCAGTTATTTCTTTCATTGATTCGAAGCCATGTCATTATCATAGAAATTGCTTTCTCATAAATTACATGTGCCAGTATTTTCATAATTAAATAAATTCTGTATAAATAATAGGCATAATGATTAAAATATTAGTAACATTAATATTAATATTTTTATTAAATAATTAACTAAGTAAAGCTCCTCATGTAACATAGCATTACCATAAGCTTGTGCCTCCCTCTCTCCGTGCTAAATGTATCTCGAAAACAGTTGGTCGCACAGAAGAATGAATCGGAGTAAATGTGTAGAGAATTTTATGTTTTATAATTACCTCTGAAGGTATATGATGCAAAGAAAACGAGATATTTACGAAAAACCGATATTTGTGACCTTTGACCTTCAATATCTTGCCTCGTAGGAATGAAATTATATGAGACTTTTGAGCAAGTCTTTAGAACGTAAAAACAAAGGTTTATACAAAAACTTTCCTGTCTGTCGTTCATTCCGAGGATGGATCCTTATATGACGCCTATTAGTTTGTCGAAAACTAACTGTGGACTGAATTCACTATATGTATTATAATCATATTCTGTATTGTAATTATTTACTGGGATAACCAAGCCGCAATTAAGCTTTAAAATCGGATTTTATAATAGGATGGATCAATTAGTGCCCGTGTTTGAGGGCAGGTGGCATAACCATCGTATACTACCCCATTTTTTAAACGACGCCATCTGAAATTGCAGACTGATTCATAGTTCAGTTTTGATTTGACAGCCATTCGTATTAAATTTGTTTATTTTTCTGCGATAACATGGAAAAGAGCAATATCGATTCGTAATTCGTTTTATATTTTTGGATTAAAAAACGTGCGAAGAAATTAAAGCGAAATTTGTTGCTATCTATGAGGACTCTTCCCCATTTATGATTAAAAAAAAATTTCTAAAAAATCTCGAAACTAAAAATTTTAAGCTTCCAAATGCTTTTTTTTTATCTCCATAGCACCATTTTTCACTAAGATGGAGCTCTATAGCGAAAAATTCCCTTAATTTTTGCTAGAAGTCTGTGACAGGAGATTTTCTTTGAAACTATTTGTCATAAAAATTTGAAAATTAGCACAGAAATAGAGTGTGAGCCACATTTAAAAATGTGAAGTATAAAAATTTTAATTTTGATTGTGGGGTTAATTGGAAAGTAAAAAAGAATTTTCAAGAGCATCATGTAGGGTGTCACATGAAAGCTTATTGCAGCATTATCACGGATAGCTCAAAAAATGCTCAAAAAATCATAATGAACATTGAAAATAGGGTGTAGAGTGAACAAAAATTATGACGATTGTATTCCGTTAGTTTAAGGAGAGGGAGTGGTGGGGGGAATTCGGAAGTGAAAAAAATGTTCGATGTTATCGAATAGGGTGTCAAATGAAAGCTTGAAAAAACATTAGTACAACAGTAAATATACATTCGGAAAAAAGTACGCACTTGATTTTTTGATATAAATTTGATTTATTTTAATTAATTTACAAAAAAAAAATTTAAATACAGGGTAAAGACTGTATGTTTATTCCATTAAATCAAGAAATAAAAAAAATTACATTTATTTTCACGTCTTATTTAAATTAAAAGTAACAGAAGAAAAATATGATTAATGGAAGGTATTTTTATTTATTTTTTACGTTTTGCTTAAAAAAAAATAATTACTCCGACAATATGAACAAGTTAAGACTTTGCTTTCTTGACATCGACCACACGTCTTGGCATGGATTCATATAGTTTCTTTTAATAATCAGCTGTTATTTAATGAAACGAAACTGTTTTAATCACTACTTTCATTTCTTTGACATTCTTTTGTTACTTTTCTCGAATTTTTTTGCCCATATAGTGCCAACAATTTCCTATGTGCTTTAAATCGGGGTTGTTCCCAGGACACGGAACTGAAGAGATTCCTATAAAATTATTAGACTTGCTAACTTGAAGCTAAAATGATAGAATAACTTAAAATTAAAAAAAACAACAACGCGAGGAAACATACGAATTTGGTCCGGTGCCATGACGCAGAATCGTCCTGAAAAATTTGGTCCGGAACAAACTCAGACAATCGCTCTAAAGTTGGAATAACGCCTTCGTTTATAGTATCAATATATTTCTTTGTAATAAATGCTAAAGAAATATATTGATATTATATGCGAAGGTGTTATTCCAAATTTAGAGCGATTGTATGCTATCTATTAAAATTATTTCACCAACGCCGAATTATGTTATGGCCCCAAACCATAACATAAGACGAATACTTAACAGTAGAGGTTAAGCAATTGTCTGAAAATCTCTTAATATTTCTTCATTGTACTTTTCGCCCTCCATCTGCACCAACCAAATTAAATTTTGATTGATCTGGGAAGACGCCCATTCTAACCATACTGAACGCATTTTTGGGTTAAATACAACTCTAGTAGCTTCCCTTAATTGTTTTTTCAATTTAGGCACTTGATATTAAACGATTTGTTAAACATAATCGTTTAATAAGCCGATTTTGACTTGCAGTTGTCTTCCTTTTTCGCCCGCTGCCTGGCTAACAGCTAAAAAGACACGTTTCTACATATTTAAAAAAAGCATTGCACCTGCAGGACACTTTTTCGCTTCGAAACCGCACGATTAGAAAGCCCCATATCGTTTTTAAATACCAAAATACGCACCTACTGCTCTACACTAAGCATCATATTTGCGATAGTCGTGTTTCGACCGACCTTCAAAAGCAACAAAAAGTCACTAATCATTTTCACTAACTAAGCACTTATATCAATTAATTTCTTGAAGTCCTTCGTAGATTTTGGCTTAATAAACTCACTAAACAACTCGTAATCTTACTAAGGCAATAACGGATTTACTGTAGAATTTTTAAAATAAATGCACTGCGTACTTTTTCCAAAAACGAGTGTATGTCTTACTTGAACACGTTCTTCTTCATATTATTTAAAATATATATTAAAAATCGAAAATTATCACGAGTGCATTATCTTTTATAATTTATCTGGTATATAAAGCAAAGGTAAAAAAAGTAACGTGGCTGTATCTATTTTGACACGGCCCAGAAATCGAAGTGTGACAACCTCTTCCCGCTCGCTTAATTAAAATCTTTATTTTAAAAGCAATCATGGTGCCGATTGCACAAGCCCAGCGTCTACTTGACCGTTATTTTTTAATATTATATATTACTTTATAATTATTATGTTTAACTAATATTCTTGAATTGAAATTAAAGAAAAATGTAAACAATTTGTTTCTTCACAAAACACATAGTATTGTTCTCTATAAAGAGGAAATTTTAGAGAGAAAAGAAAGCAATATTTTTTTTTCTACAGATTAGAAGAAATTTATATATTTCTTAAACATTTTTTTATGTGGTAGGCGTCACCAGTTAAAGTTGCGTTTGGCACAGAATATGTATGCAGGCGAGATTCGTCATTTCCACTTAAGGGGTTAATTAAACAATGTTGACTGCGCACAATTTGATAGGCAAAGTCTCGAGCGTTTTGAGCGAAATCACTCGATATAGCCGATATTTCACCATTTTGTGAACAGCCGATTGCTGTCAAAATTGATATTAGTGGAAAATATTTTCATTTTAAAATAGATTGAATTTATTTACTGAATTATAGGTGGTTGGAGTTCAGAAAATGGGTACCCTCTAATTGGCTTCAAATTTTTACCAGACACTCTACTATACATTAGATGACAGCCGACTCGAAAGGGAAGGGAGTGAAAAAAATTTTTTTTATGTAAAATTTGTTGATAATTATATTGATCTTAACATAAGTATGTACACGGGATTTTAGTTTCCGTGGCACACCGATTTGACGATGAATTTCGATAAAGCACCACAAAATAAAACGAAAATAATAAATAAATTTTTTTGATATCTGGCTTAGATTTCGAGATATTCATTCGATCTTGAAATTTTAGTAACACAACACTTCACGACTTGTCAAACTTTTTTTATTAAACTTTCTGGGAGGAAGAGGTGTATTAATTAGACTTTTAGTTCTTTTATTAACCCCCCAACCTGCAGGAGAATATATTTCAATAGTTAGTTAATAAAAATACAAACAATAACAAAAATATTCGATCTTGAAATTTTAGAACAAATCACTTCAAAAAAGCCTTCGGAACTCCAGCCTAATTAAATTTTAAGTAAATGTAGCAACATTTACTCAATTTGGAATTAAATCGAAATGAAGCAAAGGAGTCTATGATAGAAATGTATTGCACGGCATACTACTAAAAATAAGTTTCATTTAATTCAATTATGGAGATAGTCTGTCTAGCCCTAGACAGACGACTCACTCCAATGATCATTTTTGTATCAATGATCATCGTATCGCTCATGTTTAATTATTGCGATCGAGCATTGCATTCGTCATTGCATCGAATTACATTTTCCATTCATAATTGGAATAAAATCATCATTATCTGTAGAACTCGCAGCGCTCGCGGCGTCAGATATAAACAATTAAGCAGGAAAAAACATAGGAGAATAACAGATTATGCGTACATACTTTTAACATTTAATTTTTGCGATGAAATTTTTTTATGTTTCCACAAGCAGCTCCATTTTATTAAAGCTAAATGTCATCAAAATTGTAAAAATTAATTAATAATGGTAATGGGATCGTGTGTTACTACATAAAAAGTGATAAAAGTCGGCTTTCTAGGGTATAATACTATCAATTCAGCTCTATTAACGGCATTCGAAATGTCATAAATTTTAAGTGGGTAGATCCATTTATAACTATCAAAAATAATCTTCTTTTTTGCATAAAAATACAGAATATCGTCCGAAAATTTTAGAGCCAAATTCGCACTCGTTCCAAAGTTATAGCCTGTAAACGCTATTAAGAGACTACGCTAACAGAGCCAACGAGGAGCGAGTTGATCGGCAGGATCGGCGAAGCTTGTTTTCAACTAAAGAAGCTCAGAAGTCACGTAAGGAAGAACTTATGACTGAAAACGAACTCTACGGCAACTGGCTCCGGAAACGTAGATTATCGGAAGGAAATTTTGAATCTTGACACTTTAAACGCGTTTTTCTGAAAACCACTTTTTCGTCAACCTCAGTGAACCTCGGAAGCTAGTATTCGTTCTGTTTTTGGCAAAAAATTACAGATAACGATGGCATTGTGCGACGGTGCGTTATCGTGTTACAAAATCCATGAGCTGTTTGTCCACAAATCCAATTTTTGGCAAATTGCTTCACGCAAACGTCTTGTAACGGCTAAATAATAATCCTTGATGTTCTGGCGAGCATTCATGATGCACAACATTGTTGTATTCCTTGCAACCCTGAGCATCACCTTATTTTTCGATTGAAGACGACGTGATTTTTTCGGTCTTGGCTAGTTCGGTGTACACCATTTTACTGCGTGATGTGTGGATTGTGTCATACTTATGCACTCACACCTCGTCTCCAGTAATGATGCATCTGATGAATGCTGGGTCGGATTCAGAATCGAAAATCAAGTCTTTCGCGACGTCAACTCCGTTTTTTGCATGAAATTCAGGTGTTTCGGCACCAGCTTTGCAGCGACATGTCTCAAGCCCAAATAATTAATCAAAACATCTTGGACGGATCCATAAACGATGTTTAAGTCCTCTGCCAGCTCTCTGATGGTCAATTTGCGGTTTTCGGCTAACATTTCTGTGATTTTATCGATATATTCGCCGACTTTCGATGTCAACGGCTTGCCATTGCGTTCGTCATTTTCAACGGACTCACGACCACTTCTAAAGTGTTCGTGCCACACATAAACGTTTGTTTTCGATAAGGTATCGTTGCCGAAACACTTCTTTAACATTTCCAAAGTCTTCGCTGCATTTTGAAAATCGTAAAAAATCGAAAACACGGACAGAGGCAGATGTACCCAACACGGCGTAACTTTAGAAAATGTAAAGCTAGGACTCTGAAATTTTATGGAAGTGCCAATGCCAAAAAAGAAAAGGAAAACAGAACTCAAATCGGGTGACTGGGAGCGCCACACGATGGTTGTTCCTGAAACTTTTGTGATTAACATAGTGCACAGGTTGTCCTAAAATTCAACGTTTTCCTTGCGAATGCTGATAGGCCAGGGAAAAAATTTAAAAACTATGACATTTTTACGAAACTTCAATTTTAGGTGGTTATGACTTGGCTTATCAGTACTCACGGGAACGGCATTGAATGTTAGAACGCCCTGTAGAATTTTTTTAAATAACATTCGCACATACAGTGATTGAACTTATTGTACATATAACATGAAAAATCTATTTTAATCAGGTTGTATCCTAGTAATATGCAAAAGAATGACCACAAATGTCTTTCTACGAAAATATAATATCGTTTGCTTCGTATTTAAAAGATCAGAATGAGAACTGTTACTGAATACCGGTGAACCATTTTGTTGATTGTTTTGGAGTCACCTGAACAAATAGTTGAGGTTACAAAGTTTAAGTGAACATAAATAAATTAGAATTTTTAAATAAAGAGTGAGTATACAAAATCGAATAAAAGTTGCGTTTTTGGACTTTTTCAATTTTTAAAGATGAAACCAATTGGTATAGAAAAGGTAGTTGAAATAAAGTATTCGACAAAAGTATTTATTCGAGAAAAGAAAAGTAGCGTAAAATTACTCGTAGAGTCGGTGTTGGAATTGATGCGGTAACCAATATCCGAAAAAAGTTTGATATTCAAACTAAGAAGAATTCGGCAGGAAGAAAAGCAGCGGTTACTCTTGCTGTGCAACGAATAATTTTACGGCTTGGGACAATTCTGTGCGCATCACCTTTAACCCACAAACATTCAGGAACGTAAAGGTAACGCCCAAAACGGTTCGAAAAGTCCTTTAGAGGAATGAACTACAGAGCCGTGCGAATGTTAAAAAAAGAGCACAAACCAAGAGGCATCGAACTTTGTGTTTGCCTCAATGCTACAGATATTTCACAATTGATGATTGGACGCAAGTGGTTTGGTCAGATGAAACATATGTTAACAAATGGGGCTCGGACGGTCGACAGTAGATCTGGAAAAGAAAAGGTGGAACTATTCAGGATTGCCACGTCCAAACTACCATTAAGTTCGGTGGCGGATATCTGTGTGAGCTTGGGGAGTTGGGAGGTACCTAAGGATCGTTGGTGGGATGACTGCAGAAACTTATTTTGAGATTCTTCAGGATGACTTTCGCGGCGCACTGCAGTAGCGGGAGCAATTGTTTCGGACGTTATTTTCCAGCAAGACAATGATTCGGAACTTAGGTTTGCAGGACCACTGATTGGCTTTAAAAACAAAGATTTGAATTGCTCGATAGGCCTCCACAGTCTGCTGACCTTAACCTGATCGGAACCTGTAGAATGAGTTAAAAAGAGAAATAGTAGCACGTTCGGGGGAATGCCGAACATTGCATGAACTACGAAATCGGGTGGAAGTTTTTAAAATTTTAGTGGAATCCTTGCCACGGTGGATAAAAGAGGTCATCCGTACAAAAGGAGACCACACAAGACACAACAAAGTAAGGATAATTTTAACTTTTAAAGTTAAGTCAACTAATTGTTCAAAAGCAATTTTTAACCGACTTCCCAAAAACAAAGAGGTTCTAAGTTCGACGCGTATTTTTTTTTTTTTTATGTCTGACCGGGCATAACTTCGTAACGCGTCGACCGATTTTGATGATTCTGCTTTTGTTGGGTAGAGTATCTTCACCGATTGGTACCATGTCAAAAATTTTTGGTAGGGTGGGGTGGGGGTGAAACCTAACTTTGTAACGCGTGGTCCGATTTGGATGGTTCTTTTTTTGTTGGGTAGAGTATGTTCCGTGGTTGATACCAGGTGAAAATTTTTTTGGGGAGATGGGAGTGCGGGGTGGGGGTGGAACCTAACTTTGTAACGCGTGGTCCGATTTCGATGGTTTTCTTTCTGTTGAATAGAGTATGATCCCCCATTGCTAATAGGAGAATAATTTGGTCCTATGGTGAAAGGTGTGGGTGGGGGGGGGGGAGGGGTAGTCTAACTTCGTAACGCGTGGACCGATTTGGATAATTCCTTTTCTATTGGGTAGAATATGATCCTTGGTTGATACTACGAGAAAACAAATGTTGGTGGGGTGGGGGTGGAAACTAACTTTGTAACGCGTGGATCGATTTGGATGGTACTTTTGCTGTTGTATAGAGTGTGATCCCCCATTGCTAATAAGAGAACAATTTGGTCCTATTGGGGTGGTGGGGGAGGGGAGGGGTAGTAACTTCGTAACGCGTGAACCGATTTCGATGATTCCTTTTCTGTTCGGTAGAGTATGTTCCCTGATTGATACCATGAGAAAAAAAATTTAGTGGTTAAAACTAACTTTTAACGCGTGGACCGATTTGGATGGTTCTTTCTTCGTTGTATAGAGTAGAAGACACTAAAAAGTGAAAAATAAAATAGTTTTTAAAAAAAAGTTGAACCGACTTCACAAAAAGCGCTAAAAAGCATAAAATAATTTTTAATTTTATATCTATTACGACATTTTGAAGTCGGTGCAAATTAATCAAATAAAACAACTACAGAACCACAATTGAAAATAATACATAATACTACCTGAACGTTTCAGCTTACGGGATCATAAGAAATGACGATTAAATATTGTTGTTGTAGTTGTTTGGTTTGTTTGATTTGCACCGACTTCAAAATGTCGTAATAGATATAAAATTAAAAATTATTTTATGCTTTTTAGCGCTTTTTGTGAAGTCGGTTCAACTTTTTTTTTAAAAACTATTTTATTCATTTTTTAGCGTCTTAATTTTTTATAAAATTAGCTTAATAATAAATTTAATTAAAAAGCCCCTAAATAGGCTTTATTTTATTCCATTTCCTCTCTTATATCTTCCAATTTAAATATCCTGCAACATTTGAACAAAAAGTTGAGTCATTGCATGTAGGTACATAGCATCTACGCCTATACCAATAACTTATACTTAGTATGCTTCAGTTTAGCAAATACATTAAATACATTAAAAATATGTTTTGTTTTATTTTGAGTTTTTTTGGGCTGACGTCGACACTGGTCATTGTAACTTAAATTTTATCGCGTATTAGTTTTATGGAGCCACGGAATTGAAATGTCATATCGTTTAATATATGTATGTAGAGAGAAAAATCTCTTTTCAAGCAGGATATGGAAAAATGAAAAATTAAATTTTATTCCATAAAACTTATTTATTCTTTGGTGATCAAATTGGTCACTCCGTTACATAATGACATCAAGTTGTTTCCATGTTTTTGTGTTTTGAAAAGAATAAAATGTTTGCAATTCTTTTTTTCATCCACAATGAAACTGAAAGACTGAGACGACACATGATATCATCACACTAAGCCGTATATAAACAATTTCGATATTCCACTAAAGTGTTACGGCACGTTGCTTAAGAGGATAACTAAATGATCAGTTTTTTGTTCTCTTTTATCATTCACCTGTTGTAAGCATGTTTGCAAGAAAAACACGAAACAGCAACAGAAGTCTGGAACAGCTATCAAAATTAAGCTTCGAAACACCTTTAATATGTACTACTTATACTTGCACTGCTACACAACAAAATGCAATAACATTGAAAACTTCCCAAAAATACACAATAAAACAATTTTATTACAAAACTTTATGTTATCGGACCAACGAGTAGGCGAAATGTATATAAATACATGGACGTTAATAATTGTTAGCTAAGCAGACGCAAATTACTTTTTTAGAATCACCAAGAATAGCGCGACCGCGAATTGAAGTGCGCGCGGTATTCAACCACTTGACTGAATGCCAGAAAATCTTATTAAAATCCGGCAAAACTGCTAAGTCCCAAGCTTGGCACTGATACTACCGGGAATTATTAAGAAAATCAGCTTTGCTTTAATTTGCTATTGAGAACAAGACAAACCAAGAAGAGATTCAATTGTGGTCTCTCGAGACAACAGACAAGCGCTAGATGGAACTATTGCAAGAAAGAGGCTTAAGTCAGAGGTCGCTCTGGGTAACTTTAATGGCATATAGTCTTAGCGATGCGATGTATTCGCAATATCTGTTGAGCAGACAAATAGAATACTAAAACTGCTTGGGTCTCTTCGAAAGCTCTGACTTGATTCTCTATTTAGTTTCCTTGTCATCGTTATTCATTAATTACGTTACCTAAGCACAAGGTCGAATAAACCATAATTAACTCCAGGGAGAAACAGAAAATCATGTTCTCGAGCTTAAGGTGAAATATTAATAAAACTCGATTGCTGCAATAAGCACCTGAAAGAGTTTTGAAAAAAGTGGGACATTTTTAATCAAAGCCAATGAAATCCTTTTCCCAATTCCAAAGACTGAAATATTTTCACGTTCCTGTTTTCATCTTTGTTTGCGCCAAGTCCACTTTAATTTGGAAGTTGTGAATAAACTTGTTCCTAAGTCAAGTCCAAACTTGTCAAGTTGTTCGCAAAGAAGCACGTGTAAGAGCTGTTTTGATGAACCCCCGCATCATAGTAACTTAGTAGACACCTCGGGCACCCATTTTGGATTGTGTAGTTTGCGGACTTTGCAAGTGCTAATGTACTAAAGCTGTTAATATGCGAGTCACGGTCCAATTCAATCAGAGAAGTGCGTAATTTGTTTATATAAGCAATGAATTCTAGTGTATTACTAATTACGATTTTTCCCACATGGACGTAGGCAATCATACTCTATCTTGCTTAAGACATTATTTCCCATTTCCTTATCAGTGGTTTTCATAAATCAAGCAATGACACGTGAAGTGAATGCTATATGCAAAAACTTGAAGTAAATGACTAAGTCTTATAAATTTTCTAGTGATAAACACTGTTGACTCAGAAAATATAGAGCTTTTACAGCATAGCATTGTGAAGGGAAAGCGTTGAAATAAGGATTCTCCAGTAATTGCGAGTACTCGCTGGAATTTAATAATAATGTTTTAAAATTTGCAATAAAAATTTTAAGTGGAAAAAAGTATACCTCCCCTTCAGTATTCCTTTTCGTTTAATACTACTACTTCGAATACAACAACTTTCTTTGAAAGGCGAATGTACTACACTGTCCATTAGACAAATTTCAAAAAGGGGCTTTTAAGCTTATTAGGTCCCTACTGACGGCTTTATATGCGTACAAACACAAGTTCAAGCAAAAGATTGACCTTTGTGGCCAAAGTGGTGTACAAACGATACGCTGAGAGCAAAAGTGAGTCAAAAAAAGTGCGAGCAAAAGATAGATACACAATTCTTCAGTGCAATAAACAGATATATAATCGATCTCAGAGTAAAACGCAACAATTATAGTTCAGAGCAAAAGTAGTAAAGAAAACAACTACGAGCAAAAACGAGTCTTCGCTCGTTTTCGTTCGCAATTGAAAGTTAGCTCGTGTTAGCGGTAAATAAGGTGAACTAGACAGCAGTCTCCCGAAAGCTTCCGTAGTAATCAGCGGAGAAACGGAGTACGAAATTGACTAGACGAAAAAAGTTTTCATTCGTTCTCAGTCAGTTCACCTCAGCGGTTTCTTTCTGGCACTCATTCCTATCTTTTCCATGTATTTGTCTAGTCGCAGTTATATCTTATTATGGATAAGAAAATTACCTAGTTTAGGTACCGTTATTTAGCAGAAGGTGTCACGTTTTAAATGATATCAAACTCAAAAATACAGTAACCAATTTGGATGATATTTTGGAAAAATGTTTCACTCCAAATTTGGTGCACGATTTAGTTAACGAAATTGTAAGGCGTAAGAATATGATTTTTTAGTTATTATATTCAATTTGATAGGATTAAATTTGGCTGAGTCTTTGAAAAAACACCTACCTTTCCTTAAAATTGAGTTATTAAATGAGAACATGTAGCTTTCAAATATGGAAAATATTAGTGTGTAGTCCAAAAGATTTTTGATGAAAAAAAAAAGAATAATTTTGATTGATCGGTGTTTGCATTAATTATAACAATATATAGATTATGAGTTCAAATTTGAAGACAAGTTGAAAAAAGCAAGAGTTTTGTTATATCTTTCGAATAAAAAAAAATTTGGAAAATGGGAAAAAATTTTCGTTTTATTAATTTTGGCCGGTTTTACGGGTTCACGGATTTGTACATCTAAAAATCCGAAATCACGGATTATGGATATTTGTTGTCATAGGATCAGGATTTTCGGAATTTTTCAAATCCGAATGCTTTCTGTCCTAATCAAAACACAATAACAGTGAGTGAAACTAGACAAGTTTCGACTCCGAGCAAAACCGAGTTTTTCGCTGCGAGTAAAAATGAGTTAAATTTTCCCTACGAGCAAAAACGAGTTGAAAAGTTATTTCGTTTGGAAGTTTTTTTTATTGATCTTATTTTTATTTATAAAAAAATCTAAACACGAACGAAAACCACATCATCTGATAGTTAGGTTAGATTAGGTAAGGTTGGGGTTGGGGTGGTGGTTATCTTAAAGCCGATCAGTCTCACGTAGACTTAAGAAAGGTCCGTTGTGTTACGACATCCGCACCTGAATGTTAGTATAGGATTTATTTAGAACCAGCCACAACTGGTAATCTATCTGAAAAGCTGTTTCAGCTCTATGTTAGCAGCATAGTCCAGCTCTCCGAAAAAGTACGCGCCTAAAGCTTTGGACCTTCTTCTGGAGAGATCCGGGCAATCGCAGAGTAAATACTGAAAGCTTTCCACTTCTTTTTGGTCCATACAACTTTTACAAAAACCGTTAGTGGGGTTGAGTAAACGTTCTGCGTGTCTTTTGAAGAAGCAGTGCCAGTAATGACTACTACAATATTTCGGAGACCAATGGGGGTTCTTCTTAGCAGGAAAGCCGTTTTCCGAATGTCCTAAGCTGGCCATAGTTGAAGACATTATTAATTTTGTAGCTGTTACTATATGTCGTCGGTGGAGTAAGTGATAACATGTTCGTCTTCCATCCTAGAGGTCCCAGGTTCGCACCGGCGGCGACCCATAGTAGTTTTCTGCTGACAACAGATTACGATAAAAGGTCATTGAGAGTTGTAAAGTAAGTCGGTGATTCTGAATTCACCTTAAACGGTAGATCCACTTACAATCGTTGTCTCAAATCGGATGAAGTTTCTTCTCCTGCCCCATGCCTCACAACGGTTACGGGAACTAAAGAAAGGGAAGATGGTCAGCCATGTGAGTGTGATTCAGCCGAGATTGCCTGTTCTAGTTTAAAGATGTGTTCACGAAGGACTGTCTGGCATAGAAATGAAGTCTACTAATACTCCTTAATGAAAATTTTTACGCCAAAGTGCATGTAAACATTCACCTACATAGGTAGCAAGACAACAACTACGGGATTATAGAGGTCTGGCAGCCTATTTTTTTCCTACTATCGAAAAAAGTTAAATAAATGCTTCTAATCCAGGATAATCGAATTAACCCTTCTAACTCAGAAGGCGCACTTCACAAGCAGAAGCCTGGAATCCTGGAAGCCTGGACCTATTCACCAGAATATAACATATATTGAGGTGAATGAGGCTCCCACAACCCATGCAATAAAATATTAGTAAACAAAATAGTGAAACACGTCCAAACACTACAGTCAGGGGTGCACAGATAACAGTGAACGTTTAAGCAAATCCTTGGTAAGAGCCAGGTCAAAAATAGGACACATATTCACGGCTCTACACATGCGATTAATAGGCTCATGCATACCATAGTTAAACCGAGAATGGACAACATGTAGTAAAGGCACTCTCCTTAAGCAATACGGGGTATGCCTATAAGTAACCAAACCTGCGAGAGTACGAGAATCTATATTCGAGTTCATAAGCTGGTGAATAAATACTAGGTCAGCAATTCTACGTCGTTCCTCCAACGAGTGCATATTAAGCAATCGGAGGCGATCCTCATATGGAGGAAGCCTTAATGGATCATTCCACGGGAGGTCCCTTAGTGCGAATCTAACAAAGTTCCGCTGCACTGACTCGATGCGTCTAGAATGAACCGCATAGCAAGGTGACCAAACCTGAGATGCATACTCGAGAACTGGTCTAACCAAGGAGAAATATAAGTGAATAAGTGTCAGTCGATCAGAAAACTCCCTTGACCACCGTTTAACAAAACCCAGAACTGAATTACTCCGAGACACGATATAGTTTATGTGCAGAGTGAAATCCAGTTTTTTGTCAAGCTTCACACCGAGGTCAGTAACGGACTCAACACGACGGATAGTAGTTTCAGCAAAGGTATAATCAAAGACGAGCTGATTGGGGTTCCTACAGAATGACATAACTTCACATTTATCCAGGTTAAGCCGCAGGCCATTTGAGGCACACCAAACCTTGAAGGTATTCAAATCAGCCTGAATACAAGAAGAATCATAACTGTTTCTAACACATGAGAATATCTTCATATCATCTGCATAGATTAAGACTTTGGAGTGCTTAATCAGAGGGACAATGTCATCAATGGCAAGAATGAACAGCAACGGCCCCAGATGGCTACCCTGCGGTACACCAGATGAAGCTCTAATAAATCTAGATAAAGTTTAAGTTTTTAAGCATAATCACAGAGTGAGGGAGCTTATCAAACGCCTTGCTAAAGTCGGTGTAGATGCAGTCTGTCTGGAGACCACGCTGGAAGGCAGAGATTATGTGGGATGTAAATTCAAGCAGGTTAGTTGTCGTCGATCTACCAGGCAAAAAGCCATGCTGATTAGATGAGATTAACCCCTTACACTGCCCAACAAGCTGCGTATATATAACAGATTCGAACAACTTGGGTATGCAGGAAAGCTTCGCGATAGGCCTATAATTTGTTATTAAGTTTTTATGCCCCTTTTTATAAACAGGAATTATAAAGGAGCTCTTCCATAACGTAGGAAATCTGCCGGCCTGAAGAGATTTGTTGAAGATGAGAACCAGTGGAGTGAGTAAGGCGTCAGAGCAGGATTTCAAGAACGCAGGTGGAACACCATCAGGACCAAAAGAAAAGTCAAGTTTAAGCTCATTGATACCATCCATGATAATATCTCGAGATATAATGGGCAAGGCAATGGAGGCAGCGGGACGGTCTTGGATATGACCAAACTCTTCCACGGAAGGCACAAAGTCGTCAGATGAAAAGGCACCCTCAAAAAATAATGCAAAGTTGTCGGCTATGTCGGGCGCACTGCATTTAGAGGTTCCATTATACCACATTGTAGATGGGTAATTATCAGATCTCTTCTTCATATTAACAAATTTGAAAAAAGTACGAGGATCATTATGTAAGTTAACGCGAACATTATCAAGGTACTCTCTGTATAATGATGAAGATAATGCCAAAAATCTGTCATAGCAATCAACAAAATCACAATAAGCTGACGTGCTTCTACAGCGTAACTAAGTTTTCCATAGTAAATTTTTTTTATTCTTAAGGCTCCGCAGTTCACTAGTATACCACGGGGGAGAATGACAGGATGGTCTCGACCGTTTGAGTGGTACACACGAATTAAACAGATCATAAATTCTATCATAAAACACGGAAACGCACTCATCGACATCGCTATCATCAAAAAGAGATGCAAAATCGATCGAGAGGATCCTGTTTGAGAGAACAGAGAAATCCGCCCTTTTAAAATCAAGAACGTACTGATTAACGTTGGGGTCGGCAGTATAAGAACCATCGTAGCAAAACGAGATGAAAATGGGTGGATGCAAACTGTCGATAGCAGATAAGCTACGAGAAGCCGATTCGACTATAGTGTTACTCGAGTCAGAAGTAAAGATAAGATCTAACTGTCTTCCCATAGAGTTCTTTACATCACTCATTTGGTGTAAACCAAAGGAGGAGATGGCGTCAAGAAAAAGGGAGTCTCTAATCCTTAACCCCTTTCGCTAAATTTTATTTATATCAGTGCAGTGGGAGGATTCAGCGGCGACATCTTGTTTTTCTCCGTGAAGTTCTGTTTACTGTGGGATCAGGACGGGTTTATCTAGTTTCATTTAAAAAAAAAATAAAGGAGCTATAAAAATAAAACTATCAACAAATGGACGTACATAAAATATGATATATTATGCAATTAAAAAATATGGTCATATACATTTTAGGTAATTTTTTTAGTATTTCAGTCAAATCTTTCCTAATCAAAAAGTACAGAAAATTTTAAAAACCCTCCGGGGGTTCCAAGAGGAAATTAGACTATTTCCTAAAATTACGTAGGTTATTGGAGGTGGATGAGTGGCAAGATCACCGCACCATGGTTCCATTCCAGGGTTCGAGACTCCGTCTCCCCGTGAGTTTTAATAAGAAAATTAAAAAATCCACTCCGTCTCTGAGCTGTTGTCTAGCTCGCAGCATTGCAAAAACAAGAAATTCAATTTCTATCATTCACCTTACCCTATTTATTTTCCGGCCAAAGCCATGCTAAACGCATCATAGGGTTGTCCCCTGGGCTTTGGCTATATCATAAAAAAACTGACTATTACAGCCATATACAATAGTTTTACTCTTTTAAGGCGGTCAGTCCATGGTTGTTTTCACTAACAACAGATAACGATAGAAAGGCCATTAGGGGTTGCAGTCATGTCAGTTGTTTAGAATTCACCTTAAATTTATAGGTCCACTTCCAATCGTTGCCTCGAATCTGGTGAAGTTCTTCTTCTGCCCTGCGTCCAACAAGGGGAGTGGAGGAACTAAAAAGAGTGAGTATGGTGAGTATGGAGTAGAGAGAGTTAGTATGGTATGCTATTTAAGTACTAAAGTCTGCCTTAACACACTTAAAAGTTTTATTTGCCACAGTCGTTTATATGCTCTCTCTAGGTCCCGTAAGTCCTTGCAGGGCATGGAGAAATAACCTAAGTTGACGACAACGATTAGAAGTGTACCTACGATTAAGATAGGTTCCGAACCACCGACATCTTTTTAACGTAATCTGTTGTCAGCCGAAAACAACCATGGATTGCCGCCGGTGGGGTTCGAACCTGGGACCCTTTTCATGGAAGGCCAACACGTTATCACTTACTCCATCAACGAAAAATTAAAGGACGGTAAATCTGCAAAATCAGCAAAGACACACTTCATAATGACGATAGAATACGCAAATCTAACATCAGTAGCGTAAATGTCAACCGTTATCAGCGACTTGTAGCCACTAACTCCGAAACACTTTTTGGCAGGTAATCTTTTTATAGCAATTGGTAAGCGTAATTTTGCGCCTAAGAATACTTATTGGAACTACAAGACGGAAGAGTTAAGAGGCAAATCTGGGATCAGCAACATTAGTTTTATCAAAGAACATAAATGTACCTAAATTAGTTTCTAGGAAGAACCATGGAGACCTTTGATGGCAAACACAGAAAAGAGAACTTCTTGGAGTTGGCAATGTTAGATTTGTCATATTCCACAAAAGAGTTTATTCGAATTCGACAAAGCAGAAGGAAGGGAAACATCAGTCATCATGTCATAAACCTACTCAAGATACCAACAAATTACAGATGACGAGACACCGATCAAAAGATAGACAACAAAGAGACCTTATCATATGTGAATAATTTGCTATTACCAATTAAATTAAATTGGCAGACATCGTGATTGATTGCCCTTTGCATAAAATATTATGAGTAATATTATTAATTGGACCATTATTTTGACGCTATTTGATGTGAATATATTTACGTTCATACCGCACATCTTAGGACGTAGAAATAACAAATGACTTGACGTGAAATAACGTAGAATAACAAGTGCGCTAGGAAGATTTTTGAAACTAAAACTAGAAATTGTGCGGACATTTATATGTACTCTTAAGATAGTAGAGCAGGGACGTATCTATACCAATTAAAAAAAAATCAATGCTACCGGGTTAACAGGACCAAGTACAAATCGTTGGTAAGATCAAAATAGTTAACGTTGCAAGTTGCTATGTAAGAGAAAGTTGTGCCACTTAACCATTTTTACACTCGCATTTGCCCTAGTATTTTTCTTTTTAAAATTATCACATTTATAACTAACTAACTTGTTTGGTTTGTTTACTTTGCACCGACTTTAAAATATCGTAATAGATATAAAATAAAAAATTATTTTATGATTTTTAGCGCTTTTTGTGAATTCGGTTCAATTTTTTTTTTTAAAACTATTTTATATGACATCATCTTGGATATACAAAAAACCCCTAGATGGGAACCGCATACTTTTCGCTAAGGTTTTCTTGAAAAAAAATAGACTATGACAACTCTTCGAACTACAAAAATAGCGGGTGACGAATCATGGTTTTATAAGAGCTATCCAAAAAACAAAGCAGCAGTCAATGGTATGGAGTGAAAAAGGAGCAGCACCACCTCCTAAAGTTAAACAACAAAAATCATGTTCCCCATCTTCTCGCGGAATTAATTGACTGCTGCAGTGCAGCTACAGGATACTATGTATGCTGACTGGTATAAGGATGTTTATCTACCAAGTGTTTTTAACCGACTTCCCGAGGTTTTTTTTATGTCTGACCGGGCATAACTTTGTAACGCATTGACCGGTTCAACTTTTTTTTTTAAAAACTACATTTTGATCTTTCGGGGAAAGTGTTGGAAATACGGAAGGACAACAGTAAATGCCAGAAGCTTCAAAAACATGACTTTGAATACTTTTTTGAAAGATGGATTTATAGGTATGTTCACGTACTTAGTTTTGGGTAAATGCTTTATGATATTTTCACCCAAACGTGTTCACGTACTCATGAAATGGGGGGACAATTTGCTGACGTAACATTTCCATTTCCATTAGTCCAAATTTACTCGAAGAAATAAGTTGAGCACTTTTGCGATAAAGGCAGTTATTGCTTTAGTTTTTGTCCACGACTACTCAAACTTGTTCACGTACCTTTGGTATTTGGTAATTTCTCCTATTTTACATTTTTACTCAGAATATTTCAGTTCAAAAACTACGTGAACAGACCTTATAGGTTGAAAGAAATGTATAGAAATTAATGGCGAGAATGTTGAGAAGTTATAATCAGGAACTTCTGCTCGACTCGGCGCATCTAACACAGTAGGATTAGTACCCCCCCCCCGAGCAAATAATGCGCACGGGCCTGCTCAAGCGGCTCTGCAATCATTCTATAATTATTTCTCTACATAAAAAGGGCAATAAGTGTAACATAATGAATTATCGACATATTGCTAACTTAAGTTGCTATCGAAGGTTATTGAATCTTTAGTTTGTGATGTGTTTGTTTCACTGTAAACCCTTTCTGGGCTCGTTTTAATACGGTTTTGTGAAGGGTAAATCTACCACAACCAACTTACTAGAATTCTCCAAATACTGCGTTTCCGCCATAAAGGCCGGTAAGCACGTCGATGGCATATCTACTGATTTTAGTAAAGTCTTCGACATAATCAACCACAGAATTCTCCTTCATAAACTATAGTGTCATATTGTTTTCGTATCTGTCCATCGACACAGCGTGTTTTGTTTTGTGGTGCGCTTTCTAATGAAATACCTAGCACCTCAGAGGTGTCACAGGGTAGCCGTCTTGGACCGTTGCTTTTTTTCATTTACATCAATGAAGTATATCTGATCCTCCTAATTTGAGTATTTCTTGTTATGTTTAAATTTCTCGTATTGTTGCTAATGAACAGGATTGTTTACTTGTAAATTCTGACTTATATACTTTCAATAAATGGTGTTCTATTAGCTACCTTCCCCTGAATAACGTCAAATGTACTGCTATGTCTTTTTCACAAAGGATTCCCCAGCAACTTTTTATTGATGCTAGCTTATTAACCAGACTTGACAAGACTAGCGATTTAGGGGATTTACTTGACACTCACTTTTCCTTTCAGGACGATAGATATTCTCTTGTGAATGATGCCAACGCGTCCTTAGATTTCATTAAACACTGGACAAAAGAGTTTGACGACCCTTATATCACAAAACTTTCCTATTGTACTTTTGTTAGGCCTCGTCGCCATCTTGAGTTTTTATCACAAAAGTATATTGATTGGATATGTTGAAGTAGTTGAAAATTGAAGTCCGAGATTTTCTTATAAATTTCTTTTGGTGTTTATCAATTAGTGCTATTTTACGTCGTATAACAAATATCATAACCATATGTGAACCGAAAGTAACAAATTATCCATCGACACACCTCGCAAAGTACTATATCCCATAGAAATGATCAAGGGAAATTAAGATTGTTCAACGAATGTTTATAACAGCAAAAGGCTTCTATTCTGATAATATACGAACAGATTAAAAAAATTATGTTAATTGATTATTGAATTTAATATTAGTCAATGTTAAAGTAGTTAAACCTTATAGAATATAATCCCCTCTTTACAAAATGCTATCAATTAAAACGAATTCCATCATAAATGTGCGCAGAAAATCGAGTTTTACCATTGCAATCGAGCACTTTCGCGATTGGCGGGAATAAAGCACACCTAGCGTCACGCTTCGCATAGAGCGTGGTGTGTAAAATTAGCAGAAAATTAAAAACTGAGTAATTTCTGCAATTATTGTTCAAATTCAATTAAATTCAAATTGAATACTAATTTGGCTTGAATAAAATTTAGTGCTAGTTAAAATCATGAAATTGTGAGCAATTTATTACGTTTTACTACATAAATATATTTCCTGGAACGTCTTGATTAAAATATGTTTTAATTGATTGAAGGAATTGTTATGGAATGCCATTTGGAGTTCGTTATAAACAATAAAAAATTGTATATACAATTAGAACTATTTTCGAACTTACTTGGTATTATACGATGTGCAGCTTGTTCTAGTTGAGTGTGTTGTCGAGCCAATTGCTCCACCATTTCTTCGAGTCGTTGCCGTTGTTCTCGCTCATGTTGTAACATTTTTGACCATTTGTGACCTTGGCTTTGAGCAGTTTGAAGGTAATCACTGCAGGCCTGTAAGTAAATTCGCAAAAGTTTTCATATTTCTATAAACGAAGTTGTAAAATACTTTTAGCGTAAAATTAAAGCGAAGAAAGCTCTCAGAAAGTTTAATTAGTTGTAAAAGGAAAGTTCAAATAAATTTACTACTCCTTCCACAACTAAGTTTATAATTTAAAAAAGTTGAGTTTAATAAGTTGACTCTGAAAAAGGAAATGGGTTTTCCCCCGTATGTTATGTAAGTTATTTGAAATTCTCGAGTAACATCATTCAGCAAAAAAGGAATGGTAGTTTATTTATTAAATGCTTCTCTTGAATGGAATTTATCCACTATTCTACGCGGCGTTTTTCTATGCTATAAATTTCTTTACCTTTCTGTTCTGTGACAAAGGTTTGCAACACTAATGTATTTTTCATATTTTTCACTTAAGCTTAAACAATTATTTTAATTAAAACTACATTCCATGAGTATTTGTCACACAATGGATACATGTGAAACTTTAAAATTTGGCTGTAATATATTTTTACTTAATATGACTCAATATTTGAAATAAATTCAATAAATTTGTAGAACTGAAAACAAATGTTTTCAATGTGTTTTAAAAAATAAACGAATATGATTGCAAGATCGTTCTACCAAATGCCGACAACAACGTCGATCGTTTCAATAAAAAAGTTATTTTGAAGAACTCTAGTAAGATTGGCACACGAATCTATTTCAATTATTTGTTTACATCTACAAAATAATTTTTTAGTTTGCGCCCCAATATATACTGAACAATACAAGTCAAAATATTTTTCCACAACTGAAGTTACGGTGCAGAAATTTTACAGTATCGCCATTATCGTGTATAAATTTTGCAGGTTCCGATATGCTTTAAGCTAGGTTCACGCATTACCTATATCAGCGAAACTAATTAAGGTCTTAATGAAAGGTAAAATTACTGTAACAGCGATTGAAAAAAAGACTCGGCAGACTATACACTAATCAGTATTAAAAATTGGATTTTCTAAACTCCAAACATACATACATACCAAGTAAAAAAAAGTTTTTTTCTGTTTTTATTTCATTATGTTTCTAAAATGTTTAGCAAACAAACCATACAGGCTTCTTGGACAATTTGCACTCTGCTAATTTTGTTGCTAATTCCTACTTGTCAGCTGCTACACTTTCGCACGCGGAAAATTTTTAAGGTACCCTATTAACTCGACGTGACCAAGGCTACTGGATGTGATGGTTTTAAATTACGGCGCCACTGCTTTGGCTTAACCTCCGTGCAAATTTTTTCACCTGTCATACTCAACAGGAGTGAGTTAGATAATATCTAAAAATTAGAGACATGTGAACACTCTAACTATAGACCGATTTCACTTATTTTGGTTTTATCGAAAGTTTTTGAACCACTTAAACTCTCAGTCTATGAAATATCTAGAAAACACAGATCTTATTAACAATTGCCAGTACGGTTTCCGAGCTGATCGCTTAACTGGAGACTTATTAACTGTTACATTTGATCCCTATGACATAAATACCGGTGCAATTTAGGGTTCTGTTCTTTTACCAATCTAATTTTTTCTTTTTATTAATGAACTTTTATCCCTTACACTCTTCTGCATAGTTTCGCCGACAACAGCACCAAATTTCGCGTAGTCTATTGATTTTGTAATAAATTCTTGTGGGAACTCAAAGCAGAGCAAATCGCGTTATGTTAAATACATTCAAAACCCAATACTGTTTAATGTCCAATAAAAAAATTCCAGGTCGCCCTAAACCTATTTCAATCGACGGAGTGAAACATAATAAGTATTGAGATATCCAGCAATCTTAGGTGGACTGATATTATATATAATATATATTTGCAATAACTAAAACTAAAATGAAATGCTTGGTTTTTTTAGAAATGTCAGAAATATTTCACTCCAACTGACTTGGCGCTGATCTACAAGTAGCACACCAGGCCTAGGCTCATATCGCATTGTTCACGTTAGACAAAGCTCAAAAAAGGCTACAAAACTTATTGCCGACTCAAAAATCTTTGAGAGCATTGACCCTCTGAAGCATCGACGGTAGGTTGGCTGTCTCTCACACTTCTTTCTATTCCCAGGCCTATTGTTCTAATAAAATTTCTAGCCTCATGCCTTGCAGACCATTACAATGCGCGATACTAGACCTTCATGCCGCTCCTACCATATACTTTCCAGGTCAAACTTGGACGTACCGACAAATCGAGATTCTTTCTTAACACGAATGTGGAATAGTTTACCATTTTCTGTTTTTCCATCGTCTTATAAGACGGGCTTAAAAGTCCGACACTTTCAAACGGGGCGTACATCACCACCTCCCCCACTCAACCTAGTAACCCATTTCCTTTGATATTAACTCCTTTCCTGCCAAGGCTGTGCTTAGCATCATATGAAATCACCTGAGTTTTGGTAATATCTTAAAAAAAAGATATGTAATAGTAATATAAATTGTTAAATGAAAGTAAAAATGTCGTCAAAGTACTTCCCATTGGACGTTGTATACCTATGCCACCCATATTTCTACTCCTCAAAAGCACCTAAGAACGCAGTTTTTGGTATAGTTTTGAGGGTGCAGCAAATTTGTTTTCATGTCTTCAACCGACTCAAAACGGTGTCCTCGAAATCAGACGGTGTCAAGTGATAATAACATGACAACGGGTATTCAACACACCATTTTTTTGCGCTAGCTGCCTAACAGACACACGACGATTTTTCAATTCAATTTCTTCGTTTTCGCTACGTATTTTTCATATGTTTATTAATAGTACTTTTGGGAGGGAAGGGGAGTTAGTGATTCTTTACAAACTAAATGCAAAAGTCACATATCAAAAAATTAATTTGAGTTAGGATCAAATCAAGACAATTTCAAATAAAATAAGCTTTCTCTTATGGGTAAGAAAACCATTGAAACTCAATTTTGTACATTGCTATCGATTTGATATCAAATCACCGACTCTATTAATGGTCCCTTACTATAAGTATTCGATTTTTTTTAACAACACATGATAAGTGCTTATCAAAAACAGATTAACGTATTATTTACTGCAATGTTACTACTTACATTAATCATAGCATTTGAAGTTATCCTAAACAATGTTGCTCGTTCGTTGACAATCTTTCCCTTATTTGCAAAATCATCGCCTGATTCCATGTCGTTGAGAGCTCTCTGGAGGGCAGTACCATGTTTGGATATCAAATCGTAGCACGTCCTCAAATTCTCCAATCTAAAAATAAAGTTAATCAAATAATTTCCGACACCTTTCTTATTGTTGTCAATGTCCAAACCTCTCAGAGAGCTCCCTAATGACAGCATTAAGCTCCTCGCTGGGAATAGCTTGAGCTGTGGTTTCTTCTTCCTCCTCTTCACTTTCCATGGTACGACTGTTGTATTTGGTAGTGATTTTTTTTTTCGAAATGAAAATATATAAAGGCGAGAGAAAATCGTAAGTGTTGTTCAGTAATCTTTTACTATGCAAATAGTACTGATAGTTATCATGTGAAAAAGATACTTACATGGCCTTAGCCTTGGCTAGTTCAAGGGCTGTTACCCATGATTGACGTTCCACCTCATTAGCAGCTTTAATGTGAAAAGTTTGCGTTCCTCCGTTTGATATCACAAATGTGCATGAGTCCACTGTGTGGATGAGGGCGCCGTGCAACGATATTGTACCGCGACATGTGTGTGACATCTCTGCTTGATTTCTAGAAAAATATTGAAATTTTATTAGAACTTGGATTTTGTATTAAAAATTTGATTTGGTTGGGACAGTAGGGAAGCCCTATTAAATGAAATGTTTTCTGAACTCGATTAAGTGTTTAATCATAACAACGAAAACAGAAATTTAATTTTTCTATTTTGTTCTTGGGTAATCTGTAGAAAATTGATGAACAAAAAATCAACATAATAGGAGGGAAAAACAGAGAAATAACTTATATGACAGCTATAAATAAAGTTGATGTAGGATTTTTGTAACCAAAGCTTAATTTTTTTTATATATGATGTAGCCAAAGCCTAGGGGACAACCCTTTGATTCGTTAGCGTGGTTTTGGCCGTAAGGGAATGTGAAAGTCTTGTTTTTGCATTGCTGTGAGCAATTAAAATAATCCACTCCGTCTCTGGGCTGTTGTCTAGGCCCAGAGACGGAGTGGATTATTTTAATTTCTTAATAAAAGCTCACGGGGAGACCTGGTCTCGAATCCGGGACCCATGGCATAGTGGTCGTACCACTCAACGAATTGATCTAACTCCGTCTCCTTCATGAGGGATAGAGACGGTAGGAAAAACTCTTTAAGCAACATGCTAACAAAAATTTGTTAACAACCTTACATGTTAGGAATTGTACCTCCTCCCTTCGTAATTCGCACTTTCCTTTTCGTAATTGAAAAAAATACACTTTAAAATTTTTTTTTTAAGACTATTTTATTTATTGAGCTTATTCCTTTCGGGCATTTTTATAAAACTTATTAAGAATATAAAACAATTATTTTTTTCGCAGTTTTAGTACATTTTGACCACTGCAAAGGGCGTCTTCCAAAAGACACTTTTTAAACGGCTCCACAGTTGTTGGGCTTCCTGTAACAGATGGAGTAAAAATTCCAACGGGATTTTATTCATAAGACGAAATACTAGTAACTAAATCTAAAAAACATTTTATTTTTAATATTTTTATGATTTTATAAACATTTTTTTGAAAAATCAAAAAAAAAATCCATGTTAAAAAAATAGGGGTGTGTAACATAATATTTTTAAAGGTTTAGTTACTATTTTTTTTTATAACGAATCGAATGGTTCTTGGATTATTAAAATCCGTTGAGTAGTTTTCGAGTAAAGTGTGGAGCCAATTCCAAAAACGTGATTTTGAGAAAGAGAGTTTTCATATTATCAGACTTTAATGGTTGATCTGTAGTAGTGCTAGCCTTTTCGGTCCTATTGCTTCTTTTTCTAATTAAGTTTTCGGTACTAGTGCTCCCTTTTACAATAGCCCATTAGCAATTTCCATTTATTCCTTGTATAATAATATTCTAGCATACAATGTATGTGCTTCAGAATAGAAAACGTGAATCCCATAACGCCTCAATGAGCAGTCCTCTTCCACAAAACGTCTTGTTCGCCTCGGGCACCTCTGTTTAATTTTGTGATGACGACTTTTGGTTATAAACATCGGACAACGATCGGGCTATGGAACGTGAGAACGCTGTGGAACAAGTGCGTATACGCGAAGATCGCGGAGGTGGAACGGGAAGTGTTGCAGCACAAAATATATATTTTTGGGTTAGGCCTAGATAGGCAGGAAGTGACTCAGAAACAGGAACGCAAATTGGAAGTTGTTTGTTAAATATTGTACCTCGCGGCAACTTGTCATCGGCGTATCCTTGTTTAAACATATCAAACACCATGTAACATCCTGGGTTTCCCCAGACGGAAGAGCTGAGAATTAGATTGGCCATATTGTAGTTTTAAAAATCTGTCGAAAAGGCAGCATCACATCCTACTCTACATACAAGACCAAAATCTGACGCGAACAGCTGAGCATTGGTGGTGTAAATAAACCGAAACTTGCCACAGTACACAATTGGAAAAAGTTGGGAAATTCTACTTTCTCGTAGTATTTCTGACCATATAATGTTGTGAACATATTGTCACAATAAAAAGTTTCTCGATTTTAATTTGTTTTTTGTTTTTGAGGGAATACTCTCCCTTGTCTTCGTTTTGTTGAGGAAAGTGTGCAATTTTATTTGGTTTTGGTTAGGAAAGTGTGCAGTTTTATTTGTGTACAAGGCTTGTTGTCGTACAAGAAAAATTCAATAATGACGCTTGGTGGTGAAATGGCCAAACTGTCATGTTTTTCGATATTGACAACGATAATCATCTTATTACAGTTAAGTTTCGCTTATGAACGGCTGCAGTACGCTCACGTAATGCAACGGCTAATATGCCACGACTCAATACGTCATTATACCAACGACCATATCGACCTGAGAAAGGCAAAGGAATTCTTATACTAGCCTGCCGTGTCCAAACATTAACATCAGACCTCCGAAAAGAATGGAGATGCCGGAAATTCGATGAACCTTGTTAAGGCCCCAGATATTGATGAATATCAGTGGAATTACTTATGCGGATCCTATTGCTCCGACTGATATTCTTCTTCCCGTGAATGAAAAATTGGCGTAATTGCAAAGATTCCAAAAAGACGACCTGAGGAACTGTAACAATTGGCGCTGCATCCTCCAAATTGATTGATTGGTAAAAATTATCCTAATTCGAATTAAGGGAACTGTCGGGGGCAGTCTAAATAATGAACAGGCAGGCCTGCAGCGATCACATCAACACCCTGCGAATTATCATCGAGCAATCCGCCGAATGGAGCACAACTTTAGGTTTACTGTTCGTCCATTTAGAGAAGGCGTTTGATAGCGTTGACCGCAAGTACATACGTAGGTTGCTACTTAAGTTTTGAGATATGGCAAACCTGACATTGTCATCGTAAGGTTTGCAATTTTTAATGGTAATCGTACTCAGAACGTTCTGTCATATGAGTGCTATTTTTGTTTTTTACAGGTACAATTTTACAGGAAAATTCTGAATGGTACACCACCTTTTGTTTACCAGAAGTGTTCGGAAAAGTAAGGGAAACCAATCGCAGAAGACGAATCATTCTCCACCACGATAATGCAAGCTCTCACACATCGGCTCAAACAAGTGAATTTTTGAGCATTCAAAACATCGAATTGATAGGTCATCCGCAGTACAGTCCTGATTTGGCACCCAATAATTTCTTCTTATTTCGCAGATCAAAAATAAAATGCGAAGTCAATGTTTTTCGGCGCCTGAAGAAGTAGTTGATGCGTTCAAATCACATTTTTTGTAGGTACCTCAATCGGAGTGGAAAAAGTACTTCAAAAATTGGTTCAAACGCATGGAAAAGTTTATTGATCTTCATGGAGAATATTTTGAAAAACAATAAAGCCATTTTCGATTATAATTATTTAATTTTAGTTGTCTATCTCAAAACTTAAGTAGCAACCCTCGTATGGGTAGCTTTGCGTAGGAGTGGTATCCTAAAAAATCTTATCACCATCAAAAAGGTGTCCTACTCAGGAGCCCAATGTCCGTAGAGAAGGTCGCAGAGCAAAGCTTAAGATCAATGCTGAAATTTATCTTGAAGAGCAGCAAATAGAACAAATTCGTTATTTCGGGAGCACAGTTACAACAGATGGCGAAACTGAAGCTAATGTACAGGCCCGCTTTAACAATACCCGAGTTGCATTTAATATTCTCGCTGAGATATGGCGCAATGACCACATCTCCAGACGCACACAACTCCTGTGACCTGTCAAATAACAGCTAAGCTACAAACCTTTGTCAACCGGTGTCTCTGATGCAACCTCAATATGCTTGGCATCATTAAAAAAGACCTACACAGCCTTACAGGCCAAGACGGAATATATATCAGTCTTCGAATGTAAAAGTGGTAAGGGCTAGGCCAAACACTGAGAAAAGAGCCAAACAACTTCGCTCAACAGGCTCCAGATTGTAACCCGCCTGGATCCCACGGGAGACGCCGAATCGCACGACCGCGCAACATATGGAGAAGATCCGTAGAGAAGGAAGGTGCCCAGATCAAAAACTCGTGGCAACAGTTAAATGCGTCGGCGCAGAACCGGACCAGGTGGAGACTCTGAGTAGCAGTCGTCCCCACAGGGGGTTAAAGGAACCAGAGAGAGAGCCACTTACCCTCAATGAACAAGTGAAATATGTTTAAAACCACACCTAGATATCATAGCCGAGGAAGCGAGAAAATCCTTGTAGGTTTGCCACAGAGCTTGCCATGCTACCTGCGATTTGATGCCCAAGCCTATGCACTGAATTTACATAACCACCCAATATCACCTTCTGGGAGATTACAGAATACAACGGATAACCTGCTATATACCCCGCAAACAAATACGTACCTCACCGACTGCAACACTTGAGACTTTGCTGAACCTCTTTTATCTTCACATTGAGGTGGAAGGTATGACTATCTGTAATGCTTACAAGTTGACGCCATGCTAGCCAGGCTTTCAATATTGACGTCACTCTTGAGAGAACATGGTAATTTCGGGTGTCATCTGAAAATAATGGGACTCATTAAGGATAACATCTGTAGGCAGTGCATATAGTGTGCTTATCCTGCCTTAGCAAGAAAGAGATGTACATAGTTAGGGAAACACTAGCATGGAGACGAAGAACTTGGAACTTGTGTCTTTTAAGCACATGCTTGCTGTATTAAAACAACTTGAGGTGCGGATAGAAGACTGAACAAATCCAGCCAATTCGCGGTAAATTGCTTGGGTGAGCGACCAAAGGGACCCAATAAAGGTATGTTTCGAGGGTCTCAGGGGAGGTAGTTTAGTGGGTAAAAATCCCAGACGTTCAAGAATTTGGAACACTGAGTGTCTTCTAAGATTACCACCTCCCCAATCAATAAGAAGGAGGATTAGTATAAATGGATTCATTAGCCGCATTGCTTCAGTACCTCCTCGTTCATACGAATCTAACTTAACCTAATCTAGTACCTACTTCAACCGAAGTAGATGCAGGACTGAAAAGAAAAATGTAGGTGTCTTCACAGGTGTATAAGATAAACGAACGATTGATTGATATGTTAGGAAGACACCGACTTAATCCATTTGAGCCATCTTACTGACTTCCAACAACAAGTCGACCGTAGGCGACCTTTTATCTGACGCACAATAGTTGGTAGGGAATATAGGTACGAAAACCTTCACTTTCATCAAATTCCCTAAAATTTTTCTGACTTTTCTCTGGCGAGTAAAATTCCTTGACTATTCTCGGTTTTCCAGAAAGTGCTCATCCTATAAAATTTAATAAAAATTACTTATTCTCTTAAATTTGGTGTGTTATAGATTTTTGTAACTAAGATTTTTGGAAGTTCTTCCTAGTGTATAGTGATTTTCTTAAGTAAAGAATTTATTTTTTGAATTCGGCAACTCCCGAACTACCGATACTTTTTACGCAAGTACAAAAAACATCGAGATTGTTAGGACAGGTAATCTAAATTTTTACAAATAACCCAGAACTTATAAAATATTAATAATAATTTATTCAAAGTGTAAAAGATAAAAATTATAAATTAAATTACTAGGATTGTGAATTTAAAGTTTACACAAACTTTTAAATTACTTAATCGAGTTCATTTCGGAAAAATTTAAAATTGGTTAGTGACAAGAAAGTTAATTATTGATTTTTGTATTTAAACCAAGTTATAAAAAAAGTTCTTAACGAAATTACTACACAAGCGGAACATACAGAACATAATATAAGCGACATAATGAATTTAAAATTGGTTAGTGACAAGAAAGTTAATTATTGATTTTTGTATTTAAACCAAGTTATAAAAAAAGTTCTTAACGAAATTACTACACAAGCGGAACATACAGAACATAATATAAGCGACATAATGAAAAAAGAACAATTGTAAGAAACATATATGATTAGGATCGAAATGTTAAAATGTGTAAATAATAAATTAGAACGCAGCTTAGTAAAATTATGAGGAGTTGCAGCTTTAGCATGAATATTTTGATAAGCTTTTCATTAAACAACTAAAGTTATACAAAAAGCATGATGCTTTATGAATCTGGTTTGTAAGTTAAGCTGTTACATTGTTTTGGATTATTATTTTGTGAAAACAAAATAAGCAAATTTGAAATATTTTTCGATAAAGCAACAATATGAAAAAATGAAAATATAAAAAAATAATTAAAATGTGCTTTATAAACTGTATTTAGCGACTGTATAACCACTTTACGTCTAGGCTCGATAGTTAATTAATAAATAATTAAATTACGATAACTACGGTATTCTAGCTCTATTCAATCATTTTTTTTCATGCTTTTGTTTATACCTTCGACGAAATCTTTTATACTGCTGAGAAAGAAACCTACAGAAAAATTTTTGAAAACATTTGATAAATAATCTCAATAAAATTTTTGTTTTAAATATAACTCTAAACTTATACTTAGATTTGTAAGAGCATTTTGCTTTTGTTCTATCGCTTAGTTTATATATTTCAACTACCTCAACGAACTGGCAACAATTCACTAAAGTTTTGATTTAATTTTACTTAGAATGTAATCCTCAAATATTACTAAGCCATTTTAGTGTCAAATATTTCATGCTTATCTACGAGTATATTTCCAATGACAAAAATTCTACATGTAATTCAATCTGCTGACAATAAGTTAACAAATGAGAAAGAAAATAAGAAAATAATGCTACAATTATAAGAACTTCTGATGAAAAATAATGAAAATGATGAAATACAAATAACTATGTAAAGTTCATAAGGTCTCACTCAGTGGATGCTTCAAATTATATAAGTATATTACAAAAGCGAGACACTATGGAGCTTTAGAATTAGTTGCATGAGTTTAGATTCGGTACTATAAACGAACAAATCTGTAATGTTGTAAAACCATTAGGAAACCAAAGGTAACCCGATTAAAGTTTCAACCACTTCACTCCATTTACTAAGGCGTATTATACTAGAGGAAAGTTATTATCAAAGCCAGGCATATGAAATGGTCGTTTTACAACCAATTCTTAATTAGGTCCTTGATATGGCAGAAGTATTAAAGAGACAGTGAATATATTTTAGAATTCCAGGTAAGACTTCTTTATTTTTACTACGTTTCCCTTGATCTTACGTGATTAGTAGTTTTTCCGAAATTTTTTAAAATATGTTCATAGTTCGTGATGTTTCTTTTAATTTTTTTTTATATATGATGTTGCCAAAGCTCAGGGGATGCCCTATGATGCTAAAGCACAGCCTTGGCAGGAAAGGAATTAAGGTTCGGGGAAATGGGTTAGGAGGATGAGTGAACGAGGTGTCGATGTACGCCCTGTTTGAAAGTTTCAGGCTCATAAGACGAGGGAAAAACAGAAGATGGTAAACTGTTCCACATTCGTGTTGTTCTGCTAAGAAAAGATTCCCGAAATTTTACGGTACGTCCAAATTTGACCCGGAGAGTATAGGGGTGGGAGCGACTTGTAGATCTTGTATCGCGCTTTGTAATGAGTCTACAAGGAATCAGGCTAGCAATTTCGTTAGAACAATGGCCATGGATATAGCCATAAAAAAGTGAGAGACAACCGACATTCCGTCGATGCTCCAGAGAGTCAAGACCCTCAGAGATTGAGGAATCGCGAATAAGTTTAACAGCCTTACGCTGAACTTTGTCTAACGCGGACAATGCGGTGTGTCCTGCCCCTGCCCAAATATGGGAATTATATTCAAGTCTAGGCCTAATGTGGGACTTGTAGATTAACGCTAAGTCGGGTGGGGTGAAATATTTCTTACATCTCTGTAGAAAACCCAAACATTTCATTGCACTTTTAGCGATTGCAAATATATGATCAGTCCAGCTAAGATTGCTGGATATCTCAATACCCAAGATCTTTAGGGACGGTGAATTGGGTATATTCACTCCGTCGACTGAAATGGGTTGGGGGTAAACTGGGCGTTTTTTTAGGGACATTAAACAGCATTGAGTTTTGGAAGCATTAAACGTAACACGATTTGCTCTGCCTCAAGCGAGGACCATAGAAATGTCTTTGTTTAATGATCTAAACATGCGTTCCCGATTGACTTCTGTAGCATTTCCACGTGGATTCATTACAGAATCAAATGAGTACGCGAAATCAAGGGTGCTGTCGTCGGCAAAACTATGAATAGGATTGAGAGTAAGGCATAAGAGATCATTAATAAAAAGAAGAAATAAGGTTGGTGAAAGAACTGAACCCTGAGGTAGGAATCAGATGTAACTCCGTCAATTACTACACGGATTGAACGGCCTGACAAAAAGCTCTCAATCCATTTAACGAGGGAAGGGTGCACACCAAATGTTTGAAGTTTGGCTAAAAGGGTAGCATGCCAGACTCTATTAAAAGCCTTTGAAATATCAAGAGCGACGATTTCGGACTCACCGAAATTATGGAGACAATCATTCCAACGCTCCGTTAGAGCCGTTAGTAAGTCTCCGGTTGAGCGGCCAGCGCGGAAACCGTACTGGCAATCGTTGATAAGATGGTTATTTTCTAGATATTTCAACAACTGAGAGTTGATGAGTGATTCAAAAACTTTGGATATGATCGAGGTTAGTGCAATTGGTCTGTAGTTAGAGGGGTCGGATGCCTCTCCTCTTTTAAGTATCGGCTGGACATGAGCAAGTTTCCATACACTTGGAAATATTCCTGTTGAATATGACAGGTGAAAAATTAGCAGCAAACAGGTTGGCCTTGTCCAATGAGTCAGTAAAAACATTCCCATTATAAATGAGTGGTGGTGTTGACGAACAGGTGAAATTGTTCTTTACAGTTTTTACTAGAGACCAGAAGCCCTTACTACCCTTTTGAGTAGAAAATACCTTCCGTCTGATGCTCTGGTCGAAATTGAACTTAGCCCGGCTAATTGCTGAATTGCATCTCTATAGATACGTCTCAATTCCTCTGAAGGGCACAATTTATATGCCTGGAAGGCTGCTTCCTTCTTTTTAATGGCTGCGAAATTATTATTAAATTATTGAACTAATTGGTGTTAGTTGGTTTGATGTTCTTGAAGCTATGAGGAATAAAGCGATGCATTCCAAACCATAGGATGTTCAAGATATAATCGGTGCTTCTGTTAACGTCCTTCATAGAAAAGCAATCAGACCAATCCAGCTCTCTGAGATATTTATTAAGTCCCGCCCAATCAGCATTTTTATAATGCCACACTAATCTTTTGGTAGAGTTTAGGTTAGTGGTTGTCAGAGAGGAGATGGAGAATTGGGCGGAGATTAGACAATGGTCCGAATTACCCATGGGAGACGTCACTGAAACCGAGTATTTTTCTGGATGCGATGTTAGAAATAGATCTAAAAGATGCGCGTTGTGCCCCAAAGTATCAGAAACACGAGTCGGACACTCAAACAAGTTGCTGTAAATTAAAAGACTCACTAAATAACGTGTCTTCCAGACGGGCTTGTGGTAGAAGAATGCCTGAGCCACTGTGTGTTGTGGACGTTGAAATCGCCAGCAAGAACGATTTCAGAAGAGGGGGATAATTTCAAAATCTTATCGATATCGGAAGACAGTTTATCGAAGGAGCACACAGTGTCAGTGTCAGACATATTCGGGCTGCTGTATAAAAAATCAGAAGTGACATAACATAGACAAAGCCCAAGGAATTAGGGTAAGAGAAATGAGGGAAATTGAATTTTTGTTGGGAGCTGTACAAGAGCCAACAGTGGATTTTTAATTTATTGCAATTTCAAATTAAAAACTGACAGGAAGACCGTGGCTCGAACATTGCGTGGTGGTCGTGCCACTAAACCAATTAATCCAACTGAGTCTCCTGTGTTATCTTTTTGTTTTTGTAGAGATCAGGGCAATCAGCGGCAAGTAGAAAAACTACTGACGTGCAAGAGTTTCCACGCTTTTTAGATTTTTTAATAAAATAAATAAATAGCTGCGTTTTATTGGAACATGCTTCAAAAGTTCTCAATAAATGGCTTTATGTTGTTTTAGATTAAGATAAATATCAAAAGTGTTTAATAAGAAGCAGCTGCTTCCTGTAAATATCAAAGAAGTAAAAATTTTTTCCACAATTTCTATAACCATCGCCTCACATATCACATTTTTCACAGCACGGCAAAACACAGCAAATACAAATTATGAAATGTAAAACCTGACAGCGACTCGAACTATACTCAGGAAAAGAAAAAGTGTTCCATTGGGGAAGTACGCCGGAGTACTCGGCATGGCGCAATGGAAGAGCCATGCTAATTTCATACCAGTTTACTGGACGTCGTTATAGGAATTCTACATTTCAAGAACAACTGATAATCTCTATTAAAAAAACAACTACAACAAAAGTACTTGATCGTCCTTCTTTATGATCCCGTGAGGTGAAACGTTCAGGTAGTTTTATGAATTATTTTTAGTTATGGTTGAGTAGTTGTTTTTTGTTTAATTTTCACCGACTTAAAAAATTTTTCGCAATAGATATAACATTAAAAATTATTTTAAGCTTTTTAGTGCTTTTTGTGAAGGTTCAATTTTTTTTTTAAATATTTTATTTTTCACTTTTTAGTGTCGTCTACTCTGTATAATAGAAAAAGAACCATCCAAATCGGTCCACGCGTTAAAAAGTTAGGTTCGACCCCCCCTTCCCCTCCAACCAAAATTTTTTTTCTGACGGTATCAATCGGGGCACATATTCTACCTAACAGACAAAGAATCATCGAAATTGGTCCAAGCGATACGAAATTAGACTACCCCTCCCCTCCCCTTCCCCACCATAGAACCAAATTATCCTCCTATAAGCAATGGGGGATCATACTCTATATAACAACAAAGGAACCATTCAAATCGAACCACGCGTTACGAAGCTAGACTACCCCTCCCCCCACCCAAGGCCAAATTTTTTTCTCCTATTACCAATGGGGGATCATCCTCTGTACAACAAAAAAAGAACCATCCAAATTGGTCCACGCGTTAGAAAGTTAGGGTTCACACCCACCCCACCAAAAATTTTTTGATTTCTGGTGGAGACGGAGTTGGATCAATGCGTTGAGCGGCAAGACCACCATGCCATGGGTCCCGGGTTCGAGCCCAGATGACCGTGAGCTTTTATCAAGAAATTAAAAAAAATAATCCACTCCGTCTCTGCGCTGTTGTCTAGCTCGCAGCAATGCAAACAAGACTCAAGTTTTCCTCACTTCCCTTACCCTAATTTCGTTCCGGCCAAAACCATGCTAACGCATCAAAGGGTTGTCCCCTATGATTTGGCCACATCGTATAAAAAAAAAAAAAAAAAAAAAAAAAACCGTAAACATACTCTACCAAACAAAAAAAGAATCATCAAAATCAATTCATAATTGGCGGAATGATCGCGTAACAAACATAGAAAAAAAAGAAAACACAGTCGAATTGAGAACCTCTTCCTTTTTTGAAGTCGGTTAAGAAGTCGGTTAAAAATACCTATAACTCTTATCAAAGTAAAATGGTTACACCACAAGTGGGAGACGTGTAATTCACTTTTGACCCAAACAATTTGCTTAAGTGTATTTAACGTGTTTATTTCTCATTTAAGGTGTTTTGTGAAGTCTTTTCTACATTACATTCTGCGATAATAATAATAATGAAATTAAAAAGAAGGGATGCTACAGATGATGCATTGGCCACACCAGTCCCCGATTAAAATCCCATTGAGCTTCTCTGGGATGAGTTCGACCGGAAAACCCAAACAAATTTTATAACTTACAGGAAATACTTTTGGGATACATTGAACGCAGCATGGAACTAGCTAGATTCAATGACGCTTCCAAATGTCGTCAACAGGTTGCTGAAATTAGTCATTCGACTACTCATGACAACGTGTCCGGAAACTTTTGTACGGCAAGGTATTTGGAAAGTAAAGACTAACTTCTGCAGAATTAGCAGATCACTTGTTCATCCTAAAATAAGGTAAGAAATTTCAAAACTTTTGCTAAAGCTACTCTTAGAGCTGGTGTGTATATAATTATAGCTACGCTCGATAACCAAAGGTAAAGGCAAGCTACAGGGAAGTTGTCGAATTAGAGGGTGGAGTAAGTGAAAACCTATCGACCCACCAACCCGGAGGTCCTAAGTTGGAATTCCACCGGCGGCGGGGGTGGCAGAGAAAGTTTCAGAGGTTCGGAATCCAATTACATACGCTCGCTAACAGGCATGTCGATGGTTAAGTACACAAATGTTGTATCTCCACTTTTTAATAATTTGTAGGTTTTTGGATAAAACAACTCCTTTAGGCCTATATTTTATTCTCCCCCAAAAGTTTTTTCCCTAAGCAGACTCTATTGTAAGTTATAGAGTTGACATATGTTGTACATCACTGAGACACATTACAGATACTTTACACCCAAATCTATCAATATCTCCATTTCTAATAAAATGTTGTACGCTTTTTGTCAAATAATCAACGCACAAGGACACTTCAATACCTGATTAGTTGGCATCACATTGATTAATAGGCTACAGTAGGAAATTTCATGAAATTTGAACTATACTACTTTCCTTTACATGTTGGCGTCAACTTACAAAAACTTTTTAACTCAAAGCTCCAGCAGGGCTCTCAAACAGCCTTGGAAAACAAAATAAAAAAAGGTTAATAATATGAGAGGGTTAAGTAAGGGTACGCACTATGGATGTTTCATTAGAATGCCTACGGCTCATCAATTAAAGGAAAAACAAAGGACGGTAAAATTATCTGTATTCCTACTGCTGAATTAAAAAAGAATTTTGAGAAATATTACGGTGGGGTCCTTCAAGGATTAGAGAATAAAACCGACTTGTGGTTTGTGTAAATACTGGATATGTAAACTCCTAAAATATTTAATCAATGCGAATTGAAGAGACGGCGGACTATGTTTGAGGGATAATATACCACAGTGACTTGAAAACATTAAAGAAGACTTCACATTCCCTGCCAAAGCAAGCAGATGCTTGAAATGTCGTTTAATAATATGAACAAATGGCTTCGATTAACTCCATATTGCTTTCAGGATTGCGATATAGAATTGAGTTAATGAGGACTAAAAATTAATAAAGACGAGAAAAGGATTAGGTAAAAAACTACTACTACTACTAACCAAATCTTGTGGTATACCGGCGTTAATTTTGTAGGAATTTAATGCTATTCCGGTCAATATTTTCGATCCATTTTAGAAAGGTTAGATTCAGACTTATTGCTTGAAGTTTGGTTAAAAACAGCGTACCAGACGCTACCAACGACCTTTAAAACATTTAAAGCAACAACTTAGGCATCACCAAAATAATAGAGACTGTAATTCCGTAAGTAAAGTTATCAAATACCCGGTAGAGCGAACAAAACGGGAATCGTACTTACGCTCTTTAATAAAATAGTTTTCTAGATATTTAATTAACTTACGAGTTAACGGCCTCATGGTCTAGACCGTAAGATCCTAAGTAGAAGGAAACTTAAACAGACTACTTACAGTTTCGAGCCTTTCAATTCCCCGAGCTTGGATGATTTAATCCCTGCTGCACTTTCTGCCGCCTTCGAGCTTTTAATCCCATGGCGGTAAGCTATTTATGAAGCCTGCCTAAACCTCGTATATTCCTGATTCCAGAGGGCAAGGTGGTCTTCCAAAGGAGGAAGGACCTTGCACAGCAAGTTTAAGAACCTTAGGCCAATAAGTCTCTGCTCCTTCCTTCTTAAAACATTGCTGAGACATATTGATGTCCATGTCAAAGACACAGTGGAACCATCAAATCTATCTTTCTCTCTCAACAGGCATACAACAAGGGTAAATCCGTTGAGACAGTCTTTCATGATTGAAAGATCAATCAGCAACAGGAAATTCACCCTAGCAGACCCTCCCCAAGGTGGGATCCTCTCGCAGCTTCTGTGCAATGTAATCCTCAACGATCTAACACCCCAATACTAAATGGAGGTCAAACTAAAACTAAGTGGACCTTGTTCTAGATAGAAAATTTAGCTGGAAATCCAACATTCAAGAAAGAGTACGCAAAGCAACGGCTGCCTTGTACTCGTGTTAAAAAGCTAGAGACGAAAGATAGGGTATGGAACCGTGGATTGCGCACCGTGGATTGTGCACTGCCAGCGTTATTATCCTATATACACATACGGGGTGCTCGTTTGGTGGAAAAAATGACGAATCAGAAAGCGCTAGAGAAAGTTCTAAGGATGACACCCGCATTGATATCAGGTGCCCTCGAAACAACACTCTTTAAAGCCTTTAATAAGCATTCTCCACTCTAGGCCGGTGGAACTCTTCGGCAAGTAAACGGCATCCTCAATCGACATTAGGTTCAACTCAATCCAGCTTCTACAAATTCTGGATGGAAGTATACATTGGCAACATCATACTAAAGCTTTCTTTCAACGCCAAGTTCGACTCATGAAATCATGACTATACAGGCACCATCAGAATATTTGAAGGAAAGAGCAATATTGCATTAACATCTGCATCTTTATAGGTACTCAAGTTACTATTAAATCTCTTACGGGAGTGTACACTACCTCCGAAACTGTCAAATCACCTAAATGTGCATCTCACCTACCGGGTACTATAAGGCTGATGAGCTAGCGAGAATCGACACCACTCTACCAGACATGGATATAACTCACCAGCTTGACAAGCCGTTAGGCACATGCAAGCTGGACGTTAAAAGAACATTCATTAAGAATGCTAATAAAAAATGGCAAAGGAAATACACATACCTAATAACCGGCAAATCTCGCCGACCTTTGATCTAAAAGAGCTTATCTCTCCCTTTATTTCCCGTAACACTTTGTGGAACATGGGGCGGGAGAAGAACTTTACCTCCATTCGAAATAACGATTGCAAGTAGATCTACAAACTGAACCTGGGACCTCCGGGATGGAAGACCACTAAATTATCACTGACTTCACCGACGGCACATCAAGCTGGCCATAGATGTTCAAGTTCACCGGAATGGGTACGTTCGTTCAGGTAAGCCTGTTCGTTCATTACCAAATTTTCGGTAAAACAAGCTTGTACTCTCCGACTGTTAAAAATCTGCTCGAGTTTGATTATTAGCCGGAAGGTTCCCTGAATGATATTAACTTCTTATGTGCATATGCACGATTCATCTTTGCCTTCCAGGTTTAGTAGTGTAGGCAAGCCTTCCGGTCTATGACCACCTTAAAGAAAAGGCACAACAACTTTTGACAGTTTGGATTATGTGAGTGGGAATATGTAACAACAAGTATGTCAAGGATTTCTGTAGATTTCTCTTCTGACACTTAGTGATAACCACGGATGTAACATTGGTTAATATCAGCATGTGAAACAATCATAGTTTTATTCCGTGCAAAACAGGTGGTTTTTCAGAGGTCAAATAGTAGTAAACAATACATGATCGCATTTTAACCCACAAATGAGCTCTAAGCATCCAAAACAAAATGTGCAATGGCCAATAATTAAGGTCTGATGAACGAGATTCCCAGTACCGCTTGGATGCAGTCGAAACAAATCGCAGTATAATGCTAACTAATTTAATGGACATCAAGCAGGCAACTGAGCCTTCAACAGTGAGTTCTTGTTAAACACTTTCTAGGGAGCATGGCACCGATGTTTCTTGAAAAAAACTGACGGGTCGTGAAACCTTGAATCCCTCAAGCTGTGCATCCACACTCATTTTCCAAATTACAGGGAGGAAAACAATGGCGCGGCACTGTAAAGCTAGTAGTTTATAATATATCGCGAAGGTTGGTCGCACGTATTATTTTACTTCCCGCGAATTCGCGGTCTAAACGACATATTTCCTTTTATCCTACAAAAAAGGACAATTATGAACAATTCAGCCATAGCTGAAAGCGATTTTTGCTATATTATACACAATCATAAACCTCAAACCTGCGACGGGTTGAAGTTATTTTTTATTTATTTTAAAGACTGGTGAGCGAGACAGCAGAAAAATTATGTCAAAGTTCTATTATGCTGACTGGCATGCGTGCGAAAAAATACCTTAGAAAGGAGAAGTCTCTCATCTCCTATGACTGATAGTCATGAGCAAGATCGTGCTTAAGCTTTCGCAGAATAGTTAAGGGCCTATCTAAGTAATTCTGTTTATAAAGGAGCTTCCTCACGCTTTCCAGAATTTCTAGCCAAATTCTCAAAAGCGTGGAAAGAAGAAACAAATTTCAATCTAAATATGCGAACTTCCGTAATTAAGTATTGCTAAATATTGAGCAATTAGCACAACGCCAACTGCGGCATTCGAGACCTCGCTTCACCTTCCTGATATGAAAGTTACAAAAACTTTGACCTTGACGATAGCAGTATACTAAGGATCTACCCTGACGACTGACTACACTACCACTGACACTGACTACACTTTGGGAAAACCTTTTTTTCTGAAATCTCAGGCAGAGAGGAGTGGGGGAGGGGGGGGGGGGGGGAGGGGGGGGGGAGTATCACCATGGCGAATAATATAATACCCTTCAGCGATGGATCTAAAGTGAAGGACGAGATGGGAGGTGCGGTGTACTCGGATGGTCTAAAACTCTAAAAATACGCAGTCCGAATCGTTTACCCGACTACTGCAGTGTGTTCCAAACAGACTCGGCGAGTCTATTATAACGGTGCAAAAATCTACATAATGGTAGCGACCTAGGAATATATACCGACAGTCAAGCGGCAATAACGGCACTGGCCTAAAACGTAATAAAGTCAATCTGGAACGCAGGTGCCAGAATACCAAAACTTAGGAAAATACTCAGGGTGAGTCACTTGGCATATTGAGAAAATAGCTTTTCTGCTAAGGAGAAACCGCACAGATATCCGAAATATTGTAGCAGTCCTTACTAGCTCGGTCTATTTGGCAGACATTACAACTTCTTTGCAAATATTAGTCGATTTCGAGTCAAACATTTCTTCGATATTCCTTTGTTTTGTTGTTGTTTTCGAATCGGTTTGGTTTCAATATAGCATTTCGTTTCGGAACCTTATTTCGCTTTAAATAATATATGCTTTCAAATGAAAACTCGTACAACCAAAAGCATATATTTGAATGTACTAATCCTTTTCGTTTGAGGAAGTTTTTTCTGGAATTGTCCTAAACGATTAGAAATTGGCTAGACGACCACAATTTCAATCGAATTTGCTATGTGTACCTATGCTGTGTTTAAAATTTTTTTTTAACATACAACTAGAAAACTTCTATAACAAAAGTGCGAGCACGTGGAAAGGGAAACTCTTTGCCTTATTTGGCAACGGGACCGAGCGAGCGAGTCATAAACATTCAATAAATCAACGAACCTTCAGAAACCATAAAAGGGAACTGAAATATACCTACAGAGAACATTAAAGGTACATTTAATAAATAATACTGTGGACGTATTTTTTTGAAAAAATTTGTTCCGCTCTCAAGCACTTTTCTCAATGCCATTAAATATTTACTGATATTTTTGTGACAAAAATGTTATCCATCTTTCCTTCCCAATATGACCGTAAAGGCAGGTGTGCAAAATTTTGTTTATCCAGGAAACTAACAATGGAAAAAATTAATTAACGTTTCCAAAAATATATGCAAATAATTTATTATTCCCTTATCATTTCGGAACATTATTTGAGGGTAAGTGATATGGTGATTTTACACGCAAATGAAATTCTCGAAGCCTAGGTTAATCGTAACAATTAGCAAAAATATAATTCACAAGTTATTTTATCGTAGCAGCGTACATATGTAATTTTCTGATGGAAATACTAAGTCGGGTTCAACGAAACCCAATCGTTATCGCTAGAATAAAACAAGCCAGTATAAAACTCTTTTGTTGTACTTAAATAAAACCATGAGGGAGCAATGAATCATGAATCGATGGCACCATTTCTATTGAAAAAACTTGTACTACTTATAGGTAGTCAGTCATTACACGGATAATTTCCTACTCCGGGATAAGGAAAAAGTCAAGAGGTCTTAAAGAAACGTAAATTTCGACATAATTCAAGTTTCTTTTTAAATAAAGGTTAATACTTTCTCATTAGACTGTACAGGAACGTTTATCAAGTACATAATTAAAAATTTGCAATCACGCAACCATGAATGATGACGATGAACGATGAATCCCACCACTCTAACCGTACATTACTTTGAAATATATTATATGAATTATATACTTGCTCGTATAATTTGAGTTATTTATTCTACAATCGTTGATGACAAAAATATGAAAGCACATGTGTGAATAATTACAATGGCCCAGATTTTTATTACAACCGTTCATGTTGTATTGATTATGGAATGAAAATAATTGTTAAAAGCGTTTGATGCGTGGGGTCACCACCCTGACACTAATGAATTATTCGATTTTTACTAACACAGATTTTTTTACGCACACGCACAAACGTCGAACTTTCCATATACTGAAAATTATAAAAATGCATTAATTTATATTTATGTACACTTAGAAATAAAAATTTATTTAAAAAAAATATTGCGAGTACTCTCGAATTGTGTTCAAGATACTTCTGAAGATTTTGTGTAATTGTTTTAAGATATTTTTGACCAATAGTGTACCAAAATAAAAATACGCACTACATTTTTGGGATTTTGTAATTCGATTCAAAATTGTTTCTGAATTTTTATATATAAGGATATTAAAACAAAAAGGAAAAATTGTAATCAATACATTCTATTGCATGTGTACAGTTCGTCACAAAATTGTTTGCAGTAATTTGTAAATCGAATAATAGTATATAATATACAACCAAGATGCAAATTAATTAGAATTACATTACATTAAAAAACATAGGTTAAACTGGAATTTTTAAAAAAATACACAAATCGTGTAACTCTCGAAAACATACATTCACGCAACACAAAACAGCAATCGGTTTTATCAATTGTATAACAATATGAATACTAAAAATGATCGCTTGTTGCTCTTGCAAATTATTTAATTATCACGAATAGAAGTATTAAATCACATGAATCTTGAACACAATACGAAAATAACTATATTAATCGCATATTTTTTTACAATCTGTATGTGTATGTTATATGGGCGTAATTTACATGTAGAATTAATTTATGCTATTTATGTATGTTTCAAAACTTTGGCCTTAGTACTCATATTGTTGCATCTACGTTCTCATTACCACGATTCAGTTTGATTAACACTTTATGCATTACTTCCCTTTCAAATAACATAGTATCAAGTAAAATTCTATCATTCAATGTTAATGTGATTCAAAAATCAATTTCAATATGTATAGGTAGATGCATGTTATATAGTACCAGAGCTTGTGACCAACATGCCATTGAAAACATATATAGATCGATAGTTGAGCCCTTCCAGAAAAAGCAGTGAGTCGAAATGGGACCACAACCGAAATTATAAATCGGTTACGGTCAACCGAAACCAAATTGGGTTTTTTAAACCGCAATTGCAACAACCTTAACCGTAATTAATTTTCTTCAATTCGGTTTCGGTTAGAACCGAAAAGTAAAATTTCATTTTCGGTTTCGGTTAAAAACCACGTAGATATAAAATTTTCGGTTTCGGTTACAACTGAAACGTTAGGGTTAGAATTAAATTGCTGTCGTTGGGATTTCTATATAATATAATGAAGTCATCCGACTCCTCTCTACTTCCTACCACCCTCCCTTCATCTAGACATTTACTCCCCTGCCCCTTAAACTCCCCCCCAACTTCCTCTTCACATCACCACCCCTCCTCCCCCTCCCCTTACCCTCTGCCAATCCCCACCAGTCACTATCCACCGTCCTCCAACCGACGGTCCCTTCATCAAGACATTTACCGAATATGCCATGTAATAAAGGTAGTGAAAAACTTTGAAAATATCGCAAGACCGGACATATAACTTCTTCCGCGGTCGGTACCAATTTAAATCGGTCTTTGAATTTCGGTCTGGCGATTACGGTCACATATTTTTAAGGTCTATTTATTTCGGGACCATTTAGTTTCGGTCGCTCTATTTCGGTACACTTTAAATTTCGGTTTTAATTTCGGTACCGAAATCAAGACCGGTTAAAACAACCTTAATATGGCAGGTTTCGGTCCCGTTTCAACTCCCTGAGAAAAAGTAATTCAGATATACGAATTGTAAAATCGAGGCATTTAGAGCGGTAAGGGCCCGTCAGAATTGTAAAAAAAACCAAACAACTACAACAAAAGTATTAAATCGTCCTTCCTTATGATTCCGTGAGCTGACACGTTCAGGTAGTTTTATATAGTATCTTCGATTGTGGTTTGGTAGTTATTTTGTTTGTTTAATTTGCACCGACTTCAAAATGTCATAACATATATGTAAACACAAAAATTATTTTATGCTTTTTAGCGCTTTTTGTGAAGTCGGTAACATTTTTTTTTAAGTATTTTATTTTTTACTTTTTAGTGTGTTCATATATACGACTCGAAGAATGCTGCTGGTACGAACAAATCAATTTCAAAAGTTGCAGAGGTAGTACACTAACAAAATTATCCAACCGAGCATTTTTTTCTCATGGTATTAACCAGGAAACATAGTATACCCAACAGAAAAAGAATTATCCAAATCGGTCCACGCGTTACGAAGTTAGACTACCCTCCCCCCCACCCTAGGACAAATTTTTTTTCTCCTATTAGCAATGGGGGATCATACTCTGTACAACAAAAAAAGAACCCCCAACAAAAATTTTTTTACATGCTACCAATCGGACAACATACTGTACCCAACAACAAAAGAATCATCAAAATCGGTCAACTCGTTACGAAGTTATGTCCGGTCAGACATATAATCTCTTTGTTTTTGGGAAGTCGGTTAAAAATGTATACAGGTTTTCTTTCCAAATATCGAAAATTATATTTAACAATTTAATTACTCACTTTTCTTGTTATTAACATTCGAAATTGTAAAAATTGTTGTAAGAATAATTTGTCAGAAAGTAATTGTTTTGTACACGGAGAGAAAAATCCGCTAAAAATTACGGTTCTCAACTGTAATCGGGCACAATTGTCAGTACCTTAAGTTTTACGGAGCAGCATTGTAAAAGTCTCTGAATGAATGAGCCTCGAGTACCAAAGAAGAAGAAGGAAAATTACGGTAGGGAACCGTAAATCCGGTTATTCCGGAAAAAATTGTGTATTAGGCAGTCAATTTTTCCTAAATCACAGTAATTTTTACTAGTCACAAACAATTTTACGCTGGTGTTCCGTAAAAAGTGAAAAAATTAAATATTACTGAAACGATCGTAAATCTTATAGTATAGCTTAACTTTTGACAAAATGTGTTACTTGAAGCACGATTGGAGTCATAATTTTTCCTGGAATTTTCTCTCCGTTTAGTCTTCCCTAACATACGGGTACCAATTTTTGACAGCGCGCAATTTTGAAAATTTGTCAAAGCGACGAAAAAAGCGACCAATATTTTTGTCAAAAAATTAATTTTTTGAGGTAAGTGCTATTTCCTTAACTTACATATATTAAAGGCTTCATTCGACCAGTCGCAAGCTCCCGTACTAACGGTAGATAGAAGCTAAGGGCATTTATAAGGACAAGAAGTTGGACTGAGATAGATATCGGTGACCCCTATGTTTCTGCGGTTTGCCGTTTGAGCGGAAGGCACTTATACAGTAACATTGAAAAAAAAGCTGTACGTAGTGAGTTCTTCGCAATACTCAAAAGATTCAACATTTCACACTTTTAGCGTGGTTGAGAGGTCTTATAAACAAATAATGAGTTCTTTTCCTAAAACGATGTGCTATAGTATATTTATTATTTATCTTCTTGTAATTTGTTAGTCTATGAATTTCTTATTTATAGTTTTGTATAAGGTGTAGTGTTAAAATATTAACAATAGCAGTCCGAATTCACTTAACGGCTCAAACGAGTTCCTAATCACGCCTACTCTGTTCAATTTTCCCAATATAATATCAAATTATAGTTTTTGTCGAACAGTCCTTATAGTCTTAGATTCTGATCTATCTTTATTAATACTACATTTACTCTGTTTTATTATATGTACTAGAAAATTCAAATTTAAAAAAATCTTGGCCGAGAGGAGTACTAACAATATTAATTAGATATAACAGAATCTTTCGGTTAATGATCGTGCTCTGGAGTCAGCGAAGTGGGCTATGTGAATGTCTGTCGAAGGCAGGCTATGATATGGGATGCCGTCAGTTCTGCTGTCGACACTCGGAACTCAGTCTCCGCTATACATTGATTTATTAGTAGGTGTTTGAGCATAGGATGGAAATGTCATGTTAGATAGGCTATCTATCACAGTAGAGAAAAGGTGTGTGTGGGGAGGGGTTCCCTGCACTCGGCCCACAACAATCGAAGAAAATCATGCCGATAATCATCTAAACTCAGATAAAACTCTTAATATGGTCACACCTTCACTCTTGCCAGTTTAAAGAGAATAAATATCAAGCGCTAATAAGACTTTAATTACATAACGGAAGGAATCTTTGAACGCAAAACTGCGTGCGCTCGTTACGATTGAGCTCGACATAAAGTTCAACTATAACAAATTCCCTAGCCTCCTAGACCTGCTAGTATAACCTATGCGCAAACTTTAGTTCTTGCAGACACCGAGAGTATATTAACAGAAACCAAATTAAGGGGTACACTTGACCTTAATTATTATATTACTTTCGAAGAAATTACACACTAAATGTAAATGCGATGGTAGGATGTCATTTTCAAAGACTATTCTAGCGCTATGCAACTGGTAGAAAGCCAAAGCAATGCATTTATACGGAATATCACTTGACCCGAGGGAATTTGTCGAAAATTAAAAAAAAAAATCTTTTCCGTTGCTTTCAAAGGCGTCCAGTAGCAAAAGGAAAGCTAACCCTTTGGTGCTGCTGCTCAGGAAAAGTCAAAGAAATTTAGCTTTTCTTTATTAGAAACGCCGATTGTGTAAGGAAATATTTTTTTAAATTTGCTCCAGTTTTAAAAAGGAATTTTTTCAATTCCATTTTTTTTAATTGTTGTCTCTTTTTCTAATTTCCGTAAACCCGTGCGGCGATAGAACTACACCTAATTCCTCTAGGTAAGGTAACCCCGTAACGTGTATGGGGCGGAAGAAGATCTTTACCCTACGACGATTACAGGTGGACCTACAATTTAATGTCGATTCAAAAACACCGACATTACCCTCCTAAAGTCCTAACAATGGATATTTATGACGAAAGGTCACCACGCTATCGCTTACTCCACCACGAGGGCCGATGCCCTAACTCAAATCTAGAGACGAAACTCCTTGATCTAAGCACAGCATAGCGGCTGGACTCGTATTGAATTAGGCTAAGTACCTTGTCAGGAATTTTTCCATCATAGGTTTTCCATATAACTTTCGTGATTCAACAAGTTGTAGTCACTTCCCACCTACCTTTCGCAAGTCGTCTATGAGGTGACTGATAATAACTTGTATTGGAAGTAGTATTTGCTCTGCATTTTATGGCGAGATCATCTGCCCGGCGATGACCCTGTGGCCTGATACTCAGCAAAATTGCACTTGTTTGTAATTGCGCAAAGACTTTGCAGGACTCTACAACAGTTGCGCAGTGTGTTGGATTTCAATTCGTTGAACCCAAGAGCTTTTAAAATCCAGCAGACTGTAAGCCACTTCGGCCACTATGTGTATAGCCACGGCTGCGGCTTAATATGTAACAATCGCTGGGAAGTCTGTAGGACAAGTGAATATTCAGTTCTTGGCAGTATACTGCTGTACCTATCCCCGTCGTCAGTTTATCGTAAGCTGTGTAGATTTCAGCGGTATTCGGTGTTGTTAACGGTTCTTCTGTTCTATTACCACCTTGAAATTCATATTGAAATCTCTAATCATTCGTAAATAGTCGGTGACATAGGCTTTCTCACAGGCTACCCTGGCCGTACCTTCGTCGGCCTCACATAGACCGATTGTGATAGGAACCTTACCTGAATTGATTTAACACCGTTATGCAGTGATTAATAGAACCAGCCGCAGCTGTTGAGAAATCTGATTAGGACCTTTAGCTCGAAAATTTCTTCTGGTCAATCCCGGACACTCGCAAAGTATTTCTGAATGCTTTCAACTTTTTCCTCGCCCAAGCAACTCCGACAGAAGTCCTTTGAAGGGATGCAAATGCGGACGGCATGACTACGAAAAAAGGGAGTGATATTACAGAAATTCCGGCAGCTTCGCCCCAATAAAAACATCGTTCTCTTTTTATTTTACTTAAACCACATTTTCCTAGATTTTGCATATTGTCAGATTATCTGTGCTCGATGAGCTGAACAGCATTCAGGTCGACTTCTTTTTACTGATATTAGAGGCTAGCCTTTCGATCTATATATCTGTATTCAGCTGCGAACCTTTAAAGCCTCCAAGCTTTAAAGACCGCTCCGGCAACTATGCACCAGATGTGACTTAACCGTGTTTGAGTCGAGCGCCTTGATGATCGCTTGAGTATCACTATACAAACAGATTTATCTACGCCTTTGTAGGTCCTAGTGAGACAGCAATACTGTCGTCCTTTAAGCCTCAGCTTGAAAAACACAAGATCTGTATATCTGGCATGGGCAGACACTGATAACTTTCCGACTCCTCTCTGTCAAGATACTCTAGTCTAGTACAGAAAGCTTTCTCAAAGCTTATTGTAGAAACGGTGTAGTCAGTGCTCGTTGTATTTACCGCCCAGAGCAGGTAGCTTTCTGAACTTTGGTCAGCTTCCTAAGGTGGCAGTTTCTTTTAAGAACGATATACCAAACTAAGATTCCGTAAGTTAGGATTGGACTTACTATTGATGTATACATCCAGTGAACTATACGGGGACTATCTAGCCATTTCTTGCCTTGAGTGTTCTTGCAGGCATAAAAGTCTTTCAAAGCCTAATTTACGCGCTTCTCAATGTTGATGCCCCAGTTTAGTTTAGAATACAGAATGATACCTCAATATTTCGTACAGAACAGACATACATAGTTTCGATATATCCGACCATTCGTCTGTATGTCACTGCCATTCCATTCTCTCACTTTTACATCAATTTAAATGAATACGGACATAAATTGATGAGTCAAAAAGAGAAATGAAGAAATCACTGAAAAAACATTTTTTAGGCCCCTTACATTACCTTATTGAGTAGCGTTGTTGGTTAAGGTCTCCTAAAATGCAACAAAAAATGTTTTGGGGACTTATAATTTTAATACTTCAGTCAGGAGATATTCGCTTTCAAAGACTCTATCAACGCCCCACCTCCCTCTAATTATTAAACTATCGATGAGAAAAATCTGAACAAATTTGTGGATGTAACTTTTTATCACTACTTTTAATGAAAATTATAACGGACGATGTAGAAAAAAGTTATTTCTAAAACATGTTGAAATCACTATGGAATGGTTACGGAACCCTATCCTGTGCGTGCCGTGCCTTTTAGCCGGTTTTTTTTTTTCATTTTTGTTTCTCCGTCCGAGTCTGAGGTATTTGAGATGAAAATTATACAACTACACTTACTACGATACACTAAAAAGTACAATTATAATTACTAACATTTAGCGTTCAAGATATCGAAACAAAAACTTTGTAAGACACATGCAAGATATAGTTTTAATTTTAGTTGATATAAAATGATCTATACGAAATTCTGCAAGTGAAATGCACATGGTAGAGGGGCATTACAAACCAACAATCATGCAAAACCCACTTGCAATATGACAAATAATTAATAAAATGCAGAAAAATAGCAAAAATTTTGACTGATTTAATAAGACAAAAGTTGTTAGTCAAACATGAACCATGGTAATTTCATTTAATATAGCAAAAATTAGGTAAAAAAAACTTGCAAAAATAACAATATTATGTAAAAACTTTCCAAACCAATTATGTAAAAAATATTTTAAAATTTTCATAATAAATATATTAAAAGATTATTTTGTTAAAGGACAAAACCAAAACGGAAAAAATATACCTTTCTTCTACGTTTTTGGTCAAATTTTTCACTTTATTTTATTTTTTTTAAATTTCATTTAAAATTTTTTTTCAGTTTTTGTGTTGTTCTTTATCAAATGTATCTCTTCTTTTTAAATTTTATATATTTTATTAATTGAAAAGAAATGTTTTTCCATTTTTGGGACTTTTTTTTACTCACTCCTGTCGCGGGCCTTTCCTACGTCGACGGATCGATAGCTTAACCGCACTATTTCCACTTCCATGCTCCGCTCTATGCAATGAGAGAAGATAGCCCCACATGAATAAATTTTGTAACCAATCGTACATAGATTGAAGGTAGTTGCAGTTGTAGTGGTAGTAGCAGAAAATAATGATGAGCCCATTGATTTTTTTAAATTATTTTTGTATTAATGTTCCATTAATAGTTGGTTATGGATTCAAATATTAATTTATTTGCCACATTGGAATTTGAACATTAAAAAAAATCATACAATACAAACCGCACATTGAAATCACGAAGAGTATGTGTATATGACGAGTAGTAGTTGTGTCACGATAGAAGCAGTAGTTGTAGTGGTGGTGGTTGTAGTAGTAGTAGGCAGAGGAATCATTTTAAGTCATCGATCCGAGCGCACGAGAAAGAATAAAAAATAAAAAATAATTTTTTAGACTTTCACTATATTTTACAAAGTTTTATTTTTTTTTTAGTTTTTAGCAATCAATGAATAAATGGCGAAATAATTTTGAGTGTTTTAAATTTGGTTTTGAAAATTATGATAATATAAAAATTTTATACCAAAGCGTAACATGAATTATTTGCTTGAAATTGTGTTTTTTTTTTTTTTTGAAAAAAATATAGTTAAAATCATGTCGAAAAGCCCCGCAAAATGAGTAAAAATTGTGTTTAGAGCAACTTTTTTAGTAAAATTTTAATAAAGAGCAACAATTTTAGTGTAAAAACACTGAAATTTGAAATGTTTTTTTGAATTTACAAAAACTTTATTTTTATATTTTGGAAAAATTTTTGTAAATAACACAATAACTTTTCATTGAAATCATAATTAAAAAAATTTTACAAAAAACGTAAAATAGCTATAGTGAAAGAAAGCATCAATGTTCAGATCTGGAAAACATTTTATATGCGGGCAAAAAAAAAACATTAAAGCAATAACAGGACCGATACTATGCAACCTTAACATAAAGCCATCCAAACTGAACCAATTGCAGATCGAAATTTGCTTCATATCTACAGAAAATGATTGATTGGGAAACAAAATGAATGTGAAAATGACACAATTACACTATTCTACTCGTTGGATAGGCAGCTGCATCGATTTTACTGCATTACGTAATCAAGCAAGATAACGAATGAATTGCAACGGAGATTGAACGACACATGGGTATTGGAATCGCGAATATTTGTGTACTATTTATTTATAGAATTTCGATTTGGTGATAGTTAAATCAGCAGAATTATTTTTATTGAAATTAAAACAAAATTTTATGGTTTTAATCGTGTATTGTGATATCAATCGATTAAGAGCCATTGTAATGATTAAACTTTATTTTCACTTTGTTGTAATGACGCAGAGAAGATGGAACAGAAGAATTCAAAAGATTGCTGTCTTTTACATAATTTTCCCAATCTAATAGTCAAAATTATCCTAATGTATCGATTACACTTAATGCATCCAACAAAATAAAAGGAACCAACTTTTATCGAGTGACCTATGGGTTTTCATATATACTGAAGAATGGGTTTTCAAGTAATGAGTGAAGCGACACAAGGCTGAATTTTCTTGCCTTTACTATTTCCCGTAGCTTATTTTTAATGGTGTGCATAGTAGTACTATAACTATTCTTTGCAACCGGGTACTTTATTTTCTCTGGAAGCTCTTTGACCATGCAATGCATACCTTATCTTAAACAAGCACCACTATTTACATAAACTGGTGCCAGATCGGGACTATGAGATTATGTCCGATAATCTCTCATCTGAATGGGTCCAAAAGTTGCGTTGAGACATGCCAAATGCGGAGGCGGACGTTGTTATGAAAGCGACTCACGTTCTTCGTGAAAAATCCTCTTCTTTTGTTTGAATGGCCCTGCGTTTTTTCTTTTATAGTTTCAAGATAATATAGGGCATTAAGGGAGACCTCTACCTTGATGGGTTTAAAAAAATTTATTACAATTCACCCTGTGAAGGATTTTTTAAAATTCGGTCATACTTGGTAGAGTTAGAGCTGTTAGCGAGGTTTGACCCTCCCGCCGAGCAGAGGGAGAGACAAGGCTCAGTACGAGCAGTTTCCACAAGAGGAGGGATGCCTCTACGGACCTGGTATTGCAGATTAATGGTAATTCTTAATACTTTCGAGTACAGTCGTTGCAACTTTAAACGAGTTTTTTTCTAAAACAAGTTTATAAAACGGTGACCACGATTCTTAGCACTGTGTTCAATCGATTGAGCTGTAATTTTCCACACATACTAGCAAAATGAGTAGTTTTTGTCTGACGAAGCATTTTTTCAGTAACTTAATTTTTAAATTTTTTTAAAAAAGTTGGTATAAAAACGGGAAAAATTGGACTTGTTTTCAAGGGGATTCCGAATAATAAATACTCCATGTTTAATTTGTGTTGCACATCAACTGAAATTGCCCAACCGATTTGCAGACCTGATTTACTATAACGGCCGTCGTATTGTGTTTTTTTACTTAAACAATTATTTTTTCGATAACATTAATTCATAAATAAATGGCAAAAAAAACCTGATTGAAAAATAAATTGAAGGCAATGCTGCCAACTTCGGAAAAGTTTTGTACTTTGTATTTTGTAGTCTTCGGTAAATTAAATCATAACGAGGTGATCTTCCATCATACAGACGACAGGTTCGAACCCCATCGGCGACAATCCATGCTTATTCTACTGATTACAACAGATTAAGTTAAAATTCCATTGTTTATCAAAGTTTGGTTGCATTCATTATTTAAATTTACTTGTTCCACACGATCGCTAAGGATAATTTAGTTTAAGAGAAAACGTAATCTGTAATCAAATCAGTTGTACTCAAGTATTCAAACTAACAGGTATAAGTTAGAAAAAAACAAATTCAAATAAAAGGTTTTCCTGTCATTTTTTTATTAAATAAATTTAATCTTTATAAGCCCTTGATAAGGCAAAATTTTGAAGTCATCGGAAGTTTAATAATTCTCGGGGCAAAAAGGAACTAAAGACCGGGGAACTTTACATCCGACAAACAGTACATATCAAGACATACTCGAGGAATTTATTTAACAAGACAACTGTAAGAAGAATCAACAAAAACTTGACGTCCGACGACGCTGACGCTAGCAAATTTTATTTTAAAATATCAAAATGTCTTTTTATGTTTGGTAAAAATAAAATTACAAATTGTTACACAATTTTGACAAAGGCTAATTGTTTGTTTCACTGTCTCCTCTAGCGTCGACATCGATTAATGCGGTTTCGGATAAAATAATAACATTTTGCCGAACTATCCCGCAGGCATGGTTCCTCTAACTGAAGTCACAATTCGACCTTGCAGGTATCACACAAGAACCAAAAGCAGGATCGTTAACTACTTAGGGGCTCCACTATAAAAGGAGTCGCAACAAGAGGCTCCAAGGAAGAATGCTCTCACTGCTCTTGTGGAATCCAGCCCTCATAAGGTTATCTGATGGCATAGCCCTGGTAAGCTTGGGCAAATACACCAGCATCTTTGCTGAGGTAATGCAACATCCCTTCTCGAAACTATCCTCTTGGAGCATCAAGTTTGGTCTGGGTATAAACCCGGACAAAACAGAATGGATACGCCTCTCACGGAAACACCGAGTTCCTCGTATTAACTGCAGAACTGGGTTCAAAAACTAAGTGACCAAGTTAAACATCTAGGTCTTCTTCTGTATAAGAGCCTTAGCTGAAAACCTATCATCCAAGAAAAAGTACGTAAAGCAACAGTAGCGCTGTATTTGTAAAAAGGCAATTGGCAAAAGATAGGGCATGGAGCCCCGCATTGTGTTTTAGCTTTATGTTAGCGTTAGCTAGTAACCTTTCTTTAACATTTTAACCCCCCCCCCCCCCCCCTTCAGGCAATTTTCCATAAAAATATTTTTTAATTTTTTTCATTAACAATAAAGGTAGGCATTATTGTAAAACTATTTCAAATTCCAGGTCGATAGCGTTAGTAATTGCTGAAATAATCAACTGTGAGAGACAGAAAGACGAAGTTGCACCATAAGTATTCCTTTTTTACCTTTTTGGTACGGAATCCCAAAAAGAATTATATGAAAATTGAAATCCTGACGTTGAAATGTATTCAAGAAAATTTAAGGATGCACCTGCTGCCAGCTAAATTTATCTTTAAAATTAAGTTACGTCCTCATTGGACCACCTCTATTCGGAATAGTTTCCGGCAAAGTTGCTTTTCAAAATATCTATTTTTGTGGAAAACGAGGTCTCATGTAGAACTAGAAGCATAAAGTCACACCCTCATTGGAATGGGCAACTATAAAATTCACTATTTAGAAAATGGAGGCAGCAACCCATTTTCAATTTGACCGGAGGGTGAAGATAAAATTTCACATTTACTTCCTAAGAAGAATTTTCAGAAAATTAAATGGAATTTCGCAAGCATATAAAATATTTTAACTTGGAAATTTTTTTACCTCCCTGCAGAAATGTAGGAAAATCTTTTGCTTTGACTTGGTTGTTGCATTCTTGGAATATCTACAGAGACTTGGTAGCTTCAAGCAACGTCACTGAGCCTATGACGTAAGAAATCTACTTTGTTGAAAAAAGAAAAAAAAAAACAAATTAATGAAGAAATGGGAAAGATAAACGGCAAGTAGATTTCTTGCGATTACGAAAACCTCCTGTAGAATAATACACAGTCCAGACAAGCGCTCCTTAATTCACAAGGCTAAATTGGGCCATCAGAAACTTATTACAAAGCCAAAGGTTAGCGCTTCTTCATCGATTTTCGGATAATTACTTAATTAGCTTGAGGTAAGCTATTCATACGTTGACTTCGTTTAAAAAGCTTTCAATCCCGCTGGCGATAATCACAGATATTATTTGTAAGACAATGAACATGCGAAGAAAGCGAACCAATATCTTACAAGGTGATAGCGAACAGCCCTTAATTCGATATCGACAGAACTAAATATAAACAAACATAACATTTGCTCGTAACAAAGGTCCGTACGTTGTCTACAACCAATGCCAATGCCAAGGGAATTGATATCTGTATTTAACCGATTAGGTCGTATATCACGCAACACTTAGCCTATAGTGTGAAAACTTATCCACTAAATCAATTGAGTCACCTGAGTCATAGAGTCTATCAATGTGTGGAGTGCAACTATTCTACATAGTTGGGGTAGTCACAATCTTACTCAATCTTGGGGGATTATTGCAAGGACGAACAAAAGGGGTTTATGACATTTCAAGCGAATTTATGGTGAGCAATTTTTTCCTCATACTTAAAAAGGGTTTGGGTTTCGTCCCTGAAGGTTACGTTAGTAGAACACACCTGCGACACAATTGATTGTTTTTTTGAGTGAATATTTTTAAGCTTACGTAGGATTATTTGCAACAAGTTCGAATAAAACAGGAAGATATTGAAAAAGTTGCAAAGTTCTGGATGTAAATTGATTTTTTGTTTATAAAGAAAAGCCTAACTTAGGAGAGAAACCACTAATTAGAAACAAATAATTTAAGCTTCTGAGATTTAAGCACATTTTGTTAGATTTAATCAGTATCTGTATCGTACCTATTCTCCCGAAGGATTTTTCCAATTATTATAAATCGCTCACTTTAACTCCAACCTCTGGCCTCTATTATCCCAATAAGAAATAATTTACGGTTTAAAATCAGTCGAATGCAGGTTGCTTAGATACAAACCCGCGGTTTTGTAACGTTAACATTAAATCAGCATCAGCAGTTTTGTTGAGCCAAAAATGATAGAAAATGTTACCAAATTATATTTTCTTTTTGTACTAGATCTTTTCATCTATTGCTATTTTGGGTGTTCTATAGTATAAATCTGATCTGCAGTGTGGTGGCGAACAAGCAACATCTCTATGCGCACCAAAGTACGGGTCTTCAAAACAAACATGAAATCTGTTTTGTTGTGTGGTTGTTCGACACGAAAGGTGACCCAATATTATAAAAAAAACTGCAAACTACGTGAATCAGTGCATGCGGCACAGTACCGCGAAAGAACTATCCAACAGAAGATAGATAGCGGAAGTAGCAGGGGATATTTCATGCATTACGCAAGGACGAACATAACATCGCATAAAAGAGCCTTCACTGACACAGTTGGACGACACTTCGTAGAGAAGTGCTGTCGAGCACGAACGTCTCAAGTCTCATAAAAATGTGGAGAGAGCTAAAGACGACGGCCAGGAATCGAACCTGGCGAAGAAGAGACGTTATAGAGGCCGTCTGCCCCACAAGGGGTTAAACGAATCAGATAGAGAGAGAAAGTCATTCATCTTTGGACTCGAATATTTTGAGACCTACATTTTTGGGTCGCCATAGTTAACGAGCCTTTGATGCCTACTGATGAACGTCTGTTGCGAAATAATGAACATATGGTGTCAGTGATGATGATAAACGTCTTGTGCGCGCTGATGAACGTATAGTATTGGCAGGTTTGTGCTCACTGTAATCGATTAACGTCTAATACGCGCTGTTAAATGCCTCTTCCGCGCTGATATGCGCTGAAACAATATGCAATATGCTGATGTACACTGATGATACCTGGTGTTCACTGAAAACCTCTGATATGAATTGACAACTATCTGGTAATTACTTAATAGATGATTTTCAAAAGGTTGGTATCTACCAAATAAGATGAAACCTTCTATCCGCGCGCTCTCGGTGCAGACGAGCATTGATCACCATGTTTTTAAAGGCTTTCTTACACGCCACCACTGAAGGTCATTACCATTTAATAGAGGGTCAATGGACTTTGCAAAGCTGACACTGACCATGTTGGCCGATCAACGGCTTGTTACCGGTTTTCAACACACTTCGAAGGGTATATGGGCCAGCATAGCTTTACGCATCCACACGTTAGCCAATTATTCCATTATGTGCCGCAGCCAAAAGAATCACTTTTACGTCCAATTTTTATTATCTGTCACGTGATAACGGAGTTCTGTCAAACGTGTGGATGATAGCAGGTAAGTCAGCGACCAATGGCCTCAAAGTAATCTGACAGTTAATGGTTATGTAGAGCAGAGGGACCTTCTCTCTCTCTAGTTCCCGTATCTCACCCGATTGGAGACAACGACAAGGGGAGGAGTGAAAATTAACTTCGTAATAAGTGGAGCTATTTAGATAATTCTCCTTTTAATTATAGAGTACTATATGATCTCCCATTCCTAATTATGAAAAAAATGTGGGCCTCGGGTGGGATGGGGAGGGATAGCCTACCTTCGTAACGCGTGGACCGATTTGGATGATTCTTTTTGCATTGGGTAGACTATGTTCCCCAATTGTTAATGTTTGTAAAATACGTTGTCCCACTGGTACCAGAACAAACATTTATTGTGTGCGGTGGTATGTGGAGGGGGCGTAACCCAATTTCTTAAAGCACATACCTCTTTGGATGATTCTTTTTTGTTGTATACATTGCTAGCACTATAAGAAAAAATGTTCACCTAGGGTTCGGGTGGGGGAAGGGGAGGTATGCTCTAACTTTGTAACGCGTGGACTGATTTAGATGATTCTGAATGCATAGAGTACCTTTTTGTATTCTGACATTGTGGCTTGTGATGAGAGTTGGAGGAGGGGCGGTGCCAAATTCTTAAGGCATAGACCGATTTTGATTCTGTAGTACATAATACGTTTCCTGATTGATAAATGATAAAAATGTTGAACCTAGAATAACTAAGTTGATTCTCTCTTGCTGTATAGAGTACGGTGGCGCACTAGGGCAATTGGAAGAATTTTCCAAGGTGAAGGTATGGAAGGGTGACCGTGACTATTTTCGTAATAGGTTGCCCGATTTGGATATTTCTGTTTCCATTCTTTATAGTGCACTACCTTTGTTACTTTTGAAATTTCTTTGTTCGTACGAGCGTAAAAGTAATGCAAAGTTAATGCAGTTAAGTAGTTAAGTCGTTTTTGCCCGGAATCTCACGCGATTCGTTTTTGCGCGGAACATTTTCTGAGCCACTTTTGCCCGAACCTTATAAATAGGTCACTTTTACTCTCAGCCCGTCATACATGAAGACACTAAACAGTGAAAAATAAAATAGTTTTTTAAAAAAAATTTTAATTTTATATCTATTGTGACATTTTAAAGTATGCGCAAATTAAACAAACAAAAAACTATCCAACCACAATCGAAGATACTATAAAAAACTACTTAAACGTTTCAGCTCACGGGATCATAAGGAAGGACGATTAAATACTTTTGTTTGTTTAATTTGCACCGAATGCAAAATGTTGTAATAGATATAACATGAAAAATTATTTAATCCTTTTTACCGCTTTAATTTTTTCCCAATAATTGACTAAATATTGGTTTCAAAAATTACGTTTACTCTCAAAAGTACCAATAATGCGATTCTTGACCTAACCATAATCGGTAGTGGCCCAGAAATAAAACAGTGAATATATGGTGAACCTGCATCGAAGAAGGAAAACATGTTCCCTGGAGAGATCATGGTCAAATTTGTCTGATAATCGCATGACATAATCTGGATACCACCTGGAAGGCTCACAAAACAGGAGTATACATTTTGGATCGATTTTACTCTGAATAGTTGAAAAATCGTTGATAAACCCAACAGTGTACACTTCGCTATCTTTTCTCACTCAAATACTATACATCGAAAGCTGAAGGCTGTCGCATACAATCCTTTAAACCTTGAACTAAGGGGATACTGCTCCTTAACATATCACTTCTCAGGAGAAACAATGAAGTAAGTGAAGATTTTGCAAAACTTTAAGCATTGCGATTTAACATTTGACTGTTAAGTCCTTATTCTTCTGAAGTAGAGAGTAAGGACAAGAAGATCTGCCCAAAACGGAGGCCAAAAAGAGTCCCCAAATACGAAAAAGGAAGTATTTGGAGAAAATAGTTTATAAAAACTGATTATTAATTATTATCATACGTACGGATCAAAGGCGAATTCCGAAATATTTCGATAAATGTCTAGATCAGTTATTCTCAACCTTTTCTTCGTCACGGTAGTTTTAAAAATTTGAAAATTTGGCGGCTCACTAACAATAAGATAAATTTAAAAATTAAACCCCACTCCCCTCCCCCACCACCCCCCGAGAGAACCTACTCCAACCAACGAAATAAGAATCATCGAAATAGGTCCACGCGTTACGAATTAATACCCGATCATACAAAAAAATACACGCGTTGAATTTAGAACTTTCTCATTTTCAGAAAGTCGATTAAAAATATTACATAAAGCTTAAAAATTGAATTCTAATAACATTTTCGGGGACTTCAGTGCGCAACGAGTTTCGATTCATTCTAGCAGTGTCGATGTCAAAACATGTTCGATGGGACTTTTGACAGCGAAACTGCTACATACAGTGGACCACTGATTTCCCCTTCCTAGCGCAGCAATTGGCGTTTTCGATGGGACTCTTTCGGCACCGTCTCCATGACACACTGTTTCTGACGTTTTTTTGGATCAATGAATCATTTCTTTTTGACTTTGTCAGTTTGTGCGCACCAATAGACAAAATTTCAATAAAACGCCAGCGGATATCTATTTTAAAACATTTTAAAATAGTGTTATATGAAATTATATCGCTTGCATAACGTTTTAAGCACAGGTGGTCAACAAACCAATTTGTAAAGCACTGGTCTGACAATTCGAACTATCAAAACATTTTACGTTTGTAGTTGTAAAACTGGCTCCACTGAAACCAAACCACAGTGCCAGGAAGGGGAAATCAGTGGTCCACTGAATCTAGCAGTTTCGCTGTGAAAAGTACCATCGAACATGTTCTGACTACGACACTGCTAGAATAAATCGAAACTCGTTACGCGCTAAGTCTCATATTTGCTATTAGTTTAAGTGGAGCCACTTTTACAACTTCAAACGTAGTGTGTTTTGACAGTTCGAATTGTCAGACGATTTTTCAGTAGTTTACAAAGTGGTTTCTTGACTGGACCTGCTTAAAACGTTATCTAAGCAATCTAATTTCATATAACAATATTTTATAATAGATATTCGCTGTCGTTTTTTTCTTAAATTTTTTTTATTGCTGCGCACACATTGACAAAGTCAAAGAGAAATGTTCCATTGAACAGTGGGCCACTACAAGAAAACGACAGAAACAATGTGCCACGGAAGGAGTCCCATCGAAATCGCTATAAATAATAGGTCTGTTTCCGTACCTGCAGAGATAATAAGCGATTCGAAGAAAACTGCAGAATACTGCAGAAAAGTGTTCCCGTATTCACTTCTCCAAGAAGATTTTGCCAACGTCACAACTTCCCCTCCTGCAGAAAATTTAAGAATTCTGCAGCAAATTTGACCAGCTGTAATATGCTTAAATCTTCTTTCTGTCAAAGTGACGACTGCCTTAACGTCATATGAGTTAAATTGAAATTTTTGAATCCAACTTTTATAAAGTCTTACATCCTAAAAGTTAAGCGTCGGATTAAGGAAGTGAATTAGCCTATAAGGAAGAACTGTGATTGTTTATTTTCCATATATATTATCTTCTGCTTTTTCAAGAAATTGCAGCTGGTCGTTCCTGTACTGAAGTGAACTCACCCCCACCACATAAATAAATCAACTTACTGCAGTTGCAGAAATACGTAAACAGACCTAATATCTGAAATATATTATTTCGCTCAGTACCGGCAGTTGTTTCAAAAGAAACAAGGACAAGAGATTCGCGTGTTCAGGTTGTCAATAAGGGGACATGTTTTAGTTCTGTTTTGAAATGCAATGATGCGGCGGTAATTTGTTGTTCGCCGGTAATTTGTTTTTCTGAAGATTTGGCTTTATAAGACTTCAAGAATGTCGCGGCATAGTGGTTGAGAATCACTGGTCTAGTGTTCACCCCATGGCCGTAGGGTATTGAAATTTCCCACCCGCACCCCTCCACCACTACTCAAAAAAATATCGTGGCCGTCGACCCCCATAAAAAAGATACACCTCATAACGGTGTAATTTTATATGGCAACCAAATACTGCAGCTAATTATAATTTGTCTTTGTTTTGTGTATCAACAATTTGTCAATTATGAAAGGTGCAGTTGTTCTGCTCATAGACATAGATATTGGTCAATCTTTCTTTTACAAAATGTTTGAGGAAGCCTTTTTGTACATAGAGACAATCACCAAGAATTTTTATGCAATTTTTCTGACTTTCCTTGTACATTTACAAATATTTAAAGAAATAAAAAATAGTATAATCTTTTTGCTTGTTTTTAATATGTGGCTGTGTGTACACGGCGTTTTTCGGTCTTTTCCCACACTAGCTGCTAGATGTGCTAGGTGTGTCTTAAACCCAAAGTATCCAACGACATTTAGAGTGCGATTGTGCATCTCAGTGATCCCGAAAACTATGAATTCGACATTAACATCGGTCGATTTCGATTCCGCCCGCCACGGGTAAAGTTGTCTTACTGTCCTATCTAACGGTATCGGGAGTGTTATTATTCATCTCAGTGACACCCCCCACCACCACCTTAACACGGGTCGTTAAAAAGGCGCTTGGAGATGGAGAAGTGTCGTGGAGATTTGGAGATACAAAAATACACCCCTGGAGTGGTGGAGGCGTACGGTGGAGTTGGAAAATCAAATATTTTCCAATTTTGGTGTTGAATTACAGTTAAATTTGAATTTTGGGAGTTGGTTAAGACTTATTTCCGAAGTACTCTGTAATTGCTGGGTGTCCAGGATATTGGCATGTTAACAATTATTTATCATCATTATAAAGTTGGGAATGATGAAGCAGTGGCCTCTCATCATCAGCGAGTGGGCACATGGTTCGTAAAATACAAAAATAATAAAAAATACTTTACTGCCATACAAAAGAGGCACGAAATGTGTTTACATTACAACAATTTCAGTGTAAGTTCTTACCAGTTCATTATTTTTCACTCGAATTTCCAATTCTTCAAACTTTTTGCGCGAAAAAAACACAATGTGAAGGTCATCCCCACCCCCTCCACCTCCTACCCATCCTTCAACCAACGGTCCTATCATCTAGAAATTTACCCATTCTTTTTCTATACCTGTAAGTCTCACAAACCAGCATTAATCGTAGGCTTGATAAATTACGCAGCAGCACAGAATCATTGTCAAAATCTTTTAGGAATATCGTTCTTGAGATCGAGTGCTTCGTCTAATTTCTCCCTAATTTGCATAACATCTTTTCGAGCGGGGCAAAGCTGAACCCGACTCTATGACAACGTTTGTAAATGGGCCTTCAATTTTAGCGTAATATGTTGTCAGTGGATAACAACATGGGTCACCGCCGTGAGAGATTTGAATCTGCGCATAGTACATATTTTAATTTGATTTATTAAATAATATAGCAATAAGCTTACTGTCGTTCAGCTCTTCGCACATTCTATTCAAGGTCTCTGCTAATCGATCGTTGCCAAAAATCGCTCTAATTTATTAACACATTTATTGCCAACTTCCGAACGAGCCATGCAAACTTGTTAACAAACCACAAATAGAAAAACAACTGCAGCCAACGCAAACGACATTGAATGGCGGCCACCACAAGCCAAGATAAAGCAAAGAAACGAGTGTGTGACTTCAAAATTTTTGACACTACAGATCTGCTCTTAATCAGAACTTGAAATAGGTGTATGAAAACGGAGCCGGAATTACGTGAACGCTTAATCAGCCGTCAGAAAAGCATTCGGGGACTAACATATCTTGGCAAATAGCCAAATTTTCTTACTTGACAAAAAAATTAATAAAACATTTTGCAAAATGCGCCATTGTTCACCAAGAGAGGAATTTGCAGATTAAAAGTAAAGAATAACCACAGGTTGGAGCTGAACTTTTTTTTGTTTTTTAATTTCCTTTGCCAATGAAAATTATAAACTTCTTAGCCGGTGCTAGGTTAGTCTCAAGTGTAATTGGTAATGCAGTAAATTTTTTCGTTGGGATATAATTTCGGGCACCTTCATTCAAGGCTTACCATTACAGGCACGCTAGTGGCAATATTGATTTTCAGAGAAATTCGTGGCCATGAATTGAAAGAAGCACACCTGCACCAAGTACAACTGGGTTGAAACGACAACAAGGTTTTCTCGACCCGCATAAATCCAGCGAAATTTCAGAGCAATCCACCTAGCCCCATAACTCCACAGAAATCGGAGAAATCGGATTGAAAGGATTTTGGGGATTTGATTGAATTTATCTCCAAAGATTTCTGTATTTATAGGATTGTGTGAGAGAGAATATTTTGTGCCGAGAAATACATGGTCAACATCCTTTTTATTGTTAGCAATCTGCTCGAAAAATAGAGGCTAACTGCTGTTGGACATAAAAATTGCTTTGGTATGTCGTTAATTCTTTTTGGCCACGCGAATATTTGCAACAAAAAACAGTCATAAAAGTAATTTATTTGGATACTCACCCTTTACATACATAGGTCATGATAACGTTAGAAGTTTTAATGGCTTTAAGGAATTTTTGGGGCAACTGTTCAAAGTTTTTACATTTTTCACGATAGTCATTGTTTGTTTCGCTCTTAAATTGTACATGATATATTAGTTTATAATAGATTCAAACGAGTACGGGTACCTTGTGGGGCAAAAGAAGAACTTCTGATTAGAGACAGCGATTGCAAGTGGACGTATAATTTAATCGGCTCTAAAGATAATCGGTTCTTTCCTGGATGAGCACGGTCAGGTGGTCAGAGTTTCCAGCTCAGCAATTCTTATATCAAGGGTACCCAAGGGATCAATTCTTGGTCCTCTTTCATTCTGCTTAGACATCAATGGTGTGGTAGAACTGTGTTAATCAAATAAATGGGAGTCTTCTCTTTAACAAACTTGATTCGACTTTCCAACCGAAATCGAAAGTCGCGTATGACGATAACAAAACTAACTATAGGAACACATTACTTGGTATACCTATCGTTTATCTAGTTTATCTTGCAAGGAGAGAGCTCATGTTTTTACATAGGCTAATATACAATAAAACTCCAATATATCTTTATGAAAGGATACAATTTGTACGTCCCAATAGAAATCGTAATCTCACAGGGTGAACGTTCTTACTTTATTCAGGACATCCGTAAGTAGAACGCCCTTCCTAGCAGCGTGCATTATGTGGTCTCCCGTAGAGCGTTTGTTAATGCAATTTCTGAACTTGTTTAGCTTTGTTCTGTTGAATGGTGCATATCTCACTTATCTCATATAGTTTATTTTATTTGCCTAGCATTTTATATAACAGATCTTTTTATCGTGTATAAAGTTTATATGGAATTGATTGCAATATTTGGATTATCAAGTTCATTCTATGTCTTAATTGAATATTATATTAAACGTGTTGCATTTCATTATACTTACCATAGCTATGTGTGAAATAAGATCTGTAATCATTTACGATGCACGTCCAGAAAATAAAAGTACTGAGCCTCTGACGATCAAAAGGATTTTTTTACTCCTTTGGCAGCACTGCTTTGCTCTTGGGAGTAAAATAATGGGTCGTTCACTTCAGTCGGTTTAAAACTTTCGTTGTAGTGACCACTTGAAATGAGCGCCTCGATTCCGAATTCCCGGCAGCTGTTTTTTGAGACCGAAAATTTGCCACAGGGGCAAACAATTCCCAACGTTATTGTGAAACCAACAACTATGCAGAGCCATACAGAATAAAAAGGAATGCTAAGGAGGGGAGTGAGTTTGTTGCATGACAATGCACGTCGCCACACAGCCCATGTTACAACACAACTCTTGGACTCATTCAGTTGGGACATTAACAACCACCCAGCTTACATCCCCGATCTGGCGCCTTCAGGTTTTCAGGCAGAAAAAAGTTTTTGACCGACGACGATGTCAAGAACACCGTAAAACAATGGGCACGAGCCTTGGCGGGAGACTTCTTCCACGCAGGTATAAAAAACCTCGTCTCTCAACTCACAAAGTGCAACGATCAGGAAGGGGGTTACGTAGAAAAATAGTGTGAACTTAAACCTCTAAAATGTTGTATTGTTTTTGTAAATGTTTTTTTTCAACAAATTGAGTATTCTTATTTCTTGGACGTACCAAGTGACAAATCAAATTGAATTAAATAATAACACAGGTCTGCGAGGTTTTTCCCCCTGGACAATGAAAAGTTGTTTCCGAGGTAATTTTTCCCGCTGAAACCGAATCCGGATTCAGGATTGCTCTATCACGTCAGGTTTTTGAGATATTCTAACCTAAAAGTGCAAAAACACTGTTTTTTTCACATATTTGAGGTTATGTAGCACCGCAGTTTCAAATGCCGTTGAGTTTGCTCAAATATCTTCTTTTTCTTCTTCAGGTGAAATTCTTCTCCCACCCAACGCTTCCCAAGGGGTTACGGTAACAAGAGAGAGCATAACTCTGAAATGCCTAGAGAACATACATAAAGTCCGAGCAAGGGAGACGGAGTTGGATCAATTCGTTGAGCCGCACGACCACCACGCCATGGGCCCCGGGTTCGAGACCAAATCTCCCCGTGAGTTTTTATTTAGAAATTAAAATAATACACTCTGTCTCTGGGCTGTTGTCTATCTTGCAGCAATGCAAAAACAAGACTCAAGTTTCCTCACTCCCCTTACCCTAATTCCCTTCCGGCCAAAACCATGCTAACACATCAAAGGGTTGTCCCCTAGGATTTGGCCACATCGTATATAAAAAAAATAAAGGCCGGGCTCACGCAACTCGTAAATAATAATAATTTTCTCAAATAATCGGTAGTAGCCTGCATCTCATAGGGTCCGAGTAGTTATTTAGTTTTTTTATTTCCATTCCCTAATTATATACTGAGTAGGTATTACCTTAACTAAAAGATGTATGAAAGTGGTTAATTGGTTGAACGTTTAACATCAAGTTTGTCTCTTTGCGTTGTGCTGTGCGGACGTGTTTTTGGTTGTCTCCAGTTTGCTGTTCGTGTGATTCATGTCGAATTGTGTATTTATGTTACTGTTTTGATTTCGACTCTATTTCGTGCTCCTGTCATTTTGTTGATTAAATCGTGTGATTTTTGGTGTGCTCTCGGTCAGTATAGTGCTTCTGTTGCTTTGTTCCTGGTGTAACTGTCTTTTTTGGCTCGGTGCCGGTGATTGCTCTTTCGCTTTTGGGTTCCATGTGTTTATTTTTCCTTTTTAAATCTGTTGCGTGCTTGTTAAGACTGTTTTTATTTATTGACTGCCTTATTTATAATTTATTGCTGTGAGATTTTATTGTTCCTTCCGCACTCATTGCTTTTGTTTTTGACGTATTTTGTTTGATTTTTGCTGGAGGTTTCTCTTTTTCATTTTCATTTCCGCTCTCGTGTTTGCCGTAGCTGTCCTTTTAACTCTGTTATTTCTAATCTCTCGTAACTGTCTCGTCGACCGCTAGTTTTGTTCACATCTTGAACTTTACACTGGGAGATATTATTGTTGGACACTTACGTTTTTCTGTCGTTCAGAATTTGGTGCTGCTGCACTGATTGGTTTCGGTATATTGATAATTTCCATTTAATTTTGTTTTGTTTTTTTTCCCTCCTTATTTTGATTCGCTTCTATTTTTGTTTTTTGTTAATTCCGTATTTTGTTTTTAACTTTTGCTTTCTCTCTTTCCGCTTTGATAGCTTTCTTTCCGCTTCGATAGCTGTCTTTTTGCTCGATTTTTTGTAGGTTCTTTGTGTTTTGGTTTGGTTTTCGCTTGTTTTACTCCAGGGATTTTTAGTTCTTTCCCATTGTTTTTATTGTCTTAATTCTTTTCATCTTTGTTTTTATTTATTTTTTATTTTTATTCTTTGTCTCCCTTACTCCGTTTCGTTTTTTTTTCTTTCTTATTTATTTATATATTTATTTATTTATTTATTTTTTTGTTTTTTTCCCTTGATTTCGCCCACTAATTTGTTATGGCCTTCTGTGGCGTTTGTGAAAAGGAGATATCCCGAGATGGGATTACATGTGATGGCGTCTGTGGCCATCTGTTTCATGTCAGTTGTCTGAGGCGCGGTTCGAGATCCTCCAGCAGTCGGGGATAAGGTCGCCTCTTTCTCGGCTCGTTGGGCCGATATACAAGTTCTGTCGGACGACACTGGGTCGCTTACCGCCAAGATGGACGGGGCTGTCGGGTGTCGTTGACAGGGTCGAGTCCAACTCTCGCGTCCTCTTGGAGAGGTCGCACGAGATGTCCTCCCGCATTCTTGCGCTTTCCGGCTCGCTCGAGGACATTCAGTCTGCGTCCTCAGGATTCGACAATAATCTGCTTCCTCCTGTCATCCCCATAGTTGAGGATATCCGTCGTGGCGTCAAGCAGGTGAAGAGCGACCTTGGTGTCTGGTCTGCGGCTTTCTCTGCCAACTCTGAGCTGCTGGGCTCTGTGGCTTCAGACTTAAAAACCCTGTCTTCTCGCTTTGATGCTGTTCCCATGCCGTCACCCTCTGTTGCGCCCTGTGCCGAAGTTCAGCCTGTAACTCTGACGGAGGATAAAGACAGTGATGCGGTTACAGACACCTCACCCGAGACGGTGAGGGACTTGATTTCGAAACCTAAACCTAGGGTAAGGCGTCGGCGTCGTGTAGGTTGCTCCGTGGCGGACTCTGGTCTTCCAGGTCCGGTTAACGCTGCTCGCACGTCTAGTGACAATAATGGAGGTAGTGAGATGGATTTAGGCGGTAGTAATGAGGTGATTCCATCCGTCATGCCCTCGAACATCGACCTGTCTGGTGTTGATGATGTACTACTCTCCGCCGTTCCTCGTTCAAGGTCTGTTTTTATATCGCGTCTAACGCCTGGAACCTCCTGTGACATGATATTGCGTTTCCTTCGGTTTAGGAGTGTTGACACGACGGACGTGTCCTGTAGGAAAATAAGTGGGCAAACAAAGCCCTACGCATCTTTCTTGTTGTCGGCCCCGTCTCTGGTGGCCGAAACTCTGCTCAGTGATAATTTCTGGCCCCGGGATGTTTTTTGTAAAGTCTTCGTGCCCAATTCTCGCCGCCGCACTAGGTCAGTAGCGGCTCAGTCTCCTAGTTCAAAAAACGGGAAAAGCTCTCTCTGTACTACCAGAATGTGAGAGGACTGAGGACCAAAACAAATAATTTTTATTTTTCGACTACTAACTGCGATTTCGATGTGATAGCCCTGCCTGAGACGTGGTTGCACCGGGGTATTTCGGACGCGGAACTATTTAATGGCTCTTATCAGGTTTTCCGTAGAGATAGGCATGCTGCCTCGTCCGCACGTGGTGGGGGTGTTCTCATAGCTTGCAGGAATTTTCTTAATGCTGATCATCTAGACACTCCCTCATTTTCTGACCAACTGGAGCTGGAACAAGTTTCAGTGAAAATTTCATTTGATTCGAGAAGCCTCTTCTTGATTTGTTGTTATATACCTCCTGATGCGTTTAATGTCGTTGATAGTAGTGGTCTGAGTCTGTATGATATTCTCATCAGGCATGTTAACTTTATCTATAACCGATTGGGTTCTAAGGATGAAGTTATTCTTGTAGGTGACTTCAACTTACCCAATGTGCGATGGGTAGCGGATGATGATGACGATAGCTTTCTTCCCCATGACTTGATAGAAGGACAATCGTTATTCCTTGACACCTTGGCTAGCTTGGGGCTTTGCCAAATGAGCAATGTGAGTAATAATATGGGAAGACAGCTTGATTTGGTGTTCTCTACAAACTCCACGCTCACATTTGTTGAACCCAGCCTGTTTGCCTTGTCAAATCTTGACGGGTATCATCCCGCACTGCTTGTTGCTTTTCATTGTCTGTCGGACATGCCTGTCGATGACCTTGATAGCCAATATCGTTTTAACTTTAGAGCGGCTGATTTTGAGGCTTTGAATGATTATCTTGATGAGTTGGACTTCCAAAGTTTCTTGTCGGGTGACGATATTGACAGTAACGTATCAAGTTTCTACGACGTTTTGTATGAGGCTTTTGGGAGGTTTGTCCCATTAGTTCGGGTTAGAGGTAATGACTCCGCTCCACCCTCGTTTGACAGAGAATTGAAAACTCTTAGGAATAGGAAGAACAGACTTTGGAAGAGGTATCTTCGTGTTGGCAGTGCTGACTCCCGTCAGGAATTTAGTGTTTGCTATGAGGATTTTATATGCCGTTCTCGATCTCTCTATGATGAATACCTTCAAAGTTTAAAGAACAGATTATTCTCTGACCCCCGTGCATTTTTCCAATATGTCAACCTAAAGAAAAAGGTCGATAACTATCCATCGACAATGGAGTTCGGGGGGATTTCCAGCAATAATTCTAATATTATTTGTAACTTATTTGCTGAATCTTTTAAGGGTGCATTTGAATCATCTGATTTTATCCCGGATAGTGGAAATTTCTCGCACATAAATAACCGGATTTCACCTATAGTGCCAGTTCCATCTATCACGGAGGAGATCTTGTTGAGGCATATTACTGCACTTCCTACTGACTTTTCTGGTGGTCCTGATGGGGTTCCTGCTGCAGTCATAAAGAAATGTTCTTCGGTGTTATTGGGGCCTCTGCTCTTTTTATTCAGGAAGTCTCTCTCACGGGGCCATTTCCCAGCACTTTGGAAGATATCCTTTTTAATTCCTATTTTCAAGAGTGGAAATAGAAGAAAGATTTCCAACTACAGGCCAATTGCTAAGTTGTCCTGTATTCCTAAGCTCTTTGAACTGTTAATTCAATCCCAATTATCCGACGTGTGTAAAGGCTTAATCTCCACCCGGCAGCATGGTTTTCTCCAGGGGAGGTCCACGGTTTCAAACTTGGTTGAGTTTGTTTCCTGCACTGTGGGTGGTTTCACAGATGGTTACCAAACTGACTGTATTTACACTGATTTTAGTAAGGCCTTTGATAAGCTGTCCCACTCTATCATTGCTTTTAAATTGGCTAAGTTGGGTTTCCCGCCCTCGCTTATTGTTTGGATTAAGTCGTATTTATCTAACAGGACTTATAGGGTACGCTTTCGTGGCGCACTCTCTTATGATTTTGTGGCTCATTCTGGTGTTCCCCAGGGCAGTCATCTGGGTCCATTGTTATTCATCATATCTGTAGATGATATCTCGTATTTGCTTCAAAGATGTAAAATTCTAATTTATGCTGACGATATTAAGATCTTTCTCCCAATCAAATCTGATGCGGATTGTGAGATTTTGCAATCGGAGTTGGACATTTTTTACGAGTGGTGTCGCAACAACAATCTCAAGTTGAACATTGAGAAATGTCAGGTTATGTCCTTCTCGAGGTCTTCTAGCTTCCATACTTTTCAGTACATGTTTGAAGGCACTGTTATAAAGCGGGTGTAAGGGGTCAGAGACTTGGGTGTGTATCTTGATGTTAAATTGAACTTCATCTCCCATATTGATAACGTCGTTGCTAGGGCAAACTCTATGCTGGGATTTATTCTTCGATGGTCCAAGGAATTTCCAAGCCCTCAAATAAGACTTCATCTTTATACGTCCCTGGTTAGACCCCTGCTTGAATATGCTAGTCAGGTTTGGTCTCCGTTCTACGGATCCCACATTAAACGTATCGAGTCCGTCCAGCGTAGATTTGTGCGATCGGCCCTGCGTTGTTTGCCTTGGAATGACCCTCTTATTCTACCACCTTATGAGGAGCGTTTAGGGCTACTGCAGCTTGTTACACTTGAGAGGCGTCGTTGGGTTGCAGATTTGATATTTTGGCATCAGCTTCTGCAGGGAAAGATAGACAGTGTTGTGCTTGCTTCCAAAGTTTTGCCTAGAGAACTTTCCTATTCCCTGCGTAATCGATCAGTTTTTCAGATTGCTTTTTCTCGCACTAATTACGGCATGTTCGAGCCTATTAATCGCATGTGTAGGTCTGCTAATGATATTGGAGACGTTTTTGATACTAGTGTGGACAAAGTGACACTTAAAAGGAGTATCTACAATTTATAATTTTAGTCTTTTGCTCGCACTGCTTCTTGTTTTGATTTCTCGTTTTGTTTGTTATGCATGTTGACCCGTGTATATGTATCCTCTTTTTGACTTGACTGGGATTTATTTTAATGATCTCTGTTGACTTTGCACCTCATATTTTTATGTGTGGCGTATTTTAGTCGGGTGTTAATTTGATTACTAATATTATTTGCATGGGTGTGGGAGCCTCATTCGCCTCCATATATTGTTATATGGGACGAATAGGTCAAATGATTCTAGGCTTCTGCCTATGAAGTGCGCCTTCTGAGTTAGAAGGATTAATTCTTATTTTATTTTATTTTATTTTATTTTAGTCTGTAAGGTAAAAGACCCGGTTGATACATACCAGGAAGATCAGAGAAGGGCTCTTAGTCATCTTCTGGTTCTTTTCCGATTTGAATACATGTAGCTGGCAGGTGAACAAAGTGCATGCGAAGACAATTTTTTAGGGCAGAAAAATTTAAGTACTTCAGCCAGTGCCCATACAGTGTTACTTGGTATACCGTAACCGATTTGAATGCACGGGAGTTGGTAGGTAAGTAAAGCGGCAAAAAAGTAATTTTTTTTAAAAAAAAGAAACCATGGAATGGGTAACGAGGAGGCACAAGGAAAAATGAATGAATGAATCTGAAAAGGTCATTAAGCTTAGCAAAGCCAAACTGAAACTTCTTGTTGGCCTTGTGACAGGACATGCAAGACTAAGGACATATGTCATAAAAATTGGAAGGACGAACACTAGTCTATGCAGGCGATGTGGGGAAGAAGACGAGATCGTATTACACGTTCTCGGCCAATGCCCAGCCCTTACGCAAAAGAGGTTTTAGGAACATATTACTTAAGAAATCGGGTTATAATCGAATTATCCAATTCGTTACGGGTATCAGTTGGCTTGTCAGTGGAGCAGAGGGCGTACAACGGGCCACTAAAGGCCTCAGTGCACAAAAGATACACAGGTTTCCCCCCTCGAAAACCAACACCAACCCAACCAATCAAATTTCTTTAAAAACGCTGTATATGAAACAAGCTTCACGATGCAGCAATTTTCTAAGTTTTCCAGGCCACTTCGTCTTTTCTAAATCAGTTGAAAATTAATTGCTAATTATTAGAACAGCATTAAAAAAAGACTTCAATTTTCTAATCAAATTTAAAATTAGCATTTAAACCTCTAAAATATTTTATTGTGTAAAAAGATTCCCTTTGAACCACAAAACTCCATTCAATTCAGTAATGAAATTATCAAGGTTGAAATTTTAGTCAGAATTTTCTTCCGTCACAAACTCCGCCATAAGCTCAATCGTAGGCCATCAAATCAAATTGCATAGTTTCATCCATTGCACACATACTTTTCCGAATTCTAAAACGATTAAGTAAATCAAATCGCAGAATTCAATACGACAAATGGAAATGGTGTCTGAACATGTTGCACAAATGCTTTGACAATCTGTGAAGAATGCCCGTAAGTTTGATCCAGACAGGTCCATTAGGCTAATTGACAAACCAGCAAAGGTCAAAACCGATTGCCACACTGAAATCAACAAGCAGGCGCTAGACAATCAATCATAGATTCTGCAGAGCAAAGTTCGGTAGATATGCTACTATGAAAAAATAAAACGTGTAAACGGGTAACGAAAGTATTAACTATTTCAGCAGGTGTCTGTTTGCCCTCATTGACCTCTTTTAACCGATAAGTCACACCTCGAAAGGAACAGTCACTGTCAGAATTCTATTATACACCGTGACGTTTTTGGTCCCGCAAAAGCTAATTAATTAAGGAAATGAGTAAAAAAAATTTAAAAAAAAATCTGGTAAAAATAACATGAACAAGAAATTTGTGTACAGCATGCAAAAAAAAGTCAGATAAACTCATTTTTAAAAATCAAAATTAAATACCTTGGTCCAGATAAGGCAAAATTAAGACGAAATGTGTAGAAATTATGCAAACATCTTCGCTTTATTTCAGATGTTATCGCCAGTAGTAGCCACCAACGACGTATATGAATGTTGTCACATAAAAAATGCTTCATGTAATTTAAAATTGAAACCTCTGCCTACTAATTAAATGTTTATTTTTGTAGAATTTAATTTATAATATTCTGAAACTGAATCATCGCATTTCTCTGCAGCCATGCGTTTATTGATCCCGAAATTAATATAGTGAGCACAGTGCGGTTGCATTGAGAGCGAAAATTCGTCATAACAGGTATTCGTTTGTTCTAAAATTGTTTAAATATTTTATTTTCAAATCACCCGCAACGCAAGCAATAACTTCTAACTAGTGAAATTAAAAGAAAATGTGCTGCGAAAATTATAAGCAAACTGGATGAAAAAGAACGTTAACAAAAGTACGGAAAAGCTGTTAAAACTAAGCAAATATTTGTCAGAGAGAAGCAAACCAAAAACGAATTGAAAGTGCTAAAACAAGCTACAATAAAATTAAAATAGCTCTCGCGATAAAATTATAATAATTTTAGATGAGATTGCAGTTTTAATGTTTGCGAAAAGAGGAGTGAATGTGGGTGAATGAAAGTTTTCCTTACCTGTAGTATGATAGGACTCCATTTGATAGGACAAACCACCGGCGCTGGTAGCCCTTTAGGTAGTTTGTCCACTTTAACAGCCAACCTTTCATTTCGGGTTCTGATTGCCCTGGCAGGGCTTTTGCGGTGTCACCCATTTTTCCTAGATTTCCACCTTCTTATTGGAATTTTTTTAACTCGTTCTCCACCGTCTTGAACTAGCTACTAAACTATATTTGATTAAATTTTCTTCATAAATAATTTTATACACTTTATTACACTTGGGCGATTTTGTTTATTTTTCACAATTCTCACAATAAAAAAAATATCAAAAATTTTTTTTTTGCTACTGTCAGTAACTTGTTACGACAGAAGAAAAATCAATTAAATATTCTGCTATCCAAAATACGAAAGTGATTGTATTCACGAATATTAAAGAATTTTTATTTATTATGTATTTGAAAAATGCACAGCTTAATTTTAACAAAAAAATTATTCGTAAAATCTGTCAGTTTCTCTACGCTGCTAGGCCACGTCTACGCCGAACATTCTTCTTAATTTATATCGAACTATTACCCATAAAAATACAAAGTCGGCAATTATTTATGTAAATAGATTTATAAATTATTGTTTATTTTGCGAAAAGCTTCGTTTTGTATTGTTTCACTCGCGACACGACTCAATTTTCTTCAACGTCGACACCGAAGAAAAACTTTTCCCTGGCTGACAGACGTGACAGTTCCCAAGGTGGAGCAAAATACCTTGGACTCTGCGAATTGGGGAAATTGCTAAAAATTTAAACATTGTGAAGTTTGATGCAGTTTAATGTTAGAATATTTCCATAATTTCATGATTAAATACGTTTAGATTGGGGTTTTGTGTAAAAATGTTGCATTGTAGCTAAAATATTTTCATTCTTTTGCAATTTTTTGGTAAATTGCTGTAATAAAACAAGCTATTAACTTATATATATGCCACCTACAATTCAATGTGGAAAGCTTCTTATAACAATCAGCTGTTTTTGACGTTGGGATTGGAAAATTGTCAAAACAAAGTTTTATTTAATTTTAAATTTTCCGTAGCAGTCACAACAGGATTTCCTGAGTGTAAAATATAAAAATAGCGTCACGATGTCATCGACGTCACTATGTCAAATGTAAGAACGGAATATAAAAGTAGATTCGATTTGCATTAATTCCTCATTAGTCCTCCAGACTCCCGGCAGTAATTATCTTTTTAATTTTAGCTGCAAGATCGCAAATTTTAAGTATATTTGCCCCAAGTGTAACGTGCCCTTCTGTTCGGTTCCGTGCTATAAGGACCCAGTGCATATACAGTGCTCAGAGGAATTTTATAAAAATTGTGTGCGAGAAGAAATGGCTTTAAGGTCTTGCCCCAACTCCATTGCCGATATACCAGGACTCAGTGATGATATTATTCGAATGTATAAAGTTTTGAAGAGGTTTGAAAGCCGCGAATCAGCGAACTCCTCAATAGATATCGAGGATTTTGATTTTGACGATTTTCAAGAGAAAGTTAATAACAGAGCCAAATTGGATTCTGACGACGAAGAGGAAGGTAATCGTTTAGATTTCAATTTTAATCGTATCCGGTTAGTCTTAAACGTTAGTTTCCTGTTTTAGAAAGAGTAGATTTAGCTGAGCGTCTTGAAGGGATTGATCTGGATGATCCAGATGCAATTTGGGAACGACTTAGCAGCAAAGAAAAGCACGACTTTGAAGCGATTATTCAAAAAGGACAAATAGAGCAGATTCTTCCCCCATTTAGTGCTTGGTGGACTGTTCAAGAAAAACGCAAATTAATTGAAGACGTTTGTGATGATTCGGATATTTTCAAAAAAGCAGAGATTAAATTTCGTCATCCAGGAATTATTGGTAATTTTGTTTTTGTTTCTAGAATGAATTAGAATATAATTTAAATAAAATATTCTTCTAGAAAAAATCGAACCCTTGGACAAATTAATAAAAAAAGAGCCTTCTCCCTGTTTACGGAATAACCTGATCAACATTTTAGCCGCCTACACGTGCACAGTTAGATTTTTCAATGGCGAGCATATTACCACTCCTCATGAAGCTGCAAACTATCTTGTTACACTATCCGCAACACTAAAAAAGAACGCTAATTTCGATGACGAAGAGCAGGCAATTAAATCAGTTATTTATGAGGGACAAACACAGAACCTAGCTTTGGAGTCGGAGGAATATTCTGTCATTAAAGGAGACTTACAGAAAATATTGGAAGGACGATTTCAAGGAAAGACTGATTCGACCTATATTTTAGCTGCCCTTTCCGATATTTACAGATTTTTAACCGCTGCTAAAACACCTAGGAAAGAAAAGGATGCACCTAGTTCCTCCATGTTTTCTAAGAAATTCAAAGACTCCCAAATCGGTCAACTCAAGGATTTGACTCGAACGAAAATAATTCAAATAATTAAGAAAATTGAATTTTTCCTGTCCTATGTTGACAGCAAAAGATAAATCAAGGCGGAAGTCCTATTTTTTTCTTCAATAATTTAAGATTTTTGTAAATAATTTATCGTTAAAAATGTATAAAGTGAAATTTTGTAAAATTTGGCGATTCTTTCTGATAATCCCTCATTTAATCACATGCTCCTTACACCCACGCAAATTTACATATTTATTCGATGCGTAATTTGGAGAATGTTCAAAGTTTTTCTTTTATTTATTGGTTTGGTTTGATGGGAAAATTTTGAATAATTTGAAATACATCTCTGACGTGCTGGTCATCGAGTTGGAGAAGAATTTTTATGGCATTCTTCGCGGTGAGTGCAGGCATATATAGAGGGGTGACTCAAATGTTTACTAATTCCGAGTGAATGAAGTGTGAACAGAAAAATTATTTCCTCTTGACAAAAATATTTATAAATTACAACCGAAAGCTTGACACTGAACTTGCAGTGGAGACGCGAGTGATGTGATTTATTTGGATATTTCAAGCGGCCATGCCATGATTTATAGAAATATGCGTAGAAAGGTTTACTTTCTCTGAACTTACCAGAGTAAAATTGTTTAAATGAGTCATCTAGAAACGCGTAGGAAAAAAATGCGTAGCATAAAGCCGTAAAAAAAAAAGTTCGAGATGTGGCAAACGCAACGAGATCAACGTGCGTGCTAGCAGTAAAGACAGAAGAAGTAGCCTGGCGCAATGACAATAGAGAGTTATACAAGATTGCCAAAAACTGGCAGGAAAGACTCTTACAACTGAATATCATGTAGGAGATACCACTTTTCAGGGAGGATCCTTACTTTTTACGGAGGAGCATCAACAACGGAAGAGGAGAGAATATTTTGATAAAGTCCTAAAGAACATCTTTGGCCCGTTGAAGAGATCTTCACGCGGGCCTGAACAACCGCCGTCTGCCGCCAATATTAACATCAGAACTCCAACAAGATTGAAGTTGGGAGACGTAATAAAGTCGAATTATTTAAAATTGATCCCATCGGTACTTCTGATATTTTTCTTCTTGTAATCCAGGAATGTTGGGAAACCTAGACCTATCCCACTGAATGAAAATCAAACATAATTTTGAGGATTCCCAAAAAGGACGACTTGAAAAGTTATAGCAATTGGCGCGGTATCTGTCTTTTAATTTCATTCTCCAAATTGATGGCAAAAATAATCTTAATGCAAATCAAACGAACAATCGAGCGCACGCTAACAGATGAACAGACTTTTGTAAGGGCTGCTACTATATCGATCATATCAACGAGCAATCCGCCGATTGGAGATACCCTTTACATCTAATCTCCGCCAATTTCGAGAAACAGCTGGACAGCTTTTCGTATGAGAGGCATCCCAGAAAAAATTATCACCATCATAAAGGAGTCCTACTCAGGAGCCCAATGTCATGTCCTACGCAAGGGAAAACTGTGAGTGCTTTTCCAAGTGCTGAACGGAGTGAGACAAGGATGCCTTACTGTAACCTTTGCTTTTCTTTATGGTCATTTATGACGTATTATGCAGCACCCTAGAACCATCCATTGTGAGGGATTGCATGGAAAACTTTAACCACCTTACGAACCTGGACTATACCGATGATGCATGTCTTCTAATTAACAAACAGAGTAGAGAAGGTCGCAAAGCGAGATTTTTTTTTATATGATAATGCCAAAGCTCGGCGGATGCTCTATGATTATGCTAAAGCACAGATTTGGCAGAAAACGACTAGAAGAAATGAATAAATTCTATTATCTTGGGAGCATAGCTACAACAGATGACGGAGCTGAAGTTGATGTAGAGGCTCGCATCAACAAGATCCAAATTGCACTTAATACCCTTGTTGAGATCTTCGAATCGAACGTAAATCTGTTCTGTTGTAGGGCTGTTTAACATGGAAAATGATGTGTCAAATAACATTTAAGCGACAAGCCAATGTCTCAGTCGCATCTCTAATTAGCCGGAAGTCATTACCAATGAAAACCTTCACAAACTTACAGGCCAAGACGGGATAGACATCAATGTTCGAAGGCGACAGTGGTAATGAATAGGCCGCACACTGAGAAAAGACCCAAACATCGCTCAACAGGCTCTAGATTAGAACTCACGTGGGACCCAAGGAAGACACCGCAACACATGAAGAATATTCGTAGGAAGGTACCTTGGGATCTAGTTAAATGAAGCTGTATAGTCAATAGTTTTCGCTTTACAATTCATATTATTTAAAAGCATATTATGCTATCACTTGGTATGGATAGGCATCTGCATTTACTGCAACGTAGCGGAGGGGCTTTTATTCGTCGGTGGAGTAAAGTGATAATGAGTCGGCCTACCATTTCGGAGACCAAAGGTTCGAATCCCACCGACGGCGACCCATGCTTTGTTTTTGCTGACAGATTATGATAAAAAGGTTATGGAGGTTGCGGAGAAAATGTCTATGGTTCGCATCCACTTTAAATTGTAGGTCCAATTGCAACCGATGTCTCGAATCGGGTGAAGTTCTTCTCTCGCCACAAGGCATTACGGGAACTAGAGAGAAAGTGGAGGGGCTTCGGCATGTCGATGATAGAATGGGCATTTATCGACGTAGCTACGTATTTACATGTCCGATTAAAGTACATGCAATTTTATCAAATTTGAAACAATTGGTGCAGTCTGCAATGCCGATCCAAAAGATAAAGGAGACGGTGTCATCCGGTGCAACATTAGATCGGCATCCAGAAGCGGAAACTGATTAGAAAATGCAGACGGCAGCTCGTCACAAAAAAGAACCCCATGTCGAAAGGCGTGCAGGCAAGACTGCCAGATCCTTTGGAAAAGTGTGAGAACGTATAACTTACGACCCTTTTAAAACAGTCTGCTTCACAGATGATTCTGAACTTGGCGGTTGTTTAACTAGAAGACTCTAATTTAGAGGTCGATATTGGGCAAGTGCTTCCTTTAAGAACTAAGAAACTGGCTAGGTGAGGATATCCCAGATTATTTGTGAGGGGTGCATCAACATACACTAAAGCGTGGAAAAGCCTAATTTTTATGGCACAAGTTGGCGAGCAAAACAATTCAATTCACGATTTTCGAGGATCCGAAGTTCTGCGTCATTTGCTTACAGCGGTACGGAGTACAATTCTTCCTGGTAAATTTTTGTCTTGTACTGTACCTGTTCTGTCAATTCAATTTGTCAACAAATTTTCTTTTTTCATTTGGAAATGTCTAATTCTGACGATTCTGATAATGAAAATTTAAAACAATTAATTGAATCGACTGATTCAAGCCTTCTAACAGATTCGCTGTACAAAAAAGTGCCCAATCCAATTAATTTTTCAAAAGCCAATGGTAAGGTTATAAGTCCACTTCAACGTCTAATGATTTATCTAATTTCTAGTTAGGTTCGACTTAGTAACGAGCAAGAGCACTCCAAATTCTCAAAGATATCTTAAAAATGAAGATACCTTGAATACTGATATAAAAATCTCGAAATCTATGCAAGACTATATTGCAAGAAAGCTGTCGGACACAATCGCCAGTAAAATCGAGTTCATCCACAAAGATGGAGAGAATTATAGTGCAGACAAAACGTATAAGAAAAGAAAACAAAGAAGCAGAGTAAGATTGCTAAAGGATTTTGACGTTTATATCAAGGATGAAGTGGGCTTTGTGGACCGACCACTAAAAAAGCCCAAAATAAAGCGGAGAATAATAGAACCGGACAATTTGTCTGATCAACAAAAGTTGGAGGAATCTGTCATAGATCCTTCCACTATATTGGCTCAAAGCGAAGTAAAACATTGGGCAAAGCGTAGAGAAAAACAAGGAAAGATATTTCGTTATAAAACTTCAAAAGATGGGAAAACTTTACACTTTCTAGAACCGGAGAACGAATTCAGTACGCTAAGGAAAAAAAATTGTTGGCACGAAAAAAAGATTTCAAGTTGGAAAAACAAATAAATTTCTTAGCAATTTTCCCTTGTTTTATCGTAACACGTGGTTTAAGAAAACGCTTCCTTACGTCAATGTAAACCTATCACTTTATTTCTAATAAATTTTCGGCTTAAGCACGGCATCATCAAGAAGCTTTGAAAATGTTTGCTTAATCTCCTCTACAAGCTTGTCAGCACTTTGCGTTCGTTTTGATTTCGCTTTAACCTTTGATCCTGGAGCTAGGGCTAAAACGGGTAGAGAAACTGCCGCTCTTCCTAGTGTTGCTTGGCTGTGTGCAACACGTCCCAGTTGCATTAAGAAATTCACACAATCGTCCAAAAGTGGTGGAAATGCTTCTGAAAACCTTACGACGCACGGTAAGGTTGATCGAAACATTTCTGTCCTTGAGTCCGATGACAATAATCCCAGCAGCGTGGACAAAGTGTTGACACACAGTTTAGCCACACTAAGTGATCTGGAAAGAGAATACTGGAGACACAGATGTGATGTTAGGTCGATGGCGAAAATTTGTTTCTCCATTTCAGGCATAACTAAAATTTCTGGTAGAAAGTCTAGACAGATGTGCATTGATGGAATCCCCCGAACAGTGATACTTAACAGTTCCCTGGGATATGTCTGGAAGTGAACTAGCTTAGCCAAAGATGGCTCTGAAATGAAAACTTGATGAATATAGGAGCAAACAATTCCTCGAATTTCTCTGAGGGCCCATTCCCGGCCCGGCTTTATCCTGTCGTCCTCTGATTCTAAGCAAGCTTCCAGCAGAATATGAACAGCGGCGGACTCTTGCGAAGCCACCAGAGCTGTCTTGAGCTCCTCCCTTTCCACTTCGTTCTGAGCTTGTGAATTTTTGTCTAGAAGCGGCTTATCCTGGATGTGCCTTGTCAGTTGGCTTTTAGAGGCGGCTAAGCTTGCTTGAAGTATCCTGAGAACTACCATTAAAGCATCAGGACATCTGAAAACACGCTCGTCACATCGTAACACCTGTAGAGGATCAAGAAGTATGTTTTCGTGAGTCAAGTTGTATTTGGACAATATTGCATCTGATGGCATTAACGCATTGATGGTCATGGTCCACAAACGTCGTGGAAGAACCGTGTTAAGCCGCATCCAAACTTTCTTGTACAAATCCTGCACCAGCCTTGGAACTTGCGAATCCAAAATTTTCTTTATGTTTGCCACAAATGTTTGAGAGAAACTCCAAACTTCTGTGGGTGGCTTCTTTACCATCAGTCGTAAAAGCTTGATTAGTTTTAGAGGGCACAACTGCAGCTCTTCGAAGGCTTCGACAAGGTGAATTTCTTGAATTTGAAGCTCACTGTTTAGTGGTGAGGTCGATGTGAATAGGGCATCCTCTTCGATCCAATCATCGACGAGACTGAGATGAGGAAAATGTGTCACAAGCAGCCTGAGCAGAGGGTGAAACAGTCCTCCGAATTCTTGCTGATTCTTTTGAGCTTGTTGCAGCAGATACTTGATGGGCAGTTCTGACAAGAACTCAGTCGAATATGATTTGATTTTGCGCCCATTCAAAAGGATTGTGTACATATTTGAGAGCCTGACGTCCTCATACAGAACGAGGTAATACAAAATTAAAAGTTGTGAGGTGACACTAGACGAGCTTATTATGAACTCTTCTTCATCCGTTGGAGATTCCGCTGGTGTTTCTGTTAGGTCGACATGATCAAAGGAGTAGATCTTCTTGCTTACGTCTAAATGATTTCCAACTACAGAATTTCGAAAGACCCGTAGAATTTCGTTTTCTGACAAAGGTTTGTGCATGTGTTCGCCTGAATTCTTCCCGGAGTTTGGGACAATCAATGAGTTCACGTAAACCTCGATCAATGCTGGCATTACAGGATGTAATGGTGTGGTGCAACTACAAATTTGCTTGTATATCCACGACTTTATTGTAACTTTGTGTTTGGAAAATGCTCGAGACTTCAGTAATTGGTGAATGCAGTGAACTGGCAAGTACCCGGGTATGTTTGCATTCAAATTTACAGTGACAGGCACTTTTACAGCGTGTGCGGCGACAACTTGTTCAGTGAATAAATCTTGGGTAAAAATCTGTTTAATTCGCGTTGTGTTATTTGGTCGGATGGGTATTTTCATAGCCAATGTTGAGCACACAAGTTCTCCTATGGCGGAAATTTGATTGCTGTGGAAATGAATTGCCATTAAAAGTAACATTTCGCCAAAGGAGGCTGACACGCCTGCTTTGTTTTCGAAGTAAGCTTCTTCCTTTACGAGCCACTGCATCCACTCAATAGCTTTTGCTTCCAAAGTTGACTGTGATATTAGTGAAGGACAAGCGATTAGCATACAAAGCCCTAACGAAACGAAACGAATTCCGGCAGGTGTTGGAGAAGGCTTTGTCGTCACCAGTTGGATAAGTAGATGCAGTTCATCGTCATTAAATCTAAAATTGATGCTCAAAATAAGAACTGAATGTGAACAAAAGTATGCAGCCAAGGGCTTTTGGCACACCTCCTTCACTTAGAAGAAATAATACTCACTTTATACCAGCTATCCCTCGAAGAGCAGAATACAATCGCAATATAGCAGCGGCTTGGACCGTGCAATCTTCGGGGATTTTAGAATTATGCGAAAAAACTACAAGATTTTGTAGTTGTTTAAGTAATTCCTCGCGTACTAACTGAAGTGCATCTCCCTTTCTCTTTTGGCTGGTGCGAACAAATAACGCAAACCACGTCCTTGCATTTTGGTCATTGCCCAGTAACAGTCCAGATATGAATGCAATCTTTAAATATTTTATTAATTTCTAAAACTAGTAAACGCGAAAGCCAATCTTACCAAATCTTGTGGATCTCTGAGACTCAATTTAAGCATTAATGACGGCATTTTCATAAGTTCGACACACAACGTTCTGGTTGCTAAAGCCTGGCCAGGATTCATATCACTTAAAGCATATAAAACTTGTAATTTCAATTTTCCCTCTGCTGTGTCCTCATCACCCGATGATATCAGAGACGATACAATCTCCTTGTAGCTGTCTGGTACGTTAGCCACAATCCAGCATATGATTGCAGGACCGTTATTTACGTAAAGTAGTGTGTCCACAAGCTCCTGAACATTCAGCAAAGAAGGAAGCTCCGCTAATGCAATACAGATTATATCAGTAATTTCCTCCAAATAAATTTCGTTGTCAAACAGTTCTGACTGCTTAATGATGTTTTCTCCAGACGCCCTCGATTGTGTCCCCGAAATACTCTGTTCCACCACTTGCGATTGAATGTAAAATATTTCTGAAAGTACCACTCTAACTTTCCTAGTAACATCAGCCCGTTCAAATCCCAAAGCGATTCCGTTCTGTAATCCATGAAATTGTGCACTATCTTGCTGACCCACGCCAATTTTTTGTCGAAGTTGCTGCTCCTTTTTAACGTCTATCTCCAGTTCATGATAATTAACTTGTAGAAGAGCTACTATATTATTAACAACTTCTATTCCAACTAATAATGATAAAATCTGTTTTCTCGAGTCCATTGAGGACTTTGTGTTATCCAGTGAAGAAAGAAGACTCATCCTGACAAGGGAAGGCAGAAATGGGCGAATCTCTCTTTGGTTACAATTTGCCAATTCGGTTATATTTAAATTTTGCATTGCTGTAAATGCTCGACTTGTTACTGGTGGTAAATTCATTTTTCATTTCACTTTCCTGCTTAGCGCTACACTTAAAATTACAAAAATTAATTGCTCGCAAGTCTTTCTGGTTTAAGGTTATGTTTACATGTTTTGACGTTAAATTGTATTTTTTTACAGCGGTTCGAAGTTTACCTTTCCGCATTTTCCTGCAAGCCTGAAAGAAAAACTTTTTATTATAAAACTGCATCTCGAAACCAGAAGATGAAGGAGACTGCATTACGAGGAATTCATCCAACGTCCTTTGTTTTGTTTTTTGTTCCATATTTTTACTAAAAATTACTTTATAACAGGAGCTTAGAACAGAAAACGAAAGGAAGTGCAATACCGTCTATAAACCATGTACGTGTTTTCCGATTTTTTGTTCATAGGAAAGGTGTGGGAAGGGAACCCAGAGCACGCCTTCCGAAATGTCAATTTGACGTGGACTATCTGAAGAGTGCACATTCAAAGTGTTTATAGAGTGTTTATTGAATAATTTTCACTGTTCTATTATTAAAAGTGGTGTAATTTTACAAATAAAGACAATTAACATTTAAAAGACTGTTTTGGTTTAGTTTACTAAGAATCTGAGGTGCTTAATTTGAACATTTTTCGTGATGAAGTATGCGGTATTTTGTTGTAAAAATAATCGGCGCAATTGGTGTGGAAAATCATTTTTCAGGAAAGTTAAATAATGTAATAAGCAATTATACAGCATTTTCTTTGAAATATGTGCAAAAGCTGTATAAATAAAAGCTAAATTACCAAAGAATATAAACATTTCTCTTGATGGTGCTCGTTTGTTTACATTTGAGCTTCATCAGAGTTTTGGATCGCCTTGGTGGTTCAGCGACAGCTGGCGGAAGTTTTTGCCTAGGGGCTCTAATAAAACTTGAAAAATATTAAAATATTTTTCTACTTTTTGGTATTTTAGGTTTTCAAAAGATAAAGACTTCAGAGAACTGTGGTTAAAATCCATCGGTAGAACTGATTATATACCATCCGATGGTAGTAATATTTGCGAGGACCACTTCGAATGAGTCAAAAATTTACTACTTCCATGGTGAAAACTAACACATTTACACCTTTCAAACACATAAGGAAAATTCGGACACTTTTTGAGCATGGTGCACTTCCTTTCGTTTTCTGTTCTAAGAACAGGAGTAAGTTTCAGAAACTCGTCTGTAAACATTGGCGCTGCGTTCGGAATCTGGATCATCGTTTAAGAAAATAGTTAAGCCGTCCTCAATAATTTGAAGAGGGAGATTTTAGTTTCCGTGGCACACCGATTTGACGATGAATTTCGATAAAGCACCCCAAAATAAAACGAAAATAATAAAAAAAATTTTTTGATATCTGGCTTAGTTTTGGAGATATTCTTAAAATTTTAAAAACACATCACTTCACGACTTGTCAAAAGAGGTGTATTAATTAGGCTTTTAGGTGTTTTATTAACTAACCAATGAAATATATGCCTCTGCAGGGTGGGGGACTTATTTATACACCTCTTCCTCCCAGAAAGTTTACTAAAAAAGATCGCGCTATCTTTAAGTTCGGCCGTTTTGACAAGTGATGTGTTCCTAAAATTTCAAGATCGAATATCTCCAAAACTAAGCCAGATATCAAAAAAATTTATTTATTATTTTCGTTTTATTTTGTGGTGTTTTATCGCAATTCACCGTCACATCCGTGTGCCACGGAAACTAAAATCGTGCCATTTGAAGGCACTAGATAGCCGTTTTGTTGTTAGTCTATGCTCATCTTCTTCTTCATTCGATTCTACGAAAGTACCGAAGTTAACCAGATCATCTGTATTCAGGTCAGGGTCGCCAGATGTGGCGATTTTTCGCCAAATTGGCGATTTTTCATCAGTCCTGGCGACAAAAAATATGAAATTGGCGATGGTGACTTTTTTGGCGATTTTTCATCGATTTTGGGCGTTTTTATGGCGATTTTTCTTGAAAGAAAAATTGACAGATTATTTGCCATTCAAAAATTAGTCAAATATACTCAAATAAAAAAAAATAAAAATACGTAAAAAATATTTTCTTAAGTTTTACAAATGTAATATAAATCATTGTAGCACAGTTTTCTGAAAAATTTAGCTAATTTAAGTAAAAGTTGTCGCAATTGCAAGTGACACTAGAAGTGACAGAAAATTATGCTCTACGACACGTCTCATGAGTTAATTGTCGGCTTTTTCGCAGTTTAATTCTATGATTTTTGATAACTGTTAGGAGAAATAATAGAAAATGGTTTATCAAAAGTGAGAGCTCCTATTTTAGCAACAAGTCGTATATTTTAAGGAAACCTACCAACCTGTACCAGAGAAGTATCTGTAATAGATACGGAACAATTCTTGGCTATTTGGAGCAAAACGTTTCGGATTTGTACAATTTGAAACAGAAGCGATTGCTAATAAGGCAGCTCAAGCACACGTACTGGACTTTTGAATTTGTATAGATTCGTTAGTTTCTTTTTACCTTTTATAGAGAATATGCCGAATATATAGACCAGCGTCTGAAAAGGTTACATTTATAAGTTGATTTGTTTTTCCCAAATGAAGAGGTACCAATTGGGAAAGTTTTCGAAAATATTTCAGTATCGAAGTATCACAGTAAACATATTTTAAGGACAACCAGCAGAACACCGAAATATGTCACTGGGTGATGCCATTAACTTAATAGCGAATGATTTTTAAATCAAATTGCGCGCAGAGAGGCAGCAGTTATTGCCGACAGCTGTGCCAATCATTCCTCCAACTAGCTCAGTTGCAAGGCGTGAGTTACAGTTGACGGGCTGAGAGTAAAAGTGACCTATTTATAAGGTTCGGGCAAAAGTGGCTTAGAAAATGTTCCGTGCAAAAACGAATCGTAGAAAATTTCCGGGCAAAAACGACTTAACTACTTAACTGCATTAACTTTGCATTACTTTTTGTAGTTAAATCGTTTTTGCCCGGAAATTTTCTACGATTCGTTTTTGCGCGGAATATTTTCTAAGCCACTTTTGCCCGAACCTTATAAATAGGACACTTTTACTCTCAGTCCGTCAGTTAAAGGCTGAGTTAGGAGACGCACCTGCAATTCCAGCTCCTCAACAGAAAATTGTCGAACCTGATCCAGAGATCGAGTTGCAGAAGAAAATTCTAAGCATCGTCAATAAGTCATCTATAACGGAGTCAAAATTTATTGTACCCAAATGTAATATACAATCCCTGCAAAACGATTCAAACACAATTGAACTTCTAAAAGATAATAAGGTGCAACGAGCGTTGGATTCACTGATAAAAACAGCATTAGTATCAACAATTGCAAATCACCTTAACTTTATGTAGACAATGAAATACATTTTGTCGGAAGTCTTTAATTGTTTTGCGTTTTTCCCAAAACTATTTGATATTTGGACCGAAAATAGGAATTGGTGGCAGAATAATAGTCGTGTAGTTAAATTTTCATGTTTGAGTCTAATTTTCATTGGGGTGAAATGGGAATCAAATGAAATTGTTTTTAATGTCATCGAGTGGGGTGAAAGATTGTAAAAACGACTTCAAAAATATAAATGTCCTAGCATAAGTAATTATTAGTGGCATAAGCAACATTCTGGTAACGATTGCTGGACTTAAAACCAACGGAACTTGGGATATGTAATTAAAGAATTTACTCGTACAGTAACACAGTATATTACATACCCAATAAAAAAACAATTTATTGTAATATTATCGCGATAAGCTAAATGAAGTGACTATTTGCACTAACGTGTACTTCCGTGTCTACACGTATTCGCTACCTTGATTTCCACTTTGTTATTTTGGCGATAATCATGGCTACAAAAAAGTAATAGATTGGCGATTTTGGCGACTTTTTAGTGTACATTTGGCGATACTGTCTGTGAAATGTCTGGCGACCCGGATTCAGGTCTTCATTTTCGTGCGATTCTAGCAGCTTGTTAATATCCTCTTCAACCAAGTTACCAAAGCCAACTTGTTCTGCTAGCCTCAGAACATCCTGATTAAAACGTTGAATAATCTCTTCACTTCTCCGGAAGAAACAACACTTTCTGTCCAAACTTTCCTCCACACTTTATTCATGCAGTCTAGCGTAACTTCTTTCCAAGCTTCACATATATTTTGGACTGCTTTCAAAATATAAAATTTTTTTCCAACATTGGCGGATTGATGGTGTATGAGATCTGTCTATCTCTTCAACGAGTTGTGAAAATGTCTTTCGTAAATAATATGACTTAAAAGCAGCTATGACACCTTGGTCCATCGGTTGAATTAAAGATGTCGTGTTTGGCGGTAAATAAACTATTTTTACACTTTCCGAAATACTATTGGATATGGAGATTGGATGAGAAGGAATGGCGTGCTGTTGGAACCAGTCGTAAAAATGTGAGTAGGTCATCCACCCTTTTTTTTCGATTTCCAAATTTCGGGCAAATTTTCATTGAAAATGCCTTTAAATGCTCTAGGAGTTTCTGAATGATATATCACCAGCGGCTACATTTTATAATCATCAGCTGCATTACCCCCTAAAAGGACTGTTATCCTGTCTTTTGCTACCTTAAAACCAGGTGCGACCTTCTCTTCCGTCGATATAAATGTCCGGTTCGGCATCCGTTTCCAGTATAACCCTGTCTCGACATTAAAAAACATAAAAATCTATCAGCTTCTTCGTAACCTGCACTAGCAGCTTCTCCCGTCATCTTAATGTTATGAAGATTAGCCCTTTTCTTAAAGCGAGCAACCATCCATTATATCCCTAAAAATCTGTTTTGATTTCGCACATATAACTGAGAAACTGAGAGGCAATGCTTTGCTGCGTTACTGCGGGTGCGTAAATGCGGGTGCGTAAATGCGGGTTCTGCTGATTTTGGAAGCATTTCGAGGAATTACACTTTTTGCACATTGCCGGATTTTTTCGGCATTCAATCGGATTGTTTGTACAGTTGTACGCGGAAGTTTACACATTTTTTTTACATCAACTACACTTTCACCACTTTCGATGCGTTTCAGTACATCCAGTTTCTGTTGTAAAGTTATCACCCTTCTAGATTTCTCTTGAGGGCACGTATTTTCCTTTGACTGACTTCTGTTCGGCATTTTTTAATAATTTCAACTGACACTACACTTTGAAATTTCGCGTTAACTATAAAGACTCGAAAACGCAACACCAGAAAATCACCAGAGAACTGATAAACTGTGAAACAAAGTCTCGGTTTATACCCAGGAGATGGAACTAAGAAAAAGTCGAGAATAAAATAAAACAAACGTGTTTTTCTTGCACTGGGACCTTTAGTGGTCCGTTGTACGCCCCCTGTTCGGCAGGTACCCTAAAGTCCACTGTCTAGCCAACTTATCCCCGTAACGAATTGGATAATGCGATTATACCCTGATTTCTTAACTTCTGCAAAATTTTCGCAGTAGTATGTTCCTAAGATTCTAGACTTTCTTTGCGTTAGGACTGAGCATTGGCCGAGAACGAGTAATACGGTCCCGTCTTCTTCCCCACATCCCTTGCATAGACAAGTGTTTGCCCTTCCCATTGTTATGGCCTGAACCCTTAGTCTTGCATGTCCTGTCACAAGACCAACAAGAACAGCATGCACCACCATGCATTTGCACCACTCCGCGCCAGCTCATTTGCTTTTTCATTACCTGGAATGCCGCAGTGCCCCGGCATGTATAATAGTGTGACATCGTTTTGTCTCCTTAGTTTCGTGAGGGTCTGCTTACATCCTTCTATCGTTTTGGATTTTACCGCGGCGTTAGTTAAAGATTTGATGGACGGATGGTATAAATCGCTAAAGTGTTTTCTTGAATCACCCTATTGTTGATCCATTCACTTTTTGTCGGGAACTGAGTTTTGAAGATTGCCTCCAAATTTGGATTATCAGTCCCAGCAATCTTCTTCCTCAAACAGTCTCTTGATCGTATTTTCATTACATACTAGGACGATCTTCTCATGTTGGGTTTGCATTCCTCTTACCTTCCACAGTTTATTCATACGTAAACGTATAGCCAAGTTTAGTGCCACTTGCTTAACATAGAATTCTAGTGGAGTTATATCAATGTTGACTGGTAGCCCCTGTTATGCCTAAACAGCACATTCTTTGGGCCTGCCCCATAATCTTCTGGTTTCTGCCCACCTCCATCGCTTTCCACCGGACTACCGCTCCATTCATTATCATGGGTCTGATTACACATATGCATATCCATTTTTTAATATCGGGTGATAGTCCCCATACCTTACCTATAAAATTTCTACACGTCCAGAAAGCCATTACTGCTTTGTTTTTATTCTCGTGTAGGTGCTTAGCCCAATTTAGTTTCCCGTCCATCAGCACACCTAGAAAATTAGCCTCATTCTTTAAGGTTACTCTAGTGTTTCCGATGCACAGGGGAGCTATATTTCTTAATTTATGTCTTTTCGTGAAGCAGCAGAGTTCCGATTTATTTGGGTTTATCTTCAGTCCGCAATTCTGCTCCCAAGAGGTTGCCGTGTCGATTGCTTCTTGAAGTAGGTATCCCAAGTTTTCTTCAAACTTACCTCTGACTACTATCGCTAGGTCGTCCGCATAATAAGTTACGTAGAGACCTTTATCCGATAGGGCTTCAAGTAATTCATCAATCACTATCAGCCACAAGAATAGTGAAAGAATCCCTCCTTGTGGAGTTCCTCTATTTACCCAGCATGGACTTGATCCATTTGACTGTACTGTGATATGTCCCCTTCTCCCTCAACCTATTGAGAATCTTATCGATTCTGACATTGTTGAAGGCCCCTTCTATGTCAATGAAGCAACCTAACGCTACTTCTTTGTACATCAATGCCTTTTCCACGTGACGTACTAGGCTATGTAGAGCGGAATCAACCGATCTACTTTTCATATATGCATGTTGACAACTTTATAGTTGGTTTATGCCTATCTGTTTCCTTACTTCTCAGTCTATGAGTCTTTCTAGACTTTTCAGTAGGAATGAGGTAAGGTTAATTGGTCTATAAGCATTGGATGTGCTATAGTCCATCTTATTTGGTTTGGGTAGAATGCTGCCTTTGCCACTTTCCAGGTTTTAGGAGTGTAACTGAGCTTTAGACACGCTCTAAAAATTAGGACGAGTTTATTCCATAGTTTGTTACCATTCCTCTGTAGCATGACGGGATATATCCCATCCCTTCGCGGTGATTTATATGGGCGGAAGGAGTTTATTGCCCATCTAACCTTGTCTAAAGTACACAGTTTCGTCGCTTGCTTCTCTTCCATTTCAACTTGGGATCTCCAAGGGGTAGCGTCTTCCCTCATCGATTCCCCCTCCACAAGGGTACTCCCCGGGAAGCTATTTGTAATCAGCCTCTCAAGAGATTCCCTCATGTTGGATGAGTTTTCTATGAGTTCTAATTGGCTTTTTGATTTAGATAATATTTTCTTCAGTCTAGCCGTTCTTTCAATTTGGCAAGTAAAAACTTTCCATGATTCCCTCTGGGCTTCTTTTCGGCACTCGGACTTGAATTGCCGAAGTGCCATTTTGTATTCTTCTCAGAGTTCCTCTTTTTGGGGTTTATTAGCTTTATTGAATAGCTTTCTGGTTCTTTTCCTCATTTCCATTAGAAAAGAATTCATCTATCTATGATTTCATACTCTTTTCAGTCGTTTCTTTGGATACGCTTCCTCGAATGCGGGTCTGATAACATCTTCAATGTTAGTAGTCTCATCATCGATTCCCTGTGTTAATTCTAAGGGAACATTTCTTATACACAATTTTGTGTTCATGACCTACCTATATATATAGAGTATCCATCGATGCTCCGAGAATTATACCTCGTCAGATACATACCAATTCTCAATATCATCAGTCCTCCCGTTCGCAAGTGTAATGTCTATAACTTGTTTTTTGTTTTTATTAACAAAAGTTGGATTTATTTATAATAAAAAGTTCCGATTTTACTAGATATTCATTTAGGGACTTACCCCTGTCTTTATTGTCCGTGCGGCCCCACACATTATTTTCAGAGTTTCCATGGGAAACGCTCACTAATCTGTGGAATAGAAATAGCGTGTATCTCTTTTTTAACAATTATGCAAACCCTTGGCCTACCTTTGTTCATTGTATACAAACAATTAAACAATTTTGTGTTCCAGTTCGTGACTTCCCCCTCCAAAGTGTTTAGTTCCTGGATCAATGCGATCTTCACTATCATCTCGGCTAGTGCGGCCGTAGCCACACTACTCCTATGTAGGTTGGCTTGAACCAACTAAGTCATGATGACGGTTCCACCTTTTTTGAGGTGGAGGTCCTGGGTTCCTCCACTCCAATCATCGCAAGGATCTCTTAATGACCCTCTCCGTGGTCATCCCCTGCCTACTCTCTCCCGAAGTATCGATTCTTCTCTCTAGATATTTACTGCTCCCGTTTTTAAAATGTTTCTAAATCATCTCCTCATGGTAGGATTAGTTCCACGTCCGGATAAGCCCACCCTCCAGTTTTCCGAATTCTATATTATAAAAGGCTCCTTCACTGTTAATATGATGGTCATTGCTATGTCTCTGTTATTAAGCTCCTCTGCTGCTATTCCCACGACTTGGTGGAGGGCCGTTTAGATCTACCAGGACAATAAGCGTGCTAATGAGTATCTCTCGAATGTCGTCCGTTCGATGTGATAAGCCACAATCCTCTTCATTGATTTCGACAGTAAGCACGTAAGGGTCACGGGTCTGAAGGACTCTATATAGTCTTTTCATTCTTTGAACTTAGCCTCTCTTCATTAAAACGGGAAATACCCTATTGATAAGCATGCAATTTATATGCTCTGTGAGCATCGGTGCTACATCTCATCTAGATCCAAAGCATTTCCATCATGTTTTCTCAGAGGCCACGGCATTTTCGATCTGTAGCTTCCAAGAATGTGAGCTTCCGGTAGTTTCGGTTTCATCCAAGGTCTACGACGAAACCAGAGACTGGATTATTTGAAAGCATATTATGAAGTCGACCACGACTCTCCTTTATTTCTTCGTAGAGCTTTCTTCATCTCTTTCTTTAAAGCTTTGTATATGACCCAGGCTCCTAATGGCGCGGTTGAAAGCCTTCCTACTCTCCTTATTCAGTGACTCCAGCTCCCTGTCTCACCAAGTGTTTGGGTCCTGTGAACAACTTCAACAGCCCTCCGTAGAGTGTATAACTGTCTGTATAAGTGGAGTATGCGTCCCTGCCGTCAGTCTTTTCTTGAATACCTCTCGTTACTTTTGTAGAATACACTGCCAGATCTACTAGAGAACATCTCTCTGAATAATCAAAGGGCAATGTTTTACCAAACCAGTGAAGCACCTGTTAACATTGTGGCGGCAATACTGACTGCTGGATTGGACAAAGTGCAACGGTTCCTTGTCCTACACAGGTGTATTAATTACAGGTATTTCGGAAAAAAAATTGCAAAACATTTTTTTCACTTTTTTGCAACGGTAGGAGACAACTAAAGATTTTTGACATTTTTTAATGTGATGTCGCTGCGTTGAGTAGATTTGCTTCGTGCACATACAAGTTTTTGTTTGCTAGCTGAGATTTTTCACTCCTCTTATTTTGGCATACCTTATGTGAAACATCATGTATAAGGAAAAGAGGTTAAAATCATCGTTCGTGTCGGATTGGAACCTATGCTATGCACAAAAAGACTTGCGTAGGTTGGACAACCGTAAAACCCTACAAGAGGTTCAAGGAAACAAAGAAAGTGAAAAAGTAAGACTAGGTGCATATAAGATCATAAGATGTAGATGCTCCCCATCTCTCCAACAAATCATAGAAACATAACTCTTCAGGATTTCTACGAAGAGTTCTCTCTTGGTCTCAGGTCGGTTGAATTATATTTCTTCTTACACATTTAATTTCAAAAAATTATATTTCATAAAATACGAAAAAAGGGAGCTTAAATTTAATTGAAATTTGGGCAAGTCTCCTGGAGCTCAATGACTTCAAAAAATAGCACCTGAAATCGTATTTTGCATTCCTTTCTTTGTTAAATTAAAAAAAAAACGAAATTTATGTGATGCAGCAAGAATTGTGGATTACTTAACTTCTCTGACAAAACGAAAACTGCTCATTAGCGATTCTTATCAGGTGTATGCTCCGCTTTCGAATCAATGTCATGGCAATGGTTACTATGCACGGAATGTTACTTTCTTTCGCGTTGCCCTTTATATTTCATTGGGAATTGTTCAAGAAATATTTTAACTGACGACATCGCAAGTATTTTTATCAAATTAGTCGCGTAATCCGTCTTCGCGAAAAATTTGCCACCAGGTTATTCTGCACTTTATTTTAAATAAATATTTTCCTTAAATATTTATCTCGTTATGAAAATCTTCGCTTTTTTTACCAGTAAAACAAAGGCCAGTGTCTGCTGACTAAGGAAGAATACAAAAACTTTGGGAAGTGCACAAAAAACAACAAAAGGACAACTACTACAGAAGTTGAGAGAAAAGTTCAGGAAGGAGTACACGTTTTTAAAACTGTCCCTTTGTTTTCTCGAATTTTTGTGGTCTTAAGTTCATTTTTGAAAAGCATCTCCTTTTTACTTTAGTAATTAATGTGAATGCCGCCCACCTTGTTAATGAAATGCGGTTAAGAATAAGCTGATTGTCCTGACCTTTTGCCGTTTGTCAGTTTCACGAATTTCAGAAAAATCAGAAATAGAGAAAAACTACGTTATTTTGTTCTAATAGTGCTAACTTACCCCGTCCTTCTTGAATATGAATGCAGGCTAGACTTCAATGATATAGAACTAACTATTTTTGGTACTTCGCAATGTCACAACTTTTGAAAATGCTTAAAGCTATTGAAAGGCTCTACAAAGTTTAAAGAAACTTCATTTAACTTGTGTGCTTACTTCAACAATACAGACATTTTTAAGCCTAGGTGAATGACAAACATTTCTAGTTTCAATTAATTTTTAGTATAATTAGAAACAACAAGAAAACAAAATTAATAGGAAACAATATGTAGTTATGGCAATGCAAGTAAGAATAAGGAAATTTTACCTAAGCTGATTTCTCCTGAGACTTTTCGTAAAGTAAAAATCGATGCGCTCAAAAGAGTAACTAAAAAGTTGTGCCATCGATGAGATTGGCTCACAAATATTTGCTAAAGGTATACACTGTGGCTAGAGGATTTCTGAAACGAAATAAGAGGGCATTATAATTTGCAACTGTGATCTTACCTTTAAGAGTGTTCGCAACACCGTCGTGATTGCCTATCGGTATCAGGTTTCTGTAAAGGAACAGATAAGGTTCTACTCATATTAATAATTTGCACTGCAGCAATTGTAAAATTTAGCTGAACACAGTGAGTTACTTAATGATGCGGCGGCAGTGCGAACATCCGCCGTAGCCCGTTCCAAGGCCGGCTGAAAAAGGAGGAGGGAGCCCACGCGCCACGTAGAATAGTCCGGCGCGCAGAGGAAATTTATGAGCTTTACAAATGTACTCCCGGTCATTCCCATGATGTCTTAAGGAGAAGCCCTTCTCCTGTGATAGGTAGACCTGTAACCCGCTTATTTGTCCCGGAAATGGTTCAAGTACATATATAGTTCCCCCCCCCCCCCACCCCCCCCCCCCCCTATCCTATCTATCCTATTCTATCAGCACTTCGGAACGATGGAAAAATATCAATTACTGTATAACAACACGAAGCCTTTCACCGAAACTGAATAACAACTGAAAATCCTTGTCCTTCGATAGAAGACGCATCCGAACATTCGACCACGTCATTACCTGGCACTGTTCCATAGCAACCATGGCCATTAGACTCGGCGTACCATCGAATGAGTTCTGTAAGAGTTTCAGAGATGAAAAAGAAATTGAATCCATCGTACACCTATTCTGCGAATGGCCGGCCCTAAAAACGACGGCTCGTTTAATTGGAGGCAAAGTTGTTTGACAATCTGGACCATTTAGATTAAATAGCATTGTTGGATCGAAATAGATTCATACAGAAATCTGGGTGGTTTCAAGTTCTGACCGTGCGGCCTTTTTAATTAAACAGCCAACCTACATAACTGAAAATCAACCTTTCCATACAAAACATCTAGTACGCTTCGAATATGTCGCAGTGATTTTGTGTTGAAGACCTTTGACTACAAACATCGGACTACGATTGGGCTATGAAATGTGAGTATAAGTTAGATACATCGTGTAGGTGGCGCAGTTGAGACAACATTGGCTGAAATAACAGCGACATGTAATGTAGAAGTTTGCATGTAGAAGCAAAAACACAAATGGGTAGTTGTATGTTTTAATTATGTAACTCATAACAATTTACCATCGGTGGATCCTTCTTTAAATACAGCAAATTACATTTAACGCCTTGGGATTATCCAGATGACAATACTGTGATCCAAATCGACCATATGACTGATTAATGGTTTCTGGGGGACAGGTGGAAGAATTTAATGTCGTTTAGGATACGGCGATTCTCTTCTGGACACTCTCAAGTGTTAGTCACATTTCCCAGTGCTAACAACCGGGCAATTCATCCTAGAACGTAGCCAAGTAATTAATGCAGGAGGAGATAACTTATTGAAAAATCGCCTTAACTCCAAGGTTGTAGTAGGCTATGCCGACGGAGTCTGTAGGATCCAGGGTTAATCTGGTCACGAATGGTATCTCCTTAAAAGCAGCTCAATCTACTATTGTATTATAGTTGAGTAGGGTGATTATGGGGGATCTCTGCCTATGTGGTCCTTTTATTTTTCCTCCAAATCGTGGGAACACAAATGTGTAAATTTTGAAAAGAAAAAAGAAAATCAGGTAGACCGTAAAAGGGTGGCTATCTCCAGGGTACCCACAACAGTAACAGCTCTGGCAAAATTACCTTCTGAAGATTCCGCAGCTGTTACGGAAGCTGGCCTCGCGTCTACTGAAAGTTTTGTAGCATTCCTGTTATTGTCAAAATAATAACTAGCACATCCTCAGGTGCATCGGCGCTAGAAATGGAAGACTCCACCAAGCTAGCTATCTCCGCTTTACACGCACCAGTAGAATATACAATCTACCCTGAGAAGGATAAGTTAATCCAGCGGAAGGTACTTGCTTGGCTCTCGGCTCGAGATTAAAGGCGTAAGAGAAGACATGCTTGCAGAGGGTGACGAGAAGGTGCTAAGAGGAATGCGGAGAATTAGGAGGTCAACCAAATGGCCGAGAGATTCAACAAATCCCTCTCAACTGACGCATAACCGGAAAATGTGGGTCCGGAGAAACGGTTCCGAGGTATATACTAAGGGACTGTAACACCAGAAACCTCAATGGATGGTGAAGGTCCAAAGGAGGATCAAGGTGACAGAACGGTACAGTGACTGGCAGTCAAGCTCAGTAGTTAGGTAGGCTCCAGGGTTTGGCCGGGAATTTTCATGGCGCGAACCAGGCAATGTCTTGTGTAGTGCAGGGGGAGAAGGTTATGTTTAACGCATGGACTATGAAGGAACAGTGGATTCGCCCGATAAGATGGTGCTGAAACGATCCCAGAAGGAGTTTACAGTGCAACTGAAACCCTTCACAAACTAAAAATTGAAAAACCTGAGCAATGCAACATACAATACAATACAATACATTATGTTACTCTTATTGGCCTTTCTATGAAGGGAAATAATCACAGAATGCTTTCAGGGTCTCGGAAAGATGCCATAACGAATATAAATGATAAATTAAATAAGAAACAAAGAACAAAAACAAGAGACGAGCGTTTTTTTTTTTATACGATGTGGCCAAATCCTAGGGGACAACCCTTTGATGCGTTGGAATTAGGGTAAGGGAAGTGAGGAAACTTGAGTCTTGTTTGCATTGCTGCGAGCTATACAACAGCCCAGAGACGGAGTGGATTATTTTAATTTCTTAATAAAAGCTCACGGTCATCTGGGCTCGAACCCGGGACCCACGGCATGTTGGTCTTGCCGCTCAACGCATTGATCCAACTCCGTCTCTAACTGCTGCGTGCTTTCATAAAAGAGGCTGGGATTCCATCTGGCTATTGGCCAAATTCCAGATGTGTTTTAAGATGGTGGCCTCGTCAAATACAAGTACCTTCAGTTAAATTGAAGTCGTCGAAAACTTTGTCAAGTGAGTAAAATTCTTATCACTAATATCTTTGTCCAGAAAAGCAGTTTTAAAAAAGCGACCGAACAGGTTGGAAATAACCATAGTGTCACCACTTTCACAGTTCCTCCACCCCCAGATGTCATAGAACTAAACACTGCTTTCTCGACGTCAGCACGTGAGAGTCAGCAATATCTAAAATCGTGCACGGAATGACACGTCGAACAGCACAAATCTCCAGGGGTCGACGGCATACAGCCTGTCATGCTTCAGAGGATACAAAATATAGTAACCCTGTGGCTACTAGTGATTTTCCGGGAGTGGGGTAGGGGATGAACCTAATGCATGGAGTGGACCGATTTGGATATATAAGTAAAAACTTCAGTGTAGAGTAGAATGGGGGGGGGGGGAGTAGCCAAGCTTTCAAATACGTGGACCAATTTGAATGATTCCTTTTGTGATGTATAGCTTTTGCGTGGTCATATCTCGATTTTAAACTATATCCGCTTTTGCAATTTAATCGCTTATTTTTGCAATCCTGAAGCAGTCGATAGAGTATGTTCGTCCGTTAGTACCACAATACAAATGTATAGCGTGGGTGGGGAAAAAAGATGGAACTCAACTCCTTAACGCGCAGACCTATTTGGGTGATTCCTTTTTTGTTGTATATGATCCCCCATTTCTACTATCAAGAAAATATTTTACCTAGGGTATGAGCGGGGAGAAGGGTGGGCTAATATCGTGACACGTAAACCGATTTGGATTGAGCATATTCTCCCACTGGTACCACGACAAAAATTTATAGGGTGGGGTAGTGGAGGAATGGAGTCTAAGAAGGCGTAGACCGTATATAGTCTAGTAGAGTGCAGAGTGTAGATATTGAAGAAGCTATCAATATTGTTTGCATTAAGTCAATTCAGGAATCTTAGCAATTAGAAAGTATCCATGCTAAGGACTAGAATCGTTCAAGCGGATCTCGGAAATAGCCATTTTGGATTTGTATATAGAGGTACACCACAGGGCGGTGTTATATCTTCGCTCCTCTGACCAATAGTTATGAATACACTCGTGTTAAAGGTAAAAAGCGAATGGGTTAAGGAAGTTGCATATATGGACGATGTGGTAATAAATATATCGGGACTGCTTCCCTCCGTTATAAGTGAGTTAATGGAGAGGTCCCTAAGAAGGGTCGGCATCTGGGCTACAACTTGTGGCCTGGGTATTTAGATGTACACGACCGTGATGCATCCTATACTCACGTATGGACCACTAGTGTGGTGGCCTGTAATAATTAAGGGATATATTAAAACAAAACTCAGTAGAATACAGACAACAGCAGGGGTGGGAACCACGGGCGCCATCCGCTGGTGCCCCGCGGGTGCTTTGAACGTGATTCTTTACATTCAACCTATTAACCTGCATATTAATAATATCGTATCCGGCAGTGCAGTTAGGCTCAGAGAATCTGGGTGCTGGCCCGCAAAATCATACGGCCACTGTAATATATTAAATATATTACCCGAGCAATTAACCTCCTTAACAAGGGACTATATCATTCTAAAGCTGAGTCTCAGCAAAATCTTCGCCCTCAGGATTCCAACCAAGGGAGAGCAGAGGGGTGGTGAGGTGGGAAACTCTGATATAAAAATATTTACGGCCGGCTCAAAATAGACTGCGGAGTCGGCGCAGGAATATACTCCGAATTGCTGAACTTCCCCAGGGCATACAGACTACTACGCCAGCGTCTTTCAGGCAGAGGTGCTGGCTATTCTGAAGATCCTAACGGAGGAATCAGCAGGACGCAACGTTTCTATTTTATCGGACAGTCATTCCGCTACAAAGACTCTTAACTCAGCTATTATCACCTCTAAATTGGTACAGAAATGCTACGAGGAACTAACCGCACACAGGACACAAAGACATCAAGGTGGCTGACGAGCTAGTTAGGCTCGGTTCTGCAGACCATGGTATTCTAGGTTCCCGTGCGGAGATGGTGCACATTCCATTTGGGACCATACTCATACTTCCTATCAACAGCAGACACCAGATGGAGAGGCCTAACCTCTTGTGCCAAATCTAGGAAGATTTGCCTAACTTACGATATAAGACGAACTAGAGAGAACACCTAATTAGGACCCGAAGGCATGTCGCCGGTACGACGGCAGTGTGCACGGCTTATAGTGTAATCGGGGACCACGCCACTAGGCTTGGCATTCCTTTTAACACATATTTTCGAATCTGTAGGTATTAGAGATCGGAAGAAGGTATTTTTCACTTTCTGTGCGAATGTATGGTACTGGCCAGGGCAAGGTATCGGGCATTTGTTTAACGAATTGAGGAGTTATTGGGGACGAACATTGGGGAAGTTATCCACTTCTTGAATGCTACAGGGTGGATCTGATAACTTTCTCTCGACCGCTCTTCTCTCCCATTATAGTTCCCGTATCCCCTTGTGGGGCAAGGGGGCGGGAGAAAAACTTCACCCGATTTCGAGATAGCGATTGCAAGTGGACCTGCAATTTAAAGATTCCGAACTACTGGCATTTTCACTGAAACCCCCATGACCGCTTATCTCACTATTCTTTAACTATACTTTATCTTTCGAATAATTGCGTCATGAGTTTCTGTCGTACCAAAATGGCATATTGCCGGCTAATTGGACCTCCACCATTGGGGAGGCCACTACTTGAACTAACTAACTAATACTGAACTTCTCTGTTGGCAATTGAAGTTAGCCAAAAACTATCGTGAATATTTAGATATCAGCGTGCTCTTGTACAGCACGCCTTTATACCAAAAAATGCCTTTTATCAATAGGGTTTCGGACGGAATTTTCAATTCGTTAATTAATGAAAAGCTATATATCACAGGAAACTTTATAGAGACAAAAAGAAAAACAAAACAAAATTTAAAGCAGACAAAGCAGAGCAAAGTCTGACCCACTTAAAAGCGAAATTCCAATTGAGTTATTTTGGGAGCCCCAAAAAATAGAACTGTTTCCCTTTTTTCCTAACTTGCTGTGAACCACTTGAATTTCTTCAAAATCACAATCGTAACAAAAATTAATTTCCAACTGGAAAAACGGAACAAAACTGCCAACTTTCAATGAAACTTTTTATATTCGCACACAATTCCCCCTCCCCCCTCCATTTCTCCATTGAAAACCAAAATTGCCCCAGTTTTTTTTCGGTTTTCTGGGCGTATTTGACCACAGGAAATGGAGATTTATCTCAATGGTGCCTGTCCGGTTTGGTGCCATTGCCTGTGTCCTGTATGGTGTCTCGGTCGTGGGTAAACATCTTTGACATATGCGATGAGGACAGTAATTTTCTGGGGAAATTTCTCCATTTTTTCACCTTATCGTGGTTCTATTTCGGCACTTTGCTGTAAACACGATCCTTATTAGCAATTTAAGGTGTACAGAGGAATGTGTTTGCGATACGGTTGCTATTTATGGGAAAGAGCTGACTACCGAAAAAAAAATATGGAAGGAAAACTTAGACTTGGTTCCGGTTAGAATTACTTGCGGAAACGATGCTTTTTCCGGTTGAAAAATGTGGTTAGAGTCTTTATGTGGGCACCAACCTGTAATGGTAGTATTTCATAAAAATTTTTAGGTTGATTTATTAAATGGATTTCTCCAACTTAGGTATAAAATTCTTTAGTTTCAAGGACCGAACCTTTTAATGGTTTTTGCCAGTAAGTTATGGAAAAATATAAAAAAATATATTATTTATTGCTAAGGTGGTGAATGTGCTCTCTAAAAACATAGACCTTTCCCATATTCATCAATAGAACCTTAGGGGCCACGGATGGAAGAAAAAGTTTATCCGATTCGACGATAAAGATTACAAGTCTACCCACAATTAAGGTACATTTGAAAATATTCTGCAACCCACAATTAATTTTTTCAGCATAATCTGATGCCTGCTGAAAACAAACATGGAAAGCCAGGACGACAATTCTTACGTCACCAACAACGATGAAAAAAATAGGAACTGCAATTCACAGCAATTGGAAAATATGCCATTCCAGCCACTAGACAAGGATTTTTACACTTACAGCTTCTCTTTCTTTTTGTACAATAATAAAGACGTTGTTATTAGCACTCTCGATAGAAGGATAGGCTGCATGTAGGGAAAACTGTTAGATGGCCTAAAAGACCTGAACTATGTTCTCACACATCTAACAACATGCTTAAGAATTTAGTAACATTAGGTGGTACGGCAAGTCCTCTTTATCTTGATAGCATTATTACAAAAGATAGAATAAAGAAAGCCAGACAATTTAACCAAGGAACCCCTTAATTGAAATCCACAAGAAACCCATGGAGTAAGCAGACCTGAAGTAACGTGGAAGATAATGTTATCCTAATAAGTAGAAGGTGGCTACAACCAATGGAAGATCCTGAATGGAATGTTGCACAACAGAGAGACCGTTGGAGGTCAACTGTTTCTGCCTTTTACGCAAGATAAAAGTTTAAACTAAATGTACAACAATAGTAAATATATAATACTTTTGGAAGGAAAAGTGGAATGCGAAATTGCTAGAGAGCAGTAGTTACGGGTTCAGAGGGGATCGACAGGTACAATCGATGTCTGTCGACTTCAGAAGATGGGCTCAAATGGACTGGTTTGAGACAGGACTGGAAAGATGACGGAAACCTTGGATGAAATAAATGAGTCCTTCAGACCAGCGAGCCTAACGTCTTTTATGTTAAAAACGATGGAGGGGATTGCGGCCTATCACATTGAAACGACGACGCTCGAGAGATACCCATTAAATAGGAACCAGTATTCTTATTGTCCTGGCAGATCTGCCGAAACGGAACTTCAATAAGTGGTGCGAGTAGGATAGGAAGTGTTAAGCACCGGCATATCAGTGTCAGTTGAACGCCATGAAAAACGTAAAAGTGATAGATCACATACTAAAAACAGACTAACTGTCGTCACAATTTTAACAGTTGAATCCCAAATTGGTAGAATTGCAGGAATAGGTATTTTAATGGGAATTTGAATCTGAACACCCCTTATACCTCAGTCTTATACCTCTGTTGGCTCTGGTCTACATGCTGATCGAAAAAGGTTAATGTTAGTACTCAGCAATCAGGCGGTAATCAATTGGGTGAACAGTTCAGATTCCAATACAGCTCTGGCTTTTGATTGTGTCCGCAAACCAGTGTGCTTCGGTGAACGAAGTGGTACTAGTTTGGGTGAGCAAACATATAGGAACCGAAGAAAGTGAAAGAGGCGAAAAACTGACTGTCGTGTGGCCCTCACCTATGTTTCCCCCAAGGAGACCTGCTCCGTCTAGTTTGTAGGCCGCACATAGAGCCAAGCTTTCAACCTCTATATATTTAATGTTTAGCATGGTCTCGAGTGCAGCCGCCGGCGAGGTGCGCATGGCTCCAGTGATGCATAGGCAGGCCATACGTTGCAGTCTGCTAAGCTTAGTCTTTATCACATTAAGTTTTGCTCTGTGCCACCATGTAATCGCACCATAAGTTATCATGGGCCTAATTACCGATGTATGGATCCAGAGCATTGTCCCCAGGTGGTCCCGCAAGCTCTACGGCATGCCCAAAAGGACTTCCGAGCTTTTTCCACGGTTATATCTAGGTGCAGGTTCCAGTATAGCTTGGAATCCAGGATCACCCTCCGGGTACTTCACCTGACCCTTGAAGGGTAGCGCAGTGCCCAAGAAGGTCGGTTCAGTCAGACCCGTCGTGTTCCTCTTCTTAGTGAACGGAACGACGACTGTTTTGTCAGGGCTTAAGGTGATTTGATCATGTAAGCCAATTAACCAACCCAATATTGGGTTATCAATGGGAACATATCTGAAGACAAAAGCTGTTGTTTTCCTCTTTAGACTTATTAAGACGCGTTCGCCAGCATATCTGTAAGAGTATCTTGAGTTCTTGCACTCTATGCGCTCTTTGACAATACTGATGCCTAGATGTAACTACTTAGTAAAGCAGCGTTCTTACTTTGTGTTTGTTGCGAGAGAATGGAATTCCTTGCCTGTGGACATCAGGGGATCGGCGACGGTGGGGACATTCACGAAGCATTTAAATCAACATTTCTGTCCAAGTTAATTCTTTATCTTCCTAGTCTTGTCAAGCACAAACTTTATTTTTAAATCTTTTGCGGTTAGTCTTCGCTGTTCTTCGTATCTCTATAGGGGACTTTCGCAGACGTTTAATTTAAAATTTTTTTTTTTTTTTAAATTTAGCTAATACTATATATTATGTACTCTTACATTGTAGCTTTTGTTTTACAGTAATCTATTTTCATGGTCATAATCATAATCATTTAACTTTTCTTTGAATTATTTTGTTATCCTTTGATATCTCATACAAATTATAAAAGATGTAAATCTTGTTGTGTGAATGCCCTAATAATAATAAATTTTGAAATTTTTTTGAAGTCCTTAGCGAGTTCGTGACTCCGTTTACCAGGCTTAGGGATGAACACTACCTTGGCTTCTCTCCAGGACTGAGGAACGTAATTGAAAGTATTGCAGTCCCTGATGGTACCCACAAACACTCCAAGAAAGTCTGGTGCAGTCTGTAGCATGATCGGGATAATTCCATCTGGCCCAGGGGATTTGCAGGGGTCCAAAGTGTTTATGACCCAGATAATGGTAATGATAGTTTCAACCTTGCGTTTTCTCAAAAACCATGTCTTTAAAATGGCGTGAAAGATTGCAAGAAAACGGCTCGACCGATTTTTCTTGTTTTTTGCTTAGATACATAGAATACAACACTCATATGGGAGGGAAAGTCTCGTTTTTTTGAAATTTGTTGGTATATCTTGTTAATAAGTTTTTTAAAAATGAAAATGATGTTATCTAAAATATTTGTTCACACGTTTTTATTGTAGAAAGAGTTTCTGCGGTTCTATCTGTCACGGCCTTTGCCTCTGCATACTTCTCTACGAGCGCTTAAATCTATTAACTTGGAGCAACTTTTCTTACACGAAAACAATTTTACGATTTTATCAAGAAAATATTACACTTAAACTGAATTAACCTTTTTTTATCTTCACGCGCAAAGTTCAAGTACGATTTTGGTCATTTACACGTATCCCCCCCCCCCCCCCCCGCCTATTTGTTAGAGTATTTTTCATTGTAATTCAGGTTATTTTTTTGCACCTTATTTCTGTCATATTTTCGAACCATGTAAATTATTTGCACTATTTTCAATCTCTTATTACATTTTCATTTACTTATTTTTTCTTTTGTCTTTTTTTCTTGAAAATTTGTTAGTTTATTTATTTATTTACTTACTATAATATTGTATTTTACAAGAGTAGAGTTTTTTTTTTGATGGTGAAATGGATAAATTTGTGTGCCTTAACATACTCAAACATAATGTTAGTCAAAGTTGTGAAAAGCTAGATATTTTAAACAGCTTTGAATTGTATCAGGATAACGCTCAGGAACATGCATCGGAAGTTACTTTCAATTATTCCCAAACTACTACAACCTCTTCCACAATCACCAAATTTTAATATAATAAAACATTTGCGGAAGAAACTCGCGTTGGTTGGTTGGTTAGTAAACAATAGACTTCCCTTATAGCCGAAATATAGGAAGTTCTTTCTTTTTGTGAAGTCCTGTTGAAATGACCTAATAACAATTTTAATAGCACTTTTGCTGTACTATATGTTATCCTCGGTGAAGTAAAGGTTAACGTCTTGACTTTCTATTATGTTGGTACCAGCTTCAAATCCCACCGGCACTTTAAGCACCATAAATCGTAGCTCCATGTGCAATCGTTGTCATAGAATCGAGAAAATAAAATCCCCACCCTTCCCATTAGCGAGAGAGATTGATATACACAAGTAATTTCGAACTCGGAACAATTTTATTTAAAATAAAATTTGAGCAAAACTATATCAATTAATCACTACAATAACACAACGATAATCACTTACTTTATTATTTCACAGAAAAATGTTTTCTATATTTTCACTGTCTGTTACCAAAGATATTTTGAATTTGGCTAATTGCTCCCCATGTTAATCCCGCTATTGTACCAATAATCTCAAGAACATAGATGCCAAATCCTTCATTAAACATTAATCTACCACCTACAGTACTGGTATCACGATTGTCTACCATACCCGAATCAGACGGTTTATCATCGTCATGATCTAAGCCTTCGTTGTTCAACTTAACCTCAATCTCCGCTAAATCACTGTGGGAGGCTCCACGGGTACCAGCAAAGGGATTATCAACTGACTCATTGTAGGATCCCTTTCCCACCAAATTTGAATACTTATAGAAAGCATTTCTGAACGGCATTCCACGTAAATTATGTTTAATACCATTCGTAATCCAAGTCTGCACAATTCCAGTATTTTGTTGCTGTCGCTGCTGCTGCTGCAGCTGCAGATTATCACTGACCTCACCAGTAGTCGAAGGGAAATGCAAATTTCGCTGTGCTGTCGTCCATACGCTGAGCAAAGGAGTGAATACTAGCGTAGCTAAAGCACGCGTTTTGTTCTTAAATTTTGAAGTTAGAAAATTTTCAGTAGAATTATTCCTGTCGGAAGAGCCATCCTCGGGTAATTGATCTTTTGTGTTATCTGCCGTTTCGAAAACGATATTAGGTCCATCGGTATCCTCTTCGAGAGTGAGTCCAACGAATTCAGTACTGCTATCCTCGGAGCTGTTTTTGTCTGCTTGAAGCCGACCAAGTCTGTTGGAGTTAAGCTTATCACTCTGCCCTTGGACGATAGCGCTAGCCACCCTATCTCGAATATCTTCCACAACTTTTCCAACAACACGCTTATAAACTTGAACCCTTGTAAATGGACGTTTAGTAGTTGTTGTTCCAATGTCAAAATCAAAATTTGGGAATTCGTCTGGTTTGTCAGCCCGCGAATCACTTCTTCGCTGATTCAGATAGCTGGTAATGTGCGTGTATGGAGTTGTCGAACCTTGCTCCAGGTTCCCAAAGATTGGGTTCGATATAACCTGTTCCTTTAAAAAGAACAATATTCATTACACTTTCTTACAAACAACCACAAAACTCACCACTCCATGCACTAACAACAACACAATGACTACTTTCGCCATAGTTCAGAATTTTGATTCCCCCAATCGCTGAGAGTGATTGGTGCCAACTATTTTCACTTTCAACTGAAATTTTGATTGAGTGCAAGTTTTCCTTCCACTGAATACGAGCCAACTCAATCGTTTTAACAATTGAAACCTGTCGACCACTTTTCATATATTAATTAAAATAGCATCGGGTTCGATTACTAAACGACAATTATTCCGTGCACAGAATTCTAATGGTGAGCACTTGAACGTTTGTTAAATTTGTGTCATCGCACGAATAAGGTGGGTTGAGGGTCATTTTGTGGAGGTCTAAGTTGTCAGTTTGGAATGACAATGACATTTTTAAATTTAACCGAACTGGTAGGAATCTGTTGTATTGAAATCAATTATGAAAACTTTGTTGTTATTAAAAAGACCAAACTTTCAGTATTTTGCTGGGGAGCATTTTTTAAAGAGTTATAATATGCATTTATCATGGCTGTGGAGTATCGAATGACACGTAACCAAAAAATCATGTTATTTCTTGTATCCATCCCCTTTGAAAATCGAAATTTTATTTTTTCATCATTAAAGTCTGCAATATGCTAATATTATGCAGAGCGAAAACTTGTTTGTATTTAAGAAATAAATTCAAAAACTACTGCACCGATTCCAAAAATTCTTTTACTGTTGGAAAGCTAGATTATTCGAGATGGACATAGGCAATAAATTGCGAGGGTAGGAGATCCCTAGAGGTAAAAGTGGGAAGGTAGTGACATGAAAAAGTAATCGAAAACGATCGATATTAGTGCCGAATCTATAGTTTCCGAGGGCGCTGAGATGAATAATGACACTCCCGGTGATGCTAGATACTCTGAGGTTAAGACACTCAAAAGCAAAAATTGGGAAGGAAGTGACACGTAAAAATAAACATTGATTGAAGTTCTAAATAAAATCTCGGTAGGCGCAATACCATTGGAGCTATTTAAGGAGTTTTCTATTGCTGCGGCTGATATTCTTCTTCCCGTAAATGTTGGGAAACCGAGACCTATACCACTGAATGGAAAACAGGCGTAATTGTGAAGATTCCCAAAAAAGGAGATCTCTAATTGCAGTCTCCAAATTGATGGCAAAGGTCATCTTAATGCAAATCAAATAGACAATTGAACGCACTCTTAGCGATGAACAGGCAGGTTTTCATGAGGGTTTCTCCTGCAGCGATCACATCAATTGTGAAAAGGCGTTTGACGGCGTTGATCGCGAGTAAATATATATGATCAGCTTTACGTAGGAGAGGTATCCTAGAAAAAAATTATCACAATAATAAAGGAGTCCTGCTCAAGAGCCAAACGTCATACACAAGGGAAAACTGTCGGAGCCCTTCCGAATGTTGAACGGAGTGAGAGGATTATGCATACTGTCACCTTTACTTTTCCTGACCATCATTGATGATGTATGGTGCACCGCTATCGCGAGGGATTATATGGAAACGTCTTAATCATCTTACGCATCTTACCGATGCCGACGATGTATGTCTTCTATCCAACAAGCAGAGTAGTGTAGCCCAAATGTTCGAAGCCCTAAGCAGAGAAGGTCGCAGAGAAGGGCTTAAGATCAAGGATGCTTAAACTAAACGTGTGAGCTTGTACTCCGAGAGACAACATGACGCATCAATAAGACTTGAGTTGCATTTAATACTCTTGCTGAGATCTGTCGCAATAACAACACTATAGACGCATAAGACTCTGGATCTTTGAATCGAACGTAAAATTTGTTCTTTCCATGTTGAAGAGCCGTACTCTTCAACATGGAAAGTGATCTGTCAAATATCATCTAAGCTACAAGCTTTTTTCAAATTCATAAAGTTGCAAATATCAGAAAAATGAGCTCAGAGATTAAAAGTAGTATGGTGGTGTTATCGCGGGAGAGCTTTTGTTTAACAAAAATACCATAAAATCGGAAGACACGGAAAATAACGAGAGTTGAAGATCATTTCGTAAGGACTCGAAGCTAAGGAATTAAGAAATTGTGCCTGCGGGATCACTATTTCTTCTAGTCTGGTTAGAAAAAGGCTGTTAAAGGAAGCTTCACTTAATAATACAATAATTCATTTAAGAAAAAAGTACACAAGATTTACAAATATTTTACACGTATTATCGTTCAAATGTTGGAGCTGAAGATTATATCATGTCAATGAAAACGTCTTACAATTTCAAGCATCAAAAAAGAACATGATAACAAACAATATAGATAAACAAAAATAATAGATCGAAAATAATTTAATTGATATCAAAAACTAAGCAATTAAAGAATGTAATACTTACTGTAAGATGGGAATGCGCTCGTAAAAAAGAAGTTTAGCTTTAAAATATATGATATCCAATAAAGGTCCTGAATGCACTACCAGTACAAACACTCTGAATATAGGAAGACTATTCCATAGTCGGGCAGCCTGAACAGTGAAAGAACCCTCCATTATTGACTTATTGAATTGAGGAATTAAGATATTACGATTACGTTGTGATGTCGTAAACATGAAAAACTCTCTTAGATATTCCGGCGAATTACTACTCAGTATACCAAAAACGAAAAATCAGCAATCTGCGCTTTATGTAGGTACATGTTTGTATAAAAAGAACAGTCTAGCATTATCGTACTGTGTAGGTAACATTTGTTTAGTCGGCGAAGTCGTAAAATAAAACGTGTGGAGTCGTTGAACGCCACCTTTACCATACGAGCGCAAGTACTATCTTACCCAAAATCAAAAAGGACATTATCAACGCCTTTACCAACCTCAACCTAATTCGAGTACAGTACAGGTTTGATTTCAATACCTGTAATATGCCACACACATGAAGGTAAATGAGTGGTGAGTTACTTCGATGAGGAAATTGTGAGCTATTCCATACTATTCAATAGTTATCGTTATTTCAACCCTTTTTACCTTCTACTGTATTTCTCTTTCCTTATGACACGTGAACATTAAGACAAGCAATCACTGACACTCAGTTTCCTGATCCTGTTTACTTCAAATTCAAGTTATGTCCCTGAACTTTGGCTGAACCGTAAAAGAAATTTAAATTGCTATAGAGAATTGTGTCTTACCTGTTAGAATCGATTGCAAATCTATACTTACAATAAGAGCCAATTTCTTAGGAGCGACTAAACAATTTTGGTTGGTCGGTTGAAGTGGCGATCTAGGCTCATCGCCCAGTGTCCAATTAATACTAAGGTGTGCCGTTTTGTTACAATGTATTCTGACCAAGTAATCAATGTATGTCTGTACGCTTTGAATTAGAAGATGTGTGGTTGGGTTCAGCTGAAGCTAGATGCAGCCAGTAAGGTTTAAGAAATGGATGATTTTTTCAATTATTAGCCTTGAGATCTCCGTAAGGTCATTAAAAAAGAATCTGCCTAGTGCACGATGCCTGGCTGAAGCGACAGCCGGATATCTTCAAAGCATGAGTTCCCATCGACTAGTGTCCCGTTATTGCCGAAACCACCCTAGCAATATCTCCGCAGGATCTGCGAATGAGCTCATAGATTTTACTCTTGTTGAAGAATGGCTGCATTGTCCTAAATATGATACCCGCGCCGACACCGAGGTATGTCTTGGAGCCGTTGGTGAATATCGTTTTGTCGAAGGCTCCATCACGCTGCCGTTCTTCCACTTCGATCTGGTGGGAATTTTTACCGCGAAGCTTTTCCCGAAGGTCAGCTTTGGGATAATGTATACAATAAGAGGTGTGACAGATCCATGTGACCATAAGGTTTGGCTCTTCGGCATCTAGCAGCCATGCAAATGCAAAAGCATTTTTAAGCAGCCATTGGACAGGATCTCATGGCACCGGTGATGCCTATTTCCGAAGATCTCTGAATGCTACTCAGCTTTTTTATGTTATATCTTTAACTCATTGCGGACCCCCACACCGTCGTACCACAGCAGTATACATCCATATTTGGGCAGGGGGCCGACACACCGCATTGTCCGCGTTAGACAAAGTCCAGCGTAAGGCTTTGAAACTTATTGGCGAATCCTCAATCTCTAAGGGCCTTGACTTTTTGGAGCATCTACGGCATGCCAGCTGCCTTTCAATCTTCTATTTTTATTTCTAGGGGAATTGTTCTAACGAAATTGCTAGCCCGATTGTAGACACATGACAACGCGCGATGCAAGAGCTACAAGTCGCTCCCACCCCGATAATCTCCAGGCAAATTTGGACGTACCGTCAAATTTCGCTAATCTTTTCTAAGCCGAACAACACGAATGTTTACCATCTTCTGTTTTTCCGTCGTCATATGAGCTCAAAACTTTCAAACGGTGCGTACATCGACACCTCCTTCACTCAACCTCCTTACCCATATCTCTCATATACGTCCTAACAAAGGTTCTCTTACAAGCATAGAAAGCAATGCAGTCTTTCTTAAATAGCATGATCTTCTCATTGCAATGAGCCAAAGTAGTTGAGAGATGACACAACCCTAGGGTGTCCCTCTGTACACGAATTTTGTTATTTGGGTGTTACCAAAATCCGACTTTACAACTCTAGCCCTTATTATTGCAACGAACCTCCAACTCGATGTGGGATTTTTGAATAGTTTCAGTACGGACATTGTTAAAAGCACCCTCTTTGTCCAAGAAGGCGACTAGGGTGTATTACTTTTTGCGTTTTTACCACGATTGGTGACAATTTTCCATAAGACACCGGACAGCCTGTGCCACCCGGTTGTGTGAGATTCTTACTCACTAAAAGCACCTTACCGGAGATTATCCGAAACAGACCACATAGATTCCTTTTACTATATGGTTTGCTCGATAGTGCGGACTACCTCGTGGAGAACTGTCTCTGTGGATCTTTCTTTAAGGTATGCGTGATCAGATTTAGATAGCGGCGATACCTCAAGCATCTTCTGCAGATCGAATATTCTCTTCAGGGTTTTAAGTACATAGGATTCAAGCTAGTCGGTCTGAAATTTTTCGCGAATTCATGACTCCGCCTACCGAACTTCCCCGCCCATGGACCATCGGGATGAACACCATTCGAACTTGGCTCCAAAACTGGGGGCATAATTCAGCTTGATGCAGCTTCTGAAAATTACTACCAGAAGCGAAGTTACTTTGTCTTGTAACTTTTGCAGTACCATTAGGTCAGTATGCCATCCTCAGCAAGGAATTTGTAGGGGGAGAAGGTTCTAATTGTCCACAAAGTCTTCTCCTCTGTAATAATGGATTCAATGGTCGCATGACGTACGATGCCCGACCCAAGAGTCGCGAAATTTCTGGCAGCAGTCTTTACATCCACGAAAGTGGATCATCAGAAGCTCCAGGGACTCAGCAGTTGGCTCCGACCATAACCTCCATTGACCATTGCCTCCTCACGAAGGTTGTGTTGGTCTGGCTCCTCTAGAGAATTTTTCCGAGCCTTGCTGAGTCTTTCATGTCTTCAGTGAATTCACAGTACTCCGACATCCATACCAATATCTACCGATTTATAGGCAGGCTTTATAAGGCTGCCAGAATTTTTGTAAGCAATTATTGAGACCACAATTATTTTATTTTACTTACGTAGGACTTAATCTGAAGTAAATAGAATAAAAAACTACTTTCAGTAATATTTATGAAGTATAAAAAAAGTAAATGCAAGGACCGATTTACATTATTCATCTTTTTTATAAAATCTGTCGAATATGATGGGGACTGAGGATGGGATAAGGGAATTAAATTTCTTAATGCTGTTATCACTAGGTTCGGGAAAAAGGGACTTTTTGCTTCCTGATTTAATCTGAAAATAACGAAGGAAAATTTAATTCATTAAAAGGTAATTGAAATATAAATCTGGAGGGCAATCTACTTGGAGAACTTTTCTCACACTTACTAGTCGAAACAAAGACCTTTCCAACAAGTTATAACAAATTATTTGAAATGAATTCGTAATCATGCTGTGTAAATCTAAATAAATACAGTATAATTGCCTTTACAATAAGCGTCAGTTATGAACATGTCAAATAAAAATACATCCCATATCCAAATTGGGAACGTTTCTTGTTTGATTTAGTCTTGTGCACTCAAACGTGCCCAGCATCCTACAGCATCCATTTCAGCAGGTTAATGTTTCACCCACACTAAATAAATGGTATTCGGTTTTTGCTTTATAAACACAATAGATTTGCAATAAATATGGTTCTGTTAAATATCGGTAATGATTAGTCAATAAATTCCAAATGCGCAACACAAATATTTTATCCATTGACAAAATTTTGTGCTCATTATCACTTAAATTGGTGAAAAACATATCTAGGCGGGAATCAATTACTACGCTGCCTAAATTGTGCCGGAAGGTCGAGTCAAATTTAATTTATTGATTGATTCAGCCCATACCATTACACGGAAATTGGCCTTTAAATTCTCAATTGGACGCTTTTGTGTAATCTGAAAAGGTTTTCCCATTTCCATTGATGTTCATTTAAAAATATAACGAAAACAGATGAGGCACAACATCCATTAATTAAAATATTTTAATCTTCAGTTTTGGATAGATTTGATAAAATCCAGAAATGTTTAAATTATTTAGAGTTTTCAGGCAACTTTGTCATTTTTATTAACCCCATCAAGTGCCAGTATTGTGTTTGGGGACTGCTCCCGGTTGCTGGTTGGTCAGGATAAGAATTGGAGTGGCGGGAATAATCTCATTGCCATTGATGTAACTGTGTGTGGATTTTCGAGATCTGCAAAAGACAAATAGAACAAAATTAATTATCAGACAAAATAAATTGATTTTTAAATATTAAGTTTGATTAAAGTACTAAAATATAATTTTAAAGTCGAGAAGAAGCACTTGGAGTTTTTGATTGTAAATCTGTTTCTAAATAGATTAAGTATGAAAAGTAGGACTCTTATTGTCGACATACCAAAATGCATTTTGACTTTAACTAGGTTTATCTACTCAGGAGCAATTATATTCTAGTCCCGAGTTCAAGGCGTCAGTAGTGTAAATTTTATATAATGCGAGTTAAAGGTAGGGATTGACTCAAAAGTTGTTTTCTCCTGACTACTAGTGTAATGTCTGCCGTTTCGGAACCCACCTTAAATTGTAGGTGCACTTGTGAAATTTGTCTTCGAAGTCTTTATCATGTACAGCACAGAAGTCTTTACAAGTAGCATTCACCTCGTCTTCAAAATGTACTAACTAAGAACGACTCTAATAGGGTAGGGCTTTTTAGGAGTAGGATGGAACCTACACTAAAACCCAGAGGAAAACTCTGGAATACCCTTTACAGGTGCGCTTCCCTGGATCAACTCTATTATCAGGCCGAAGGATCCGGCGTCATATTTCACAATGACAGATAGCTGGGCAGTGGCCTCCTTCCAATCTTTTAAAGCCGCTGGGATCGATGGTATCTTTCCAGCCTTCTTAAAAAACTGCCTGGATACTATCCTTGTACCTTTAATCAACTTATTCAAAACCAGCTATAATTATGGATACAAACCACTCTTATGGAGCAAGCTGGCTGTGGAGTTTATCCCCAAACTAGGCAATAGGCCTCTAGAGCTAGACCAAACAATCTGCTCATTCTCCTCTTTTCTACTTAAGAGGGGAGACCACTTTGAAATTTCAAAAAATTCGATTTTTTTGTGCTTAAGTGATTGTTTACACTTTTAAACATAAGGTAAAGATAGTGAAATTGAAAAATTCGAAGTATTGATGACCTTTATCTGCATAATAGTGAGCGCGCACCAGCATCAGTACAAGTTATTCTGCGAACGTGAAAACCTTAAACGTGTTTTTCTCGAAACTGGTTTTTTCAAACTGGTGGGCAATATTGAGAACAACAGATTGATTTGAAATTTTCAGACGAGTTTTTTTTTCAACTATCTAAAGAACCATGGGGTTTTGCGAAGTAGAAAAAATTGGTATTTTTTATGTAAATTTTTGTGGTCTAAAATGAGTTTTTCTTACTGAATGCCTCATAACTTTTCGAAATTTGCAATTTTCCAAAACTCCTACGTGGTTCTTTAGCTAATACCTTGTAGAAAATAAATCCATTCTCTTTTTTTGTTCCAAACAGGACCGTTTTTGAAAAATTCTGCCCACCGTTTTGGCCTCTGCGAAAAACACTGCTTTCAAAAATCCTGTCCAACGGCGCCATTTTGTTTAAAAATAAATAAATTAAATTTTATATACTTAAATATATGCTTAACAAATGAATTTTCATTACATTACATTTGCGTTCGTTATTTTCTTAAAAAAAAATTCCAAAAACGGCCCTCTTCTTAACGTTTCAAAGTGGGGTTCCCCCTTAAGACAATGGAGAGACTGCTAGGGCTTCACATCAGGTGAACTAATCATCTCTCACAAAAGGAAATATACAGAGACTGCCTTATATAATCTTGTTGCACGATTTAGAAAGTCCTACACCATAAAGAAATAGCTTTATATGCCTTTCTTGTCGAAGAAGATTTTTTCGATGTGCTATATATGGATCTATTTCTAGAGCTTTTACTTGGAGAGGTCTGGATTTACATACTGTTAAATGGGTAGATTCTACGCTAAATTAATGAGATGTTACAAACACCTCTCAATTATTATCTTAGGGAAGTTCGACTCGACTGTCACTGATCTAATGAGATAAGGTCTACCCACGGTTACTGACTGGTGTACAAGTGATGATATAACAATTACCCCTGCCAAGGCTGTGCTTGTGTCTTTCACCAGAAGGCACCATTTGAACCTTGGTCCAATTTCAATTACCTGGGAATCACGCTTGATAGAATACCTAATTGGAACTCTCACCAAGACCCCGCCCTTAACAAGTCTACCTGAGTCATATGGCCTGTTGAATACTCTTCGGAAGGGGAATCTCACCACGAAGATGTCGCCTTGGTCTGGTGGCCTAAAGTTCAACAACGGTTAACAATCGTCAAATGCAATTACTTTCAGCAGCTTGTTTGCTTCTTCATAACAGGAGCTATGAGGACCTGTCCAACCGCTGCCATAGAGATGGTAATCGAACTCACTCCCCTGCACATCTCTATCATGAAATCCGCTGTAATAAGCAGTGTAAGAGTGCAGCTCACGGTTAATATGCCGGATAGTGACAGAGGTCACATGGGCATCCTTCGGCGCATACTTGGCATACTGTGCACAGTTACGGACCACGTGGCACTTTGGCAGAGAGTTCAGAACTTTCACGGCTTTCCTGAACAAGCAGAACGGAAGAGCGGTGTCCCCAGTTTGGAGGCCAAAAGCCCCAAGTATTTCACTGATGGCTCAAAAACGGTGCCGGTGCTGGCGCTGGTATTTGTTGACACATCACTAGGGTTTACATTGCGCTGGGCTGATGATTTCAAGCCGAAATCCAGGCCATCGAAACCTGTGCCCTTATCAACGTAAATAAAAGGCTGAAAGGGGTTGATGTAACTATCTTCTCTGATAGCCAAGCAGTGCTAAAGGACATATCTTCGCGGAGTTTTATTCGAGGCTTACGAAGGGGGTGCTTTGACACCCTCTAACAACTGACCACTCATAACGGGGTCACGGTCTGTTGGATACAAGGTCACTAGTGAAGGAAGGGTTGCAACCTCAGCTGGTCGTCAACAAGAGTAGTTATAGAAGGCTGGTAATAAAGTTAACAGCAATAAAGCAGACCTAAGGTTGCTTACAGTCTACCTATCTGACTATTATGGGCAAATATATCACCTACGCCAGTTAGGTCTCTCTAGCGAGACGGAGTGTCTGTTCTGTATAAAGGATGGTGAAACTACAGTGAAAATTGTGTGCTTATATGCTGCCTTAGCATGGTTTCGAAGGAGGATATTCAATCGGAAATTTCTGATCCCAGCTAACCTTAGATCCTCTCCTGCTAAAGACCTCCCTGCCTACTTAAGGGTGTCAGAGCGTCTTTTTGCAGTAGTGGAATCATGGCACAAAAAACCCCTTGGGTAAACCTCCCGTTAATAGTAATTGTAAATTGGCTCTTAATATTGGCTCAACATTATAAATGTAAAAACCTTACAAAAACTAGTTATTACGGAAAAAGAAACAAATGCGAAACTAAACGTAGAGCTTAGACGAACGACCAAAGTTAACCGAGACCGTGAAAAAATGAAACTAGAGCATTATAGGCCGAAGTTCTTACTTCGGGGACCCCTGCTCTAAAAGCTACCCAAGATACGCTCTCCACAGAGCCGTTCGCCAGTTTTATAGTCCACCGACGCGACGGTTGGAATGAACGAAACTATGATGGAGAAGTTTGAAAGCTACATCAGAGTCTCTGGACGGATAGCTATAGTTCACTCTACTAGTGATGGTCTCTATTACTCCTAAATCTACTACTAGATGGGCGCTGATGTGAAGTGGGTGTACTGAGTGTCGTATGCGGCGGTCGTCAATTCGTGGTGTGGGGTGTATCATTGTGTACCCAGAAGCATCAATGATGTCTCCAGGAACTGTAAGTTCTTGCTAAGAATTCTCCCGTACCCAAGTTCATTCCATCGCACAAGGAATCGTGGAGATCGTGGAGATCAGATTCTGGGACCAGCAGGTAGGAGTGCTCCCCTGCTTCCCTATCCCTCATTACCGATAGCTGCAAAATTATGTTATCTTCCGACAGAGTACTCTCTAGAATGCCCGTACCTGAAGGCAACGTAATTTCACGATCATGTCTGTAAAATCCAAACCACACTCCTTTACGGGTCGGCAGAGTATGCCTTCGTCGACCCATTGTCTTCTTTTCTCCCCCCCCCCCCCCAGAAGGTGTTAACGAACTTCTCCTGTAGAAGTTTCACGAAGGCTTCTTCGAAGCACTCGGGCTTTAACAGGTGGACGATACAGTCTAGTTCGCCACATATTCACTGCTCCCGAAAGTTTCTTCAGAGCTGACCCCCCCCCCCCCCCATATACACCTAAGTATATCAGTTAAGTACTCGTCAATTGTATGGAGAGGAGGGAATCTGTTCAATTCCGCCAGCTCCCACTCCATAGCCTATAAGATAAACCCTAGCACCCACTGGTCGGTCTTATTGATCGAAAACTCTACAAAAAACTGGAAATGTATCCTCTTTCGTGACAAAATTACACAGGTCATCAGCATATGCTAATATTAAGAACGACGATCGACGGAGATTTACAAGTGAGAAATCATAAAACATAACTGACAAGGGGCCTCAGTAAAAAGGGGGCATAATAATAATAGCAAATGTGTGTTTTGTGATATACATGTTATCTTTTCGGTTGTGAAGAAATTTTCCTCAAACTGTTTTGTGCATGAAAATTCTAAAGCTCAGTCCTATGATGCTTTAGTAATAGTTTATAAAAATGAAAAAACAAGGCAAAGAAGAAGACAGTTTAACATAAAATAAAGTTGTCAATGTATATTTTGCTTGAATAAATGCGGCCTATAGGCTCTAGATTAGAATTCCCACGGAATCCAAGGAAGACACCGAATTGGACGACCGCGCAACACATGGAGAAGAGCCATAGAGAGGGAAGTTACCCGGATCAACAAATCGTAGCCATAGTTGAAGGCGTTGGCGCAGAACCAAACCAGGTGGAGAGTCGACGCCCTATGCCCCAAAAGGGGTTAAAGGAACCATAGAGAGAGAGAGAGAGAGATAGGCTGAAAGATAACAGTAAATGGATTTTTTTGCTGTCTGAGTTCTGTCAAAAGGACAAAAAACTGAAGGCAGTAGAACGAAAAAGCATCATGCGTAACAGAGGGTTTAATATCTCTACTATTTAAGCTAATAAGCAAATTGGTTGCAGCTTTACTTATTTCAGGAAGGCATTCAATATTCTTATGCATAAGCTTAAGCAGAGTGATTGCTTCGCCTTTCGCCAGTTCTTACAATTTGTGGATCGTACTTTATAATTTCTAACGTGTGCCTAGCCAATTGGGCCTCATTAAAAAGTACTTTGTCATGTTGAGGACAACAACATTTTTCGTAATATGTCGACTATTTCCGATTGGCATGTTTTAAATACTGATTTAGATGCATTCCACAACTGGTGTTCAATCAACGCTCTCTTGAAATCACGGTAAGTGTACATTTTCATCTGTTAGATAAATTCTGTCCAGGTTCAAACTTTCCAAGATGGTTTTTGTTTCATGATCCCTGAAATTTCAATTTTTATTTCGAAGATCGTCATGATGTCACAGGTAATAGGGCTACTTTGGGGTTAGTTCAGAGATGCTTTACGACAAAAGCATTACCAAATTTCACTACAAAATTCTTGTGCGGTCCATTTTGAAATATGCTTCTTCTGTTTGGTCAATTTTTTAAATCGTGTAAAAGCAGTTTAATGAAGGCTCATTAGATTCGTGTAGCTTTCCTTGAAACAATGCCTTTAATTACCACGACACGGTGACAGTCTTTGGGCTGCTTCACTTGGATATTCTTCAATGATGGCGATGCAATTCGAATGCTCGTTTTTCATTCATATCGAAGGTAATCGAAGTTAAGTACACTGTTATAACTATTTTTTTTTTCTTTGTTTTTCTTTGCAAAAGTTCTTTTCATTGCAGAAGTCAGAAGGGTGTGATGAATAAATGCCTTTTCGTTTAAAGAAAATTCGTCTGCATTTCTAAACTTTTGATAGTCTGTAGGGTTTTAGTAACAACAGCACAAGATACATAGGAACGAGACGACAAAATTGCTTAAGAAATATTGAGCAGTAATAGAATAAAGCTGAATAGAATAAAGTTGAACCGACCTCACAAAAAGCGCTAAAAAGCAAAATAATTTTCAATTTTGTATCTATTGCGACATTTTGAAGTCGTTGCAAATGAAGGAAACTAAACAACTGCAACAAAATCCTTATGATCCCTCGAGCTGAAACGTTGAGGAAGTTTTATATAGTTCCTTCAATTGTGGTTGGCTAGTTGCTTTGTTTGTTTAATTTGCACCGACTTTAAAATGTCGTAATAGATGTAAAAGTAAAAATTATGCTATGCTTTTCAGCGCCTTTTGTGAAGTTGGTTCAACTTTTTTTTTAAAAAACTATTTTATTTTTCAGTTTTAGTGTCTTACGTTGCAAGTACAGTTGTACTGTAAAGAATGGAAACAGAGTTGTCCAAATCCGGAAACATATTACAAAATTAGTCACGGTCACTCTTTTATACCCTCACTTTACAAAATTCTTACCATGGCCCTAGTGCGCCACCGTACTGTATACAGCAAGAGAGAGAATTATCGTAGTTAGAGAATCATCGTAGTCACTCTAGTTACAAAATTATTATCATTTTTCAATCACAAAACGTACTCTGTACTACAAAATCAAAATCATCAAAATTGGTTTATCCCTTATGAAGCTAGGCGCCGCCCCTCTTCGAACTCTCAATACAAGCCAAAATTTTTGCCAGCATACACACATAATCATTCTAAATCATCTAAATCAGTCCAAGTATTACAAAGTTAGGCAACCCCTTTCCCCACCCCAAACCTAGGTCAACATCTTTCCATATAGTAGCAATGGGCGATCATACAACAAAAAAGAGTCATTCAAATGGGTGTGTGCATTAAGAAATTGGGTAACGCTCCCTCCGCACACCATCCTAAATGCTACATTTTTGTAGTGGTACCAGTGGGGCAACATATTTCTGTACTCTATATAACATAAAAAGAATATAGAATTAACCCTTCTAACTCAGAAGGCGCACTTCTCAGGCAGAAGCCTAGAATTAATTGACTTATTCGTCGGAATATAACAATATATTGAGGCGAATAAGGCTCCCACACCAACATGTAAAAAAAGGAAAAAAAAGACATTAGTAAACAAAAACTAAACCACACCCACACACAACAATTAGGGGTGCACGGACAACAAAGAACGCTTCAGCAAATTCTTAGTAAGAGTCAGATCAAAAACAGGACACATATTTACGGCTCTACACATACGATTTAAAGGCTCATGCAGTAAAGCTAATCTCCTTAAGCTATACGGGGTATGCCTATAAGAAATCATACCTGCGAGAGTGCAAGAATCTATGCTCGAGTTCAAAAACTGGTGGTTACGTGGTTCTTTCAACAAGTGCATAATAAGCAACCGGAGGCGATCCATATAAGGAGAAAGCCTGAGTGGATCATTCCACGGAAGGTCTCTTAGTGCGAAACCATCCAAATCGGTCTGCGCTTTAACAAGTTGAAATCCAACCCCTCTCCTGCTACAACCTTAATGTTTAAAATTGTGTCGCGGTACCAATGATTGAACATAATCAGAAAAAGAATCATCCAACTCTGTCTACGCGTTACAAAGTTAGACTCCTACCACCACACACGTGGAACATATTTTTTTTCATTATTAGCAATGGGGGATCATACTCTATACGTGACCTACCAAATCGGTCAATGGATTACAAAGTTAGGTTTTACCCCCACCCATCACCCCACCACTCCAAACTTTTTTTGACATGGTACCAAATCATCAAAATCGGTCCACGCATTACGCAATTATGCCCGGTCATAGATAAAAAAAATAAATGTCGAACTTAGAATCTTGTTGTATATGGGAAGTCGGTTAAGAAGTAACTAACTGCGCCAACCTTCAAGATTTCAAAGTTATACTGCGACCGCCGCCGTCGTTATTCAATTCTAGAAACCTTTTCTTCTCCTGTTGAACTACTCTACTTATTTTCAAATTACATTGCAAAAGACAAATTGCGCAAACTTCAGAAAACCCGTAAATCAGAACCTCCAATTACTCCACTTATCTGAACTTAAAAATTCTAATCACCTGCAAATAGCATTTAATGTGCGGCTCCCGTTCATACGAAAGAAGAAGATTTATTAAAAGAACACTAAGCCAAGTAATGGCGTTCCCCTTCCATCTAATTAGTACGTAAAATGTCACCGGAGAGGATAATTGCACAAAACAACAATTCTGATTGCTGCAGCTGCAACGATAGTTCCAGTAGCGACATTGCAAATGCTTACGACAACTCCAAGACGGAAATTTTTCGTCCTTAAGTGTAAGCAAACTCGAAAGGAAGTCAAAATGCAATTGCTTCTTCACTCGAGACGCCACAAGAGAGCGAACGGCGTAAAGTCAAAGCTACCGAAAGATTTTCTTCGTCTTAAAGCGTCCTATTTGCTGACATATTTAATTTTTTTACTGCGCACAATAGGTACAAGCTCAGCAGCGAGTAGGACCTATTTTTTACTTTAATTGGCAATTAACTTCTTCAGGAAATAATTCTCATAATTTTCTTTGCGTTCTCTTCCTTCTCGTTCTCGGAAAAACACTGCCCATCTTGGAAGAATTTCTCAAAACCTCGCAAGGACCAAGGACCTCTCACAACTGCTGAATATAAAACAGCAACGGCAGTAAAAAATGACTTGCCGTAAGCTTATGGGGGAGCGGACACACGAAATAGACATAAAAATTTGCAATTTTTTGTAATTCTTTTGCAACTGTCACTTTTGAATTTGTTTATATTTTCCCTTTTCGTGTTTAAACAGAACTCGAAATGCCAAGTCAGTCCCTTCCTTTTTGGTGCATACATAATAGGATTCCCCATTCACAAGGACATAGAATATAAGAAGCCGCCCCCGCCCCAAAAGCAGAGTATTTTTGTATTTTGTATTACAAAGTGTCCTGCAGTACCTTTGGCAACTCAGTATAGTACCAGACCCATAAAGGCAAAGTTATATGCATTCCATTTGGAGTAATGTGTTGCATGCCTTGAGGCGATTCCGAAAATGCTACTTGCGAAGAGAACGAGAAAGGAACGGGGGCCGCATATATTAAATGGCGTTGCAAATGCGATGCAAATTTTTGCTACTCTCGACTGGAAGTGATGCAGCATCAATTCCTGTCTGTTATCTTGTTGCTTTGAAACATACAGGATGTGTACTTGGTACTCATGAGAAATTTTTCACACCAAAAACTCCAAAGTCAGCAAATTAAAGTTCATGAAGTGACTAAAGATTTTACCACTACAACATTTTCTCGTTGGATTGACATTTTGATAATTTTCGTTCTTCATGTGGACCAGTTAAAGGCGCTATGCTATGCACGACGGCACAGCATTAAAATAATGTTGCAATGCAATTTATGTTAAATGAACTGAAAATGCATTACAGAATTTCTCAACCCCGAAAGTGCCGAAAACGTCTCGAATTTAAATGTTCGAATTAATAAAGGCATTAATAACAGCGAGGTGGACAAAGTTATATAAAAAAGTATAGTGCACTCTAGAGCTTCAATGGAAGGAGCAATTTAGACTGCTTAACTTTTGACTACATCCAGTACAAACGTGCAGAAATCGTCGTCCTCTGCTAAGGTAGAGCATTGATTTTACTGTCCTTTTTACGGCAGGTTAGGTAACACTATTTGCACCATTAAAGATTTAAATATGAAAAGATATACGTCAGTGCATAAACTTGGCACATGAAGGTGTTTCTTTAATTTACGATTATTATATGTTTCGCGTTTGTTAAGGGCGATAAACTGTGGGATTTATTATCCTGGATACGTTTCATAAAAAGGACTCAAATGTCGTTGCAATGTGTTCTTGCGAAAGAATGAAATAATTAATTTGTTTAAAATTTTGTTTTGCCTTACTTATTTTACAAATAAGACGACCACCATGCCAGAGGTCCCGGGTTCGAGACCAGGTCTCCCCGTGAGCTTTTATTAGGAAATTAAAATAATCCACTCCGTCTCGCGGCTGTTGTCTAGCTCGCAGCAATGCAAAAACAAAACATTCAAATTTCCTCACTTCCCCTACCTTAATTCCCTTCCGGCCAAAACCATGGTAACGCATTAAAGGGTTGTCCCCTAAGATTTAACCACATCGTATAAACAAAAAAAATCATGTTTCGACCGGGTCTGTGGATTATTTGCTGTTGCTGAATTTTTTGGTCACGAATATATGGTTTTTCGACGTGATCGTCATCTTCGAGTGGTGGATGCTCCAGTTGGCGGAGGAGTTTTGTGTGCTGTTCGACGTAGCATTCCATGCTCCATTGTTGAGCATTCGTTTTTGGATGATTTGGAGTTTCTGAGCGTCGTTTTGAACTTGCTTCATAAATGCGTCGTTGTTGCTATTGCTTACATTTCTCCGGGCGCGCCTGCGGACACATATGAGGGGCTTGCTTCACGCATCGACGAGTTATCCAATGCTTTGCGTCCTGATGCTATTTGGAGATTTCAACACCTTCTTATTCGTCCACTCCTCTACATCCTTCATATTTCATTGACAGCCTTGTCTGTTCTGGTTTGACACAGTGCTCTAATATAGCCAATGACTACGGCAGATTTTTGGATTTGGTGATTAGTATCTACACCAGTGGTACCATTGTCAGGCGGTGTTCTGCTACTTTGCTCTCTGATACGTCTCATCATCCTGCTCTTCAGATTACGCTATTCTTTGATCCTGTGACTACATCATCTCTCATAGCAACTATTGTTTTAATTTTAGAAGGACTGACTATTCTATTCTCAATGATTTATTATTGAATTGTAACTGGTCTAATTTTTTTCACGCTAGGGGCATTGATGTGGCAGTGAGTGCTTTTTATAATAATTTATTTATTTGCGTTGCGCAATGTTTTTTTTTTATACGATGTGGCCAAATCCTAGGGGACAACCCTTTGGTGCGTTAGCATGGCTTTGGTCGGAAGGGAATTATGGTAAGGGAAGTGACAACAGCCCAGAGATGGAGTGGATTATTTTAATTTCTTAATGAAAACCTACAGGGAGATCTGGTCTCGAACCCGGTACCCATGGTATGGTGGTCGTACGGCTCAACGAATTGATCCAACTCTGTCTCCAAATGTGTTCCTATTTCAAGGGTATCTCCCTTGGGTTCAAATAAATCATCTAAAAAATTTTAAAAGTAAAGCTTGGAAGCGGTTCTGGTTGTCAAGGAGCGAGATCGATTTTAATATTTACTCCAATTTACGTGACCAGCATATCTTAGGTCTTGAATCCTCCTACAATACCTATGTTGAGAGAATGAAAGCAGTTTTACGTAACAGTTTTGGAGATTTATGAATTCTAATCGTAGAACTGACGGATACCTTCCTTCCCTGAAGTTAGGGGATAACAATAGCACTGATCTTTTTAGTGACTTTGTTAAGACTGCCTTTTGCAATAATTACTGTGATATTAGTTTTAAGGATTTTACTCACTTGACGTCATTTTCACCGACTTCGCTGGTAATGAAAGATCTTTTATTTGATTCTTTTAATGGCTTGGCTGATAGTTTTTCGTGTGGACCAGATGATATTTCGGTTCCTCTACTAAAGAATTCCTCTTATTATATAGTATCTGTTCTGTGTTATTTATATAACTTATCCATTTCTTGTGGTGTTTTTCCTAGTACTTTTAAACTGTCCATTATTATTCCTTCTCATAAGAAGGGCAACAGTAGTAAGCCGTATACTTTTTTATTATTGTAAACCTTTCTTAAGTACTAAGTTCAACGACGACTGACCTTTTAGAGCTGACTGACCTTTCGTATTTCGCAATTAAAGGTAGCAAGGTTGCTGGAGAATGGACGGACGAGTTGAAGCCTTCTAGGATACGGTGATCCTCATCTGGATATTCTCAAGTGTTAGTTACACTTCCAAGTGGAAGCAACCGGGCAATGCATCCTAGAATGTAGCCAAGTAACTAATGCGGGAGGAGATAACCTCTTGAAAAAATTCCCCTAACTCCAAGGGAGTCTGCTGTGTCGTCGTCCCCTCTGCAGGACCCAGGGGTAATTGGTTCGCGAATGGCGTTTCCTCGGGCGCTTCTGTGGGAGTGGAGGTGGATTGTATGGGAGACCCCAACAGGTTGGCTATACCCACGGTACCCACAACACAACAGGAGCAGCTTTGGGAAAATTACCTTTCGAAGGAACTGTGGCGGCTATGGAGGCTGGCTCGCCCCCACCGGCTGAAACTGCTGTAGCAGTCCTGGAAGAGGGTGCAATTGGCATAATAATAACTAGCACTTCCTCAGGTGCGGCGGTGCAGAGACGGAAGATTCTAACGAGTTGGCTATCTCCGCGATACGCACACCAGTAGAAGAAGCAGATCTGCCTTCCGAAGGGTTAGCTGCGGTTAATCCGGAGGGGGTTCCTTGTCCTGGCTCAGGAATAAATCGTTACGGCCTAGAACCCTTCAATGTTGTAGACAGTGAAGGGGTGAAGGTTGTAACTAACGCATGGACCAAGAAGGAACACTGGAGACGGTAGGAAAACATGGATTTATGCAGATAGGCTAGGATTCTAGCAGTGACCCAGGAAACCGAGGTTAGTGGCGACAGTGGGATAACTGGATACTCAGTTGCCCCCACTAAGGGAGACTGTGAGGGGATGAAAACGGACCCGGTTATGTGGTCTGTTTCGGCTAATCCCCAGAGAGGTGTTTTTAGTGAGTAAGAATCTTACACTACCGGAGGGCACGGGCTGTCTGGTGTCTTTTGGAAGATTTTCACCTCTCCCGCAAAAAACAAAAAAAAAGGTAGCAAGCAGGTTGATTGCATATTTACTGCCTTTAGTAACGATTTTAAAAGAATTAATCATGTAGTTTTGATTTATAAGCTGTCTGCCCTAAGGTTCCCGTTTTGTTCGTTGACTGGGTTCGCTCGTATTTGTCGAACTGCACTCAGAGAGTATCGTTTCGTGGTTCTCTTTCCAATATTATATACAAATTTTCTGGCGTACCACAAGGCAGCCACCTTGGTCCTGGTCTTGGTCTGGTTGAATAGTCGTTTTGTCTTCGATGACCATATTGACGCGATAATTACTAAGGCTAACGACGCTGTGTTTCGTTAAAAGGTGGGCTAAGGAGTTTGATGTTTGGGGAACCTTCTGAAGACTTTGGCTTCATTGCAAATCTCTTTTGGAATCACTTCATTATAAATTTCGTAGGCTATATCTACTTTATTTAATTTATTCGAATTTCTCAACTTTACCTATTTCCACATTAGTCGTGGCTATACCCACCATTTATTGGGTTATTCCAATAATAATGCGGTTTTTCCCATTGCATGCACTGAAAGTCAGAGAGGATGCTGTTAAAACAGGTATTGTAAGTTTTGAATAGTGCAGTTCGATATTTACAGTTATTTTTTCTAAGCGATAGTGAAAAAGGAAAATATTCGGTATAATTTTCTTTATGAGTTCAATAAATGCAACAACGTAACAGTATATGGGGATGACGATAAGCTTAAGCCAGTGTCAATGGTGGTTTGACGTTATGTAAAGCCTGGTGGAAGAAAATCCCATTGTAGCTTTTAAGGAACTAGCCGAGAAGATTGGATTTGGTCATTCATTTGTTAAGTACTGTTCTGATGCCCTCCTAACTTCATTGGCAATTCTCTTCAACAAGTCTCTACAAGCTGGTAAATTTACAGTATTGTGGAAGGTTCCTTTAAAGCCCTGTTCACAAAAAGGCCCATAAGAACATACAATTATTAATCAATGGCGAAGTTATCCAGCATACCCAAGTTATTTTAATCGATAGCGTGTTTTTTATGATGCAGCCAAAGCTGTGGGGACAACCCTATAATGTGTTAGCATGGCTTTGACCGGAAGGAAGTTAGAGTAACGGCAATGAGAAACTTGAATGTCTCCGTTTTGCATTGCTGCGAGCTAGACAACAGCACAGAGATGGAGTGAATCGTTTTTTAAATGTTATTTTAAAAACTCATGGGGAGACTGAGGCTTAAACACTGACTTCATTAAGGCTTTTGATAAGTTTCCTCACTTCGTATTATTGTTTACACTTGAAAGACTTCCCCAATCTGCTAATCGACTAGTTTTCCTTCTACTGCAGAGACATAAAGGTGATATTCCGTGACTCCACCTCAAGAAATTTAAGGGCTTCTTCTAGTGTGCTGTAAGGTAGCCATCTCGGATGGGCATTGATGACATTCTCAGTCTGATCTCTTATGTTCTAATCTACGATGACGACATGCAGATCTTCTCCTATTTTAAAGATAGTGGTGACTAAGGCCTTAGTCAGCACAATCCTTACAATAAAAGAAGATTCAAATAGATTTAGACATGGTCTTGGGTTGGTGCTCAATTTTAAGTAATGTGATGCTATGACCTTTACCAGAAACCTCAATTCACAAGTTTTTGAATACACCTTTTCGGGGAATGACGTCCGTAACTGACGTTGGGGTATAACTCGATAGAAAAATAGATTTTACTTTGCATGTTAATTTTATTATATCTAAAGATATCTCTGCCATAGCCGGCCATAGCATCGGTCTAAGATGGGGTTATGGAACGTGAGAACTCTGTGAGACGAGTGTGGATAAGCAAAGATCACGAAGGCGGAGCGGAAGATGACCCATTATGAAATAAAAAGGGTAGTTTAGGGTTAAGTCGAGCTAGATGGAGAGGAAATGGTGAGTTTACATCACCCACATCTGAAACCATTCTGCTATACTCTGGCCAGGTGTAGGCTTATTGTAATTTATTGGACTAGTCTCGAACATTCGACCGAGTTATCATCGCCAGATTCCGGACCAGGGCACGTAACATCTCAATAATTCAATGCTATGCGCCGGCCGAGCAAGCGGATATAATAGCTAAGGAGGCCTTTTACCAGCTCCTTGGCGACACCTTTGATAAAGCTCCGAAAGGTAATATCCAATTGGTCATGGGGGATCTTAAGGCTAAGATTGGCTCAACAACATCGGCCTGGAACATTTAATGAGGAATTTTAGACTAAAAAAACATACCCATATTGCTGTTTCAGAAAGCTTCAGAAAGTGTTTTATCGACAAAAGGTCTAATCGCGGCACTGATACTGGCAGGGATCACCATCTTGAGCAGCTAATTTTCGCTCATACACGGCAGCAGTACGACCACCTTACACAACATCTAATATGCCACGACTCAAAGAGAAGAGGCTACCAATGGATTATGGAAAGAATATTTTGTCGAACCTTTGGACCGTCGAATACATCTTTACCCGAGTCTGAACATCCAGCGGCTGTGGCAAGTATTAACATCAGCACACTGACTATATTGAAGTTCGCAGACACAGCTTAGTCGCTGCGGCTGATATACTTCTTCCCGTAATTCAGGAATGTTGGGAAACCGAGACCTATCCCACTGAATGGAAAACAGGCGTTATTGTGAAGATTCCCAAAAGAGGCGATCTTTAACTGCAGTCTTCAATTGATGAGTACTCCTAGCTCATCTTGACTACGAACGTAGTTCTGAATTGAAAATACCAGACATAGCTGTAACTGGCTCATTCAGTCCATAATTACTTAGGTGATGCGAGAAATGAGGAAGTCATGACTCCTCAAAGAGCTCGACGGGACAGATGTATTAAAACATTTTATCAATTTATTACAATTTATAGCCGCTTGCACACATTCGGACGGTTTTCTGAGGTACACCTTCATGGTAGGACTGCAGAGGGATATTTAAGGATGTCTCAATGTGCCTACGAGAAAGAAAGGTCGGTAGAAACCGCGGCACATGTCGTCGTAGATGCTATTTAAAAGTCACTTTAAACCAAAAAGTATACGATGGGTGTCTTCCTCTATATTGAGGAGTCATCGAATAACGTATAGATGAAGACTATTCAAGGTGCTCTAAGGACTTTAAATGTCGAACCTTATCGATTTAAAACTGAAAAGTCAACATATAAAGTCTAGACTGGGAGATATTGAGGAGACTAGATATGTCAGGAGGGGAATTTCGCAATGGATTTGTCAACAATGCCAAAGTCTAAGGTTATCAACGCTATTCTAGTATCTATGAAAGAATGATGGTAGTTTATGTTAAATTCGTTTGTGGAGTAAGTTCTAACGTGCCGGCTTTCCATTCCGGAAGTCCCAGGGTTGAAGTACACCGGCGACGACAACCACTTACAAGCTTACAACAGATTACTACGAAAAGGCTATTGGGGGTTGCAGAGTAATGTCGGTAATTCGTCGACCTTAAATTATAGGTCCACTTGCAATCGTTGGCAATACCGGCAACCCCACAAATACCGAGCTAGTGATTTTCAGACGAAAGAGAGTAGTGATCACTTTCACTAAGCTGGGTAGTGCCACCCTGGAGCTAAAAGCTCTTGCTAAGTATATAGGAGTTGTATTAGACTAAAAAGCTAACTGGTCCTTTTATTTTTGTAAGAAAAGTCTTTTGGTAAAAATGGGGGCTGAGCCCACGTATTGTACACTGCACGTGCAGCTAAAAAGCATAAAATAATTTGTAATTTTATATCTATTACGACATTTTGAAGTCGGTGCAAATCCAACAAACCAAACAACTAAAACAAAAATATTCAATCGTCATTTCTTATGATCGCGTAAGCTGAAACGTTCAGGTGGTATTATGTATTATTTTCAATTGTGGTTATGTAGTTGTTTTATTTGTTTAATTTGCACCGACTTCAAAATGTCGTAATAGATATAAAATTAAAAATAATTTTATGCTTTTTAGCGCTTTTTGTGAAGTCGGTTAAACTTTTTTTTTAAAAACTATTTTATTTGTCACTTTTTAGTGTCTTCTACTCTATACAACGAAGAAAGAACCATCCAAATCGGTCCACGCGTTAAAAGTTAGTTTTAACCCCCTACCTCACCCTCAATTCCACTAAACTTTTTTTCTCATGGTATCAATCAAGGAACATACTCTACCGAACAGGAAAGGAATCATCGAAATTGGTTCACGCGTTACAAAGTTACTACCCCTCCCCCTCCATCACCACCACCATAGGACCAAATTATTGTCCTATTAGCAATGGGGGATCACACTCTATACAACAGCAAAAGAACCATCCAAATCGGTCTACGCGTTACAAAGTTAGGTTCCACCCCCCTTCTCCCACCCCCACCACAGCAACATTGGTTTTCTCGTAGTATCACCCAAGGATCATATTCTACCCAATAGAAAAAGAATTATCCAAATCGGTCCACGCGTCACGAAGTTAGACAACCCATCCCCGCACCCACACTTTTCACCCTAGCACCAAATTATTCTCCTATTAGCAATGGGGGATCATACTCTATACAACAGAAAAAGAACCATCGAAATCGGACCACACGTTACAAAGTTAGGTTCCACCCCCACTCCCAACCCCATCCCCCAAAATTTTTTTTCGCCTGGTATCAACCACGGAACATACTCTACCCAACAGAAAAAGAATTATTCAAATCAGTCCACACGTTAAAAAGTTAGACTACCCCTCCCCCCTCCCGCCACCCTAGCCCAAATTTTTTTTCTCCTATTATCAATGGGGGATCATACTCTGTACAACAAAAACAGAACCATCCAAATCGGACCACGCGTTCCAAAGTAAGGTTTCACTCCCACCCCCCACCCCAACCCTACCAAAAATTTTTTTGACATGGTACCAATCGGTGAACATACTCTACCCAACAAAAAAAGAATCATCAAAATCGGTCGACGCGTTACGAAGTTATGCCCGGTCAAACATAAAAAAAAAAAAAAAAAAAATACGCGTCGAACTTAGAACATCTTTGTTTTTGGGAAGTCGGTTAAAAACTAACTAAAATACACAAAGTTGCTTACACTACACCAACCACGACAATGGAGTCTGACTTCATCTCTTGCCTGTAGCCGTCCATAATAAATGTATAGCTGCAAAAAGTGCATTAAGGCAGAAGCAGTCAAATTGTTGGAAATTCTCCGACATAGGCCATGACAGTATACAAGAGGATTATCCTGGAAGCTACCGACAGGCAGCCAGGGGCAAAATGATAGATTCTCTGTTTACTTCCCTATTTTGCAAGAGTGGGAAGAGGTTCGCGTGTTTACCGATGCGGAAATATTGATATTAACGGATGGGTCTAAAATGGATGGGGGTAGGGGTTTTGCGGAATTCATTTATATAAAGGAATCGTATAGGCTACGGCTATTGAGTTTCAGTGTGATTCAAGCGGAAATCTTGGGCATAAATAACGCAACTATTCAGTTTTTGCCGAATCCAGACATACCAGAGGGTGGACAAATAAAACTATATGATGACATTTAGACGGCTATTAAAGTGCTGAATTCTAATATATATATACTCGTAGATCATGTTTAGTTTAGAGGGATCGTGGCTTTGTCTGGGTCATGGAGACACAACGCGAGGTAACTCTATGCAAGATTCCGGTACCAGATAATGAGGCACCTGATAAACGTGCAAGTAAAGGCTCATTTATGAATGCTTCCCTAGCTGGCGTATCAGTAAGAAGGCCTCAGGAATCCGTTAAAAAAGAAATAGATCAAAAGGCTATCCAGGTAGCCAATGAGAGATGGCCGAAATTAACAACTTGCCTGGTATGACTCTAAATTACTTTTAGAAAAAACTGCAATTCTGCTTAAGAGAAAACGCGGTGACGTAAGACATATCACAGCCTCGTTAATGGACACTGTCTCTTCCGTAGACACCTCGAACGCATGCGTATTCCTCACACGGGCTTCTGCAGGAGTTGTATGGATGAGAGGTTGAGAGCGCTTGGCATTGTTATGTGATTTTCCTGGGTTGGCTGGAAGAAGGTATCTATGGTTCTAATCTCTTCCCAAATGGTTACTGCCAAACAACCAAGCTAAGATAACCAGTCCTGATGATTAGATTTAAGTAGTAAAATATTTTAAATTTAGGTACTAAGTAATCATTTAAAAATAGCTTCAAATTTCTGAATAAATAAATTCAAATGTTAATAAAATTTTTGATTTTTGATTATTTTTGTTTTATATTTCTAAGATAAGCCTGTTGTCAGATGAAGTTTTACAAAAGTACTTTTGAGCCACCAAGGAGTATGTAAAAAAATCATGCTATTAGAAAACAGTAAGCTCTTTTATTTTTTCTGATAAATTTGAAGTAATGCGGTTATTTTGACTGTAAGTGGAGAAGTACCAATGACGGAAGCGATGAATCATCCAAAGTTAGTTACAAACATTTGTTAACAGGTGCCAATGTAAAATCCTACGTGTTGACCTCTTTTGTCTCTACCGTACTGATGAACGACTTTTATGGATACTCTCGGAGTGTGATCATTTGACCTCACAAGATGGATAAGTGCTTTGTCTCATCAGCTCATCAAGTTAGACCAATAATATATGAGGATTGGTCTAAACTGTTTGACTGTATTAATTAGTAAATATTGAAACGCAAATATCCTTATAAGGTGTCATTTGCTACATACAAGGTTAAAGAAGAGTAAAGTACGGAAGACAGGGCCGTCGAGAGGGGGGGGGGGGCGAAGGGGGTAGACCCCCCGGGCCCGGACTTTCAAAAGGGGCCACGTCATCAAGTCATCAACAGAAAAATTTTCCATTTTAATTATACATACAAAAAAATGTTTCACGATCGAAAAAGTGTAGTATACTAGACAGATTTTAAATTGAAAGTCACTCATTCGATTGTATATGGGCCCGTAAACGCTTAGTCCCGGGCCCGAAATTCCTTTCGCGGGGACCCGTATGTGGTACCCCCGGGCCCGAATTTTGTCTCTACGGGCCTGACGGAAGATAAGGAATAGATAGATAAGATAAGGATTGGATTGCTAATCAGATATTATTTCTTAAGTTTTAATAAAATTAAACGGTGAATACAGAATTTTAGATGTCAGTATCGTTAAACGTTGTCCTCAAGTATCTCTTAGGGTTTCGGTATTTAAACTAAAAAAAATGGTGTATTCTTAAAATGGGGACTTGTGAGTACCATTCTGAGAAAGCAAGCACCAATAAACCGACTTAGACCAATTACATACAGTGATTGGTCTAAAGATTATAATATTAGTGTAAACAGTCAGATTGCTCCTTTAACTGATAAATACTGAAATTCAACCATATAACAAATAATTAAGAAGTCTTATGTATGTATAATAGAATATGTCGTAAACTTACCTTTAACTATCGATTTGAGTCGAACCAAAACATCAGACCTTGACACTTCGTTCCTAGCCAGCAATCGTGTCATTAATGTGTGAAGTTGTCGTTCAGCTGACCTAGTTGAAATCTCAGCCAAATCCCTGAGCAGCTGTTCAGAGTATCCCTGGCAAAATAATGTTCCATATGAGATATAGTATTTAAAAGTTTTAAAAAGTGTACCTACCTCATATTTATTAAGATTCATTGCTTTCGCGTCTCTTTTAAGAAGATCATATAACATTAGGAAATCTACATAGGGTTTGGTGGGTGGAATCCTCTTCTTTCCTGTAATTGGTCGGTATCGACCAAAGAAATCATCGTACACACGTAAGAATTCGTTAACATTATCTTTGTCTAATAAAGCTGGTAATTCGTATCTTTCGTCCGAGATGTCATGAAGAAGAGCTGCTGGCAGAGGGTCAAGTCTTTGCAAGTTGTACTCTAAACGAAATTGAGTTAAAAGATAAGTTTTAGGTAAGTAATACAGTTTGATACCAATGGTAGGTTCAATCCTTATAGATTTAGGTTGGAAGAACCAGTCAAAGAAATTTTTATCTTCTGATAGCGACGGGAAAAGCGTTTGCTTGTTCCCGTTTGTTGGCGTGGTATGTTCTATATCTCTTCGGGTGGTTGACTCAATGGTGTTGAAAGGAAGTGGACTTTGGATTGGTGGTTTTATATATGGAGTATATGGAGAAGGTTTTGGAGCAAATATTCCCGGGCCATGATAAGGTGTTGGTTTTGCTATAATTTTTTTCGTCGTAGTTGTTTGCCACCAGGGCTTCTGGGTGGTAGACTGTTCAGGTTTCTTAGTTGTTGAAGTCTGCCACCATGAAGTTGTTGTTGTTGGTGATGTTGCCGTTTGCCACGACAATGAAGTAGATTGTCCAGGTTTTTTAGTTGTGGAAGTCTGCCACCACGGAGTTATTGTGGTTGGTGGTGGTGTCGTTTGCCACGACAGCGAAGTAGATTGTCCACGTTTTTTAGTTGTGGATGTTTGCCACCACGGAGTTATTGTCGTTGGTGATGTTGTCGTTTGCCACGACAGTGAAGTAGATTGTCCAGGTTTTTTAGTTGTGGATGTTTGCCACCACGGAGTCATTGTTGGTGAAGGTTTCTTGGTTGAAGTTGTTTGCCACCAAATTGTGGATGGTTTTTTCGTTGTTGTAGTTGGTTTTCTAGTTATAACTGTAGTGGAAGGCTGCCACCAGATTGTGGAAGGCTTCTTAGTTGTAGTAGGTTTTGATGGTATTGGAGGAGGAGTCCATGTTGGTTTTTTCGTTGTCTGCCACCAAGGTGCTGATGTTGTAATAACGCCAGCCATTGGTGTAGTTTTTGGTGGAGTATATGTTGTACCACCTTCAGCTTCAATTCCTTGGAATGGTGGTTCTAATGTAGTTGTATGCGTAGGCTCATATTGAAGTAATTCTATATAGTAGGCAAGTGCTTGCATCACAGGTGGAATGTAGTTATCTAATAATAAAGGACCTGCTGGAATAGGGTTAGGTGTTGTTGTGCTGGTTGATGTTGGATCCGTATTTGCAGGTAATCCAGGAACAGGAGGATGCAATAATGGGATACGTTGGCCGCATATCTGAAAGAATTAATAGCATATAAATATTTGAGTATATAAAGAACAGTGGAAATATTTAATATAATAGAAAAGGAAATTCGCAAATTGTTAGGATAACTTTCAGTAAAGAATAACTTTCAGTAAGAAAGTAAAACTCATAATCTCTAAATTACCGAAATACCACCTTTCACATCAATTATGGCGGCTTTAATAGAAAATTATAATATAATTCTCATAAATTGCAGGTGTCCTTAAAACTACCATCGCACTAAAACCACGAATTTTATGCTAAATTGCTCCATTGCTGCATCATAATGAATCTTCGCTTATCTAACTCGTCCCCCATACGAAGCCTACGTAATACCTTTATCCCTCCGGCATATCCGATTGCTAAAGAAATGCGTTCTCGTTGGAAACACCTGAAAAGTTATGCGCGGTTATAACTCATGAAAGTAATAGAAAACATGCATAAGTACCAGTCACGTACATTTCTCGCCCACCCTCGCTTAATTTCAAGCTTTCCTTTCTATAGGTACAGGGACATATTTTCAGCTCCAGGCCATTAAGTAGCATTTTTATAACATTCAGGTGGGCTCCTGTATTCTGCACGGGTCTCTTAGGTTACAGAGTGTTCTCTGGTGTTCCTCTGTACAGGTTGGTTGTTCCTTGAAACTCAATGGGGTACCCGTCCAACTTTGCAGTTGCAATTTAAACTTAAGACGCCCTCCAATTGCTGAGCTAATGAAATCGCATAATTTTAGATCTGGCAAATCCTTAAATCCGGCCCAGTTTCACTTTTTACTACCTGACTGTATTAAATCAAAACGCTTGGCTTGAAATTCGATTAAGTTCGTGTTGGATCGTAAATAACAACAGCAAAAACGTAAATATAAAGCGAAAAGTGGATCAGACAACAAAAACAACATTGTGCAGAATGAAATCCTTGCAATAAACTTTGTAGTTCAATTTTATAATTGCAAGTACAACAAAAATGCATTTTCTGTTCACGTTTATGTTTCAACAATTTCGGGTAGGGAAAAAGGGCGATCCTGAAAGATCCAAATTACGTTTTAAGTGGGACGACTGTAGGCGGCCTGAGATTATTTTAAATTGATATACCTATAGAAGGGAAATCGATGATATTGGAGAACTGGACACACGTTTGTTATGATTTCTGTGTAATATGATATGTGTGAAAATATCGTAATTACGATATAAAATTTAATGTTAAATACGAATTGATTCGCTGGCGTAAAATCTGCAATTACATCTTTTCATAAGTTCGCTTATTACTTGATGTCATCCGAATCGTAATGATCAAAATATTTTCATTTTACTGATTGGGAGCGTGAAAAGTGTCAATTTCAGTACAAGTACTGACTTAATTGAGATTAAATATTCAACTTTTTTACGGTTGATTTATGATTTTAATTATAAATGCAACACACTCCAATCACCATCCTAAAGATCATTCTTTAGCCTTAGAATTTTTTTGTATTTTGCTGAATATTTATTGGGACTTCGATTATCTGGGGACGAGGGCTAAGAATAGTTTTTATCCCGGATAACGCAGAAATCAAACATTCACAATTGTCTACTAAATTCTTATCACTAGCATGTAAGTGACCGAATTCATAACAAAGAGAACTTTTCATACTGATTAGAAAAAGTAATTTTTGTTCAGTTAAAGTAACTAGTGACCCTGACTGTACGACTGTTATGAGATGCCTGACCCCCTTGGTTCCTGAATCAAGTCACCAGCCCGCACTTCTGATTGTCATGTGTTTCGACACTGCTGACACGTTTCCCTCCGTATTAGGTGACCACTACTTCAACTTTAAACGGGCTGATTTAACTTCGATGAGTAACTGGCTTCTTTCTTGTGATTGGTCGAGTGTGCTGGAGGAGTGCGACGTCGACCTGGCTGTGAGCGCTTTTTACGATGTCCTTTACGCTTGTTTTACCCGATTTGTTGCCATCGGCCCTTCTCGATCGGGTTCACCAGATTTGTTTCGTCCCTGGCTTGACGGTACCTCACAACATCTGAGGAACTTAAAACGCAAAGCTTGGAAGAGGTTTTGTGCTTCTGGATGCCACGATGACTACTTGGTTTATTCTGATCTCTGCCAGCGTTTATCCACTCGGATACAGGACTCCTACGCCGAATACTTGTCTAAAATGAGAGCCACGCTGCGTTACGATCTTAATCAGTTCTGGAGGTTCATCAATTCGAATCGTAATTGTAACGCTTATACTTCCTCCTTGAGGTATCATGATTGTGAGAGCGATGACTCGTTTACAATTGCTAATTTTCTCGCGGAATTTTTCCGAACTTCTTTCTGTGACTCCACCTATGATATTTCCACCTCTGATTTTGCCCACTTGCCGCGACTCCCGCATACTTTCCTTGAGTCCAAGGACTTAGTATTTGACGACGCATGTGTTGCTGAACATCTATCTAATTTGGCGGACGGCTTTTCGAGTGGTCCCGATGGTATTCCCGCTTGCTTCCTGAAGAAATGCCAACTGCCTCTGGCTGGTGTTCTCTGTTATCTGTTCAATTTGTCCTTGCGTTCCGGCCGCTTCCCCGAACTTTGGAAGCATTCTGTTTTGATCCCGCTCCATAAGAAAGGAAGTAAGTCTGACGTTTCCAACTATCGACCGATTGCCAGCCTGTGCCATGCTGCGAAGATTTTTGAGTCCCTCGTCAGCGACGTACTCCGATTTCACTGTAGTCCTTTTTTGCGGTCCATGACTTTGGAATCCCAAATATAAACTGTCTATTCTTGGGTTTCCTCATTGCTTCGTCGATTGGCTGTCCTCTTACTTGTCTGGTCGTACACAGGGAGTCCTATTTCGTGGTGCCCTTTCCAACCACATCATTGTCACCTCGGCGTGCCTCACGGTAGTATCCTTGGCCCGCTCCTGTTTATCATATATATTAATGATGTTTCGCTTCTGCTATCCAATAATAAAATTCTGTGTTATGCAGACGATACTAAGATTTTTCGTACTGGTACCCCTGAATCAGACTGCGGTCTGTGATTGGTGTTCACGCAACCGCCTTCCTTTAAACACCGGAAAGTGCGCCGTTATGACTTTCTCCCGTAGAAGATCACCTTTCCTCTTCGACTACACTGTCGATGGTGTTGTCTTGGGTAGCGTCGACAGGATGAAGGATTTGGACGTGGTCCTTAACTCTCGTCCTTCTTTCGACGATCATGTGGACTCGATCGTTTCTAGGACTAGTTCGATGTTGGTTAAAAGATGGTCTAAGAAGCTTGATGACCCCTACTTAACCAAACTTCTCTACTGCACCTTCGTTAGCCCATTTTTGGAATACACTAGACCTGTGTGGTCCCACTACTTTGCCGTTCACGTCGACGGCGTCGAAGTAGTGCAGTGCAGATTCCTTAGGTTTGCTCTCCGCGGACTTCCCTGGATTAATCCTTTACTTCTTCCCTCTTACTCCGATCGTTTGTGTCTGATTTCTCTCGACTCCCTCGATAAGAGGCGCAATATTACCAAAATAGTATTTTTGTTCGATATATTGCAAGGAACGATAAACTCGCCCGAATTACTGAAGGCCGGCAACATCTCGATCCCGCAGCGCTCCTTAAGAAGTCGAGACTTTCTGTACGTTCCTGGTCATCGAACTCTATATGGGATGTACGAGCCCATCACGTCGATGTCTCGCCTCTTTAATCAACATTTCGCCAACTTCGACATGGACTTCTCGAGGCTGCGGTTGATGGGCTTACTCAGGCAGTGCGTAGGTTGATGTGGGTGATATGAATTCTGTTGACTGCTGCCCCACAGTTATTTTTAGGACTTGTTCACTTATTTTTAGTGTAATAATTTGTGTATATACCGCTGTATAAGTCATTTGTGACGAATCTGTATTGAACAAATAAACAAATAAACGAGCACAAGGTAGGCCGCGAAAATGGAAATAGAAATCTAGGAAAGTACATGTCAAAGTTTAAACGTCAAGAAGAGAGAGTATAGAGGTGGGAGTGACTTGAAGCTCTTGTATCGCACGTTGTGATGTGTCTACAAGGAATCAGGCTAGCAATTTCATTAGAACAACATTCCGTCGATGCTCCAGAGAGTCAATGCTCTTAGAGATTAGATTTACGTTGCACAGTGTGTCCGGCGCCTGCCCAAATATGGGAATTATTTTCGAGAGTAGGCCTGATGTGGTACTGGTAGATCTGCCCAAGTCAGACGGAGTGAAGTATTTCTTACATCTCTGTAGAAAACTCAAGAATTGTTGATGACAGAAAATACAGGGCGTTACAGATCTGACGTGCCAAAATGAGTAGAGTGATAGATTTCAACTAAACAAAAAAACACTTGTATGGTAGGGGGTGGGGGGGGGGGGGGGGGTGGGATTCATAAATTTCAGTTTTTCATGGTATGCACATTACTCTTTTATTTTTATCTTTTGATCTACTCAACATACCGACATCAAACTACCGCTAAAAAACTACTAATAAAAGAGTAATGTGCATACCATGAAAACGTGAAATTTATGAATCATCATGTAACTCCCAAACGGTTGAGATTGCGATTTCATACCCTTTCCTTAGATACAAAATTTTTTAACCTCCATACAGCAAGAGAGAATCATCGTAGTGACTCTAGGTCGAAAACTTTTATCAATTACCAATCAGGAAGCGTATTCTGTACAACAAAATCAAATCATCGAAATCGGTCTATGCGTTAAGATGTTGGGTAACGACCCCTTCCCATCCCACCCCATAAATTTGTATCGTGGTACCAATGGGGCAACATACTCTACACATCAAAAGAAGAATCATGCATATCGGTCTACGCGTTAAGAAGTTAACATCCACCCCATACTCCACCTCAACCCCACCATTTAAAATGTTGTCGCGGTACCAATGGAGTAACATTCTCTATACATCAGAAAAAGAATCAACCAAATCGGTCCACGCGTTACGAAGTTAGACTACTCGCCAAAGAAGATTTTTTCCATAACTTACAATAGTCGATCATATTCTTCACAACAAGAAAAGAACTATCCAAATCGGTCCAGGCATTAACAAGTTGGGTTTCACCGCCACCCTCTACCCCTACTACACCATCAAGGTTTTTGACATGCTACCAATCGGGTAACATACTCTACCCAACTAACAATGGGAGATCATACTCTATACAACAATAAATATCATAAAAGTCGGTCACCGTGAGAACCGTACTGACAATCGTTGATAAGATAGTTACCTTTTAGATATTTTATCAACTGAGAGTTGATGAGTGATTCAAAAACCTTAGATAAAACCGAAGTAAGTTAGAGGGGTCGCATGCCTCTCCGTTTTCTGGTATCGGCTGAACATGAGCAAGTTTCCATGCAGACGGAAACACTCTTATTGGGTATGGCAGGTGAAAGAATTTGCGTAGATGAGTAGCTAAGGCAGATTCACAGCATTTTAAAACCAAGTGCGAAAAACCATCAGGTCCAGTAGCTTTGGACACATCGAGTTTAGAGAATATCTTAAAAACTTCCCGGGTGCGAAACTGTAAACTGTAGCTACTGTTGACTGATGGTGAAGTATAAATTAACAGTGGCTCGAACCTGCAACCGCCGGGATGAAAGGCCAACACATTATAACTATTTAAAAACAACTCCGCCGTAGCCGGTTCTAAAAAGAAAAGAGCAGGGCAGCCCACGTACCTGTCAGACTATCTTGGCTTACAGAGAACCTATGTGCTCCTCCAGGGATTTAAACACGAAAAGACTAGTACGCCGCAGATTCAGCGGACTGATATCGTGATGACGACCTATGGACCATGGACTATGGAAAGTGGTAGCTCTGTAGGACGAGCGTAGGTATTCTAGGATCATAGAGGAGGAGCGAGAAATGGCTGCTTATAAAATAAAAATTTTAATTATTATTATTTTGATAAAACGAGACTAGTGGGAAAGGAATCGAAGAGTTCATATTAGCCACAACTAAAACCGTGTTACTGTACTCTGGCCAGAAAACACCCTGCATGGCCCATCGCTCGCTACTGCACCGATCACCAGTATTTGACTAAAACCAGGGTACGTAATATCAAATAATTCATTGCTATGCGTGAGCCAAGCAGGAGGATGTAATAACCAAAGAGGTCTTATGCCAATTCATTAGTGAAACTTTTACAAGGCTTCTAATGGGAATATTAAATAGCTACATAGGACCTCAACGTTAAGATTGGCTTAAACAACAACGACTTGGGGAACTTTTTGAGTATGCAAAAGCTCAGGAGATGCTTTATGATGCCAAAGAAGAGCATTGAGGGAAAAGAATTAAGGGTAAGGGAAATGGGTTGGGACTCGTCAAAAGAAATGCAAACAGGGAATTGAATTTTGTAACTAGAGGCAACTGTTATCATCGGTGAATCCTTGTTTAAGCACAAAACATGTCATTTAACATCCTGGATTTCGCTAGAAAGAAGAACTGAGAACCAGATCGACCATATTCTTGTTTCAAAACGTTGGAAAAACTGCCTTTTTGTTCAATCGCAGTGGTGATATTGGTAGCGACAATATAATGTTATGCAACTTTTAATGCACCACGGCTCAATGTGCCGACTTTCTATGTTCCATGGCTTAATGTGTGAACATCCGCAGCGCGTACGCCACGAATTTGCATGACTCCATCGGCAAAAACTGGGCAAAGTTATGCTTTACGTTTTTTAAGTATTTTTAAGTACGTTTTTATTAAGTATTAAGTTATAGTTTGTATTTAATTTTTTATTTTTGTGTTTTTTATGCAATAGCTTGTATTAAGCTTAAATAAATAAACAGGTGAAACATTTATAGAGCAGAAGGCGAACATGGATCAGTGGCGCCACATACCCGTGGTGAAATCAATCAATATCTCAGAAAAGAGATGATAAGACGCGGTGACAGTTAAAATCTATACAAAACTCCCAAGAAACACCAAAGAAAGTTTTTTGACTGAAATTCCTGTAACACACCCAGACGGATCCCCACTTGTTTCGGAGGAGTTGCCGAATACGTCTTCATCTGAGCCTAAAGAAACGCAAACTGTGGTCAAAATTACTATCAGGAATATTGGAAAATCTAGATCTATAGCACTAAATGATGGAAAATAGCTTTAATTGAAGATTTCCAAAAAAGGCGACCTGCTAATTGTTGCAATTGCTGTGGTATCACTGTGGTATCACTTTAACTGTGGTACCAGTATTTTAACTGACAGCAAAAATCTTCTCAATGCGAAGCAAACAATCGAGCCCACTCTAAACAGTAGTCTTTCATAAGGGCTTTTCGTAGGTGTTGGATGGTTAGCACCATTATAAAGGTGTTTTACTACGACACATGCCATTCCAAAAGCTGAATGGAGTGAGGCAAGGATGCCTAATTGCCTACTGTCTCCCTTTTCTCTTGATTGCAATTAATACGCAGCGCCTAAATAAACAACCGTCGCAAGGGATTAGATCGAAGCTTTTTAAAAACCTTACGCACCTGGACTATGCTGACGATGTATCTCATAAATACCCAAAGCACTGAGTATAGAAGGTATCAGAGCAAGTCTTCAGACAACACCAAACATATGATTGACTCATAAGTTATCTTCAAAAGCAGAAAATAGAACATATACATAGGTAGGTAAATATGGTTTCTCAGAAGCATAATAACAGTAAATGGCGGACCTGAGCTTGGCTGCATTGAAAACAGAATAGACACGGACTACGGCGTCCTTGGTATAAACTTCAATAGGAGCTATAATACTAGGCTACCTGCTAGGGAGGAATGGGAATGGAATGAAGTGGAGGAGGCATTAGAATTTAGGAGGGGTGAATTTAAATCGGGTGCAGGTACAGAACAGGAGCTGCGATTCGTCCAATATGGACATCCGAAAATATACTGACAATGAGGGGGCTAGTTAGGCGCTGTAAGATGTGGTGGTATAATCGAGGCTAGTGCAATTGTGCAAAAGCAGCCTATACATGATATCCAGATGTCACAGAGTGATTCTATGCTTAGTGCCCGGGCTGAAATGTATAGCTCTGTCGCGATCACATATGTGAAAATTCCGATCAGCACTCATAAGGTAGACAAGTGATGCCTACAAAAAGGCTAGTCATCAGTGGAACAAATTTTGCATTGCAAGACAACTTTAGCTTGAGTACAGTGAGAGGAGTACTAAAGTACTCCTTAATAGCAGCAGAGCCAACACCGGTAATCAGGTCGATGTTTTGACGAGATATTGGACCATAGGTAATCATGCCAGAAGTTTGGGTCGAGTGGTAATAATGTTATTTGTCGGAGGAAATCGAATCTGTTTGACCTGTGCTCTGCGTGTGCTCTGCACTGGCGTCAAGCAGGCTACTGGGTAGTTACCTCTTCTCTTGTGAAACTGCAGGGCATAGAGAAAAAATCGTAATTATATTTCTTAGGGAAGCAGCAGCTTAAGTAAGGACATATTCGAATGAATTTATGGGATCCAATGAACCCTTCTAGTGGTCAAAGTGAGGCAGGCTGCAGATATTTTCACAAGCACCCCTCTACCCTAAGCTAACCTAACTTCTCCTCGCGCACTGAGATGGACTGATAATTTCTTAGTATGTCATTCCATTATTTGACAGATCAAGCTCTTCACTTAATCGACCCTATAAATAAATAAAAGCAGTAATTGTACCGGAAGACATAAAAAATGTACAAATATGCGCCTGTTACAAGTTTCAGTATCTATATATAAACATCTCCTTGGAAAAGGTATAGGGTACGTCTTAACAGGTTTAAGGTTTGCTAGTTACGCATAACATTTAAAGAAGTCCTCAAAAAATCAATTCTTGGAAATATTCTTCCAGAGTTTTTAAATAACGATTTCTCTCTCACTAGTTCCCATAACTCCTAGTGCGCGGCGAGAAGAACTTTGCCAGATTCCAGACAACGGTTGTAAGTAAACCTATATTTAAGGTAGATTCCGCACAGGGGACAGAATGTTAACCCCCCTATTCCTTGGGTAATTTTATGGGGTTGTTAATTTCAAGCCTCAACGTGGTAGCACAAAGGGCCTCTTAGGCCTAAGTGTGCCTTCTTAGGCAGCCACCACGGTGGGGCTCGAATCCGGGACGTCCAGGATGGAATGCCAACACGTAAACACTTACTCTATCGATTACGACAATAGTGCCAATGTAAAATCAAGTAGAGAACTTTACACGACCTTGCACATAATCAGCTTTTATTTAGCGCCAGATTCATGTTGCTAGGCTGTTCCAGCTGGAGTCTACTTTCCAAAATTTATAGGAGTTTAATACTCTCGCGTTATCGCGGTATTAGATCCACAAATATTTAAATAAAATGAGGTACTCCTTTTTTGTGTATTGATTAAGTTAGAGCTACTTTCGTTATGTCATACCCAATACAATAGAAATATATAAGGAGTACCACAGGAAAGCCATTTCGGTCCTTTAATATTTGTTGTCCTTAGTACTTACAAAGAAAAATTCTGATGTTGATTCATTTGAAAGACGTCAAAAGTTAGTCGTTTAAAAGTTCTGGTCGCATACAATTTTTCTTCATAGGGAGCATCTGTTCGTAATGTTAATGATAACTAATTAGCAGCTGTGTGAAGGCGGCATTGATTTTTTTCCGGCCATGTCCACAAGGTACAGATATCAATTATTGGTTTTACAAGGGGCACAATGGTATTCAAGAATTACAACTTTTACTACGACAATAAACGGTAGATATTATCAAAAAAGTTTAGAGACAGCAAACCTGAAAATACTGGGAGAATAAGTGACGCTTGCAATCACCGCAATTTTGGCGCGGGGTACTGTTTTTTGCCGTTCAGTGCACAAATCAACTGCACCGAATTGTAGGTTATGCCAGGAGAAGCGGAAGAATAAATGAACGCAATGACGTAGCCCACTGCATGGACCAGTGCAGTGCCAGGAAAGGTGTTTCATTTGAAAATAGCTTCTGGTCAGAAAAGATTATATTAAATCAGTAAACGAGTTGTGTTGGCTGGCCATTGACTAAATGAATTCATCTGCGTAGAAGTACACATAGTTGGTGCCCCAAATAAAAACTTTTCACCCCGTTTCGAATTTTGTTACAGGGTGCAATATACAATGGGAGAAAAACTATTAAGCAGACAATTGTAAATGAGATTCATGTCATCAATCAAGATCGATGTCGGCTCTGTCGAAACAATTCAATAAATACCTCTACAACTGGTGGAGATAGACGTTGCCAACAAATTCTATGCCGGACATACATAGGTGAACTGAATGCACCACTTACAGGGGACAGAAACATCTGAAATGGGGGCACATTTGAGTATTCGTCATGATTAAAATATGCTAGCGAATCCAATGAATTTTCATTTGGAGGAGTTGAGTAATATCCCCCGGATACAAAACAGAGCAATCAATCCTCCTCTCGATTGCAGGCAATGTCAGAGGACATTTAAGCTTAAGCGATATAACAATATATGTATGGGTCAGTCACTTTGGACTAGGATATGTCACATCCTGGAAAGTTTGTCTAAAGGACATTGGTATGGGATGCTATGGACAGAGAGTGGTTCAGCATAACAATTTAACAGTAAAACAACACAAGCAGCCGTAGCATGTACTTACCGATAGTATTGATGTGGCCAGTCCTAGAAGCGTGATGGTAATTAGTCGCTGCATCGTTGGTGTAATTTGTCCTTTATGTCCGATTGCATAATCTTAATTGAACACTTGATTGTCACCACAGATCACTTGTACACCAAGTTTTAGCACTCGTCGTTTATCTAAATTCAGTCTTTATTTGATTTCAATTCCCTGACAGGCTGCTATTGTTTTTACCGAAATACATTAGTCACTTTGTGGGAGTTCAATGGAACAGTAGTCAACTTTTTTGCTGATAGGTATCCTCCGGAAGCTTCTTAGTCTTAACTGATAAAGATTCCCATGGGGCTCATTAAGTCATTATCAGTATCCAGAAGCATTAGGCGAATTACGACTGTAAATAAATAAGCCAAAAAATTATTAGATACTCAGTCCCCTAAGAGGTCGAAAATATCTTAATAATATGCGGCGATAATCTTCAACACGTGACCACGACTTCCAGAAAATCAATCAATTACGGTTACAATGAAATCCTAATGAAAAATTCATTTCGACTTCTAATGAATTTCATTTCGTCGTGAATAAATAAGTCACCTGGCGTTGGTCATCAGCGCTCGTAAACAGATCTGTATCCAGAGATAGGCTACAATTATCCACTTTGAAAAACCTACAACGAAAATTAAGTTGTGTTCCCCATTTGGCATGCAAATTAGTGAAAGGCCAGTCGCGAAGAAAGTCTTGTGCATTTTTTTTTCGAATACTATAGGCTATTTTGCCACCTTTTTCAGGGAAATATTGGAAATTGTTTCAAAGTGTTGATTAGGGAAGGCAGGTGTTGCCATTATTTATGCCAAAAAAAATAAGTTTCATGAGTCACTTCAGAGATCTATGGGTTGATGGATAGATGTGCCATCGTAAGCCATTCTTTGCAAACTTGGGTATCTAGATAGCCTCTAATGCGGTCAAAATATTTATGTAAAAACAACTTTTTACAGAGTCGTAAATGGTTTTCGATATCGGTAAATGGATTTAGCTCGTAAATTTTTTCAGTTCTAGAGATTTATGACATTCCGTGGTTCACGTTTTTTGTCTTTAAATGTATTCACTTTTACGTTGGAGTGAAAGATCTTTGTTGACTTTTGGTTTTTTGGTAGTAAATGAATTTCTAAGTTCAACTTTTAGAAAATAAGGACCTTTCATGTCAACACCACCAATTACAACGATAACACAGGAATTAATAGAACTTAAAACCTACGTATGATGTTTGAATGATGAAATGTTTAAATGTGCTAAGAAAGCTTGATAAAATGTTAAATTGGCCCGCTCATTGACCGTTTCGTTCTGATATCTTACAAAACTTACTTTTGTTCTTAGGCAAGGGCTACCTTCGATTTTTTTTAAATTAAAAATTAATTAGGCACATTTTAAATCAACGACCTTTAAACTTGTCAAATTTGTCGTCTCCTTACACTATTATTTCAATTTATATAAAAAAAATGAAATAAAAAAAAACATTTTTTAAACGTCACTCTATAAGACCCCCCTCTAGTTCCCGTAACTCCTTGTTGAGCATGATGCGATTCATGCAATTGGACCTACAATTTAAGGAAAATTCCGAACCATCGACATTACTCTGCAGCCGCTAATAAGAATCTGTTGCCGGCAGAAAACAACCATAAATCACCAGTGGGAGGGTTCGAACCAGGAATCCTCATGATGAAAGGCCAACACATTACGTTACTCCACCGAAGGCGTCCCCAAATAAATGAAAATCCGATTAACAATTTAAAGTTGAGTTACTCGACGAGCTACGCGTCTTTGTCGGATACAGATATGTTTATTAAAGTTACACTTGTCGTCGGTGGAGTAAGTGATAACGTATCGGCTTACCTATACGAGGGTCCCAGGTTCGAATCCCACCGGCGGCGATCCAAGCTTGTTTCTTGCTGTCAACAGACTACGGGTATAAAGCCATGGGTTGTAGAGATAGTGGTAGTGAGAGACAGAGAGACTACGGAGAGAGACAGAGAAAACCCAGGATCAGTTCACCAAATTTTAAGTATTCTAGTATGTAGTATTAAAGTTTTGGGTTTACATAATATACAAACCTAACTAGCGGTGTACAAAAAATTAAAGGAACTCTTAGATTGCGTAAAATAAAACTCATAAAGGACTAAATAAAAAAAGAATCGAGAACAAAATCTTGCGGCACTTCGGATAATTTTTCAAAAATTTTAATAAAAAAAAGTTGGGTAATACCCACCAGGCAATTTAAAATTTTTTGAGTATGAATCGACATCCTTAGGAGCATAATCTAATCACGTAACGTACGCAGAACAGAAACTAGATTGCTATAAAAGACTTCTAAGTGTTTCACTATTTAATTATAAAGTAATTATTCAAAAAGATGTTGAGAAAACACAAAAAATACTCAATGTTCTACAATCATTGGTGTATTAAGCAGAATAATGCATGACTAAGAGAACGCTATCAAGATGTCAAGAGAGGCATGGATGGACTACTGCCATAATAACGAAGATATTCTATCAAAGGCACATTACTGCTCGTCGTTTATTAAACGGGGGAATAGTAGGACAGCGATAGCCACTGAGTCCCCGGAACTACTAATGAACCTGCATTTCCCAGAGTGTACAGTTAATTGCACGGAAAGCACAAGCCTTCAGGAAGTGTGGCGTACAGCTTGGGAAAGCATCATATCAATTATCATAGAAGAGAGGATCTCGTGGGCTATACGCAGCTTCTCTCCGTATAAATCACCGTGTATCGACGGTATCTACCATATACAGTAACTTCGTGTTTATTAGTGATTTTTAGGAGCTGGATCCTACTTAACCATGTTCCCTAGTCATGAAGACGGGTTCGTATCCGCAAAGTACTTCAGACTAATCAGTCTAACCTCTTTTATGCTTAAGACCCTGGAACGAGACCTAGATATCCACATACTTACTTCTTCACGAATTCTTCTTATCCAAATCGCAACACGCTTACCTAAAGAAAGAGACGACTCTAAATGAGGTAGCGGGAACTGTTGAGCAATCAATCCGTAAAAAGCAATATACCAAGGCCACATTTCTAGATATTGAGAGAGCTTTCAATAATGTTCGCATTGAGTTCAGATGTCCCTGGTCAACCTGAAAGTTGAAGAGGGGATAGGACTAGAATCGTTCAACCAGATCTCGGAAACATCCACCTGACCAGATATATATGTAGGTAGAGGTAGACCCCAAGGAGGTGTAATAGTTCTGAAAACAATCCTATTGAAGCTAGAAAATGAAGGCGTCAAGGTAGTCGCATATGCGGCCGACGTTGTGTTCACTATATCGGGACTGTTTTCCTCCGTTATCAGTGAGCTAATGGAGGGGACCCTCAGAAGGGTCGGCGTCTGGGCTACAAGTTGTGAGGTGAGTGTTAATCCAAGAAAGACTGATTTAACGTTGTTCCAACCAAAACCGCGATCTCGACCTTTACGCTTCCTAAGCCGAATGGACAAACACTTCTCTAGAATCTGGGCGATATACTGAATACAAAAGTAAACTGGTAACTTAACGTTTAAGAATGGGTCAAGAACGCGTTCATAGCCATCTATGCACCTTTCGCACCTTTTCACATAGCCGTATTATGTCTGTACTCGCGTATGGGTCACTAGTTTGATAGCATGCAGTAAGAAAGACATATATTCGGACTTAATTCAACAGAATACGGTGAACATCAGGGGGTGGGGACCACGGGCGCCATTCGGTCTTGTCCCAAAGACGCCTTCTGCCTATAGACCTACAGCTTAAAGATATCGCATCTGGCAGTTAGGCTCAGGGAATATGGCTGCTGGACCGCGAAATCATATGGCCACAGTAACATCCTAAATGTGTTACCAAAGCGATTAACCACTTTATCAACCGACTATATCATTCCAAAGCTGAGTCTCAGCAAAAACTTTCCGTCAAAATTCCAACCAGGGTAGATTGGAGAGACGGAGTGGTGGAACACTTTGGAAGGCTTATACTCCAAATCGCTGAAGGTTTCCTGGTCATACAGACTTCCAAACTACACCAGCGTTTTCCAGGCACAGGTGCTAGCTGTTTTATCGGACAGTTGGGCTGCTACTAAGGCTCTTACCTCAGCTACTATCTCTATAAATTGGTAGAGAGCTGCAACGAGGAACTAAGTTCACTAAGTTGTTCTCGAAAGTAACTATATTGAGAAGATGGAGGCGACCCGTGTAAAATTAAGCCACACGTTAAGAGTGGACCTGACAGTGCGGCGATCAAACCTTTAACGAATATTCCTCGATCAACGTTTTACGAAGCCGAGCATGGAGCTGCTGATATAACAGAATGTGACCAATATGACTTATGTGAGAGTTCAAATTAAATTTACAGGCAAGCATAACCTCTAGGTCAGTGACGGAGTCCGTGTGGCGAACCACGATATTTTAGAAAGTGTATGAAAAAGAAAGAGATTCTCGACGCCTAGAAAATGTTATAATCTCACACTTGTCGAGATTAATTTGTAGACCGTTACTGATAAACGAACCCCAAAAAACTTTGTGGTCATGTTGAACCCGGAAACAATTACTAGCATTTTTAATGCTAGAAAAAATCTTCATGTCATCTGCATATATTAAGGCCTTATAGGTTTTAGGAGGCAACCAATGTCATCAACAGATAAAATAAAAAGCAAGGTTGGGATTAAATTGCAAAAACAAACCTGGTATGTTCTATCGTTCAAATACGACTGAATTAAACGGACAAGAGTAGGGGGAAAAACAAGCTTGAGCAATTTGAAAATTATGATGGAATGAGGAGGCCTCCCTCAACGTCTGCCAAAGAGATCAAATTTCTTGTTTTACAAGAGCTTTGTTGTCCAACAAGTTTTATTCTCAATTTTTTATGCAAGAAAGATTCCCATATACCAGATTGGCAGTAGAACTATCTGTTTGAAGTTCTCCCGGGAATCTGTATCAAACAAACGGTGCTAACGTGTTGTCAATATTATTCGTTTCTTTCTGCCAAAACCAATTTATTTTGTGTTGACTTTTGGTGATAAGAGTTAGTGTTTCGCTTACTATACTGAAATACGTAGGTTGCTACTTAAATATATGACATTGTCATCGTAAAGTTTGGCATTTTTAATGGTAATCGTACTCAGAACGTTTTGTCATACGAGTGCTATTTGTGTTGTTTACATTCATCTTGGTCAAAAAATTGAATTAAATCGTGAACATTTTCGTTCGATGATTTTCTATGACTTTCGACATGGATTAAACCAACAACAGTGTGCCGATCAACTCGCTTCGACTTTCGGTAATGAAGTACCATCTCGAACCACCCTGTTTCGCTTATTTTCCGAATTCAATCGTGGTCGCGCTTCGCTACAGGACTATTTTCGTGAAGGCCATTCTAAATCGGTTGTGCCAGAAAAAATAGATGCTGTGCCTGAACTGATATTGTAAGATCGTCATATGACATACCGTGAGATTGAGGCATGCTTGAGCATTAGTTCCACTCGCATACATTCAATATTGCATGAACATTTGGCCGTTAAAAAAAAATGTTCGCGTTGAATACCGTAAAATTTGACAATCGCTCAAAAAATTGGCTTGTGTCGATTGGTGCAAAGAAATGTTGAAAAAATTTAATGGCGGTGCTTCAAAACACGTCTATTAGATCGTGACAGGCGAAAAATCATGGTTCTATGCTTATGAACCCGAAACTAAGCAACAATTGACTGTATAGGCGAGCCAAATCCCAGAAAAGTTGTTCGCGCACGAAGCACTTCCAAGCAAATGGTCGCCTGTTTTTCGAAATAATTGGACACTCTCGCTCTCGACAGCAACATAGAACGGTCCATTCTGAATGGTACACCACCATTTGTTTGCCAGAAGTGTTCGGAAAAATAAAGCAAATCAGTCGCAGAAGACGAATCCTTCTTCACCATTACAATGCAAGCTCTCACACATCGGCTCAAACAAGTGAATTTTTGAGCATTCACAACATCGAATTGATTGGTCATCCGCCTTTGGCACCCAATGATTTCTTCTTATTCCCGCAGATCAATAATTAAATGCGAGATCAACGTTTTTTGACGCGGGAAGAAGCGGTCGATGCGTTCAAGTCACATGTTTTCGAGGTACCTCAATCGGAGTGGAAAAAGTGCTTCGAAAATTGGTTGAAACGCATCCAAAAGTGTATTGATCTTCATGGAGAATATTTTGAAAAACAATAAAGCCATTTTCAATTATAAATATTTATTTTTACTTGGCTATCTCAAAACTTAAGTAGTAACCGTCGTATACCACCAAAGGTTGAAATGGGGCCAAGAAAATTCTCTAGGTAGTACAACCACGTAAAACATTGTAACGGTAAAGTACAAAAATATACGCTATAAACTATAAACGGTCTAACCGACATGGTAACGAGTGAATGAAGCATCGATATATAGTGTATTTACTGTCAAATAAATATACAAACAAACTTTTTATAAAAAGGGAACCATTTGAATCACGACGATTTAAAATTACACCAATTTTTTTTTACGTACCCGCACTATATTAAAAAAAAAGAAGAAGGACTTTTATAAATAACGTGGTAGATTGAAGACTCCATTGATTTCAAAGGCATTAAATGTAAAGCTCACAAATTTTATGAAATTAATAACTATAGTTAAGTTACACTTGTGTTGTTATCAAAGGTAGAAAAGCAATGGTCGTAGAGCTGAACCCTCAGACAACCGCTCCCTGGAGTGACAAAATCAAATTATGCATCATTTGAGAATAGATATTATAGTTATATACAATATAATATATATTATAGTTAATTTACAAGAAATAAAAAATATGCCAATATTCGTTATTTTAATTAATTTTCTAATTGAATTGTTTTACGTCAGAACAGAACTGTACACAGATTGGATTGGAATCGAAACGAGCACATATTGCTCGGCAATACTGAACGAATCGCGTGAGATTCCGGGGAAAAACGAACTGTAGAAAATTTCCGGGCAAAAACGATTTAACTACAAAAAGTAATGCAAAGTTAATGCAGTTAAGGAGTTAAGTCGTTTTTGCCCGGAAATTTTCTACGATTCGTTTTTGCCCGGAATCTCACGCGATTCGTTTTTGCGCGGAACATTTTCTAAGCCACTTTTGCCCGAACCTTATAAATAGGTCACTTTTACTCTCAGCCCGTCAATTATGTGTTCTTCAATAGAGGGTTTACGTCAGGATCTGTGTGTTATCATACAACAAGCGCCGAAATATACTTTTCCATTCTTATTAACATACATTAACATTAACAAGGCAGTTACAGTCTTTACAGTAGTTGAGTAAAAAATGTGAACACCAGAAATATTTTCAATTCAAATTTAAATTTTGAAGCAGCACCAAAATTTCAAACAAAGCATGTGAGATACTTTAACGGGAAATATGAAATTTTCCATTCAAAAGTGTTATTGTTCACACTTGTTTTTCCCAAGTAGATCACCTACTTTTCAGTGCTGTGCCTGAAATGCGTGATTTTTCTCGACAAATTCTTTTAATAGCTTTCCCCATATGTTGGAAATTTTTAACCACTCGCACTTATTTCCCGACTCAGATCACACTGATCCGATCAGGCACAATTAAAATTAATCAATATCTAATGCACAAATCCAGTTTTGAAGAACCGTTATTTGTCATAGATGAGTATCGTTCTGATAAGTTACTTGCATATCAAATCACCTTTAGAAAGTTTCTATTTAAGCACAGCACTTTCACTCGATCATCACCGTCAGTTGCGTTACACTATCTATCAGATAAAATCACTGATCCTCGAACGGATATCGTTTGGTAGGGAAGCATCCGACTCGATCAGTTCAGGAGGAACTTACTACTTAATCGATCGAAAAACCTTGGCAAACTGAATTTTTCGTGTAGCATCCATCGTATGCCGTCTTCGATTTTCAGGTGAAGAGTATTTTACCTACATTTGAGCAGCCGGCATTCGATCGGCCTCGAACTTGTACCGCGGATCGCGGATGGCATCGGCTTGGCATGGCATCGAGGTGACTTTTATTTTATTTATCGGTGCAAGAGGCGACAATAATATCAACGACGCTGCATATGACGACAACGACATAAGGCCTATCGCACACGTAAAATAAATTTTGCTTTTAAGAAGTCAACTGGGCTTTACCTTGCCGTCGGCCTATTGTATTTTTTTTTAATCTCAGTTTTTCTTGTTTTGTAATTTTATTTGGCTGAGTGACAATGAAACGGGCCAATATTCAAATGATGTGTCACTCAGGTATTTTTTTTCCAGGTGAACAATTATAATTGCGCTGTCGTTTTTCTTTTGCCTCCTGCCGATAAAGACGGGGGTGGCCATCACGATTGATCCAATTGAAATGCAAATTTGAATTACATTAGAGTCGTTGAGGATGAACGTGATGATGGATGAGTCGTTTTGGATGAGATTTATACAAGACGACACAAGATGGGTTGGACACTAATATCCCGAAAGTATCGAAAACAATATTTTCTTTGGACAGGTTCAGGTTGTTTACACGTTCGATCAGTTTTATTGCTAATGGACATTCCAGGAAATTTTTTAATTGTAGAAGGTGGGATTAAGCTCAAATTTTTTAGTCATGTCTCATGTATTTTTTTTAAAGCAATTTCAGTGTTAGTGTTTTATTTGTGAGTCTGCTAAAGATTGATAAACAAGTGTATTTCGTTGGTTAATGACATCTTTGACGTTAACTTCTTCTTCTATAAAATATAATTAGAGTTGTACGTAACCGACATTCATTATGTGCTACTGCTTTTAATTTAATCCAAAATTTCCCTTACTGTGTTTTCTGTAAAAATGTCCAGCGATTTAGGTCTGCTTGCACAACAATTTTAAGATTTTATGAGAATTTGAGCAATCCGTTGTTAACGATGTAATTTATTTTGGAGTACTGGAGTTGCGATTGTGGGTATTTCATGAATGATGGCCAGAAACATTTTTTAAAACTATAAGAAAAAATTTGTACTAATGTTCTGCTTAGCAAAATTTGTAATCGCTTTCTAATAAAATTTTTAGGTAAAATGTGTTGCGTCGCTCATAATAAGCCTATAATTATAGAAAAGTTTTAGTAAATGAATACAACTGCCAGGATCGAATATCATATCTTTGTACAAGAGTTAGAATAATTTTTATACATATTTGAATTATGAATACATCCATATGAACTTTTCTTATTTCTATTAAAAATATTACTATAGTAGTATCATCAGGAATACCAACTGAGAGACGGCTGTTGAGTCATTGTTTAAATGTTTTAGGAGAGAAAGAATGTATGTTTGTTCAAAAGAACGGTAGTAATAGAGAATGAATAAAGCATTATTATTATTATTTATTATTATTACTATTTACAAGATAATCATTGAATTTTTTGGCTATTTCTAAACTGTCTTCAATTAATACTCCATTTACTACTATCGCTTTCTTATCCTTCTTGGATTCTCTTGATACCAAGTACTTAATTACTCGCCATATATGCTTCAGTTCAGAAGGGTCAACTTATATTGGACATAGTGGATCGTTCTTCCTAGTTTGTCTTAGTTTGCTGCCAAATAATGTAAGTACACCTAATTTATTTAGTTAACTATATTTTGTGTAGGAGTCATATTGACGAATCTTTGAATAAATCAATAAAATAGTTTTTAAAAAAAAGTTGAACCGACTTCACAAAAAGCGCTAAAAAGCATAAAATAATTTTTAACTTTATATCTATTACGACATTTTGAAGTCGGTGCAAATTAAACAACTACAACAAACATATTTAATCGTCATTTCTTATGATCCCGTAAGCTGAAACGTTCAGGTAGTATTATTTTCAATTGTGGTTCTGTAGTTGTTTTATTTGTTTAATTTGCACCGACTTCAAAATGTCGTAATAGATATAAAGTTAAAAATTATTTTATGCTTTTTAGCGCTTTTTGTGAAGTCGGTTCAACTTTTTTTTAAAAACTATTTTATTTTTCACTTTTTAGTGTCTTCGACTCTATACAACGAAGAAAGAACCATCCAAATCGGACCAAGCGTTAAAAGTTAGTTTTAACCCCCTACCCCACCCCCATTCCACTAAACTTTTTTTCTCATGGTATCAATCAAGGAACATACTCTACCGAACAGAAAAGGAATCATCGAAATCGGTCCACGCGTTACGAAGTTACTACCCCTCCCCCTCCCCCACCTTCACCATAGGACCAAATTATTCTCCTATTAGCAATGGGGGATCACACTCTATACAACAGCAAAAGAGCCATCCAAATCGGTCCACTTGTTACAAAGTTAGGTTCCACCCTCCCCCTCCCCCTCCCCCACCCCAGCAACATTTGTTTTCTCGTAGAACCTAGGATCATATTCTACTCAATAGAAAAAGAATTATCCAAATCGGTCCACGCGTTACGAAGTTAGACTACCCCTCCCCCCCACCCACACCTTTCACTATAGGACCAAATTATTTTCCTATTAGCAATGGGGGATCATACTCTATACAACAGAAAAGAACCATCGAAATCGGACCACGCGTTACAAAGTTAGGTTCCACCCCCACCCCCCACCCCCCTCCTCCCCAAAATTTTTTGCTCCTGGTATCAACCACGGAACATACTCTACCGAACAGAAAAAGAATTATCCAAATCGGTCCACGCGTTACAAAGTTAGACTACCCCTCCCCCCACCCAAGGCCAAAATTTTTTTCTCCTATTAGCAATGGGGGATCATACTCTGTACAACAAAAAAAGAACCATCCAAATCGGCCCACGCGTTACAAAGTTGGGTTTCACCCCCACCCCCCACCCTACCAAAAATTTTTTTGACATGGTACCAATCGGTGAACATATTCTATCCAACAAAAAAAGAATCATCAAAATCGGTCGACGCGTTACGAAGTTATGCCCGGTCAGACATAAAAAAAAAAATAAAAAAAAAAATACGCGTCGAACTTAGAACCTCTTTGTTTTTGGGAAGTCGGTTAATAAATAAATTCGTGCAAAACCGGAACAGTAAAAGAGTCTTGTTTTAAAATAATTTTATTACTGAAATTTGTTAATAATGGTATAAATGTCAATAATCTTTGTAACTATAAATTCCTTATGTATATAATCAGTACATAATAATGATTACTATCCCGAACAACGTCTCCGAGGTGCACATCTAGCGATTCACCTCACCTCATTCTTAGTGTAATACTATAAATCCAAGTGAAAAATTATTAATAATCGTGTGTCATAAATATTCTAGTGCGTGTCATAGGGGTGCCTGTGATATTTTGGGCTTGCGAGATTTTAAATTCTGGCAAAATTTCAATTTCCGATTCTATTCACTTAAATATCACACAAAAACTTCACTAAACATATCTAATTCGATAAATCAGGACTGAATTAAGTATTTATTGCTAACATTGTTAAAATTATCGTAAAACGAAATATAAATAACGATAAATAACAACATAACTCAATTCTGTGGCAGTTGATTCAGTCCTACTTCCAATTAAAGCTTAAACAAACTCTCCAATTAGCCAAATTTATTTCTAAGGAAGCAAGGGATATAACAAATTTTCTATCACTCTTTTTGCATTTTTACCAAACACATATACAGTCGCTACTGATATTCATAGTGATCTCACCTATTAATAAATTCTACAGGAGATTTGCTCCACATCTGATTGTTTTAAAGGAAACCAACTTCGATTTAGCTAGTTATAACGGGGGGGATATAAATTTTTTTTCAAATTCTCGCATTTCCTAATTTAGCCTTATAAAATACGTTTTTAGTTTCAAAAAGCGTTAATACAATATAAACAAACGTAACAATAAAAAAGTACCGAAAAGCAACCACTTATATCTGGCATCGTCGATATCTTCGCCTTCTGACGAGCTACGAATTGTGTTGTATTGTCAGTTTCGACTTCGGAGCATTTGAAGGAAGCTGCCGACTGCGAAGATCGTCCTTCGATGACGATGAAAAATACACTGATAGAGAGCATCACGCAATGTTTTTCGATCCTCAACTATATCGACTTGAGCAGTTAGCGTAGTTTGATGAGGGAGACGTCCACAGCGAACCGAAATAATTACAACAAACATTAAGTTTTATATCTCTGTTCTTGAAATATTCTAACTGGGATGTAGAGGAAAGGAAAGGATGTGAAATTCAGTAGAATGTTATGTGCAAGAAGGTGAATCTCTATGTATAAGCTAAGTATCTTCACCTCAACGGATTTTACATATTAGAGAATCTGGACCTTTAGAGTTAACTGACAACAATAGCGGCGTTCTGGAGGAAGTTCGAAGACTGTTGCTTTCGGAAGGTTTGGAGGAGGGTAGCCCAAGAATAACCATATCTGCTGTATCCAAGGCGGAAGAATACAGCATGCGTTCTGACTCGGAGCTGAGTATTTCTTATCTAGCTCGCAGCAATGCAAAAACAAGACATTCAAGTTTCCTCACTCCCCTTAACCTAATCCCCTTCCGGACAAAGCCATGCTAACGCATCAAAGGATTGTCCCCTAGGCTTTGCCCACATCGTAAAGTAACTTTAACTAAGCTGATATTTTATCCCATTTCCCGAGAGATGAAAATCAATGTAACTAAACTTGTTATTAAAGAGCCGCGTCATCGATACCAATGCCTCATTCATATCGTACTTAGTTCGATGATAAGGAACTTTGAAAAAACTGTGAGTCCGCGGGGAGCCAGCCGAAACGGAGATATTCAGAGAAGCTAGCAGCTCTGGAGAATTCGTTGTGCACTGCAAACAATGGAAATCAAAAATAATTTTAGAGTTGTTATGCCTGTTCTCAAGTATTCAACGAGAATATTTTGAGTCTATTCAAATAAGGAGGTAGAATATGAGGATTATTCCAGGGAAGGCCCCTAAATACAAATCTCAAAAATCTACTCTGGACGGGGGGAACCTCCTGTACAAGGCCAAACTCTTAATGGGGCAACCTCCTTTAAATGGCCAAACGTCACGCAATTTTCAAACATTTATTTTTATTCTTATCTTTTTGATACATTTTAAAAAATATGGTCTTAAACAACAACATTTCAGGTCAATAATCATTTTGTTTGTTTTTTTTTTAAACAAAATGGTGATGATATCTAGTCAAATGGGTCGCGGTGGCGATACCCAACTGGCGGACGCTCTAGAGTCCCTTAATTTCGATCTACAATAAGGAGAACGCTAAAAGTATTTTAGTAGATAACATGTATAATTAGTAATTAAACTAATAAAATGTGGAAAAAATTGAAAATTTATAAAACAGTAGCTAATATCCCCAATTTCGACTGCACTAAGTACTCGTGTATTGTAAAACTTCAAGTTTGTATTCTTTAAAGTTCCGGAAATTTCAGTATGAGTGAGTGTGAGCTACTAAGAGGTATTTTGGTTTTATATACAATATACAGGGGGTTTCAAATTTGAAGTGCCAAAATGAGTAGGGTGATAGATCTCAACTATGCAAACAAAAAATTTTATGGCAGGGGGGGAGGGGCAATCTCAAGCGTTTGGGAGTTACAGGGTGATTCATAAATTTCAGTATTTCATGGTATGCACATTACTCTTTTATTTTTATCTTTTGATCTACTCAACACAGCGACATCAAGCAAACGCTAAAAAACTACTATCCCAATGGCCTTCCTGGCCTTGTTAACAATGTTGATCTAACTCCTATCATTACAGGTACAGTCATTTCCAAAAGTGAAGAAAAATGGTTTGCGGTTACCTAGAGTTCAGCATTTTCCCAAATTTTCTCAGAAATTCATGTAATTAATACACGCTTTTTTATTTTTATTAGAAGGTGCAATATGTCCACGTAGAGAAAATATATAGAAATTTATACTTAGAAATCCTTTAAAAATCAACAAATTAAAGAAATTAAACTCAAATTAATTCTAAAATGCTTTTTATTGAATTTAAAAATAATTACAATTAATCTTGATAAGTAACAAAAGCCGTTCAAAATGTCTACCGCCACTTTGGATGTATGTCAACAATCTTCTAACTCCCTGTTTAAGGCGTATTGCCTCTTCCGTATTTTCGACACTGCATTCCCAATTTGGCTAACTAAATCCTCCCTATTGTTAACTGGGCTTTAATAAACTTCATCCTTCATTGTTTACCATAAGAAAAAGTCCAATGGCGTAAGGTCTAGAGATCTAGCAGACCAAGGAATCTGTGCACCTCGTTCAATCCAGCGATTAGGAAATTTTTCACTTAGTTTTTCCTTCACAATGTTAGCCATATGCGCTGGTACTTCATCGTGTTGGTGAAACATTCCTCTAAGATTATCCATAGGGTTCTCCTCTATTAGATCTGGTAGTGTATTGTCCAAAAAGTCCGCATAAATTTCACTATTATGCACTTGCGGCAAAATGAATGGTCCTACCAAATGGTTGCAGATGATTGACATTGACACTGCATCTCTGTTGGAATGAGGTCACCTTTGCCATATGTGGGTAAGTTTTCGACCAGGTATGTAGAATATGGAAGTTCGTGATATCATTCCTGGTGAATCGACATTCATCTGTCCACAGAATTCGGTCCAGAAACGCTCTGAATAACCCTCCAAACCTTAGATTACGACACCCCTAATCGCCTTGCGACTCGTTTCGTGCTCGTTTCAGGGTCCTGCCTCACGGTGGTGATTATTTAGTGCTCGACGTCGGCAGAAGTTCCAGAAATTTCAGGTTGTGTTTCCCTGTCCTGTGAAGTTACACTTCCTGTTTCTCTTAACCTTTGGAAAGTCCATGTAAATACCCCTCTTTGGGGTGCTCACCAGTTAGGGAATCTCCCTTGATATTCCAGTACAGCCGCTCTATCTTCTCCGTCTCCTACACCAGCTGTATCATAAATGTCAATAATATCCGCGTATTCCTCAAATGTAAATTTTACCATTTTTTACTAATAGATGGGTAAAGATTGTAGGATTGAAGGTCAGTCTACGGCACAACTTAATAGTTGATGAATGAAGAGAATGTCGGAAACATCACGACGTTTACTTAAAGGTTGTCAGTCTATCAGTTTTAGACGGTTTTCATAAGGTGGAAGGTTGAATCTGTCTACCCACGGAAGATCACGTAGAGCGAAGCGAATGAACCTACCCTGGACGGATTCAATCCTTGTAATGTGGGTTGTCCGTGTAGGTGACCATACCTGGCTGGCATATTCATGGAGAGGTCTAACGAAGGAGATATAGAGAGATTTGGAAACTTAAGGATTAGAGAACTCTCTGCACCAGCGCTTCACAAACCCTAGCGCGGATTTAGCTCTGTTAATTATGCTGTCAATGTGGGAACGAAAATTGAGTTCACTATCACAGATTATTCCTAGATCACACAAATAGGTAACCATAGGGACTGGTACGTCGGTTAGCATGTAGACTCTCGGGGTGGTGGTAAGACGCTTGCGGGAATAAGAGATGGACTGGAATTTGGAGACATTGAATTCAAGAAAGTTTTTCATGCACCATGTGGTGAAGGAATCGAGTTTTTTTTTGCAGGAGAAGAGAGTCGGTTGTGGAGGAGATATGTTTAATTATTTTCATGTCATCAGCATAAATGGACAGCTCTGAGTGATTGATGACACATTCAACATCATTTATTATAAGAGTGAAAATTAATGGACTGAGGTGGCTGCCCTGGGGGACGCCGGAAAGAGCGACAGTAGGGTTAGAAATGGATGAGCTGAAAAGAACATTGTACCGACGGTTGTTGAGGTAGGGTTGAATCCAGGGGATGAATCGGGAGGGGAAGCCTAGGCGATCAACACAAGCTAATATCGACAATAACACAAAATTCCACTTAAATGTTTATAACTTTTTTGAAGCAATTATTAAAATTAATTACCTGTTAACCCAAAACAAACATTTTCGACCCTTTATCTTAAAATTTTTGTTTGTTTAAAGAATTTCCTACCTAAAGTGCAATAAAGTAATTAGGTTCTCAGGAAGTTCTAGAGGATGCGATTTTTCTAATCCTGTATCAACCTTGTCATGTTGCACCTTTAGGAAAAGGTTGTAAAATTAAAATAGAGGTGTACTAATTACATAAATTTCGGAGAAAATTTGGGTAATTGCAAACCATTTTTTTCATTTTTGGAGTGACTGTACGTGCAATGGTAGGAGTTAGATCAATAGTGTTAACATTTTTGGAAAGGTCATTAGGATAGGTGTTTTTAGCGTTTGTTCGATGTGGTTGTGTTGAGTAGATCAAGAGATACAATTAAAAGAGTAATTTGCATACCACGAAAAACTGAAATCTATGAATCGCCCTGTAACTCCCAAGCGGCTGAGATTGCCCCCCCCCCCCCAATGAAATTTTTTTGTTTGCCTAGTTGAGATCTATCACCCCACTCATTTTGACACGTCAGATCTGTATAGATGTTTCTGTTTTCAGTTGAATTATTTAATATGGCTCGAAACAAAAAATTATTGTAAATACAATAAAGTCAAATTTTCCTAACTAGAACTTTCCATACCTTACATTTTTCTGTAGATGGCAGACATTGGCCATGTCTTGGTACCCATACAAACTTTGACACCCTCTTTTACCCCTTATGTTGTCAAATTTCGAAAAACGAATGCCTTATCGTCAAAGAAACCAACCTACAAAATTTTAAATTTGCAGGCTTTATAGTTCTGGAGATATCGTAAGTGAGTGAGTCCTATTTCTCTGATACCGCGATTTTCTTAGGTAGAGTGCAAAAATGAAGGAAATAGTAGATCTTGGCGGGAGACGAATCAAAATATATTTCCACTCTAGTATAAGTTTGAAATTTTTAAACGATGAAATTAACCAGTTTTACATTTAAACGCATATTTTCTACATTTTTCGTTGTACTATATAAACGTTATTAATATCTCTGCTGACAGGTAACACAATGACGGCAAGGTCTTTGTAATGTTTTTGGTACGGCCAATGGATTTAAAAAATTGATTTCAAAGCGTAAATTTTGTGTCAACAAATACAACTTACATGACCAAACTTACAGCTCATACCTGCCCTTCTAAGACAAATTTCTCCCTGCCTCCAAATTGCTTTTTGGTAATAACACTAATTTAAGTTGAGTAGTCGATGAGTGGTAGTTAAAACGTTTATTGTAGGTCATAAAATAATTGTTTTGTAAACATTCCCATAGAAAGAAATGATTACACTACCCTACAAGATTTAGCCCCTGGATAATGAAAAGTTGTTTCCGAAGTAATTTTTCCCGCTGAAACCAAATCCGGGCTCAGAATTGCTCTATAACGTCAGGTTTTTGAGATATTCTAACCTAACAGTGCAAAAAACATTGTTTTTGTTTTAGATATTTGAGATTATGTAGCACTGCGATTTTTTTTAAATCCGTGTGTGGGATCTTATAGTACAAGTCTTCCTCTTTCAAGTGTAACACTATTAAAATTTAAATCCATAAATTGTACGCTTTGGCATTCTTACTTTACTTACTTTTTACTAACTTTTCGAAGTTTCGATATTAAAAAAAGGGTTTACCACGATATACTGAAAAACAAAATTATGAAAAGAATTACTTAAAAAAAATGTATTGAATTGAAATAGGCAGTGTTTATTTACCACTCTCAAATAGCCGTGTAACTTCCGTGTAACTTCCGTGTACACGGAAATACACGGAAAGTATGAACGGCCTGACAAAAAACTCTCTATCCATTTAACGAGGGTAGGGTGCAGACCAAATGTTTGAAGTTTGGCTAAAAAGGCAGCATGCCAGACTCTATCAGAAGCCTTTGAAATATCAAGAGCGACGATTTCGGACTCACCAAAATTATGAAGACAATGATTCCAACTTTCCGTTAGAGCCGTTAGTAAGTCTCTGGTTGAGCGGCCAGTGCGGAAACCGTACTGGCAATCGTTGATAAAATGGTTGTTTTCTAGATATTTCAACAACTGAGAGTTGATGAGTGATTCAAAAACTTTAGATATGATGGAGGTTAGTGCAATTGGTCTGTAGTTAGAGGGGTCGCATGGCTCTCCTTTTTTAAGTATCGGCTGAACATAAGCAAGTTTCCATACACCTGGAAACATTCCTGTTGAATATGACAGGTGAAAAAGTTTGCGCAGAGGTTTAGCCAAAGCAGAGGCGCAGCATTTTAAAACAAGGGGCGAGAAACCATCAGGCCCAGTAGCTTTGGACACGTCGAGTTTTGAAAGTACTCTAAAAACTTCGCGAGTGCGAAAGTGTAGCGTCTTTTGCCTACTAGTACATTGTGATGGAGATGGAAGTGGCTGCGATGAAGGTAGTAAGTATGAATTAGCAGCAAAATTAGCAGCAAACAGGTTGGCCTTGTCCAATGAGTCAGTGAAAACATTCCCATTATAAATTAATAATTGTTAGCTTAATTATTAGCCATCTCCTGCTCTGGGTTACACTAAATGAGTGATGTAAAGAATAGAATAGCTTGTATTAAGCTTAAATAAATAAAAGGCAGTTAGATCTTATCTTTTCTTCTGATTCGAATAATACTATAGTGAAATCGGCTTCTCGTATCTTTCATTTCTTCTGCTACGATGGTTATTTTTTTCTGCTACAATGATTCTAATTCTATTGATCTCAACTTAGATCAGCTGGTTTTTGATTTTAAGAGCGCGAACTTTTCTGATCTTCCAGATTGGATCCTCTTACTCGATTTTGCATGTCTACTTTATAGTAAAAAAATCGACGAATGCGTATCTATGTTTTATAGTAGGATTTACGATCTATTTAACTCATATGTATCACTCAAGCTGTCGAGATCATCCTGCTGCTCTCCCCCGTGATATAATAGAGAACTTTGGGGCCTTAAAAGTAAAAAAAATAGACTACGGAAAACCTACTTACGCTGCAGAGATACGTCGGCTTACTGTTATTTCGTCGATTGTTATGACAGCTTTTGGCATCGTTATACATGCAGTACCTTCATAGTGTTTGCAATAACTTGCATAGTAATCCTCGTGCCTTTTTCAAATTTGTAAGTATGAAGAAGAAAACGGATAGCTATCCATCTACGATGTGGTACAATGGGCCCTTTAGTTGCAACGGGCCCGATACTGCCGATAACTTTGCGTTGTTCTTCGAGAACGCCTTTTCTTCTTGCAATTTTGCACCTTCCCTAAAATAGCTTGGTCATATTCAAGAGCGTCCTGCTGCCTTTATTCTTTTGATCAATATTCCCGTGATATTATCATGCGCTCGAACACGTCCACTGCAGCCGACAACCCAACCAATACTGTTTTGAGTTCCGTATATCCAGCGCACCCACCTAACCATGCACTCCCAACTTCTTCCGTGTGCCCACCTAACCACAAGCCAACTTCTTCTTCTTCTACTTTCGTTCCTAACCCCCCTGCTTTCCCTATTTCTGACTTCCCCTCTATTTCACCCGCGGTTTCCGATCAAGAACCTCTCCCCAACAGCTTGTAGGTCTATTACTAGAACGTAAGAGGACTTCGCACAAAAACATCCAATATTTTCCTTAACTCCCACAAATTCCTGCACGATATATTTTCCTTAACTGGAACCAATCTAACACCAAGAATTCTCGACAACGAACTATTCCCTCCAAACTATACCATTTTCCGAGTTGACTGTTGTGTAGGCACCAATGATCCACCAGGTCGCGGGGTTCTCATAGCTGCTCACAACCGTTATGACGCCACCCTGCTAAAGACCTCCGACTTTTCAATATCAGAATTTGTATGTATCAAATTAGCACTAAATAAGTGTCTTCTGTACATTATTTGTTGTTAAATTCGTCCTTCTCAACCTCTAGATGCCTACGAGCCCATAATTGAAGCAATCGACACCCTGCTTGAGAAGGCTAACGCCTCCGATGAATTTATTTTATTGGGCGACTTTAACCTCTCCCGTATTCAATGGTTATTGTCTAAGGACTGTTCTCACTTTGTCCCCTTAACGCATCTCCGGCTAAAGAAGCCTTATTTACCGATCAGCTCTCCATTTGTGGTCTCTTTCAAGTAAGTGGAGTCAGGAACTTTCTGGACAGACAATTAGACTTAATCTTTTCTTCAGACCCAGTTAACTCGGCTGTCGCAGAAAGCAACTATCTTCTCTCCTCCCTCGACCGTCACCATCCTCCCTTGTTCCTTGTTTTCTCCTACGGGCACCCTCATGCCGTTTCAAGCTCCGAGTCTTCTTTTTCCTTCAATTTTCGTAAAGGTGACTTGGAAATATTCAATCACTTGCTCCTCAACTCCAACATTGGCACTATCCCTCAACATCTTCCAATTGACGTTGCTTTTGAGGCATTTTATTCAAGCTCCGAGTCTTCTTTTTCCTTCAATTTTCGTAAAGGTGACTTGGAAATATTCAATCACTTGCTCCTCAACTCCAACATTGGCACTATCCCTCAACATCTTCCAATTGACGTTGCTTTTGAGGCATTTTATTCGGAAATACACGCTTGTCTTACACAATCTATCCCTCTTCTTTCTCGTAAAAACTACTCCTCATCCCCCGTATGGTACGACAAAGAATTACGCTCTCTTCGCAACAGGAGAAATAAAACTTTTCTTCTAACCCAGACTGAGTCGGACTATTCTTCCTATCTATCTGCTTATACCTCTTTTTCTGAACGTTGTGATACCCTCTACCATGAGTACCTCAAGCGGATGGAAACTAGCCTCATATCCGACCCCAAGCGTTTTTATAACTTTATTAATTCCAAGAAGAAATCCAATAGTTACCCTTCCACCCTAAAGCTCGAGAATACCTATTCGTCTGATCCTAAGGTTATCGCTAACCTCTTTGCACACTTCTTCAGTAAATCTTTCAGCGACAATTCTCTACAACCCGACCTTAACTATTTTGCATTCATGGACAAATGCACTCAAACGTCGTTTTCAAATTTTGACCCTGATCCTGAACTAATCGCAGCCAGTATTAATGGGCTTGAGGACGACTTTCAACCAGGTCCTGACGGCTTTCGCCATCGTTCTAAAAAAGTGTGCCATGTATCTAGTTCAACCCCTTACTTTGATTTTTCGCCTCTCGGTCACTCAAGGGGTTTTCCCTCAATTATGGAAAAATTCGTATATTATTCCCATCTTCAAAAAAGGTTGCAAGAACGATCTGTCCAACTACAGACCCATTGCTAAATTATCATCCATACCTAAACTATTCGAAAAATTGGTCTATGATTTCATGTTCTTCCACTGTAAGTCTCCGGCCTCCTTCCCCGCCAGTTTTGTATCTAGAACAGGCTGTGATAAACTATTACCAGTAATATGAATATGGACGTAGTACCTATTTGCCCTTATCGTGTAATTACGTGTCGTACCGTGTATTTCCGTGTACGCGGAAATTACACGGTAAATTTCAAAATAATTTATTGCAAACACCCTAAGTTATTACAATAAACTTAATTGCGCTGCGAGAACTAGCCCATAAAGCGCTTTCTATCCTATTATTTCTATTTATTCTAATTTTTCATATTTATTTCCTCATCTATCTTATTTTTTAAAACATTTTATTGTTTATCTTAGTTATATATATTAAATAATTTTAAATCTTTAATTGATTTATTTATTCTAGTATTGTATTTTACATTTCAAGTCTATGTTTATTTAGCATAAACGATCTTTCTGCTTGTTCTTATTTTTTAATATATTTATCTTTTATTTTCTTTTTCAACAATGTTTCTGTATAATAGTCTTTCCAATAGATTTTATTATTTTGTTTTTTTTGATTTTTAAATTTTTTTTTAATTGCAGTTCTGTTTAATATTGTTCCCCTTATTCTTAGTTTTAAGAATTCAAATTCATTTATTTCTAATAATATCGTGTATAATACACTTCTCTTTCAACCATTTACACTTGTGTCCCCTTAAAAATTTTCTTTTCAATGTTCCTAAAATGAAACATGTTAGTCTTTTAACTCAAAAATTAAACTTATTTTTAAATTCTTGTTAGGCATTAGATTAAATGGTATATTTGTAGTTCTAATAACAGTTCCTTAAGTCTAGTAAAATTTGTAGGGTCTAGAATTTGGGCAATGGGTGGGACTTCTCCCTGCATAATGCCCCTCGTAGTCGCACATTTGTTCAGCATGTGTCGTATAGTAAGTCTTTGTTGACATCGTACACATCCTGGTGCTGGTGTTCTGCACATCATGTATTGGTGCGTCAGCCTCGTATGTCCTGTCCGTAAACGCGTTAGTTTAGTTGCCTCCGATCTAAACAAACTTGATGGGTATATGGGTGGAGTTGCTTTTTTCCAGAACGAAGCTAGGAACGTGCTGTTTTATTCCATGCTTGCTCTTTCCGTTCTTGTAGCTTTTGGCCTGGGATCCATTGGAGTTTGATTTCACCTTTTTTACTTTTCAGGAAAGCTCTTATTCTGGCTATCATCGGCTCGCTGTTTCTCTTGTTCTTGACGGCCTCTACACAGCTCTTGGAGTCCGTGTATATTATTGTTTTTTGCGCCTTTTCTTCCGCTGTTTCAAGAGCCATGCAGATCGCTTTGAGTTCAGGCTCGAAAACTGAGCTTCTCTGAAGCATTATGACCCTTTTTGCTATGTATTCTCCGGTGTTATTTGGATCTATGCTTATGATGGCTGCCGTAGTTTGGTTAGATGTTTTCGACCCGTCTGTGTAAATTTGCCAAGCTGTTCCTGTTTTCTTGTAACGTTTCTAGATGGACTTTGCGGTGCTGTCCCGGTGTGTAAGTATGTCTCGTTCCGTGTCTGTTCGTTTCCGAACGTGCGGCTTCGAGAAGCATTCTGCAGGGGATTTCGGGAGGGGGTTCGCGTGGGGAAGTTATTGGTATACCTAATTTTAGGATGACTTTTATCGCCTCTTCGATGCCATTTTGTGCAGCTCTTCTTTCCTGTCATTGTCCCATGTAGTTTTGTATCCTTGTTTTATGTGGACTTTCTGCTGTCATATAGTTCTTGGCTGCGAACCTTTCCCTTGTTTTCAGTATTCTGTCCGGAATCGGATTGATACCGGACTCTATTGCTAGAGCCGGTAGTGGTGTAGTCCTTAGGAGTCCTGTCGCTGTTCGTATGGTCCTGTTCAGTTTGGTTTGTAGCTGTTTCAAGTACGTCTGTTTGGTCCGACTATACAGAAGTAGCCCGTACCCTATATATCCTGTTAGAATTGTGTTAGTGACCCTAAGTATCGCCGCAGCTGGCGCTCCTTTGTTCTTCGCTGCCAGGGATTTCGAAAAGTTGTTAACTTTGAGTATTTTATCTCCGACTACTTCTGTATGGTATTTCCACGTCAGTTTTCTGTAAAATGTTAATCCTAATATCTTAAGCCTATCAGCCCTATTTATTTCTATGTCGTAAGAAACTACTGGGGATGTGTTTGTCGCTCTTTTCCTACTGAAAGTGATGGCCTCTCCTTTCTCTATTGGTAGTATGGCGCCAGTTTCTGCACACCATGAATTTATTTTAAAAACGGCCCTTCTGATGGCGTTGTTTGGTGAGTCTGATGTCGTTGTCGGTATTATATTGTCTACGAAAGTATAGTAGTTTATGTCATGTTGATCGTCCAGTAACGTCGTTAGTCCGTTAGTCTGTTTCTTAGGAAATTTTGGATGAGGTGACAGACTCCTCTGTCAACTCCCCAGATTAGCAATTGCTTTATTATTATGTGGCTGCATACTCTGTCGTAGGCCTTCTCGAGATCGACAGATAGAACGTGAAGTTCTTGGTGTCGTGATATCGCCTGTTCTGCACAGGCTTCCAACTCTAGAAGTAGAGAGGTTGTCCCTCTCCCTCTTCTGAATCCATGTTGCTGTGGAGATATTTCCCTCTCAACTATATGGCCAAGTCGAGTGCCTATTATTTTCTCGAAAAGTCTCGATATGCAAGGTAGCAGCGATATTGGTCGTTGATCCTTTGGAGTGATTGCATTAGAAAGTGAATTCGACTTTTTCCTTAGCGGGATCTGTATAGCGATTTTCCATGTGCTAGGGTAAAACCCTTTGCTCAGAATTTCGTTATACAGATCTAGAATTTTGTGCTGGAGTAGCGAACTGGGATTTTTTATCATACCATAGGAAATTCTGTCGTGTCCTGGTGTACTACCTTTACACTTGCTAAGCGTGTTGCTTAGCTCCTAAAAGGTAATCGGGTAGGCAAGGTTCTTATTTGGGTCTGCTGCGCATGGTAGGTCACATATATTAAATGCTTGTTTTTGGGAGATTACAGAATTTGGGAAATTGCTGTCGGACGTATACTGTGTCCATGAAAGCGCTAATTTTTGGCAATCTGTATGGGGTCGTGATATATTCGGCCGTTGTACTCTAAGTTCGAAATTATGGATGGTGTTTTGTTTCCATAAAAAGGATTTGACCTTCCTCCATGCTTCGGCTAGGTTGATAAACGGATCAAGGGAATTTGCAAATTTCTCCCACGATTCCTTCTTTGCTATTTTTATCATCCTCTTAGACTTTGCCGATTCCCTGCGGTATGAGATTATATTCTCCTCCGTAGGGTGCCTTTTAAATGCTCTTCAGGCTTTGTTTTTGACCCTAATTTGTTTCTTAGAGAGAAAAAAATTTGAAACATTTTGAAAAATGCATAAAAAGCACCCTTGAAAATGTGTGTCCAGTTTGAAATATTATATGCAGTAGTCTGCCAGTATTGTTACTACCAGTTATAGTTCGAATTTGTGGTTCCAAGTTAGTTGTGATTATTGCCATGGAAAATGTTTGTGCGGCAGTGAAGAGCAATAAAGGCGGAATTAAGCTTGTACACAATGGATACGTATACTACTTCGAAAAAAAATATAATAATGTTTCCTACCGGTGTTGTGAAGAAAAAACTAAAGTCTTGTGTAAATCCCGTTTACGTGTAGAATTTGAACTATGTGGTTCAAAATAACCCAAAAGTGCACTACCATGGGCCAACTGGCTACAAAAAATAAGTTTTCAAAAGCAATGCACTCTTTAAAATTAAAGCAAGTACAAGTTATTCTGCTCCATCCACAATAATATCCGAAGTTGAATCTAATTGCTCTGAAAATTGTTGAATTTATTTGCCAAATCCAGTTGCCCAAAAGAAAAAAATCCAAAGAATAAGAAGGAAGAATCTACCTTCAGAGCCATAAAGAATCGCAGAAATTGATATTCCTGTAGGATTTAAAATTGTGGATGGAGAGCAATTTTTTCAATGTGAAAATTTTTTTGGATATAATGATAAAATTATTTTATTGTTAACAATAAATAATTTAAAATTACTTGCTACAGCAGATTTATGGTTAATGGATGGTACGTTTAAGGTCCCAACCAACAATAATGCGGCAACTATTTACCATCCACGGTAAAATTAATGATGAAATACTACCCTTAGTATTCTGTTTAAATGACATCAAAAAGTACTGCTGCATATAAGGAAGTCTTTAATGAAATTTGTGAAATTTCCTGTAACCATGGCATTAATTTAAATCCAAGACTTTGACTTTGAAAAGGCAAGTGTAACAGCGGCACGAGTTAATTTCCCCTCTGCTGTTTTTAATGGTTGTTTTTTTCCATTTTGGAAAAATTTTATGGAAGCAAATTCAAAAACATGGACTTGTCACTAGATATGCAAATGATGAAGGTAAATTGACTCACGAGTTATTTAGATTTCAGTTTAACTTTAAGAATGCTTAAATGTCTGGCTTTTCTTCCTGGTGAAAAAATACAAATTTATTATGAATCAATTAAAGAGTACTTTGATGTCGATGTAAAGAAAATAGCTTCATAGTTGGAAGGCAACTATATCTATGGTAAGCTTTTAGATATTGATGAATGAATTATTGTATAATTACCTGCGATTTTAATAAAAGGTGTATCACGTAAAAGAAAACATAAAGTCGAAATAATAAACGAACAAATATATCTTTATAAAAAGTCATTTTGGTCTGTATCTGATTTATTGGCAGATATAATTTGCCAAGAACGCAAAACGCAGGAGAAGCTTGGCATCGACGCACAATGGTCCAAATCGCAAATATAGGATTCAAAAAGTCCATTTCCAAAAGTCGTCAAATATCTAGTTGCGGCTCATTCAGTTGTGAGGTTCACATTCGAACTACTTTGAAGGGTGTGTTGTTAACAGTGCCAAAAGTTAATTAAATACTGTAAGATCTTGTTCGCAATGGAATTTGACACTACAGGTTAGTAAAATTAAATAATTGTGAATACTGTTTTATAATAAAATAGTTTTTAAAAAAAAAGTTGAACCGACTTCACAAAAAGCGCTAAAAAGCATAAAATAATTTTTAATTTTATATCTATTACGATATTTTGAAGTGGATGCAAATCAAACAAACCAAACAACTACAACAAAAATATTTAATTGTCCTTTCTTATGATCCCGTGAGTTGAAATGTTCAGGTAGTATTATGTATTAATTTCAATTGTTGTTATGAAGTTGTTTTATTTGTTTAATTTGCACCGACTTCAAAATGTCGTAATAGATATAAAATTAAAAATTATTTTATGCTTTTTAGCGCTTTTTGTGAAGTCGGTTCAACTTTTTTTTTAAAAACTATTTTATTTTTCACTTTTTAGTGTCTTCTACTCTATACAACGAAGAAAGACCCATCCAAATCGGTCCACGCGTTAAAAGCTAGTTTTAACCCCATACCTCACCCCCATTCCACGAAACTTTTTTTCTCATGGTATCAATCAAGGAACATACTCTACCCAACAGAAAAAGAATTATCCAAATCGGTCCACGCGTTACAAAGTTAGACTACCCCTCCCCCCTCCCCCCACCCAAGGGCAAAGTTTTTGTCTCCTATTAGCAATGGCGGATCATACTCTTTACAACAAAAAAAGAACCATCCAAATCGAACCACGCGTTACAAAGTTAGGTTTCACCCCCACCCGCCACCCCCACCCTACCAAAAATTTTTTTGGCATGGTACCAATCGGTGAACATACTCTACCCAACAAAAAAAGAATCATCAAAATCGGTCGACGCGTTACGAAGTTATGCCCGGTCAGACATAAAAAAAAAATATAAAAAAAAAATAAAAATAAAAAAAAAATACGCGTCGAATTTAGAACCTCTTTGTTTTTGGGAAGTCGGTTAAAAATAAAAGAGTAATGTACATACCATGAAAAACTGAAATTTATGAATCACCCTGTAACTCCCAAACTGTTGAGAGTCCCCCCCCCTACGAAGGGTTGGGGTGGGGGGTGGGGGTGGAACCTAACTTTGTAGCGCGTGGTCCGATTTCGATGGTTCCTTTTCTGTTGTAAAGAGTATGATCCCCCATTGCTAATAGGAGAATAATTTGGTCCTATGGAGAAAGGTGTGGGTGGGGGGGAGGGGTAGTCTAACTTCGTAACGCGTGGACCGATTTGGATAATTCTTTTTCTATTGGGTAGAGTATGATCATTGGTTGATACTACGAGAAAAAAAATGTTGCCGGGGTGGGGGTGGGAGAAGGGGTGGAACCTAACTTTGTAACGCCTGAATCGATTTGGATGCTTCTTTTGCTGTTGTATAGAGTGTGATCCCCCATTGCTAATAGGAGAATAATTTGGTCCTATGGTGGTGGTGGGGGAGTGGGAGGGGTAGTTACTTCGTAACGCGTGAACCGATTTCGATGATTCCTTTTCTGTTCGGTAGAGTATGTTCCTTGGTTGATACCATGAGAAAAAAAGTTTAGTGGAATGGGGGTGGGGTAGGGGGTTAAAACAAACGTCTAACGCGTGGACCGATTTGGATGGTTCTTTCTTCGTTGTATAGAGAAGAAGACACTAAAAAGTGAAAAATAAAATAGTTTTTAAAAAAAAAGTTGAACCGACTTCATAAAAAGCGCTAAAAAGCATAAAATAATTTTTAATTTTATATCTATTACGACATTTTGAAGTCGGTGCAAATTAAACAAATAAAACAACTACAGTACCCCAATTGAAAATAATACCTAATACTACCTGAACGTTTCAGTTGTTTCAGTTTACGGGGGATCATTTTAAATGACGATTAAATATTTTTGTTGTAGTTGTTTGGTTTGTTTGATTTGCACCGACTTCAAAATGTCGTAATAGATATAAAATTAAAAATTATTTTATGCTTTTTGGCGCTTTTTGTGAAGTCGGTTCAACTTTTTTTTTAAAAACTATTTTTTATCTTTTGATCTTATCTTTTGATAGCGGTACCATTTTCTGGAGACGAGAGGAATATCGAGAATACATTATCAGTTTTGGTATTATCGTCGGACAGTGTCTAGTTCTTGTATTCTTTTTGGTCGGTTTCTATAAGACTGCAAATTTATTGTTTTTGGTTGCAATAATAAAAGAAACGAATTTACAACATTTTATTGAGTTTTTATTATACAACCAATTAAGACAACTTATTTGAATTTTCGGTAGTAAATTCTTGTCGCCGACGCATGTGAAGTTTGCAATTATCGCTAATTTTCATTTCGTACAACACGCGGTATCCAAAAAGGATTTAATTCCCAACAGGGTGGCTGTGCGGTTTTGTTCTCTTTAGACTTCCGTCAAATTTTGTCAGTAGTGGCAAGAGGGACCAGAGCAGACGAAGTGAATACATTTTTGAAGAGATCATATTTATGGCCGCACATAACAAAATTGGAACTTAAAACTAATATCTGAGTTCTATCCACTGAGATATATAATACTGGAGTGACTGGTGCCATGAAATTTCTTCAAGAAAATGTTATCACTTTTCGCTAGTTGTCTCTTTCTGGGTAAGCATCTTTTTTTTCAACATGGTTTTCTTAATTGCGAACGTCATGTCGCCTATTAAATGCTGGCGTTAGAAATAGATGACAATATTCACAATCATCTTACATCTCTTTCTTGGTAAGCATTATCCAGACTAAAACAACCTTTTATTTATAATTTGTATTCCAGTAATTCCAATGATTTTTACATTTTCCTTACAACAATATAGAAGATTAAAATTAAATATGTCTCTTCGTATATATTTGGTTATTATATTCTACTCTGAATGGCTGCAAATTCACAGTAAACGTTGGAGATTAAAAATTGTTTTCCTCCACTGAGTAAAATTGTACCCATATGAGATAGCTTATAAGTCAGTCCAGTTTAATACATATCAGTGGTTCTATCGTACCGGACAAGACAATATATACAATTTCTTAATGACTTATTCAAAATAGTAGGGATGGGGGATCGAACTGAGAAAATCGATTCAGTACGGATCGATTTGTAATTTTTTTCCGATTTCGCAGATCGATTAATCGCCCTAAAAAGATCGATGGTCATAGATCGAACAGATCGATTCTATTAAGCTGAATTTGTCATAACTAGCAAAACCCGGTGGACTTCACATGACAATAAATTATATTTTCTTAACTGAGTGATTAATTTTGCAATTCTAAACAACTGAAAATGAGTGATGATAGTTCAGAAGAAGACCTTGCTCGAGAATGGATACCATATAACGAAAGGTCAGAGTAGACGTACGTAACACCTACCGAACAGGACGATGGAGAGAACCCAGTTGTTGTAATCGTATATAGGAAAGATGTAAGGTGATTTCGCGCGACACGTCTCAGTTGATCAACTGAGACGAAACTTTGAGCAACCGTCTTAGTTATCTCAATTCAGGAAATGTCATTTTCTACAGCTGTTAATGTAATGAACTTTTCCAATTTGAAATTTAGAAAATAATATTGCTTTCTGTTTGCTAAGGACACTATTTCGTCCGTTGACGCAAATAGCAGCTACCAAAATATAAATAAATACAAACACTTTTAAAAAATTCACCGATACTAGTTAATATTCTTTAACTGAGACAACTGAGGCGTGAAAAACTAGTCTCACTTTCTCAGTTGCTCAATATGTCTATGGAATTTGTTTGTGGCTCCAAATGAACTGGAACGGTTTCGCCAAAGCGAAAGTCAGTTATCTCACTTGTCTCAGGTCGCGCGAAAGCACCTGTATTCAAGATTTTCTTATTATGAGCAATATACATATAAAGAATGAATTTTTAGTTAAAGAGATTTCCAAGCACACTGCCAACTACACTGTTTGGTGGTGTAGGTACTCATGCTACTCACTGATACAGATAACCCTATCATATATAGAGATCCAAAACGCACTTATCTAACATTAACAATATTTTAGGTGCGAAATTTAAAATTTTCAGGATTATTATACAAATTAATGCTGATGCGAAAAAATTTCTACTAGCGCGTCGCGTCTTGTCTTAAATGGATGGGAATCGGAAATAAATAAATCGATTCGAAATGAATCGGTCCCATGAAAAATCGATTCAAAAATCGCCAAATCGAAGGCTAATAGATCGATCCGTCGAGATCGAATCGAAGATCGCCCATCCCTACAAAATAGGGAAGGGCGAATTTCAAGCAATATATGGTATAAAGTAAATCTTACAAATATCTTTATTTCGGTACCAAATATATTGGGTTTGATTGCAAGTAACTTAATTGGTTTCAGGCTGTTTTGTTTCCAACAAATGAGCAGGTCAATAAAATCAATGATTAGATTCTTGCCAAGTGTGACGTACCATCTCACATTTACTATTCAGTTGACGCGGTCTTAGATGCAGAAGAAGCAGTGCATTACCCTAGTGAATTTTTAAATTCAAAAACACCTCCTGGTACTCCACCGCATAAATTAATGTTAAAACTTAAAAGTAGGTGTACTTATTTTAATAAATTAAACCCCCCCCCCCAGACTTTGCAACGGTACAAGACTACAAATAACAAATTTGAGAACATTTTTGATCGAGTGTACAATATTAAATTGCTGTATCACTGGAGAAACTGTTTTTATATCAAAACTTAACATATTTTTATTTGCATCTAATCTTAAAGAAGTCATTAAAATGGTATATCAAGGAATATTTTAAATTTAAATATGTAATTTTTATAGACTCTTCTTCTGCCTCACCATTTTCCACGGTTTGCAGTTTAAGATTGGAGCGGTTAAACATACAAATTACTCAACTATACACTATTATAGTATGATTTTACCTCTTATTATGCACGAAATACAGGTTAATATCGCAGTGCTAATGTAAAGCCTAATGTGCTGCCCAACGTTGCTATAGATATCTGCTAAAACTTTGTTACATGACCAGGCCCGTAGAGACGAAATTCGGGCCCGGGGGGTTCTACATACGGGCCCCCGCGAAAGGAATTTCGGGCCCGGGACTAAGGGTTTACGGGCCCATATACAATCGAATGAGTGACTTTCAATTTAAAATCTGTCTAGTACATTACACTTTTTTGATAGTGAAACATTTTTTTATATATATAATTAAAATGGAAAAATGTTTCTGTTGATGACTTAGATGACGGGGCCCCTTGGAAAGCCCAAGTTTACCCCCTTCGCACCCCCCCCCTCTCGGCGGCCCTGTACATGACCGCCCCCATCCATCCACCAGATGTCATCCGACTATAGATAAATCTATCGTTGGTTTTCTTATTTTAGCTCAGAATCTCTTGTTACTTTCAGATCGCAGGAAAAATGAAAAAAGAGTGGTAAAAAAATATTTTAAAGATTATGAGATTTAAGGATCTTGCCCAGGAAAATTTTTGAAGTAACATATGTTTAATTCACCTATAGTATAGTATTACTCGGGTATCAACTTAAGGGGGGGGGGGGTAAGGTTTACATTTTTTTTATTTGATAGTACAACTCTTCAAGAGTATCTAGTTGAGGTCGATTGGAGCAAAACTTCCGGAGATACAGTGCCTCGGGTCTCCCTCCATCCGATACATCCCATATACAAAAGATCAGTGTTAAAACTCTAAACGCGTTTTTCTCACACTTAGCTTTTTCAGAGTCGGAGCACACTATAGCTAAAAATCTACTGCACCGATCCTTTTGAATTGATCTTTACATAAATGACGAGGTACTGACGTTGAGTTATTTTATTTTTATTTTTAACGTATTTTAAAATCACAATCTTTTCTATTTTTTTGATGAAAAATCGGCATTTTGACTTCCAAGTGCTGTAAAAAATTGAAAAATCAATAAAAAAAAAAAAACTCAATGTCAGTACCTGCATAAACTTATGAAATAAAAAAACCATTTTGGTTTTTTGATTTCAGATGATCCAATGATGAGTTATGAGGGGCACCGCAATCAAACTTTTTGTTGAGACGTCCGCGGAGATTCGGTGTCAATGGCTCATTTCTTCATAAAAATTAAACATTAATTTCACGAAAAAATTAATTGCCAAAAAAAAATTATCGAAAATATGCTTTTTTTGTATCGAATTAACCTTACTCCCCCCTTAATGCGAAAATTTATTTATATCAGAATTCATATGTGATAAAAAAAAGCAAAATATCAGGTGCACATACCTGTAGCTCAAAACCTTTCAAGAAAATTCATTATTTCTTAAAAACTTTCCTCAAAGTACAATTTAATTATTAATCATGAAGAAAACGTTTGCACGAGGCCTACTCTATGATGTCCTTCGGAGACACTGTCCCTAATGGTGTAATGGGTGGCAACCATCAAAAGGACATCAACCTTGTAATTGGTATTATTCGGAGAATCTTGTTAAGGCTCAGGTACTCTTTCATTATCATAAGTGATGAGTTCATATCCATGAGATACTATGAGTGCGGACCAAATGTTAGGAAAACCGGTGCTCGTGCGGGGGGCGTTACATGGCAACAATGAGAGGCACATGATAGGTACATAATTGCCACATTATTACGTTGCCATAATCATTGACATAAATTTCCCACCAGAACTGAATGCATCAACAGGCGCAGCAGAACAACCAGTTTCTGTTACTCTGGAGTCAATGATGAGGGACGTTCGAGTAGTGAATGGGTACATCAACTGGAGGATCCGGGAAAATTACAACAAAGAACAAACTGGAGATGTGCACTTATGTGTTACCTCTTCATGAACTGACAACAAAACGAGAGACGTGTGCTCCAAACTTGATGACATCTTTGCTTTATCGGACGATAAACTGAAGCTGTAGCGTTCTGCAATGGTGCAATTACCTTTCATTCTACTCCAGCAAGTTGGTTGCCATTGCATGCACTTGACCTAGTGGTTAATTTCAACTTTCTCAACGTTCATAAAATGCAAATTTCGAATTATTGTAGAATTGCCAGTGCCATTGGCAACGTTTGCTTGGGTCAGACGATACTATCTGGAGAAGGCAGTTGAGCTCTTAATGGTATTGCCCTGAAGAGATGGTGCAAATTTCATTCTTCCTCTTTCTCTAGCGTTCCCTTAGTTTTCTTCAATTTTAGGTTAATTAAAGAATTAAATTGGATATTTTGATGGTCTGAGGATATTCAGGAGCTGCTTCAGCATATTTAGTATACAAGTGCGTGGTCTGAAAAGGGAAGTTTGTGCTATCGGAAGTGTGAAACCGGTCATTTCAAGAGCTGTTATTCCAGTTTTTTGTAAAAGTCCTCGTGAAATCGCTTCATTGATTGCAAACGAATGAGAATTTCATGAAGGAAAAGTTTAAACTCTATTACATTTAGAGAAAAATGGTCCTTCAATATGGTCATTTTAGAACCTTTATTTAATTTTATGGACCGTCGATCCAAAATAAATGAATTAATTAATTAAGTTTAGCAATTGAAATAAGAAATACTTTAAATGAGCCCCCAACGACATAACTAAAGTTCTGAAAGGAAGATTTTTACAGGAAAAAGTTGCACTGATTTATGAGATAGTTTGAATCGAATAAATTTAAATTTGGTACGTAGATATCAGGACTGTTCGCTTATTTCAGCAGATTTGGTGCCCTAACAATTTGGAATCATCAAGGAATTGAATTTTCAATAAGATACGTTGAGACACGAAGAAAGAAAATTGTCCATGTACTTAACCTTTATTGAAGTGGCAGTTCGAATTTTTTCAAAGCCAAAAAATGGGTTATTATGATTGCCTGACAGGAAGGCTGAGACTGGTAGGGTACTCTAAACTTTGGTGAAGCAATATTATTATTATTAGTAGAGAGTGGATCAAGGACTATCAGCATCCTTTAGTCACTTCGACAAAGTTGAATTTTTGTGACCTGATCCAGTTTCAGTATTCAGTATCTTATGTTCTTTAATTAGACCTAAAATTTCTTTGGGGGCTGCCTTAGCTATATCTGATGGTGATGGGAAAGCCCCACCAAGATGTCTGAGCATGATACGGCCGAGGGCCTCATAGTGACAGAGGATGTGCTCCGCTTTCTCTTCCTCTTCCAAACATAAGCGACAGGTATCATCTTCAGCCAGCCCTAACTTTTTTTGGTGGTAGCCCAGGGGGCAGTGACCAGTTAGAAGTCCTGTTATCAGCCTTAAATCCGGTCTTCTGAGTGAGAGCAGCTCTTTCATTTTATGCTTTGAGTAGGTTATAAACCTCTTTGCCTGTCTTAGCCCTGTCTTGCAATAAAACGTGATGGTTCCAATTAAGATTTAATAGTTAACGACCGCGCAACGCCCGGAGATGGGGGTAGCGGTCGAATTTGGTGAATAACTTTTTTAAAAATATTAAAGAAGTATTTTTGTTGTTTGATCCAATGTGTATTTCTCGAGATAGTTGGCCATTCCGGGATCTTTCATTCATCCGGTATACAATGAATTGCTAATAGATGGTTTTCTCCTCTAGTTGTTGGGCATGAGGCCGGAGAAGAACTTCACCCGATTCGAAACAACGATTGCAAGTAAACCTACAATTTAAAGTGGATTCCACACCACTGACACATTCTTTTCAAGCCCCACGGTTCTTTTATCGTAATCTGTTGTCAACAGAAAACAACCATGGGTCGCCGACAGCGGGGTTCGCACTTGGGACATCATCGACGACATGTTTCCTGGTAACATGTTTCGTTTTCCAATAGATGTAAGAAATGAAAAAGTTCTAAGAAATTTCGAGAAGGAAAGTGGTAAAGTATCAAACGTCTCGCTTGTTTAAATTTAGGAAATAGTGAGATATAGTGCTGGTAAGTTTATTAGAATTAACCCTTCTAACTCAGAAGGTGCACTTCACAGGCAGGAGCCAGCAATCAATTGACCTTCCCACCAAAATATAACAAAATATTAAGGTGGATGAGGCTCCCACACCAACATGCATAAAAACATTAGTAAACAAAAGCCAAAATACACCCAAACACAACAATTAGGGGTGCACAGGCAACAAAGAACGCTTAAGCCAAGTCAATACAAAACATACACAAACCAACACACAAAAAAAAACAAGTAAGTACAATAGGATGGTTACAAGTTGTAGAGGCCCCTCCTTAATGTTAACTTGTCCACGTTAGTGTTGAAAACATCACCAACATCATAAGGAACTCTACACATGCGTTTAACTGGCTCGAACATACCGTAACTAGTGTGCGAGAAAGCTATCTGTAAGCACGAACGGTTTCGAAGGGAATAGGACAGTTCTCTAGGTAATATTTTGGAAGAAAGTTCCGCACTGTCAATCTTTCCCTGCAGAAGTTGGTGTAGAAAAAATATATCAGCAACCCAGCGACGCTTCTCGAGAGTAGCAAGTTGTAGCAGTCCCAACCGATCATCATATGGAGGCAGAATAAGAGGGTCGCTCCATGGCAGAGCACGAAGGCCAATCTCACAAATCTACACTGTACGAATTCAATACGTTTAATGTGAGATCCATAAAACAGAGACCAAACCGGACTAGCATACTCCAGCAGTGGTCTAACAAGGGATGTATAAAGATGAAGTTTAGGAAATTTTCTGGCCCTGGCAACGATATTATTAATGTGGGGGATCACGTTAAGTTGTCTATCAAGATACACACCCAAGTCCTTCACTCCTTTCCCCCGTTGAATACAAGTACCTTCAAACTTGTACTGGAAAGAACAGTAGTTGCGGGACCTCGAGAAGGTCATAACCTGATATTTGCCAATGTTTATTAGAAGATTAAAGCTATCCGACTGCAAGAGCACGCAATCTACAAAAAATTTGATTGGGAGTTTTACTTCTTTGAATCAAATAAGTAATATCATCAACAGATATGATGAATAACAAAGGACCAATATGACTACCCTGAGGAACGCCGGAAGGAGCAACAAAAGCATCAGAAAGCACGCCACGAAAACGCACTCTATAAGTCGTATTGGATAATTACGACTTAATTCATGCAATGAGAAACCCAACCTGGTCAATTTGAAAACGATAATGGAGTGAGACAGCTTATCAAAGTCTGCTTTACTAAAGTCGGTATAATTGCAGTCAGTCTGGCAACCATCCAAAAATCCACCCACATTGCTAGAAACAAACTCTAACAAGTTGGAAACCGTTGACATACCCTGAAGGAAGCCATGCTGCCGGCTAGAGATTAAACCCCTACATCCAACAGACAATTGGGACTGGATCATCCGTTCGAAAAGTTTTGGAATGCAAGATAATTTATCAATAGGTCTGTAATTAGCAATCTCTCTCTTATTGCCACTCTTAAAAATGGGGATTAAAAATATAAAAAGCATGTACAATTGTAAACAAAGTAAAGACAAAGTAAAGGATTGTTGCATTAAAACTATCCAAAATAGGATAGAAGACAAAATTCATCAAAACTATGTACATAAATGGACCACATTCTGTATGGCAGTAAAGACAGACACCATGCAATGGTTCCGGGGTTCGAGACCAGGTCTCCCATTGGGTTTTAAAATTGAACAAAAAAAAAATCCGTCTCTGGGCTGCTGTTTAGCTCGCAGGAATGCAAAAACAAGACATTCAAGTTTCCCCACTCCCCTTAACCTAATTCCGGATGCCTAGGCTTTGGCCACATCGTAAAAAAAACCATAAAAAAGAACGCTCTTCTTCAAATCCATATGAAATACCCCGTGAGCGCAAACCATTGTACCACAGTCCTCACCAATTGCGAGGCCTTTGATCGAATCGAAAGGTGTCGCTTAAAGTATAGTTCATTGAAGGGTAAAAGAAAGGAAGAATTGCGGCTTAGAAAACAAGTCGAACGAAATTCGGCATTCACAATCCTATGTCGTCGCGACGTAACAATGCATGTAAGCGTTAGAAAACTGATGGACTAGTCAGAGCAAACAAAAGTGGAGGAAAGCCATATAACACAGATCAGAGTTCTTGCGATTTGTATATGCTGATATACTTTCAAAGTTTCGATATATTGTCTAGAATGGACAACAAATTTAGGTTAGAAATCGTCTCAGAAATGTTAATAAAAATATTTGACATACACTAAATCGTGATATTCAGATTTTTGAAAACGTAATAAACTTGTGTTTATAAATTCAATTTAAATTATGATTCCACAAACGAGCAGTGATATGAATTTTCAAAATTATAATCCGCACGTGTCTTCAGTGACTTCTCCCGTCCCATATGTACAGTGTTGCAGCTTCAACCATGAGATAAAATACATTTACCACATTCCATTGTCACGAAAGCATTGCTCATCCAGCACACGAAGTTCTTATCGTTTCAAAAATTGCGTCCAAGAACAATTTTCATGTCCTTCCTTTAAGGATTAAGAATACCTTTTACATATATAGCATTTTGTCGTGCCTGCATGTTGGCTGCATCATGTTAATGTCATCTGAACTTAAATGGTGGTGTCATATGCTGCAGGCTGTGTAAGGCCCGCATTACCCAAAATGTAAGTGTATACAAGCACTTGTGACCTGAAAACCAGTAAAAGAGAATCACTGACGCGATACAGTGCAATTTTCAGGGTAAAAGAAAAAAAAGAAAAGATAAATCGGTCCCAGTAACCAAACATTAAACTTTTATGGGCACCAAATTGGATCCAACTTATGCGGGTCACCCACAATGGCTGAATACTATGCAGACCACCGTTCGGTGTAACGTGTTCGCTTCCTTCTTCCCCGCAATATCTATATACCTACGTCCAACGAAAAAGCCAAACTGCATAGCATAACATTTTTACCACTTTCATGTGTTTCATTACACGTTCAGATTCTGAAGGTGATTCCAGGCTGTCAAGGCAAATAACCTGACAGTTGGCTGCTTTCTTCTCTCTATAACTACTACGTCTTGCTTAGCAAAGACGATGTGGATGCACTGTTGTAGCCCTCTAGGTCATCTCTTCCTCCTCCGCACTTTCGGAAATATGCTTGGAAAATTTTACTTCTTAGCCAAGGTGATTCTGCTTTTTTAATAGTATGTTTTCAGGCCGCCTGGAAAATTTCATTTTCTTTCAGAAAGTGAAATGAGCACTATAAAAGGAACCCAACCTTTCTAATTCTGTACGTTAAGTGGAGAACACTCCGTAATAAAGTAGGTAAATGTTGACTGACCTTTGACTCTACTTGATTTCACCGAGTGTTTTTACTTTTATACATTTCCTTAAATGCAACAGAAATGTTCTATTTATAAATAATAGTACAAGAAATTTTAGGTAGGTAGGTCACTTCTGTGACTCAAACTGGTTAGGCTACTTCATGCTGCTGAACAGAGCAGCAGGTTGATTCAACATTTTAAGTAAAAACTTAATCGCGAAGTCCTAAGCACTTTTTGTCTCGCTATTTGTAAAATTTTAATCGAAATCTGCTTATGAACCAAAACAGGGTCAATTTGCATCTTTTTTACACGACAATCTGCTGGAGCAAACTTGATGTCAACAAACGTATAAAAATCTGCTTCACTGTCGCGTTCTTTCTTTTCTTAATTTTTTTTTAAATTCCTTACTCCAAAGACAAGATGACGATAACGATAACTACTTTACCGATTTGGGAGTGCTCCGATTTTCGGATCAATTCCATATTTGAAGAGATTTTCGCTTAATTTTAATAAAAAATTCTGCAGAAAAAATCAAGACAGGTCAAGAGTTCCGTAGTCGGACAGGTGAATGGCCAGTGTCTTCATAAATGCAGGCTTTTGTTTTGAATGAGTAAAAAAAGTCAATCGGTGTTTTTTTTTTGAGACCCAAATTGGAAATAAATATCCACAGGAAGACAGCGCGCGTGTTCTTTTTGCAAAAAACTCCGCGTTTACGGAGTGTTTTGTTTTGTAATAATCGCGAAATTTATGGCGCATTTGAGGAGATAGCTGCAAACTTTAGGGTTCAGAGATATGCGATTTTGCTGGCATTTGTTTTTGAGTGAATCATAGGCGTTGTGGAATTTTTATACATTTAATTTTCATTAATATTCTTCACCCTAGCTCCGTAACTTATTGTAGGGCATAGGATGGCAGAAGAACTTGACCCTATCCGACGAAAACGATTGCAAGGAAACATATAATTTAAGTTGGTTTTCGAACCACTGACATTACTCTGCTACTGCGAAAATAATGGGTGATCAAGCGACCGCGCTGAGAGCAATTTTTCTATTGTTCTCTTAAGTGCTTTTCAGGGTTCAGTAGCATCTATGCTCCATTATAGGCTCTGTCTGTCGGTCCGTATGTCTCCCTCCGATACTCATTTATACACGGTTGAGAAAGGGGTAGGGAAATTTATGAATCTATGTGCTATAGAAATACTTTTTTAGCGACTTCCAGGAGGCCTCAAGGAGGATACCTCAGACTGACTTTGCGATAACCTCCACTGACTATAAAGATCGGACTCTGATAAGGTTATTGAACGTGGGAATTCTGTGGGACGAGCATGGTTACGCGAAGATCGTGGAGGTGGAGCGGGAAATTGAATGGACGGATTTCCCGCCGCTCGCTACCAAACTTGTCAATATCCGGCCGAGTTATCACCGTCAAGTTCCGGGCCAGGGTACGTAACATATCAATAATTCAGTGGTATACGCTAACCGAACTGCGGATATAACAATCAAATTGATCTTCTACTCCTTGGCGAGGGGATCTTAACACTTTTTCTCTAGTTCCCATAGTTGTGGAGTATTGGGTGGGGGGGGGGAGACCTGACCCGATGCCAGGCAACGATTGCCATTAGACTTAAAATTTAAAGTGAATTCCGAAACACTGACAATATTCTGCAATTATTTCGAATGACACGATTCACATTTGGTGTTACGTGTAGCCTGTTTTTATTATCCGCCACAATACTGCTGCATCTTGCTTTAAAAGCTGAATAATTTCCAAATACTTACATAATAACTAATAACAGTGACTTCAGATGACGTGCCTACCGAAGGATTTTGGGTCATCTCTGGTCGATGTACATCCATCTTTAATTCGTCCAGCTCAATTACCACTATGGGTTTTTATCTCCCGTATTCATCCTGACACGTCAGTTGACGATATCATCAGCCATGTTTCCGACCGTATCGGTGTTCCTCGTGACCATATGTCTTGCAAAAGTATTACTCCTTCATTTATCAATGGTAGACGTGCTTACTCATCATCTTTCAAGCTGCTTACTATTCCTGAGGACTGGTACTCTACTGTGTTAGCTCCGTCAATCTGGCCTCCGAACTCTATTGTGCGAGAATTCATTCCTAAGTCTCGCCCGTCCGTTTCTAATTCAAAAAACTCGTTAAGGAGATCTCTACGCCAACGTAACTGGCTTACGCTCCAAGATGAATAGGCTTTTTGTTGCCTCGGCCAATTCTGGGTTCGACGTTATATGCCTCTCTGAAACCTCGCTTTGCGGTAAGATTATTGACATGAAACTTTTTGATTCTCAATTCCCGGTTTTTCAACGAGATCGGCACCTGTGTTATATGGATGCTCCTGTTGGCGGCGGAGTTCTTTGTGCAGTGCGTAGTGGTCTGTCGTCCGCTTCGATAAAGATTCCTGGTGCTGAGTCCTTGGAATATGTATTCATCTCCTTACAGTCTCTTCACTAGATCATTTATGTTATGACCGTCTATGTTCCACCTGCTTCACCGTCCTCAGCTTTCAGAGATTACGTCTCCTTGCGATGGCCTTTTGCTGCTGGGTGACTTCAATATGCCATCCATAACCCGGGAGTGCTCCCCACCCCCCCACAATATCAGGGTGCTTTTCTGCAATCCATTTCTTCGTCTGGTCTCCGGCAATCGTGTGCTGTTGGCAGTTCTTCTGGACGGTTGCTCGACTTGGTGTTCCCCACGGATGACTTTTGCTACGATGGTGAGGAGATGTCTCTCTCCTTTGCTTCCTAAATCGGACTTCCACCCTGCTCTTCATGGAGTCTTCTACTCTGAATTTTGCTTGAATGTGCCCTCCAATTCTGATAGTTATTGTTACGACTTTAAAAGGGCTCATTACTCTGTAATGAATCAAATTCTGGCAGTTATCCCCTGGGACTGCCTTTTTCGAAAACGCGATATTGATGTTACTCTAGGGTTATTTTACGACTTAATGTGTTCATGTTTCAACCATTGTCTTCCCGTATCTCATTCTAGGAACCCTAACTCCTTTCGACCTTGGCTTAATGCGTCTATAAAGCATGTAAAAATTTTTAAAAAGAAAGCCTGGAGGAGGTTCTGTCTCTCTCGTAGTGACGGAGATTATCTTATATTATCGGATCTGCGTGGTCGTTCTGAGTCCGAGCTTGTATATCTGAATTATCCTAATGAGGCTGGGCGGTCCATTTGTGTTAATCCCAAAAGGTTCTGGAACTTCATTAATCTTAACTGGATATAGTAGGGATCTTAGTGTCATTTTTGATACATTGTTAACGAGGCCAACGTTTCCTTGGGCTTTGTAAAGAGATGGTCTAAGGAATTTAATAATCCCTTTATCAGCAAGCTTCTTTTTTGTACCTTCGTCCAGCCCATTTAAGAGTATGCCTGTCCCATTTGGTCTTCGTCCTGTGCGGTTCATAGTTTACAAGCGTCTTGATTTTAATCTTTCTAAATCAAATACGTAAGTGTTTTGATATGTTGATTTGTACCCTTATTTTTAGTATATTTTTTATTTTCGTTTGTTATTGTTATTTTTATTCTTGGGTTTTTCTTTTCTTTTTCTTTCTTTTTCACTTTCATCTTTACTTTCGCTTTTCTAAGTAATCAGCCTGTGATGGAACTTTGTAAATAAATAAAGAAATAAATACTACGTGATTCCTTTTACCATGTATGGATTACTTAGTCCTTAGCCTTGATAATGATGACTTTATTGAAAAATTTTACCATAAAGCGATGATGAGATCCCCCTAACTAACGAAGCGAAATGTTATTGCAGGAATATTTAGGTCTAATAATTATTCGATTGAAGATCCTATCCGAATCTTAATGGCGTCTAAAGTTAAACTGGGACCGACCTTTAATTGATGATTAAGCTACACAGTGGAATAGTTCTGTTGAAGATTTAGACAAACTTGGAACACTTTCGTTGCCTAGATGGGTATGTATACATGAGTCTTCTAAGGTTAAAGAAGTTCATCTTTTACAGTTGCCAGTTTAAAGCAGTAGCTTTTGTAAGAACTAGAGATAACTTACATGTCGTGAAAGTTTAATTTTTTTGGGCCAAGACGGATGAAACACCGCTCAAACAAAGTAAGGACGAAGACCTTAGTTTGCTTAAATTGGAAGTGATGGCGGGCGGATTCATAAATCGCGTTGCATTGGTTGCAAGGAGAGGCCCTGAAATGGGAGCCGTTTATTTTTAATCGTGTAAAGGAAAAACAGGAACTTTCGGATATCAACGCTTGTCCGGATTGGAGCTGCAAGGACAATCTTGCGAATCTTCTCACAAGGATATCGGTTAAGCAATTCTCTGGATTTTATTTCTGGCAGTATGGTCGCAAATGGTTGAAGAGAAGTAAAGAAGTATGACCAGTAGAGACTCACCCTTTAAATGTGTCGGCAGTGTTGTTAGCGGCAGCAGAGCAGATAAAGACTTCTACACGCCCTGAGGCTGCTGAGCCATTATTACATTATGATTAGCAGCTTGAATCGACTTCTTCGAAAGAGCCATGGATAAACTTGTATTTAAAAGGAAACCTAATGCCAGATTTTTGGGAGATAATTGATTAAAGCAGAGAAAGTTTTGCCTTTGCAGCGCCACTTTCCCGATCGTAGACCTTGCTGACGCTCAATCCTGCTTCAAATGATGACAGTCTCCTTCGTTTGATTACAATTATTGAATGAACTGCTCGATATAGTCAACTCAAGCATCCTACTTAAGTCCAGTTAGCCTGAACGAGTATTACATGTGGATAGGCCCGTTGAGACAAAATTCGGGCCCGGGGGGGTACCACGTACGGGCCCCCACGAAAGGAATTTCGGTCCAGGGACTAACCGTTGACGGGCCTAAATACAATCGAATGAGTGACTTTCAATTTAAAATCTGTCAGTATATTACACTTTTTCGATCGTGAAACATTTCTTTTACATACATGGAAAAAATTTTTCTGTTGATGACTTAGATGACAGGGCCCCTCTTGAAAGCCCGGGCCCGGGGGGTTTCCCCCCTTCGCCCCCTCACTCTTTTAGTGCAGTGCTCACGCGTCTGCGAGAAATATGTTGGTTAACAAGTGGACGTCAATTAATAAAGAAAGTGTGAGCAGTTGTTGATTTTGCCCAAAAATTAAAGAAAAGCCCGGATCAACCCCCTTTGCGCCACTACCTAGGGAATGGATATTGGCCTCTAGAGCTGTCAATACAGTTGAGGTCTTCGCTTGCTCCCTATACACCAACAAAAATGAAGGACAACTCAAAATTTGCATTATGATCTTCACTTGCGCGGTTATTCGGGCAATTCATTTGGAGTTGGTTTCTAACCTAATCAAGGAAAGCTGCCTTTTAGCCATTGAAGATTTAGTTTCCGACAGGACAACGCAAGAACCAGGTCATTACAGAGTCAAAAGGTACATAAATAAAATATTAAATAGCGAAATTTTTAACGGATTTCAAAGCAATAATCTTGTCGTGTCTCCCTCCTCAGTAATGCTGGGGAACTGAAGCGGCTCGATCCTTCTGCAGCCTATTGCCAGTTGTGGACGCAATGCTTACAGGGTTTAATCTCCCGAAGGAAAGGGAATCGGAACTGCCCCACAGGTTGTACTGTACTAGATGTGCTTGCGACTGGTGCTGAGGTAGTCCCAACTGCCGAGGTCGGGGGAGCTGAGCTGCACCTTTTTTCTATGTATATAATGTTGCTAAAGCTCTGGGGATGCCCTATGATGCTAAAGCACAGCCTTGGCGGGAAAAGAATTAAGGATGAGGGATATGGGTTAACAGGTTGAGTGAAGGAGGTGTCGATGTAAGCCCCGTTTGAAAGTTTCGGGATCATCTGACGAGGGAAAAACAGAAGATGGTAAACAGTTCTACATTCGTGTTGTTCTGCTTTGAAAAGATTCCCGAAATTTGACGGTACGCCCAAATTTGACCTGGAGAGTATAGGAGTGAGAGCGACTTGTAGCTCTTGCATCGCGCGTTGTCATTTGTCTACTAGGAATCATACTAGCAATTTCTTTAGAACAATGGCCATTGAAACAGCGATAGAAGAGTGAGAGACAACCGACATTCCGTCGATGCCCCTGAGAGTCAGGGCCCTCAGAGTTTCAGGAATCGCCAATAAGTTTAATAGCCTTAGGCTGGACTTTGTCAAACTCGGACAATGTGGTGTGTCCGGCCCCTGCCCAAATATGGAAATTATATTCAAGTCTAGGCCAAATGTGGGACTTGAAGATCAGCGCTAAGTCAGTTGGGGTGAAATATTTCTTACATCTCTGTAGAAACCCCAAGCATTTCATCGCACTTTTGGCGACTGCAAATATATGATCTGTCCAGCTACAATTGCTGGATATCTGAATACTCAAGATGTTTAGGAAGGGCGAATTGGATATATTCACTCCATCGACTGAAAGAGGTTTAGGGTGAACTGGGCGTTTTTTTAGGGACATTAAACACCATTGAGCTTTTGATGCATTAAACGAAACACGATTTGCTCTGCCCCAAGCGAGTACCATAGAAATGTCGTTGTTTAATGATCTCAACATGCGTTCTCGATTAACTTCTGTAGCATTTTCTCGTGAATTAATCACAGAACCAAATGAGTACGCGAAATCGAGGGTGCTGTAGTCGGCAAAACTATGGATAGGATTGAGAGTAAGGGATAAAAGATCATTAATTGAAAGAAGAAATAAGGTTGGTGAAAGAACTGAGTCCTGAGGTACACCGGCATTTATTTCGCAGGAATCAGATGTAACTCCGTCAATTACTACACGAATTGAACGGTCTGACAAGAAACTCTCTATCCATTTAACGAGGGTATAGGGTGCAGGCCAAATGTTTGAAGTTTGGCTAAAAGGGCAGCATGCTAGACTCTATCAAAAGCCTTTGAAATATCAAGAGCGACGATTTTGGACTCACCAAAGTTATGGAGACAATGATTCCAACGCTCCGTTAGTAAGTTTGCGGTTGAGCGGCCAGCTGGGAAACCGTACTGGTAATCGTTGAAAAGATGGTTATTTTCTAGATATTTCATCAACTGAGAATTGGTCTGTAGAGAGGGGTCGCATGCCGCTCCTTTTTTAAGTATCGGCTGGACATGAGCAAGTTTCCATGCATTTGGAAACATTCCTCTTGAATATGGCTGGTGAAAAAGTTTGCGCAGAGGTTTAACCAAAGCAGAGGCGCAGTATTTTAAAACCGAGGAATGTGGAAATACGAATTAGCAGCAAACAGGTTTGCCTTGTCCAATGAGTCAGTAAAAACATTCCCATTATAAATGAGTGGTGGTGTTGAGGAACAGGTGAAATTGTTCTTTACGGTTTTTACTAGAGAAATTGAACTTTACCCGACTGAATTGCAAATATTACGCGCATCTCTATACAGGCTGTTTCAGATCTGACGTGCCGGGGGAACTCCGTTTGGGATTCATAAATTTCAGTTTTTCATGGTATGCACATTACTCTTCTAATAAAAATAAAAAACATGTGTATTAATTACATAAATTTCGGATAAAATTTGAGAAAATGCTGAAATTTTGGTAATTTCAAAACATTTTTTTCAATTTTGGCCGTGACTCTACCTGCAGTGGTATTAATGAGATCAACATTGTTGACAATTTTGGAAAGGCCATTGGGGTAGTAGTTTTCGAGCGTTTGTTTGATGTGGCTGTGTTGGATAGATCAAGAGATAAAAATAAAAGAGTAATGTGGATACCATGAAAAACTGAAATTTATGAATCACCCTGTAAATCCCAAATGGTTAATAGTTCCACCCCCCCCCCATCCCCCCACCACGACATGCAATTTTTTGTTTGTCTAAATGAGATCTATCACCCCACTCATTTTGGCACGTGACATGTGAAACACCCTGTAGATACGTCTCAATTCCTCTGAAGGGCACAATTTATATGCATCCAGGTTTCCTTGTTTTTAATGGCTGTCAAACAGTCATTATTGAACCAAACAGAGTTAGTTGGTTTGGTTGGAATAAAGCGATGCATTTCACACCAAAGAATGTTCAAGATATAATCGGTGCTTTTGTTAACGTCTCTCATAGAAAAGTAATCAGACAATCCTGTTGCTACTCCCTGAGATATTCCCGCCCAATCAGCATTTTTATAATGCCACACTAACCTTTTGGTGGAATTTAGGTTAGTGGTTGTCAGAGAGGAGGTGAAGAATTTGGCGGAGGTAAGACAACGATCTAAATTAGCCAAATGAGCAGTTATCGAAACCGAGTACTTGCTTGGATGCGATGTAAAAAATAGATCTAAAAGATGCTAGTTATGCCCCAAAATATCAGGAACACGAGTCGGACACTCAACCAGTTGTAAATTAAAGGACTCACTAAATAACTCGACGTGTCTTGAACTTGCCCGAACATGACTTTAAATGAGGATTTCTTAAATAACTCAGCCCAAAAGTCATCCACCGACAACACAATCATAGAGGCAGTGCCCTCTGACTCCTTCTAATTAGGTTCCAGGAAGAGACCTTTAGCTGATGATTGAAACCCTCAAGGATCTGCTTACTGCAGATACCATAAATTTCTTGCACTCTTATTTTCAAAATGCAACTTGACTTGAGGGAGAGGGGAAATGAGTTTTATACCGTCCCAGATTCGTTAAAAAGTAAACGTTTCAAAGCCATCTAAATGGACCTCTTTTGTATTTGCAAAAATTGGCATACAAAACATGCTGTTTCACTAGGAATACGTTCCATCCCACAACTCAACAAAATGTATCCGAACAACAAAATTTGCTGTTGAACGAGCATTTAATTAATGCCGTCGCTGATAAGTTTACCGAATTTGATAAAACCTATTTTTCAAAAATTGAAAACTCATTAGACTAAGTGTATAGATCTAATGGAGACTTTGTGTGAAATGAAATTGATTTTCTAAAACAAATAACTTGCTTTTAACAAACTTAAAATGGTTTAGTTTTTGTTAAACTACACTTACCACTCGTACGTTCGAAATGTTTGAAAATACGTTTTTCAGCGGTAAAGAACAAACCCTGTTTTTATTGAAACTTACTTGACCCCTCATGTACATACAATCCGTATGGCTGCTCTGAATATAAGCTACCAAGAAGTTTCTAAACGAAAATTCAATATAATTGTAACGAGAAACTTACTAAATATTCCAAGGATTAACTCCATTCTCTAAATTTTCTCTTTGATGACTTCGTGATCCTGGCGTGCAAAAGGAATTTCGACAATTAAAATAGCGATAAAGTGTTTTGCATAGAGATTCCTGTCGGTGGCGATATAAACCAAAACACGAAAAGTTTTATCTGAATTTAATTAGAAAACAAGAAGTAAATGACTGTCGGACCAACGAGGAAATAATTGGCCCCATCTGGACTGTTACTTTTTTATTTTCTTACAAAAACTCTACCAGCATTCCCGGATAATTTTTAACATTTCTGCTAACTTTCTTTCGGAGTAATGTGGCACATCTGTTGAAAGTTACATCAAAGAACTACAAAGTTATCACTGAACGCAATTTGGCAATTGCTATGTGGGGGAGCTAATGGGAGCATAATGTAAAAATTGTATAAAATTGTCGAACATTTTGTAGTACGAAATGTAATTGGGGAGAAGTTGGACGGATTCTGAGTTTCGATTAGTAGATATACTATATATAATATAATTAAAGTGATGTTCTTCGAAAAATAAAACAAAATGATCTCGTTTGTGTGCCAAAATTTTTTCTGTGCAGTTATCCTGTGGGTAAGTACTTTTAGGAATTATTTTATCTCACGTTTAACTATAATTTGTTCTGGACTATGTAAGTCATCCAATTCGGATTTAAGTTTAATGTTAGTTTGGAGTTTGTTCTTAGACTTGATTCATTTGCTGAAAATATCGAAACTTCTCTTAAGAATGAGTTGCTGACATAAAGTTGGAACAAACTTAAAACTGGAAACAGTAAGATGACGCTGGACAAGAACAATTGAGTGATCGCGTTCCGGTGAACCAATATTTTGGATCCTTATTTCCAAATCTTTCATAAACTATTTTTACTATAGTGTTGGATATAATTTTCATTAAAAGTACTAGGTTAGGTTAGGTTCGTGTGGCTGCCTTAAGGGGCGCACTTAGACCTCAAAAGGCCCATTGTGATGCCACGGGAATCCAAGGATTCCCTCCACCTCCTCATTGGAACCATCCGGAGCTGTCGATGAAGCGCCAAAGATCTGCAACGTCAATCGCCGCCAGATCGCAGAGACTATCAAAGAAATAGTTTCCTAAGAAAGACTTTCGCCTGCGTGCCAGTGCAGGGCACTGGCAGAGGAAGTGTAAAATGGTTTCCTCCTCCTCCTCGTCCATGCAGCTTCTACAGAAGTCATTTGAGGGGATCCCCAGTCTCTTCGCCTGTAAGCCAATAAGGCAATGGCCTGTGATAACCCCAGTCGCTATTCTGAGGTCAGATCTACCCCTCGAGAGCAGAAAATTGGAGCGCCTTAGATCCAGTTTAGGCCAGATCTGTCTGGACGTATGGCACGTAGTGCCGTTTGTCCATCTGTGGTTCGCTAAGTTGATTGCTCTCCTACTAAGCAACATCTTACAGGTTGCCAAGGGCCAACCAAGAGTAGTCCTTTCCGATTCAATCTCCAGGGTGGTACCACGTCTAGAAAGCTCGTCCGCTACGCAGTTTCCTGGAATATCCCTGTGCCACGGGACCCAGCACAGGTGAATTTGATACCGTTCGCTCAGCTCATTTAAAAGCGAGCGACAGCTGTTAATAGCCCTAGATGTCGATAGGACAGAATCGAGAGATAGCAGAGCAGCCTGACTATCTGTAAGAATACAGATGTCCTTTGGAGCTTCGTTCTCCCTTAGCCACTTCAAAGCTTCCTGAATAGCCATGACCTCCGCCTGAAACACACTACAGTAGTCTGGAAGGCGGAAGGATAAGCTAATGTTCAATGCTTCTGAGAAAACACCACCCCCCACCTTGCCCTGTAGCTTAGAGCCATCTGTATAAATTTGAATGGACTCCCCACAGGGATTGGTGTCCCCCTCCCAGTCAAGCCTGGTTGGAATGGTTAATAAGAAACACTTGACAAAGGAGTAGCTAAGAGTGGTGTAGTCAAGATGCCCCACTTGGAGCGAAAAGGAGTCCAGAATTGTGGAGTGCCCAACTATAGTATTGGACCACTGAGTTGTGGCTGTAAGTCTGACGGCAGCATTAGCTGCCATCTGTTTACCCATCAGATCTAAAGGGAGTAGATGAAGAAGTATCACCAGAGCATCAGTAGGAGTGGTCCGTAGCGCCCCGGTGATACAAATGCAGGCCGATCTCTGCACCTTCCTTAAAGCATTGAGGTAAGTGGCCTTGTCCAGTGCTGGCCACCAGGCCACCACTCCATACAACAAGATTGGCCTAATGACAGCAACATAGAGCCAGTGAGTCAGCTTGGGTTGAAATCCCCATTTTCCACCGATGGCTCTCTTGCAGGAGTATAGAGCTGTAGTTGCTTTCTTGACCCTCTCCTGAATATTAGACTTCCAGCTGAGCTTCCTATCCAGGATGATACCCAAATATTTAGCTTCCTCGGCAAAGTCTAGGCGGGTGCCATTCAGATACAGAGGGTCAACGGGAGGAATATTATGTTTCCTAGTAAAGATGACCACCTTGGTCTTTTTAGGGTTAATACAAAGTCCACGCCCCATTGCCCACCTGGTGAGCTTGGTGAGGGCGTTCTGCATAAGATCCCTTATGACAGGCAGGAATTTGCCCGAGATAGCTATAGCGATGTCGTCCGCATAGGCAACCACTCCATAGCCCTCCTCTTCCAGGATTAGAAGCAGTTTGTTCACCACCAGATTCCAAAGAAGAGGAGATAGTACCCCACCTTGCGGTGTGCCCGTGCTCACCGTTCTGATGGTATGAGCCTCTCCCAGCTTTGAGCTGATGGTCCTGCCATGAAGCACCTGACCGATCAGCGACATAAGATTGGCATTCACACCCAGAGAAGCGAGTGCATCCATGATTGCCCCCGGACTGACGTTGTTAAAAGCTCCCTCAATGTCAATAAAGGCCACTAAAGTGAACTCCTTGCAATCAAGGGATTTTTCTATAGTGCGCACGAGAGAGTGTAGAGCAGACTCCACAGACTTCCCTTTACAGTACGCGTGCTGGGACGCCGATAGTAGACACTGAGGAATACTACCGCGTAGATGAATATCGACTAATCTCTCAAAGGTTTTGAGAAGAAAAGATGATAGACTTATAGGTCTAAAGTCCTTAGGAGTGGCATGCGAGCTTTTGCCCGCTTTGGGAATAAACACAACCTTAACTCGTTTCCACAGTGCCGGGATGTAGGTCAAGTCAAGGCAGCCATTATATAATACCATCAGCCAATTTAGTATGAGATCGGAGTTGCGCTGGAGCTCTACAGGAACAATGCCATCAGGACCCGGAGATTTGAAAGGCATGAAGCTGTGTATAGCCCACCGGAGTTTGGATTCCGTAATCACATCCGCCAGCTCCAGAGATCGAGAAAGGTTACATAAGGGAGGTAATTAAAAGTACTAACAAAAGGTTATCTTCAGAATTTTTTCCTCGATAATTTAGAAAATAGTGGCGGGGGGGGCGGGGGGGGGAGTGAAGACTTCGAAAGCAAATGTTTCGTGACTGAAGGGTTAAATTGGTTGAATAAAAACACAAAAAATGATAAAAAATCATGAAGTTCCACAATATTTTGTTGTATTTTAAGAGACCTATCTAAAGCCACTAATTTTCACTCTGTACCCTTTTTACTGTAAGAGGCAGAGTGGGGGGGATGGGTGTAAACAATTTCTTTTCCAAAAATCTCACTATTTCCGTTTTTGGATCAATGGATTTAAATGGTATATAAATGAGAGGATAAAAGTGTTGTGTCACACCGACAGACAGACTGACGGACAGGCGAAAATATAAGAGTTCCTTTTTTTACAGAACCAAAAAAATTTATTTTAAACATGTTCCTGTGATTGCGTTCCGGTGAACCAATATTTTGGTATCCATATTTCTAAATTTTTCATAAAGTATTTGTACTATAGTCGTGTTGATTATAATTTTCATATGAGAAATTTGAGAGTTTTTCAATTTTTCACTTAGGGTTAACATTGTATTGGAAGCGACATGCTTGAGCGTCAAATAGAAGGCTTTATCTTGGCAGGGCAAATACTTATTAAACCATTCCGTTTTGATCTACACAGAAGCTACGTGTTGTCCACCTTTTCGAGGTGTTATCTGCGAGGTCAGCAGTGCTCAGTAAGAAGATATTTCATAAGCTTTATTTTCAGTTTTTAAGTGGGTGGTGTTAGAAGACCTTCTTTAAGCCTAAGTTTGTAATTTAAAGATATGGTTTTGAATTTAAAAAAAAAAATCTTTTTACTTGCCTTAGTTTTTGAAGATTTTCGCAGTATATCTGTTTATTTGTGTTTCAACAACGTTTTTGCTTTATTATTTATTATTATTATTAAGGATTGGATCAAGGACTAACCGCATCCTTTAGTCATTGCGAACAATTTGATCTTTTGTGACCTGATCCAGGTTTAGTATTAGGAAGCCCCGTCAATCTTTAGTTCCCTTATCAGACCTAAAATTTTTCTGAATAAATCTGATGTTGATGGGAAAGCCCCACCAAGGTGTCTTAGCCTGATACGGTCGAGGGCCTCACAGTGACAGAGTTTATGTTCCGCTGTCTCTTCCTCTTCTAGACAGAATCGACAGGTGTCATCATCACCCAGCCCCAACTTTTTTAGGTGGTAGCCCAGGTGACAGTGACCAGTTAGAAGTCCAGAGCAGCTCCTTCGTTTTCTGTTTTGTGTAGGTTATAAACCTTTTTGCTTGTCTTAACCCAGGGATATTTGCCCAGTGTGAGTGCTTGCATTCGTCCTCCCATGGCCGGATACGCATTGCTATTCGGCTTTTTGAGTAGCCACAGAATGGCTCCGGTCCAATAAACTGAGAATCCGCATTATTTTTTGGTGATCCACCTTTTCGTTGCCTTCAATGCCCTCGTGCCCTGGTACCCATGCAGTGAGACAGTCCCAGACGATTTTAGACTCAAAGGTGTAGGATCGCAGAGCCTTAAGTGCCGCCTGACTGTCGGACATGATATATATTTTAGCACCGCGTATTCCTCTCTTGGTAATTTCACGTGCGCAGATTTCAATAGCATGTATCTCTGCTTGAAAGATGGTTGGTGTAGAACCGAGCGATTTGTACAGCCTTAATCTTGGTCCATAGACCCCAATGCCCGTTCTGTCTTCCATCTTGGATCCGTCCGTGTACCAAACCAGAGATCCCCTTTCAAAGATATGTCTATTATTGAGCCAATAATCTCTGCTGTCAAGGATCAGCTTGAATGGTATATCAAAGTTGTGCCTCTTCGGTATAAGATCCGATATTGAGTTGATCACCGGATCACCCATAAATTCTTTAAGGATTTTCCTATGGCCAGACCAGTCTCCTGCTGAGAGGAGATTGGAGCCAGTCAGCTTTATTGCGCTTGAGGCAGCCTCCTTCTTTAAATGTAAATGTAAAGGGGGGAGGTCTAGTAGGGCCTCCATAGCTGTCGTGGGTCATGTGCGCATGGCACCAGTAACTCCTAGACATGCTGACCTCTGCAGTTTTAGCAGTGTGGATCGCGCTGTCTTTTGTTCTACTTTTGGCCACCACACGAGAGCTGCATAGGTGACCATGGGTCTTATGATTGTTTCATTCCTTTCCTTTGTTCCTTTCTTTGGATGCGGCAGCCTTTTTTGGTGTAGCGGCAGTTTTTTTTAGGGTTGACATGGCTAAAAATTCAAATAAATGTAAAAGTAATTAATTTACAAATTAAGTAAAATGACATAAAAATACTTTATTCTAATATATCCGCTGATATTTGACAATTCTAGTACAAATGTAGTATCAAAAACGGATGGTTCATAACCCAGCGACAAGGCTGGTTCATAACCCAACCATAACGCAATTTTGGTAACGTCAAAAACAGCATCACTTACAATCTTAATTCGACATAACCAAATATTGGATCGTAAAATAGAAACAGAACACTAAATAAATATGCATTACACTTACCTTTTTGGGATGTATTCAGTTACTTCCATAGCACTTTACAAACAATCAAAAAAACTTTTCGCAATCGATTTTCAATACGACGTCTGCCTCACAGTTACAGAGCATATATTCCGCTGTCTCCTCCTCTTCCAATCATAAGCGACAGGTGTCTTCCTCAGCTAGCCACAACTTTTTTAGGTGATAGACTAAGGGGCAGTGACCAGTTAGAAGTCCTTTTTTGAGCCTTAAATCTGGTCTGCTGAGTGAGAGCAGCGCTTCCGTTTTCTGTTTTGAGTAGGTTATAAACCTCTTTGCTTGTCTTAACCCTAAAGTATTTGTTCAGTAAGAGTGCTTGCGTTTGTCCTCCTATGACCTGATATGCATTGCTAGTCGGCTTTTCGAGTAGCCACAGAATGGCTCGGGTCCAATTAACTGATTGCCTCATTGCCTTCAATGCCCTCGTGCCCTGGTACATAGGCCAGCGTGATGCTGCTGCTGCCCTGAGCCACTTCCTTGACAGCAATGAGACAGTCCCAGGCGATTCTAGACTCAAATGTGTAGGACCCCAGAGCCTTGAGTGCCGCCTGACTGTCGGACATTATGTTTATTGCAGCAAGGCGTATACCTCTATGTGTAATTTCACGTGCGCAGAGTTCGATGGCATGTATCTCTGCTTGAAAGATGGTTGGTGCAGAACCAAGCGATTTGTTACAGTCTTATTCTTGGTTCATAGACCCCGATGCCCGTTCTGTCTTCCCTTTTGGATACATCCGTGTTACAAATCAGAGATCCCTTTTCAAAAATATGTCTGTTGTGTAGCCAATAATCTCTGCTCTAAAGGATCAGCTTGAATGGTATATTAAAGTTGTGCCTTTTCGGCATGGCATCTGACATTGAGTTGATCACCGGATCATCCTTGAATTTTTCAAGAATTTTCCTGTGACCAGTCAGATTGCCTGCTGAGAGGAGATTGGTGCCAAGCAGCCTCCTTGTTTAGGTATAGGTGTAAAGGTGATTTCTGTCTCAGTATCTATACGCTACAATGCGTGTCATAAACACGATCGATTCGATCATTTCGAAACATCTTATAGTTGTTTAACGCTACCAGATATGTATTAATGTGTGGCTTTAACCAGGTTTCAGATATAAAGATAATATCCAAGCATGACTCATTGAAAATGTCACGGAATTCGTTAATTTTAGGATGAAGACTTTGAGCATTTAAGTGACAAATTTTAAGTCCCTCAGCCTACTTATACGTGATTTTTAATAAAATTTGAGGGAAGTGGACACCATCAGACAAGGAACCATCAGCATTCATAGCCATATAAAATCGTAGAAACTAGAGAAAATTTAGAGCAGCAACAGCATCAATTCAAATATTGATAGTAAGACTAAGTTAACAGACATCTTACAATATTCACAATACTTAATAGTCAGTATTTATACTTAGTTCAAGAAAATATTGAAAAAAGATCAAATAAAAGCAGATGCAAATGAACGATAGTAAACTCATATCACAAACACTAATTAAGCAAGAAAACATGTCAACCAAATATCCAAAGTAACCATTATTGCACTTAAAAAGCATTTAAGAAAAATTAATTAAATATTAACAGGCGCCGCACATTCGTTCAATTCCTCCAACCCTTAATTCCCTTCCTTCCAAGGCTTAATTCTCTTCCTGCCGAGGGTGTTAGCATCATAGGGCATCCTCTGAGCTTTGGCATTATCATATAAAAAAAATATAGCTACGACAGAAACATTACCATCTGCGGTACTTCGAATATAAACACGAGCATTGTTTGTAAATAAAGCAGTCAGCTGTTTTTGGCGTTTCAATCGTAGAGCAGTACGATATAAAGTATAGTTCCGCTTGGTAAATCTTGGAGCACGGTAGTGCCCCCGCCAAGACTGGCCACTATCTGCCTTTTCTTGAAGAGTTTCGTCGTATTTTCGAACCCTAATAGCTTCCGTCTGAATAATACAAGAGCGCCCAAATTCTTAGAATAAGATGTAGTTACCAGACTAATGAAACACACTAAGTTTGATTTGTCCAGCTTTTATACTTTAGATTTTATTAATACCTGAAATACGTCGATTTCGATACTCATGATCATCAAAACCTCCGTCATCAAAACTTCCGTCATCAAAACCTCTAGGGTAATTCCTGAAGTCTTAGAATGCGGAAATTTGCTATGCCGGCTAGGATTAGCACACAAACAACGAAAATGTTAAGAAATCTGTAATTTTTACCCTCCACTCCCCATAAAGGGGATGCAGGTCTGTATATAATATTTCTTATTGGTAGGTACTTCCAAAAGTTCTAGAAAGCAGAAATTTGATATGCAGGCTAGGATTAGCACACAAACAACGAAAAAATTAACTTTCATCCTCCAACCCCTCGAAAAGGGGGGTCTGGTTCTGTATTATATAAAAATTTCTTCTAAGATAATTTCCAAACTTCCAAAAGCCCTAGAAAGCTGAAATTTGGTATGCAGACTTGTATTTGCACACAAACAACGAGAAAATTAAGAAACCTAATGTTTTGTCATGCATTAAATCCATGAAACGGCTAAGCCATACATTTATTTATTTATTTATTTATAAAAGAAGATTTGCCAAAGCTGGCTACTACAAATGTGATACATACATATAACAACTTATACCTAAGATAAAAATAATAATCAAAGTTCAACGATTTGCTTAAGTTGGGCTTTGAGCTGCAACCTGGAACGTCCGAACTCGATGTGGGCCGCAAACTCGTTGAATAGCCTGGACATAGAGGCTATGGGCTCGTGCATACCATATAAGGTTCGGTGGCGGGGCACATGGAGGAAGTCACGATTCCGCAAGGTCCGAGCTGGGACGGAAATGCTCACGTCGTTGAGTAATTCGCCAGAATCGATCGACCCCTGCAGCAGATCAAATAAAAAAACAATTTTGGAGACCTTGCGTCTCTTTTCAAGTGTGTCACGGGAAATCAGACTAAGTCTGGCAGGATAAGGAGGGAGGTAGGTAGGGTCGCGCCAGGGGAGGCCGCGAAGGGCAAACCTTAGGAATCTACGTTGAACTGACTCGATTCGGTTAATGTGCACTGCGAAGTTAGGATCCTAGACCGGACTGGCGTACTCTAGGATAGGTCTGACGAAAGTGCAGGTAGAGAAGCCTTGTCAAATAGGGATCGTCAAGCTCCCTAGACCATCTTTTTACAAAGCCAAGCGTGGAATTAGCTCTGCCAACCACGAAATCCACGTGGGCCTCGAAGGAGAGACGGGAGTTAAGAAACACCCCCAGGTCCTTGATCAAGTCAATCCTGCTCAAGGTGCAACCACCCATGGAGTAGTTGAAGGAAATAGAACGAATCCTACGTGAAAAAGACATAACGGTGCATTTGCTGGCATTTTGTGGAAGACGATTATTGGAGCACCAAGTCTCGAAAATGCTCATATCGGAGCTCAGCAGTGCACAGTCATCGTCGCAGGAGACCGCGCGGAAGATTTTAGCATCATCAGCATAACACAGAATTCTGGACCTGGGCAGAAGTAACGAGACGTCATTGATGTAGATAATGAGCGGGCCAAGGATGCTACCCTGGAGCACACCAGAGGTGACTGAGATTTCAGTGGATAGGGCGCCACGGAACAGGACGCGTTGGCAACGGCCGGACAGGTAAGATGACAGCCACTCCACGAAGAGCGGCGGAAAACTGAGCAGGCTGAGCTTATGAACGAGAATGCCATGGTTAATCCTATCAAAGGCCTTACTGAAGTCAGTGAATATGCAGTCGACCTGCATACCCGATTCGATCAGGGACCAAGATGTTTTGTTTCTAGAGTTAGGGGTTGTAGAGTTATCCTTTGAGGCTTGGCTCCACATGAGATCTGATAACTTTTTAACAGTGAAAGCGGTATGAGCTTGGGAGACTTGGCAACCTTCTTTACATGAAATGTTTTTGTTGAGATCTTTTTGTCCGAATCCATACCAACGTCACGAAGAGTTAGAGTCTAGTGCATGGATTTTAGTCAACCAGGAATTGCCTTCAATAATAAATTCCTGTCACGGGGAGAATTAAATTTTATAATAACAGATGTGTCAGTATTGTTATTGTTTTTAGTATTAACTCTGAAAATCTGCTTGATCGCTCGGTCTGGAGTCTTAGCAGCTTTCACCTTCCATCCCTCACTTTTAATAGAGTGGCTAAAGAGTAGTTAGTAGAGTAGAGTAGGTGATAGAGCTAGTAGGGTACAGTAGTTGATTTAAATAGAGTAGCTCAGGGCGGTGCATTGTCCTGGTATGTGGGACTCGCACCCACTAAAAAACCTCTTCCTTTCAGGTGTGTCTCCACCCCGGGACTACTTTTCGTATTATTTCAGGGTGGTACCTATTACGCCATCATTGGCTTCTTATGTTCTAGGTCTTATCCTACTACAGTTCGTCCAGTGCTTCTGGGGTTTCCTTTTTCTTTTATTGCAGGATGTTCTGGATAAATACTGCAACTCGGTCCCATTGCGCTTTACCTCTGAGCATGCTGTTCACTATGTCCTCGGGCGTGAATCCCCCGAGCTCTTCTTCTAGCTCCTGTTTCTCTGCGTTCCACCTTCTGCATTCGAAGAAGGTGAATTGGGCATCGTCCTTCTGGTAGTCGCCGTATTAGCCGGCTGGGCTTTCTGTTTTTCCCATTTTATGGAGGTAAGCGACTTGAGTATGGGACTTAGGACATCTGACTATGATAGCGGTAGAAATCTCGTGTCATCTGTGTATTCAATTAGAAATTTCTCAAGGCTCTATTGTTGGACCACCATTATTCAAATCAATATTTAAAAAATTTTTAACTTCTAAGGCTTCTTCTATTGTTCGACGTATTATGATTATCTAAAAGTTCAAGAAATTCCAGTTATTAGTCTTGACAAAAGTGTATTTTAGTCATCTTTATAAATGGAATTTCGAATGAACTTTAATTTAGAGTAAAGTTCTTCCATTAAATATAGAACTATGTAATTAACTAGATTGGAAGGCCTTAACGTTTGAATGACAATCAACAGTGTGGGGAATTAACTTATAGTAAAATTTAAATGGGACCTTAACTGCTCACACGTTTGCATGTACCAGGAAATCCAGAATTAAATTTCATTTGCACTCCCCTGAAAACCTCCATCAGCCATCAGTGAAAAACATAACAATCTTCGGTGGTAGTTTTACTTAATGGAATGTTCGGGCATATGAAAATTTTATCTTTTCCAAAAAGTGTCTACAGGGCGAGGCTGGAAAATAAAGGCGTACGCAAAAAAAAAATCAAAAATATTCTCCCAGCATGGTCCATATGTGTGCTGTATAGTGATAATTAAAACGTACAGAGGCGTAGATGAACTGGAAGGGGGAGGGAGGGGGCAAACTATTTTTCGCTTATCCGTGCAGCAGCTGGTACAATTTTCCGGAATGAAAATTCAGTCGGTGTAGCCATCATTATCGCTTCAATGTTCATTCCCATGTTTCTTATTATTGCAATGCATACTGGGGTAGCTACATACATGACGGGGCAGTGATGGTAATTTTAACGATATTGTAAAAATATTTTCATTCCAGATTCCACTTACTGCTAGCCTCCATTCCAATTATTTTTAGTATTTTCCGTTTATTGAACATTTTTTAACTTGCTCAGAGGCTAATTGACTGTGAAAGGAGTTCTACGTCCAACAAAAATATTTCATGAGTTGAATTTGTCGAATTATTGGAATTTTATACGATTTTAATGATTTTTTCCAGATATTGATGGAAACAGCAATTTGCGGTACAGCAATCATAGTGAATGACGAGGGAGGTAATGCAGACATCATGCTGGCGAATTCAAGGTCTAGGATTTCAATAACAGAAGACAATAAAGGACTATCGAAGCATAAGGGTAGCGAAAAAAATGGTGACTTAGAAAAGTTTTTTCATTTTTCAGTATCTAAGAAGATTTTCCCATTCACCGATTTCTCCTTATCTCTCGACAAATGGAAGAAAAATCCTGCTACTGTTGTCGGAGGTCCTTTAACCAACTCGAATTTCTTGAAAACAATTTTCAATCCAAAGCTAAAGTGGAATGCTGTTGTCAAGATTCCCACTATTACGTGGAAAACGCTTGGAGATATTGACTTGAATTTTAAAGGACGCAACAACTATATTGGAGACAAAATACACCTGGTATCCGTGAAACAACAGGATAGTAATAAAGTCACAGAAAATTACATCTTAGATGAGTGAAAAGTTTTCTTTAAATAAAATTCTATTACATTTCTGTTTTTGAATATATTTGGTAATAAATTTGAGCTTCTTTCTGTAGTAGTAATTTACTAATCATTTTGGAAGATTTTAAGCTATTAAACTTATTGTTGAGACAGATTTGGCGCCAACAAGGTAAAACACAAAAAAAAGGAGCAAAGTGGCGATAAATAAATTCTCAGCAGCGAAAATATTTAATGCACTGAACTTTAAACAAATTAGCAGCCTTGAACTATTTGGGTATCAAAGCTTAGCACGCTCTGTTTATTACTCAGCGATTGGTAGCGTAAATTTCTCTGATGGGATCAACCTCATTTTTTTAAAGCACGCTATAGGTTGAGTTAAAAAAAATCCACAAATCAGGTTCGATGCAGTTAAAAGCATTTCAAAAATATTTCCATTAAATCAATCAACGATTTATAAAAAGCAGATGTTTTTTACCTTTTATGAATATTATCTCTAGTGGACATCATCGCGATTATACAGCTGCACGAAATGCAATTTCAGGAGTGCCATCAAAAGATGCCAATAAAACTTAACAGGGACCATATAAATTTATTTATATATTTTTTTTGCATTAACGGACACGATATATTCACGGAATTAGGGGGATTCTGGCTTAACCAGATCAGCCGACACAAATCCGATAAAAACATGTCTGATACGAGATAAATCTTATTTTTTGGCAAGAGCGTAAAAAGCTTAACGAGGAAGGGGCATGGCCAGAGATAAAAAATGTTTTGGGTTCACTGGGGTGGCTTCCAGAATTGGAGGATTACTTTCTTTTATTTTCGAAGATGTCTGAAGCTCGGATGAAAGGAAAGTATCCCGTCAGCATTCGGATACTTATGAAATCAGCACAATTTGAATACTTTTTGGGGAAACTTTTTTACATATTTGGTTCATTTATAAACAGATTGCTTAGTGGATTTAAGTCCAATTTAGGAGATTTTAATGATCTGTTAAAGAAGGTGTAAATGATGATACTAGAGAAATCAAAAGGGGTCTTCATATTGATGAAATAAGATAAGATATCAGAAAGGTTGCATACAACTAAAAACTGCAAAATATTAAATTTAATTTTGCTCCGAAATAGGAAGTATTGATTACATTTAAAATTAATTACAATTTAATTCCATTTTCAAGGAAAGATTACTATTACTAATTTCTTATTACAAACGCAATTGGGAATGAAGTTTGTTAAATCCTCAGCCATCTTTCCTTGAATTAAGGAAATAATTAGGAATTAGGTTTTTAAATCTTTTAATTCTTTTCATAATTAGGATTAAACAACCTTACCTACTTACCAAATTCTTTTTGTAATTAGGAATTGAATACACTCCATTTTCAACAAGTATTTGAAAAGAAATTATTATATTGCATATGTGATTTTGCTCAAAGACCTCTGGAGATCAATCTTGAGATGGTGGCCTAGACCATTTTTGTTTTAGGATACCTAATATTTCTAAATTTTTCATAAATTAATTTTGCTACTGTATTCAGTACGATTTTCGTTTAAAGTACTAAAGTGTACGTTCAGGAATTTTTCAGATAATTTTTTTTAATAATATAGCAGCCAAATACTAGTGCAAAACCCTATGATGCGTTAGCATGGCTTCAGCTAGAAGTGGAATGATGGAATGGGGAAATTATAATCTGTTCTAAAAAGATTGGCAGTACACGCTCTTATGGAATATTCCTGTCTGCTTTATTTCCTATGCATGCATCCCTCTTCCTCAGCACGCCGTTGCCACGATTTCAACTCAAAACATTTTCAAAGATTACTATTACTAGATATACTAGATAGATGGGTTAAATGCCTCAATCGAATACATACTCGTTGAAATTTGCATAGGGAATAGGTGTCTTGTCGGATCGGTCTACAAGCCACCCAATGTCAATGATTTTCTTGATCTTGAGGAAGATCTTTCTTGTATCTGCCATCTATATGAACACATTATTATTGCAGGTGATTTAAACACTAACATCTTAGTCAACAATACGTTGACGAATTCTCTACGTTCTATGCTTGGCACATTATCTCTAAGTGTCGTAAACTCATCACCCACTCACTTCACGGATAGTTCGGCTACACTTTTAGATCTTTTTATCGTGGCTGATTCTGACTCAGTTCTTTTCCATAACCAAATCGATCTTTCTGCTTTCTCTAGACATGATCTAATCTACATGACATATAACCTCGGTAACTATAGAAACTCTCCATTTTCGTTTACATACAGAGATTTTCGGGCAATTAACGTTGAGCAACTCATTTCAGATGCAGAAACGGTTGACTGAGAGCATATCTACTATTTTGATAATCGGGTGGAATATCTTTTTGATACACATGTTCCAGTAAGGACTAAGTTTAGCCCCGTTTCCGATTTACCCTGGCTTACTGCCGATATACTCTCTTTAATTCACCAACGCAACAGCGCATACAAATATTGGAAACGTTTTAAAATCCCTGAAATGTGGCACAGCTATCGTGTTTTTAGAAACAGAGTTACTATGAAAGTTCGGAAATCCAAGGCGTCGTTTTATAAATCTAAACTTGACATCAGGCTTCCAGCCAAACGGCTTTGGAATAATTTGACGAGTATTGGAATTGGTAAACGTAACAAATCCACCATTGATGAGGATCCTGACGCACTTAATGAAAGATTTATAAATTTTAACACACCTTTTAATTTCTTCGGTGATCCTTGCGAATCTATAACCGGCGGTAACTTTTCTTTTGTTAATGTTAATGAGGAACAGGTTGCCAACGCTATTTTCTCCATCAAATCTAAAGCTGCTGGCCTTGACAACATTCACCAAGATTTCATTAAAGTTATCCTGCCCATCGTTTTGCGATATATTACGCATATTTTTAATACTATTATGACAACTTCCGCCTTTCCTTCTAAGTGGAAATTGGCTAAAGTTATTCCAGTTCGTAAAACGTCTCGGTCCTCCACACCTGAAGACAGACCAATATCTCTTCTACCATTTCTGTCAAAGGCCTTTGAGCGGATACTTTCCTTACAAATCAACGAACACCTAAAGGCTCACTCCATGTTGATTGACTTTCAATCTGGGTTCCGCGCTCAGCACAGCTGTATCGCGGCCTTGCTTAAAATAACCGATGACATTCGCTGTAGTATTTCCTCGGAACTGATCACTTTCCTTGCATTGCTTGACTTCTCAAAAGCATTTGATAAGGTTGACCATTATCTCTTAATAGACAAACTTTGTCGTAATTGCGGCTTTACCAGATGTGCCAGTAGGCTTATTTGGTCCTACTTAAGGGGGAGATCTCAATGTGTTGTGTGTGGTGATTCTGTGTCCGGGCTGCTTCCTGTTTCCAGTGGCGTGCCGCAGGGGTCGATACTTGGACCTTTGCTTTTTTGTGTTTTATTAATGATCTACCTATGCTTGTTAAAAATTCTAGGTATCATATTTATGCCGATGACGTTCAAATATACCTATCCCGTCCTCTAGGGCTTGTTGATGACCTAGTAGATAGATTATGTGAGGACCTTACAGCAATATTAGGTTGGGCTGAGGGAAACAAACTTGTATTAAATGCGTCGAAATCTAATGCTATTGCTATTTACAAGCGGAACTTTGATAGTTCTTGCTTACCTCCTATAGTTATCGATAATATGGTCATCCCTTACATGAAAGTTGTTAAAGATCTGGGAATCCTGATAAATAGTGAGTTGTCTTGGAATAGTCACATTGACAGTCTTGTTGCTAAAATTTATGGGACCCTACGCAAACTGTCTTTATATGCTCATTTTATACCTCGCGAAACACGTCTATATCTTGTAAAGACACTTATTGCACCCATTCTAACTTATGGATGTGAGATTTTTAGCAAGACGGATTCCGTATCCTTTAGGAAGTTACAAGTCGCTCACAATTCCTCTGTACGATATATATTTGGACTTCGGAGACATGATCACGTTTTTCAGCATGCCAACTCTATTTTCGGTTGCTCTCTCAAGACTTATTTTCAATATCGTTCGATATGTTTTTTAAACAATCTTCTTATTACCCGATTTTCCGGTTACCTCAGTGACAGGGTTGTTTCTCTGCGATCATCTAGAAATCTTTCGATAATGACTCCGCATTTTAATTGTATTACTACCAAGAGACAATTTTTTGTTCAGGCGATCAGAATGTGGAATGCGCTACCGCTAAATATTAAAAGGTCATACAACAGCAGCAGCTTCAAAGACATTTTGTTTTCTTATCTCTTAAATGAAGTTGAATAGATAAGTAAGCTCTTTTTACTTTTTATTTTTTATTTTTTTTTCTCCTCAATGTATTCTACAACTTTCTTGATTAATTGAATTATTTTATATCTTTGTTATTTACATTCTTTCTTACTTCTTGTTAATTTTTATTTTTATACTAATGTTACTCTTATTCGCCTACACTTCGAAAAGACTTGTATCTTAATTATGTAAGGTCTGAAATATAATAAATGAAATGAAAATGAAGTTGCAAAGATAAACGGCTTCGAACAAAGTAGTGACAATTTTTTGGTTGCTTTTATATATTTCCGGCATCGGGCAGCCCTTCAGTCAGAACTAAAAATTTGTTTTCCGGTAGAGTTTGTGGGAAGGAGACAAGTATACTTTTCTTATGTGCTTTTACAAATGTCAAATGTACTTCACTCATTAAAAGATCTGAACACACTGACAGTTTGAAAGTTTCTTACGCACACATGTAACTATCTGTCATGTGATTCACATGAATTCTTTTTATTGGTGATACTTTTTGGTACATTTTTCTCTTCGACAAGATTCGGCGGTACTTTTTTGAGAGAACGCTGTGATTTTCTCCGGATGAGAACAGAATTTTGACAGGAGTAAGTGATTCTCTCAAATAATTTTGACAGGAGTAAATGACTGCACACTACCTGTACTCTTTAAAAGCTGGATATATTTCGTTTTTCTGTGGTGCCAGTGTTACTTTTTCAAATAAGCTGGGTATTTTAGAGAGCCGGTTATCTAGTAGTAAGTAATCTTTTACATTTTCTTATTTTTCCTCGTGGCCTACTGCTAAAAGATATAATCTGGCTACACTAAATGTTCTTTCCGACCATTCCAGTCACTCAAATTCGTATTGCATCGGAGAACTTCGCATATAAGAACACCCACCACCCCAGTGTTGTTAGGTTTTGTTGGCAAAAATTCCGAGGAAAATGAGAATTCTGAGGAATTTTTCCCACAGACTTTACTCTAAAGTCCCTGAAGTTTTCCCAAGGAGGAAAAAAAATTTTGAAGAAGATTAGATCGACAAACTTTTTCAAAATGAACACGTTTTTATTTCAAAAAACTAAAAAGTAACAATCACAGTTCACATAAGTAAAAATATATAACAGTAAACCAAAATTAAATAAAAATGTATTTAAAAAACAAACAAACCTAAGGTTTAGCTCTACTCGTGTAGATTTTTAGAAATATGTATCGTATAGTGCCTTGCAGTCGGCTCGAAGTTGATGCATTTGATATTCTCTTATTGGAAATTGGATCTAATGAAGCGTACTGCATATCGAAAGCAACATTCAATACTTAATAAACACCATGCTCCAGTTCACTTAAGTGTGTTTTGGGGGAAGAACCGCTTTCAAAATTCTTGCAAGTTTCAGAAGTTTGTCATCACATCACCCAAAGAAGGATGACCAAAAAGTTTTATCAACTATATATATGGTAAAGTTGTGCTAAGTGCTTGTGGCAAGGACTTAAAAGTAAGTTAAACATAAAATATTGCACGATAAAGTTCGTTATTTATATTTATTCAAAATATTTGGATATTGTGAATTTTCCCACATTTCTATTCAGGAGGACAAAATTATTCCCTTTTCCCTTTTTCCAATTTTTAGCAGCGAGAATTCCCACGAAAAGAGAATTCCCACGAAATAACAACACTGCACCACTCACTGTCCGTCGACCAAAAGCATCTGGCTGCTGACACAATCAGTTTAGGGATGAGCGATGTTGACAAAACATTGATATTGACATCGATCTCAACATCGAAGACTGAACATCGATAATCGATAATAATCGAACTCAAAACATCGATGTTCCTTACTATCGATGTTATATAGAAGAGGTTTATAGAATGGCGGCCAATAGCGTAAAAAGACAATATACTTGAATGTTGTTTGTTTTCTTTTTTTTGTGTGATGTAGCAAAAGCCCAGGAAACAACCCTATGATGCGTTTTTGTATGGATATGGCCGGAGGGAATGAGGGATTTGCTACGATGGTTCTTATACTGCCGACCCCAACGTGAATCAGTACGTTCTTGATTTTAAAAGGGCGGATTTCTCTGTTCTCTCAAACAGGATCCTCTCGATCGATTTCGCATCTTTTTTTGATGGTAGCGATATCGATGAGTGCGTTTCCGTGTCTTATGATAGGATTTATGATCTGTTTAATTCGTGTGTACCACTCAAACGGTCGAGACCATCCTGTCATTCTCCCCCGTGGTATACTAGTGAGCTGCGGAGCCTTAAGAATAAAAAAAAATGGACTATAGAAAACTTACTTACGTTGCACAAACACGTCAGCTTATTGTGATTTTGTTGATTGCTTCGAAAGATTTTTGGCATTATCTTCATCATTATACAGAGAATACCTTGATAATGTTCGCGATAACTTTCATAATGATCCTCGTGCTTTTTTCAAATTTGTTAATATGAAGAAGAGATCTGATAATTACCCATCTACAATGTGATATAATGGAACCTCTAAATGCAGTGCGCCCGACATAGCCCAAAACTTTGCATTATTTTTTGAGGGCGCCTTTTCATCTGACGACTTTGTGCCTTCCCTGGATGAGTTTGGTCATATCCAAGACCGTCCCGCTGCCTCCATTGCCTTGCCCATTATATCTCGTGATATTATCATGGATGGTATCAATGAGCTTAAACTTGACTTTTCTTTTGGTCCTGATGGTGTTCCACCTGCGTTCTTGAAATCCTGCTCTGACGCCTTACTCACTCCGCTGGTACTCATCTTCAACAAATCTCTTCAGGCCGGCAGATTTTCTACATTATGGAAGAGCTCCTTTATAATTCCCGTTTATAAAAAGGAGCATAAAAACTTAATAACAAATTATAGGCCAATCTCGAAGCTTTCCTGCATATCCAAGTTGTTCGAATCTGTTATATATTCGCAGCGTGTTGGGCAGTATAAGTGGTTAATCTCATCTAATAAGCATGGCTTTCTGCCTGGTAGATCGACGACAACTAACCTGCTTGAATTTACATCCCACATAATCTCTGGCTTCCAGCGAGGTCTCCAGACCGACTGCGAGAACTGAACTTTAAGAAGGCGTTTGATACGCTCCCTCACTCTGTGATTATGCTTAAATTGGAAAAGCTGGGTTTTCCGCCCTTATTGTTCGACTGGATCCGCTCTTACTTAAAAGATAGGTCAGACCGAGTATCTTTCCGTAACACTTTATCTAGATCTATTATATCTGGGGCCGTTGCTGTTCATTCTTGCCATTGATGACATTGTCCCTCTGATTAGGCACTCCAAAGTCTTAATCTATGCAGATGATATGAAGATCTTCTCATGTGTTAGAAACAGTTATGATTCTTCTTGCATTCAGGATGATTTGAATAACTTCAAGGTTTGGTGTTCCTCAAATGGCATGCAGCTTAACCTGGATAAATGTGAAGTTATGTCATTCTGTAGGAACCCCAATGAGCTCGGCTTTGATTATACTTTTGCTGAAACTACTATCCGTCGTGTTGTTGAGGAGTTTTCTGATCGACTGACCCTTATTCACTTATTTTTCTCCTTGGTTAGACCAGTTCTCGAGTATGCATCTCAGGTTTGGACACCTTGCTATGCGGTTCATTCTAGACGTATCGAGTCGGTGCAGCGGAACTTTGTTAGATTCGCACTAAGGGACCTCCCGTGGAATGATCCATTAAGACTTCCTCCATATGAGGATCGCCTCCGATTGCTTAATATGCACTCTTTGGAGGTTTGGATACTTATAGGCATACCCCGTATTGCTTATGGAGATTGCCTTTACTACATGTTGTCCATTCTCGGTCTAACTATGGTAGGCATGAGCCTATTAATCGCATGTGTAAAGCCGTGAATATGTGTCCTATTTTTGACCTGGCTCTTACCAAGGATTTGCTTAAACGTTCTCTGTTATCTGTGCACCCCTGACTGTAGTGTTTGGACGTGTTTCACTGTTTTGTTTACTAATATTCTTCTTTGCATGTTGGTGTAGGAGCCTCATTCACCTCAATATATGTTATATTCTGGTGAATAGGTCAATTGATTCCAGGCTTCTGCCTGTGCAGTGCGCCTTCTGAGTTAGTAGGGTTAATTGGATAATAAGAAAATTGAACGTCTTGTTTTGGTGTTGCTGCGAGCTAGAGAAATGCCCAGAGAAGGAGTGGACTTTTTTATGATAGGAAAACTCGTTGGCAGGCTGAGGCTCGAACCTGCATACAACCACATCTTCAATGAAAACTTTAGGATTTTTCCGCCCTATAAGAAGGACGATAGGATCGATGAAACTAACAATCGATCTGTTGCCAATATATTTGGAGTTGGCAAGGTCTTTGAGCCTGTGTTATCTGCTGTCATTTACAGTACCACAGGGTAACCATTTAGTACCGTTATTATTTAACATTTACATTAATGACTTACAGCTTGCCTACACACAAAAATCTCATGTTATACTAACGATGCGAAAATAGTTCGAACTTTCGCTGATAACAACGACTGTACTTTGCTTAATTCAGACATGAATATCTTTCACTCTTGGTGTTGCAATAATTTTCTTTCTCTGAATAGACAATTATGTATTATTCTCATATACTCATAAATTTAAAAATATTTGTCATAATTATTATATCAACGGTATCTTATTGTCCAACCTTGACAGCACAAAGGACTTGGGTGTAAATTTTAACTCTAAAGTTTTTTTTTTCGATGACCAAATTTTGTACATGGTTGATAAGACAAATGCAGATTTCGGCATCATAGAGAGATGGTCTCGCGGCTTTGGTGATTCATTCGTCACCAAGACTCTTTATTGCTCTTTTGTTAGACTGATTCGATAGTACGTTCCCCGATCTAGCCATCATCGATCAATCGACAGTACAAGCGTTAAAAAATTTAAATTTGTAAAGGATACAGCATAATTTGAAATATAAACAAAGAAAGCGGAATTACTAAAGAATTTAGTTTGCATTTCTTATGATACAATAAAAAAACAAAGTGGCTATACGGATAATTAATCGAGCAGACGGACTTGTTTAATATGATACGAAAATTATACCAAATTTCAAATTCAAATTCAAATCATATATTAATAAACTCTACACAATTAAGACATAGTCTTTTGCTTATGCGTAGGAAAGTTAACTAAAAAGAGAAGCTATAAGTACTATTGGCTAATTAAACTAAGTAACCTAAATTTACAAAATAGCTTATATATATCTTCAGGGGTTCTGAGCAATATTCACAGATAATATTTACTATTAAATAAAAGATAAAAGAGAAGTACAACAACCAAAGCATTAAAATCAAGGTCATTAAAAATTAATCTTTAAATAATAAATAATGTAGTTCACATTTTCCCGTTACTACCTACGAGATAGAAAATCAAATAATGCGGTCCGAAACCTGCCGCTCCCACTTTTCCTAATTTCAAATGGCAAAGAATTCCACATTCTTTAGATAACATTCTAAAGTGCATCCAAAAATTGATTTAACGTATCGAGAAACATGATCAAATCTTCTCAGACCGAAAACGTAGCGAACCGCTGAATTGAAAGCCACATTAAGTTTGCGCTGGGATGAGGAGTCTAATCGACAAAATATCTCACACTCATATGTAATTAAAGGGACAATAAGTGATTTCACTAACATTATTCGGATATTACGCTGGGTAAAAGGAGCAGCTATTGATAATTTACGTAAAGTCCCATATATCCTAGAAACTACAACGTTTGTATGTGTAGACCATGTCAGCGTTGTGTTTAATATAATACCAAGATTTTTAACAGTTTTACTGTATGGTATTGAAGTGCCATCCAACATTACCAGTGGGAAATCTGTAGTATCTAGGTCATTTCTGTACAAGGCAATTGTATCTGATTTAGAAGGATTCAACAAAAGCTTATTATAACGTGCCCATATGGATATAGATGAGAGATCATAATTTAACCTAGTTACTGCATTAACTCAATTAAACCTCGTCGCCTTGAAATATAAATTTGACAATCATCAGCATATAAATGGAATTTGCAATTTTTTATTACCGAAGCAATATCATTAATAAAAATTGAGAATAATAAAGGACCAAGAATTGATCCTTGCGGAACACCACTAGATACAGGCAGGAAATCTGAGTGCGACTCACCGCAATATAATTTCTGCTGGCGTTCCCTCAAATAAGACAAAATAAGCTTACAGGCACAGCTAGAAAAATTATATAGTCGTTTAAGTTTATCAACCAAAAGCAAGTGGTCCACTTTATCAAAGGCCTTAGAGAAATCAAGAAGGGTAAGCACAGTTATCATGTCAGAATCCATAGACACCCGAATATCATCCGATATCTTAAGTAGAGCAGCAATCGGATCGAAGCGATAAAATGTAGATTTCTAAGATTTGCGCTTTGTAGCTTTCCAAGAAAAAATCCTGGGGCCGTATTTGGCAACTCGATATCGAGCGCTTTCCGGTCATATGTCACCGAGAGTTTACTCGATGAATTTCTTTTGACCGAGTGCAAGAAAACCACAAATTCAAAATAGAAAAAAGTTAATATTATATCGAAAAAGAAACGAGTTTCTATAATTTCTGTTTAGAATGAAATTTACTAGTTTTGAGCAGTATATTTTAATATTATTATAATAATTATCAATAATTGGATAGCATCTTTCGAAAGACGGAAGTTCCTGATGAAACTGTGAAGTGATAAATTATTTTTCGTATTAAAATTTCAACATTGAAAATAGCAGGAGATTTGAAACATACCGTAACTCCCTTAATCTAATTCTTTGTAATTCAATTCTGAAACATTAAAATTTTTCCTATTATGCATTAAAAACTTATATCTAGATTTAGTTAAAACTATTATAATCTTATTAGATTATTCTTATTTTTTTTAATAAAACACTATGCAAAATTTAATATTAAGATGGCAAACCAAAATAGAGTGAACTTTGTTCCGATCTCACTAAAATTCCAAATATTGTGGAAACTCTATTTTTTCGACTCCAACAAATCTCGATCGAGTCGAGTACACATCTGTCTCGATTCGATGATTTGAGTCGATTTGCCAAATAGGGCCCCTGTTATATTGCCTCCCTACAAGAATAGGTTTACGCTTCTTTCCATGGACACGTTAGAGAAAAAAGGTTCTGCGATTCTTTACAATTCATTCCCATGAGCTACTTAGCTTTTTCAATATTTTATTTCCTTATCGCCCCCTCAGGAATTATGACTTTCTTTACATCCCTTGTTGTCGCACTAACTTAATTCATTAATTCTCTGAATGATCATTTGGATGAACTTGACTTAAACTTGTCATAAACTCAAATGAAACACAGTAAGGTGACTACTTAAATTGTCACCTCTTTTTTCTGATACATCAGTGTTATTATTTATACTTGATTTGGTTCTATTCTATAATTAGCAACGAATACTAGTCTGCAATTTTAAAGGAATTTTCAAAATATTGAATTAAGTACGCTTCTGTTCTTTTCTGCCAACATCGAAGGTCGATGTTTTGTTCATAACATCGATTGTGCGATATTTTACATACTTTAATATTGATTTTAAAATATCGATATTTAGACTATCAACATCGATGTTTCGTGAACATCGATCATCCCTAAATCAGTTCCTCTTGGTTTCTCGACCAAGAAAGATCGAAAGTATGGCTGTACACGGTTTTGACGAGTTTGAGAAATTTGGCATCATAACTTCCCATTTACCGTGTGAAACGCGTTTTTCAATTTCTGCGAGCTAAACAACAGCTTAGAGACGGAATGGATTTTTAATTTTAATTAAAATTAACGGGGAGACCGAGGCTCGAACCCTGGAACCATGGCGTGGTGTTCGTGCCACTTAACCAATTGAACCAACATCGTTCACGATATTTCGAGGATAATGTCAAAAACTTATTCAGGCTGTTTTACGTAAGGTGTGCCATCGTGTATCGATCAAATTTTGTTTTTTGTTTTTACGATATGGCCAGAGCCTAGGGGACAACCCTTTGTAATGTAAGCATGAATTTGGTGGGACGGGAATTACGGTAAGGTGAGTGAGGAAACTTGTCTGGCTTTGTTTTTGCACTGCTACGAGCTAGGCACTAGCCCACAGACGGAGTGGATTCTTTAATTAAATTTTAAAAATCCACGAGGAGATCTGGTCTCGAACCCGGGAACTATGGCATAATGGTCGCGCAGCTAAACCAATTGATCCAACTCTGTCCCCCATAGTATAAAAACAAATCAAGGAATAAGCGGATATAATTAACATTTATTGTGTAGTAGACGGAAACGACAGGGCGGCTGTACTAGAATATCAAAGAAGATTCAATAATCGACGTGCGTCCCAAAGAGAGGTATTTTCGCGAACTATCGGAAGGTTAAGAGAAAGCGGAAGTGCAACATAAAACAGCATGGAATTGCGATCTGAAACATTGGAAGATTCTATGGATGTTGAGCAACAAACAATCAACTTCGTCGGGCAAAACCCTGAAACGAGTACGAGATGACTTGCAAGATGATTAGGAGTATTTTCAGTTAAAGTTTTGAGGGTTATTATTCCGAGGAGGATTTCGACGTAATATCCCAGTCTAAGGAGTACTGAAAGGAGATTCTGAGAGAAGATTAAAATTTGGCATGTGGCTTCTGGAATGCGACAGGACGTTTCTGACCCGAATCCTATGGACGGATAAATCGCAGTTGACCGAGGATGGTATCAGAAACTTCCACAAACTCCATACCTGGTCGGATACTAACCCACATATAACAACGCTCACCTCATTGAGGACCATTCACTTTGCAGCCAGTTCTTAATAGCCAAATTTATGCAGACTTTTTGGAGAATACACTGCCAGGTCTACTACAGAATTTCTCTCTTGATTATCTTAGGACAATGTTTTGTCAACACGATGGAGCTCCAGCGTATATTGCAAACATATTGAAGGCAAAATTAAATGACGGCTGGATTGGACGAGGTGCACCGTTTCCTTGGACTGCTTGATCTCCAGGTCTTACTCCATTCTATGGAAAATAAATACGGATGAAAGATAGAGATAAATTAGTTAGCAGAGTTGGGACTGCAGCGATGAAAATAGGAAGAGGCTGACTGCAATACGCCTTAACCAGGGAGTTAGAAGGATGTTATTGGCATGCATCGGAAATGACGAAGTGTAATAATTTTCGAATTCAATAAAATTATTTTAGGATTAATTTGAGTTTAATTTCTTTAAATTGAATGAAAAATTTGAGTTTAGTTTTCAATCTATCGGAGGGTAATCCAAAAAATTTACTTTTAACAAATCTCATCATTTCAGTTTTTGGGTCATCATTTTACGTCTACAAAATTTCCTTTTAATAGGTATATAAATGACAGGATTGTAGGGGTATGATTTACAGATAGACGGACGGGCAGAGCAATTATAATGGCTCTTCGCTACTATGGAACTCTAAGAAACATTATTAAAATACTGGAAGATATGGACAAATGGCATAATAAAATTCCAAATCAAATTATTTTTACGCATAATCTTACACAACAACATGTAAGAAAAAAAAGGCAACTATAGGCTCGCATGAATTTTTGTCACTTGTAGAATTAACCCTTCTAACACAGAAGGTGCACTTTTTGGTAGGACCTAAGAAACAATTCACCTATTTCATCATAACGGTGAAAAGAGGCTCCCACACCAACGCGAATAGGAGAAAAAAACGAGCAAAGAAAAGAAATAGAAAGAAAACAAGTTGGGAAACCCAGCCCACATAACATGCAAAACAGAGAGTCACGAGAGCATAGAGAATACATAGTTCGTCTTTCTCCTCCTTGCGAAGAGTTAAATCAAAATTTGGACATGCATTAACAGTGCTACATAAACGATTAATTGGTTCATGCCTGCCATAATTTGATCTGGATGGGTCAACATGCAATAAAGGCAGCCTTCAGAGACTATGTTGGGTCAGCCTAAAGAAACCCTGCTAACAAGAGTGCCCGAGTTTATATATATTATCCATAAGCTGGTGAATAAAGCACAAGTCCGCGACTTTGTCCCTTTTTCCAAGTGTGGACAAACCGAGCAAACAGAGGCGGTCGGTGTAGGGTGGTAGTCTAATCGGATCGTCCTTCGGGGCCCTCTTAGCGAAAATCTGACAAAATTACGTTGCACCGATTAGATGCGCATATAATGTATAGCGTAGTAGAGCTACCAGACCTGAAATGCATACTCTAGAATAGAACTAACGTAGTACAGATGAATCAAAGTTGGTAAGTCCGAGAACTCTCTATGCCAACACTTTTCAAAACCTAAGATTAAACAAACAGCCTCTAGACACAATATAATTAAAATGCAGAGTAAAGTCAAGTTTCCTATCACGTTTTACCCCAAGGTCAGTTACGGACAGCACGCGATGGAGGCCATTCCCCGCAAAGGTGTTATTACAACTGTGTGTGTTCAGGCTCCTGGAAAAGGATGTAGCCTCACATTTCTTAAAATTGAGATTTAAGTTATTGTGCGCGTACCACTCCAGGGACATGTCTAAGTCTTTTTGAATCAGACCGGCGTCACCGCCAACCCTAACATAGGAGTAGATCTTCATGTTGTCAGCGTGGATCAGAACATTCGAGTACGAGATCGATGGAAAATGTCAGCAATAGCAAAAAAAAAAAAATAGTAGAGTGCCGAGATGACAACCATATGGCACACCAGATGAAGCCTTAAAAATTCTTGGTGTAGAGCCACGGAGCACCATATGATATGTCCTGTCCCTTAGATAGGAAGAAATCCAGTCGAGAAGAACAGGGTGAAACCCAGTATCTTGAGTTTAAATATAATTACAGGGTGAGGGAGTTTATCAAAGTCTTAACTGAAATACGTGTATAAACAGGCCCTTTGCATCCCTCGCTGGAAGTCAGAATAATCGTGGAAGGTATACTCCAGCAAGTTCGTAGTCTTGTGATGCATAAAAATTGGAGGAGATTAAGCCATGACAACGCACTATAAGCTAATATGATCCAAATATACTAAATACTTTTTTCTAGCGACTGAGCAAAGGTGCTCGTATAGATTGCACTGTATTTTATACCGTAGGTTAACTTTCCCGGTTTCATTCCTCCAATCACGTGTGACTTCGAGGGCTAGAAAGAAGTAATACATAATACATTGACAAGAAGCAAAAATAATTGTACAGTAAAAGATTGGAAGGTATCTTGTTATTTCGGATCGCACTAGGATACCCTTTAATGTTGAATTCCCTAAGTCCTTCAGAAACCCCAGAAGAATCAACTTCAAGAAATAAGGTGGGTCCATCCCTGAAACATTAAAAAGTACTCTGACGAGCTAGGTACTGTAGAGTTAACACCATTAAGAAGGCTGTGCAAATCGTATTCCACTGTGCGGTATGGGGCTTCGAATCTTTGAGCTACATGATTTTTCTTAAATTTTTGACTATACATAGGAAGTGTCATTAACGACGTTACAATGACTTTAAAGACAGACTATAAAGCGTGTAACGTGTTATCTTGGTGTCCTTGCTCGGGCGCCAATTTATAATGTGTTTTCTTCGTAGTCAGGTGGGTCTCTCGTTTTCGCCAAGGGATTAAGCTCGCCGGCTCCAGGGTCAAGGCTTCTGAATAAAACGCACCGATTCACTTCAATTTACTTTTATTCTAAAGTTCTAGATTTTAACACTGGTTTTTAATTCACTGTCTGTCTTTTAAATTCTTTCCTCTGCGGGTGGGTCGGTCGTGACGTAAATACTGTCTGTAGATGGTAGACAAGTTGCTGGATAGAGTGTTCAATTGGAGAGTTGGATAGAAGAGGAAGTGGTTACATTGATAGACAATAGAGACATAGCTTTTGAAATACACTATGGTGCAGATATGACGCGTAACCGAACGCTGATTGCTTGGAATACAAATATTCAGAGGTATCAGGAGTTGTTAAAAGAAAAACTGACGGCATGGATGCCTGGGATACCCAAAAAAGACAGTAGAAGTGCAGAGGTGTATCGGAAAGCCTGAGATCTAACCGAAGTTGAAAAATAAAACCCAACCACCGACCGCGAATTAGAATCACTGAATCACAGTACTAGAAATATCTCCGATGTATGTCGACTTCAGAAGATGATCTCAAATGATCCGGTCTCCAGATTTGGGCTGTTTGAAGGTAGAACGGGAAAGATGATGGGATCCTTGGACAAAATAAATGAGATCCTACTGAAAGCTCACTTTTCTGGAAACTACAGATCGGACATATCGTGGCCACTGAGAAAGCAGGGTGCTAGTGCAATGAGTCGGTTTGAGGCAGAAAGGATTGTCAGACAATCAATAAAGTCGTTCCATCAGTAGAATATACATTGCTTGCTTAGCAATAAAGTATGTCCCAGTTTCATGGAGACAGACTAAGGTCGTATTTCTACCAATACCGGTAAGAAAAGACTATACGGATCAAAAGTCCTTCAGATCTGTGAGCCTTACGTCTTTTTTTTGAAAACGATGGAGCTGATAATAGTCTCTTACAATAAAGGGCGATGCTCGAGAGATACCCATTAATCACAGCGCTTACTTTCCTGACAGATCTACCGAAACAGCACTCTAGAAGTGGTGCTAGTAACAGAAGGGAAGCTTTATAGCAATGACATAGCAATGGCCTATGCTATGTCATTGCTATGGGTCTCCTATCGTGAGGAGATAGAGTAACAGAATGTTAAAGATGAGAGCAGTAAATATCCGGAGAAAGAATCAAAACAGCATTTTGATAGCGGCTGCACACAGGGAGGTATATTATTTTTTTTTTTCTGTGGAACTCTGGTAACTCACTATTATATAAGGTTGATGAAGTGGTTATATAAATGAGGTGCATGCCGATGACATAGTAAATGTGGGAAGAGGTAAGGTGATACGCACTGTAGCAGAAACCACAATGGGAGGTCTTGGTGTGTACATAAATGGAAAGAAATATGATCTCATCATTTTTACTAAGGAAAGGGAAGAATTTAGACTTTAGACAATATGTCTCGTGGCCAGTTAAGTATCTTGGGGCTTTCCTAGACCCAAAACTTAACTGGACGAGATATGCTGAGGAAAAACTCCAGAGAGCCTACAGGGCCTTACATCAATGTGGTATGGTATGTGGGCAGAAGTGGGGAATCTCAGCAAAAGCCATATACCGGATCTACATTGTGATGGCTCACCATATGCCTTGGATATTTGCATCACAGGTTACTGTAAATAGACAATTGAGTAGGTTTGGGAGGCTGACTTTCGCACCACCTCGAAATCAACGTTAGACATTCAGCTAGGACTGTTACCATTAGAGTTAATTCTTTCTACAAGGATGGCAGCGTCAAGTTCTTCGCATGGGCCGAGGTGCAAACTCACAAAAATCAAAATCCTGAATTTTATCTGCAAAAAGGTACCGGAATAGGAAATACCTATCGACGGAATAAGGAAAGTAAGAGTAATCGAGAGATACCCCAAAACGCTTATAAGATATGAGTCTGGACCGTTGCAGACTCGTGTAGTCAGTCCAAACGTGCTGAACAGAAACGGGTTCTGGGTATAAATCGGTTGGCTGCAGGCAGTGGTAACAGGACATAGTAACTTCAGGTGTAATCTAAAGAAGAATATCCTTTAGGCCGATATCTGAAGGATACGCCTGCAGGAGCAGGAGACCGCGGAGCACATACTGTGCCAGTTTACTATCTAAGTAAGCAGAATTAGAATGTTGTTGGGACACCAGTGGATGGAAGCCGATAGGTTCGGGTCGGTGTCTCAGAAGAAAATGCTTTCCTTAACGCAGGGAATCGAGGGGAGGGAGGAAAACTGGTTGAGCCCTGGAACCGAATAAAGTAGTCTGCTTCAGCTAATCCCTATAGAGGTATTTTTGGTGAGTAAAAATTTACACATCTGAGGCAGACAGAGATTTTCACCTCTTACGAAAAAGAAGGTGCAGAGAACTGCGTACCTTAACACTACCGATACATTACACTCGACTATTACAGAGAGCCTTACTGCCACCGGATACGGATACCATGAAGTATCAGGCATTAAAAAGTTTTATCAAGTTCAGGCAATCTGGATGCCGAACTGATAAGCTTTAAGGTCATAGCAAAATGCTGTGCTGGCACCCGCAGTGTTAACTGCAAGATACTTTTTAATTTCCTAACTTCATAAAAGGTTTCAGTGTCAAAATACTATCAAGGAATGAAAGGATGAATTTTGATGCGCCGCACAGTTCATGGATGGCTCGAAACTGAACATATAAAATTTGCACAAGTTACCTTTCAGATGAAGCGTTTCCGGGCAGAAGAACTTGAGATTCTAAAGGAATGCTTGATGCTCAGAGAAGATACTACCTTGCTGTTATTAAGACACTATAGTCAGTGCAACATTGTCGAGAGGAACTAGCCTATGTGGGGAGGGTTTGCAGTGTTACCTTTTTCTATTCTCGAGTTTTGTGGCGCAAACTTAGCAGTTTCACGGTTACCATTGAAATCAACCCCTTTCCTTAGCTAGAATTAAGTTAGCTTCTCACATAACATTCAAACTGCAAACGCTTTTAAACTAGTGATAGTGTCGAATTCGCCATAACAAGCGGAACATCTTTAATGAGAAACTCATATCGTGAGCTATCAAGAAAGAACTACCAGATAATTACTGCAAGTGCTTAACCCAATGGACTACTTTTGCAATAAATTAAGGTGTACATAAACTAACCAAAAACCCTTCAAAAGAGTAGGGGTAGAGCTCACTTACTTACTTACTTACTTAATAATTAATGCAAAAAACTAAAGCGATATTCTTTAATTAAAAAACGTATGTAGGTATATTTCCCAGGATACCTTATGTTTTATGCTGTTGGTGTCGACTTTTCAACAAAAACTGCGAGGGATTAATGGCAATCATCAGGGGACGTCTGAAAATGTTTTTCGAGGATTTGAAATAACTGCAAACATCTGAGATCCGTTCTATCTCTCTATATATCTATTTGCTTTTCTGACAACCCCGCAATATTCATAATAAATGAGACGGACCAACTGAGGGCCAATTTTCTACGCCCCCATGACAGTGCAATGTCTGCGATGACGGACGCGAATTTTTATCAAAACCACCGCTCTCTCCGTATTTAGATGAAGTCCTTACCGTCCTCCATCTGCGTGTCCTCTGAGAATATAAATTTGTGTTTAATTGTATTTCTCGTGGAGCTTATTTTAAGACAGAAAAATGAATTGGGTAAGCTCCACTCATTTGCCCCCACCATTTTTTTTAGCTCCAAAAACGGAATTTATTTAGTATCCGACCGTCTTCAGAAGTGACACCAAAGTAAATTAAGGTGTTTGGAATTTTATGAAAATTTCAATTTTTGTCAATTAGCCGGAAGGAAGGTACTAAGAGTGTCAGAAAGTAACAATGGAAATGGTGGGGGCTTCATAATTTTTTATTTTAATATTATTTTTTAATGATAAATGTGACAGTTTTCGCATGAAAATATAAATTTTTTTAATTACCGTGTCTTGTGCTAGAAAAATACCTGCCCCTACTGCAAATTCAGTGGCGTTACAAATCACGACGTAATATTGAATATTTCAGAACTCGTAAAGTGTTTAAATTTTAAATGCTATCTTTACGGCAGCAACTTCATTACAGAGTTAATTAAGGAATTGCGAACTAATTTTCATAGACAAATTTACTGCAGAGCGGTCCATTCATTTGCGTTTACGGGGCAATTTTTAATTTTACGAGCCATTCTCCACTGAAAATTTCCCGTAATAGCGAAAACCTCTTAAAGAGCGATATCTGATTGTAATAAAAAAATTATTCATAAGCTCAATTTCGAGTTTAGTTAATGGCGCAAACATCGACCAAACACATCCAACCCCGCAGTAAAATTTTGTCGACATTATTTTCCCAGCAAATATACCTAGGGCGCCTACGAAAAAAGTGAAATAAACCACTGCCTTGTTCTATTTGAGTTCGTTTTTCTATCTTCAACGAGTTCCGGGAGGAGAACGGGATTCTGATGAACGAAGTGGCAGTTTCAATGAAGAAGTCCTGGGCAAGAACGGCAGGCAGTCACAGCAAATAAAATTATGGTGCCATAAAAATTAGAATAAATTAGAATCATATCATGAATACTTATTAGCTCCGGTTCGGATTGTGGCAAAATTTAGGGAGTTTTTTCTTCACCAAGTAGTCCATCGTTTCCATGTCTCCGGGGGCCGTTGGAAACCACAAATAGACAGCGAATAGCGCCGAACAGGGAAAAGCTATGAAATAAAGTCAATAACCATCGCACGTAAATTCGAACATAAATTCAAGAGGAGGCTCCTTGCCTTATGGAGAACGGAGCTCCTTCATGCAAGTCATGAGAATCTGAAGGATATGTGGGTCTCCCTCTCTTTGATTTTTGTTAGCCGGTTCAGATTTCTTTCGTTTTTCCATGAGAACAGGCAAGACAGAAATTTTACGGGATCCGCTTTCTTTTTCATGCATTAGTGGTCTCCTCGACATGCCACAGTCGAAATAATTTGCTAAAACACTGGACTGCATAGGGCCACGTAATGCTTCCCTTATGCTAAAAGGGACATAAGAAAGAAGAAATGGACCCCAGATACGCAAAACCCTCGAGCATAAATTTCTGAAAGCGGAGGTGAACTGAATTTTCAAACAGGGAAACGTCTCAATCAATTCAAGTTCGGTCCTGGCGTAATGGCCTGTGTCCGGCTATCAGGAGTTGAGTTATTAAGCAGAGCGGCCTTTTCCGTTCTTTATTATTAGGGAGAGCAATCTAATCGTAAATTTTTACACAAAAATCAGGAGATGGAGCATCGAGAGGAACAGAAGGACGAAAACTTTTTCATTTGCTTCTTTTGGGTTTGAATAGGGAATAGCTTTTATGGGAAAAACTTATTCTTTATGTAGGACCAGGGCCGGTTACCAACGAGCCGCATTAATTTTTTTAATTAAATGCTTTCGATAAGCTCCAGTAGAGACGTGTTATTTTCAAATCACTTTTCATAAAGTTTTAGTCCTGTGGGACTGTGGTGGTTTGGCACAAAGCAACAGGTTGAATGAGGCTTTCTATGAATCTCTTTTAAGTACCCAGTACAACAGAAGATTTCAAGTTACTTCGTTAAGTGAAGAAGGTACGTAAGATAAAAATAGGTCCAATGTAATCGAATCCCCGAGCGGTCTTGTTTACTACAGTATCGATAGAAAAACGGGAATTTAGACCTCCACATCAGTAGATCTTTTAAAATTAGAAAAACTAAATGTTAATTTATCTTCCAAGAAGAAGACATAGATGTGCATTTACCTATATAGTGGTTAGAACATCCACGATGAAAAAGGCATTCACTTCATAATTTAAGGGAAGGTACAGCTTGAAATAGACCGAAAAATGCTGGCTTCTTTAGCACAACAAAGAAGTTTTAAATGAAAGAAAACTAAAAAAAAATATTGATGTAAATAGTAAAATGAAATGGTCCAAATCGGTTACCTTGTGGCATACTACAAGTGTTAGAAATAGTCCTTGACAAAAATTCGTGAAAAATCCCGGTGCTGTGAGCACAATCAATCCAAAGGAGAGTCGAACCTTTGGTGACTTGATGAGGTGAAAATGAATAACGGAAATTTCTAGAACTAAGTTGCTGAAGTTTCTAGACTTAAGCTGAGCAGCGGTATGGTTAGTTTTAGTCGTGATTCAGACTGCGATACTGCGATTAGTAAGTTAGGTTTTAACCAGTGAAGTTATAAGTGCTAAAACGTTGAATTGTGAAGGCAAGTTACCGTAAAAGTTGCGCTTAGAATTTACAAAGCGCCAACATTGTTTGGGGTAATTTCGTAGAGCAATGTTCACTTTGTTAAGGTTATCAGAATAAGCTACTTTTAAGCTAGAGATGAAATGAATACGCAAATTACAATAACCTAAATAGTCAGAATCGCTACTTGAGGAACAAGACCTCTTCCAAATCTTCAAGTGCTTCAAGATAGAATCGATCCAAAGTTGACTAGTCCGAGAGCTCTTAAATGACAAAAGTGGTACACAATTAGTATAGCGTAGATAAAAAGTGTCACAGAAAATTGAAACAGTTTTTATCAACGAGTGAGCACGGAATAATCCTGGGTATAGTCCACAACATTCTATCCCAAACAGGAGCAGTAAGAGCAGAGCCATGTCGATCACGATGGAAGACCACGAAGTAAGAATCATAGAGCTCAAAGTCCCAAAAATTTTAATTTTCTAAAAGACTAAGTCATAACCAAAGTAATTTGAACCAATAAAAAACCGATTCGTCTTAGTATGTAGATATGTCGAAGTAGCAGACATATCGCACTTAGCCGCTTTTTATTACATAGGGTTAAAATAAGAGAGAATTTTGAGGCATCCATGAACTCTTCGTAGATAAAACTAAATAAATGAATAACGCAAAACTGGAGTGAGTGGTGAATCACAGTTTTCCAGAAAGTTATCCGTCGGCGGAGTAAGTGAAAATAAGTCGGCCTTCCATCTTGTAGATCCCAGGTCCGAACCCCACCGGTACACAGTAGCCCAGGAATAGGTCAAAACCTGAAAATATTTTAGAGCATATTATTTTGATTGAGTAATTACATAAAGGTACAAATAATTACTAATAGTTAGTTAACTCATTATGCGTTTTCTAAAGAACTGCGCCGCCTGACTTTCGGACCTTAAATACATCTTAGCATCACTGATGCCCCGGCGGAATATCTTGCGTGCGCAGAGTTCCATAGAATGTTGGCACGGTGTCCAGCGACATTTGGAGTTCGAATTTAGGTCCGGGTACTACAATACTACTAATATTCAAATCATCGTTGGAGTTAGTGATAACGTGTCGGCCTACCAATCCGTAGGTACCAGGTTCGAATCCCAGCGGCGGCGATCCATGGCTGTTTTCTGCAGACAACAAATTACGATAAAAAGATCATGGGAGTTGTATAGAAAATGTTAGTATTTTGGAAACCACTTTAAATTGTAGGTCCATTTGTAATCGTTGTCTCGAATAGGGTGAAGTTCTTCTCCCGCCCCATAAGTGTTTACGGGTACTACTACTACTACTTTTAAGGCTGAGGTTGGACAGGTGCACATGGCAGCGGTTATTCCTAGAAATGCAAGTGATAATCACCTGGTAGGTCCACAGGTATATTTTGGTATTGAGTCTCCAAATATTTCCACATCCTTGCAGTGCCTTACATAGATAACACCTCCGCTGAATTTTCCAGGTGAGTTGTTTTCTATGTAGATCCTAGATATTTTACCTCTCTGGATAATTCTAGCTCTATTACTTAGCTATTAGCTATTCTGAGCGTTGGATTCAGCTTATCTTTCTCATGAATGGAATGATAAGCTGGGGTTGGCACAAAGGCCTTCCTCAACCAATATTTTACTATGGTTACGGCTATTTGAATTCGTTCAGAGATTGTCCGAGCATGTTTACTCCTAATTCCCAAGCCGGCTTTTGTAAACTCAGTCAGTCACAAGTGGCCACAAAGGGGGAGTTGGGGACCCTCTTTGAGGGCAACTCTTCGTGGCGTTACCAACATCTCCCTCTGCCCCTAGGTTTACTGTGATATTTCGGCTGCTAAACCTGCAGTGTTCAATTGACTCACCTGAATTGTAAGTTTCTTTTAATATATCAATTCCTGCTCGCCCTTGGAGGAATCACGACTTCTTACATGTGTCTCATCACCGCACTAATTATGGTTAATTTTTAACCGATATCGTCGATGGCACTACTTTTTAATTTATCCTTGACTCCATTGATTTTTACCTGTCTAAGAGTCTATTGAGGAATTAACTTCTTTGAAGTTGCCTTTTATATTGTATACTTTTGTAAAATGCGTAATTTAAATTTTCGCTACTTTTAACTTGCTTTATATTATTAGAATATATGCTTAATGCAATTAACGATATTAAGTTAATTAACCGATGTCAGTCACTGATTATATTGGAAACGAAAATAAATAAATGAGCAGCACTTACTGAAGGAGCATGCAATACAGTGCTACTAAGCGGAATAGCCTCTTAAGCACCAGAGGACGCAAACAAGGTAATACCACCAATCGGAACAAAAGTAGGCTTAGAGAAAGTGCGATAAACCACAGGATATACAACGCTTTACGTTAGATGCTGTAGAATCTTGTTATTGAGGTTCGCTTCTCCTATGCCAACATAACCTCGTTGCATTTCAAAACCTCGCATTCGTTCTCGGCTTCCAGCTCTGCTATCTTTGACGTCATTTTTCTCACCGAGACCTGGCTATGTAGCATATCTGTCGCCGAGATCTTTGGGCCTGGATTCCAGACTTTTCGGTGCGACCGCCACTCTGATTTGTGTTTTCCAGTTGGCGGTGTGATGATTCGTGCTGTCAGAGTCGGCATCCCAGTCGTGCATGTTGCTTGCTTCGACGACCTGGATGTTTTATGCGTGAGCTTAAGGTTTCCTCAAAGAAGCTTGCATGTTTCCACTTTCTTCATTCAGGTGTATTTGAATCATTTCCGCGTCTATTAGCAGTTTGAGCAATGCCCTGCTGCTCTCCGATTAGGCTGTTATTTTTCGCGACTTAAACCACATGCCACAGTAGGTTGAACTAAGTCGTCTGAGACTGCGGCGCTGCTGCCTAACGCCCCTGATCCCTTCAGTCCAAGCATCATCCCGCACGTCAGGTTCTCGTGTGTTTCGAGACCCCCAGGGTTTTTCTTCCTCCCTTGGTGGCTGCTCCGTCAACTTCAAAACAGCTGACCTCTCTATCCAGAAGTATTGGCTCCTGGTTAATGACCGGATGAACTGCAGTTTTTGTAACGTCTTCTATACATTATTTACTCAGGCTTCCCTCGTTCGCCTAAGCCCTGGATGGACGGCTCCTTGAGACACCGTAAGAAAGAGTAATTCTTGGAAAAGGTTTCGCTCCTCTAGGTGCGACGAGGACAACCAGGCCTACTACAAGCTCTACCTTTAGTTCGCAGATGTCTTACAACAGATTTCTGTCCAACATTAGGTACACTTTGCATTTCATTTTACGGATTTGGCCAATTTGATTATGCTTCCAGGAACTTTCCTTGAAGGTAAAGACTTAGTTTTTCACGATGTCACTGTCACTGAATACGCATCGGTTGCTTCTGCTGCTTGTTATTTGCTTAACCAGTCTCTGTGCTGTGGTCGTTTCCCCATGCTCTGGAAGGACTCTGTGATAATTTTCCTTCAGAAGAAGGGTGAGAAATCCGACATTCCCAATTACAGACCCATCGCCAACTTGTGCCATGTTACGAATGTTACGTTTTCATTGCAGACCTTTATTGTCTCTTTCGAGCATGGCTTAATTATGGATAAAGCTACCAACCACCAACTTGCTCGAATGCGTACACCTCTGCATGTCTCTGATTGAATCGAGCAAGATCTTCGACAGAAGATCATCTGTTCGGGTTTCCGCCGATTTTTGTCGATTGGCTGTCCTCGTACCTGTCCGGTTGCACTCAGTGTGTTCTATTTCGCAGTGCCCTATCCAATGAAATCTCTGTATCTTCCGGGGTGCCGGAAATATTTTTGGACCTGTTCTTTTTATTACTTTTATTAATGGTGGCTCGTTGTTTCTGACTGATTCCAGAATTTTGGTTATGCTGATGATGCCAAAATCTTCAACGTCGTCTCTTTCGACGACAGCTATGCTCTGTTGAGCTCTGACATCCACATTTTGCTCCCGTAACCGTCTCCCCGTTAATGCTAATAAATGTTAATGACCTTTCCCGGAGTCGGTGTTCCATTCTCTTTGACTACTCTTTGGCTGGAGGTGTCTGCGAGTTATCCTTTATTCCCGTCTATCCTTCGAGAACCATGTAGGGTTCATGGTGTGCAGGGCTCGCTCGGTTTTGTGACAAGGTGATTTAGGAAGCTCGACGATCCCTTCTTAACTAGGCTCCTCTTCTGAACATTCGTTAGACCCTTTCTGGAATACGCTTGTCCGGTATTGGATCCCTACTTGGCTATCCACATCAACCGCATTGAGGATGTCCAGTGCATACTCCTTAGGTTCGCTCTTTGCGGCCTTTCCTGGCGCGATCCTTTCTTCCTTCCATTCTATCCTGCTAGTCTTAGATTGATCTCTCTCTTGCAGAGAGACGCAGCGTTTATAACACCTTATTTTGCAGGAAACGATCAACTCCTTCGAATTTCTTTCCATCCTGGACCGGTCCTTGAGGAACCTCGAACTTTGCCATATTCCCTACCATCGAACGCTTTACAGAATGCGCGAGACTATTGGGCTAAAGTGTCATCTTTTTAATGGTTTAATGCCTGTATCCAGCTGGGTTGTTCCAGGCGGTAGCTGAAGGGCCTGTTGAGCCTACTTATGTTAAGTTCTAGTCTTAGCTTTAATACTTTGTATTTTTATTGTAGTAGACAGAATTGGTGAATCTATTTATAACGAAATAAATAAATCAAAGAGATTACAGTTCATCATAACAGCGACAGAACTGAGATATTTCCTGACATGCCTAATGTAGAGACAGCATCGGAAATACAGGTGAACCTCTATGAAAGTTCGTGAGACTTGTCGATTTTAGTATAACAAAGAGTCCATTGACAGTCAGCCGTAAAATAATGGATTGGATATAATGGATTGATGACACTGAGTCTATTTCTTGTACACATTCAACATTTGCTTACTATCACCAACAGGCCTTGGCAGTACCAAATCCATTGTCATTGATAGTGATTTTGAAAATGTTGCTTTGCGCTGACTTTTAATATTTTAAATGGCAAAGTATAGTTTTAAGGTTCCGTAGAAACTATAACCGTAATAGTTTCTGTCTGTCCGTCCGTCTATATGTCGGTATGTCACAGCTATCCCATATGCTGCTTTATATATGTACATATTAAAATAACATTTGGTATACGGGCGTAGATTGATAGCCCCCACACATAAATGATAATACCATTGGAAAAATAATAAAACCACCTCCCCCACAAAGAATGAAAGGTTCTTAAGTTAGTACTTTTATTCAGAATTACTACGTGTTCGTTATGAAAAATCGTGTATCTTTAAGGTATCTGTGCTATTTTTACCAAAACAATTTTAATTAATACAAAACTTTACATACCTGATCTACCAATATCCCCTCCACTAAGCTCTGTGAATTTTATACACCTCGTGCCCCCGTAAAATCCGGCAAAAAGTGCTTTCCATGCAAAAGTTGTAAACAATTAAAAGGAACAACATTCTTTCAAGTATCGAAAACGGTAATTTTTTGTCTGTTTTTATTCACTTCTATCCACGTTTTTCCCATCAAGAGAAATTGGTCCATACACCGATATTCCCCACCCCTTGACCAAAACCCTCTCCAGTTTTCAGTGCTTTTTTGTTGAATAGTGCTGCAGCCATTTAGTTTTTGTTTGGATTCTGTTTAAAGCTCGTGTGAGAGTAGAATATTAAAGGAGCAGTGATATGTGACTCCTACTTTGAGTTCGAATTCAGCTTCCTGGTTGGTTCTGTAAACGGGCGCCCCAACTAAGTGGTATGAGAAACGTTAGTTGGCTTGACATTAGAATGTATTGTAGAGGTTCACGTCGGAATGTTTCAATTTGTCCATACCCTGACACACTGACAAATGATCAATATAATGACTACATCTCCTGTATTTCTAGTTGAACATTTTCGACTCGTAGTACTGGCAAGGGTGGCCTGCTTTCCCTTAGGATGACGTAAACATTGTAGTGTTTCGAAATAATGAACGATGAAAACAAAGTCCAACGAAAATTTTTGTCGAAAAGGGTCAATCCTTTCCCGGAAAATGTCAGTATGCGATTTGTAAACAAGTTGTTAATTGCGGTGGCTATCCCTTACCTTCGTATTGATGAAAACCCAGCTGGTCACGAAGAGCAATCTCTTGCCAAACAGTTAATGGTGGAATTTTGCAACTATGTCGTTTTAATTAAAAACAAATTTTGCGGAAACTCTGTTTGAATTTAAACGAAAAATATGCAAGAAATTTAAAGTGTTACGCAGTCAAGTGAAACTTTTCAGAATACGTGGTGCCATGAAGTCTATGAGTCTCGCGTTCCACTTCTGGTGGTCATTATTGAAAAAAACTTGAAACTGTTTTTCTCATATAACGATATATGAACGTTTGCTTTGGGGTTCAATATAGCATAAAATTTGAAACCCACCATTAATGAGGTTGTGTTGGGTTTCTATGAAGTAGTGTACCATAGGCTTTGCAGAGTCCGAGGATTTTACATTAAAGTTCTCTACTTGTACAATAATAATAGTTGCCCGTATTAGAAAAATATAGTTCTAAACATATCCTATTATTAGATGATAGAGGTAGTAATTACTTCAACTCGGTAGTAGAAAAAGCAGAAGAAGCCATCCACTGTTGTAAATGTGCAGATTTCTTCGAGATTTCCAAGGCGCAGGGAAGACTCTGAGCAGCCTGTTATAGACTTCGGCGGATTCCTACTTGTCACTGAGAAAAAAAAACAAGTCTTAATCAACGCCTTTGAGGGGTCTTCATTAGAGCCTGCTTTAGCTTTAGAGATGGTGGACGAAATACGGTTAATGGACCTCGGTAAAGCCCTAGAGGTAAATTCGCTCTAAGTGGATCTCCCTGCTGCGGCTAATACTATTCATTCCCATAATTCATGACTGGAAAGCATTTCTGCAACTACAGTCTCTAAAATGAATCAATCATACAGTCAAGCGCACTCGAAACGATGAAGAGGAGGCTTTTTGTGGTATATTTTCTGCACTATTTTTTTTATATATATATGATGTTGCCAAAGCTCAGGGGATGCCCTATGATGCTAAAGCACAGCCATGGCAGGAAAAGAATTAAGGATGAGGGAAATGGGTCTCGGGATCATATGACGTGGGAAAAAACAAGAGATGGTAAGCTGTTCCACATTCGTGTTGTTCTGCTTATAAAAGAGTCCCGAAATTTTACGGTACGTCCAAATTTGACCTGGAGAGTATAGGGGTGGGAGCGAATTGTAGCTCTTGTATCGGGCGTTGTCATGTATCTACAAGGAATCAGGCTAGCAATTTCTTTAGAACAATGGCCATTGAAATAGCGATAGAAGAGTAAGAGACAACCGACATTCCGTCGATGCTCCAGAGAGTTAAGACCCTCAGAGATTGAGGAATCGCCAATAAGTTTAATAGCCTTACGCTGGACTTTGTCTAACGCGGACAATGCGGTGTGTCCGGTGAGGTGGGGTGAAATATTTCTTACATCTCTGTAGAAAACCCAAGCATTTCATCGCACTTTTGGCGATTGCAAATATATGATCAGTCCAGCTAAGATTGCTGGATATCTGAATACCCAAGATGCTTAGGAAGGGCGAATTGGGTATATTCACTGCATCCACTGAAATTGGTTGGGGGTGAGCTGGGCGTTTCTTTTAGAGACATTGAATAGCATTAAGTTTTTGCTCTACCCCAAGCGAGTACCATAGAAATGTCTTTGTTTAATGATCTGAACATGCATTATCGATTGACTTCTGTAGCATTTCCACGTAAATTCATTACAAAAGAAATAAGGTTGGTGAAAGAACTGAACCCTGAGGTACACCGGCTTTTATTTCGTAGGAATCAGATGTAACTCCGTAAATTACTGCACGAATTGAACGGTCTGACAAGAAACTCTTTATCCACTTAACGAGGGTAGGGTGCAGACCAAATGTTTGATGTTTGGCTAAAAGGGCAGCATGCCAGACTCTATCAAAAGCCTTTGAAATATCAAGAGCGAAAACGTGGAAAGTAATTTCTCCTCGTTAAAAAAAGGTGATAAGTGCAAATCGCGAACTATAGTTCTATTAATGAATTTTGCTGAATCTCCAAAATTGTTAAGGCTGGTATGGCGTTGTCCTCTTCTATCACCACAAGCCTTTCTTGAAGCGCTTTTAGCATGGCTTCAAAAGGGGTAAATCAACCACCATCAATTTTTTATAAGAAATTTGAAATCAGAAATTGTGTCAGAAAATGGCGTGCAATTCCCCGCCATGGATATAGGTTAAAGCCTTGGCCTGCTTAGAAGCTTTTCATAAAATGCAAAAAAAAACAAGACATTTGATCTTCCTTATTTCCCTTACCCTTATTCTGTTCTGGCCATAGTCATACTAAACGCATCATAAGATTGTACCCCGGGCTTTGCCTACTATAATCTACACAGTTTGAGGTAAACACCAAAAAACACTTTTAGCAAAAGACTTGAACACTTTCTTACTATCAACCCGTGGTCGCGCCCGACAGGATAGATGGCTATTCTTTAAATTAACTTACAAAGATTAACTATCTGGACGGCTGGCTTAATTCTCATTTTACTTTCGAAGACCGAACAAGTATGTGTGGCTCATCCGTAACCCCGCCACCATAATCTTCACTCTCGGGACTATCGAAATTTCTAAGTGGACTAAGAAGTATGTTAAGTTTAACCTTAAGCCCTCTTTATCTAACCCTAAATTAAATACAAATAAACCAAATACCACTAACTATCCCAGAGGTAATTCCAAACGACCTGTTCCAATACCAAAATTTAGGCTTCAGCCTAATAGTAAGAACCATAGCACTAGTAATAACATAACCTCTCATCACTCTTCCGCACCTCTCACCTTTAGCCCTAAACCTAGTGATCCAAACTCCAATTGGCAGTTCAAAATGGGTGCATTTCCAAACTTTACACTAAGTACCCCAGTCAAGTATCCTAACTTTATTTATTCTCACACCCTTAACCCATCTGTTCCACTTACACCGAAGCCCGCGAACACATCCATCCCTGCCGACAACCCTACCACCACTGTTTTGAGTTCAGTATATCCAGCGCAACCACCCAACCACGCACTCCCAACTTCTTCCGTGTGCCCACCTAACCACAAGCCATCATCTCCCGACCACCCCACCACCTCTGATTCGATTTCCGTCTGTCCCAACCCTCTTCTGTATACATCAAACCTTGCACCCGCTACTTCCTCCGCATGCCCACCTTATTACAAGTCATCATCTTCCTTCACTATCGCCTCATCTCAAACTTCTTCTACCTCCGCTCATCATAACCTTCCGCTAACCAAAACTCCTTCATCCGAACATTGATTGACTTGCGCTCTGCGGATTCCAACGATGGACGATACTTCTTGTCCTGTCTACGGGACTGCCGCATTTATGAAAACGTACTTCTATTTCTAGCCTATCAATTATTAAATTTTACTATCAAAACTCGTGCTCTGTGAAAAATGTGTTTCGCGCACTTCGACCATTTTATGGTCGTCATAAGTCCAATCCATAGTGACCAAGTTCGCACCAATTTCACGTTATTGGCCATCAAGCCACGCACCCTTGTGCGTAGAGTGCGTGCAGAAGAAAATGTTGCTGCTGTAGCCGCCAGTGTTGGTAAGATCGTGATGTGTCCATTCGTCGCCGTTCACAGCAACTGGAATTGTGTTATTCTGATTACTACGAAAAAAATGCCGGTGCACCTCAGGGTTCAGTTCTTTCACCAACCTTATTTCATCTTTTTATTTATGATCTTTTATCCCTTTCTCTCAATCCTATCCATAGTTTCGCCGAATACAGCACCCTTGATTTCGCGCACTTATTTGGTTATCTAATGAATTCACTTGGAAATGCTACAGAAGTCAATCGCGAACACATGTTTAGGTCATTAAAAAACGACATTTCTATGCTCCTCGCTTGGGGCAGAGCAAATCGTGTTTCGTTTAATGCATTCAAAAGTCAATGCTGTCTAATGTCCATAAAAAACTGAATATACCCAATGCTCCCTCCCTAAAAATCTTGGGTATTGAGATATCCAGCAATCTTAGCTGGGACTGATCATATATTTGCAATCGCTAAAAGTGCGATGAAATGCTTGGGTTTTCTACAGGGATGTAAGAAATATTTCACCTCACCTGACTTAGCACTGATCTTCAAGTCCCTCATTAGGCCTAGACTTGAATTTAATTCCCATATTTGGGCAGGGGCCGGACACACAGCATTGTTCGCGTTAGACAAAGTCCAGCCTAAGGCTATTAAAGTTATTGGCGATTCCTCAATCTCTAAGGAGCTTGACTCTCTAGAGCATCGACGGAATGTCGGTTGTCTCTCACTCTTCTATCGCTATTTCCATGGCCATTGTTCTAACGGAATTGCTAGCCTGACAACGTGCAATACAAGATCTACAAGTCACTCCTATTCCTATATTATCCAGGTCAAATTTGGACGTACCGTAAAATTTCGGGAATCTCTTCTAAGCCGAACAACACGAATGTGGAACAGTTTACCATCTTCTGTTTTTCCCTCCTTATATGACAAACTTTCAAACGGGGCGTACATCGACACATCCTTCACTCAACCTCCGAACCCAGTTCCCTCATCCTTAATTCCTTTCCTGCCGAGGCTGTGCTTTAGCATCATAGGGCATCCCCTGAGCTTTGGCAACATCATATATAAAAAAAATGTCCTTCCCTGTGTAAGGCGTATTGCAGTCAGCCTCGCCCGTATTTTCGTCACTGCATTCTCAATTATGCTAACTAAATCCTCCCTAGTGTTAACAGGGCTTGAATAAACTTCATCCTTCATTGTTCCCCATAAGAAAAAGTACAATAGTGTAAGTTCTGGAGATCTTGCAGGCCAAGGAATCGGGGTAACTCGGCCAATCCAGCGGTTAGGAAATTTGTCACGTAGCATTGCTTTCACAATCTTAGCAGTATACGCTGGTGCTCCATCGTGTTGGTAAAACATGTCCGTTCGACAGGGATTTTCTCTATTAGATCTTCTATATTAGATTTGGCAGAGTATTGTCCAAAAAGTCCGCATAAATTTCACTATTAAGCATTTTCTGCAAAATGCATGGTCCTACCAAATGGTTGCCGATGATACCAGCCGAAACATTAACATTGAATCTCTGCTGGAATGAGGTCACCTTCATCCTGTGTGGGTTACTTTCCGACCAGTTATGGAGGATATGGAACTTAACTATGTCATCCCTGATTAATTGAGATTCATCCGTCCACAGAATTCAGTCCAGAAACGACCTGTCGTCAATGTCGCGTTCCAGAAGCCAAGTGCTTAGTTCCAGTCTTCTCTCGGAATCTCCTTCCAGTTGTCCTTGGACTGGGTCATGGTGATATGGACGTAATCGCTCTCGATGAAAAACCCTCTAAATCTTAAATAAAGACGCTCCTAATCATCTCGTGCTAGTCTCAGGGTCTTGCCTCACGATGGGGATTATTTGCTTTGTGAAGGGATGATTTACTCAGATGGAAGTCAAAGGAGAGAAGGTCGTTGACTTTTCTTAGCATCCTGGTAATTGGTTCGCGTTGACCGTAGTTCGTGCGATGGCGGTCGAGTCGGAAAAGAGGAGTGGACCTTAGGTTGCGAGGGTTGGTATACATGGGTAAAGACTACAGGATTGAAGGGCAGTCTATGGCACCAGCTAGTAGCTGATGAATGAAGAGAACGTCGGAAACATCACTTAGAGGTTGTAAGTCGAAAAGTTTCAGACGGTTTTCATAAGGTAGAAGGTTGAATCTGGCTACCCACGGAAGATCACGTAGAGCGAAGCGAATGAACCTACGCTGGACAGATTCAATCCTATTAATGTGAGTTGTTTGTGTAGGTGACCATACCTGGCTGGCATATTCATGGAGAGGTCTAACGAAGGAGATATAGAGATATTTGGAAACATAAGGATTGGAGAACTCTCTAGACCAGCGCTTCACAAACCCTAGCACGGAGTTAGCTCTGTTAATTATGCTGTCAATGTGGGAACGGTAATTGAGTTCGCTATCACAGATTATTCCTAGGTCACACAAGGAGGTAACGATAGGGACTGGTACGTTGGTTAACATGTAGGTTCTCGGGGTGGTGGTAAGACGCTTGCGGGAATAAGAGATGGACTGGAATTTGGAGACATTGAGCTCAAGAAAGTTTTTCATGCACATGTGTTGACCGAATCGAGGTCTTTTTGCAGAAGAAGAGAGTTGGTTATGAAGGAGATATGTTTAGTTATTTTCATGTCATCAGCATAAATGGACAGCTCTGAGTGTTTGATGACACAATCAACATCATTAATTGTAAGGATGAAAGTAATGGACCGAGGTGGCTGCCCTGAGGGACGCCGGAACGAGCGACAATAGGGTTAGAAATGGATGAGCTGAAAAGAACATTGTACTGACGGTTGTTGAGGTAGGATTGAATCCAGGAGATGAATCAAGGGGGGAAGCCTAGGCGATCAAGTTTGAACAGGATAACGTTATGGGAGATCTTGACAAAAGCTTTACTAAAATCGGTGGCGATAACATCAACATCTGTACCATTTTCCAGGGCACATATTGTTTTGGAGACGAATTCGTTAATTTGGTGGTTGTATATCTTCCTTTGAGGAAGCCATGCTGGGAGAGGTAGAAGATAGACTTACAGTGGAAGAACATGGAATCATAGACCAACTTTTCGAATAGTTTAGGTAGGGATTATAATTTAGCATTGGGTCTGTAGTTGGATCCATCGTTCTTGCAGCCTTTTTTGAATATGGGAATAATATAAGAGTTTTTCTATAATTGAGGGAAAACCCCTTGAGTGACCGAGAGGCGAAAAAGCAAAGTAAGGGGTTGAACTAGATGCATGGCACACTTTTTCAGAACGATGGCCGGAATGCCGTCAGGACCTGGGTGAAAGTCGTCCTCAAGCCCGTTAATACTGGCGGCGATTAGTTCGTGGTCAGGGTCGAAAGATGTAAACGACGTTTGAGTGCATTTGTCCAAGAATGAAAAGTGGTTAAGGTCAGGTTGTGGGGAATTGTCGCTGAAAGATTTACTGAAGAAGTGTGCAAAGAAATTGGCGATAACCTGAGGGCCAGACGAAGAGGTATTCTCGAGCTTTAGGTTGGAGGGGTAACCATTGGATTTCTTCTTGGAATTAATAAAGCTATAAAAATGCTTGGGATCTGATATGAGGATTGCTTCCATCCGTTGGAGGTACTCATGGTGGAGGGTATCACAACGCTGAGAAAAAGAGGTGTAAGCAGACAAGTAGGAAGAACAGTCAGACTCGGTCTGGGTTAGAAGAAAAGTTTGCCAACGTTTATTTCTCCTGTTGTGGAGAGAGAGTAGTTCCTTGTCGTACCATACGGGGGATGAGGAGTAGTTTTACGAGGAAGAAGAGGGATAGATTGAGTAAGACAAGCGTGTATTTCTGAATAGAACGCCTCTTAAGCAACATCACCTGGAAGATGTTGAGGGATAGTGCCAATGTTAGAGTTGAGGAGCAAGTGATTTAATTTTTCAAAGTCGCCCTTACGAAAATTGAAGGAAAGAGAAGACTCGGAGCTTGAAAGGGCGTGAGGGTGTTCGTAAGAGAAAAACGAAGGCAGCGTCCGCAGCATTTCTCTTTCGTCTTGCACAAAAAGGAGAAGAGCTCATCCTTGCCCAAGAACCTTGGGTCGTCAGAGACAAAGGATAATAAGGACACTACAACAGCCACACTGGAGCTTAAAACCCACAACATTTGGATTACCTCCAGTTATATGGCGCATGATTTGGCGGAAATTCCTGGTTCAACGCTCAGGAATGCGGTCAAGGAAGCCACTGAACAAAAGAAGACGCTGGTGATCGGAGCGGACGCCAACACACACCATATAGTCTGGGGCAGCTCGGACATCAATAAAAGAGGTGAGTTACTTTCTGATTTTATTCTTGGAACTAACCTCGTAACGTGGGACAATCCGCCCACTTAATAACAGAGTGAAAGGTATCCAAGGAACCATCCTTTTCCGAAGACGCCTACATCGAATTTGGGATAACACTTCATAAACAGATGTGTTCTCCTTATAAAAAGGTCCTCAAAGCGATCCTCGTGGGAGGGCTTCTGTTATCAAATAGAAAGCTCCTCTGAAGCGAGTCGTTTGCGGAAAATCCTCTCAACAACGCCCATCACCCCAAGCCTCTTGACCAAAAGTGATGGTGGTTGGACTTCAACCAGTCTTGAGACGCACGCACGGGGTGCTCAGCAACCAGTGGTGTTGAGTTGCCGGATACTCCGAGCGGCCATGAACTGGTCCACAAGATACTTGATATGAGAAAACTGAAATGGGCAATACGAAGATTCAAGCCCTATAAATGACCGGGATTAGATGGCATCATCCCAGCTGAACTACAATTAGCTTACGAGATACTGATTCCGTGGCTAATGGTCATTTATGAGGCTTGCCTTAACCTCACCTATATTCAATCCTCATGGACGAAGGTGAAGGTGGTCTTTATCCCTAAAGGAGGAAAAGCCTCACATTATAAGACCAATGATTTTAGAGGCCCATTAGTCTTTCCTCCTTCCTGCTCAAAACCTTGGAGAGACTCTTAGATATCTACATATATTAAGGAGACAATCAATCTTTCCAAGTTGTCTCTCTCGCAACAGGCTTACACTAAAGGTAAGTCCGTAGAGACAGCCCTGCATGAACTTACTACAAACATAGAGCAGAAAAAAGAATACTCACTTGCAGCCTTCCTTGATATTGAGGGTGCTTTTAACAATATCCGGTTAGAGGCGAGGAAGGAGAGGAGGCTTGAAATTCACGATACCCTCATCAAACTTATTGACCTCATGCTAAAAAGCAGAGTCATGACAACACTGCTGATAACAGGTGCCCTTAGAACCACACCTTCTAAAGCCCTGAGCACTATTCTCCACCTTCTACCGCAGGATCTCTTTGGTAAGCAAACCGCATCCTCAGCTGCCATTAGGCTCAACTCAATCCAGACTTTTAAGCGAACTGACTTCGGTCACTTTATAATATTGGACAGAAGAACTGCCAGCAATATCGACTATACCTCGCCGAAGCTTTTCTTTGGAACAAAATTCGATTCCTTCTTTCCCACCAGATTGGAATAGGAGGAAGGTCCTCCCCATTGGGGGTGAGTCAGTGCATCTCTCCACTGACGGATCCAAATTGGAAAGCAAAGTGGGTGGATGTATCTTCTCGGAACATTTGGACCTCGATGTCTCATTACGCTTACCTGACTACTGCAGCGTGTTTCAAGCGGAAATCATGGTTATAAAGGTAGCTGCGGACCGCCTAATCCCTTTAGGGCGTATACACCACCTCCGAAGCGGTTATAACATGTCGCTCAGCACTAAATGACATAGCTGAGCATCTGAAAGTACGGCTCATCTGGGTGCCTGGACATTCCGGGCAATCGCAGAGCCGACGAACTAGCGAGAATCGGTATCACTCGTCCTGATTCGGACATTAACCACAAGCTGGGTAAGCCGCTGGCCACATGCAAACTGGAACTCTCACAGGAGTCTCTCAAGATTGCAAACACTAATTGGCAGGAGGAACACACCTGCCTGATTACCCGACAGATATGGCCAAAGCTTGACTCTAAACGATCAAGGGAGCTCATCCTAATCGGACGCAAAACAATTAGCAGTACTGTAGCCGTTATCACGGGTCGCTGCCTCTAGGCTGGGCGCGCCTTCAAACAACTTCTGTAGGAATTGCCATGACGAAGAAGAAGAGGAAACCATACTTCACCTCCTAGATAACTGCCCGGCCCTAGCCAACCGTAGGAACCAGTTTTTGGGCTCCCCCTTCTTTGAAGAGTTAACCGAGCTAAGTTTCACTGATGTCAGAGACCTGGCTCGATTTATCAGGAGTTCAAAATGGGTCCCAACGACGAATTGAGGCTGAACGCCCTTCACAGCCCAGTCAAATTTATTTTGACTTCGCCTGAGCTGGTTCTACTGGAGACAAGGAACTGGTTCGGTTCACAGGGGGTAACATGTTCACCCTCTTATTTCTTAGGTAATTTTTATGGGGTTTGTTAAATTTTTGTAGCTTCAACGTGGTATCACAAATGGCCTTTTTGGTCTAAGTGTGCCTTTCTTAGGCAGCCGCTTTAACCTAACCCTAACCTATCTTCGGAATGCTTTTCTACTGGTACACAGATACTAGGTACAGCAACTGCTAAAAAATATTGAAAAGTTTATTGAAATAAACGAAAAATTATACTAAAAAATAACAACTTTTTAAACCCGACCCTTATAACTGGGACAGACAAGAGATGGCTAAACAGGACGAATGCAATCTGTAGTTACTGGACAAGAAAAACAAACATCAAAATATAAATAGAATTTAGTTTTTTATTTTCTTTTACTTTTTCAGTATTTCAACAAAATGAATGCTCAACTCTCCTCCTGCTCGAATATTAAACTAAGAGTGTATAAAAAAATTTCCATTTACAATATTTTCCTAAATTACTTAATTACTTTTACACTTTCTGTCGATAATTTATTATCATTTTACCACTTTACTACCTCCTCATTTATTAATTTATTTATAATTAACTATTAAAATTGAATTTATCTCAGCTTTACGTTAATCATTTTGCTCTCTCTCTATTGTTCTTTAAAATAATTCCTTCTCTCACATAATGTCGACATGGTGCTTCATTCTTTGTCTATTTACAAATTCCATTAGTAAAATTAATCCTATTTTTTATACAAAGTATATTTGGAATATTTTTTTTAGAATTCTTAAATAATTTTAAATTCATAGTAGTTTTTGTTTTACTTCGTTCACACACGAATTTCAACAATTGCTTAAAGTGATTTTTGGGTGTTTTTTTACAAACAGACTTTATAGTATACTTTATTAACTAATTTTGTATTACTATTATTATTTACAACTCTTTGTTTTATAAACTTCTCAATTTAAAATTAAGATATGTTTCGCTATTGCGAAATTTCACCAAAAAATTCGCTATAAATTTATGACTTCGACCTTCTGAAAGGAAATCATTTATAGTGCCATCGATTTCAGAGTTTATGGGGATTTCCACCTCATTTTTCTTTGTCATTTTGTCATCCTGGAAAAAATCATAATATTCGAAAATGTCCGCAGTTTTATTGGTTGAACGCATTGTCTGAGGGCTGAGTTCATTTATGAATTTTTAATCGATTAATTCACTCCGAAAATGTTTGAAAATGTTGTGCTCGTCATCGATTTCGTAACAGTCAACCAGTTCCTGTCGAGAAAAGCCGCGCGTTTTAACTTCATAAAGCCAGACCGCAATCTCATCATCATCGCATATGTTCGCAAATGTTATGCACGCGATTTTGCTGTTCAATTTGCCGCACTTCCATGGTGTGGCAAGAATGGGTATTGTTTTAGCTAATTAAGTCAGCATGAAGCAATGTTAATTGAGAATTCGAATTATGTCACACGAGAGAGGTACAAGAAATTGTGTTATGACGAGACGATGACATTGCTAAGGGTTTTCCAAAAGTCAAGGATGAAACACAGTCTTATGTAATAGTTGACGGATTTGTCAGTCTATCAATTGTATTCTCTACCTTTTCAGACGCACTACACTTCGTCATTAGTTTTTCTATTAGCCGAAAAATAGCTTTACAAGGTTAAGTGATTCAGAACTGTTCGTACAGGAAGCATCGACGATTTAAGTCGAATTAATCAACTTAAGTTAAACTATTTTCTTTCTAGCGTCGCTGCTTTGTCGTTTGAAGAAATAAAGTCTTAAAGCTTTGTGTCTATTGCAGCATATTGTAATAAAAATATAAAAATACAACGGGGTTAAGGCACATGGGAAGGGATTGATCCTCCCGGTCTGTTTAAAAATGGAAAGTATAACTAATTTAAAAAATAGTAAAGAACAGCAGATTGCGAAGGTAAGCAGGTGCAGGTGGAGAATTAGATGAACTAGCGTTCCTAGGCTGAAGTAAAGCAAGCTTCCAAAGGATTGGAGAAAACGGTAGAGACTGCTTCTAAATCAGCTATCTATAAATGCACAAACATCTTAAGCGAAAGAGAAAGATGGAGCGAAGATAGAGACAGATAGCGCCAGCTAAAGCGGTTAAGAACGCATGTGTGGACAGTAGCTCAGACATTTTTTTTAAACGATGTGGCCAAATCCTAGGGGGCAACCCTTTGATGCGGTAGCATGGTTTTGGCCGGAAGGGAATTAGGGTAAGGGGAGTGAGGAAGCTTGAGTCTTGTTTTTGCATTGCTGCTAGCTAGACAACAGTCCAGAGATAGAGTGGATTATTTTATGATCAGAAAGTTACCTTTCAGCAGCACTTGGTGGAAGTCATTTGTTTAAAAATGAAAAGGAAAAAACACTTGTTTTTCTTCCACTATTAGGAGTGAGATGGATGTTTCGACCATTTAAAACTGAGTATTTATAGGAGTTGAGTTTTTGACTTTTCGTCATGGATGTCCGTGGTAAGGAGTGCAAGCGCTACGCTGATGATGACCACTTGCACTCCGGTCGAAACATCCATCTCACTCCTAATAGTGGAAGAAAAACAAGTGTTTTTTCCTTGGATTATTTTAATTTCTTAATAAAAGCCCACGGGGAGATCTGGTCTCGAACCCGGGGACCATGGCATGCTCAACGCATTGATCCAACTCCGTCTCCGTTAGCTGACAAACTGGAAACATCTCTTCTAACAGATTTAGATAGCTCCAGCTAGAGCGGCTAAGAAGGCATGTGTGTACCAGAAGAAGGTCAGGCAGTTAGCTGAAAAACTGGAAACATCTATTCTAACAGATTCAACGACATATGAGTAAGGTCCGGCTATCGCGAATCCGAGATGAAGGCCAAGTTACAACGGGTCCTGGCAACTGCGCTAATGGTGGAGAATCAACGACGGCTTCTGGAACGAAGGTGGTTGAGTAGTCGGCTACGACTGCTTCTACTTCCAGCTGTCAGAAACGGGAATAACGCAAAAGTCTAAGAAGGGGCTCCGGATCCGAGCAAAGGCGAAATGGCCAAGGTGCCAAGGTATCAGGTACGAGTTCGAATCCCAGCAAGAGAAGGTTTAAACCAACTCGAGCACAGGAGGGAACAGCCGACCAAGGGAAGCGAAAAATAACTCACCAGGACGGCGTAAGAGCCAATGTGGGAGAAGGCATAAAAACCTACTCCCGAACGGCGGCAAATGATCTCCGACTCGTTGTCATGAACGCTAGCAGGGAGAAATGTCTTGAAGACAAGAATTTGCAAGTTTTCAAAGCATCCCGTTTGGGGCCATTGACTCCCTTTCTGAAAAAGCGGGTGACATGGTTGTGAATTCAATGGGCTTGGAGGACGGGTTAATAATACTAAAGTGTGTGAACCAGAAGTACAAGACATGGCTGTATGACATTTTCAAAGGATTGGTCAACTTTTGGGATGGAATGAGCTTGAAAGTGGAACGCATTAATGTAATCAACAACAAGGAGGGTGATGATTTTTGTGTCACGGCAACCTGTGGACAAGGATATTATCCTAAAAAAGTTGAGGAACCTGAACTCCTGCATCGAAAATACCTCCAAGTGGAAACTGTATTGAATAGAGTGGTATGGTGACGAGGCCGCAGGCGCATTCGCCATGACGGAACGGTGGCCGCCTGAAAAGGAAGGGGCGATCATTAAAGTGGGGGAGGGGGGGGGGGGGACTGCGGACTAGACGAGACCTTTGTCAGACGGAAAAGGCGTTAATCCGTAACGCGATTGGCAGTCAATCTAAATAATAAGGGAAGACGTCGTAAGGAGTCAGGTCAGCCCGTACCGAGGGAGGTGGGTGGGAATAATTTAAAAGTCGGGTAAATCGATCTGCATCACAGTAAGGCGGAATCAATCATGATGTGCCCATGTTTTGTGGAAAAGAACCTGGATATAGCGCTGGCGCAGGAATCCTCAATATTTAGAAAGGGAATCGGTAATCTCGGTGGTTCGAGTGGTATCCGGGGCAGGGGCGTGTGTCCCAGTTCTGGGCTACCTACCACATAACTAATCGGTTTCACCCCCGGGGGAAAAGTGAAGTCTCTGATGAAATACTGCAAGGACAGAAATGCGGGGCTAGTATTATGAAATAATGCAAATGTCCTACAATACAATGTGGATTAGCACAAACGACCGAACCAACCTTCGTTGATGGAATCGCAGAGTAGCTGATGTAGTGATGCTGTCAAACCATAGAGCTATAAATTTTGGTATAACATATAGGGAAAATGAGAGGCATATAAGGAGGTGGTAAGAAAAAAACTGACGGCATGGATGCTTACAATACTCAAAAGAGAGATAGACAGTTGCACTTTATACAAAAGATTGTAGAGGAGGTGTATCGCAAAGCCTGCTAACATGGGGCAGATAGAAAGACTTTATCAAAGAGATGAAGCAAACTGTACTTAGAAAGAAGAGAGAGTCTAGGTTTTCTGCTGGAGCAGGAGAATATCTCTGACCTCTGCTGACTTTAGAAAACTGTCTCAAATGACCCGGTCTCTCGAGTCAGACTGGTTCGAGATAAAATGGGAAAGCTGTCAGAGACCTGGGACGAAATAAATGTTATCCTGCTGGAAACTCTTTTTCCGGGAAGCTACAAATTGGACATGTCGTAGCCTCTAAAGAAACATGGTGCGAATTCCAGAGATTGCTCTGTAGCGGAAAAGATTGTCTTGCTGGAGGGCGTCCGACGACCTATTAGGTCAGAGGTCAAAGGATACCCTAAGGAGGAGTGTTATCTCACATTTTTCGCCTTATTGGTCCTTATGCAAAAGAATGAGCAAAAGGTCAGACTTAATATTTTATACGAAAAAGTGACAAGTAGCAGACACCATAAGGAGAGGTCTTAGTGTGGTGGAATAAAGGTGCTTGGAACAGGAGAAGAATTTACTGTCTCGGACTCAGTCAAGTATCTTGGGGTATTCCTAGACTCAGACTTACTTGAAAAGACATGTTGAAGCAAAAATCCAAACAGTTGACAGGGCTCTACATCAATGTGATAAGGTGTGTGGTCGAAGGTGCTTTATTTCGCCAAGGGCCGCATACTAGTTCTACATTATGATGGTGAGACCTATAATTTCATGTGCCTCGGTGGTCTGGTGAACAAGTGCTTTAAAGGCTCGAGCGGGCATAGCATGTGCCTTTCGAACAGCTCTCTGCATGGATCGATGTGCAAGCTGGCACAGGTCTCGTGATAACTATGGGCATAGGAAAATCCTTGTTATTGTCAAAAATAAGATACCAGAATTGGAAATTTCTGTAGGCGGTATAATCAAAGTAAGGGTGTTTGAAAGATACCATGAAACGCTTATAAGGGATAGGTTCCTCACTGAAAACATTCTAACAGACATCATAGGTTTTACGGTTGGATCCAAAATTGGTGGAAGAGGAGTAGCAGAAACCTTCATTAAGGACCTGAATCTAAACATCCACCTAAATCTGTGGTCGTGTATCTCAGTCTTTCAGGCAGAGATGCTGGCTATTGTATATAAGTTCAATACAGCGCTGGCCTTGGACTTCTTCCGTAAAATCAAAGCGTGTGCCTCATTGAATAAGATGACACTATCGTAGATGAGCGGACATGTAAGATTCGAAGAATACGAAAGGGCAGAAAGGGCTACGGTGGGAGCTGTTTCGAGTTTCCAAGCTCCGGAGCAATGCACTGCTTAGGCAGAGGCACGGCAGTAACCCTGTTGAAAAATGGGCACTAGGGAGCACTTGGGAATATTGGATCATCGCGGACTCGTGTGGACAATTTAAGATGGCGACTGGAGCGCCCAGAAGTGCTAAAGGTAAGAGACTCCTAGATTTGGAACGAAGGGCTCTGAGAAGGCTGACGGCACTTTTAACATGACATGGAAACCTCAGGCGTCATTTAAAGCCGATGCATATCTTTGAGGATGATACCTGTAGGCTGTTCCTGGAGGAGCAGGAGACACCAGTGCACATAGTTTGCCAGTGCCCTGCCTTAGCAAGCGGAAGGAGGAGGCTGATGGGATACCAATAGATGGAGGCCGAAAGGATAGGAGTAGTACACTAGTTCAAGTACAGTGGTTTGGTTCGGCTAATCCCTAGAAAGGTATTTGTGGTAAGTAAAAATCTTACACGACCACAGACAGTAGGGTCGCATGGTGTCTTTGGAAGATTTTCACCTCAGGCGCAAAAAAAGAAAGAGACGGGAAATTGACGTAATAGGGTCTCGTGTATACCATATTTTGTGCGGTGGTAAGGAATTCAGGGGATTTAATTAAGCCTTGCAAGCATTAAAAAGCAAACAGTTATGGAGTCTACTTTCAAGAGTCTCCAGTGAAATAAGTTTGAGCCGAGCCAAGTAAGGAGGCAATAAAAGAGGATTGGTCCAGTAAAGGCGAAGAATGGCGATTAAAGTGAACAATTCTTTATTGAGAAGCATATTCCAGAATTGGTCTAACAGAAGTAAAAAAAAGGCGTTTCGCTATGTATGGATCATCAAACCGTTGACCATCTTTTTGCTAGATGGTTATGAGATACGGTAGCCAAGGAAGATAAGGATCACTTAAAAATGGTACCATAGGAATCCGTAGAGAAGTCCGCTGGACTGCGATTATCCAGAAAAAACGACACAATCAACAAAGGTCTTAACATATTGTAGAGTAGCCGACAAAGACGGCAACAAGTCATCCAAGGAACATTTCCACTGAAGAGCAGGTATGTTGAAGTCTCTAAAAAGCAATAAGTCATCACATCGAAGCATGACGTCAGTAATGCCATCGACACTAGCGGCCAGCTACTCATACATGTCTGAGCACGAGCCAATTGGAATATAAATAATAGCAACGTAAATAGTTATATGCGGGGGCCAGACAGGAGCATCAATCCTCATGGAGGTAATCAAAACTCGTTTAGCACCAGTGTGAGCGCAAACCCGACCGACAACCTTGTCTACAGTAATATCCGGATGAACAAACATCGGGGAAGTATCACAGGCCTTAGTGTTGCAATCATACGGTAAGATGTGGGATCGGCAGCAGTTTGGGAGGCTTCCAGCCGTGAAGTGATCGATGTGCAGTCCGCCGAAAGTGAAATCGGCGTCAAAATGCCGGGATTGGAAGCTGACGTATTGCTGAGTGAGTTCATAGAATTCAAGAAAGCAATTGGGTGTAACTTAGAATGCTTCCTGCAATGAAACTGGCCCTTGCGGTGAGGCCCAGAAGAAGGCCGAACACATGGAAGATTATCAACTAATACAAAAGGAAAAGGCGAGTACTCGTCGTTAGAAGGCACCATAGTTGTAGAAGCTGAAGGGTCCGAGACACAAGATACAAAAGTCTTATCATCGGATGGTGTTGATGAGCTCAGAGTCTCTGGCGCAACTGACGTCCGATTCATAAGGTCACTCTTAAGTAATTTGAATAACTGGATTAAACAAAACCGCTGTCAGGATCAGTAATAAATGAAGGCAGATCATAGCTGTCTCCAAGTGGAGAGAGCATGAGACTTCTCGAGTATACTAAAAGAGTGGGAAGTCTCAGAAATGTTGAGCAGTTTAACCAGTTTTCTATTGAAAGCATTGAGATCCTTCGAGAAAGCATGCGGTCTGGTCACTCTAGAAAGTGTCAAAGATTCCTTTAACTAGTCATAACACATGAGACGGTTAAATAGCAGAACACGCTCCACATGCTGTTATAGCGGCAGACGAGCTGCTTAGAAAGGTTATTGCAGCTGCAAACGAGCTTTTAAAAGATCACAAAGATTCCTATTACTTCCTTCATTATTCTCAACCAATAAAAACCTCCGAGATCTTCCTGCAAAGCACTTTAATTTGTTGTCGTTTGACATTTTTGGGGAAATTTTTTCGATACTATTTTCTAATATTAACAAAACTAAAATAAAACGACACTTCCAAGCACTGAACGTCTTCTCATTTTTAAGAAAGTGGAATTCCCATAAACGATGAAAAACTTTAAGCACATATTAAACGTTATAATTTTTGTTAAAAATTCTACAAGAAACTTTTCGAGGCAAATTGAAAACTTTCGAAAATTTACTTAAGAATAAGATTCTTCATGTCTTCGATCTGAAACACGTTCTTATCATTGCAGTACCTTAACTTTAAATAAAATATCTCGAACAGTCTCTAGATCGGCGTTTGATTTTCTTCACCAGATTCTAATTCGGGCTCTTCAGGCAGTGTATAAACTCCGGTTAGGACATTTTGAACGACAATCGTTTGTTGCATTAGATTTGGTTCGATCATATTTGAATTTGATGGCTGATTTGGTGCAGATAATTGCAGTAATTGAGGCACATTGTCAATACCTTCGGGAAGAACAATTGTTGCTGATTGTGAGCTATTTGGATCCATTGTGACAATTGGGACTAATTCATGTCCTAAACTATGATTTGTACAGTCTTTAAGTACATGTAGTTGATTCATGTCAGGCTCTCCGCCAAATATTAATGATGTGGGTGTACCTGTTAATGTAAATTGACAAAAAAAAAAATTATTTAGGACATTAGGACAGTTTTGGGACAATAATAACTTACCCGTAACTAAAGTCTCCTCGGTGGGATTTCGTTGGTATAAGTTTGTATTTTTCTCGTACCGTCAGGAAACCAAGTAATCATTTGAATCGTCTCTCTCTTTTGATGATTTTTTTACATCAACTACATGTTTTATTCTATGGACAATTTCTTGATGGAGAACATTGAAACACATGGCAGTCAGTGCCATTCCAGACATTATGTATATTGAACAAAACCATGTAGTCGTTGTTGATTCCTTTCGCAGTCCGGGAACCAAATCACCGAAACCGATAGTTGATAAGCTCATAAAGCAAAAATAGATTCCATCAAGAAGTGGCCAGTCTTCCAGATGATACAATGCTACAGCTCCAAGTAGAATATAGATAATCATCATAGCTAAACAGAGCAAGATTGGGGCTAATAAACTTAAACCATGCATTGATGACCTAGATTCCGATGCGCTTAATGAATCTATTTCTGGAATTTGAATCTGTTTTTCTGGTGAGTGAAGATTATTGTGCAGTGAGCCAGACCGCACGTAGTAGGGTTCTTGTAATGCTAACTGTTGTGCTCGCAGTTCTTCTTGTTGTCGTTTCTTTTTCATTCGACGCTCTTTTTCTGCCATTCGTTTTTCGTCGTAGCAACAATAACCGCAATTAGAGCACAAGCAGCAACATAGCGCCTTTGAAAAAACTCCACGAGCTACACGTGCCAAAACTCCTCCAGTGCTGGACAAATATACTAAGGTGAGAGGTATTCCCAAGACGGCATAGGCTAACGTAACAACTCTTCCCATTGTTGTTCGTGGTGCTATGTTCCCATAACCTGCAAGTTGAACAAAATTTAAAATTAATCCAAGAAAATTGAAATTGATTGATTTAATTTTAAATATGTTTTGGTGCATGTGCGTACTATCTACGTAGAACTGCATGTACTCCCGGTGCTTTGTGTTTTGAGAGCATAAACGAGAATTAACGAGCAAAATTCCCATAAAACCCATCGTTCACTTACAACAAGGGAGTTCCTGGACCAAAAAAAGACTACACAATCCAGTAGGATCCTCTTTCACTCTATTCAACGGCATTAAATAAAAAAATATCATTCCATCCATAAATCGAAAATTTATTTGCCAATTAAAATGTACATTACCAGGGAGTGCACTGGAAGTGGTGTGCGCTTTATGTGGCCGGCATTTCAAATAGCAGTCGGAGAAAAAAGGGATACTCATGGCCACGGATGCAATTTATCTACTGAAAAGTGTTGGTCTACTGAAACTTCTCGAATCCAGAAAGCAAAGTGGATTAACTAAGGATTGCTAAGTTCACCCATTCAACCCCATTCCATTTTCTGACAGTGTTAGATGCAATCTGGAAGTGCATTAGGAAACATCTTGGGAACGTCTTACAATTGGAGAATCTTATGATGGAGCTCTGTGACATATGCGAAATCTTTATATGAATTAGGATAATGGACTTTGAGCTAGACATTACTTGGTGAACATATGTTATAGCATTGTGAGTTTGGTTGTTGGGCTGAATTTAAAGTTTGTGTAACAAATCAGATGAATGTGGAACAAAACGTTTCATAATTTTCATGAAATTGGAACAGTTTATCTTATCAAAGAGCACATAATAGAAAAAATATCGTAACAAATATCGTAAAAATATCGTAAGTGATTTCCTGGCGAAAGAAACTGCCTTTATCAGTGTCTTTCAATGCCATTTACAAAATTTATTACCTGAAGTCGTCATGTGGGTGAAGACGAGTCATATGTGACATTTATTAGTATCCGAAAAAATATACGGGGTACGAAAAAGGAGCCCTTTATATGTTTTCCTAATAGCCACAATGTTCATTTTATGAAATGCCAGCCGAAATACAAGATGTCTAAATTGAGGCACTCCGCAAGATATCAGGGACCAGTCAGCCGAGTTTACGTGATTACACGAAAATTTTTATGGTACCCAAAGAAACTTGTCTTTCGACGACGACAATATATGTCGCAAGAAATGATTCTATTAAGGTCGTTACTGTGATGATGTAGGTACCACGGAAGCTCTAAAAGCTATTAAAGGAAGGTCATATGTCAACAGTAATTTGTGGCAGGAGCAGAGAAAGCAAATGACATTAATTCTATTAACCGGGATTAAGAGGGTCTTTAAAAGCTCCATTCCTCGAGATAATTGACGTCGTTTCAGGTGATCTCGTGTAATTTCAGCAGCAAAAGCAATAAATTTTATGGCGTGCAATTTTCTACGCTAAGGATGAGCCTCCGAAATGTCTTGGGAATATTCCCATTTTCTTAATTATAAAAATAAAATCTTGTATAGCATTAATGTATTCTGTAAGAAACCGCGTTATCATCTGCCTTTGAGTGGTAATTTTTGAGCCATTATAAGGCTGGGTTGTCATGCTGCTCGCTTCGCGGTTTTAAGAGCACACTATTTATGAGAATCTCGAGATTGCGGCCCGTAACATGATTTCCAGTGTAATGGAGCTTCTCATGAATATCAAACAAAATCTTAATCAGACTTGAATAAAGTATTGTTGATGGCAGATTCATATTTATTGCACGCACGTATTTGCAATGATATTAACACGCTGCTCGGCAAAGTTTATTTCTAAACAACTTCTCAACTGCCTTATACTACAGAAACAGTATACTCTTTCCGACTTCCACTCGGAAAGTTTTTAGACATCCATCTAAAGGGTATTCGACTACGCTATGGAACTACTGCAGATTTCTTTGATTGAGTGATGGCCAGGACGTATGTAGGAAGAATTTTGGCAATTTATGGCAACAATATTTCATTAGGATGTCATGTGCTTTTTGGGCCGCAGTGATGATATGACCATAAAGGTAAAGGACATTTCTGGAGTTATCTGCTATAATTTATGGATCCAGGATTTTGTTTGTTTTGTATGTAGGCAGTTTGATAGAAATAGCTATAAGTGTGCTTTTTTGTGATAAATTATTTCACTTCCGAAGGTACCTGGAGGCGGATGTAAGTAGCTTGCTGAAACAGTTTTTGTGAGAAATTTTTATGTGAATTTGGGGAAATTGTTTTAGATAAATTTGTTTTGTGATTCACTTTCAGACTTCTCCTTATGACGAGTTTTGTTATTTTTAGGTACAAAGCGGAAGATTGATGGAATGGATCGTGGAATATTTAGGTTTTTCAAGAGGTATACGAAAATACAATCAAGTTCAACACACAGATGTGACATTTGTGAAAACTCCTTTACGACTAATCATTGCTTAGATCTTTATAAAAGAAGCGTAAATCCATTTGAGGTACATCAAGCAATCGAAACAGGCAGAGCTAGTTCGATTAGTAAGTGACGCGATGGTCGTTAATTCGCGTTTTTACATTGAGTTTCCGGGCAGGACGATCGAAGCCGTTAAAAGCAGAAGATGCCAATCTGACTGACCGTAAGGCGTTGGTTAACAGATTTAAACTCAGATTGCTCCTATCTCGGAACTGATTAACAGAATCAATGAAATTTAGCAGTTACTAACATTAACTTTCCTCGGGCTAACAAGTTCGCACAGATTGCCAATCACATCCCATTAGGTCCGCATATCGGTTTGAATATCTTGATATGGCTTGAGGAGTCCTTCAAGGTCGCAAGACGTTCTTGTGGGCCTGATGTTAGTACTCTCAGGCCCCGCACAAAATGAAAGGCAAAAATACGAAATCTTACAGAGTATATTCTGAAAAGACTTGGAAATTGCCGTAAGACTCGTCCTCTACGATACTTGATTATTTAGTAAAAAGGGGCCCAGTCCACCCACTGATCAGGTTACTGTAATAAAAACTTCCAGCAACCAATATAGGGGGCTCTAAGATAACTGTTAGCCTGTCTCCCTTATGGAAGTTGAAACGGCTGGTTTAGAAAAAATAGCAGTCCTGGAATCGATGTTAGCTTTGCAATCCTAGTGTACATCTTTCTGCTAAATGGTGAACTATTGCTAAGAAGAAAAATATTTACACCAAAGCTCGAAGGCACACTGAGGAGTCACTATAGACTTAACAACGGCCTTTGGCGCAATATCGCGCAAAGTGATAGTGGGTGAGCTGAGTCGCAAGGGACACCAGAAGGACTTGGTTCAATATGTCGACAGTATATACCGAGATGGGAAAATGGTACATCGAGTAGGAGTTAAAGAACACATTGCCCAAGTATGACGAGGATATCAACTTTCACTACTTTTGTTTAGTACTACGGTTTAAAGTTGGTTGCAAGGTTTATCTTGTGATGTTGGGCTTTAGATCTATAGTTCCACATAATCACATACATTGATGATATCATCTTGATATAATTAACTCAGCGAGGACTCCAAGGAAACGTGCAAGCATTCTAAGAGGCGTTGGAGAAGCTCGGTATGACAATTAATCCTGGAAAGTCAGGCATATCCTTCATATTCCCATCAGGAAAGGATATAATGGCAAAGGTTCTAGAGTCTGCTTGGGCATATGTATATCAGGGAACAACCACGTAAGGCACTATTGATTGTGAACCGGTGGAGGTATCTCGATGCAGATTACCAGGGAGCAGGGGTAAGTGGTAACTTATCGGCCTTCTATGTCGAAAGACCCAGATTCGAACAAATTACAATAATATGGCCATGGGGTTTGCAGAGTATTATCAGTAGTTCGGAATCCACTTTAAATTGTAGATTCACTTGCAATCTTTGTCTTCAATCCTGTAAAATTTTTCTTCCGCCCCATGCCCTATAAAGAGTTACAGGAACTAGAGAGATATAAAGGTCAGGAAAAACCGTCCTGCCCAAACAACAACCTCGAGTTCATCGACTAGGTCTCCTCGAAAATTTAGAAAAGTTTCTGTAGTGGGGGAGTACCTTCTTTCCTTGTTTCCTACCTACTAGAAAGAGTCATCGGCTCCTCTCTAAAAATGACAGATAGCCAACTCCGTGTATACCTGGGCAGATGGCTACACTTACCAACTGAAGTGACTCTAGGTTTCTACTACGTTTCTATCAAGTCTGATGGCCTGGACATACCAAAGCTCCAGGAACAAGTACCAACGTAGTGGTATCTCATGTGCGTAGCGCACATTGGACTAAAGAGCTTTACCGATGCAAAGTTGAAGAAATAGGTGCTTCAGCGCTACCGCCATCATATGATTATATAACTGAAGGTGTGTGTGACAATAAAATTACGTCGCCTGTTAGAAGTTCCAGCAGCGGAAAGCTCGCACGCTCTTGTTCTGGCTGGTGACGAGTGCTTCTATCAAAAACGGTTGGTCGCTACTTAGCCCAAGTACAACAGACAGACATTAGCCACAATATATATGATTATGGTTTTTCTGGTGCTGCCTATGACTGCTTCATGAAATTGAGATTAAAGCTTCTCTCCTAAAGATTAAGTGCACTAAGAGACACGACAAGTAACAGAATGTGCAGAACTGGCTGAACCCAGCCTGACGCAAATTATTATACCACCCAGGTCTGTTACAGAATAGGTGGTGGTAGGATAAATAGAAAAGATAGGAAAGGACAACTCTTTAAAGAAAATTGGGAACTCAAGACGAAATTTGCATGAATTGCAAATTTCATTGCAAACTCATTTGTCGGGTTGATATCCGTTCTTGGTAATAGTGTAGTGCGTGTACTTTGTCTTACTAAAGAATTTTGTTTAAACTTATAGTCTTGATCAATATTAAATATTTCTAGTAATTAACTGTAAGATTGTTAGTGTTGAAAACCAACGAAACGTTATAATAATAGTTTTTGCACAACAGACTAGTGAATTACAGCTGAAATAAATATTGTAATTAAAATTCGGAAACTCCTTTATTCATTGCGGCTGCAGACGAATCCCTAACAGAATATTGGAAAAAAAATGGGAAAAGCATCGAAAAAATTCAATTCCGAAATTAAAAATTCCAGAAATCTTTAACACCCGATCAGCTGATTGCAGAAGCTACTTCCATTAAGAGTACATTATTATTTACAAGCAATGCCAGTTTATGAACATGAATAATTTTCAGATAGTTGCAAAATTGGCATTTGTCCATTTAGATGAACGTGTTTAAATAGCAAGCAATCAAATATGCACATTGTTGCCTTTAAGCATGAAACTAAATGGACTGAAAACAAGCTCCGAAAAGTAAAGCCAAAATTGTTGTGATGTTAGTGAAATGCCAGTTTTAGGGGACTTTTCCATAAGGATAATAGTAATTTTAGTAATATATGTGTAGAGAAGATTATAAATCTTATCTTAAGTAAGGGACTTTTCCATAACATAACAGTTGACAGAGGTACACCACAGGGGGGAGTATTGTCACCCCTGCTTTGGAACATCTCTCTAAAGAAAATCCTTAAATCTCTCGTCAACAAAGGTATAATAAAATAGTTTTTAAAAAAAAAGTTGAACCGACTTCACAAAAAGCGCTAAAAAGCATAAAATTATTTTTAATTTTATATCTATTACGACATTTTGAAGTCGGTGCAAATCAAACAAACCAAACAACTACAACAAAAATATTAAATCGTCATTTTTTATGATCCCGTAAGCTGGAACGTTCAGGTAGTATTACGTAAATATTCAATTGTGGTTCTGTAGTTGTTTTATTTTTTTAATTTGCACCGAATTCAAAATGTCGTAATAGATATAAAATTAAAAATTATTTTATGCTTTTTAGCGCTTTTTGTGAAGTCGGTTCAACTTTTTTTTTTAAAAACTATTTTATTTTTCACTTTTTAGTGTCTTCGACTCTATACAACGAAGAATTAACCATCCAAATCGGTCCACACGTTACCCCACCACCATTTCACTAACCTTTTCTTCTCATGGTATCAATCAAGGGACATACTCTACCGAACAGAAAAGGAATCATCGAAATCGGTCCACGCATTAGAAGTTACTACCCCTACCCCTCCCCCACCTCCACCATTGGACCAAATTATTCTCCTATTAGCAATGGGGGATCACACTCTATACAACAGCAAAAGAAACATCCAAATCGGTCGACGCGTTACAAAGTTAGGTTCCACCCTCCTTCTCCCACCCCAACCACACCAACAATTTTTTTTCTTGTGGTATCAACCAGGGAGCATACTCTACCCAAAAGAAAAAGAAATATCCAAATCAGTTCACGCGTTACGAAGTTAGGCTACTCCTCCCCTTACCCAACCCCCTACCATGGGCCAAATTATTCTTTTATTAGCAATGGGTGATCACACTCTATACAACAGCAAAAGAACCATCCGAATCGGTCCACGTGTTACAAAGTTAGGTTCCACCCTCCCCCCCCCCCCGGAACATTTGTTTTCTCGCAGTATCAACCAAGCATCATATTCTACCCAATAGAAAAAGAATTATCCGAATCGGTCCACGCGTTACGAAGTTAGACTACCCCTCCCCCCAGCCCCACCCACACCTTTCACCATAGGACCAAAGTATTCTCCTATTAGCAATGGGGGATCATACTCTATACAACAGAAAAAGAAACATCGAAATCGGACCACGCGTTACAAAGTCAGGTTCCACCCCCACCCCCATCCCTCCAAAATTTTTTTCTCCTGGTATCAACTACGGAATATACTCTACCCAACAGAAAAAGAATTATCCAAATCGGTCCACGCGTTACAAAGTTAGCCTACCCCTACCCCCCCCCCCTCCCCCCACCCTAGACCAAATTTTTTTCTCCTATTAGCAATGTGGGATCATACTCTGTACAACAAAAAAAGAACCATCCAAATCGGACCACCCGTTACAAAGTTAGGTTTCACCCCCACCCCCCACCACCACCCTACCAAAAATTTTTTTGACATGGTACCAATCGGGGAACATACTCTACCCAAAAAAAAGAATCATCAAAATCGGTCGACGCGTTACGAAGTTATGCCCGGTCAGACATAAAAAAAAAAAAAAAAAAAAAAAAAAAAGCGTCGAACTTAGAACCTCTTTGTTTTTGGGAAGTCTTGTTAAAAACGGTAGCGTACGCAGACGACATAGTCTTGCTGACAAACGGAAAGTTCCTACAAACGGTCAGCGACGTCATGAGCTCTGCTTTTACAGACATATCAGAATGGGCAGAGGACAACGGTCTTACGATAAACCCTTACGATTATCACCATAGTTTCCAATGCTTTAGCTAATTGTCAATAGATATGCGGATTTCAATATTGGACTCTATACACGTATAAACCAGCAGAATCGCTTGAAAAATCGCAACTATTTCCGTCTGAAGGAGACTGCATCATTTGTCTCGCAGTGGATATGATTCGTACAAGTGCCATTTGTCGGAGTATACTTCTGCTCCTGTACCTTCAGCCGTTTTAGATCTGTTGTATACAGGGGTTCAATTTATCTGAAGACACTGGAATATCTCGAAAATTACGAATAGGATCAAAAAAAAAATTGAAATTAAAATTTGTTCGTCTCGGAGGGGGACATCCAATGATACCAAACTCGACCCCCCCCCCCCCCCCACCTCCTAGGAGGTGGAGGTGAGAGGTAAAAAATATAAATAGGAACGCCCATTTTGTATTACAGCTTCGTATTCTTTACGTAAACGTGACCGACTTTTGTCACAAAAATTTTTTTTAAAACGTAAATTTTTTGAGATTTGATCATTTTGGAAATTTAAAGAGGTTTTACTCGAAAGTGGTTATGTTTACAGAAAAAATGCAAAAGAGTAAAAGAGCTTAAATTTGTACAGGTAATCTGAGCAAATTTTGTGAGAATTTTTTTTTAGAAAATTTTGCATAAAATATGTTTAAAAAGTTTGGTCAGATTCCCGGAAGAAATCTAAGCACTTTTGCTTCTATCCTATTTTCTGTAAACCTAACCATTTTCGAGTAAAATATCTTTAAAGTTTTTTTCAATTTTGTCCCTCAAAACTCTCAAAAAACTGACGTTTTGAAAAAAAAAATTTTGAGACAAAAGTTGTTCTCATTTGCGCAAGGAATACAAATCTGCAATAAAAAGTAGGCGTTCCTATGTAAGCTGCTTATCCCGCACCTGCACCCCTTAGGAGGTGAGGGGTGGAGGTCGAGTTTGGTATCATTGGATGTCACCCTCCGAGATGAACAAATTTAAGTTTTGAATTTTTTTTGACCCGATGTGTAGTTTTCGAGATATTTCAGTGTATTCAGATAAATTGAGCAACATGTATATGGGAGACCTTTAATACTTCCTGTACTTCACTCCTGCCCCATTCATTCCTGGCAGGCAGCCTAGTGTTAAGGTTATACCAAGGACCGGTAGTCCGTGTCTGTTCTGTTATCGATTTAGTCAAACTTCCCAGTATGCGCGTTTATACTTTCCTTCCAGCAACCCATAGTTTTCAGTCTGACTGCACTAGTCGCTACCATATTTCTACAGTATATGTTAAGTGCTAATAAGTCGAGCACACCTCCAAAGCCTCTGTGGGCGTAGTGCGCAAGCACCCAGTTATACCCAGACCGGCAGTTCTTTGTATTTTCGATAGCTTTTGATAGTTAGCCGTAACAAAGACGATTGCTGAGCACATACTCGAACCTCTGGCTGATAGTTGTTAAAAATCTGCCGGATACCAATAATGTCAGGATATTCGTATTTGCAGAAACTGTGAAACCCTCCTTCTCTAGTATATCCAGAATTTCGCCCATAAGGAGACAAAGTTGGATCGATTGGTTGAGCAGCACGACCACTATGCTATGGTTTCCGGGATCGAGACCAGATCTCCACGTGGGTTTTTAAAATTGAATTAAAAATTCCATGCTAATGTACCAAATGGTTGTCCCCTAAGCTTTGGTCACATCACATCCTCCCCCTCCCCCTCCTGTGGCGTTCCATTTTATACTGTTCATCAACAAAGTTTTCGACTGAGGAGCATAGAATTGATTCAGCCACATAGTACCCATCCTCCTCAGCTGGTTATAGATGACTTCCATTTTAACCTTATTGAACGCTCCATAGACGTCCATTCCACTGTGTGAAGCGCCGTCTTTACCAATTTCCCTTTATTATAGGTATTATCTGCCCTACCTCTTTTATGTGCGCATACAGTAGCGTCTATAGTACTTTCAGCTGAAAGATAAGAAAATAATTGGTCTGAATTCTTTTGCTGCCACATGGCTCGCTTTGTGCACTCTCGGAATGAAGATTACGCTCACTTCTCGCCAAGCTATTGGTATGTATCCTAGCCAGAGACAGCTACTGTATAAAGACACCAGCAGAGTCATTATATGACTTAGTGCCTTCTGGAGCATAAGTTGCCTTAAACCATGAACTCCCGAGGATTTTAGTAAATCGACTGAATTTACTGCCCATGCTATGGTTCTTTCGCTGACTATGAACTTCATAAGGACCCAACTCCCCCGGACCCCGTCAACTTCAGAACCCACCGAAAGCATTCTCTCATTCTGGGCGCTGTCCCCGCTCCCCGGGAAGGAAGTATAGAGTAGTGCATTTATCTGGTACTCTTTTGCATTTGTCCAGACTCCAACTTCCTTTCTTATTGAAGACGGAATGAGCGAGTCTGTAGACCAGACTCTTTTAAGTCTGATTGCCTCGGAATTCGCTTCAACAGATCCGCAAAACGGATCCTTTTTGCTGAACGTGTCGTCTTTTTAAAGGATCTTAGACTGCCCTTATATCTGGACCAGCTTATTTGATCCCTACTTCGCTTAGCCACATTGAAGAGTGTACGCGATTGTGCCCTAAGCTTTACCAAATCCACCATCCAAATTCCACCATGGCGGCCTGGATTTATTACGTGTTCTGCTGATAGGATAGAATTAGAGGATTCATTTATTATCTTGGTAACAGCATTAGTAGAGTTAGTAAAATAGTATTAGGATAATTAGTGAAATATTAGCATAACTAGGTTGTTACCATGGCTTTCTGCTGCCGCCATCACTTACTTCTTCGGAGGGGGGAATGACTTTTCCTACGGCATGTCTGCTTAAGCTTTCCAGCATTTTTACGCCTTAAGGAAAGCAGTTAATACAAATAGGATCCCCCCCCCCCCCTCCCACTTCTGATTAAACTAGAACGAAACTCACATATCATCCGCGGGCGCTAGGTAATTGCGAGTCGAAGAGTATTTATCCTTTAGAAGTCTTCAGTACCTAGTTTTCTTATCCATACAAATTTTCCCCCCTGTTCTACATACGCACAACTCTCGTTTTGGTTGTTCCTTAAACTTCAATTTTAAAGTATTTGCGTATTTCAAAAGCATCTCGTTACAATTCTCCGGAATCAATAATTGCCATTGTTAGTGAAATATATTTCTTTAAACAAAAGGCGTTGCATTTTTGCAAGCAATTCGAAAATACTTTTGTCATAGCGAAATTCATTCGTCCGTGTTTGAAACTCAAAAGGTTTTTTTACAGTGTTGGTAAAACTCTTTCTGCAAACAATTTTCTATTCTTTGTTACTGCCCCTAAAAAACGCTGCAAATGGCTTGCTTGAAAACGTTAAAAAAATCCCACAAAAGCCTATTTGAGTTGAAGCCACATACTCCCCAGACCACACTAGGCCGGGGCACCAAAGCAATAGATGAAAAGTTGCAGCCCGAATAATTGGGGCTGCAAATTTTGCTACCCGAAAAAAGAGCCTCGCTTTCCGTTTTAACCTTTTCTCGTTTGCTTGCAAAAAAAAGTATCAGTTGAAATTTTAGATTTTTTCAAAGGTTGATTTTTATCCAAATGCAATTTTCTACAAAGTTTAAATTTTTTTGCAGCCTAATTTCGCTTCGTCTTTCATTATACACAAATGGCAAGTACCCCCAGTGCGTCACTATCAGGAAACTTTACGAAAATCGCAGTGGGAATCAGCAACATTTTCAGTTCGGTGAATTGTGGAAACGGATGAAGCTTTTAATGAACTCAAATCGTATTAGCTTTTCACTTTGTCAGCGAAGCACTAACACCAAGTATCAAGCTCCAACTATCAATCACATCACTAACAAAATCTAATTTTAGTAGTCTGTCACTCGGAATTACGCTTTGAGGGAGTTTCTCTTTTATTAGTTTTTGTTGAAATTGCTTTCAGTTCGGATTTTGTAAATAAAAAGTTTCACCAATAAATAGCGAAATGACGTTTGTATCGGATTTTTAAACAAAACTGATAGTCCCAGTGGTATATGAAAACAAGTATTTAAAGGGGAAAATTGGATTCTTTTTGCGATAGAATACATTTATTCACACACAAAAAATTGTTTAACCTATTGTGTGCAAAAAACGTTCGCAAGAGATCCCATTATTTAGTTATTTGTCTTACAGCAGAACGAAAATTTGGCAATCCAAGAAAAATAATACCAAGGACATACATAGTCCGGACGCAAGGGGGGGGGGGGGGGGGGTGATGTATGCAATTTGGGGTCCCCGCGGTAACTTGTCATATTTTTATGTTTTTCGGCACGGAGAATCGATTTTTCGAGGTTACCAGGCTCAAAAATTTGTCGTTTTCGAGATATGGCCCGATTTTAGCCAAAATTGGTGGTTTTTCTGAATTTTCCAAAAAAATTTAAAATTATTAACCAACTTTATGTGAAAGATCTTTTGATTTTAAACAATTTATGTCTCTAGCATTTTTTCCCTAAAGTCCTTGGTTTAGCTGTAATTTGCAAAAAATGCCTCATATTTCTTATAGAGTATTGTAAATGGGATAACTTATATGGGGCAAAATTCCTCAAGTGTACCAGGTGAAGAAATTCGATGTCTCCGATGTTGTTCAAACTTCACCAAAATATTGTTACTGGTATAAGTAATTATGGTGCTAAAGGATTTAAAAAAAATTTTTGTGCAAAAGTTATAGGGTTGTAAACTTTTGCATTTTTGCACTTTTTCTCGTGATCATATCTTTTTTGAAAAATCATAACTATCGCCACCATTGCAGTAGAACAGTGATCTTTAGTGATTTGTAAAAGTCGTTACATGCCGTTCCGAATAAAAATATAATTTTCAAAAAGCAAAATTAAAAAAAAAAAAATTTGACTTTGAAAAATATTTTTTGGTTTTTTACACAATACTTGATCATAAATTTTTTTCATATTTTTTCAACTGAAAGTGTCATCTCAGCTTTAAAATCATCTATCATTTAGAGTGGCAAAGCAATGTTAAGTGTAAATTTTTGATTTTTGAAAGCCCGCGCACGCCTTTTTTGCTTGTTTGTTGCTTAGAACGGATGAACATAACATAACATAAGAAAATGTAGATGGCGCGTTAAAGAGTATTCTCACAGTCAGTATACAGCTCGATATCGCCAAAAATAGTCAAAATGCCAGACAAGTTGAAAGGTATAAAGTATTGTTGCAATCCTTTGAAAGTGAAGATACGTGGAAAAACAAGGGTATAAGAAGAGTGACTTCACAAATTCATAAACAGTTTCTGACCCTTCCTGTCATTATAAAAGTATGTGGATCATGCAGAAACAAAGTGAAAGTAAGTTTGACTTAATTTTTTATGATCATGGGGATAGAGTGAGAAATTGACTCCCGCTCTCTAAAAAAGTACGAGATATGTAATGCTTAAATTGTAGAATAAGGAAAAATATTCGATACGTATTTGTTTGCTTTGATATTCACCGCCATGTGATGTCATTTCCACGGATAGTACATCTATATATTGTAATCTTGAAGCTAGAATATCTCGGAAATTAACGACTTTTGGGGCAAATAAATAAATACACCTATAAAATATCTTTTCATTTACCTTTTTATATATCTCGTAATTTTTTAGAGACCGGTAGTCGATTGCTCACTGTATCCCCATTATCATAAAAAATTAAGTCAAACTTACATCGGGCACTCGTTCTGTGTCATCATCTCCAGATGAAATTGCACGTTCTTCTTCAGAAATCACTTTCACTTTATTCTGCATGATGCACATACTTTTATGATGACAGGAAGGGTCTGAAACTGTTTATGAATTTGTGAAGTCAATCTTCTTATACCCTTGTTTTTCCACGTATCTTCACTTTCAAAGGATTGCAATAATACTTTATGTCTTTCAACTTGTCTGGCATTTTGACTATTTGTGGCGATATCTAGCTGTATACTGACTGTGAGAATACTCTTTAACGCGCCATCTACATTTTCTTATGTTATGTTATGTTCATCTGTTCTAAGCAACAAACAAGCAAAAAAGGCGTGCGCGGGCTTTCAAAGATCAAAAATTTACACTTAACATTGCTTTGCCACTCTAAATGATAGATGATTTTAAAGCTGAGATGACACTTTCAGTTGAAAAAATATGAAAAAAATTTATGATCAAGTATTGTGTAAAAAACCAAAAAGTATTTTTCAAAGTCAAAATTTTTTTTTTTAATTTTGCTTTTTGGAAAATTATATTTTTATTCGGAACGGCATGTAACGAATTTTACAAATCACTAAAGATCACTGTTCTACTGCAATGGTGGCGATAGTTATGATTTTTCAAAAAAGATATGATCACGAGAAAAAGTGCAAAAATGCAAAAGTTTACAACCCTATAACTTTTGCACAAAAATTTTTTTTAAATCCTTTAGCACCATAATTACTTATACCAGTAACAATATTTTGGTGAAGTTTGAACAAAATCGGAGACATCGAATTTCTTCACCTGGTACACTTGAGGAATTTTGCCCCATATAAGTTATCCCATTTACAATACTCTATAAGAAATATGAGGCATTTTTTGCAAATTACAGCTAAACCAAGGACTTTAGGGAAAAAATGCTAGAGACATAAATTGTTTAAAATCAAAAGATCTTTCACATAAAGTTGGTTAATAATTTTAAATTTTTTTGGAAAATTCAGAAAAACCACCAATTTTGGCTAAAATCGGGCCATATCTCGAAAACGACAAATTTTTGAGCCTGGTAACCTCGAAAAATCGGTTCTCCGTGCCGAAAAACATAACAATATGACAAGTTACCGCGGGAAAAAACGCATCACCCTTAAGTTCTTGGAAAATCAAATCGATATTACAAATCAGGCAAATCAGGTGCAGGTAGAGGGTAGTGGAATATGGTGGTAGAGAAATGTGATCTAAATTTTCCAGAAGTAGGAGTGATTTGTGATTCATATCTTGTTTCAATTCGAAATTTCAAGGTGATAAGGTGCAAGTGATAAAATTCTGTACTCATGCCTTAGTTAAGTGAAATTCAAAAAGGTCAAATTTTAGCTTTGATTAGAGAAAATCTGTCTAACCGTACAATTAGTGAACGTATAGGATGTGCTCAGAGTACAGTGGTGAGGCTTTTGAAAAAAGTGGAAGTTACTGGCAGTGCGGAGAGGCAGAAAAGATCAGGACGACCAAGAAAAATTATTGCAGTGGAAGATCGCTTCAGAGTGTTGCGTTCTTTAAGAAATCGATTTGCAACCTCATTAGAACTGAGAAGCGATCTTATCCGTGCTTGTCGTACCGTAGTTTCTAGTAAAACTATTAGTAGACATAGAGCCGTCAATCGCATTTGATTCTAGGAGCCCGGTGCAAAACAGGGAGCATCATTATTGGAGTGAGGACAACTAGAAGAAAGTCATCTTTTCAGATGAATCAAAATTTAAGCTTCACGTTGGTGACGGACGGCTGTGTGCGCGGAGACGTGTTGGAGAACGACTTGATCAAAATTGCCTGCAGGAAATACCAAATAAAACGGAAGGTGTTATGGTTTGCTTCAGTAACAGTGGTCGAGGCCATTTAGCTTTTATTGAACGAAAGGAGACCTCGGAAATGTACCTACAGACCTTAAGAGCACACCTACAACCATCTGTGAGAGAGCTGTTTTACCGTAACGACGAAGTAATTTTTCAGCAGGATAATGCACCATGTCGTAAAGCGAGAAGGGTAAGAAAATTATTAATAAAAATCAAGAATACATTTGTTAATCCAAATAACGTTCAAACTAATTAATCCCTTTAGGTTTTTTCTATTATAGGTCTTGGAATACTTGGAGGAGCAGGAAATCTCGGTGTTGGCCTGGCCACCTTATAGCCCAGATCTCAATCCTATTGAGAAAGTCTGTGGCAAAATGAAATACAAAATCAATAAAAATAGACCCGCTAATATTTCACAATTAAAAACATCTATTGAAGTTGCGTGGAAATACCAGAGGAAATGTTCCGCATTCTTGTCCAATCGATGAAAAGCGATGTGCCGCCGTAAAAAAATCCCAAGGAGGTCCCACAAAGTATTAGTTTGTAAGATTGTTTTTTATAGTAATTTTAGTTTTTCACATTATTTGAATTTAGTTTATCAGTTTAAAGTAAAATAATTAATAAATTTTTTTTCTAAATTATTTCAAATTACACTTATTGTTATTAATGTACTGTCTGTCATGACTAATTGACAATCAGTGACCTTATATTTTACGATGATTGAGTTCAATAAATTGAGAGTATTAACACTACTGTAATGGTTCCACTTTTGAAATGAACAGCTTCCCAAAAACAAAGAGGTTCTAAGTTCTTTTTTTTTGTTGGGTAGAGTATGTTCACCGAGTGGTACCATGTCAAAAAAAATCTTGGTTTGGTGGGGGGTAGGGATGAAACCTAACTTTGTAACGCGTAGACCGATTTGGATGGTTCTTTTGCTGTTGTATAGAGTGTGATCCCCTATTGCTAATAGGAGAAAAATGTGGTCCTATGGTGGGGATGGGGGAGGGTAGTCTAACTTCGCAACGTGTGAATGATTTGGATAATTCCTTTTTTGTTGGGTAGAGTGCGTTCCCTGGTTGATACCACGAGAAAAAAACTTTTGGTGTGGTTGGGGTAGGGGTGGAACCTAACTTTGTAACGCGTGGACCGATTTTGATGGTTCTTTTGCTGTTGTATAGAGTGTAATCCCCCATTGCTAATAGGAGAATAATTTGGTCCTATGGTGAGGGTGGGGGAGGGGTAGTATAACTTCGTAACGCGTAGACCGATTTGGACAATTTTTTTTGTTGGGTAGAGTACGTTCCCTGGTTGATACCACGAGAAAAAAACTGTTGGTGGGGTGGGGGTAGCAATCCGGGAACATACTGAATACAACATAAGAAAATTCCTTCAAATCGATCCACGCGTTCTGAAGTTAGGTCCACTCTACCCGCACCTAAAGTCTCGGAAATGAGTTAAAAAGTCTCGTCAGAATCCGTGCATAGTGTACCAACTCAGGCAATATCCTTCGTCCATGCCACCCTACCTAAGCTTCATCCAACCTTAATCCCACCCCACCCTAACAACGAAATTATTATCCTGCTACCAATTGAGTGACATACTCTGCACCACAAAGAAAATACGTCTATTCATTTCAAAATTAGATTCTACTCCCTACCCATACCCCAATTACACAATTCTTGATGTGGTATAAAAGGGGAGTCATAATATATACAACAACAAAAGAATCCTCCCACCGGTCATAGGTCCAAGATTGATATCATAGTAGCAATATGCGGTATTATACAAATCGGTCCACGCGTTACCAAATTATGCCTGTACATATTTAAAAAAAAAATTTGACAATACATATCGAAGTTATAATAGTTAATTGTTTGGCAGTCAAAGCAGCAAGAAGACGGAATAAGGTTGATGGATGAGTTGCACGATTACCACGCCATGGTTCCAGGGTTCGAGCCTCGGTATTCCCATAAAGTTCTTAAAATAACTTTAAAAAAATCCACTTCGTCTCTGGGCTGCTGTCTAGCTCGCAACAATGCAACAACAAGACATTCAAGTTTCCTTATTTCCCTTAACCGAATTCCTTTCCAGTCAAAACCATGCTAACGTTTCATAGGGTTGTCCCCAGGGCTTTGGCTACATCATAAAAAAATAGCAGCAGTCGAAAAAACGATTTTTTTACCTTAGTGTTGAAAATTTATGAAAAAGGTTTATTTTGTTCATTATAAGGATTAAAAAGTTGTTTAGAACATTTCGAGTGGAGTTATGATGACAACCGGAAAGTGGAAAAATTTTGCAGCCTAAATTTTAATGTTCAATGTCAAACTATTTAATTAAAAAAACAAATTCCAAAACACACCGTTCAAAAGTATGCTTTTATTAAAATTAAAAAATCTTAAGAAAAAAAAATTCTACAAATTTATCATTATTTTTAATAAAATAAACAGGAATACAGGTTAATATAGTAATTGCTAGTGTTCGATTTCCTTTTCCCAGGATTGTACAATACTGTATCTTTGGCATAGTCCAAGTGCGTAAGGTGCTTAAAAGTCTCCTTCTAATCACTCAGTAGACTATGGATTGATGCCGAATTGAACGACCGTACAATACGTGGAGAAGAAAGTACCTAGATCCAAAAATCCCGGCATAGGGTTAAAGGCGTTTGCGCAGAACTGGACCACGTCAAGAAATGGTATAGTTTGTGAAGAAGGACTATTTAAAAATTTGTTTTCCACAATAAACATGGGAATTTTCTACGTTAATACTTAGTTTAAAACGTTCTCAGTGATAAAAACTAGTAATGAAGTCGTTGATTTATTCAAAGGTAGATCACGTATTTCTCTTTAATTAAAAGTATATCACTGAATCAATATGAATAATAAAATAAACATAAATGCCTGCAGTGTTTGCTCTTGTAAATATTTCCCCTACTGTAACTACAAGAACTATTTTCTTGTTCTATTAATTACCGAAAAGCAGTCGAGAATCATCAGGTAAATAAAGAACACCACCGTAAATGTAATTTTCTGTCTTTGTTATTAATTTTGTGTGAAAACAAAACAAACATAATATAAGGAAATATCCTTGTTAAGTTGTTGTCAAATTGGATTATCCCACCCACATCGTTGTATTATTTGTCTTCGTTTAGAAAATTAGGGAATTTTGTAGTGCTGTGACCGCCCTCATAATTTTCTTTATATGTCATCAGCCCGGAGTGCCATTGAGTTGTCAAAACACCAACTCCATTTGAACAAAAGCCAACAACAAACACTCGAAGCACAAGGGGAACGAAGTACGAGGAACGAAACAAGGGGGCATTCTATAGCTACAATCAAAATATTTCGTTGGCATACCAGCCAGTTTATGGACAATCAAAATAGTCGGAGGCACATTAGCAAACGTTTTAATTGCATTCACAAGCACTGAAGTTGGCGAAAAGTTGTCACCCGCATTAGCTATTGCTACTATTTTGCACAATGCCTACTACAATAACATTTGCCATGACACAACATAATGTGTCCAGCGAGGTTGCCTTGTTGTTCACGGTCAGTAGCCTGTTGTTTGTGCAATCTGTGCCACAGTAATAATTACCAGACAATCAGGATATTCGTGCAATGCGACAAACACTGCACCCGCACTAGTTGTGCTCATAAATCGTGAAATTAAAATAAATTCTCTTCGCATTAAATACGCACTAGAATTTGGCGGTGCAGCCATGTATTGACTGACAGTAAACAAAAAATGATGACACTTTTCCTCTATGATTAACAATATGGGTTCGAATATGCAGCCTTTTGGTTGACCTACAAATATTTATGACAAACAGGAAGTGGGCGCTGGAAGCTGAAAGTTGGTCGACATAAATTGCGTGCGTTGTAAATCACTGATGCGTGAATTAAAACAAATCGATTGTGTCCTACTGTGTTGTCCTGGACCAAACTCGATAGGGTGGTTGTGACCAGCTCCATTCATCTTTCATTATATAACCGCTCTATAAAAACGAATTAAAATTCGAATAGTTCCACTACACATAATTCATTCTGCCATCGCGTTTGCGATGTCCCGATGGACAAATTGATGACGAATAATGCTAAAACGGATTCAAAGTTGTGTAAACAGAATCTGCAAATACTTAAAAAAAAAAATGTTAAGGAATTAAATATTCCTTGAATGATTCCCATTGGAGTTTGGGTAAACAACTTATGCAAGTGGAATAAGTTCAAGGATTGAGTTTCTTTCATTTAAAGATGCCTCGACTTTGCAGCAGCCTTGCATCTATTCAAGAACGAAATGAAAATGGTTCTTCTATTTAGAAAGTCAGTCAGGCAAGTTAAGGATTCATCTGGATATGCTCTGTGTGCCTGGAATGTAGACAGCAAACAAACAACTTTCCTCTTTCCTTTTGCATGATTCTGCCCACTCCATCCCGTTAAAATGGCATACGAAATTATGTTGACAAGAAGTTGAAATGATACTGAAATGGATCAAGTGCATCTTGCATGCACATTTAGGACTAAGCCTCAGATGTGGACTGAATGGGTTGCGTGGGAGATGGGTGGAAATTGTATCTTTAAATATTTTTTAAATCCTTAAGGATGTCGGAATTTATATGCAGGTGCTCAAGAGTCTCTGCCAAGAGTGTCCTTAATAATGTTCTGTTTAAGCAAGGGGAAATGTAATATTTTTCAACTGACAGAAAAAGAGATTTTGTATGAATATAATTTCATATGCTTTGACAGTAATTGTATACTGGATAAGAGGATCTCTAGAAGGATAGAATAAAATATACAAAATTATGATATGTGCGCGGCTCATCGGTGTACGGCTCATCTGGGTGCCTGGACATTATGATATTCCGGGCAATTGCAGAGCCGACGAACTAGCGAGAATCGGTACCACTCGTCATGATTCGGACCTTAACCACCAGGAGTCTCTCAGGATTGCAAACACTAATTGGCAGGAGTAACACACCTGCCTGATTACCCGACAGATATGGCCAAAGCTTGACCCTAAACGGTCAAGGGAGCTCATCCTACTCGGATGCAAAACAATTAGCAGTACCGTAGCCGTTATCGGGTCACTGCCTCATAGGTAGACACGCCGGTAGACTGGCAGCGCCTTCAAGAGACTTCTGTAGGAGTTGCCATGACGAAGAGGAAGAGGAAACCATACTTCACCTCCTCGGTAAATGTCCGGCTCTAGCCAGCCGTAGGAACCGGTTTCTGGGCTCCCTCTTCTTTGAAGAGTTAACCGAACTAGGCTCCAATGATGTCAGTGACCTGGCTCGATTTATCAGTAGTTCAAAATGGCTCCCGACGACGAGTTAAGGCTGTACACCCTTCCCAGCCTAGTTAAATTTATTTTGACTTCCCGAGAGCTGCTTCCGCTGGAGACAGGGAACTGGCTCGGCGCACAGGGGGCAACATGTTCACCCCCCCCCCCCCCCCCCCCATAGCCATTTTATCGTACTCTGTTGTCAGCAGAAATCAAATACTGCCGCTTTAGCACTTTTTCGCTTACATGGAATTAGATTATGAAATTCTTCTACACCCTCCATATTCAAGACTACACCTCAATTGAAAAGTTCTTTAAGAACAATAAACAAGGACTTTTGAAAGCTATGAATTTACAATTAAGAAATTTATTGCTGGTGAAAGTTATTTTTAAGGGTAAAATTAAATACTTTTATACAAAACTGCCATTAATTAAAAATAGCTCCACTTTATATGAATCTAGCTGCGAGACACAGAGAGTGCCTATCATTTAATTCATCCTAGTAAATTACCTTTACTTTTTCCATTTTTTATTAACCGACTTCCCAAAAACCGTCAATTTCAACCGTTTGGGAGTTACAGGGTGATTCATACATTTCAGTTTTTCAAGGTATCCACATTACTCTTTTATTTATCTTTCGATGTACCCAACACAGCGACATAAAACAAACGCTAAAAAAACTACTATCCCAATGACCTTTCCAGTCCTTTACAGTCAATTCCAATAGTGAAAAAAAATGGTTTGTGATTACCTAATATTCAGTATTTTCCCAAATTTTCTCCAAAATTCATGTAATTAATACATAGGTTTTTTATTTTTATCTTATTATCTTTCCAAAAAGGTGCAACATGGTAAGGTAGACAAAGCGTTAGAAAAACTGCATCCTTAGAAATCCCTGGCCACCTAATTTTTTTATTCGACTTCAGGTAGGACATTTTGTAAATAAACAAAATTTTTAAGAAAAAAGGTCGAAAATGTTTCTTTTGGGTTAACAGGCAATAAGTTTTAATTATTGCTGCAAAAAAGTTATAGTTATAACTATTATATATAGTTTAGTGGAATTTTGTTTTATTGCCGATATTAGCTTGTGTTAGCTAGAATTCACACCCTTGTATCCTGGCGTTCTGTTACTCGTACCTAATGGAAATTTTGCTATAAAAAAGGGTCAGTCAGCAAGAATACCTATCATAATTGAAAAACAAATCTATTAATTTAGTACTCGTATTTTTAAGCAAAAATTAGTAAAAAATTGTAAAATTTACATTTCGGGAATACGCGGATATTGTTTACATTTATGGTGTAGTAGACGAAAACGAAAGAGCGGCTGTACTGGAATATCAAAGGAGATTCCCTAACCGGCGAGCACACCAAAAAGGGGTATTTACACGGACTTTTCGAAGGTTAAAAAAGAAACAGGAAGTGTAAATTTGCACGACAGGGAGACACGATCCGAAACTTCGGGAATTTCTGCCGAAGTGGAGCAGCAAATAATCACCATCGTAAGGCAGGACCCTGAGGCGAGCACGAAACGAGTCACAAGGCGATTAGGAGTGTCGTCATCTAAGGTTTGGAGGGTTATTCATCGAGGTGGATTACGTCCATATCATTATCACCCAGTCCAAGGACTACTAGAAGAAGATTCCGAAAGAAGACTGGAATTTAGCACTTGGCTGCTGGAACGCGACATTGACGACAGGGCGTGTCTGGACCGAATTCTGTGGACAGATGAATGTCAATTCACCAGGAATGATATCAGGAATTTCCATAACCTACATACCTGGTCGAGCATTAACCCACACAGGGCAAAGGTGACCTCATTCCAGCAGAGATTCAGTGTCAATGTTTGGGCTGGTATCATCGGCAACATTTGGTAGGACCATTCATTTTGCCGGAAGTGCTTAACAGTGAAATTTATGCGGACTTTTTGGACAATATACTGCCGGATCTAAGAGAGGAGAACTCTCTGGATAATCTTAGGGGAACGTTTTACCAACACGATGGAGTACCAGCGCATACTGCTAACCAGGGTTGTGCGTCTACACGTGTAAATCAATAATCTACATCGACGTGTAGAGTATGTATGTGTATTGTGAAGGCAGTACTAACTGAAAAATTTCATAACCGCTGATTTGGACGAAGTGCACCAATTCCTTGCCCCCCTAGATCTCCAGACCTTACCTCATTGGACTTTTTCTTATGGGGAACAATGAAGGATGAAGTTTATTCAAGACCTGTTAAGACTAGGGAGGATTTAGTTAGCAGAATTGGGAATGCAGCGACGATAGTGCGGGGGGTAGGCTGGGACTTAGAAGAAGATTTTTGGCATGCACTTAAAGTGGCGGTGGACATTTTGAACAGCTTTTGTAATTTAGTTAGATTAATTGCAATACGTTTTAAGGGGTTATATACAAAGTTGGGGCCCAAAAAGTCGAAATTTTTTTGATTACATATTCTGAAAGTACATACTTTCGAAAATATCTGTGCGAAATTTCATACAGATCGGAGCAATAGATTTCAAATGACAGCCGTTCGCAGCGCGCTAGTTCCATCCATAAGCACTTGGCGGGCGGCGTCCAAAAACTTTAAACGCGATTATCTCGGAATAGAGTTTTTTGAAAAATACCGTTGCGGTGAACGTGATATCTCAAAAACTTTTCAACCGATCTTCATAATTTTTTTTTAAATTGTTCATATTTACAATCTCGTGTACTTGAGCGGTTCCTTTTTCATCTAAAAATTTTCGATTGTTTGCAATGAATTTTTGTTTAGAATTTTCAACACCTCAAAAATCGATTTTTTTGTCAACATGGTTTTTTTATTGGGAAAAAAACCATTCAAGTACACCACATTACATTTGTCTTCAATAATTTTTTTGCTCTTTTGAATTCAGTTAAGCGGTTCGCCTTGGAGAGTGTTCACCGCAAGCCTCTGCAAAAAAAAACGCGCTTCGGGGGAGGGGCCATAACTCCGAAAATTTTTAATACTTTTTTATAATTCAACTTGTTTTTTTTTCTTCGATAGTACTACCAACAAATTGTCTTTCGCTTTTTCTAATAAAATTTGCATAAAATCCTTAAAAAAAATCACCAACTTAGCTCACTTTTTCAACTTTTCCAACTTTGTATATAACCCCTTAAATTAAAAAAAGGGATGTTAAAGTTAATATAGGTTTAGGTTCTTTTTCTTTCAAATATTTTCCGATAAGTTTTCTACTTATAAATTTCTACACCCGCTCCCTTCCTGGGCATGTTGTACCTTTTTGGAAAAGTAATAATATGGGCAACCCAATAAAAATAAAATAGTTAGATCAACATTGCTGACAATTTTGGAATGGTCATTGAAATAGTAGTTTTTTAGCATTTGTTTGATGTGGCTGTGTTGGGTAGATCAAAAGATAAAAATAAAAGAGTAATGTGCATACCATGAAAAACTGAAATTTATGAATCACCCTGTAACTCCCGAACGGTTAAGATTGCCCCCCCCTCATACAATTTTTTGTTTGCCTAGGTGAGATCTATCACCTCACTCATTTTGGCATGTCAGATCTAAAACACCCTGTAGATTTTTTTATGTCCGCCCGGGCATAACTTCGTAACGCGTTGACAGATTTTGATGATTCTTTTTTTTTTTTGGTGGAGTATGTTCACTGAATTATGTCATGTCAAAAAATTTATTGATACCAGGAGAAACAAAAGTTTGGTAAGATGGGGGTGGGGGTAGGGGGTTGAAAGTAAGTTTTTAACGAGTGTTTCGATTTGGATGGTTCTTTTTGGTTGTACAGAGTAAAAGACACTAAAAAGTGGAAAATGAAATAGTTGTTAAAAAAAGTTAACCGACTTCACAGAAAGCGCTAAAAGACTTAAAATAATTTTTAATTTTATATCTACTACGACATTTTGAAGTCAAATGCAAATCAAACAAACCAAACAAGTAAAACAAAGTATTTAATTTTATGCCTTTAAGAGCTTTTTCTGAATTCGGTCCAACTTTTTTTTTAAAACTATCTTATTTCCTTATATTGTGTTATTCTCTGTTATTCTATTCTTAGTTTGTTTTATATAATTGGCTTTTAAGTTCCAATTGTATGTGCGGGACCACTAGCCGAAACCCTGCAGCAGTTATGTACGTCCTATGAAAGACTAATGGTCGTGAAATAAGTCAGCAATCGATATTAACAAGCAGTCCGATCACAAGCAAAAATTTTAGGCCATTGTTTAATTTTTCAAATTCGAATTTTTTTTACTTTTTCATTTTGTTCAAAAACACTTCAAAAATACGTAAAAAAATGTTTAAATAAAAATTCCTAACGGTTTCTAAGTTATTTACATATTGAAAAATAAAATTATATAACTTTTAACAAAAAAAAAAATGTTTACGCGTTTTTCTTGAAATGACGTTGTTTGCGGTTCCCACGATGTCTCAAAAACTAATTAACATATCGATCTGAAACTTGGTGCATTTTCTGTATTGAAAATAAGGTTGAATCCTAAGTTAGTAGATTCGGTTTTCAGTAATGCTCGAGGTGTAACGGCCGATACAGGACAACTCATCGTTCTTGGATACATCATTGATGCTTCTGGGAGCACACTTATACACCCCCACACCACACAATTAAACGAATTGATGGATGCAGCACGAGAGCGTTTTAGTCGTCTCTCTACTAGGGAACCTAGCACTGAGGTGATAAACACTAGACCGCCGCACACAACATTCAGTACACTCACTTCACGTCAATTGCGGGCGCTCTACGTAGGAGTAAATCCTACGGATACCTTAGAGGTTAATAGATGGCGCGCATATCTTGGGGTAGACTTGGGAGTAATGGGGACCATAACTAGCAGAGTGATCTATAGTTATCCTTCCAATTACAGAGACTCTGATGTGGCATTCAAACTGCTCCATCACAGCCTCGTGCATCCAGCTGTCACATATCGATCGGAGAATTCAAAGGTCCTGCACGGTTTGTGGTGAAGGAACCCTGTTCAACAGATACTTCACATGCCCGACTTTGTGCGACATAATCTTGTTCGCGATATGTGCCAGCATATCTGCCCGACATTCAGTATTACAAGAACGTCGTTTTTACTGGGGTCAAAGTCATGTAACCAGGTGAATTGCTTGATAAGCTTTATTCTAACACTTGTTAAATCGACAATTTATCTGTACTGCATGCGGATCGAGCCTGGGCAACAGCCCACTAACCTACAGTTTCACATACATGCACTTAAGAACCACTTGGTTGCCAGATTGAAAAGGCGATTACGTCTAGAGTTCATGGCAACGAAGGCCGACATATTCACCTGGCAGCCTTCATCGTCGGTGCGGAACGGAAATCTCGTCTTTCACGGGGAATAACAGGCCGCAGACTTGCAGCAGCTTGTCCACGAAGCTTTTCTTCGCTTTGGTATTGTTTTTTTATACGATGTGGCAAAATCCTAGGGGAGAACCCTTTGATGCGTTAGCATGGTTTTGGTCGAAAGGGAATTAAGGTAAGGGGAGTGAGGAAACTTGAGTCTTGTTTTTGCATTGCTGCGAGCTAGACAACAGCCCAGAGACAGAGACAAGTCTCACGTTGGAATCGTAGAACTGGGAGGATGATGGCAGCAGTTTGCAGACGTCAATGACTCTGCAGACTGGCCCCGCGGGACTCTAATCGGTTCGAAATTTTTCTGCGTTCGTTTAGAACATGTTTAGATGTGTGCTCCCGGAGGACTAGAAAAATGGCAAACGGTTCTACGGAGAGGGTATTTGCTTGGGGGCAGTGGTTCCCGAAGTAGGAACTTCGCCCGGTGCGTTATCTACCCTTTGGGAGCACTCAGACAGCCATGTTCTAGGTTGATTTTTCGGTTTCGGTTCATTTTGTTCGTCCGTTTTAGGTTTAGCTGTAGGTTTAGTTTCGGGTTTTTTTTTGAAAATTTTTCGGAACTTTTCTTAGAGCTGGCACTCGCTTGGAGGCATTTCGAAATTTCTTTGTATTTTATTTTTTACAGATTTTTGCCTTCAAGATTTAGAGTCCTTTTTACTTAATCCTTTTGAATAGCGTAATATTTTGTGTCATGTTTGTATGTTCTTTTTGATCCTTACCACTGTGTCTTTTTATTGTTTGTGTAATATTTAGGGTAGCTAGATTTTATGAGATTTTTACGTTTTATAGCGATGAGCCAAATAAAGTGCCATATATACATAAAAAAAACTATTATTAATATGCATTTGTTTTCTGTTTATTGGCTCCGGTTGGTGCATTTTTGTGTTAAAAAAACAACTTTTTTCAAAAAAAAAATAAAAATTTTGAAGAAACTACATGCGGGGCATCTCGGTGTGTTGTAAAAATGAAATGCTTGGCGAGGCAATAGGGAATGGTGGCGCGGCAGCGACCATGACATTGAGCCTCTCTGTCGTAGCTGCTCGAACTATGCCAAGTTTCAGGCTGATCCTACCACCACATACTTGGGAATATTAAAGTAAGCCATGGGAGCGGATAGCTGCCTACATACCACGAATTTTCTCAAAATATTAACAAATATTTTGAAATCGGACAATTAGTTAATGCAAGTAAAAATGTATATGAACAAAGTGTGTAAATGGAAGTTTGGTAAAATAATAGGAATAAAAGGAAACTGTCTGTGTGGAGTGCAAGTAGATAATAACACAATAGTACACAATATAGACTGGAACCCAGGAACATATTTCAGCCGCCACTGAGATACTTCAACCGCCAACCTTTCACGCTGATGGACGTGTTGGAATTGATGAAGGAACGACAACACAGCTTGATGGTTCCATGATGTTTAGTCACCCTCAGTGCAAGTGAATAATCCCCCAAATCCATCTCCTAAATTAAGACGTTCAACCAGGATCCGAAGATCACGGAACCGCTGAGAAGCTTCTTGAGGAGATGGAAAGGTATTGCAGAAATATAAATAAAGTTTGAGTATTACGAAAGCATTGCCGTTCTCATCTATAATCTCATCTGTCTAGTTTCCTGAATATACAACAATGTAGTCTTTTGTTTACTAGGAATCAGGCTATCAGTTTCATTAAAACAATGGCAGCGATAGAAGAATGAGAAAAAGCTGATATTCCACCGATACACTAGAGAGTCAGTGCTCTCAGAGACTCTGGGATCGTCAAAAAGTTAACTCGGGCTCCCGATCGGCGAGGTGCCCTAGGGTACATTACCGAGCCAGCTAATACCTATAACAGATTGTATAATTTGTAACCCTATAGTACGATTTACAGTTCTAACGAAAGGGTGATGTCTTCGGGAAAAGTATGAATAGGACTAAAAGAGACAGATAAAATGTCATTCATAAAAAGAAGAAATAATGTGGGTGAAAGTACTGATCCCTCGGAAACATTGGTCTTTATTTCATTGACAAAAATTGCTATACAGTTAAAGAAGTAAGAGTGCAGACGAGCTGATTGAAAACTGGTTCGAAGGGCAGTAAGTTAGAATCTATCAAAGGCTTTAGATATATCAAGTAAATTTTGGCTTGACCGGCCAGATCGAAAAACGTATAACCTATAAGATGGTTATTACCTAACCTGAAACAGGCATTCAAAGCGTTAAAACGACTGAATGGCAAAATTACACTTATCCAAATGCCAGCACGCTGCAGGCACGTATCAATAAAAGACGCGTGAAATAGTAAAAAACAAGCACGGTCCGCTAACACATTTTCTAGACTGAAATTTAAAATGAAAACAATAAAATGTTTTCGTGGATTAACTTATTCGAGACGGACGGCTGAAATAACAAACTATCTCCGCAGTAGCCAGCAATGTTTGTGCAGTTCAGTCCTATTTTTACTCGGGTTAATGAAGATTATAATTGAAACTGGAAAATATATAAGAATAAAAATAAAAAATTTCACGTAATTGTTATTATTATTATTGTCATGACCTTCGGCTATTGGGAAAATTTGGCCCACACGGTGAACACGCGTCATACATACATACGTAACCCACGCGATGAGTCTTGAATGCGTTAAACCTAAACGCAGTAACAAAAGTTTGCATTTATGGTGGGCATATTTTAAGATTTATGTGACTGTAGCGGGAGCGAACATACCTGTGTGGCGGACGTATTTGTCAATTTTTGGACCTGTAGCGGGAGCGTGCATAATACTACCGGGTGCATTTGTTCGCTATGCGTGCTCACAATGGGGGCGTATATAATTTTAAATAATTATTTAAATAAAAAATTTAATTTTTAAAGTGACTAAAAAATATAAAATAGTTCCTGCTAGCCCCACACAGATTCCTAACTCCATACAGATAGTCCTGAAAATTTTTGACCGTGAATTTTTAATAGCTAGGAAAATACTTGTAAGATTTAAAATGGGGCGCATGCAATAGATAATGATAGCATACCCTCATCATATGTATCCATACCTGGCTACAAAATTTATCGTACTGACCGAACAGATCGTTGTGGTGGTGGGGTTGCCATTTATGTTAAAAGCAATTTAAAATCTAAAATAATTAAATCTTCGTCTGGTGGTATTTTTGAATATATTTGTGTAATGGTTGATACCGGAATTGAAAATTGTGTATTGTCGGCTGTTTATCGTCCACCTGGAAGATTTGTTAGTCATATTGCCGATGAGTTTGTAGGTTCATTGGATAATTTATTACATGAATGTAGTGATGTTACAGTGGGTGGCGACTTTAATGTAAATGTACTCAGCAGGGATTCTTCGGCTGTAGAGTTTTTGTCCGTAATGCAATCATTGCATTTAAATGCTGTAAATGATCAACCTACTTATTTTAATTGTTGCAATCCCTCGCTTCACGATCTCTTATTTGTATCTGAAAAAGACAATATTCTATTTCATAATCAGCTTAATCCAATCAGTATTTTAGATCATGATATGACTTATAATATTCCAATTGGTGGTTGTATTCCTAGGAAGGTTTTTTCTTACCGTGATTATAATAACGTCGATACTGGTAGTTAATTTACCGAATGTAGTTCGCTCTCATGGTGTAGCATCCTTAATGATCTATAAGTGAACTCCAAGGTGGAAAAATTTAATACTTTTATATCCTACTTGTACGATAAATATGTTCCGCTTAGAGTTAAGAGTATCAGGGTTAAACATTGTCCATGGTTTTCTCAAGAAATTAGATCCCTTATTGTGGAGCGCGAGTATTTGTACAGAGAGTGGAGACGACTCAGGCCTATCCGCACTCATTCCTTCTATAGGGCTGCACGAAATAGAGTTACTTTGTCTATTCGTAATGCTAAGCGTGATTATTTTGCTTCCAGACAATACCCTACTCTACCTCCTAAAACCCTTTGGGGTAATCTGAAGAAGCTTAGCATCCATAAAGAATCTGGTGCAGAGTGTAATCTCGAACTGGACGAAATGAACCAGTTTTTTACTTACCTTACTGAAATTGCGTCCAATTCAGTGCAAGTTGATACGTCTTCCTTTACATCTGATGTGAGTAGTTCTTCTCACGTTTATCAATCTGGATCTGATGAATTTTCATTCCGATGTATTGATTATCTTGAACTTTTGCGAGCTATATATTCTACTAAATAATATGCTGTTGGCTCTGATCAAATGGATCCTCGTTTCATTAAACTGATATTGCCATGTATTTCACCATATCTACTTAACATAATAAACTGTTGCCTAATGTCGTCTTCCTTCCCGGATGCGTGGAAAATAGCGTTTGTTTCACCAGTTGCTAAGAAAACTTCCCCCAGTATCCATTCTGACTATATGCCTATTAGCATACTGAGTTTTCTTGGAAAAGTAATGGAGAAAATAATGGTGGTTCAAATTCAACAGTTTTTGAGTAGTAATGACCTTTTATATAGATTTCAATCTGGTTTTCGGTCGAAGCATAGTTGTGAATCTGCTTTGTTGAAGGTGTCAACGGATCTTCGAATTGCACTTGATGCAGGAAATGTTGGTGTTCTGGTTCTGCTTGATTTCTCAAAAGCATTTGACAGCATTGATCACTCGATTCTGCTTGAAAAGCTTTATAGTAAATTTGGTTTCTCTACTTCTGCTGCAGCTCTGATAAATAATTTTCTCGAACACAAGTTTCAACGGGTAAGAATAAGGGACAGGTTATCTTCGTTGTTACCTCTATGTCGTGGAGTTCCGCAAGGGTCTGTTCTTGGACCTTTATTATTTTGTATGTACATTAATGATCTCCCTACGGCAGTACATCTTTATGCTGATGATGTTCAGCTTTATTTGAGTAGACCGGTTGGATTATTAGAGGATTTATTTGCTAGAGTTAATGATGACCTCGAGAGAATTTCTGCTTGGTCGTTGAAAATCACCTAATACTAAATCCTAGTAAGTCCCAAAGTATAGCTTTATATGGCAACACAACGGTTAGGGTAAATGAACTACCGTCTGTTATTCTTTATAATAGTGTTTTGCTTTTTGTAACCAAATTTAATAGTCTGGGGGTGTAACTGAATACTTCTTTGAGGTGTTGCGATCATGTCAGTGCTACTCTTGGAAGGATATATGGTGGATTGAGAAGGCTGTGGTTGTCTGCCGATGTATTGCCTCTTGAAATGCGCTTAAAGTTGGTTAGAAGTCTTATTCTGCCTTATTTCATATATGGTAGCTTAATTTACCGAAAACTTGACTCAACTTGCAGGCGCAGGGTAGAGGTTGCATTTAATGACTGCATTCGATTAGTTCTTAAACTGAGCCGATCGGATCACATTACTCCCTTGAAGCTTTCTTGACTGGGTTGTAATATTGATGTATACTTAAAGCGTAAGGCCTTATTATTTTTGTTTAATTTAATTCATTTGGAGAACCAATATATCTTGCTGAGCACATTCAACTTTTACAGTCGCGGAGAGGTCGCAGGTTGCTTATTCCTAGGCATCATTCGTCAGTTCTTGAGGGTTCTTACTTTGTCCAGCTCGCCCGACTTTGGAATTCTCTTCCTGCAAGAGTTCAGGATGCTTCTTCTGTCAATGAGTTCAAACGTCTTATTTCTTTTTGTGACTTATAACTTCTGGTTCGTGTATGAAAGGTTGTACAGTATTTTTTTATATTTATATGAATTTTTAAAACTATACATTTAATTTATTTATATGATTATTTTCTTATTTCTTATTATTTACAAATTCAATTCGCTTGCTTTACTTTCAAATTATTTATATTTGCTTTATGATATGCAGTAGACTTTTATTTGGTTTAATTCTTAGTAGCTTCATTGTTCACCATAAATTGATTTATTTTCTAAATTGACTGTAGCGTACTGTTAAAAGTTTTGAAACTTGTGTATGCACTTTTATATTTGAATGAATAAATGAAAATGAAATGAAGCACGATTCCCGCCAAAAGGAGCGAAACTTGATTTGATGTTTAGGATTTATAACTTAAAACCAAACTCGCGACATGTCTTTGTACTTTTCATGCCGTTTCAAGTTCTATTATAAAATGTAATAGTCAAACTGAAATGTCACCTTAAAAATGAAAAGTAGCAGTCATGACACCATTAATCGCTACATAGCATTGCATAATACATATTAAGGTTGCCAAACGTCGCTACGGTAGCGATATATCGTTGATGAGGACAGGATATCGTTGACTAACAGAAAAACCACGAATAAGAATAATTCAAGACCAAAGATAAGGAGAAGGTGAAACAACAGGTGAACCGCATATAGCACACTATTTGAAAAAGAGTTCTGTTGCCAACAGTCACCATGGTGTTCATGAGAGTGTGAGAAGATTAAAAGAAACCATTTTTGTCCTAAATATGTATACATTTTGCTGGTGTTGCTAAGACATTTTGAAGCGTTATTACAGCCACTTACGAATTCATCTTTCTTGTTACTAATACTTCATGTGTGGAAGTTAATTAAGCTCAAAATTGTTAATTATCATTAAAACGGAGGATTAAAGAATGAAAAGAGACAAACCTAAGGTTATAATGTCAATAAACCAGCCCCTACCCTTACGTCGTATAATATGAAACATTTTTCAATCTCTACACTCGACGTCATATTCGCAGTGTAGCATATTCCAAACGTGACAAAATAAATTTCCTTAACCAGAAAGCCACTCGAGAAATATATTCCTGGGATTGAAGCTCTAATTACTACCAGTGCTAGATTGGAGCAGGTTTTCATGTTTTCCTCGATTCTTGCTCAGGTTTATGACAAATTCTCCGAGTCACGTAATCATCAATCTTCATCTTAGTGTCGACGTCGTCGTCGCAGACATAGACGTCGCCTAGTTGACGATGTCGTTTTCCACTCTACGGTAAAATTGTAAGGACTTTCTACTCAAGCCGAACTATATTTAGTACTGTCGACGTTATGCTTCTTGTTGGGTATATTTAAATGAAATTCTGTAAATTTACGGGGACAGGTCATGTTTTTAATTAATTGCAATTGAAATGTTAATTTACCTCCGACCGCACGTGCGCGACTGCGTGGTGTTTGCGGAATTGCATTAGTATGTTACAGTGGCTATGGGTCGCAGTGTAGTTGAATAAGGTGACCGGGAGCGTGGGGGTGAAAAATATGAAGAATATTCTTTTAATTAAAAATTCCGCACACGAAAAAGGTTGCAATGCTGCCATATTACAATTTTTGTCATATAATATGAGAATTTCGCGAGGATATGTTAGAGAAATGAACTGCTGAACCTCGTGCCATGCAGCTATTGCCAGAGTTACATACTGGGATATTCACTCATGCCCCTGTTTGCGTTTTGCAGTTGCAAAGAATGCATAGGGCTTATCCCCGTGGGAAACAATTGACATAATCAAACATGGAAATTGTGTGGCTTGTTACATAAAAAACACTCGTTTTCTGTAGAAGGACACTTCATAACGTCGCGCTACTGGAGGAAGGATAGACTGAAAATTATGAATAGCGAAATAGAGGGCTTGTTCACATGTTTATAATAATCGGATTTGGGTGTTGTTTCGTTATATTAATGGAATTGCTGCTACAATCTTCCAACCATAAATTGTTTGTGAAAATTAATTTTCCGGGAGAGAACAGGAGATTTGTAGGGCTCCACCTATTTTGCTTTGCTTACAATGTTTTATTATTTTGTTGTTGACATTTTTCGTTGTTTTGGTGTGTACTTTTGGACGTTGTTTACCTGTATTCATGTTGTTTAAGGAAAGGCAAATCCAAGCTGAAGAAAAACACTTTGAAATTCACCCTTCGGAAATGTGTTATTGACAGTTCTTTGAAAAATAAAGGTTCTTAGAAAAACAGTCATCTTTTTGGACATAATTCTTAACAAAGCCTATTGTACGCAGAAAAGCATTGGCACTGTTATGAAAAATAAACTTAATTTAAAAATAAATTTCATCCTGATTATTCGTGATGACGGACTAGGGAATCAATAATGAGCTCAATCTCTTTATAAGACTTTTATACAGGATGTTTCACAGCGGGTGTGCAAAAATGAAGGATCTGGTAGATCTAGGTGAGAAACGAAAAAAGTTGTATGGGAGAGGGGGGGGGGGTCTATCTTCCCCCTCCCAGTTATAGGGGTTTGACATTTTTGTACGATAAAAAAAACCAATCATACATTTTAACGTATATCATCTAAACTTTTAGTGCTAGAGACGTTATTAATATCTCAGTTGGCAGGTAACACAATGGTGCTAAAGACTGTGTGATTTTTTTTACTTCTAATAGTTTTAAAAAATTGATTTTCAAACTTAAATTTTCGGAAAAAAATCTATTTTTTTCCTTGTCCTATTTGTTTGTTATTTTTGGGTTTAAACTAGTGGCTAACGTGTTCTCTTTTGGTGGAAACGTAAAGCGCTCAAAAATCCTTTACCATTCTCAAGTTACATCACCAAACGTACAGCTCATACCTGCCCTCCTAAGAAAAAATTCTACCTGCCTCCTAAATTGTTGATCCTTTTAGACTTTGTGTTAAACTTTGGGAGTCCTGAAAAGGACTAGGTTGTTTATAGTGCTGAAAAAAGTAAAATTAATAATTTAACATATTTTCAAAATTTCCACCGTCAGTTCAAATATACAGAAGAGCTCTTTTTCGCATGGCTCTTTTCAAGTCAATTGTTGTTCATCCACAATCTAATCTAGATACAAGTTCGGAAAACATGACAGTTCGGCCATTTCACCACTAAGCGATTCGTCTTTATTAAATATTTGTTGTACGACAGATTAACCAATCCTTGTACACAAATAAAACTGCACACTCTCGTAACCGAAACCAAAGTGAAACGCTGATGTCATTGAAACGCATTTTAAGCTCAATATTTCAACAAAACGAGTACAAGAAAGTTTTTCCTTTAAAACAGATGAAAATTGTGAAGGGAGACACATGCGCAGAAAATTTGAAGGTTAACCTCAAGTAAAATCCAATTTGAAACTTCAAAAATATTACGAGAAATACTACGAGAAAGTACAATTCCCCAAAATTTTCATTATGTCTACTGTGGCACGTTTTGGTTTGTTTATATGTACCACCAATGCTCAGCTGTTAATGTCAGCTTTCGGGCTTGTATCTAGAGTAGGCTGTGAGTCATATCTTGTTGCAATTTCTGACCCGTATACGATTTCTTATATGATCTCCCATAAATAAGAATAAAGTTTAGGTTAGGTTGCGAGAATGAGCTGGCCAAGGAAAAGTAACAGGCCACCCTATCCACCTAGTCTTGTAATTACAATTTAACCATTGGAGTACTTTTCTTCCGCAATGGGTTGGCGCCCCGTAATGTTGATATAAGATACGTCTTCGTATTTCCAATGGTATATCCTCCATTAAGTTGATTAGATAGATTGCAGGAAGTTTACATAGTTGTCGCTAATTAACCTACCCTGTGAAATATGTCAACCAATCAATCGATTACGAAAATTCCCGCCCACAAGTTTACGGAGAATCTGTTTTGGAACAATTCTTGGGTTTTCGGGGCTCCAAAAGTGAGTATTATGCAAATTCACTATGCCAAATTTAGTGAATTGTGATTCTTAACAGAATCTTATCCAAGAATGTTCAGCCATCAAAGTCTTCTAAAAGGACCCAATTACAGAGTTCTCTACGGCTTATTTTGCCCTGCGGCTGAAGTTCCTCTACGGGTGTCACATGGAAAGGATGAAGTGATCTTTTCCATACCGTCGCTGCACTAACACCTACGTTATAAGCTATGCGCTTTGTACTTGTAGTAGGATCAATTCTGTTTGCCGTGAGAATTGTCTTCTCTATTTCTGATGAAATGTGAGACGCATTGACCAGCTTGTGTCGAAAGTGTATGAGTGTTTAAAGTTTCTCGAAGCCTTTGATACGCTCTTTGAAAAACAACTCTCGATGATGATATTCACGCTTTGCATGGAGGGAATTTCCATGCAAGCGAAGAGCGATCCTAACGAACCTCCGTTGAACGGCTTCACTGCGATTGTATATGATATCACATAGAGTTGTGGCAAAAGTGCAATTGAGAAACTTCATGATGTAGGGGTCATTAAATTCCTTAAACCATCTCTTCACGATTTTAGCTGATGTTCGAAGGAAGATTGGGAATTAAGTCTTTAGTTTTTGTAAGTCTAGTTAAATTATGACCATCTATTGTAAAGTCAAAGTGAACAGGAGTTCTTTTTCGAGAGAAAGACCTAGATGTGTACTTGCCGATATGTCGTTAATGGACATCGTAAATTTTTTTTTATACGATATGGCCAAAGCCTAGGGGACAACCCTTTGATGCGTAAGCATGGTTTTGCGGAAGGGAATTAAGGTAAGGGAAGTGAGGAAACTTGACCACAGCCCAGAGATGGAGTGGACTATTTTAATTTCTTAATAAAAGCTCACGGGGAGACCTGGTCTCGAACCCCGGACCCATGGCATGGTGGTCGTGCCGCTCAACGAATTCATCCAACTCCATCTCCAACAATAGAACACCAATTCTGAAAGTCACAATTTAAAAGTAGACAATCGGCCTTGTCTGAATAAATTCGGAATATCTACCTGTCGTCAACGTTACAAAGAATAAATGACTGAGACGGAATCGTGGATACATCACTGATAGAAATTTTGAATTACAATGGCCCGAGGTGGGAGCCCTGTGATGATGTGGATGTGTTGAAAATAACATCAGACAGGGTTCCGCAAAAAGAAACTTGCTGAATCAGATAAGTACGAATCCATCCAATTTTTAAAAACCCGAGAAGGTAGAGTTATAGAACATGAATTCGATGATTAATTCTATCGAATGTTTTGCCGAAGTCAGTAAAAATGCAGTCAACTTGCTTACCATCTTCAATTGCAAATATACAAAAATTGAAAAATTCTAATAAATTAGTGGTAGTGACCCCATACGAAGCCATGTTAGAAGGCCTGTAAAAACGGCTTGCAGTAGAAGTAAAAAACATCGCAAATAACAGCCTCAAAAATTTTGGAAATACAGCAATTGATCTATAGTTTAAAATTTTGCATTTATCACATTTTTTTTAAGAGATATAATTATTGAAAGACAATATAGTCAAACTTGTCATTAAAGAGATGCGACATCGATGTCAACGGCTCATTCATACCATATTTAGTGCGATGATAAGAAACCTGGAAGAAACTAAGAGTCCGCAGAGTGTGAGGCGGAATAAAAATGAGCTTTTGGATACGCCTGTCCTCTAGGGGATCGAACAAGAATTGTTTGAGTCTGTCTAAATATCGAGGCAGAACATGACGATTGGTGCAGAGTAGATACCTAAAAGCAATCTCAAGAATCTATGCTAGACGGCCTCGATGCGGCTATTATGGACCGCATCAAAGGGGCCAAACAGCTTAACAAAAGTACAATAGAGAAGTTTTGCGATATAAGGGTCGTCAAACTCTTTTGAACAGCGTTTAATAAAATCTAAGAACGCGCTAGCTTTATTTACAAGAGAATCTATGTGGTCATCAAAGGAAAAGTCAAGTCTCTGATTTTGTCAAGTCTAGTTAATGAGCTGCCATCAATAAGAAAGTTAAAGTGCAGATGAGTCCATTTGCGTAAAAATGACATAGTGGTGCACAGAGCGAGACAGTTAATAGAACATCACTTATGAAAGGCGTCTAAGTCAGAGTTTAAAAGTGGATACTCATGTTCATTAGCAACAGTAGGAAAAATTTTAGCGTCATCAGCATAGCTAAGAATACTTTAGTTATAGAAGACGTTTGATACGCACGGCCCAAGATGGCTATATAAATGAGAATTCTATGGTTGATTCTGTTGAACGCTTCACTAAAATCAGTAAAGATGCAATTAACTTGCATACCGACCCCAATGGCAAAAACGCAGTACTTGATGCACACGGCTCAAGATGGCTACTCTGTGGCACCCCTGAACTTCATTAGAAAGCTCGCCACGAAACAAATGTATGATTTGGGTTTACGGTGTAAAAATCTTTGAAACTTTTAAACGCGTTTTTCTCACACTTAGCTTTTTTAGAGTCTTTTGGATTTTTGCACACTTTTCTTTACATCAATGACGAGGTAATAACGTGGAGTTTTTTTTTATTGATTTTTCAAATTTTAACGTATTTTAAAATAACAACATTTTTTATTCGGCATTTTGACTTCTAAGTGCTGTAAGAAATTGCAAAAAATTGCAAGATCCTCCAGTTGAAGAGAAGACGGCGAAACCCTTGCCAAGTGAGTAAAATTCTTAAAACTAATATTGCAGTCTTTGTCTAGAAAAGCAGTTTTGAAAAAGCGACCAAAGAGATTGGAAATAATCAGGATAGAAGGAGTTAAAAAACTTCTAAAATTGTCTAGGCGCACTTCACAAAGTTGTGGATATTGCTTTAGAACTCTAAACAAACTATGAATTGATAGCGTAAATTTCAGTAAGATAAGTAATTAGTAGCAGTCCGAGCGAAGCAGAACCTCTTCCAAACCTTATTTTTTAATTTCTTTATGAGTTTATTCAACACAACAAACTGCCGAATAAAAAATTAAAATTAAACACAGTTTTATCGACGTCGCGCTCCTCAAGAACATTTGTCCAGTCCAAGGCAGGCAGCCTTTCATTTAGTATAGAGAATTAAGCCCTCAGAATCAGAAGAATTTATATGTAATAAAAGGCGCGGTATGATGGCAAGTTTCAGGAACAATGGACGACAAGCATCTTCTCAAGACTGTACCACAGGAATCCGTAGAGAATACCAGATTCAGAAGTTTACCGGAGTCATTTACAATACTGCTGCCATGAGTCAAGCCGGAAGCCGCAGTGCGGTCGATGAAAGATGAGAAACATGGAGGAGCAGCCAACAAAGAAGGCATCATGCCGCCGCCATCACAGCTATAATCCCAATCAACTGTAGGCATGTTGAAGCTACCAAGAAGCAAGAGTTCGTCGTTAGGTAGCATACCATCAGTAATCTCGTCAATTCGTGCGGCGATCAAATTATAAACTGTAGAGGGAGAGCCGGGCGAGATATATACGGTCGCAACAACCACCGTCCTGTGATGAAGCTTCAAAACTACATACAAGAATTTCAACATGTCAAAATCAGCAACATCGAAAATCGAGCACGGAATGTTACGTCGAACAGCGCACAAAATTCCACCTCCCATGGGAGCATCCAAAGCAGCAAGATATCGATCATGACGGAAACCTAGAAACTCCGAGCTGAAGAGCTCCGCGTCAGATATTCCGCCACACAGCCAAGTTTCAGTCGGGCAGGTCGAAGCAAGAATCAGTCAAAACTATAAATAGGCGAGTCAGTTCTGATCGAAGTCCTGTTAAATTCGCATAGTAGACCGATAGTTCGCTGACGAGCTTTTTGAAGTATTATCAGAGTCGCACCGAGTATTCAAGAACCTTAAATGGTGAAAAGGAGCAGCTGCCTAGTCCACGTGTAGAGGTGATCTTTCTGCAGGCTATTAAGCTTCGTGGGGAGCCAGTGTACGATGATGCCTGTGGAATAATGTTGTCCTCAGTTGTCTCTCGAGGAAACAAAAATGCTTCGAGAAAGTTTAGCGGGTTTCACAGAAGCAGCACCACTTCGAGGAGCTGATGTAAAGCCCGCGTACAATGTGTACAATGCATACGCCAGGCATTAGAAGTTGTGACAGCCTCTGTGCTGGTGCAGCGCATCGGGTGTGAAGGCACGCAAGAATCGGCGGACCTAAGGAACATTTTGGTAGTTTTGTAGAAATAATTTTACGCTATCCTACTGCGATCCTTCTGCTGATCGCTATTGTCTACTTTGATTTCCAATAATATCAAAAAGGTAGTTTAGAACAAAGTCGTTCAGATAGTAGAAATCCTTATCTGTTTCGCAGGGAGTGCCTTAACCGAAATTTTTTCTACTTGCCAGAACTATGGTGTAATAAGCCAGCCGAAGGCAGACCTTGAAACAGCGGATAGCATACCATGTTTTTAAGGTCTTTCTAGCAGTAATAAGGTTTACTAGTACCTACTGTAAAAAGTTACTTTGATTAGAATGATAGGTATGTTAATAATAATAATATTAATAAATTAAATATTAAATCTATGTAAATGACATTACCGATCTGCAATTTGTTCGAACAATAACAGGATTCCCTTGTTATAGGACCTGATACCAATATCTAAGGGAATATGCTTTATTTTATCAAATAGGCCTCTACTGTACTATTATTACGATACCTTTCCTATATACTTGGTACATTGGTTCTATTACTCATAATAAAATTACATCTATGTATTTAAAGGGTAAATAAAAGTTGAAATAAAAATCACAATTAAATTAAAAACAGAACTTTCTTTGTACATAGTTGTTTATTGAGTAGATTTTGAAACATCAAAATCTTCTTTCTATTTCTTTATCTCTACAAAATATACAACCCTCGAGAAAATAATTCATCACTACACAAATTATTATTGGTTTCTCATTAAGCAATCACGATGGCGTCAACATATGTGTCCAATCCCAATTTGTATCGTTTATTATTACCAGATCCAGCCTGTTCGGAATATTCCGGATATTATCCCTTAGCGTTAATAAAAAATGTGCTCGAATTCGTGTCGATCCATTTCCAATCCCTAAATTAATTTTTCATAATGACTATCAGCATTTCCAATTCATTAGGCTAATTGAAGCCAGAACAGAACGTTTGTCTATTTTTCAGTAGTTCCAACACTATTCATTCTCGGAAGCTGGTCAAGAGATTGGCGCCCTTCGCCCATAAACAACGTTGTGGTGGACAAAAAGGATATCCTCTAACGAGATAAAATGATTAAACATGAGAAACTGAAACTAAAGAAATCCCTTCCGCTTATGAGTAAGTTAATATAGTAGTTTTGTTCATTTTGAAAGCAGGACATTGGGAGGACTCCGGTCGTGTAACTTTTACTATTACTACCCGGACTGCGTGCAATTGTCGGACTGAATTAGAAAAATTTAGACACGTAACATAAGTCGAAGCTTAGAGTTTTACCCGTTTACATAATTCCAAATAAACTTCCGCGATTTACTTTGAAATTCAGGATAAATTAAACGTCGAAAAACGGATTGCGACGTTAAATTGTACAGTGGGCAGGCACGGGTAAAGTACGGCAAAACATTTCGAAATCGAAATTGGGTGGCCACAGAAGCACATCCTCGGTTCAGGGGTAAAATGTTTTGTGGGAGAACACAGTTTTGGAGTAACATATGGTGGTTGAATTGCACCGTAAACGCCCCGTTGTGATTGAAAAGTAAACTGTCCCAACTGGAACTGGTCGTTCATGACCCGACTGAGCAATAAACAAGATGCAAATTGCCTTTCAGCAGAGAAAGATTTGTTAATGCGAAAACAGGCACCGTGACCAGGAAGACGATTAGCACCTTGTGAATAATTGTTTCATCCAAATGGGAGCGGGTGATGAATGATACTGTGGCAGACGCCTAAACGTGAATTACGCTGCAAAATCCTCTGATTGAACACTAAACATTCTAACAAGCGGCCACTGGCGGAAACTAATTTCACCCGGAGTAGCCAACATTTAATGGTTGGAATATATCAGCCTAGTCTACAGGTCACCATTAAGCAGCTTTCGTCCTTCTAGGATGAAGTCTACCGGCATGTATTGATGGTATAGGAAAGTGTTGACGTTAACAAATTAACAGTGTCGCTCCAAGAGAACCCGATGTCCTTTATCATATGCCTTCTTAACGCCAAAATGATATCGAGATTGTGGCAAATGTTTTCAGTATCACCCTGTATGGAAAGGTTCGAATGACTAGGGGCCACTGGACATAGCAGCCTATCATGGATCGTAATGAAAACGTGATGACATGCTGAAAATCGAGGAATAATTATAGCGATTATGAAAGCGTGGTTAGTATAGAATATATCCTAAGGACATTGAGGGGGTCCACTACTTTGGACAGTTGTAAATGGCTAATATAGGACAAATTTATAGCTCCCTTATGGCAGCCACATGTTGTTATATGTATAGAAATTTGAGAACAGTTCTTCGATGGAAAATTTTTCATGCACGAACGTATCATAAATAACAGGAATACAGGAGAGTGGGTGGATCGATGAGTGATGAAGAAGAAAGGTGGAGGGGAGTGAGGGCGGGTGATGTAGATTTTATATGTTGAATTTTGCAAACTATTTCAGTTATTACCAATTTACCAATTCATAGACAATCATATGTGTGTGTACATGTTGCCTTTTTTCCTCGTCCTAGAAATAATGTAATCTTTGAGTAAAAGTGAGCTTGGTGTGTATTTAGTAAGGTGATTTTAAAACGCTTAATTACCATAGTGATGAAATGGTTTAATTCCGTGGTAATGCGGTAAAACCAGGCTAAAGTTCAATACGCTGAATTTTGCTGGGTGCGTAATGCGTTTTGAAATTCGCTCGTATTTAAAAAAAATATAAACCTCTTAATAATCAGGGTAACTAGGACAAAGAATAAGAACTCGATATTGTAGGGAAGTGCAGGAGCGAACAGAGGCTATGTATACGTAACAAGTTTTGTTTTTGTACTCTTATCGTAGTAATTCCAGTATCTGGCCGGTGGATTCTGTTTTACCTGCCTATTACCTACTTAAAAATGTTGTCGACTGTTTTAGAGGGTGACTCGTTTATATTTCAAATGCACTTCTATACGTTAGACACGAAGCCTACTGTAAAAGCATTATCTTCGAAAAGAGGATCGGTTCGAGGTTACAGAAGCTTGGAATTCTAATTAAAAAACTCAGCTAATGATACCTATTAAAAATGCTTTTTAAACGACTTCCCAAAAACGAGAAGGTTCTAAGGTCGTCATCTGTTTTTTACGGTTCCGAACCTAAACTGAAGAAAATTGACCCCTTACTGACTCACTCATTCACTGTTGCGTCCGTCCGTCTATCTGTACAGACGTTTTCCTCGAAAACGATGTATTGTAGAAATTAGAATTTTGGCATAATATTAGATCTACGTGGCGCGCACGCCATTCCGACAGTCAACCTAAAAAATAGCTTTATTTTTTGTATCGTTTGAAAAGGCTAGGATTCCACAAATATTTTTTTTTCAAGGTTTTGGGAGAATTTCTTATAATGAGCGACAAAACACGGCCACTCCCTGATTATTTAGGCTTTTAAAGCTAAAATTTCGATATTATTAGGGTTAGTAGGTAAAAAGAAATGAAAGCTACCGCCTTTTTCGTCAATTTCGGAGCTGCTGAAAAAATAGAATTGTGTTAACTAAGAAGACCGACTCATACGAGATTACTCCTTCGTCCGTTTGTTGGAATATTATTGAAATTCGACAGTGATAGGCTGTTATGGAACCCTAATCTCCCAGCGTGTATCTTAATAAAGCGGCTGCTGGAGGCTGGACTTACGAGTTGAAAGCCTTCTAGAATACTGTTAGCTAGTTCGCAAGTTTTTAAGGTATTTACATATATCTTATCTTGGTTATTTGATTATATAACTTTAAGTTTCATTAGGGCAAGTTAGATTAGGAAGTTACCATTGCGGATATTTGGGCCGCATGCAGCCTTTCCTTCTTTCCCTCATCACTGCCTTGCCTTTACTCTTCTCCAACATTTAATCACCCTAACACTCACTGCTCCCCCCCCCCCCTTTCACTAAATCTTGCTACTAATAACCCCACACCCCGCCACTCGCTCTTACCCAGCACCACCAATCTCCCACACACACCTCACACCCTACCACTCACTCCTACCCAGCACCCATTTACCCAAACTATAAAAGCCCTCTCAGTCCAAAACACCTTGTAATTATGGTGCAGATGAGGTGCACTTTATAAAAATTCCTAGATATATTCCTTTGATTCACTGGAGCGATATTCTAATCGCTACGAATCGATTCAATATCGCTCCAGGAGCGGTTCGCATCGATTGAAATCAAAAATAATAACGATAATTCGATATCGAGTTGGAGAAGATACGGTTTGACCCTCCGAAGGTTCAGCTCATGAAACGGCCTTCGTTAAGATCCAGTTGATTAATCGGGATCAGCTGGAGAAACTTTTCGGTGAGTGCTTGGCAGTCAAGCTCAGTAATCAGGTAGGTGCCAGTGCGAATCTTCATGGTGCGGAACCTTTCATGGCCCGGAATCCTTCAATGTCTTGGGCAAGGGATTGGTGAAAGTTATGACTAAACCATGGACTAAGCAGGAACAACATGGATTTCTGCACAAAGACTAAGATGTTAGCATCGACCCAGGAAATTGAGGTTAAGGCCACAGTAGGTAACTTAGTTGGCCCATGCTAAGGGAGACTTGCAGGGGTTGCTATGTGGCCTGTGTCGACCAATACCCGAAGAGGTGTTTTCGGTAAATAAAAGCCTCACACTAGCGAAGGGCGCGGACTGTTCTAGGAAGGTGGTTTTGGTAAAGCAGGAGCTACAGCCGAAGATGACCGTAATAAGCCCGAACCTCACCTATGGGTCGCTGGTGTGTTGGGCCCGAACTAATAGAAGGATATAACATAAAGAAACTGAGTAGGATGCAGAGATCTTTGAAAATAGGTATCATCGGCCTCATGAGTTCCTTTCCAACGGCTGCTTTAGTCATGCTTTTGCACGTGCTACACCTAGATCTGCACATTAAAAAATATTGTGTCGGCTGGGGTGGTCAGATTGAGAAAATCAGGATGCCGGAGGACCACACCTTATGAGCACAGTAACATCCTCTATATACTACCAAAGAAATTGGCCACACCTCTCACTGAGAACAACACCCCAAAGCGGAACTTCAGAAAAAACTTCGCGGTACGGATTTCTCCCATAGCGGAGTAGAAGAACGGCGGAGTGGTAGACGCCTTCGGCATAATGATATTCACCGACGGTTCTAAGACGAACTGCGGTGTCGGTGCGGGTATTCTTCCGGAGATACTTTGCATATCAAAGTCTTCCAGCCTTCTGGATCAAAACGACAGTTTTCCAGGCTGAAATGCTTCATTCCCTTCTGGATCAAAACGACAGTTTTCCAGGCTGAAATGTTCGTTTCCTTTACAGATGTCCGGCTCTCGGAGTTGGATCCATCCATTTCTTAAACTCCATTTTTTAAACTTTACAGCTTTAGCTATTCCTTACCACCGATATCCTAGCCCATCACTCTCAGGCATATATTGACTACATGATCACGAGATATGGTAACAAAACAGCGCACCTTAGACCTAATTGCATCCTCGGCGATAAGTCTGGGTTGGCACTTGAACCAACCGACCACGCACCACAGAAGGTTGCGGGGGAGGAAATAGCCTAACAGGTTAACAGCAAAAAAACAAGTTGATACCGGACTAAGCTTTTTACTTCGCCACTTGCGTGGCACAAATGATCGCGATTTAAGCGAAGATCAGTTTTAACAGGTATCTGGTGTCATCACTGACATATATGTATAGAAATCGATCGTTTCGTTTTCCCTTAGTAATCTATATCAAAATGCAAGATAGGCAGAAATATTTAATGTTGCTGTCTTGTTTTGCTTTAACTAAAATTAAATTGTAAAGTCCAACTTTAACTTTATTAAGGTGACGTTTGCTGTTTCGGTGGAGTAAATGATAACGTGTCGAACTACCAATTCGGAGTTCCCAGGTTGGAATCCCACCACCATGGTTGTTATCTACTGACAGATGTACATATTACGATAAAAAGGGCCGTGAAAGTTGCAGAAATTCCAGTTTAAATTGTAGGTCCAATTGCAATCGTTGTCTGGAATCGAGCGAAGACTCCCGCCATGCAAGGTGTTAAGGGAACTAGAGAGAGAGACCCTGTACCACGGAAATGACAACATAAAAACTTTGCAAGTAAAAATCGAACCAACTGGATAGTCTGAGACCAGAGCGAATTCAATGCTTTCGCCGCAACAAAGTTCATTGGGAGTCGACTAAAATAAAAATTACGGAAACTAAAAGAAGTGCAATTGATGTCCATTGGTTAAAACTACAAAGAGAGATATTTTCATATAGATTTCTGCTTTAATTAGCAAAAGTGTGTTTCTAAGAAGCTTTTATTTTTGGGTGCCGAAGGAAAGTTCTTATTCTCCAATTTTGTATCTATGCGTTGCATTTATAGATAAGAAAAAATAGTTTTAAAAAAAAAAAAAGTTGAACCAACTTCAGAAAACACGCTAAAAATTATAAAATAATTTTTAATTTTATTCCTATTACGACATTTTGAAGTCGTTGCAAATCAAACACACCAAACAACTACAACAAAAGTATTTAATGGTCATTTCTTATGATCCTGTAAGCTGAAACGTTCAGGCAGTATTATGTATTATTTTCAATTGTGGTACTGTAGTTGTTTTATTTGTTTAATTTGCACCGACTTCAAAATGTCGTAATAGACATAAAATTAAAAATTATTTTATGCTTTTTAGCGAAGTCGGTTGCTTTTTAGTTGAAGTCGGTTCAACTTTTTTTTAAAACTATTTTATTTTTTACTTTTTAGTGTCTTCTACTTTGTACAACGATCGATCCACGCATTAAAAAGTTAGGTTCAAACCCCCACCCAACCTCCATTCCACTAAAAGTTTTTTTCTCATGGTATCAATCAAGGAACATATTCTACCGAACAGAAAAGGAATCATCGAAATCGGTTCACGCGTTACGAAGTTACTACCCCTCCCCTTCCTCACCACCACCACCATAGGACCAAATTATTCTTCTATTAGCAATGGGGTATCACTCTGTATACAATAGCAAAAGAACCATCCAAAGTTAATTATGAAGTCGGTTAAAAAGAAGACCGAGGGGCCATAAGTGACAGACTGAGAGTAAAGATGACCTATCTACAAAGTCTCAGCAAAAGTTCATTAGAAAATGTTCCGTGCAAAAACGAATCGCTTCAGATTCCGGGCAAAAACAAATTAGAGAAAAACTCCGGACAAAAACGACTTAACTACAAAAGGTAATGCAAGTAGTTAAATCGTTTTTGTCCGGAGTTTTTCTCTAATTTGTTTTTGCCCTCACGCGGTTCGCTTTTGCGCGGAACATTTTCCAAGCCACTTTTGCTGGCAACTTATACTTTTACTCTCAGCGTGCCAAGTAAGGTACTTCTTAAACACTTTTCTTCCTAATGAATGAAGTTCGGTATTTTTTTACTATGAATTTTGTTTCCATTTAAAGTTGTTTGTATTCTTTTAAGCAGTTTTCGATAAGTGGGCTTAGCTAAAGAAGTTTTAGACCATTCAATCCCGAGGTTTGCGAAGTCGACACTGATTCACAAAAGCGAAATCTTCTACGTTAGAAAACCATTCAATGTTATACATTTCCTGCTTGCTTCAAAAGAGTACAGATTTTATTATATTGCGTCTCACTAATGAAAGTTTTACTCAATTTAAAATATTTTGCTTAACATGTTCCACTACACCCGTGCAAAAATGATTTTACTTTGAAAATCCTGCAATTGAGCGTAGTACGGGAAGCAAGAGATTTTGAACGTGTATCCAAAATTTTGGCAAGAAAAATGACGTTCATTTAAAAACCCAAATATAAGTGATCCCTGGGGCTCGAAAAATGAACGACTTGCGCGAAGAAACTGACAGAAAAAAATGTGAAAATTATTATCCAACGAAATTTTGCATCTGCATATGAATTTTATTTGCTGTCATATTTCTTCCTCTCACACCGGAGGCTCCACTTAGTATTTATTACTTCACTTTTTGACGTATAAATTTAGAAACAGAACTCGCTTTTGCTTATTAGCAGCATCAGTTTTGGTCCTGACTTCAGGTTTCAGAATTCTTTTTGAACTTGGGATACATGCAGTGCTCGTGCAAGTTTTAGGAACAATTCGTTCGAGATATAAACATATGCAAACGAGCAAAAATTTGAGCGTTTTTTTCTTCGTGCTTTTATTTTGCTCGTTTTTACCTGACTGCAAAATGACATGCATGTGACATACAAAAATACAAGAACCTGAAAATTGAGCAATTCTTTCTGAAGGAGAATGATATTTCCAGAATTCCCGATGTTCCATCGTGCAACTTGCTGCCGTGTGCAACAATAGCAAAAAAGAAGTGCACGTTTTTCGTGCTGCAATCACTTCATATGGAAATTTGAAAGGAATAACAGAACGAAAAGGAGCAGGGTGGGGGGAATATAAAGGATTGCGGAAGAAGTGTAGTTTTAAAGTAAAGCAATTAGAGCAGATAATTTCAGGAAGTTGACGCCATTGTTGTAACTCAATTTTGCGACTAGCATTGTCAATTGTATCCGGATGATGCTTAGATGAATCAATAGAAACTTGCAATCTACTCCAGCTGAAGACGGATGATGATGAATGGATGCTATTTTCGTTCGCTCAAGGCGAGATTTTTTTGTTGCAAGGTTGCATAGTGGCTGCAAAAGATAGAAGAAGCTTTCGGTATTGTCTATGGTTTGAATGCTTTTCACATCCAAATTGTTATTAATAGGTATATTGCGTTCTTTCAACCTCGTGTGAAAGGAGTTGTGACCGATTTTATATTAAAATTTGACATGAAACTTGTTTGAAAATGATCTTAAGTTTAAATCCGAATATTATTAGAACCACATAAAAAGCAGCAGCGGTTTTCGAAGCGAGATAAAATTCTTTGAAACTTTCAATATTTTTGTTACGTTAGAGTCAACAAATAAACCCATTCTTTCCGCACCATTTCCAAAGTCAAATAGTGTAAGTTTTGGACGCCAGCGAAATGACTATTGTCTTTGATGTTGGTGGGCATTTAGATACGCCTCTATCTATTATGTTATTTGATGCCACTGATGGCGTACGGGATAATGACGGACAGCTCCAGGTTCAAATTTTGTCAGAATTTTTTTGTTCACAACATCCATTAGGGATTGCAAAATAATATCACATACCTCATAAGTTACAGCGCCACAAGACTGAAAGAGCTGGAAAAATTCCGATCACGGCCATAGCAGTATACTTAGGGTATATCCTGAAGACTATCTGCAGGTGAACACAGACCTTCCACATACGTAGCTTTGAGAAAGTCTTCTCGACCAAAATCCCAGACAGAGCGTAGTGGGGGGATAGTGGTGTCACTATGGCGGGAACGGGGGGGGGGGGGGGGGGGGGGGCTAGGGTGTTCTCGGATCGCCTTAACATATGCAGTCAGTATCGGTTGTCGGACTACTGCAGTGTATTTCAAGCAGAGATTTTAGTCATAGAGAGCGCGGCAAGAACGTTATTGTCACGCCCACTTCCTAATAGCACCTACCTAATGGTATCGACATAGGAATTTATATAGACGGTCCAGCGGCAATAAAGGCGCTGGACTCAAATGTAATAAGGTCAAAGCTCGTACGTAGGTGTCACAATAGTCTCCAGAACTTGGGAGCAAGTCACAAGGTAACTGGCTGCTGAATTCCGGGTCATAGTGGGATATATCCCTATAGCATTGAGGCGGCTGACACGCTTGCAAAGAAGGTTATCAACCGAACGCTTCCTGTATAGACAGGTCAATCGGCTGGCCTATGGCCTCTAGAGTCAGTAAATAGAGATGCTGACCTAAGGGCTATTCAGCTTGCTAAGAAAAGATGGAGCAATTTGACAACATGCGGTATATCAAGGCAGCTGTGGCAAATTTGGGACATTAAGAAACCAGATTTTTTGCTAAACAGAAGCCGCACCGATCTCTGAAATTTTGTGGCAGTCATTACTGGCCACTGTCTCTTCGAAAGAAATGCAGAACGCTAACGCATTCCCACCAACGACTAAAGCGCTGACTAACGAGAGGTTTTAAATGTATGAGAGTATGGTTAAGTTCGAAAGTCACACAGCTGTGAGACAGGTTTTCTTAGTCTATCCTTAGATACTGACCATTTATTTATTTACAAAGATTCATCAATTGCAGATGACTTAACAAACAAAGCCATTTCAAAAATAAAATAAAAAAGGAAAAATAAATTGGTCAATTAACAAGACAACAAAGTAACAATAAAAATAAAAGGAATGATATCAAAGAATTTTAGCCTTTACACAATCTATAGATAGATGAAAATAAATTTTATCGAAATTTACATTGAAGTAACGAGACATTGATGTGTTAGTTAGGTCTTATAAAAAAGTCCTGATTTCTCAATGAACTGATATATAAAGGAAGACAACAGCACAGGAGAATTAAGTGTACCATTATGGAAGCCCAAAGCAAACACAGTTTCGTTGAGTTTCGAAAGAATCGAGTTTTAAAAGATTGGGTCTGCTCGTATAAGGGGGCAATATTGGCGGATTGACCCAAGGTGGTCCACGAACAGCAAGCCGAACAAACCGCCGTTGTAGTGCCCCAACACGACTGACGTTAACATTGTAAAATGGAGACCAAACGCAGCAGGCATACTCATGAATAGGTCGAACGAATGATCAATAAAGGAGCCGTATGATAGGAGTGTCTCCGAAACTCATCTTTAAACGAACCCCAACGTCGAATTTGCCTTGTTAATAATCGCGTCAATATGTTCATCAAAGGTGAATCGGCTATTCAACCAGACTCCTAAGTCAATGGCCTTGTCAAGTCTTGTTAATGTACAACCACGTTTATTATAGTTGAAATCAAGAAGAATTATTTTACGACAAAAGGACATAGTTGTGCACTTATTAATATGACGAGGAAGGTAATTAATCGAACACCACTTGTGAAACAAGTCCAAGTCAGAATTAACAAATTTCGCAATTACGAGTGGAAGAAACAACACGGAAAATCTTGCCATAGTCAGCATAAGAAAGAATATACGAATTAGACAAAAAGTGGGATACATCATTGATGTAAATAAATAAGAGTGGAAAAAGCTGGCTGCCTTGAGGTACACGAGAGGAATTGGGTATATTATTGGAAAGAAAACCCCGTAACGATACTTCCTGAGTGCAACTCGACAAATACTAGCCAGCCCAGGCAACAAAGGAAGACGGGAATCGGAGGGCGGTCAAAATCGGTGAATATTCTTCAACCCGCTTACCAGCTTCGATTGCCGATATACAGAGATTACAAATTCTTATAGGTAAAGTCATCGTTGACCTCCCATTCATGAAACAATGCTGAAAGGTTTACAATGAAAATAAAGTACATGGCAAACAAGAGCCTCAAAACTCTTAGTAATACAACATAGTTTATCGACCGGTCGATAACTGGCTACATTGTTGCCCTGCTTAGAAAGAGGAATAGTAAGGGGCAATTTCCAAGCCAAGAACAGAGATTAGAGAACAAGAACAATTCTTTAGCAAAGAAATAGGATTCCTATCTGGCCCACACGAATCACATGTATTATAACAAAAAGCGGTTGTAAAGAAGTCACTAAAAGGATTTACAATGGTTAGAGAATTAGTACTTTTGCTACCCATAATTTCTCCAAAACTGTTTTGGATCATTACGTAGAATTCCTTTTATTCTCTCAACATAGTTATTGTAGGAGGATTCACGTATTGGTCACGTAAATTAGAATAAATATTAAGCTTAGCTTCATTGTTAGTTTCATTGTTTTAAATGTTGTGTGAAAGTTCTCTATCGATCTGAGTGCCACGCGCGATTAATGGACTTATCATTGGAAGGGCCTCTCTGCAGATTTCTTTCAATTCATTTATAGTCATCATTGTCGTCAGTCAGTCATCATTGCCGTCAATATATTATATCAATATTTTTAATCCCTGTAGTCATTCAGGACGACCAACTCTATTTTGAGTCGGGGATTTATCAATTTAAATGATATCTCGCTTTAGCATCACCACGTCGTTCAGCATATTCCATTACTGAATTTCTAAATGAAGACATTGATACATTGTGTATAGCTCTGCAAAGTTCAATATTTTTCTTTTTTCATCTTCTTCCACAAAAAAATAACACTTTTTAGAAAGAAACCACTTCACTTGACTGTGTTACCACACGAGGTGGGCTTAGAGATGAACCTGCTTCATCAGCGTCTTTCTGTCGCTTGACCGCAGGAATGCTGCTTTTGCGAGTATAATATTTATGGCACTCACGTTGAACATTCACAGATTTTTTTCTTTTAAAAAATCAGTATTTCCATCACTTTTTCAATTAACGTTTTTATTCCACGTCCAACTGTAAAAATATCACCACCTGACAGCGACATATTGCAAATGAAGCAATAATCTTTCATTTCTATATGACACTCACAATATTTAAACTCGATAAAATTACAAACATGCCCATATACTATGAATAGTCATTCAGAATTAGTAAGGTTGGGATTAGAATGAACGACAGCCTATAGCTGCATGTCAAGGTCGCATCCATTACAAATAAGAGCCTAAATTTTCAATTGTGGTGCTCAATCTCTTAGGTGATGCGGAGGAGTCTACATACAGTGAGTAGCGCAATACTTGCGAGCCTTTGGCGCCCTATATCTCAGGAATCATCCCTCTTACGGAAAAGTACCTCACGACCTTTTCTGTAGAGAATTAATTCAGCTTTTATTTATTCCTGACCCGTTTTTGTCGAACAGTTCACCGTTATCACGGTCTTTGACCTCGCGTAATTAATCGCGCGGCAGTCGGATTAGTGAAGAGCAAAGCAATACCAAGACCAAGATTATAGCAGTCTTGATCTTGGGCTTGATCTTGCACATTGGGCTTGATCTTGCAGATTGGTCTTGTTAAATTGTCTTGGTTTTTCAAGACTTTTTCTATTAGAAATAAAAAAAAGTTTACTACATTTAATGAAAAAATTAGCATGAATTTTATAAAATAATTTATTATGCTACTTTTTAACTCAATTTCGTTCTTCTAATTTAATGTCTTAAGAAATGGAACATAAATAAACGAACTAAGATTATCAAAATAAACATTTATTATGTTTATATTATTAATCTGCGGGCATGGTAGTGCACCTGCCAAGACTGGGCACTACCTACCTTTTCTGGAAGCGTTTCGCCGTACTTTCCTCATAGCTTCTGTTTGGATAATACGAGAGAGTCCAAATTCTTAGAATAATAGAATAAGTTACCAGACTAATGAAACACTGCCGGCTAGGATTAGCACACAAATCGTTATTATATATAACATTAAGAGAGTTGTAACTTGCATACTCCAACCACTCGAAAAGGGGGATCAAGTTCTGTATTATATAACAATTTCTCATAAGATAATTTCCAAACTTCCAAAAGCCGTAGAAAGGTGAAATTTGGTATGCAGACTAGGATCTGCAAACAAACAAACAACAAATTTTTTCTGGGGAGGTACTTCCAAAAGCAACCTTCTTTACCCGACTACGCCAGAAGGAGAGGCCGCCGGGGGGTTACTTTTCCTTAAACTCGTCCTAGTGACTAATCTATTGCTTCTATGAAAAGATTATTTTGTTCTACTTGAAATTAACAAAGCAATCTTATGAATGAAGTATAAATAGTCCTAGCGTATTTAAGAAACCAACAAGCATTTTTAAGCCTAAAAGCGTGAAATTGTACGGAAGGACAAATTTAAAAAAATAATACAAGCACCATACATACCATGATCGGACCTTGATTTACTGCTTGCGTTTTAGGTGAAAATTTGGTTTCCGACTAAAATTTCAGGTTTAATAGGAGATTTCTTGTTATTTCGGTTAATAAAGTGTACATGTTTTTACTTTGTTAAAAAGATAATTTAGTCTGCTTTAAGTTAATATAAATAAAGCACAACAGTCAGCTTTAGTTAAATATAATCGGTTAATAGCTAAGTACCACCCTGATTTATCGTTTATTACAAATAATAAGCCAACAAGGAAAAGAAGCAACGATAGAGAGTGGGTTATGAGAAAAAGAATAGCTGACGCACTAGAAATACAGCCTGAACAAATAAAAAGAACTAGAGCATCTTACAAAAAGAAATGAAATCCCAGCAACAACATTTCATGTAAAGAAGGTTGCTAAGACTCACAAGCTCATACCGCTTTTACCGTTAAAAAGTTATCAGATTTCATGTGATGCCAAGGCTCTAACTCTACAAGGCCTAACTCTACAACCCCTAACACTGGTCAAAAAGTATGGCTTGGCCGTTTCATGGATCTAATGCATGACACAACAACAAATACCAGTGACTCAATTTCTTGCCACAAGTCCATAGGAATGACTGTGCAACGGCCGCGAAATTGCCAAGCAATACTTTTTGACCAAGGGACAGAGGTTGCTGGAATAGATGAAAAATAGCATGTAATATTGGCTTAAACATGAAATTGTAGTTAGTGTCTCTTCCAACAATATAAAATATATTCGGTGCTCGTGGCTCTTGGCTGGATTAAGGTACTATTAGCGAGTTAAACAATTTTTTTCGACTTTTTTGTGCTTCATGAAATGGTCTATAAATGTGTCGAGAATATGTATTTAAAATTTCAGGTCAAAATTTAAAATAGAAAAAAAGTTATACCGAATTTTGTTTAGTCATGTGTTTTGACGACGCTGCGTTAATTCCTTGTAACTTTAAGCGCGTTTTTCTCGAAATGACATTTTTCAAATTTGCCCAAATTCTAGCTCAAAGACTTTTTATCCGATTTTTATAACACTTGGTTCATTTTGATTATTATTATGTCTTATTGTACATCCCCCCAAGGAACCTGCTGATTTTTTTTTCTTTTTTTCCATTTAGAGACTTAACAGCGCGGGAAAATAAGGAAGTTTTAAAACTTTTTTTTTTCAAATACGTCCCACTTTTCGAAAAAACGCTTTTCTTCCGGTTTTGATGAGGGGATGCACAACTAAATATGTCTATATTAAAATTCCATTTGAGTTTTTTCTTCAGATGTACTAGAGAGGCTCTATCACTTCCGCAGATTTGGGCTGTTTTTTTTACTTCAACTTCAACGCCCTCTATACTAGACAAAAAATTCTAATTAAATAAATCCTAATCTATCATATGTAAAAAAAATTTAGCTCTAAAAATAAATTTTTCACTTAAAGAAAAAAACAGTTAAAAAGGGTCTTTTTTAACTTCACTCGCTAATAGTACCTTAAATACTCCTCTAGCTTCCTTTTCGAATTTTGGGAAGTGGTTGATGTAGATGGAATTGAGTATAAAGTGTTAAAATCTATAAGATCTTCGTCACTCTAGCAGTCCTAACATTCTTGACTATCTTTTTTTGTTAAGCCTAGCACTGGATCTCGAATAAAATACTTCGTATAAATTTTTTCAAACTTTTCTAAGCTTGTGTTCTTTATTTCTCTTTCCCAATTAGTTAAATTAAATGTTTCTAACTTATGGCAATGTCTTACACAATAAATTGAATTGAATAAATTGTAATCTTTCAACATTTTATCTCGTGCAGCTTGATAAGCTATAATAAGTTTTGTATCTTTTATTGAGCGAATACTTTTGTTACCTAATTGTGTTATTGTTGTCTCTAACTTATCAAGCAATAGATTGATACCACGACATGAGGAAAAGAAATATATAATTCTCCTTATGGTAGGTAAGATTCTTAAAATTAAGCAAACATGTATGCACTTTGTCTAATACAAACCAATCGTTTTTAATGATTTGGAATGAAGTAAGTTCAGGTATAGTGTTGCATAATGTTTTAATTCCTTCTTTTACTTTCAGTGGAACTCCATCTAGAAGAAAATCCAGAATGGGACCGAGTAACTGCATGCCTGCAGTTTCCAATGCTGAATAAAATTTATTCTTTAAAATTTCGAATCCTTTAATCCTGCTGAAAATGGATCGTGGATGTCTCGTGTCTTTCGTCTTCACTATAAGTTTCTTTGTCACTTCCATTACTGTTGCATTGTAGGTCCAAGTTCTTTAGTAGATATTTAACACCTAAATTTAAAATATGAACCAAGATACGAAAATGCTGATTTTCAGCGTCAAAAGTTGGAAGAAATTTCCATTATAAATGTTGTATTAGCAGAAGCATTGTCGATAGTAATACCTTGAATTTTAATTTCTAAATTGAATTCCACTAAGCACTTGTAGAAATTTTTGCAATATCATTTCCTGTATGCTGTCCATGGCTAGGGGTAAAATTCAAAATCATAGATTGCAAATTCTACTCATTATCAATGAAATGAATAGTTATGCCGTAGAAACTTCGACCGGCTATGGATGTCTATTTATTAATTGTGAATAAAACTTTTCAGGAACACTTTAACAAAAGATCTTTTACATAAGCTTTAAATCGTTGTTCCATTTATCCACGGAGATTAAATCTGTCTGGAAATTTTATGCCTGGCCAAATTAACTGAATATAATTTTGTGTTTCCTCATCATGAAAAAATAAATTAGGCAGGTACTTTTCACAAATCCAATCAACTGCAGCAGTAATAAAGTTTCTTTTTTTTATTGCCACCTACAATAAAGTGTAAGAACAAAAAATAAATGCATAAATAAATATGAAATAATTATCTCAACAATTGTGCTATTTTTCGAAAATTATATTCATAATCATTACCAAACAAAAGTTAATATAATTAAATCAGTTCAATTAATTTTTTAATGCTACTTTTTTAGTCATTTTTCATTTAAATATTTTTTCGCAGAAATTAAAAAAAAACTTTTTTTTCAATTCATTATAAACCCGATGAAATGTAATATTGATTTAATGCTTTTAATTTGACGAGGAATATAGACATGAATTTACTAAGAATTACTACGAAATTATATTTTTCATTTTTAAGGATGAGGGAAATGGGATAGGAGGTTGAGTGAAGGAGGTGTCGATGTATGCCCCGTTTAAAAGTTTCGGTCTCATATGACGAGGGAAAAATAGAAGATGGTAAACTGTTCCACATTCGTATAGTGGTGGGAGCGACTTGTAGCTCTTGTATCGCGCGTTGTTCTGTATCTAAAAGGAATAAGGCTATAAATTTCGTTAGAACAATGGCAATCGAAATAGCGATAGAAGAGTGAGAGGCAACCGATATTCCATCGATACTCTAGAGAGTCAAGGCGGTTAGAGATTGAGGAATCGCCAATAAGTTTAATAAGCCATACGCAGAACTTTGTCTAACGCGGACAATGCGGTGTGTCCGGCCCCTGCCTAAATATGAGAATTATATTAAAGTCTAAAACTGGGACTTGTAAATCAACGCTAAATTAGGTGGGGTGAAATATTTCTTACATCTCTGTAGAAAACCCAAGCATTTAATCGCATATCCAGCTAAGATTGCTGGATATCTCAATACCCAAGATATTTTGGGAGGGCGAATTGGGTATATTCATTCCGTCGACTGAAATGGTTGGGGGACATTAAACAGCATTGAGTCTTGGGTACAATAAACGAAACACGATTCGCTCTGCCCCAAGCGAGGACTATATTTATATTTATTTAATGATCTAAACATGCGTTCTCGATTGACTTCTGTAGCATTTCCATGTGAATTCATTACAAAATCAAAAGAGTACGCGAAATCAAGGGTGCTGCCGTCGGCCAAACTATGAATACGATTGAAAGTAAGGGATAAAAGATCATTAATAAAGAGAAGAAATAAGGTTGGTGACTGAATCCTGAGGTACGCCGGCATTTATTTCGTAGGAATCAGATGTAACTCCGTCAATTACTTAGTGATTGACTGAGATTTTAGTGTAATTTTTCTGTAGTTAGAGGGGTTGCATGCCTCTCCTTTTTTAAGTACCGACCGGACATGATTAAGGTTCCATGCACTATGCACAGAGGTTTAGTCACAGCAGAGGCGTAGCATCGTAAGACCAGGGTGAGAAACCATCAGGCCCAGTAGCATTGGACACGTCGAATTTCGAAAGTACCCTAAAAACTTTCCGAGTGCGAAAGTGTAGCGGATTTTGCCTACTAGTGCACTGTGATGGAGATGGAAGTGGCTGCGATAAAGGTGGCAAGCACAAATTAGCAGTAAACAAGTTGGCCTTGTCCAATGAGTCAGTGGAAACATTCCCATTATAAATGAGTGGTGGTGTTGACGAAGAGGTGAAATTATTCTTTACGGTTTTTACTAGATACCAGAAGCTCTTACTACCCTTTTTAGTAAAAAAATACCTTTCGGCTAACGCTCTGATCGAAATTGAACTTTGACCGACTAGTTGAAGCCTTCTAGGATACGGCGATCGTCGTCTGGACATTCTTAAGTATTAGTTACACCTCCAAGCGGTAGCAACCGGGCAATGCATTCTAGAACGTAGCCAAGTAACTAATGTGGGAGGAGATAACCTATTGAAAAATCCCCCTCCAAGGCTGTAGTAGGCCATGCTAACGGAGTCTGCAGTGTTTTCGTCCCCTCTTAGGACCCAGGGGTAATTGGGTCGCGAATGGCGTTTCCTTAGGAGGCGGAGGGTATGATGGACCCTAACAGGTTGGCTATACCCATGGTACCCACAACACAACAGAAGCAGCTTTGGGAAAATTACCTTTCGTGGGTTCGGCGGCGGCTATTGAGGCTGGCTTGCGCCGGCTGAAAGTGATGTAGCAGTCCTGGAAAAAGATGCCATTGGTGAAATAATAATTAGCACTTCCTCAGTTGCGGCGGTGGCAGAGATGGTAGATTTTAACGAATTGGCTATCTCCGTGGTACACGCACCAGTAAAAGATGCAGACCTGCCTTCCAAATGGTTAGCTGCTGTTAATCCGGTAGAAGTTACTTGTCCTAGCTCTGGACTAAAGCTTTATGGCCTGGAACCCTTTATGGCCTGGAACCCTTTATGGCCTGGAACCCTTTTCAAGGCCGTAGGTAGAGAAGGGGTCAAGGTTGTAATTGACGCATGGACCAAGAAGAAACACTGGAAACGGTGGGACAGCATGGATTCCTGCAGATAGGCTAGGATTCTAGCAGTGACCCAGGAAACCGAGGTTAGTGGCGACAGTGGGATCACTGGATACTCAGTTGCCCCTACAATGGGAGACTGGGAGGGGACAAAAAGGACCCGATTCTATTTGGTCTGTTTCGACTAATCCCCAGATAGGTGTTTTAAGTGAGTAAAAGCTCACACTAGCGGAAGGCACGGGCTGTCCGGTGTCTTTTGGAAGATTTTCACCTCTCCCAATAAAAAAAAACTGAGCTGCTCTAAATTTCTAGCCAGTATTTAATTTTTTCCAATTTTGGAGAAATCTATGTCTAATTTTCCTGGACTTCCATGGGAGACCAGGATTACTTGATCGAGAAATAGGAACACGTTGCATAACACAAGCAGACAAATTATTATAAATAGCATTCATTGCTCCATCATCCATCTTTGGCGTGAAAAACATTAGGACAATTACAATTTAATAATAAGTCATTTAATATAGAATAGTTACACTTTCTAAAAGTAAAACAATAGTTCTGTGGATCGGAGATGCTGCAGTAACAGGACCAAAGAAAAAAAACGCAATCTGAAGAGCAGGATGATGAGACGTCTCAGGGGCAAAGGTGGAGAACACTGCTTGCCGGAGTAATTGGCTGTACCGGACCACAGTATTAACCCAGAAGAAGCCTAACTTGTTGTTGGTGAAACATGAAGGTTGCAGAGGAGTGGACTGATAAGAGGGAGTTAAATCGCCATCTTCCAAAGGCACTCAATTGACACTCGGCAAATTTACATCCTCAAAAGGAATCAATTCGTCACAAGAATGCAAGGTTTGGAGAGTACGTCAATGCGGGACACAAGCCCTTCGTAAGTGTCTGCAGACGCATCCGAAGGAATGTATGCAGTGGAAACAAGGATACGTTTATGAGCAAGTTCAAAACTACGCTCACTAACTTCAAATCATTTGAGGGCGAATGTTCTACAATGGAGCATGGAATACTACGCCGAACAGCACACAAAACACCTCCACCAACAGGAGCGCTCATCGTTTGAAGATGACGATCACGTCGAAAAGCCATGTATTCAGGGACAATCAGCAAAAGATCCACAGAGCGAAGTTTCGGTCAGGCAGCCCACGTCGAAACATGAATACGATGTGTTCTTACAATGTTTCTAAAAAATGCATTATATTTAAAGCATATGAATGTCGATTCAATTCACTTCAAAACTTCTCATTCACGCTATTATCTCTAATTTTAAACTTTGAGACACTTAGATTGCACTTCTCTTCTTGCCTATTGTCTCTAAGCTGTGATGTTCCGCAGAGTGCTGTATTCGGTCCTTTGCTCGAATGTCGATACCATTTTTAGGTCTGAAAAAGCTTTCAATTAAATTTTATCAGATACAACATATATTGTATTGTGTCTGCTAAAGTAGGCTTTGGTTCAAAGACTTAGTTCGTCACTATTGAGGTATTTCGAGTCACCTTACTTGCAAATGCGCTAAATCTCTTTGATCATTATGCTAGATATGCTTGATATGCGTTCCACTTAACAAACGTATTGGGATCGAACACCAACCGCCCTTAACTTGCATACTTGCCAAGCTTTTCAGAACACGCGACAGCCACTTCTCCTAAGATGAACGGTTTAAGGGAGTTTGTTTTTAGTGCTCAGAAACTTCGTGCCCTACCAAATAGGCACTAGGTTCCTGAGACTATAAAGCAAAGTCCCTTAAACCGTTCCTATTCAACACGCGCACTTGGCTCTAACAGCAACTGCCCTTGATCTTCTTACTTACCAGTTTGGTTTTACACGCATTCTGGGCCCGAATAAGAAACTTCTTTAAATCGTATCTGCTTCACATACGTATGAGGCCCGATCCTAAATACCCTATCCTTGTTATTAAGATAGGCGACAGGTCCCATTCTAGTCAGTATGCATACTGAGCCTTATAAGCGAACTGCTTTAAATTGTTCTGGGATCAAGCAGGTTTGTAAGTATTCGAGGTTTGATCAAAAAATATGATGAATTTTTGAATTTCGCAGGCTGCCTAGTTGTCAAAACACTTACACATTAGTAGTCATATTGGATGCTTACGTTATTGGCTAAAAAAAAAGATGATACGTATTTTGGTGTGCTCGGCAATGTTTTAACTTATGGACAAAATTGAATAAAAACCATTTTATTAGGACGATTTGGCTGTGGTTTCGAAGAGATATCTGTACACCAATGTTTCATCAATTGTGCAGTTCTGGATGGTTGCCTTTATTGAGCAACTCCTGGTAAATGTTCATTCTGAAGTCATTTTGGTCGAACCGTGACAATTTCGCCATTATCAGCGGTAGTTGATGATATGCAGCTACCGAGATGCCCATTATCTTCAATATCTTCACAGCAATCTTGTAAATATGTGTACTTCTTACAAACACTTGTTTTATTCATAAAAGACGTGAAAAAAATATTTTTCAAATACGAGCCTGCACTTTATTGCATTCTTAAAGCAAAATTTAATGTAAATTTTTCGTTCCATATTTCCTCAAGTAAAAAATTTTCCGAGCATATGAAAACTCTAGTAACTTCTGTTAGCCAACAGTAAAGTGAGCATCTAATATGGATACTTCATATAATCAATGTTTTCAACTGAATATGATATTTGATTATATAAGTGTAAGTTAATAAGAATCCTCATGCTCTAAAGCTTATAAACTTTAACTTGATTCAGCACTTCGTTCGTCTGCACTTGATTGAGGTCAAGAAGAGGTAAAATTCTAATAATGATACTTTTTCCCATCCGGAAACGCTTTATATATATGGCGTGACAGACATCGTTGCCGAACACGCAATGAAGTGTCCTTAGCAGCAAGCAAGTGGATTTCGTCAAAGTTAAATTAATGAACGTCTTTGGTGCTTAGAGATGTCTAATTTGTTCGGGCCTAAAGTGATAATTCCTTTTTCACTAGCAATAGTGTATGTTAAGGATACTTCTGTGTGGTACCTTACATTAATATCTACTTGATGTAAAATCACATAAAGACTAGCCTTATATATATATATATATAGATGTAACAGTCAAAGCAAAATATGCTAGCTTCAAAGAAACCGACAATCAATTAAAATTTATTTAGAGCTCAGATAAAAGGAAAAGCTGAATGACTTGTTTATGAAACGGTTGAGAACTATGTTACAATCTTCTAATAAATCAGTTTTCAAGCATAAGAATTTCAGATACTCAACAAACGATTAACCCCACGTTGGGCGCCAAACATTATGGATGGAAAGTTTTAATCGTAAGGAAATTAAGTAGATATTGGAATTAAGATTGTGCGACGCGATACAATAAACCAGCGTACACACCAAAATTAGAGTTAAGTAATGCTAGTTTTATTCGCTGTGTGCTAGTTTTAGCTTTTGCTTCTGTAGCTACTGCTCGAGGTAAGCTTGAGAGTTATTAGAGAACAACCGGTACTATGTACTGTGTGTTGCGTTGAATTTCGCTACATGATTGAAAACGGTGACTAGCAGGTGGCGAACTGTTATTGGGTTACTGTCGAGTTTCTCGGAAATACTTCACTTTGGTCTGTGCGCATCTAAAATAACCTTAAATAGCATTGTCCTTTTGAACCATTCAATGTTCTCTTTACCAAAATACTGCTTCTCCTTTAAAACTAAAAAAAAAACTTTCATGTCGATCTGAATCATTTAGTCTTCCTGAATTTTCTAGTTTTCCTGAAAATAAACTTTTATTGCAATTGGCACGTAACAAGGTACGCCCCTGTCGCTATAAAACTCATTCAAATCAAGGTTGCATACAAAATTCACGATATGATTAAAAACGTGACTTTTTTCGGGCGGAAAAACTGTTAACCATGGCGTAGAAGTATTGTAAAATGTATACCCTGAACAACATTGTTACGCCCTAGCACGGAGAATTCAGATCATTTGATGCATAGAATATTCTTGCAGTGCTGCAGTAATAATGGCCTCACCCTGAATAAAATCCATTTGCTTGGTGGGGCGTGTGCATTTTCAATGGGGAAACATGCATCCAAGGATAATGCATGGTATTCTACGTCTTCGTTTATTCACAAAAATTTTCTCATACTTTTACTATCTGCTTAAACTAATCCCAAATGGTTCGCAAGGAGATCCAGGACTAAGAGTAATTCTGCAGTGATAACGCAGCACCGGTAAAACTGAATAAAAAACCAGGTTTTGCGACCACCCTGTTATAGAGTACTTTTTTAGGATTATGTACACATCATGGATGAAATGCTACGACAAAATCACAACAAAACACAAAGCTTGTATTATAGTGGCGCCAGTAGAGCAGAAAATTTTGATGGGCTACATGGGGACACCAAGTACTATAAATATAAAGGATGATGTACGCCATCCATAATTGAAGAGGTCACGTCGGAGCGGTAGCTGTTGGGGCTGGGATTGAAATGGTTTCAAAAGCTTTCTGCAGTGTCTTTCAGTGGATAAATGTGAGTTGTAACCTTTGGGAGTCATAGCAGTTGTAAAGTATACAGAAAATTAAACATGTCAGCAAAATGATTTTTGACGAAAAGGTGTGTGTTCAAGGGTTTGCTCAAATTAATTGATGCCAGCATGAAAATGTGATTTGAAAAAATGCTGCAAAACTGAAAGGATGGAAGAAAAAGAATCGGTTTTTGTTCGTACCTTTTCAATTAGAAGACGACAACTGAGCATTCAAGATATAACTAAGCCGTAGAAAAGACTTTGTAGTATTAAGAGATTGGTTTGAATCTTCGGAAACTTAAATTTTGCAAAGAGCCCTGCTATGTTAGTCAATCCTTTCTCGCTTTATCCCAGGAGACTTTTTAATTAAACCTGCCTCTAATGTAAATCTATTATTGCGGAAAATTGTTTATCCCAGAGTGGTATTCCGCTAACTTTGGCCAAATTTATTAAAATTTATGCAATATATGGTGGCTGACACCACCACCAGCTAAAATGTTTTGAATTCTTGATGAAATGTGGAAATGGAGATTATTATCCATGGCCAGCGTAAATTATATGAAAATCTAATTAAAATTTACAATGTCAGAGGGAATGAGACTAAAGAGTAGTTAAAATACAAATTATACAACTACAGTGTTACGATATTGTGGGGATTAAATTTATCACAAAAAATTGAAAAGCTGAAATAAAAAATATGGTTTTTTTTTTAATTGCAAAGAAGTTTTTTTTTAATAGCGATACGATGGATCAATTACATATTCTAATAAAAAATATATATATTTTTTTTAATTTAATGATTAGCCTAGATTTCGCACATATCAATTTGTCCGTTCAAAACACAGTTGAAAAAGGAGGAAGAAAAACCACGGGGCGATCAAAATATCTGCACTAACACAGAGTCTATGCGCTACATAAATGCAGTGTCGGTGATAAACGGAACGTCTCAAAAACCAACCCTTCCTCTTCTATAAATAGGTAGGCTAGGTAACTTGCTTATCTAAAGAGACCAAGTCTATACACGAAATGTCTAGTACCCCTTGAATACCTTCAACTCATACTGTAGTGATGGTCTTTACCTGTAAACATGGCACTAAGCAACGTGAGAGGGGTTAAGCGAAATAAGCTAGATGTTAATTTGACAATTTATATTACCCAAACTTAAATCGTTAAAAAGTCGTCGGTGGAGTAACTGGTAACCTACCAATTCGGAGGCCCCAGGTTCGAATCCCACCGGCGACGATCTATGGCTGTTTTTTGCTGACAATAGATTAAGATGAAAAAAGGCAGTGGGAGGTGCAGAGAAAATGACAGTGGTTCGGAATCCACTTGAAATTGTAGATCTACCAATCGTTGTCTCGAATCGGGTGAAGTTCCGGCCCAGCCTCATTCTCTGAAAATGCGGGAAAACCTGAAAAGCAAGCTAAGGGTAACAGTACGTCGAAAATAAAGACATATGATTTTAAGAAAAAATACCCCGGAAACAGAGCTAAGATCGGAACTGAAGAATTGAAAATGATAGAGCCAGAAGCACATGCTTTGCAAACATCTAACGGTCCCCTATTGAACCGTGACATACGAGAGTTGGACGCCGCAAATATCATGGCGTCCCAATTGAACCTAATCCTACTGGAAAAAGTCATAGCCTCACATTTCTTAAAATTGAGGTGTAAGCCATTATGCTCGCATTATAAGTCCTTTTGAATAAGGGCGGCGTCACGACCATCTTTAACATAACAGAAAATCATCGACCATCGAGAACAGATGGACAAAGTCGTGAATGGCAAGAACGAGTTAAATATAATTAAGGAGTGAGGGAGTTTATCAAAGGCTTTACTGAAATCCATGTATATGCAGTCAGTTTGCATGCCTCGCTGGAAGCCAGAAATAACGTGGGAGTTAAATTCAAGTAAGTTAGTAGTCGTTGATCTTCCGGGCAAAAACCCATGCTGATTTGGAAAGATTAAGCCAATACAACGCTCTATAAGCTGCGAATACACTATTGATTCAAATAATTTAGGTATGCAAGATAACTTCGCGATTGGTATAATATTCTTATGGCCCTTTTTATGATCAGGGACTATAAAAGAGCACTTCCACTATGCAGGAAACTTACCAGCTTGAAGAGACCTTCATGACCAGAGGAAAAGTCCGATTTAAGTTCATTGATTTTTCTCAAAATAAGATCCCGTGATATAAGCGGCAAAAATCGAATGAAGTTGGACGATCCAGAATATGATCAAAATTATTCACACAAGGCTCAAAGTTAGCCGAAGAAAAGACACAATGAAGCAAAATTATTTGCTATGTCGGACACGTTATTATTAGAAGACCCCTTATACCACATCGTAGATGGATAGTTGCTCGATTTATTTTTCATATTGACGAATTTAAAGAAATTGCGAGGGTTATTATACATTCCTATTATCGCTACAACTAACAAGGTATTCCCTATAGAGCGAGGAGGATAGTGCCTTAAAGTTTTCATAACAGGCCACAAAGTCAGAATACGCTATTGCGCTATTACAACGCAAGTAATTTTTCCAGAGTTTGTTTTTCCTGTTCCTAAGACTACGGAGTTCGGCTTTGTACCATGCGGGAGAGGAGCATGTAGACCTAATCCTTTTTAATGGAACAAAGGAGTTAAATAAATCATATATCTTGTTATAAAAAAGGGAGGCGCAGACATCATTATCATTATCGTCAAGTAATGCCGAAAAATCAACCGAAAGGAGATTAGACGTTAACTCAGAGAAGTTCGATCTCTTATAGTCATAAGCATGATGTCCGAAATTGGGATCCACAATACTAGTACCATCGTAACAAAACTACTATAGATAAGGGGAAGGAAGTCATCGTCCTCAAAGTTAGGTACCCATAAAATATTGGGTAAATTAAAGTCAGCAAGAAGAAGAATTTCTTCTTCAGGGTTCGTCGTTTTAGAAACAATACTACTAATATAATTATTCCAAGTCAACATTTTATTAAATATAGCACCGAGATTCTTAACGCTAGTGCTGTACGTAATAGGGTATTGATTAAGAGTAATTTGCGGAAAACAGTTAGTGTCCAATGCATGTTTGTATATCATAAACGCATTACATTTAGAAGGATTTAGGACTAGGTTATTATCATTGGTCCAGGTAGAGACAGCGGAGAGATCCTCATTAAGCTTATCTATACCATCATCAATGAGCCCCAGAGGCATTGAGATAAATAACTGTAGTATTTGGCAAATTATTAATAAAAACTGAAAAAAATAACGGCCTCAATATGGTTCCCTGTGGAACACCACAATTAGTTCCAAGAAACCCAGATGTCAAGTTATTACACTTCACTATTTGCAATCTACCGCATAAGTAGGATGCCACAAGCTTACAGGCTGGGCTTGAAAAATTGTATATGTTCCTAAGCTTGCTAATTAGAATGTTATGATCAACTTTGTCAAATACCTTGGAGAAATCCAAATGGACGAGCGCAATGATATTATCATTATCAATCGAGATGCGAATGTTATCAGTAACTTTTAGGAGCACCGTAGTACAACTAAAACGAGATCTAAATCCAGACTGAAAAGGACTAATGAGATTGTTGCTATTCAAATACACAAATATCTGCTTGTGAAGAATACGTTCGAATGCTTTAGATAATAATGGCAGAATAGATATTGGTCTGTATTCAGCAATGTTGACTTGGGATTCTTCCTGATTGGGATAATCTTGGCTTTTTTCCATTGGGAAGGATATGTGGAGGTTAACAGAATCGTATTAAATACATGGGTAAGCGGCAGAGTAATAAAAGGAAAAATCAACTTAGGGTGAATGCCATTCAAACCAACTGCATTGGATTTAATGGAAAGAATAGCTTCCGCGACTTCTTCAGCATTAACTCAGGAGAAAGAGAAACCCCCAAAAGGTGTTATGTCATCAAAGACATTTACTATATTAATTGAATTGGATACGGATCAGGATCAGCATCAGTCAAATCTCTCATTGGAGCCCCAATGTCAGCACTCTTAAGATTGCTCCAGAGCTTTTAAGTTGGTGGCTTCACGTAAAATTTACTTCTATGATAGCTGACTTTAGATTTAAAAATGGCATTGCTGTAACGTTATTGCGCAGCCTACATATACATCCCTAAGGAACGTTGTTCGAAAACGCTTCCATCTTCTGTATGCGTTGTTTCGTATGCCGATTATGGCTAAAATCCTTGAAGTAATCCATGGACATTTTATATTTGGAACAGAAAATTTTTTTATAGAACAAACCTATTGAAGAGGTAATCTATATTGATATCAAATAGCAACAGTTGTGATTCAGCATTAGAAGTAAGGTAAAGGTTGCCCCAGTCCATGCCCATAGTTTCGATGAGAAAACTATCCAAATCCACATTTTTTAAATCCCGATACACGAAATCATGCCCGATACTATTACCAGGGTTGTGCTTTGTGTAAACTTTACCACATAAGAACTACCTTGAGCCAAACGTTTTAGCTCATAGCAAGTGTATTGTAAATAGCTAAGTATTGAAATCGTATATTGGTCATGTAGTCGAATAAAGATAATCTTGAATCTAGAATCCAATAAATCCAATAGAAGCTATGATTACTAACTGATCCTTCAAAAGTTTTTTTGTTTTGTATGAAGATGGTCTTCAAATCATCATGGAAAGTTACCTGTCAAATATGATCTAAGCTACATACCTTTGTTAACCGTTGCATCCGTAACATCCATACAAGACGGGATATACATTAGTATTCCAAGGCGAAAATGGAAATGGATATAAACCAGCACGGGACCCAAGGAAGACGCCGAATTGAACGACATTGCACATTGAAAAGATCCGTAGAGAAGGAAGGTATTCAGATCAACTAATTGTGGCCACAGTTGAAGGCGTTGACGCAGAACCGGACCAGGTGGAGATTCAGTTTAGTAACCCTACAAAGGCTTTAAAGAAGCAGAGAGAGAGCCATCTCGATTCATCATCGATTAGCATGTCATGTTTTGAGGATTTTCTTTCTATCCATTTTGGTGTGCCCCAGGGAAGTTATCTCAGTCCTCTCCCTTTTATAATTTATGTTAACAGTAAGTGTCTGATTTTAGAAATGTTATAATTTCAGTTCAAGTTGGTCAAAATCTACAACACCTAAGCATTAGACATTGTTTGATTTTTAAAGCAAAAGTCTCACATCGCTAAGAGAAAGTGTGAAGACAGATTAACTAAGGCTTACTAATGGGATACTCTTGTAATGGTAAATTGATTTTCTGTGACAATTATTGTCGCAGTTAATCACGAGGTTGTCCATATCTAAGACGTCGAAATATGTGTACATATGTTTCACTTTCCCTTATAATTGTGGAACAACTTTAACAGTAGAACTAATAGAATCCTTGGAAGTTTGCTTTTCAAGACAGTTTTGACATGTAATGTTCGAACCTGTGTCATATAACTTCCTTAACGAAGTAGAGGTGCCAAGATTCTGACTAAAATGTGTTGAGACATTAAATTATTCTAAGATTTGTGGCAACATTTAAGACAGGTAATATGGATCATCTGCAACAAAGTAAACTTTTCACTTTGGCCTAGATCGCATACAAAACATTATGTTGGCTTAGATTTCCCTAGAAAATTGATGCTTTCATCCTCTGCATAGCCTAATGATGCATGGAACCCCACTACCGCGGCGAAATGCTGAATTAGAGCTTGAAAGCTAAAAGCAAAAATAATGATTGCATCCGTTCCCATTAACACGGGTTCGCTCTAATCAAAATCGAATCCCAGGCGACACATAAATACTCATAGACAAGACACAATCTATTATTACACACCTGAAAGTTTCACAGGTAATGATAACAGTTAATTCCTCCTGGATTAGTGTAAAATCAGGCTATATTGTTCTGCATCTATGATAGCATGAATCTGCAAATCCCAGAATGCTCCTGCTCCCTCGTCGAACTTCTATTCATATGGATCCATTCGGTCGCATATAAGTTGCCTTGGATGCTCTGCAAGCAATCGATTAAATGTTTCGTGTAATCAGCACTATTATGGGACGAGAAATAGCGTCGAGAATACACCAAACTCCGACCTCTAGCTTTGGCTACAATTTAGAAATGAAAACGTTAAACGCAATTTATTTAAATACTTATCCCAAAAATGCAAGTGTTTGAATGTACGTGCGTGTGGGTTGCATTAGGTTTAATTATGTGCCAACATTCGATTATTGAAATTAAGGCCGTGTCCGGTAAAATAATGAAACATTCAGGTGCAAACCTGTAATTCAGTTAAAGAGGTGATAAATTCCCGTAAATTGATTACTATTTTAGGGTTAAATGCATTTCGCGAACATTTGGAATTATTTCGATTGTTCTACGTGATTTGGTCGTTGGATTTAATGTTGGACGACCGTTCACTTCTGTTGTCGAAAAGGATTTAAAGAGATTTCCGTAATGAATGCAATGTACAATAAAATATTGAAATTAATCGCTTTAAAATATTCGCGATAGTTGTTGCAATAATGATTTAATAGTATTACGTCGCACTGTTTAATTATCCGATAGAGTTAGGTGAAAGCGATTCAAAATCTTGCCTAACTTCATTAGTCTAAAAGGCGCTAGCTTATCTAATTGTTGCTTTAACTTTCCGTTACATTTCTATTCAGCAAGACATACCCAATACCATGTCCTAACAGAATTGAAAGTCCTTGGTCATGCGGTCGTAAATTCCAAGAGACCATACAGCAACAGTCAAAGAGTGGCGGGTAGAGCAAGTAAGCAATAAAAACGGTTCGTTCAACAAATCACCAAAGTACTATCATATTGACGATGGAATCCTCTTGGGGCGAACATTTCATGCAATGCAATAAGAAACGTTTCCTTCAAGATACTTTATTGGCTGTCGCCTAGATACATACATATACGCGGTTGTACTATGTCTTTGGAAGTTTTACGTTTCCACTTTAGAGAACATATGATTCTGGCTGAATCTCCCCGAGGGCTGACAAGAGTTTCCTTCTTTGGTATTGGATTTAACGTATCCACTTAACTTGTTTAAGTAACTAATTTAGCGTGCTTGCTTTTGGTTTTGTACAGGTGTGTTCAGAAGATTTCAAGATTTACAATAATTGTGTGGTGATAATGTTGTCATTGGAGTAAGGGACAACGTTTTGACTTTCCACACGAGAGTGGCAGGTTTAAATTCCGCCAGCTGCGACTCATGGGTATTTTCTGCTCACAAAGGAAAGGACTCCTGCCTGGGGATATACTCTGGTGGCTGTGGCGGTACCAAAACCGCACCAAGTTAAATGGCTTTGTGCACGTTTTCCAAGGCCGAAATGTGCACTTATTCATGCCACCATACCTGTTTACCTTCTAGAGAACTGACATTTATTTTTTTTAATGTGAAAGATGATTTTTTTATATCAAATTGCATGTCGCCTAGAATAACTGTCAGTTCGTCGTCTCTATTTCGTTCGTCTACTAAAGTTTCAAAGTCAAAATGATCGATTGAATCGATGTGAGCCCTAGATAAGGTATCTGAAACAATATTTTTAAATCCTTTGATGTACCTTATATCATGAGTGAACTGGGATATAAAGTCTAATTGGTTTATCTTTCGTGGTGATTTTTCAGCGGATAAGGGCAACTCCGTCTGCAATTGTTTGGCTTGTTTTGAGCTACTCTCTGATGACAACAACACCTTGAATGGGAGATTGCATAAGGTGGTTGGAGTCGTTGAAGTAGTGTTGGCTAACTCTGGTATTTTGGAGAGGAGATGTCACGAGCTGACTTCGCGTGTTACCGCGTTGTCTGGGTCACTGGAAGATGTGCAGACTGCACTTGCGGGTTTCAATCCTGCTTGTTGCCCCTCAATGGACTCGTCCCCCTTGCTGCCTTTCTTTGTGGACATTTGCGTCAAGCAAGTGAAAGGTGATATTACCTCTTGCTCCTCTGCTGTTTCGGCCAACGCTGTTGCGTTATCCTCCATTTCGTCTGATGTAAGAGCTCTCTCCACTCACTTTGAGGGTCTCTCAGTGGTGACGTCTTCTTCTGGTTCTACTGAGGGTGTCCTACCGTCGTCCCTGCAATTGGCTGTTCCCGGGCACCCGGCGGGTCCTGCTCCTGACTGGGCCAAATTTTCCTTCCATACCCCTTTCTGATGGGGCTCGTAGTGTTTCCGAGCTTGCCCTTCGCAAATCCGTGCGCCATGGTCGTGCACGCCGTCATCGCAATCGTGTGTCCGTCTTGCCTTCTGATCCTTTGGTCAGTGGTCAGGCTCTTGCCTCCCATGATCCTGCTATTCCGGGGCTCGATGTCTCTCCTTCTCCATCTCTCTCTCAATGACCTTCGGATCTGTTTTGTTCCCCATGCCGGATGGTCAGTCTGCTGGTGAACCTGGTGGTGACATTGTCGAGCTATCTGCCGTTCCTAGCCCGAAACTGATTTTTGTCTCTCCACTTACATCTGCTACCTCTTGTGAGGTTATGTTACGTTTCCTTGGATCTAAGGGTATTGACACATCAGAGGTGTCATGTAGGGGGATAAGCGGTACTTCAAGACCCTATTCATCGTTCCTGTGGTCTGCTCCTACTCCGGTGGCCGATGCTCTTTTTGGGGATAATTTCTGGCCCGCGGATGTCTTTTATAAGATCTTCGTACCCCATTCTCACCGCCGTGTCAGGCCGATAGTCGCTCAATCTCCCAATTTAAAAAACGGGTTAAGCTCTCTCTCTCTACTATCAAAACGTAAGAGGGTTAAGGACTAAAACTAATAATTTTTATTTCTCATCTGTTAACTCTGATTTTGATTTGATAGCTTTATCTGAGACGTGGTTACACCAGGGTATCTGGGATGCCGAGCTGTTTAATGACTCCATTCAGGTTTTCCGCAGGGACAGGTATGCGGATTCGTCTGTACAGGGAAGTGGGGTTCTCATTGCATGTAGAAATGTTCTAAATGCTACTTTTGTGGACCCTCCGGCTTTTTCTGATCAATTTGATCTAGAACAAGTCTGAGTAAAGGTTTTACTCGATTCGGGCAACCTCTTTTTAATTTGTTGTTACATACCTGCAGATATCGACAATGTCGTCGATAAGAATGGGTTGAGTCGGTATGACATTCTTATTCAGCATATCGACTTTATTCATTACTAGATGGGTTCTAAGGACGAAATTGTCCTAGAAAGGGGACTTCAACTTACCCAACGTGAGATGGGTAGTAAATGATGATGACGATAGCTATCTTCCCCATAACTTGACTGAGGGACAAACAATGTTCCTTGACACTTTGGCTAGCATAGGACTCATATTCGTGGAACCTAGCCTCTTTGGTTGGGACTGCTACAACTTGCTACAACTTGCTACTGTCGAAAAGCGTCGCTGGGTTGCCGATATAATTTATCTACACAAGCTTCTTCAGGGAAAGATTGACCGTGCGTAACTTTCTTCCAAAATATCACCTAGAGAACTGTCCTATTCCCTTCGAAACCGTTCGAGCTTTCAGATAGCTTTAGTTAACATTAAAGAGGAGCCTTTACAACTTGTAACCATTTTATTGTACTCACTTGTTTTTTTTTTTTTTGTAAAGCGTAAAGTTTGTGTGTTGGTTTGTGAATGTTTTGTATTGACTTGGCTTACGCTGCCTGTGCATCCCTGATTGTTGTGTTTGGGTGTATTTGGCTTTTGTTTACTAATGATTTTATGCATGTAGTGTGGGAGCCTCATCCAACTTAATATTTTGTGTATTTTGGTGGCTCCCACTGGCCTCGATTGTGTTGCTGCATGACGGCTCCAATTGCGTCCCCAGAGGCATCTACCCATAAACTAATTTTTGCTTCTAGATTTGGATGCACGAGAAGAGTATAAAACGGTGATAAAAGTTGATCATCCCTAGAAATATTTAAAGTTTCTTCACTGTATTGGGATATAGGAATTCCTTTATAGCTTGTACTGAGACTCTGCAGGTGCCAAACCTTTTTTGCTGAACTTATGTCCCAAAAAGTCTAGTTCCTTCTTGTAAATAATTGATGAAGCTGCTGTTTGTGCTATTCGGCACATTTGCTGCCAACTAATATGTCATCGACATATATGAAGGCTAAGTTGAGACCTGAAGGGACTTCGTTGATAAACCTTTGTAAGGTCTGAGCTCCATTCTTTACAATAAATGGCATGCGCAGGAACTCAAACAATCCAAATGGAGTTATAATCGCGGTTTTGTACACATCGTCCGGGACAACCGGGATCTGATGATAAGCCCGAACGAGGTCAATTTTTGAAAATGTTTTACAACCGTGCAAGTTAATTGTAAGATCTTGGATGTTTGGGAGCGGGTATTTGTCAAAAATTGTAACATTGTTAAGTTGCAGTAATCTCCGCAGAGTCTCCAATGAAAAAAATGGAGAAGCAACTGGAGAAGATGATGGGCGACAAATACCCATTTGGACCATTAACTCAAACTCAGCTTTAGCTATGTGATATTTTTCAGAATTAAGCTTTCTGGGTCTTGCGGAAGGGAGAGATCCATCTGTATTTATGTGGTGCACAATATTGTAGTTGACTGGCATGTTAAAATCTGGTGGCATTTTAAGCGATTTAAATTCATTTAAGATTGAACCAAATTCATCTTGTAGAATTCAAAGTTTGGGGGGAAGAGATATTATTCTGCGTTATATACAATTGACTGACAATGTGGTTTCTTTATCAAGCAGTTTTCTTTGACGGACGAGTTGATTGACCAAAAGATTGAACTTATATAAAAAATCTGCGCCTATAATTGGATGATCGACAGATGCAATTATGAAATTATGAATGAAGTTGCGACGTAAATTTAAATGCGCATTTTAAGTTTGTCGGGGATCCATATCCAAAATTGTAGAGAGATCCATTGATATCTCTCGGTTGTGTAAGCGCAATCTTGTTTTTGAGTGCAGTATGCAATTGAGAGTTTGCACTTTAATTTTTAAGTAGTAGTAACGGAAGTGTGTCACCATTTAACTTGGTGCGGTTTTTGTGCCGCCACAGTGGCCCTGACTGTTACGTATTTATCACCCACGTTGGCGAGGTATTCCAGTTGTTAAGTTCGGTTTTACTATCGATTGTTTAGAACGATTTTTGTTGAATTCACCATCAATATCAAGAAACGAACAGACAGCAATATTCGTACCTATAACAGAACTTCCCAGTTATCCAACAAAATGCGTGCTGACCGTATAGTGGTGTTCCTTTAAGAACGCCATACGTAATAACCTAATCAATGATTTTCTCTATTGATTTTTTTTTTTTTTATACGATGTGGCCAAATCCTAGGGGACAACCCTTTGATGCGTTAGCATGGTTTTGGCCGGAAGGGAATTAGGGTAAGGGAAGTGAGGAAAACTTGAGTCTTGTTTGCATTGCTGCGAGCTAGACAACAGCCCAGAGACGGAGTGGATTATTTTTTAATTTCTTAATAAAAGCTCACGGTCATCTGGGCTCGAACCCGGGACCCATGGCATGGTGGTCTTGCCGCTCAACGCATTGATCCAACTCCGTCTCCGATTTGAGGAGGAAGGCTGAAAGACTGATTGGACGATACACCTTGGATTGGATAGGTGATCGCCCTCTGTCCTTGGTAATAGCGGCCACCCTCTCAACTTTCCATAGCTTAGAGATATAACTAAGCTAATAGCTGGCTCTGAAGGATTGAAAACAGATCGTCTATTCCTTGCCGCAGAAGAGCTGAAAAGATATCATCGCCACCGGGAGATTTGTAGGCTCTAAAGGAGTTGATAGCCCACTCTACTCTCCCGGCTTGGAAGAGATGCCTCTCATTCGGTGTGTTTCTCTACATTTCGCTTTGGTTGATTGAGTTCCTCTGGGTTCTTCGATTTCTGAGCACTGTGTTTCAATAGTTGTTTTAATGTTTCCTCTGAATCGATGGTAAAGGGAAACGTATGTTCTCTGCAGGTGGCTAACGTCATTTGAGTGATCCTAAGAGATAACAATTTGGAGGCGTGCAGTAACAGATAGATCGTCAATATTGTCACAGAAGTTTCTTAAAGAACTTTGATTTCCTTAGTTTCATGTTGTGATTCCAGTGGAGTGTCATCGAGTGTACTAGTTGTGATGTGGTCCTTAAAAAACTCCAGTTCATAAGCCTAGGGTTCCTGATCCCCTCGAGCCGCACGTGAAGAGCCTCAACATTAGTTCTTATCTGTTTATGATCTGATAGGGACAGCTTCTTTGGCACGTTCCAGTTAAATATGTTTTTCTCCAAGTAAAATCGGGCTAGCGTAAGGTGCAGCACAACTTGTGGAACGATGTTAATTAGGGTTGGTTTATTACCCTTATTTAATATTTCTATGTTATTTTTATGAAATAAACTAAAAGGTGACTTTTATTCACAAAGACTTTTACCAAAACTACAAAATGTGTTCGAAATCAACGCAAACATCACCACCAAATGCAATTTTCCAGGCAGGGTTTTTTATTTTGGGGTTTGGGATGATCCTTGAGCGTGAATGTAGTGACCGTCGGGTTCCTGTTTGTCTAAATAACTTTATGGGTCTGGATACAGTGAGAATCCTATTAAAAATCTTTTGTAGTCAGACAAAAGGGTTTAATGTTTGTGTATTGAACGCAAGAAGTATGCACGGCAAGATTGATGAGTTTCGTGAGATCTTCTCTGGGACAGATGTTCACGCGATTCTTATTAATGAAACCTCAACAGCGATATTTCTTCACCAACGGTTTCCATTCCTGGTTACAATTTGTTTAGGAATGATCGAGTATCACGTATAGGAGGAGGAGTAGCGATATACATTAGGGATAATATCAAAGCGAACCACATATTTTCCTCACAGAATGGCAGTGATTTGGAGTTCTTTGGTGTTAAAGTTTCCTCAGACATTGAAAGGTGTGTGCTGTCCGCTGCCCGCCGGGCAAATTTAGCTACGAAAGCGCTTCTGAATTTGAAGATTGCTTATATAATGCTACACAGCGCTAAGCTACTGGAATTGTTGGTGGGGATTTCAACGTGAACATTATCCGGCCCAATCTTTTGGCCGAATGATTTTTCACCTAATGCAGTCAATTCACCTCAGTGCTGTCAACTCTCAGCCAACCTTCTTTAACTCGTCTAATCCCTCAGTACAGTAGATCTATTTCTGACTGCGGACTCAAACCTAGTATTGTTTTTTGATCAGATTAGTCCTTTTAACTCTCTGGATCACGATTTGATTTTTTTGAGTTATGATTTTAAACTACATCAGGGTTCCCAGGTGAAACATTTTTACCCGATTGTACAAAACAGCGCTATGGACCTATTGTACTTCCGGGGTATCTGTCTTGGGAAAATGACTTGTTGACACCCTGTCAGTCCGGCTTTCGTCCTTCCTGCAGCTGTGAGACAGCAATATTGCAAGTCTCCACTGACATTAGGTCTGCATTGAATGATGACAACTTTTGTACGCTAGTACTGCTTGATTTCTCGAAGGCTTTCGACTCTATTGACCATAATATCCTTCTCCACAAACTTGCTAATAATTACAACTTCAGTTTGTCCGCTCTTAAGCTCATCGAAGCTTTCATATCTGGTCGTCAACAGCAAGTTAAAGTAAAATTGTTCGGGTAAAATGCCAATTCTTTCCGGTGTTCCTCAGGGTTCCGTGCTTGGTCCCTTATTGTGCAGCCTCTTTATAAATGAATTTGTTAAGAATTCAGGTATTCACATGTATGCTGATGACGTGCAGATATATTTAAACAGACCTATTGGGCTACTTGAGGATTGTATCGCACGTAATAATGACGACCTGAACAAAATATATGAGTGGTCTCTGGATAACTGTGTATTGCTTAATCCTGCCAAGTCGCAGTGCATTGCCTTTTATAATGGCACACTGGCAGGTATTAAAATTCCTCCTGTTTCTCTGAATGGCTTAATCCTTCCTGTTCTTAGAAGGGTTACTAATCTGAGAATCGTGCTAAACTCCGAAATGAAGTACTGTGGTAATGTCAGCTTAATACTAGGCAAGGTGTATGCTGGATTAAGAAGGTTGCGGCTGTCGGCGAGTCTTTTGAGTACTCGAATTAGGTTGAGGCTTGTAAAGGCGTTGATAATGCCCTTTTTAAATTTTGGGTTGTCTATTTCTCCCAGATTAGATAGTACCTGTACTCGTAAGGTGTAGGTGGCCTTCAAGGACAGCACACGTTTCATTTTTAGACTTCGTCGATTTAACCATATTTCCCAATACAGTTCGGTGTTGCTAGTCTGTCCTCTGGATACATACATAAAGCGCAGATTAATGATTTTTCTTTTTGGGGTACTGAGTAGTATTACGCCGATGGAGGGTTCTTTCACTGCCCAAGCTGCCCGACTATGGAATAGTCTTCCTACTAACATTCAGAGTGTTTGTGTTATTAGCGAATTCTTTGAGTTCGGTTGGACGAAGAGACTTGACCACTACAGATTTTTATCAAGCGACTTTAATTGAAATACTTATCTTATTAAATAACCAGTGTTGTTTTAATAAAAACTAGCTGCCCCATTAGATATTCAATTAAGTGTTAAAAAATTGAGTAGTTAGTCTTGATAGGTCTTTTCGTGGCCCAAGTTTCGAAAATATCTTGTTTTCACTCCTTTTCTGAGGCTTTGTGCTTTTCGTTTTGGTATGTCAATACTAAAGAATTTCAAACACGTATTGCGTCACTTCAAACAATAACACTTATACATTAAACACACAACACTCTTAAATTAATAATCAAAACTAAAAATTAGGAAGCTGTGCGTTGCATAATAATCATAATCAGAGTTACCTAAGGAATAAAAGGGGTTCATTAAGGATTTCCACTAATGAGCAAAATGTCGTACCTGTGTGTTACGCAATAGAAAAGCGAAGAGAATTTAAAGGAGCAAAAGCGTTGTTGTGTTTTACTTTCCTAACATATTTGCTTGGTCTTGGTTTCAATATTTTTAAAAAATATATGAAATAACCATCTTTTGGTGTTAAGAAATAAAATTCATAAAACCTAATTTGAACATCCATTTTTCTCTAAAAGTATCAAACGTCGATATAACACAGCTGACTGTCATTATTATAGATAGCTGTGTATCACCGCCTTAGAGCATATATCTAAAGGAATGACCCCAACTTGTTTGTTGTTTGCTTTTGGAGAAACAAAAAGAGCAGCAACGGGGATACCAATATCACCTGTATCTGCAAAATTTGTATAGGTATAATTGAGAGTGAGTGTTATTTGTGGATTTTTAAGGCAAAATAAGGTAATATCTTACAAATTAAGGAGTTTAAAATAGAAGACTTTTAAAGTGAAAAATTTTAAGTCTTGTAAAACTTATATTACATTAATGAATATGTGATGAAATGCGCGGTGTTTTGTTGCAAGAACAATCGGCGATATTTGAGGGGCAAATCGTTTTTTAGATGAGTTGATGTGCATTACTCGATAAAATCAAGAAAATTTCTTACATTTTTAAAAGTAAGGGCTCTTCTTTAACTATACATGGTGTTTTTTAGGTCGTGTCTAAAAATGAAGAAACTGGTAGATCGAGGCGAGAAATAAAAGAAAATGTATTGGAGGGGGTACCTATCTCTATCTGTTGTGCTATCAGGCTAGCAATTTCATTAGAACAATCACCGCGGAAACAGCGATAGAAGAGTGAAAGACAGCTGACATTCCGTCGATACTCCAGAGAGTCAATGCTCTCAGAAATTAGCCTTATGTTGCACTTTGTCAAACGCGTACAATGCAGTGTGTCAGTCTCCTGCCAAAATTTGGGAATTATATTCGAGTCTAGGCCTGTTATGGACTTGTAGATTAGCGCCAAATCAGACGGAGTGAAGTATTTCTTACACCTCTGTAGAAAACTTAAGCATTTCATCATTCAATGCAATTTTAAGGCAGATACCGAACCATCGATATTACTCAGCAACTCCCAATGGCCCATTTGTCGTAATCTGTTGTCAGGAGAAAACAACCATGGATCGCTTACGGTGGGGTTTGAACCTGAGGCCTCCGGACCGGAAGGCCGGTACTTTATTACCTACTTCACCAACGATTTCTTAATCATAATTTAGCTTGTGAATAATTAGTAGTGTTGTATGTCTACTCTATTTCTCTTTGAATAAGAATTAGTACTAGATTAGTCTAAATTCCGTCGGTCTACCAATCGGACTTCAATTTCTGTTTTGTAAATATTGGTAAGCTTGAAGTTCTAACATTCCTCTACTGCAGACAACCTGGTGATTCCAGAATGATTTGATAATAAGAAAGTACTGCATATCGCTGATATTGTGATAATCAAATTTAGATATGTCTGACCATGGGACCTATGACCATAGGGTCCCGGGTTCGAGACCAGATCTCCCCGTGAGATTTTATTAAGAAATTAAAATAATCCACTCCGTCTCTGGGCTGTTGTCTAGCTCGCAGCAATGCAAAAACAAGGCTTTGAAGTTTTCTCACTTCCCTTACCGTAATTCCCTTCCGGTCAAATCCATGCTAACGCATCAAAGGGTTGTCTCACAGGATTTGGCCACATCGTATAAAAAAAAGTATCGTCAATGAGCAAGCAGCTAGTATTTAAACTATTAAGATTAAGCAGTGTAAAGCTATACATTATCGTGTTAGAATACTTATCTATTGTATAGAAGTAGATGAGGGAGATGAAGTTTTTTTTTAAGTCGATTACGATTTAGAAGAATCGGGTGTACTGTTACTGTGTTGGTGATAAGACTTCTGAATTGAAAAGATCCTTACAATGGTGGAAAATATTCGGTTTAAAAATCATGGAATGCGCAATTTAAGACTAAGTTTTATCTCTTCCCTCTACATATTATTCTAAAGGGTTGTCCATTACGAAACTATTCGAAAGATGATGCTAGAATCCGTTCTGCAGTGCATTAAAAAATATGTCTGATGGTGTAGCAATACATCAAAGATCTCCTTAATTTTCCTTGTAGTAACGAAATGATTTACAATGGCAGGTGTAAGGCTTAGTTTTGATGGTGAGATATTCAGACCGCAGCGTAATGAACCTCCTGCAAAACGTTTTACAGCAGATGGTATAAATGCCAGCCAGAAATTTTATATATCTATACTGTTAGATGCCCAAGTGTAAAATCATAAATCTCAACATAACCCAAAAGTACCTTCTCCGTCTAGTGTTCAAACAATGATCTTTCACACAAAAAAAATTGCGATCCGCTCTATAAAGAAACAAGGATGAAATGTGCCGCCATAGTTGGTATCAGTAAAAAATTTACAGAAATTATTCACCAAACTAACGTTCCAGTGTTCTCTATATTTGATTTTGATACATCCCACACAAAAAAAAATTATGCCGATGTGCAATAAATTCGATAGATTTTAATCTTTACTATTTCTTTTGCTAAACTGGACAAACACATCGAAACCACGGATCTAAGATAGTGTCAATGTCTTTCATACTAAAGAAATGAATAAACCTTATATTTAGGTAAAAAAAGCATCAAGTTTATGCCTTATGTTTTTTTGTAATCTGTTACACCATTCTTGCCTTCTGTTCTAATTAGCTTTTAAATGAAAGAAATGCATTACTTCTCAATCCAGATCCATGGCAATATTACTTTAGATTAGGGCAACTTTTTAGGGTTCCTAAGGGTAGACTTCTCGGACCTGCACTATATATTTTTCATGTAAAAAATCAAAAATCCCATATGATATCGATGTGTAATAACAATTGTCAAAGATATCTGTAACAGATTTGTTGCAGAACTTTTTGTATCGTCTCGTAAGCATCAGTACTAAAACACATAATACTAGAAGTACCATGGTGGTGGTGGAAGGCACTACAAAGGAGGTGGTGCCCTGATCGGCGACCTGCAGATTTTTAACTTAAACTTGCTTCTTGTTCTCTGATGCAGGGAAGCAGTACTGGTTGTTCGGAATCCACCTAAAACTGTAGGTCCATTTGGAGTTTTAAAAGGTTACAAGAACGAGATAGACTTAAACGTCTTTTTGTTTATGCATAGAATGCCAGATTTATATGCTTCGCGTTCATCCTACAAATCCGCTAAAGCTCCTTTTATACTATAGGACCATATATCGTGCTATACGTGGAAGCATTATTTCAACCCAAATTCTTCGTTGACCGTAACAATAGATGTTCTTAGACTATCCATATTACTATAAAAGATTCCATTCCCTGATTTCCTGGAAATATCAACCTTTCAAAGGATAATCTGCAGAAAATTGTTGATTAATTAGTAGACTTCAACTTGCTTGTATACGTACTTGAATGCTCTTAACTTTTCAAATAAGCTCCAGCCAAAATAATCGATTTATCTATTGAATTAGGGCTTGAATATCAATTCATGACAGAACTGCCAACGAACGAAAGTCAACCTAATTAAACCTCTTTCGGAAAATATAATATAAGTACATTTGACATCAAAGCATTAAATACTGCCTGAGGACTTGACCCGACTTTGTTTTGTCCTTATCTAGCTTGATTTACATTTTTTCTGGCAATCAGAACGAGAAATATTCGGTGCCGATTACGCCCGGCAATTCTTCATATCATTAATCATCTGCGATACTGCCGCCCCAGAGGAAATAAAATGGCAACGTCTTGCCATTCAAAGGTGAAACTCGTAAAGTGGAGCTCAGCCACACAGTGGTATCCTCTTCTTCTCGTTGGCAAGGGCTTTGGAGAATTTTCTCTACTTCCTCTCGACGTCTTTGTCATCTTATATTTTCAACTTCTGTTTGCTCTTGATCGAGGGGGAAATAAATCAGTTCATTATAGAAACAAGCGCCCGTACAGGACTAACATCGTGCAGCAACTTTGTCAGATGTTGCTGTCAAGCGAAAGTATCGTGCCGTACAGTGGGACCAAGGGACTTCGATGCCATGACTTCAAAAGGACTTTTATCTCTAATACGCCAATGAAGGTTGCAAGACGATGAGCATAGACAGAAAAAATTGCTAGTGACAACGACTATACAAGAACGGTATGAGGTGGTAATAGAGCAAGTAATTTACCTGCCTTTCGGCAATCATAAAAGTTCTTCCTGTTTCCATTTACACTTCCCCTGCTCTTACCTTTTCTTTTCAAGAAATCTATGTATCTCAACTTTATCTCCTATAATAAAAGCCCAGGGACTTTGCCTGTTTACCTCGCTTTATCAGAGATTTGTTGTTTGTCGTCGCAGGATCAAAAGCTCGTAATAACGGATGACTACTTATGCGGCCATGTGTATTCATAAGGATGGCAGCCAGGATTTGGAAATTTTATCAAGTCCCTGAATCAGAATGCCTGAAAAATCTTTAAACAAAAATTCATAATGGAGGGGGACAATAAATCACAGCAAATCCGGCATGACTTATTGTCCTCGTCGACGAAATTAGAACCCAAATAAAGATCTCTTCCCTATGATTGAGTTTGATGGAATTTCTTTTTTGGATAATGTAAATTTTTGGAGATGAGGATAAGAAGGCCAAGGATGAAAAGACCGTCAAACTTTAATTTAAATTTATAAATCTCTTTCATCAATACTTGCAGGGGATTCTGATTAGATTCCTTGAGATTGATGGGTAATTCCCGGTAAAAAGCAACAGAAAATTGTGTTATGTCGTTATCTGCGAGGGTTGCCATCGTGATCCATCTTCGATCCGGAAAGAATGTCATAAATTGAGCTGGAAGTTCTACAATGAAGAAAAACCTGTCTTGGGAAACTTTGGTGTGGGATTTTTTTAGTTGGTGGGCCATTGAATAATTTCTATAAAACAGGGAAGAGAACGTAAATTTCGGTATTTACAGAGAATTTAAGTAATATGGAGATCGTCGTTAAGGCGCGGCAGGTAATACATATTTGTAAGCAAGTTGACAAATCAATGAATAGAAAAATAGCATAGGTGACAACTTATTTCTTTTTAATGATCTTGACCGAAAAATCATCAAAATTGTAAACTTATGTCTGCAGCAGATCTCTAGATTTACTGGCTTAACACTATTCTCCGCAATGACTTGCCAGAATAAAGTGAAGAAAACACGAAGTTTGGAAAAAATCCTGATCAGTAAGAACGTTCTTAGGTTAGGTTAGGTTAAAGTGGCTGCCTAAGAAAGGCACAATAAGGCCAAAGAGGCCCTTTGTGATACCACGTTGAGGCTACAAAAAAAATTTAACAAACGCCATAAAGATTACCTAAGAAATAAGAGGGTGAACATGCTACCCCCTGTGCACCGAACCAGTACCTTTTCTCCAGTGGAACTCCTGACAAATCGAGGCAGGTCTCTGACATCAGTGGAGCCTAGCTCGGTTAACTCTTCAAAGAAGGGGGAGCCCAAAAACCGGGTCCTACGGTTGGCTAGGGCCGGGCAGTAACCGAGTAGGTGAAGTACGGTTTCCTCTTCCTCTTCGTCATGGCAATTCCCACAGAAGTCGTTTGAAGGCGCGCCCAGCCTATCAACGTGTCTACCTATGAGGTAGTGACCCGTGATAACGGCTACGGTACTGCTAATTGTTTTGCATCCGAGTAGGATGAGCTCCCTTGACCGTTTAGGGTCAAGCTTTGGCCATATCTGTCGGGCAATCAGGCAGGTGTGTTCCTTTTACCAATTAGTGTTTGCAATCTTGAGAGACTCCTTTGAGAGTTCCAGTTTGCATGTGGCCAGCGGTTTACCCAGCTGGTGGTTAATGTCCGAATTAGGACGAGTGGTACCGATTCTCGCTAGTTCGTCGGCTCTGTAATTGCCCGGAATATCACTATGTCCAGACATACAGAATGTACTTAGTTAGCGCTCTATTACACTAAATGTTTACATGCACCATAGAAAATTTTTGAACATTTTAAAAAGACAGTAGGGCGAGAGAAGAACTGCACCCGATTCGAGACAATGGTTGTAAGTGGACCTGAACCACTGTCATTTACTCTGCAATCCCTTTTTTTTATTGTAGTCTGTTGTCAGCAGAAAACAGCCATGGGTCGCCGTCAGTAGGATTCGAACCTGGGACAGCTGCATTAACTTATTTCACCGGTGACACGAAAATATGCGTTTTTATAAATTCGGGATTAAAGACGGAAAAATTGCAATGCGCATGCTTAAATTCTTTTTCAAAGTCTGGTTAAATTTCGAGAAAACACAGGAGAATTTTTTTTTTAATTTAGGCAAATATTTTTAGAGAATATATCGTTCGGAGTAACGGGTGGCTGAAAACAAGATACGTTTGTGTTCGGAGTGATATAAAAACTAGTACTACGTGTGAGTGAATTAATTTATCCACGAAATGTTGGCATTGTACGTTCGGGTAAACATAAATAAAATGCAAAGGATTAGATCTAGAACAACAAGTTACTGAAAATTGAGGATTCAGATTCGGAATGAAATATCACTGTTCAATTAAATCGTGGTACTTCGCAAGCTTTGAGGTATATTGCACAGACACAGAGTGGGGAGTAACTAAAGTAGATTTAAAATGAAGCACAAATTGATTTAAAATAATTTGTTTATAAAACAAGTGGGCTTTAACTTTCAGGAAAACATACCCGAATTTTCGCACTTTATTAAAATACTGACTTATTACTGTTCTACTATTTTTTTATTCTAGCAGCAACGTTAATTTCGGCTTCTAAAAATAGTTTATAATTTAATGAAATAAATTGAAGAAAATTTACATATGGATTTATTTATTTAGTCCGAAAACGGTTACAAAAGTGTTATACCAAGTTCTAACAATATCGTCGACAAAATTGAGAACAATGACGTTTTTTCCTAATTTAGACCAGCTTCTCAGAGATTACCTCACTCCGAGTAGTAAATAGTGAAAAGATTGTGAACATTTAGATTCGGTGTGAAATAAAAAATTGCTCGGGGAGTTAACTGAAGGATATGTTCATGCACATTCCGCCTGAATACCAAGGGTTAGTGAACGCAGAAAAACTTTTGCGTAGTAGTTCAGTGGTTCGTAAAAAGCATCAATATCACAATTGTACGTTTATGTTCGTCTAAAATGAACCGAAAATTATTAGAATCACCTATTAAACAGAGAATTCAAGAGTAGCATCAACGATATTTACTATAAATTATAAAAAGTAATGGGCCAAGAAGACTATCCTGTGACAGGTAAAATTATTACTTTTCCAAAAATTACATCACATCTGTTCTTGAGTCATTCATCTACGTGTGTAACTAACAAATTTAATTTTAATAGGTATACAGGGTGTTTCAGATCTGACGTGCCAAAATGAATAGGGTGATAGATCTCGACTAGACAAAAAAAATTTTAAGGCAGGAGGGGGGGGGGGGCAATCTCAACCGTTTAGGAATTACAGGGTGATTCATAAATTTCAGTTTTTCATGGTATGCACATTACTCTTTTATTTTTATCTTTTGATCTACCCAACATAGCGACATCAAACAAACGGTAGAAAACAACTATCCTAGTGACCCTTCCAAATGTCAACACTACTGATCTAACTCCTACCATTGCATGTACAGTCACTTCCAAAATTAAAAAATGGTTTCCGATTTCCTAAAATTCAGTATTTGCCTAAATTTTCTACGAAATTCATGTAATTAGTATACCCCTTTTTTACTTTTATTAGATTGTTTATCTTATTATCTTTCTAAAAAGGTGCAACATGTCCACGTAGAGAAAATATATAGAAATTTATACGTCGAAATCCTATCGGAGAATATTATAAAAATCAACAAATTAAAGAAATTAAACTTAAATTAATTCTAAAATGCTTTTCATTGAATTTAAAAATAATTACAATTAATCTTGATAAGTAACGAAAGCCGTTCAAAATGTTCACTGCCACTTTGGATGCATTTTAACAATCTCCTTCTAACTCCCTGTTTAAGGCGTATTGCAGCCAGACTCTCCCGTATTTTCGACACCGCATTCCCAATTCGGCTAACTAATCCTCCCAATTGTTAACTGGGCTTGAATAAACTTCATCCTTAATTGTTCCCCATAAGAAAAAGTCCAATGGGCACGGTCATTATCATTTGACCCAACACGGAATATCTTGGCATTGTCAGCATAACAGAGGATTTTCGAATGAGACAGAACCAAATATATATTGTTGATGTATGTGATGAAAAGCAAAGATCCTAAATGACTGTCCTGAGGCACCCCAGAATAGTTATTGATTTCGTCAGAGAGTGCACCACGAAATAAAACCCGTTGTGCGCGATCAGACAAATAAGAACATAACCACTGGACGAAGACTGAATGAAAGTCCACAACTGAAAGCTTGTAAATAAGAACCTTGTGATTTATTATATCAAAGGCCTAACTGAAATTAGTAAAAATGCAATCAAACTGCAATCCAGCTTCAATTACAGGTATACAGAAGTTGGAGAACTACAACAAGTTGGTAGTGGTGGACTTACCTCTAATGAAGCCATGCTTTAAAGAGCTCAAGAACGGTTTCAATGGAAGTAAAGAATGCCACAAACCATAGGCTCAAATACTTTTCCAATACAACATAAACTGGCAATTGGTCGATAATTAGAGATGTCACGTTTGTTGCCCTTTTCTTGAAGAGGGGTAACCAAAGACAATTTCCAAGATTTAGGAAACAAACCAGTGCAAATAGACAAATTAAGTAAATGTCAGATAATGGGAGCCAGGGATACATTACAATTTTTCAAGAAATACGCAGGAATCCCATCAGGACATCATGAAAAACTATTAGCCAAATTCGGTATATATTTCAAGACGGTAGCCTCGTCGACTACTAAGTCTTTGAAATGAAGGGAAGTCGGCGAAAGCCTCGTCAAATGCGCAAAATCCTTAAAGCTACATATTATCACAGTTTGAATCCAAAAACGCAATCTTAAAGAAATCACCAATGAACTTGGCAATTGTAAGTGGATCATTGCCTTCACGATCATCAAGTGACATTGAAGAGGGGTATCCATCACGGTTGCGCCTGTAGTTCACAAATTTCCAAAATTGCTTAGGCTAGTTCTATCTAAAAAGTCAGTATAATAAACCTCAATAGAAGACGGATACTGATCGCACAGAGTGGAGTAAACCATGTAGTCAGAATGATTCCTTACGGAGCAAAACCTTTCAAGTTCTTTAAGTGGTTAGTACACCGATTGAGCCAGGGCTAAAAGGTACACGAATTATTGGATTTTGAAATTGAAACACAGTCTGCAAAACATATTGATAAAATCTAGTAGAAAGATTTCACAGCCTTGTCAATGTCCCGCTCACTCAAAACGCTCGACGAATCACAGGCAGAAAGCCATTCGTTAAGTTTATGGAAATCGGCCTTTTTAAAGTTATAACAAAAGTTACTAGAATCAAAAGAAGTTAATATTACTGGATCAAAATAATAAATCACATGGAATGCTGGGTGATGATGAGATTCAGGAAACCGGGGCGATAGGCATCGCCTTACAATAGTACCCGAGGCGTCAGAAGAGGACACCAAGTCCAAAAACCTACCAGAGTCGTTACCCACACCACTGACCTGCGAAAATCCAGAAGATGCAATACTATCAATGAACGCAAGAAAGTGTTGCGGAGATGGCAGCATAAAATCATTATCCTCGGAGGGTGGGGGCAAAAACTTCAGAATCGGATGACGGATGAATCCAAAATACAAAGAAGAAGAGTTTATATACAGCGATCGGCCGAGGAAAATACATTCCTTGATTGCACTGTACCAACTAAGAAACATGGTGGCGATCCTGTCATGATGTAAGCATCCCCTATCATCGACATTAGTTGAAGACCTTATTCGCAGCGATGTGGCTATGAGAAAAGCAGACAAAATGGATTCCAGAGCAAGACGTTGTTTCCCAGGATTATGTATAATTGCATGCAGGATAATGATCCAAAACACTCTTTGCACCTCGATCGAGACTATCTTACACAAAAGGGACATGAAATGGGATGGATAAATTGGCTAGCTCCATTACCTATCCTATCGAATTTCTCTGCGATGAACTATGTAGATCGTGAAATGAAAAAGAACTGTCGTATGTCAAGGGAACATCTTGGGAAATTCTACAGAGTACTTACCAAGCAATAACGAAACATGAAGAAGAATATATAAACCATTTTAAAAATAAAAGTAATAAAAGGTCAAATAAAAAATTTTTTTAAAAAACTGCTTAAAGAAAACCGTATTTTTTTCCGGAAACTGAGCGGCAATGTATATCTACACCGTGATTATTGTGTAAGCTCTTGTGCGGAAACTGTAGAGTGAAGCAAAGAAATTTATGAATGATTACAGTACAGATGTTATTCAGAACTAGTAGAATTAATCCTTCTAACTCAGAAGGCGCACTTCTCAGGAAGAAGCCCATTCGCCAGAATATAAGAATATATTGTGGCAAATGAGGCTCCCACACCAGCATGCAAAAAATCATTAGTAATTAAATAACCAAAACAAGCCCGCACACAATAATCAGGGGTGCACAGACTACAGAGATCGCTTCAGCAAATCCTTAGTACGAGTTAGATCAAAAACAGGACACATATTCACGGCTCTACACATGCGATTTATAGGCTCATGCATACCATAGTTAGACCAAGAGTGAACAACATGCAGTAAAGGCAATCTCCTTAAGTTGTACGGAGTATGCCTATTAGAAACCATATGAACCTGCGAGAGTGCAAGAATCTATGTTCGAGTTTAAAAGCTGGTGAATAAAGACTACGTCAGCAAGGACTACGTTCCAAGGAGTGCATATTAAGCAACTGGAGGCGATCCACATAAGGAGGAATGTTAGCGCGAAACTAACAAAGTTCCCCTGCACCGACTTAATCCGTCTAGAATGAACAGCATAGCAGGGAGACCAAACCTGAGAGGCATACTCGAGAATTGGCCTAACCAAAGAAAAGAATAAGTGAATTAAGGTCATCCGATCAGAAAACTTCCTTGACCACCGCTTTACATAACCCAGAACTGAATTAGAAATGTAGTTAATGTGCAGAGTGAAATCGAGTTTACGGTCAGGCTTCAGCTCCAAGGTCAGTGACGGACTGCACACGACAGATATTAGTTTCCTCAAAGGTGTAATCAAAGACAAGCAGATTTGGGCTCCTAGAGAATGACACAACTTCACATTTATCCAAGTTAAAGCTGCACGCCATTAGATCCACAACAGTTCTTGAAGGTATTTAAATCATCCTGAATGCAGGAAGAATCATAACTGTTTCTAACTCATGAGAAAATCTTTATATCATCTGCGTAGATTAAGACTTTAGAGTTCTTAATCAGATGAACAATGTCGTTAATGGCAAGGATAAACAATAGTGGCCCGAGATGGCTACCCTGCGGTACTCCAGATGAAGCCCTAACGAACTTGGATAGAGTATTACGAAAACATACTTGATATAACCTATCTTTTAAGTAAGAGCAGATCCAGTTGAGCAATAAAGGCGGAAAACCCAACTTTTCAAGTTTAAGCATAATCACAGAGTGAGGGAGTTTATCAAATGCCTTGCTAAAGTCGTTGTAGACGCGGTCGGTCTGGAGACCCACTTGGAAGGCAGAGATTATGTGGGATGTAAATTCAAGCATGTTAGTTTTCGTCGATCTACCAGGCAGAAAGCCATGTTGATTAGATGAGATTAAACCCTTACACTGCCATACAAGCTGTGAAATATAATAGATTCGAACAACTTGGGTATGCAGGAAAGCTTCGCGATTGGCCTATAATTTGTTATTAAGTTTTTATGCCCCTTTTTATAAATTATAAAGGATCTCTTCCATAACGTAGGAAATTTACCGGCCTGAAGAGATTTGTGGAAGATGAGTTCCAGTGGAGTGAGTAAGGCGTCAGAACAGGATCTCAAGAATGCAGGCGGAACACTATCAGGTCCAAAAGAGAAGTCCAGGCAGCGGGATAATCCTGGATATGACCAAACTCTTCGAGGGAAGGCACAAAATTGCAAGATGAAAAGGCGCCCTCGAAAAACAATGCAAAGCTGTCAGCTATATCGGGCGCGCTGCAACTAGAGGATCCATTGTAACACATTGTAGATGGATAATTATCAGTTTTCTTCTTCATATTAATAAATTTATAAAAGGTACGAGGATTGTTATGTAAGTTATCGCGAACATTATCAACGTATTCCCTGTATAAAGTTGAAGATAGCGCTAAAAAGCTGTCATGACAATAAACGAAATCACAATAAGTGAACTTAATGTTTTTATAAATTCTTGTTCGACGGACTTCTTTATTTTAAATAGTAACGCTTTATTAAGAAAACTTTATGAGATTCTATTTCAATACAAGGATCATTAATAAAGTAGCACCAGTATTATAATATCGATATGTGAAGTAGAGGTCGGGATATTCCATATTTGAATAGTTCCATGAACCATATTCATAAAGCCATCTTGTCGCATCATCGAAATCATCAACCATTTTATATTTCATATTTGATTTAAGTTTTTAGCTTTCATTTGATTGATCCTTTATTGCTACCGAATGGCTCCAGGGGTCCATAAAGTTGAAAAGACGCCATAAACCAAACAATTTCATGGAGTTTTGCACACATCTACAATCACATTACCTCAATATGTGCAACTTCCGGGAACGAAAACCATAATCTAATGTAAAATTGCATCCATTTCACATAGTGATGCCAATGGTGCATAAATTTAGCCTCAGGATACTTGTAAAAGCTTCTATTTTCTGTTGGGCGCGGCGCATAAGTGAAGTTATGAATTCGAACACTGAACGAACGAAATTTAATATTAGAAAAAATTTACATATCTCTCAATTTGGAAAAGTGACATTTACCATGAGGTAACAATGTTCTATTAAATTATTAATGGACACGGTTGGCTTATTTTCCAATCACAACAAGTGAGGTCTGAGTTTAGATTTGACGTATCACATATCCGCGGTTTCTAAAATCTCACCTAAATTGAACAGGAGATAGCGAGGCGCGTCATTTAATTATAATGCAAATATGCACCCGGCTAGGGGTGACTAATTGAAAGTTAATTCGTTTTCCTGATTAAAACCCTGCGGATATTTGGTACTAGGTAGATTCAATCTAGCCATGTTTTTCCTGAACTGGAGACAGGACCCATTCGATTGTGTTAATAAAATATTAATTTTTACGTCGACAGGATGTTGCCAGCAAGTAATTGCTGCAGCTATTCTCGCATTCAGAAAAATGATTGGGCAATTGTTGAAGCAATTAACTCCGAAAATAAAGTAATCATTCTCGATAATGTCAACACGGTTGTCCTGGAATATTGCTAAAGGCCAACTAATTTGAGAGGAAGTAAGTGATGCATAATTTAATGGATATTATGGGCCGTAAATGAACTGTTTTATTGCATCCAGTGTAGGTTATATATTAAATTAATCTTTTCTCTCTGAGTATTTTGCCGATAAACGAGACAATTGAAACTTTGGAAATATCAAATGACAATAATAATCTGATTACGAAACAATTTGCCACAATTCATACATCAAAATACTGAAATCCTTTCCTTTTACTAACAATCTGTTCGGTTACAATTTCAATAAAACCGTGCTTGTCACAATTAAATTAATGAAAACAGGTGAGAGATTTCCCTTAATTAACTTTTCCCGCAAAACTATTGTAACTCGAGAAAATTGAAGCGTCGGTGATGTTGTGGGTAATGACAGAACATAATAAAAGGTAATTTGGCCGAACTAACATTGAGTGCCAATATAGTGGAAAATTTAAATTATGTTTTAATGAATCACCAGTTAAATTATAACGTAATTGAGTTAATTAAAAGCTTAACGATGCCTTTGAAACAAGGTAATTAGTGATATCAGTCATTTGATTCGGATTAATTCGCTAAACAACGCATTCTGGGACTAAATGGAGTGAGTACCCACATATAAATTGAAGTTGAAAAAATTTAAATAATCCTATCTAAGGCTGATATGATAATTAGTACTATTATCTTATGCTTACAATAAATTATCACGCTCACACTTAGTTCGAAAGTAGTAATTTGCATATAAATGGTGCACACAAGATTTGCATGTTGTTAATTACTTCTTAATGGAAACGTAATTATAGCATCTTTCGTTGCGAAGAAAACAAATAGATTTCCTTGAACAACACAATCAGTCTGTTTATTTTTAACTGGCTTCCCGAAAAGGTTTGACATATATTTTTTTAGTTTTTACTTCGTAAGACGTTGATCGATGTTGATGAGTCTTTTTAGTGTTGCGTACCAAACTTGGAAAACCGGACACTTATGGCTCCACTTCGGTTTGTCTGTCACATGCTCTCAGAGCCAAACCGTACAAACTAGAGACTTGCAATTTGGCGTAGCTAACGCCTGTTATGGCCCGTTGCTGTGGTTAAGATATAGATGAATAATTCGGCTAATTATGGGTAATTCTTACATAATCTTACATTTGATGACGATACAGTCGCGAAATACATCAATAATTTGGCAGATAGTTTTTCGTGCTGTCCTGATGGTATTCCTATTTCCCTTTATAAGAACTGTTCTTCTTCCCTGGTTTCTGTTCTTTGTTATTTATTTAATTTATCTATTTCTTGTGGGGTCTTTCCAAAATCTTGGAAATCATCTCTTATTATCCCTCTTCACAAAAAAGGCAAGAGGTGTGATATTTCCAATTACAGACCCATTGCAAACTATTTTGCTAAGTTTTTGAGGCATTAGTTTGTGACACACTATACTTTCATTGCAAACCTTTTCTTGGAACTTTCCAGCATGGCTTTATGAAAGGTAGATCTACTGCGACTAACCTTCTGGAATTCTGAAATTTCTGCTAATCCAAAATTGAGACTGGAAAGCAAGTGGATTGTATCTTTACAGATTTTAGCAAGGCATTCGACAGAATAAGCCACCAAATTTTGATTCACAAGTTGACGGCCCTCGGGTTTCCTTCATTATTTGTAGACTGGATTCGTTCTTACCTACTAAATCGGACTCAGCGTGTGTCCTTCCGTGGATCACTATCCAAGTTTTTTTAATTCCTCTGGCGTACCTCAGGGAAGTCATCTGGGCCCGATTTTATTTATTATATACATCAATGATGTATCTTTATTCTTGGAATATTCAAAAATTCTTTGTTATGCTGACGACGCCAAAATTTTCCGTGTTGTGTCCTCTATTCGAGACTGTGAACTTTTAAATTCTGACTTAGACGCTTTCTACAACTGGTGTTCTGATAAATATCTTCCCCTCAATATTAGTAAGTGTACGTCTATATCTTTTAATCGTAGAAAGAATCCTCTCGATTTCAACTACACCATGCATGGCTGTGTTCTGGAAAAAATTAATAGCACCAAGGACTTGGGTGTCTGGTTGAACAGTCATTTTACGTTTGACGATCACATTGATGAGATAGTTATTAAGGCTAATTCTACATTGGGTTTTATAAAAAGATGGGCAAAGGAATTTGACGATCCTTATATCACCAGGATTCTCTACTGCACCTTTGTTAGGCCTATTCTGGAGTATGCTAGTTGCGTTTGGTCATCATTTTATCGTGACTCAATTGACCGGGTAGAGGCCGTTTTGTTCGCTTTGCACTTCGTGGGCTTCCTTGGAGCGACACTCTTATCCTGCCGCCGTACTCAGATAGGCTTAAGCTCATAAAACTAGACTCTCTTGAATTCAGACGTAACATCCCTAGAACTGTTTTCGCTTTTGAATGTCTTCAAGGTAATGTTGACTCTCCAGCCGAGTCGCTCCTTGAGAAATCGAGATTTTCTTAAAATTCCACAGCATCACACAAATTACGGTTTTCACGAGCCCGTCCCGTCAATGTCTCGGTTTTTTAATTCGCATTTTAACAACATTGAGTTTAATCTATCGAAAAATTCTGTGAAGGCCAAACTTTCCTAACTACTTTGTTATTATTTTGTTATTATGTATTATTAATTATTTTTCTAGTTATTTTTATTAATTATTGTAATTTTTTATTTTATTTTATAACTATTTATATTTACATGTGAAGTAATCAGCCCTTTGACGAATCTTAAATAAATAAAAGTAATAATCGGAATCGAACAGCTTATAAAAAATATGAAAAAATGACATCCCCATCAAGTTGAGCTAAAAAATCTGAAATAATTAGTATTCATTGATGGGCTGATGAAGATAACATTACATTACAGAAAAAATAAAACGAAGAAAATAAATAAATCTGAAAAGTTCGGGTTGGAAGCCAGGTCTTCCCGTGGGTTTTTAAAATTGAATTAAAAAATCCACTCCGTCTCTGAGTTGTTGTCTAGCTCGGAGCAATGCAAAAATGAGACATTCAAGTTTCCTCACTCGCCTTACACTAATTCCCTTCCGGAAAAAGCCATGCTAACGCATCAAAGGGTTGTTCTCTAGGCTTTGGCCACATCGTAAAAAAACAAAAATTCCGTAGACTCACAAAGGTTTGAAGATTGAGCTCTAGAACGTTGTTATAGGAAACAAAACAAAATCCTTCAAGTATTTCAATCTGGTGAATTGTTGCCAGTATCACAAGTTTCATCAATATGTACTTAACAATTATTTAAAAGCGGTATCAATCATTTGATGGAATTCCTTCCTCAATAGTCACTATTCCTGCCTATAACATATGCCATAATTGTCAAAGCCTGACTGATTTTTCGTTCATTTTGCAATTTATTAAGGTTTTTGGTGTCGAGATTGACTCTGGAAATGAAAAGTGCGTACTCTTATCTGTATATTGTCCTCCAAACTGCTTTGATTGCGAGAGTGCAGAGAAAATCATGTCTCGTATAACGCGTTTGCCAACGTCATAGTGATAGGTGACTTTAATGTTAACTTAAGATTGCAATGTAACTTAGCACAACCAGTTTGTGCATCTTCTTCAAACACTTCATCTTAGTGTAGTTAATTCACGGTTAGAAATCATGGAATATGATTAAATACAATTTCTATATAAATGTAAAATTGTGTGTTATTTTCAATACACTGCGAATAAGAAAGAAAATAAGTTACTTCTTAGAAGTAACTTAGAGTACAACGGCGTTTTTGAAAATGATAAAACAATTACTTTTCTTGATGTTATTCAATCGAATGGAATTAGAAATTATTGTATTTTAAATGAGTTGAAATACTACAATATAAAAGACAATGGAAGCGTTGATTTAATGCATGATATACTGGAAGGTGTCATACCTTTTATATTAAAACATTTTTTAGAAGTATTATAAACCTAAAAATCTTAAAAATCTAAGAAATAAACGCTAAAATCAAATCTTTCACTTATGATTATTTATGCCGAAAAAGTCTTCCTCCTACTATTAAAATTCAGAAACAATCAAGTTCAATTGGTTTAACAGCCGCGCAAAACTATTGTCTTTTTATCCATTTTCCTCTAATATTTTTTGATTTGTTTGATATTACACCTAATCTGTGGAAGGGTATTACAACATTGCTAAAATAGTGGCAATTTTACTTTCAAGAAAACTTTCAATTAGCAATTTAAATGAGTTGGAATATTTAATTTGATCTCATTTAGATGTCATAGTTACAGAATTTGAGTTGCATCTCACACCAAAGCATCACTACCCCAGGCTAATAAAGAAAAATGGACCTCTTATTCACACATGGGCAATGAGATATGAGGGAAAGCATAAATATATTTCCTCTTTACATTCTTTTAGTAATAATTACATAAACCTCGTTTAAACATTAAGCACACGTCGTCAGCATATGATGGCAGAACACCATAAGTCCTATAAATATCAGGAGAAAATTACATTTGCATAATCGAGAAAAGTTAATTCGGCTGATTATTATTGCAAAAATTTTTAATTTTAAGCATTGATAGTACAAACCAGTGATGGGCATTATTCGAATAAATTTTCAATCAAATAACGATTTTTTTTAAAAATCGAATAAAAAATTATTCGAATAAAGTTTTATTCGATTTACAATTTATTTTAAGTTATTCGCAAATAATTATTTGTTAGTTGATGCTCCTTAATCCAATTTCAAATAATTATTTGTTATTCGATCGTTCGTTATTCGATAAACAAATAATAATTCGTTATTTGATGACTTATTCGCAAATAATTATCTGTTATTTGGTGCTTTTTATTCGAATTTCAAATAATTATTTGTTATTCGATTATTATATAATTATTCTGTAGTTCATGTCTCTTTATGACATAATTATTTGTTGTTGGTGTCCATTAGTTCAATTTCAAAATATTATTTCTTGGTACACGCATTTCATATCGCAAGGTGTATCGTACTTAGGAAATTAGAACTGCCTTGTTATATTTCGATGTTTACAGTAAAGATTTTAGTAAGTGATATAATAAAACAAATCAGTATTCCATAAAGAGACATCAACTATCGAATAATCACTTGATAATCTAATAACAAATAATTATTTGAAATTCGAATAAAAAGCACCAAATAAGAAATAATTATTTGCGAATAATCCGCCAAATAACAAATAATTTTTGTAATCAAATAAATTTTTATTCGATTTTTAAATTTATTTGAGCTTGTAGCTTTTATCTTTATTCGAATAAAAAATGCCCATCTATGGTACAAACATATTCGAAATGCTTTGGTTTGAAGCAAAGCCAGGTTATCATTATTGAAATATTTTTATGGAATTAATCCTTCTTACTCAGAAGGCGCACTTCTCAGGCAGGAGCCTAGAAACAATTGCCCTATTCGCCAGAATATAACAAAATATTGAGGCGAATGAGGCTCTTACACCAACATGCAAAAAAGCATTAGTGACCAAAAAAAAAACAAACCAAAACACGCCCAACAATCAGGGATGCACAGACAACAGAGATCGTTTCAGCAAATCCTTAGTAAGAGTCAAGTCAAACACAAAACACACATTCACGGCTCTGCACATGCGATTTATAGGCTCATGCATACCATAATTAGACCGAGAGTGAACAACATGCAGTAAAGACAATATCCTTAAATTATACGGAGTATGCCTATTAGAAACCATACCTGCGAGAGTGCAAGAATCTATGTTCGAGTTCAATAGCTGGTGAATAAAGACTAGGTCAGCAACTCTACGTCGTTCTTCCAACGAGTGCATATTAAGCAACTGGAGGCGATCCACATAAGGAGGAAGCCTCAGTGGATCATTCCACGGAAGGTCTCTTAGCGCGAATCTAACAAGTTCCGCTGTACCGACTCAATCCGTCTAGAATGAACAGCATAGCAGGGAGACCAAACCTGAGAGGCATACTCGAGAATTAGCCTAACCAAAGAAAAGAATAAGTGAATTAAGGTCATCCGATCAGAAAACTTCCTTGACCACCGCTTTACATAACCCAGAACTGAATTACTCTTAGAAACAATTCAGTTAATGTGCAGAGTGAAATCGAGTTTACGGTCAAGCTTCAGCTCCAAGATCAGTGACGGACTGCACACGACAGATATTAGTTTCGTCAAAGGAGTAATCAAAGACGAGCAGATTTGGGCTCCTAGAGAATGACACAACTTCACATTTATCCAAGTTCAAGCTGCAGGCCATTAGATCCACACCAGTTCTTGAAGGTATTTAAATCATCCTGAATGCAGGAAGAATCATAACTGTTTCTAACTCATGAGAAAATCTTTATATCATCTGCGTAGATTAAGACTTTAGAGTTCTTAATCAGATGAACAATGTCGTTAATGGCAAGGATAAACAATAGTGGCCCGAGATGGCTACCCTGCGGTACTCCAGATGAAGCCCTAACGAACTTGGATAGAGTATTACGAAAACATACTTGATATAACCTATTTTTTAAGTAAGAGCAGATCCAGTCGAGCAATAAATGCGGAAAACCCAACGCAGATTCCTTAACTGCTGAATATTCTCATATGCCTTGAGATATGATTAACGAAATCGCCTCCGCTGACGATAAAATTGAGACGTTAACGTCGTTGATCTGTCATTTATTTGAAACATATGTACCACTGCATCAGTGCTACAAATGCCTTAAGGCAGTCGAAGCTAGATTACTCTATACAATTACTCGCAACAAAACTAATGCAGAAATTAAACTTGCTAAGCTTCGATATAACAGTGCTAAACTTAGTTTGAATCTTGGGCCTAAAATACTATGGTGTAATCTTCAGCATGGTAAGGAGAAACCTGTGTACCATCTTAAAACGAATGAACTTAATGTCTCTTTCACTGCAGTAAATAACGCAAATCTAGATAGTCCAATCGGGGCCCCATTTAACATGTTTAGTAACTTACCGGTCGGGTTTAAGTTGCTGGAGGATGGACAGATTAGTTTAAGCCTTCTAGGATACGGCTATGTTTATCTGGACATTCTCAGGTGTTAGTTACACCTCCAAGCGGCAGCAACCGGGCAATACATCCTAGAACGTAGCCAAGTACCTAATACGGGAGGAAATAACCTATTGAAAAATCCCCCTAACTCCAAGATTGTAGTAGGTCATGCTAAGAGAGTCTGCAGTAGAGTCCCCCTATCTGCAGGACCCAGAGGTAATTAGGTCGCGAATGGCGTCTCATCAGGCATTTCTGTTGGAGTAGAGGTGGAGGGTATGGTATACCCTAATAGGTTGGCTATACCCACGGTACCTACAACACAACAGAAGTAGCTTTGGGAGAATTAGATTTAGAAGGTTCTGTGGCGGCTATGGAGGCTGGCTCGCTCCCGCAGGCTGAAACCGCTGTAGCAGTCCTGGAAGAAGGTGCCATTGGCAAAATAATAATTAGCACTTCCTCAGGTGTGGCGGTGCAGAGCTGGTAGACTTTAATGAGGCTATCTCCGCGGTACACGCACCAGTAGAAGATGCAGACCTGTCTTCCGAAGGGTTAGCTGCCGTTAATCCGGAGGAGGTTACTGGTCCTGGCTCTGGACTAAAGCTTTATGGCTTGGATCCCTTTAATGCCGTGGACAAAGAAGGGGTGAAGGTTGTAATTAAGGCATGGACCAAGAAGGAACACTGGAGACTGTGGAACAGCATGGATTCCTGCAGATAGGCTTGGATTCTAGCAGTGACCCAGGAAACGAGGTTAGTAGCAAGAGTGGGTTAACTGGATACTCAGTTGCCCCCACAATGGGAGACTGGGAGAGGACGAAAAGGGACCCGATTCTATGTGGTCTGTTTCGGATAATCCCCAGAGAGGTGTTTTTAGAGAGTAAAAATCTCACACTACCGGAGGGTACGGGCTGTTCGGTGTCTTTTGAAAGATTTTCACCTCTACCGCTAAGAAAAAAACTTACCGGTCGCCGTGACTCTTTCTCATACCGCGGGTACATTTGGATGAATTGACTACTGCTTGATACTCTATCAATTCCGAAACAGCTAATCCTGATGAGCGAACACCGAGATTTATTAGGCTGATATTTTCTTTAATAAGTAGATACATTCTCCCTATCATCAATACATACCTTATGTCGTTTTCCTTTCCTAGCAAGTGGAATATCGCAACTATGTTGCCTATACCTAAAAAGTCTTCTCCAAAAAGTCTGACTGATTATCGTCCCATAAGCCTGTTATGTTTCTTTTCTGAAGTACTCGAGAAAATAATTTATTGTCAAACACAGTTAAATGCGTGATTCCACAGTTGGGAGACAGCAGTACTTAAGGTGACTACAAATATAAGAGGTGCCCTGGATCAGAATAAATTAATAGCGCTGATATTGCTCGATTTTTCTAAGGCCATTGTTGGCCATTACTTATTCATTAGGAAACTTTATACCTCTTTTAATTTTAGCAGTTCTGCCACCGTCTTAATTGAAAGTTTTATATTTAACTGCACTCAAAGAATGAAAGTAGGTGGGGAGCTGTCAAGTCCAAGGCGTGCCATAGGGACCTGTACTAGGTCCACTGCTGTTTCGTCTCTTTATTAATGACTTACCTAGTGTGGTTCGCAACGTGTCAGTCCACCAATATGTGGTTTATGTGCAGATGTATCTAAGTAGCCCTATTGGACTACTGGAGGACTGCATGCAATAAATTTTAACTTAAATAGGATATAATTGGTCGAGGAATAATTTCTTGAAATTGAACACTAGAAAATCCCAGTTTATTTCCTTTCACAGTAGTATGTTCGATGTCAGCGATATTCCTCCAGTGTATATAAATGGTTTCACTTTTCCTGCATTGAGTAAGGACTATAATCTTGGAACCATCTTAAGCATCTTAGCAAAATTCACGCAGGACTGCGGAGACTATGGATGCAAGTATTTTGCCGCGTGGTTATTCACAGAACTAGGTGATGTCCCTGAGTTTTCCTTGTTTAAATAATATATGTGCCCGTAAAATGGAAATTGTTTTTAATGACTGCATAGGCTTTGTTTTCGGATTGAGGAGGTTTGTTGACTTTTATAAAGATTGCGTTTTTCTAAGATAATCTGAGGTTAGGTCCAGTATCACGATATTCGTGGATATTTATATCACGATAATTTTTATTGGCAGTTACCCCTTGCTAGGATTACTCAGATATTAAGCCGAGTTAAGCTCGTCTCTGTTGTCCCTCGATCTAATACTGCTTGCTTATCTTCTTATTTTAGACGGCGTACCCCTTTAACATACCCGAATCTATTTGCAATGGCTCCAATAGCTTTAAGATCGGCTGCCTTTCCACGTTATGTTTTCATATTCCATATTTGGAGCCGGAGTTGGATCAATTGGTTTAGTGCACGATCACCACGCCATGATTCAAGGCTTCGAGCACCACATTCCCCGTGAGTTTTTAATAAAAAGTAAAAGAAATCCACTATATCAGGGCATTCAAGTTCTCTCATTCTCCTTACTCTAATTCTATTTCTGCCGAGTCGAAGTCATGGCAACGCATTATAGGGTTGTCCTCTATAAAAGAAAAAAATATATCAGGAGTTCACCATTGCACCAATTAGGACTGCGACTTAATCATTTGCAGAAGAATTTAAACACGACGTGGACAGCGGGAACCCATCTTATGGTCCTTGCGCTGGCCGTTGTTTTTTAAACGGTGGCTAACGTAAAGATCCTATATTATTCGTGATGTTCTTCTGATGACGCATTCGAATTTGGTGGCCACTTTAAAAAAACTTGTCACTGAGATTATTTTATACTATGTCAACGTGGCTTTGGCTTAGATTATGCAGCAGTGTCTGATCTTTCACTGTGCCCACCAACTGACTTCTCTGAAAGCTCCTGTTGCAGAAGAAGTGATGTATATTTTCACAAAATGCACAAAATGTGCAGCAAAAATTCACTTGACCCGAGTTAATTTTCAAAATAAAAATAAAAACAAACTACTTGTACACTCGAGCAATGTAAGAAATATAAAAATTTCTTAACATGATCGGCGTTTCTAATGAAGAAAAGTTAAATTCCTTTGGCTCGTTCTCAACAGCAGCACCAAAGGGTTGTGTTGGAGTTATTATTAGTATTATTTATTCACTGGCATAGGTACAAAAAGATTCGTGAATCTTATAATAGTACATACAAAAATGGAAATAATGTTACATAATTAATTAAACTAAGCATAATTCATGTATAAAGTTAACTGAGCAAGCCTATTCTCTAACATACAATTAAGAAAAGTGAAAAAATGTACAAATAATGAACAAGAAACCAATGAAGTGCGAAGAAACAAAGATACGATATCTTAAGTGCGTCTTAGGTGTTGTGAGTTGTGGTCAAGAGCCCGCTGAATGCCCGAACAGAAGGAGCACGCTGAACATCCACTGGCAAATGGTTCCACTTACGAATAGCCTGCACAAAGTAGGAGCGCTCTCCAATATGAGAGTTCAATCTAGTTTTCGTTTTTTCGCGAAGGCGTCCAGCAGCTGAAGAAAAGTTAACCCTTTGGTGCTGCTGTTGAGAACGAGCCAAAGGAATTTAACTTTTCTTCATTAGAAACGCCGATCATGTTAAGAAATTTTTATATTTCTTACATTGCTCGAGTGTACAAGTAGTTTGTTTTGATTTTTATTTTTAAAGTGATGTATAACCCGTCATGGAGTCTCGTCTGTGATTATAGATTCTCCTCGATATGATTTTTTGGAGTTACAGTGTGTTCAGGTTTAGGGAAATATTTTTAAAGCTAGACTTTTGTGGCAGGGAATATTTGGTCTTCCGTCTGTCGCAAAGCTTATATTTTTGTAGGTTCTTCAGGTATCTTCTGATCTGTTGGCTGTATACCCTGACCACATTGATGAGTTCTTACTTATATCTAATGCCATTCTGACTTTTATGTCATCTTCTGCGATGGCGTTGCTTTCTATGACGGTTCTGGTATCCTCGTAAAATGATGTTTGGCGCTCTTGACTCATGTTATTTATAATTTCATTTTAGTGTTTCCTATTATGTGTAACTTTAAAGCCGGTTCTCCCTAAACTTAACGAGAGGATTTTATCTATGATTGGACGAATGTTCTGAATGGGTGCAACATTTACAAGCCTTTAAATTAATTCTATAATACTTTTATTCATAGGATTCTGATTTGTAAGATATCCTCTTATTGAATTTCCTGTAGTCTTTCCTAATTTGTTCTATTTTTGGGCTTCGGTACCTCAAAACGAAAAAAAGGAACCCTTATAGGTTCACTTTGTTGTCCGTCTGTCTGTATGTTTGTTTTCGCAAATAAATTAGAACCTATAGGGTACTTCCAGTTGAGCTGGAATCATGAAATTTAGCAGGAAGCAAGGTGCTGTGACACAAGTAAAGGAAAAAATCCGAAAATCGTTAACTTGTAGTTACCTCACATAAAAAAATATTACGGAACCCTCAGTGAGCGAGTCAAACTCGCACTTGTATGGTTTTTTATTTGTTAAATCGTACATAGCCTGTTCTGTTTCGAGTTTAGATTGTTAAATCTTCAGGTGTTCCCCGGGGTAGCCATCTACAACCACTGCTTTTTATTATTTATATGAATACTGCATCTATGATTCTAATTATCTCTAGAATTCTTTGCTATGTTGATGAGTCAAGTATTATTTCTAGTGAAAACAGCTGTGCTTTTGGAAATTCAGACTGAGAAGGCTTTCGTAAGGGGTATTCCTATACATTCGAATAATTCAGATGTCGTAAGTTTACAAATTTTCCAGAAAATCACAAAGAGTACGTTAGAGAAAACTGAATTTTTTATGTTTACAGTTTTGTAGCGGTTTAGATATATAAAATATAATACCATAAGTAGCATAGCGGTAAATCAGATGAGTATTTTTTTTTAAATTATACAGAACAAAACTTGGTGTCGAAAAAATTTTTTATATGAAGTTGGTTGAACAATTTATAAAGCTGCTTGCAAAAGTGATATGTTTATTTTCCGATTAATGTCTCACCCAACAAGCACTATGACACCCAGTTAAACGGGACAATAACTCTTTATTATCTCCTTGACAATAAAGAACATTAAATGAAAGTCAATGTTAAGAAAAAGGTACATATCTAGCGGAAGGAGAGATTTACTTGGGACATATGTTCCTTGACGTACATTGCACTTTGGCTACCATCTTCTTCGAATCAACCTTCAAGCGCTTTCGATAACTATATAACTTGCATACACGTTGCAGTATATAATGTTCAACAATGTATAGTCACAGCTGAATGTGAAGGGAGCATGATTTATGGCACCCTGACTAAGTGACATATAGTGAGAGATAGTCCATGTCGTGGAACCATGTTCTTATCACTATCCCTCTTAGCTGTGCAATCAATTAAGATTCGTTAAAGCTGTCATGTTCTGACCCTAATATTGTCAGGTCAGGTGCACGTCACACTTATGCAATGTTGCATGACTTAAGAGTTAAATCTTTAATTATCAGCAATTTTATCACATGCAATTTCTAAATTATGTGAGATGGTAATAGATGCCGACCATAATCAATAATTGCAGCCGTGCTTATTCAGCTTTTATAAACAAGACGGAAGAAGTCGGCATAGTGCTACTAAGAATTCTTAGCTAATGTGTATAGTCCTAACGACATTGCAAAAGAAATTCTTATAATGATTAATACTCGTGTGGCTCGTATTTTTAGAAAAAACTTCCTTTCTTTATTTGACACAGCAATCTAACAATATCACGATGACACAACAGAAACCAATTAACACATCAGTTATCGGGACATCAAAGCTGAATGAACATATGTATTCATCGTGATCAGAACATCTTTTATGAAGCAAAGAGCCCCTCACCTTTAGTCGTCCTTTAATAAATCCATCCGGGATATATATCAATCACCATTTAAAAGTAGCAATAGAAAATAAAACCTCACGTCAGGGAAGAGTTGAGCTGACAAGATAGGCATATTTATACTTAAAGGACGACAACAAAAAGGATTAACAGCGTTTACATAGCCGTTCAAAGGCAATATACAGGGATCATTCAAGTAAATTTTTTCTATCGTTGATTTCAAAGAGCTTCATTACTCCTGGTTTCTCGCAAAAAGAAGTATTAGCGCTAATGATAGCTTATGTAGCCAAGTAATCCGGTGAATTTTGAAAAAGCGCGATGACGACGATGATGTCATATAGAAGCCCGGAAAAGGTAGCTGTTTGAAGTATGAGCGTACATCGGAAGGACATAAACTTGCACATTCTGTGGAAACCGGATAGCAACTATGGATTCGAACTTGTGGCAGTTGATTGGATTTTGATGGGATCCAGTGGTTGAGTTTTCATGGTATCTGGGTCTGAGTAAACAGTGCTTGCGAATAAAGGTTCTACCGTGCTTCATGTAACACAATTACCCGACAATCTGTGCATGGACTGGTTTAGTACCTGTCCGTCTGTATCTTGACTACTCATTTCTCGGTGATTATTGTAAATTATGTATGTGCATACATTTGTGTGTGTGCAACAATGTTTACTGATTAATTTGATTAATGAACGCCTGTCTAATGCATATTGAATTCAATTTGTGGTGGGGAGCACACGTTTGGGGGATGACTGGAATATTAGTACCGATAAATTGGGTTTAATTTAAAAATAGTACTGAACTATGTTTTACACCAAATTAATAATCTTTTGTCCCGAAAAATAGAACAAATTTTACACAATCTTCCAGTTCATTGCAAAGTTATTGAAGTGAACTTTCCGGCCATTGATCACAACCCTCGACAGCACTAAATCTTTAAAAGGAAAACAATTTTGACTGACACCTCTCATTTACACACTTTTCTGATATCGACTTCATAGAACTTCTGCTTAAGTTGTGGATGCCTCCTCCATTTGACGAATGAGCAATGCGAATTGCAAAAATTTAATGAAATAAAGGAAAGGAATTGAAGTAGAATTTCTACCCTTGTTGTGAGCTTCTTTAAATTTTAAGTGTACTCCATTTATAAATTGTTATAGAAGGGGGGAGAGGGGGGGGGGGGGGTGTTACTAAATCAATCAACTAAATAAATTATATCAAATGAAAGGCACGTTTTCCGCGAGAATGCTTAGAGAAACTTAATACCAAAAGATTTAATTTTCAAAGGTGGGTAAGGAATTTTGGAAGATTTGTATAAAATTAGATTACAAGCGGGAAGTGAGAAGGGGGAAAGTATAAAACTTCCATTTCATTTAAATTTTAAGAAGGCTATGAAAAGGAGAAATATTTAATTACTTAGTTGTTATGACGTTTATAACTAAGCTTTATTAACAAGTCTGCCACTTGTTAGAAAATTTGAGTGGAGAGTGGATAAATTTTAAATATTTTAGGCTCATGAAAACCGTCTGAAACTGATCGACTTACAACCTCTAAGCAAACGTCGTGATGTTTCCGACATTCTCTTCATTTATCAATTATTAACTGGTGCCATAGACTGCCCCTCAATCCTGCAATCTTTACCCATCTATACCAATCCCCGTAACCTTAGGTCCACTCCCCTTTTCCGACTCGATCGCCATCGCACAAACTACGGTCAAAGCGAGCCAATTACCAGGATGTTACGAAAAGTCAACGACCTTTCCTCTTTTGACTTCCATCTGAGTAAATCATCACTCCACAAAGCCTTATATCTTGACCCCGCCCATCTTGATCCTGATCGCCTACTTTAATTCTTCTTCCTTTCGCCTTCTGCCAGTTACCAATATATATAGCTCATATTGTAGCTTATACTTTTTATTTATTTATTCCTAATTATTCATTTATTATATTCTGTAGAATTAGTATTAAGTTATAGTTTGTATTTAATTTTTTATTTTTGTATTTTTTATGCAATAGCTTGTATTAAGCTTAAATAAATAAAATAAATAAATAAATAAACTCATGCTTTAGTTTAGAGACTTGAACTAGTGTCAACGTCACCTCTTAATTCTTGAAGAATCTTTTACTAATTGGGGGAAAACTAGGACGACATTTAATTGAATATAAAAACAAATCGAACAAAAACTTTTTCGACGGTGCCTCACTTGACAGTCAGTAAGAGTGATTTTAAATATCAATACTAAAGGAGGCGATAGTACTAATCGAGGCAAACAACAAGAAAGGAGAGGAAAGGTGTCAGGAGCAGAAAAGAGAAAAGGGGGAGGGGGGGGGGGCGATTGAACGCAGCTTTAAAATCGTCAGATGACAGTTAACTCTAAATGATACGCCTTCTTGATAGACAAACAAGGCCACTTATATATAATTTGTAAGCTTTTTACCCTCTGCCTTTTCAGCCATGAAGGAAGTCCTGAAGGAGTCCTACGTAATTCAGTCCTGAATTTTGAAAAGGTCTAGTAAGTTGCAAGCGCGCTTTGAAGGTAAGTTGCGCATCTCCTAGAAGCAGCCATGCGATAGGTATCTCAATCAAGTGACATAATTAAAAACAACTTTCTTGACTTAGTATCGGCGGTCAAAGATCCAATGCCTTAAACAGATTATGCTTGTTAAAACGCACTGGCCAGTGGGGAGATAGATTTGATGTTAATATACGTATAAGGATCAAATAACCTTCAGCATAATTGCAGAGAATTTGCAATTGAAATCTATTATCGCATCCTCAAATCTTTCACCTAGTCGAAGGAGTAGTCGATTATTGGTGTGAAAGATGACAACTGATTTTTGGTGATTAGGTAACGTCGTCCGGTTGAGCTATGCGTATTAAATAATTAAGTAGACGGAGTTGGATCAATCGGTTGAGCGGCACATTCACAGCGCCATGGTTCCTGGGTTCGAGACTCGGTCTCCTCGTGAGTTTTTAAAATAGAATTAAAAAATCCACTCCGTCTCTGGGCTGTTGTCTAGCTCGTAGCAACGCAAAAACAAAAACAAGCCATGCTGACGCAGCAAAGGGTTTGGCCACGTCCTAAAAAGAAATCCTAATTAAAGTTCTTCTGTTCAAAGGCCATAGGTAATTTTCTGGGAGTATTTCTAGATTCGAAATTACCCCGTTATAGACACGTTGAGGCTTCTATGGACATTAAGAATGCATTTTGCATTGCACCAACACACGCATTAAAAATGATGTTAGAACTGCCGCCGCTAGATTTCTACACTTAAAAGATGTCAGCCATGGGCATGAGAAGATACTAGGTGCAATTAAACATAAAATACTAAATCTGGAAATACCTGTGAACGATATGAGTTAGATAAGAGATTCACGAAGTGCTAATAAATGATCATGAGAGAAGTCTGGCAAAAGTCACGATTTGCAGATATGGTTTCAAAATTGTCGGGAAAGCCTACTTGCGCCGGCTATGAGTGTTCCTTAATAAACAGGCTGGCACTAAGTACATATTAAAGATAAAGAAAAGGAAATAGCCTTGCTAAGCGAGCAGTTGATTTAAACTTTAAAGGCGCGTAGCCTTAGGAAGGGGCAAGGTTAAAGAGACGTTTACGAAATAATTGATAGAGGAACTCTGGGGATAGCGGGATAAAGTGGACTCATGTAAACAGGCCAAATCTGCGTTTACTAAGATTGATTGTGCTGTGGGAGCATTATTCTGAATATGGATGGAAAAAGTCGGAATTTATTTACACTATAATTTCTGGTGTCACCTGGAGAAAATGCCACTTATTAAGAATGACACATATAGACTGCCCTAATGTCCTGCTTTAGCAAGTAAGTGCTAAAAAACACTGACTTGGAGCTGACGAGCTCGGCACAGTGAGCTATAAACACACGATGGCAGTAATCAGGGGAATTGAGATGAGGATGGAAAACTGGAGAAATACAACCATCCTCGGTTATTTCCTTATACAGGGGACGAAAAGGGACTAAATAGTGGTCTGTTTCGAGGATCCCAGGGGAGGGGATTGAGGTGAGTAAAAATCTCCCACTCGCAAATGTACGGACCTCTCAGTGTCTGTAGGAGTTGTGCACCTCCCCATGTTAACGAAAACCAAAAAAAGGTAAAAAACATTTAAGTTAAACGGTTTTATTTAAAATTTCATGAGATGATGTAGGTACTAAAAGGTAGAATATAATTATGGGTCACAGATGTGGGGCTTACCGAGATACAGGTAAGAAATGGGGTAGGACCAGAGTAGTGGCCTCCTCTAGTGTCAGGCCCAGATCCACTTTGGGTCGATGCATTAATGGAATAAGTTAGTAATCATGGAGTATGAATGGACTTAAATAAGGGGGGGGGGGGGGCAAGTGATAATCCACCTTACTTTTTCAATTGAAATACGAATCAGAATTTGAATATCACTTGGGCCCCCGGTTTTATTTAAGTCTGATCAAAGCCCATGATTACTTACTTATTCCGTTGATGAATCGGCTCAAAGTAGATCTTAGCATCCGACACTAGATGACGCTACTGATCTTAGTCCTACCCGATTTCTTACCAGTATACAGTACCTATATCTCGGTAAGCCCCACATCTGTGAGCCATAATTGTTTTCTACCTTTTAGTACATCATCTAATCTAACGTTAAATAAAACCGTTTAGCTTAACAATTTTTTTTGACCTATTTCTTTTATTACATCATCGATTTAACTTAAATGTTTTTTTTTTTATCTATTTTTTATATGTCACTTCCTTCCCACACTCACCCCTGCGTGCTACATGGATCTTATCCGTATAGTATCTAACGACATTTAGAGTGTATTGTTTATCTTAATAATATCGAAAACTAAGAATTCAACATTAACATCGTTCAATTACGATTAATTTTATCCGACCCATCCTTTCCACCCCCACGACTAGGGGTGTCTTACTACTGCGGTATCAAGCGGCATCGGGAGTGCCATTATTTATCTCAGCAACACCGCAAACTATAGATTCGACACTAATATCGGTAATTTTCGATTATTTGTATATTTCACTCTCTTCCCACCACCATCCCTAATGGTGCCTCATCAGACATTTTTTTATCGGCATCGGGAGTGTCATTATTTATCTTACTTACCCCTAAGGTAAGGATTCGACACCAATATCGGTCGTTTCGCTTATTTGTACATGTCACCCCTCCTACACCAAATGCCCATAATGATGCCCTAATATCGTATTGTCACCAAAATTGAACATGCCTGCAAAATTTAAAATCGATACTATAAATTAGAAGTGGGTGCAAAATCGGTTGCAACATTTGATACAAACAAAAATATAAAAGTAAAGTAAAAAGTAAAGCTAAATAAAACCATTTAAAAAAAAAAAGAAATATGGAATCCCTGTGTATGAGATGATTATCTTGACAGTTCACTTAGGATGCCACGGATGATAGCTAGACCTGTTTCCAATTTTGTGGCTTAAACATGTTTACCACATTACTCGGGATAGGTAGGTTGCCATAGTTTGGCTGTACAGCGGTGTTCCCAACGCCAAAGAAAGTCGAAAATTATTATCACGATTGAAATTAGAACCGAGTGGTGAAAGCTACTTAAAGATCTTACATCGCACGCTGTGATGTGTCTCCAAGGAATCAGGTTAGTATCGTAGAAATAGCTATAGAAGATTGAGTGCTAAGCAACGCTAAGATATTGTGGAATCGTAGATAATTTTAAAGGCTTTTCTTCGAACTTTGCCCAAAGGAAGCAGTGCGTAAGTCTAGTCGCTGATCAAATATGGGAATTATATTCGAGCCTAGGGCTGATTTTGGCCTTGTAGATTAGCGCCAAGTCAGATGGAGTGTCGTATTTCTTATATCTCTCTCTTTCTTTAGAGGATGCAATAATATGGTGGGTCCAGCTAAAATTACTGACTATGTCAATATCCAGGATGTTTTGAGTGAGCGAATTAGGAATATTCGCTCCATCAGTGAATATGAGAAAAAATTGAGAAGATAAAAGGTCATTATTGAAGAGAAAAAATAATGTTGGTGATATACTTGAACCTTGAGGTACACCGGCATTTGTTTCATAGATAAGAATGCGGACTTAATGCTTGAAGTTTGACTAGAAGGGCAGCATGCCAGATTCTAAAAAAACCTTTGAAATATCTAGAGCGACAATTTTTGACTTTCAAAAATTATGGAGACATTCCATTGCTTCAGTTCAGCGCCAGCGCGGAAAGAATATTGGCGGTCGTAAATATGATGGTTATTTTCTAGATATTTGATTAACTGAAAGTTGATGTGTGATTAAAAATTTTTATATAGGACCGAAGTAAGTGAAAATGGTCTGTTGTTAGTTATTGGCTGAACTTTAGGCTCATTTTTAGACGGGGTTGGATGAATTGGTTTAGTGGCACGATCACCACGCTACGGTTCTTCGAGACTCGGTATCCGGTTTTTAAAATAACTACATTAAAAAAACAATTTTTGGTTGGATGGTCTGCGGAAATTGTAATTCACCTCATTCAATTGTCAACTGAAACTGCGCGCCAATTATTGATGATTCTTCTTCCTCCGACGATTTACTATTACCTTTAGTTCAAAGGTTTTGGGAAATTGAAACATTAGGAAGAAAAAAAATAACACTCAATGAAGAAGACGAAATATGTGGAAATATTTTTTGGTATACAGCCCGGCAAATCGCCGAGTGTCGTTTAGTGGTAAAACTTTCCTTTAAAGACTCCCCTACGGCATTGGGGAATTTATTTTAATGGATAAAAGGCTAAAAGGCATTTCTTTCTGTTGAAAAAAAAGGTCGAAAAGTTATCTTAATATGAGAATTGAATATGAAACATTTTGAAAGGAGTATTTACAGCAAGATCATATGGAGCGAGTAGAATTTGACAGTATATATTCATCTCACTATTATATGCCACACCTTTGCGTATTCAGACCTGAAAGCTCTTCCACAAAACTGAGGGTTCTTTTTGATGGATTCTGCCGCACGTCTTCGACTTTGTCGTTGAATGACATACTGCTGGTTGTAGCAACTGTGCAAACTGATTTGTTCTCAATTTAAATCAGATGTTGCTGTTGTAGATTTGCATTGATGGCAGATATAACAAAAATGTTTAGACAAATATTGATTTGTGAGGAGCAGAGAAATTTTCAACTTATCTTGTGGAGAAGTACACCCGATGAAGTCATCCGACCCTTCCGACTTAAAACTGTCACCTACGGTACAGCGGCTGCCCCTTTCTTGGCTACCAGACGTTTGAAGTTTATAGCAAATATAAATAAAGATACATTTTCTCTAGGCGCAAATATAATTAAACACGATTTCTATGTTGATGATATGTTGACGGGTTACTACAATCAGCGAAGTTATGGTATTCCAATATTTACTTCATAATATTCCAGAGGCTTTTCGTGAGAAACGTTAAAACATAGATGAGGAGGGCATTATTCGGACACTCGGCATTGCTTGGGAAACTATTAAGGATGAATTTAGATATTCGTACCAGCCTGCTTGCGACCAACTCGTCAAAATTACAAAGAGACTTGTTCGTGATATTGGACCCACTAGGCCTGATTATTCCTCTGATAGTCAAGGCAAAAATATTGATTTATTGACTTTTACGGTGGTTGCAATTACTGTCGGATCTTCAAACTATTAGTAAGGTAAGCATATCTTGCCTAGTTGTTTTGGAAGGACAGGGTATTATAATGGATATTCATGGATTTTCTGATGCCTTACTTCGTGCATATGGTTGAAGTCTCTTCATTCACTGAGAGGATATGAAAGGAAATATTTCGGTCCGTTCAAAAATTGAAAGTCACACCAATTAGAATGGTGCGAAAATTGCTATGTTTAGAGCTATGTGGAGCTCAGCTTTTAACGAAATTATTAAAGAAAGTTTAGAGTAGCCTGCGAAAGTCTGTTTGAAATACAATTTTCACAAATTCTCCTGGGATACATCAAATCACCAGCATCAGTATGGAAAACATTCTTTAACAATATAGTAGCAGAAATACGGGAATTAACCTTAGGTTATTCTTTTAGATACGTGCCTACGAAACAAAACCCAGCTGACCTAATTTCGAGAGAAACTACAGAAAAAGAAATTGAAGAATGTACAGCTTCCAGAAAAAGTATCGTTTTTAGACAATATTTACAAATTCTAACATTTCATAAGAATTCGGCGTGTTTTGCATTTGTTTCAAGATTTATCAGTAACATAAAGCAACGTAGATGTTCAAAGAAAATTGTGGTTGGAGAACTTGCGGCATCGTTACTTTGTAACTCGGTTAAGAAGTTGATATGGATGATCCAGTAGGTTAAATTTGAAGATGAAGTGGAAGCTTTACAACAAGGGGACAGAGTTGGATCAATTGATTGAATGGTAGGATCACAACGCCATGGTTCCCGGGTTCGAGCCTCGATCTCCTTGTAAGTTTTTAAATAAAAAAAAATAAAAAATCACTCCGTATCTCCATCTCCGGGTCGTTGTCTAGCTCGCAGTAATGCAAAAACAAGAAATTTAAATTTCCTTAATCCCCTCATTTTCGAAGCCATGTTAACGCACCATCGGGTTGTCCCCTAAGTTCTTCGTCACATCATACAAAAAAAAAGGGAAATTATCAACCTGATGAATTGTCTAACTAATTTAAATCTTTTCTTGGATAACTTCTTGTTATTAACAGTTGGCCAGATTTTGCAGAAAGTGGACTTACTTTACAATGCAAAGTCACGTCTCCTTCTTCCTAAAATTAATCCTTTTCGTAAAACTTATGTTAAATATTTTCACATAAAAAATCTTTACGTAGGACTTCAAGCTCTTATAGCTATTTTACATCAACAGTTTCGCATAGTAAACGCAAGTGATTATCGCAGAAAAATTATCAAGGAGTGCACACATAACTTTCGATATCGTCTCAAACTTCTTAACCAAATAATTGCAAAATCTATCCACCAAACCGTTGACTGGATCCTTCGCATTTTCCACTGTGGCCGTAGACTTTTGCGGTCCTGTAATGACAAGACAACAGATAAGCGGAAAATCTGCCACATTAGAAGGCTACTGACGGAATTTTGTGATAAGTTCTTGAGTAACCACGTTCAGAAAAGTATCGCGGTATGGTGTGCACAGCAGAATGTCGAATTTCACCACATAAATAACTCTGGGGTCTCCTCATTTTAGCGAAATTTGTGAGGCTCTAATTAAGATGACCAAGCCTCATTTATACAATTATAATATAATTAATTGTTGACTTACGAAAAGCTTTCTACTATATCCTCTCAGATACGAGCTATACTAAACTCAAGGCCAATTGCAAAGATATCTTCAGATGCAAGTGATGAAGCAGTTCTAACACCTGCATATTTGTGGGGCCTAGTACTATCGCATACAATTATTCAGCTTGACCTTGAGAATATTAAAATGTCTTACGTAAATCGATGGCGACACATCTCAATGCTATAATAATACTTTTGGCGTCAATGGTCGTTGAAGTATTTGTTATCGCTACATTAAATACACGAAAACTTTACTGTCCTTGTTGACCTATTGCTTGTACGCGAAGACAACTTGCTACCGCGAAAATGGCAGAATTTGTTTGATGGATTTTCATGTTGTCCCGATGGTGTCCATTCGTCGTTCTTGAAAAGGTCCTGCTCATCGGTTGCCCCTGTTATTTGTTATTTGTTTAACCTGTCTCTGCACTGTGTACGTTTCGTCGGCCTCTAGAAGGATTCTTTGACATCTCCAATTATAGACATATCGCCAACTTGTGCCACATTGCGAAGGTATTCGAGACCTTAATCAGTGACGTGCTTCGTTTTCATTGCGGACTTTTCACTGGCTCCTTACATCAAGGTTTATTAATCAAAATCTACCACTAACACCTTACTCGAATTCATGCATCACTGCTTGCCTTTGATTAAGTCAGGCTTGAAAGTTCACTGATTTTAGTAAGCGCAACATTCAACAGACTCGACTGTGGGATTATCATTGACAAGCTTCGTCTGCAGGGGTTTTTACCGCTTTTGGTTGATTGGCTGTCCTCCTAAGTATCCGGTCGCATACATACTTGTGCTATGCCACTGATGCCAAAATATTCCACGACTACGTGGTGGGTAGGGCTAACCCCACGCTCGGATTTATGAAAAGATGGTCCAAGGAGCTCAATGATCCCTACCTAACTAGGGTCCTGTTTTGTACATTCCTTAGAACCATTGCGGAATACACGTGTCCCGTATGCAATCCTTACTTCGCTGTCCACATCTATCGGATCGAGACTGTTCAGCGCAGATTTCCTTATCGCGATCCTTTATTTTTTCCATCTTATCCTGCTGGGACCAGCCTGATTTCTCCCGACTCCCTTGAAAAGAGACGTAGGGTTTATAGAGTAACTTTTTTGAATAGTTTTTGTAGTGGACGATTAACTCCTCCGAATTGCTGAGCGATGTAACTATGTATATGTTCCATCCCAGCCCGGTCCTTGAATATCATAAATTAATCACAATTTAGCTATCATAATTATTATTACCGCTGAATGTTTTTGCAATTTACAACTCGGTTTTGTTAGAGTGCTCATAGCAGTCACAGAAGTAAGTCGATCTTATGAATAATTTGTTGTGGAAATAGTAGATTTCCTTTATTTTCTACGGGATGAAAACTCTTATCTTAAACAATATTCACTATTCGTCTAAGTCGTACTTAAATTAGCTCTTTTTCTCTCTCTATAGTATCCATAGCCCCTTGTAAGGCATGGAGTGGGACCAGAATTTCACCTCATTTGAAACAACCATTACGAGTGGACCTACAATTTAAAGCGGCTTCCGAACCAGTAACCGCCTGCCGGAATGAAAAGCCGATACTCCAGCGACCACTTCAACTTTTGGTTATTTAAAAGTCAGAAAATGGACAATTCGACAAATCCTGCGTTTTTGCTTTTTGTAATAAGCTCTTCCTGATCGTCATTAAGGACGTATTGTGCAGGACCCTAGATGACATCCCATCGCGGGGAATTAGATGGAAAGTTTTTAACCACCTTACGGGCCTGGACTATGCCGACGATGTATGCTTCCAATCCAACAAACAGAGTCATGTAGCTTTAATGTCAGAAGTCCTGTGTAGAGAAGTTCGCACAGCAGGGCTTAAGATCAATGCTGCTAAGACCAAACTTATGAGTTTGGACTCCAGGAGACAAAATGAAATTTATCTTGAAGAGCAGTAAGTAGAACAAGTGGATAAATTTTGTTGATGTACAGGATCGCATCAATAAGGCTTGAGCTGCATTTAATACTCTTGCTGAGATATGTTGCAGTAACACCACACGTACAAAACTCCGGATCATTGAATCGAACGTAAAAACTGCAAACAACATCGCTCCAACATAATCGGATCCAAAAAAGACGCCGAACCGAACGACCGCGAAAGAAGATTCGGTTCGGTGAAGTAGACGCCCTACACCCCACAAGGGGTTATAGGAACCAGAGGGAGAGAGAATATAAGTCGATTTATATGGTATTGACATGGTATGGAGTGACACAAACCACTTTTTATTGCAATACCACGGTATCGATACTACATGTCAGCATTAAAAAAGTCTCCAACATTTGGTCGTTGGTTTGAACCTAGCAGTCAATTTGTATACTTTTGGAATTTATGTATCTTTTCCTAGTAAAATTCAACTTTATTATTCACTAAGCTGAAAAGAATTTTATAAAACAAAAGTCTAGAGCATTCTTCGCTTAAGTAGATTGAAGAAAAACAACTTTTAGAGCAACACTATAGTTTAAGGTATGAGTAATTCCGACAGCTATTGGCTACAGATTGGAAAGTCAAACTTGATCAGAAGAAGTTCGTTCGAACATTATAAGTAATTAAGAAATTCTGTACATTTCATTATCCTAAACATAACTATAACTACAATTTATACGTATTTAGTGGCCGCCATCTTTGCTGGCTTGCATAATTAAAACTCCGACGAGGAGAGTTAATCTGAAACGCTCAAAGTAAAACAATGTAAAGCAGCCGACTCATTTTACAACTTTAAAACTAAAGGAAAAGTTTTGTAATCCGGGCTCTGGGAGTAATAACTTTGAATTTCGTCCATAGCCCCTCCGTCCGTGTCGGCAGCTATAATGGGCTATAGTAAGTTAAATCGCTTATTCTGCCCTCGTAGAGCATCGGGCTATGCGAAAAAGTCTTAATTAAAGTGCACTATTTTAAATTTTTTCTTCTAAAAATCACCTCTTCCAACAACTATTCGTTCCAGAATGTCTGTGTAACTAGAAGTAGATGCTCTTGTATTATAAGTTTGTACTCGAATATCTGCAAAATATTTATAGCCACCCTGTCCTTTTAGAAAATTAATTTTAGGAAAATGTGCACACAAAACAGTTCTGTATGTTCCTTGCCGGTGGGTACCTTACTTGTGCCTTTTCGTAATCTCCTAGAAGAAGAAAGCAACTTTTGTGCGTCTGATGAAGTTATCCTAAAGAGTCCCATTAAAGCGCGCCCTATTCGAACACTTTGTCGCACAACAAAGACAAAGAATTCAATTGTGCTCAACTTTAGCTCATTTCCACGCATTCCCCTTTTGAGTCCTTGCTATAGCTCTCGAATAGATAATTTACCAGATTTTACAAAAGCCTCCAACAAAGTCCTGCTTCTATTCTCCTTCGTGCATCATTCACTTCGCAGCACTCGGAAAATCTTAAAAACTCTTGAAAAGTTAAAGCCGCCATTTTCTATCTATTTTGATATCATTTAGCGATCCAAACAAGGAGAGAAAAGTTAGATATGGCACCGTTGTATTCACTAAGCCGTCAAGGATGGCCTAGCTTTTCCAGGATCTGGCGCTTGGAAATATTTAAGCTAGCAGCAATACAGAATATACAAAGTAAATTGCAATAGAAAATGAAAAGTTTTGATGACCTCAAAGAAAGTTTTCTGAACGTAAGCTGGGGCGTGGGCGGGAGTAGTGCCCTACTTAAAAACTTCAGAAATGACTTTTTAATGACTATTGCGCGCCCTTTGCTTTGTTAGGGCTGCTATTAATGTCTCGACACCCCATTCTGCCGAAGGGTTGCTTATTTTTATCTCATTCTCTATCTCGCTTAGTGTTAAGAAAGTACGACGGAAGTACTATTAGACAGTCGGAATTATCTTCCTTAAGAGCTAATCGGCTTTATCAAAGCTCATTAATCGCAATTCCCAGCCATTTAATGCCATTTGTCAATTCTCCAATGCTGCGTTGAATGGACCATCCAGCCAAGCTGCGAATCGACTGTTTATTGGAGTGTAAGAGATACAAATTAAAGTTTACCAGGTAAATGGGAACCGAGACCTTCCCAGAAAATCGGTTTAATGGCGTATTTTATTTACGATTATGATGTCTTGCAGATAAATCATATTCTGGATGATTGTGTTTTATAGCTTGCGGAGGGTTATTAAGTGCAGAGCCTTGAAATTTGTAGCTTTTAAACTTTTTATGGGGTGTCTTCGGCAACCATTTGTATCTTTTGTGTAAGCGAGTCTAGGAGAGTGTTTAAGAGTGATAATGGTTTGTTAATTTAGTGTTTAAATTTTTTCGACTGAAGTTATTTCAAGCGGAATAAGGTTATGGAATTCAAGTCGGTTTGTAATGCTTGAATGGAAATGGTGTAGTGGAAACAAAAGGGAGGCTGCTTAGAATTGTAACAATTTTGGGTAATCCATTTATGAATTTCAGACTAGACAATAGGACCAGGCTTAGGTCCAGATTGCATTTGCGGACACGGATTTGGCCAATTAGTTGAGCGGCGCGATCACCACGCCATTGTTCCCGAGTTCGATGGGTCTTTTAAGAATTTCATTAAAAATTCACTTCATCTCTGGACTGTTGTCTAGCTCACAGCAATGCAAAAACAAAACAGCAATGCAAAAACAAGACATCAAAGGGTTGTCCCCTGGGCTTTGGCCACATCTTAAAAAAAAACAACAATACAATAACTGTACGATGAATGATCAGAACTCTTCAGGCGGAGATCCTGAAGGATTTCTGAAAGAGGTTCTAGCACCAAAACACCTCTTAAGCTTAAGTAGGGGCAGGGTCCTGACTGGATCCCTAAGCTTTTTTCTGAAAATCGTTAGGGTCTTTTCCGTGCTCTTATTGTAGTGAAGGCTGTCGAGGAGTGACCATAGCTTCTCTAACAGAACTTTCACCAAAGCAGGATCCACCTCAAAGCGGCTACTAATCGATATGGAACTTCCACACGGTTCATAGCAGATCTCAGTCGGACCGGCCGTTTCAAGAGCAGAGATTACCTCTACGTCCGAAACATCCATTGGAGTAACTAATACTGCACTTTGAGCGCCATGATAACCCATGAAAGGGTTGTCCCCTAGGTTTTGACCACATCATTAACAAAAAAGTAAAAAAAAAACCTAACTTCGACTTCTCGGATTTAGATCAAGCTGAAGCTAAGTGCCGAAGGTTCAACAGTTTTGGCCCAAGTGCCTGCGACACTTTGAATTTCGATATTGGAAAAATGCTTTCAAATTTTCCCTTCATATGATTCGTACTTTAAACTAGAAAAGAATTAATATGAAGTGACTGGCAGTACTGCCCTTTTTCAAGTTACTGATTTATCATTCTAATAAGAGCACCTCAGTCTACCGGCCTTTGGCTTATTATTGCCACACCTGATAGTGAAGACATATTATTATGTGTGCGGCTCCTGGCCGCTTTATAGTTATACACTTAGACTTACAAACTAAACTACGAACTAAAAGCCAAGAACAAACCCCCTGCCTGGAGAGATTAAAATCGAAATTGGCGAAGTGTTGGTTGAAGAGGCGAGACATCGACGTGATGGGCTCGTGCATCCCATACAGAGTTCGATTACTAGAGATGTGCAGGAAGTTGCTTTGCGGGATAGAGATGTTCACGGCAGCCAGTAAATCGGATGAATTTATTGTTCCCTGCAATAAATCGAATAAAAATAGGAGTTTGGCGATATTACGCCTCTTTTCAAGGGAGTCAAGAGAAATCAGCCCCAACCGATCACTATAAGAAGGAAGTTACCAAGCCAGGAAAGTCCACGGAGAGCGAACCTAAGGAATCTGCGCTGCACTGCCTCGACGCGGTCGACGTGAACGGCGAAATAGAAAACCCACACAGGGCTGGCATTTTCCAAAAGCGGTCTGACGAAGGTGCAGTAAAGAAGCTTAGTTAGGTAGGGATCATCGAGTTCCCTAGACCATCTTTTAACGAAACCTAGCATCGAGTTAGCCCTACCACATCCAGTTAGCGAATCCACATGGTCCTTGAATGAAAGGGGAGAATTGAGGACCACGCCCGGGTCCTTCATCTTATCGAACCTGCTCAAGGTAATGCTATCAATGGTGTAGTCAAAGAGGAAAGAACGTATTTTACGGGAGAAGCTCATGACGGTGCACTCCTCGGCATTTAAAGGAAGGCGATTGCGCACACTCCAATTGCAGAACACAGCCAGGTCAGAGTGCAAAGTACTGCAGTCAACTTGGTGGGAAATCGCAAAATCTTAGCATCGTCTGCATAACATAGAATTTTACTGCATGTCAGGAGAAGCGAAACATCATTAATATATAGGATTAAGAGGAGTGGGCTGAGGATTCTGCCCTGTGGCACCCCCGAGGTGACAAGGATTCCGTCAGAAAGAGCACCCCGAAACAGGACGCGCTGGGTACGAACAGACAGGTAAGACGATAACCAGTTGACGAAGCAGGAAGGAAAGCCAAGAAGAGTCAATTTATAGACCAGGATACCATGGTCTATCCTATCAAAAGCCTTACTTATACACAATCCACCTGTTTGCCCGCTTCAACGGCTGGTAAAGAATAGTTAATGAATTCGAGGAGGTTGGTGGTCGTAGACTTTATCTTGAGGAAGCCATGCTGGAAGGACCCCATGAAAGGCCTGCAGTGAAATCGAAGTACGTCACTGACGTCAAAAAGGCCCATTGTGATACCACAGTTGAAGCTGTGTACTCATCCCTATAAACCTCTAAGGAGAGAGGAGAGTCTACCTATGGCTCTGTAGGAGGTCGAGCTACCTTCCTGACTCCAGTGTAATCTAGTTCTCGGGGAATCAATATTTATTATTTGCTGGAGCAAAATAGGTTTTAGACCTATTCCGTATCCGGGAACAATTTAGAGATCCTGATAAACCGAACTAGATTCCTGACATCAGTGGAGCCTAATTCGGTTAACTCTTTAAAAAAGGAAAAACCTATAAACCGGTTTCTGCAGTTAGCTGGAGCCGGGCAATTGCAAAGGAAGTGGAGTATGGTTTTCTCTTCCTCTTTATCTTTGCAATTCCTACAGAAGTCATTTGACGGCGCGCCAAGGCTGTCGGCGTGTCTACCTATGGGGGTCGAAATAACGGCCACGGCAATATATTTCGTCCTAGTGAGATGAACTCTCTTTACAGCTTATGGTCAAGCTTTGGCCATATTTGTCGGGTAATAAGACAGATGTGCCATCTAATATGTGCAATCATGAGGGATGTTTATGAAATCTCCAGTTTTCAAGTGGCCAACGGCTGTTAATGTCCGAGTCGGAACGAGTTGTACCGATTCTTGCTATTTCGTCGGCTCTACAATTACTCGGAATATCACTTTACCCAGGTATAAAAATAAGGCTTACGTTTAGACCATCCGCCATGTCATTCAAAGTTGAGCGGGATGCTATAAGCGTTTTAGAAATTGTATACACTACCGTTAGGGATTTAACAGCAGCCTAACTACCTGAGAAAATACATATGCTATCCGCAGGCAGCGTTAAGTGCTTAAGACGGTCTGCGGCTACCTTCACAGGCATAATTTCCGCCTGAAAACACTGCAGTAGTCTGGAAAATGAAATAAAATGGCCAAGTGTTCCGAAAAGACACCTCCACCCATGCTGAATTCCAATTCAGAACCGTCAGCGTAAACTACTCTCCTCATTCAAGTGGACCTTCCTCCCGCTCAAAACTAGTAGAGAAAAAGGAATTAAATTTCGCTTATTGCGGCGCTGCCGTCCAGGATTTTGGAGTGACCGTATTCAGTGCATTTCAAAGTCAGGACTGTATTTTTTTATGTTATAGCTTGTATTAAGCTTAAATAAATAAAAAGGTAATGACAGCCGAGATGCGGATTGCTTACCAAAAAGATCCACCGGTAGAAGTTGGAGAATAGTGTTTAGGGCTTTAAAAGGTGTGGTTCCAACGGCAACTATTATTTAATAGTGTTGCCATCCTTTGAACCTTATCCAATGCCTTATGATAGGTCGCTATGTTCAGTGCTGGCAACCATACCACCACCTCATAAGTGAGTATGGGTCGTATGACATTGGTGCAGAGCCAGTGCACAATACATGGCTCAATACCCCATCTTTCCCTATTGCTCTTTTACACGAGTACAGCGCTACAGTAGCTTTCCGTACTCTTTCTTGGATGTTAGGCTTCCAGCTAAGTTTCCTATCCACGACAAAAACTAGATATTTAAATTGATTACCTAATTTCAACCTAACCCAATTTAGTAGCTGTACATAGAACTCATCAAGAGTTAGGTTCCACAAGAGCGGTGAAAGGATACCTGCCTGAATATTCCCGCTAGTAACGACACTTTGTATCTTAGATCCTTCCAAACTGGAGTTAATGATCCTGCTTTTTAGCATAAGGTCAATAAGTTTGATGAGAGGATCGTCAAGATCCAGCCTCCTCAAAGATGGCATTATCACCTCTGCTTTGATGTTATTGAAAGCACCCACGATATCGCGGAAGGCTACAAGTGAGTTTTCTTTATACATTAACGATGTTGCAAAAAAGACAGCTTGGATGGTTCTATTCTCTCTTCAATGTAGCTATTTAAGAATTTCTGCAGGGTTATGAGTAGGAAGAAGGAGAGACTTATAGGCCCGAAATCGTTAGATTTGTAGTGTTAGGCCCTTCCACTTTTAGGAATAAAAACCACCTTCACCATCATCCACGATGACGAAATGTAGGTGAGGTTAAGGCAGGCCTTATAGATAACCATCAGAACCGGAATAAACATCTCCGAAGCTGATTGGAATTCAGATGGGATGATACTAACTAATCCCTATGATTTATAGGGCTCGAAACTACCTATCGCCCATCTCAGCTTCTCCCATCTCCAGTGACCGGATTTTTCGCAAGCGACTCGCTTCAGAGGTGCTCTCGATTTTGTAACAGAAACACTACCACGAGGATCGTTTCATAAGATCTTTAACTAATGATAAGGGAGAAACGTGTTCTCCAGATAGGAATAGGGTAGAAATAAGATTATCATAAAATTCATTATACAAAAATATTTCTATTTCTAATATGTATTTTCTTCTCTAAAGTTATTCTACAGTGCGATAATGTCAGACTTTTAGTTTATCTACATAAGAAAACAAAGCTATGCTAACAAAGCTAAACTAAGATTATATTTTTCCATTTGTTATTGCTGATTAACTCTTCTCACTAAGAAATCGTAGTAAGTGATGGTTATCAAACCTTTAATTTAGAACATGAATTGCAAACCCTAACTTACAAAAGTCTATAGATTCTACTTCGTTTATTGTCTCATACCGAAAAGTGAAAAAATAAAGTATATATAATAATTCTAAGCTTCTTTAAAAGCTTGACTGGTTCACAATTTTGGAAGTAACGGAAACTTGATTTTTTAGAAATAATTAGATGACATTATAAATCAAACATTGTTCGGTCATATGATCTGAGAACAGAGAAAAAACTACAAAACCACTTGCAATTTATAGCTAAAATTATGAAGTAGTTACATCAAGGTTCAACCCTAAGACCGCAGTTCTTAAATATTTGCTGATATTAATGAAATGGGGTGATACTTAAGCATCTTTTATCCGTGGATTAAAACAACTTTCCAAAATCGTCTTTACATTTGTTTTAATCTGTGCAAAAATTCATTTGAAACATTTCAAAATGATTAAATCCAATCAAATTCAGCTACGTTTCTACTCAAAAAGAAAATCACTTATCCCGCCGATACTGACATCAAAGCTGGTATCTTTGCCGGAAATGTAATTAAAACCGCATTACTTTCTACCAGCAAATAGAGGTAAATCCGTTGTCTAATATCCAGAGATACAAAGATATGCAGAGAAAGATAATCCAGCTTCCGTAGGTCCATTAAATTTTCCTTTTTACGGCATCCATCCATCCAATTCAATTCAATCTGATACACCGTCAAACAGTGGTACTTGTAATGCAGAAAATCGTTTTGCAAATCTTTGCCAATGCGCTGCTGTAACACCAGTGTGGTAGTTCATAAATCGACGGAACATGTTCATCAAAACCGATAAAACGTAAACAACACAATTTGCATACGAAAATCAAATTAAATTGCACTCAGAGATATGATTTTCGGACATAAAAGATACATACACTTTTGTGCACAATTTCATGTCATAGGGATTTTACCTGTCGACAGTTACGTAGCCCGTTGCGCCAGATAATGTTATCCTTTTGAGAGATGAACCCGTATCCGCCGTGGATGTACCTTTAAAGTAATGAAATTTTCCCATGTTATTACATTATGGAAAGTGCTTGTATCTTTTATTATATTTGTACCTGACAACCCTTCTAATATTTTTACAATTTGCAAGTTTTCTTCTCTGCCCTGAACATTTTCAAATGTTTTTGCAACGAACACTTGGAGGATGCGCGCCCAGGGAAAGACAATCTTCAAAGAAGCATACTTGAATTGAATTTATATATGAAATTTTATGCACATTTTAATGTCCAACTTTAGAACAAGTGCAATTTTTAGTTGATGTTATTGTTACTAGAATATTATGTGTTGGCAGCCCGAAAATAAAAACTGAGAAGTAGAAATAGTTTGAGCGTATCCAAAAAAGTTGCAGTGGATTTGCAGATTTGGTAAAAATTGAAATTATAATAAAATAAAAATTAGGAGTACACTTTAAAAACAAAATTTATACCAGAAGTATTTGTTACAAAATATTTATTTTATATAACAAAAGATTCTATTCTTACATTTTTGAGTCACTAAATAGTTCATCATTGTTGTTTAAGAGTAGAGTTTTGTTGACGTACACCAGTTGTAAAGATTTACCAGCCCTTTCCACCTCCACCTCCTTTATTGTATCCACTTCCACCATTACCACCACCGCCACCATAACCACCACCGCCACCATAACCACCACCGCCACCACCGCCACCGCCTCCTCTTCCTTTGCTGTATCCACCTCCACTTCCGCTAAATCCACCATAACCACCACCACCACTGCTTCCGCCTCCTTTGCTGTATCCACTTCCACCCCCGCCATATCCACCTCCACCGCCACCGCCACTGCTTATCACCTTAATATATCCGCCGCTACCCCCACCACTTCCGCCTCCTTTGCCGTAACCACCACCGCCTCCCCCTTTGTTGTACCCACCGCTACTTCCACCACCATAACCTCCACCACCACCATATCCTCCTCCTCCGCCACCACTATATCCTCCTCCTCCGCCACCCCCACCAGGCTCAGCAACCACCAAAACTACGAAAAGGGCCATTATGACGGCACCCAGAAAAAGTAGAAAGTTGCTCCACTTCATTGCGATTAAGAAGTTTTCCGTTCGGGATTAAAGTGCTCTTTTCTTAAGCACGCCGTGTTCAATCTTGTGAGCTCTGCACTTTTCTCCACCTTTATATACGTTTCAACTCCAACTTCAGTGGACTGGGTCAAGTTGATACCAACTCGGACGAGTTTAGTCAGCCACCAGTTGTTAATCCAATGAGTGAGAGCCTTCAAGGCTTATTTAAGTCAACAATTAATTCGCAATAGCCACCTCGCGTACCGGTAATCAGCAGTTCTAGGACAAATTCATATTTTTACGCTTTCAAAGACCATTTACATTTTACTGTTCGAGCCTAGGTAGATGCATGTTGCATAGAACAGGGGAGAAAAAAAATTTGTTCCAGTCGGCACATTCGATTAAAACATTAATTACGCTTTTAGCACTAATTACACGAAGAGGCGTCTATTTTTGCAATATTAATTGCTCTTTTATAGACACGTTGATTACACCGGCACCAGGTTACTCATTTTGCGAGGTAAATTATTCCTACAATTGAAAATTTATCAAAAGCGATATCTTCTCGATTTCGAATGTAAAAGAGAATGCCTGCCCGTGCCATCATTAACACATGAGGTTGCTTAAGAGTTTCCTGAAGTCAAAGAAATTTTTTTTTATTCTTGAGAGAACAATTATTTTCTTGAACAATTATTTTTAGACTTTCTTGGGTTTCTGGAAGATATTTTGAATTTTGTTTGCACGCGTACCCGAAGCCATATTAAAAATTTTTTATGCAATTATCTGGAATATAAAATTGATGAAAAAAAAATTGGAAAGGAAGATCGCAAGTTTAAATAACTACGTAGTCGTAAATCGTTTGGTAATTTACTAAGTAATATTTATATGTAGGTAATTGCATCGACATTGACAAAAACAGAACATTAATTGTCAGAAAGGCTTAATACGAACCTTATTTCATTGCTTGATTTTCCTTTATTTTCACAAACAATATTCAAGTTTGAGTGAATTGCAGAACATAGAGTGCAGCTTATATTGATTCATAAAGACACTATATTAAGCCGCTGGAACAGAACGAATGTGCACTGATTTTCTTGACGTTCATAAGCCCTTCTCTTGATGACCATATTACTGTCGTAAAATCTATTGATATTTGTCAATTTCATAAGTACGGATCCTTATCTTCTTAAGTGTAAGTAAAAAGGTACTATCCATAGATACAATACTATTGCATGAGAGGATGTAATCAAATAAAGAGGAAAACAATTTAGAGGTAAAGTCCAACTTAAAAAAACTCCTGGTATATACAAGAAGATCCTGATACATTGAAGAGTCACTTACTTATGTGCCTTCACTAGTAGCAATCGAGAAATATGGTCGCATTAAACTGTTGTAACGCTAAGCTAGATGACATTTTATTTGTACTTTAGTTTTTATATATCTTACTTATGGGGAATTCTACGTAAAGCGGACAGGTAAAAAATTTCGATGTTTCCAATTTTAGTAATATTTGATTATGTTATACCTATATGTATATGTCATCGATTTCTGGGAGGAAGAGGTGAATTAATCAGGCTTTTAGTTGCTTTATTAACTAGGGGGGTTGGGGGGGGGGGGGGTGGGGGGGGGGTTGCGGCCGCCTTTTCGCCGCCAGGTTTGTATATAGAACAGGCTGTGATAAACTATTACCAGTAATATGAATATGGAAGTACCTATTGGCACTTATCGTGTACTTACTTGTATTTCCGTGTAATTTAATTTAATTTAATTTATTCAGATAAGTTCTACGTCTACACAATTAAGAATATAAAATCTTATAAGTATGTGCAGGATATATATACTAAAAAAAAAATAGAGAAAAACAAAAGAAAAGAAAGGAAAAGAAAACATTAGTTATCTTAAAGATTAAGGATGGAAATACAAAAACAAACTAGAAAGAAACTATAAAAATAGAAACCTTAACTAAACAATGCAATTAATCAATACAAACCCAAACTAATCACTCGCAAAGAAACTTTTTTAAATCAGACTTAAATTTTCTGCTACTGCTGATACTTCTAAGAGCAAGAGGAAGACTATTCCACTTTCTAATGGCCTGGACAAAAAACTTGTTTTCGCTGGCTCTAGAGTTAAATGTAGGCAACAATAATATACGTGATCTGGCCGAGCGAGCAAAGTTAAGTACATCAAACAGGTATTTTGGCTCATTTTGAATTATGATTTTATGCAACAGAATTAATACACGTATGTCAATAAAAGTATTTAAACTACAGCCAAGAACAGAGTTAACCCTGGAGGAGATATGGTCATACCGTCTCAGATTATGGATATATCGAACAGCCGAGTAAAAGGCTACATTAAGCTTACGCTGAGAGTTTGATTCAAGTTTGCAGAATATTTCACATTCATAAGAAATTACGGGTAGAATCAGAGACTTAACTAGTAGTTGCCTAGTGTTTAAAGGCAGCCATTGTGAGGAAAAAGAGAGTTGGCGTAATATACCATAAATTTTTGGTACTATTAAGTTGATATGAGTGGCCCAGGACAAAGTTTTGTTAAAAGCAACACCAAGATTTCTCACCTGCTGGACATAGGGAATACACGAGCCGTTCATAACAACGTCAGGAAAACAGGACGTGTCAAGTTCGCTCTTAAATATAGTTATGGCATTAGACTTGGATGCATTTATGGTGAGTTTGTTGCGTTCAGTCCACTCAAAGATAGAAGACAGATCCTCGTTTAATTTGCAGACACTGTCATCAATTAGTCCCAGCCTCTGAGATATATATACCTGAACATCATCCGCATATGGGTGGTACTTACAGTGTTTAATAACATGGGGCAGATCATTAATGAACATAGTGAACAGAAGAGGTCCAAGTATCGATCCTTGTGGAACTCCTGAATTTGTTGATAGCAGATTAGAAAATGTATCATTACAAAAAACTCTTTGTTGTCTCCCGGAGAGATAAGAGTAGATTAAGCTGGCCGAGAACTTGGAGAAATTAAATTTAGTTTGCAATTTCCTTATAAGCAGACCATGATCAACCCTGTCAAAAGCCTTCGAGAAGTCAAGAAGAGTAAGGACCGTAACCCAATTGAGGGCTATAGCCTCTCTAACATCTTCAGTAATTTTTACGAGAGATGTCGTGCAGCTTCGTGAAGTAACATAGCCGGATTGTAGTTCAGAGATAAGACAGTAAGACGTCAGATAGTGTGATATCTGAGAACAAAGAAGTTTCTCAAATACTTTAGACAGGAACGGTAGAATTGAGATAGGTCGATATTCACGGCAAGTAGGTGAGGACTTCTTTGGAACAGGAATAATTTTTGCATACTTCCACTGATGAGGAAAAGAACACGTCGTAAGAATATTGTTGTTAATGTGTGTTACGAAGGGAAGAATGAATGGAAAGAGTTTTCTAACGAAACAGGGATATATATTGTCAAGACCCATACAATTGGATTTAACCTTAGAAAAAGCAATCTTGACTTCATTCTGAGTAAAGGGGATGAATGAAAAACCGTCAGCGGCAAACAGAGAGAGATCAGGCTCTGTATCTGTAGGTTGATGGCGTGTTGACAAAACAGCAAACATATTGTTAAGTTCGTCTGCATCCATAGAGACATTCTCAAGATTGGTGCGGCCAACTCCCATTTCCCTTAGATTCGACCATAACTTATTAGGTAGTAATGCGGTACTTACCTTAGAATGGAAGTATTGGGCTTTGCTGTGACGTATTGAATTTGTAACCGGATTACGAAGTTTCTATAACAACTCAATGTTTCTGGAGTTCTAAATCGTTTCCAACGCTTATGGGCTGAATTTCTAAGAGAAATTAGACCTTTTATTCGTTGTGTTAGTCAACTTGGTTGATAGGAAGAAATAATACATATGTTTAGAAATTATAGAAGTTAAACAATGTGAATTCATGCTTACACTAAATTATAGTAAAGTAAATTAAGGTAAAGCGCACTACTTGAGAATGATAAAAACTAAACTATGAACTAACTATTAAGAGCTAATTATGTATAAGTGTGGAGTCAGTACCCCAGTCGTAGCAAGTGCTAATAATGAAGGTCAAAAACCTTCTGCATAAAATAATTACCGATATATTTTTGTCATCCAGAGACTCGATGTAAATAATAAACAAACCACTGCTATCCACTATCCAGTCGCAGCAAGCAATGTTAAATCTTCTCGGTTTGTTATCAGCTGGGCTTTCCTCTGATGTAAACATTTCCGTTGGAAGTAAAAACTGAGGCAACTTGTTTTAGCCGCTTCAAACGATGAGCCGCACGGTAAATAAAATAATTTCTCTTAGTAAGATTTTCGTGTATGAAAATTCTCTGGTCAGAGTCATAGCCTGCATTGCGGAGAGTGAGTATTTTCTGGTGTTGTTTGTAAACATTAGAAGCACATCGTAATACTTTGATCTTATCCGGAACATTATGAAATTTAATAATAATACTAGAGTATTTATTACCAGTCTTACTTCTAACGCGTCAATGCCATGACAGCTGGTACAGGTGTAGCAAGTGAAGTGCATATAGTGTTGAATACAGCAGTGAGATCTTCACCTTTTTCAAATGGGATACCATTCAAGACTAGATCATTTCCAGACAGGTCTCTATCAAGTTTGTCAATCCTGGTTTCAAATTGTGCAACACAACTAGACAATTCGGTAAGTTTCACTGTGAATTGTTCACGAATTTTCATCTCCATATCAGCAATTTTCTGAAGAAAGTAATTTTTGATGTCCTCCAATTTGGCATTAATCTCACTCGTGAATTTATCGATTGTAATCGCAAAATCACCTTTAATGTCCACTGTTTTGACAGATTGAGGTGTAGGTGTATTTGTTGTCTGCATCAAAGTATTTTGTTTTGATTCATGCCTTCTCGTTTTACGAGTGTCAGGCCCAGATGATGTCGATTGAGATGTACCACTCATGTTCACCGTTTTGCTTTTTTGTTTATTTCAGAATTACTTGCAATAAGCAAACAAGTTAAAAAAAAAATAATAATTACGGAAATCGAAAAAAATGTCACGAGTAACCTGCGATAATTGTTCTAAAAACAGAAACTTGAAAAATAAACAGAAATAGCAAACTTGCACGACCGAAAATTGCACGTCAGTTTCTCATGCTTTTACACTACACTGTACACGGAAACTACACGGCAATTTGAGAGTGGTAAACAGACACTTCTTAATTCAAATCCTAGATGGTCAAAACAATTTCAACCTTCTATTTATTAATGCCACAAAAGCTTGGGAATAGCTTGATTAATGAATTTAACAACTGATAAATTACGAAGGAATTCCTGAATTTTTGTCTAAAAAATATTTTAAATTATTAGGCTAGTGAACTATCCTAATTTGTACATCTGAGTGTACAAAGACAGACGATCTGGTTGCTATTGTCGTAGTTTATTTGTCTCTTTATTATATTAAAAAGTAGATGTAAGGATATTTACAGTGGGTTTACCTATACAGATAGTAGACTTTTTATACTCCGTTAGGAATATATTTATATGAAGTATTAAAATGATATCTAAGTGAATTGATGTTAAAATTAGTTTTACAAATAAACATTATTATTATTATTATTTGAGGTGGATCCTGCTTTGGTGGAGGTTCCGAGGGAGAATCTGCGCTCCCTCCTCGACAGCTTTCATTATAAGAAGAGTACGGACAATATATTGATCAATCTCAGGCGTGAGCTTGGAGATCCAGCCAGGATCCTGCCCCAACTGAAGCTGCTCATGACAGAGGCCAAAAAGAAGGCCAAGTATAATGAAGTGTCGAAGTGCCAGCGTCTCTTCAATAAAGTCTCGAGAATCCTTGAGGATCTCCAACTGAACAGAGCTCTTCATCATTAGAGTCGCGCAATCATTGCCTGAGTTCGTGCGATTTTTTGAATGTGTAGGATAACATCGATCCAAGCAGGGGGCGTGAGTGCACCCACTAGGCTACACAGTATTTTTGAAGGCATAAAACAATAGAACACAGACATTGCCCAACAATTGCACACAGGAGACGAATTTTACACAAGACACATTTACACGTCTAAAATTCCAACTTACACAAGGGTTACACAGCTTTTGCCACAGAAACGCCCCGTAGAGTTTCCGGTGTCTCAATTGCTGTGTCCCACCCCATAGCTTTACACTGATGTCTCCTGTATACACATACATCTGTCCAGGTTTGACGTCTTCCTTAGATTTCGTTTTGGGGGATAAAACGCTAAGGTTAGTAAACCTGTACCTGCCCCATGACCATGCAAGACAGGTGTTGGACTCAATCCTGTCGCATATTACGAACTTCGGTGGTGAGATTATCTTTGGGGGTGATTTCAACTACATACTAGATTCTTCAATTGATCGTCATTCTAGAGTTGAATTCAGCTAAAATGGATATACACATGTGTAATTAGACCCGTGATAACGCATGGACCGATAGTCTGGTGGAAAGCGATGTAGGTCGACAGAAACCAGAAGATTATGGAACAGGTCCAACGTATGTGCTGTCTAGGCATAACGGAGGCTACCAGGTCAACACCGACAAGGGCCTTAGAGGTCATTCTAAATATTACTCTACTAGAATTCTATGTTAAACAAGTAGCACTTAACTCGGCTATACGTTTACGTATGAACCAAACCGGTAACCCAAATTTAGAGACAATCTTCAAAACTCAGTTCCCGACAAAAAGTGAATGGGATCAACGTGATCCAAGAAGAAGCTTTAGCGATTTACACAGACGGGTCAAAATGCGAGCGTGGCTGTGGAACTTAACCTGGGGTTATGGGGAGGGGTAAACGACTCCTCCTCGGTTCTTCAATCGCAGCGATAGAGATAGGATCTAAGCAGCTATTAGAACGGGGAGTAAGATCCTCTAGGATTGTAATATGCACGGATAACCAGCGTCCACGAAATCTCTACCTAACGCCGAGGTAAAATCCAAAACGATAGAGGGATGTGAACAGACCCTAACGGAACTAGGGAGACAAAACGAGGTCACCCTAATATACGTACCGGGGTACTGTGGCATCCCAAGAAATTAAAAAGCAAATGAACTGGCGCGGAGAGGAGGAAATGAGGACACTCCAATAATGCTCAACCTGAGCATACCCATTCATGAAATAAAATAAAATAGTTTTAAAAAAAATTGAACCGACTTCACAAAAAGCACTAAAAAGCATAAAATAATTTTTAATTTTATATCTATTACGACATTTTGAAGTCGGTGTAAATTAAAGAAACAAACCAAATTACAACAAAAGTATTTAATCGTCCTTCTTTATGATCCCTTGAGCTGAAAAGTTTAGGTAAATTTATATAGTATCTTCGATTATGGTTGGGTAGTTGTTTTGTTTCGTTAATTTTCACCGACTTCAAAATATCGTAATAGATATAAAATTAAAACTTAAATTATGCTTTTTAGCGCTTTTTGTGAAGTCGGTTCAATTTTTTTTAAAAACTATTTTATTTTTCACGTTTTAGTGTCTTCTACCCTGTACAACAAAACAAGAACCATCCAAATCGGTCTCATCGGTAAAAATTTAGGTTCAACCCCCTACCCCCCCCCCCCCCCCCCATCACACCAAAAAATTTTTTTCTCGTGGTATCAATCGGGGCACATACTCTACCCAACAGACAAAGAATCATCGAAATTGATCCAAGCGTTACGAAATTAGACTATCCCTTCCCCTCCTCTTCCCCCACCATAGAACCAAATTATCCTCCTATAAGCAATGGGGGATCATACTCTATATAACAGCAAAGGAACCATTCAAATCGGAACACGCGTTATGAAGATAGACTACCCCTCCCCCCCACCCTAGGCTAATTTTTTTTTCTCCTATTAGCAATAGGGGATCATCCTCTGTACAATAAAAAAGAACCATCCAAATTGGTCCACGCGTTACAAAGTTAGGTTTCACCCCCTCCCCCAACCCCCATCCCACCAAAAAAAATTTTTGGACATGGGACAACCTCTGAAGTATGACCTACCAAACAAAAAAAGAATCATCAAAATCAATTCATAATTGGCGGAATGATCGCGTAACAAACATACAAAAAAAACATACAGTCGAATTGAGAACCTGCTCTTTTTTTGAAATCGGTTAAAAAGAAAGCATGGGTAACGAGGAGGCACAAGGAAAAATGGGAGGGATCCGATATCGCCAGACACATAAAGGTGTTTTGGGGTACTCTCAATGCACATGAATCTGAAAAGATCATTAAACTTAACAAAGCCAAACTGAAACTTCTTGTTGGCCTTGTGACAGGACATGCAAGAATAAGGGCTCATGCTATAAAAATGGGAAGGGCAAACACTAGTCTATGCAGGGGATGTGGGGAAGAATGCGAGACCGTATGACACGTTTTCGGCCAATGCCCAGCCTTAACGCAAAAAAGGTCTAGAATCTTAGGAACATACTACTGCGAAGATTTAGGGTATAGTCGAATTATCCAATTCGTTAGGGGATTAGTTGGCCCGACAATGGCTTTTAGGGTACGCTGCCGATCAGGGGGCGTACAAGGGGGCCATTAAGGTCTCAGTGCAAGGAAGACACGCATCTTTCCCCCCTCGAAAACCAACCTACCAACCAACCGAAGTAATAAATTAATGATTCTTTGATAACAATTACTTCTGAGTTTTACTATTTTGCTCGAGTAATAATTGTTATCAGATAAGTTTTATTTTTTTCGCTCAGAAATAAAACTCAGTACTACTTAATTCGAACAGAATCTCCTCAAAGTGTATCCTTTTTTATTATACATTTCTTTGCAGATATATAAGACAGCAAGATTGTGTAAATTGGCTTTGAACTTACATAGTATGCCCGTTTCACAAACTAGGGTAGAAAGAGCATTTTCAGCCTTAAAATAAATTTTAACCAATCACAGATATAATCTGTCGGAAAAATTTATTCCTATAAAATTAAATTAAGAGCTCATATAAATCACAATAATCCCTTAAATTTTTCACACGACCAATGACTTGCTGTTTGAAGGGTACTACATTTTATTTTTAAGCGAAAAAATAAAGCTTATCTGATAACAATTATTACTCCACTTAAAAAATAAAACTCAACGGGTAATAATTATTTAAAAAATACATCTATTAAATTTATGATTACCAGACAATTAAAATTATTTCGCTCCTGATGATTACGGTCTCTGATTTTTTTAAATTAGCTTGGAACTACTTGGTAAAAATAGCATTCTTTAGCTTCTTAATTTTAACAAAATGTTTGCAGAAAACCTACACTTAAATTTTTGAAACTGAATAGGAGACAACTTTGCGGCTATGGTTAACACAATTCGAATTTAAGTTTTGTTAGGAAGATAAAGTCTCAAAAAAGATTAACCTTTGCAGAATGTTTCTGCAAACATGAGGGTATGTAGTATTAAAACTTATTTAAATACACTTTGAAATGATTGATTTGGCTCAGATTTGGCTATAATATTTTTAATTACTTTTGCAGGTTCATAAAAGAAATATTACACTACCTATTTTGTGCACCGCCTGGATCTTGAATTATAATTTTCTGTATGCTTACCATAATCCATTAATAACATAATGTAAGGCACTTACCTGTAAGAAAGGAAGGAATATATTAAAACAATATAATTTAAGTGCAAAAGCATAGTTTTCATTGACTGAAGTATATTTAGTTATATTAAGTAATGTGATGGAGGAGTTTTCCATTCAAGTTGGACGGCTAAATATAAAATTAAAATAACTATGCGTGAACTTTAGATAGTGCGGATGGGGTTAATCGTGCTTAGTGAGATTGAAAATTGTCTTGGCCTTTTTATATTTGTTTATTTACATTTAAAGTTTATTTTGGGCTGTTTTATTGTTTTGATTGGCAGATACCACTTTCGCAATTGAAAACTTTGTTTTGATGTTTAGCTCTATTTCGATCACGCCGACCTGTATTTTATTTTATTTTATATTTGAATGAGTTCAGCAATGTTTTTCAGAGAAGATATAATTTGTAATTTGCCAAGCAGTAACAATTCGTGATTAATGCTGACCATATATAATTTATTCTGTATTTACTTGACAAGGAAACTTTCATAGATTTCAATATTTTAGATTGCTTGCTTTCAAGGTCATTTATATATTGGGTTGTTGGGAAAGTTCTGTCGTATTGTAAAGAAAATATTTGAATCAGTCTTAATAACGTTTATTTACATTTTAATCAAAAATATAATGTCTATTATTTGCAACCACTCATTGCCACCTTTCAGCCTCCATTTCAATCCCCCTAGCGTAGAAGTTCTAATCCGTGGACCCAAAATATTCAGCATCTGCTGTGGAGAAGCTTCGAAAGAAATAATGTTTTTCCCGTCAGATAATTCTGAAGTGATCGTAATAGATAGTAATCTGGTGGAGCAATGTCAGGTGAATATGGTTGGTAACTAAGATAATAATTGTGGCGGATGTTCCAGGTTTGCAGTAAACTTTTTTCTCTTTATATTCTTGTAATCATTTCCAGTAATGAGCTTGCCCCAAAAACGGCTCCACATTGTGTCTAATAAGGAGCGATGAACAGAGTTTCACACGATCCGATAAATTTCTTTCAGTCAAATTGTGCGGTACCCAAATACTCTGCTTTAAGACAAATCCAAGATGTTTGATGTATTCCTCAGCAGTCAAATGGTGGATACTAAATTCCTTTGCAATTCCTCTAGAGGTTAGATGTGGGTTACTCTTTAACATGGACGTCAAAATTTCATTATTGACCTTGGATGGCCACCCAGATGGACGATCTTTTTTGAGACTGAAATCTTCGGAATGAAATATGTCAAACCATCAAGGTTAAACAAACTAGAAATCACTTGAGGAAGAACCCAAATAAGGTTCGAAAGCTAAATAAAGACAAATAAAAGACAAAAGAGAACGCTGTAACTCATCATTCCATGACCTAAGGAGGGTCCTCCCCAATGGGGGGAAACGGTTCACCTCTACAGTGACGGCTCCAAATTGGAAGGCAAAGTGGGTGGAGGTATCTTCTCGGAACATTTGGACTTCGATGTCTCATTCCGCTTGTCTGACTACTGCAGCGTATTTCAAGCGGAAATCATGGCTATAAAGGTAGCTGCGCACCGCCTGAATCATCTAACGCTACCTACAGAAAATATATGTATTTTTACAGATAGCCAGGCTGCTATTAAATACCTCTCGGCAGTAAACACCACCTCCAAAACATATGTAACATGTCGTTCGGCACTAAATGATATAGCTGAGCATTTGAAAATACGGGTCATCTGAGTGCCTGGACAATTGCAGAGCCGACGAACTAGCGAGTATCGGTACCACTCGTCCTGATTCGGATATTAACCACCAGCTGGGTAAACCTCTGGCCACATGCAAACTAGAACTCTCACAGGAGTCTCGCAGGATTGCAAACACTAATTAGCAGGAGGAACATATCTGCCTGATTACCCGACAGATATGGCCAAAGCTTGACACTAAACGGTCAAGGGAGCTCATCCTACTCGGACGCAAAACAATTAGCAGTACCGTAGCCGTTATCACGGGTCACTGCCTTATAGGTAGACACGCCGATAGACTGGGCGCGCCTTCAAACGACTTCTGTAGGAATTTTTCTGGGCTCCCCCTTCTTTGAAGAGTTAACCGAACTAGGCTCCACGGATGTCAGGGACCTGGCTCGGTTTATCAGGAGTTCAAAAGGTTCCCGACGACGAGTTAAGGCTGTACACCCTTCTCAGCCTAGTCAAATTTATTTTGACTTTCCGAGAGCTGGTTTATCTGGAGACCGGGAACTGGCTCGGTGCACAGGGGACAACATGTTCACCCTCTTATTTCTTAGGTTATTTTTATGCGGTTTGCTAAAATTTTTTGTAACCTCAATGTGGTATCACAATGGGCCTCTTTGGCCTAAGTGTGCCTTTCTTAGGCAGCCACTTTAACTTAACCTAACTTATACCAAATACAACGTCTTAAATGCACTTTATCCACTGCCATCTTATTCACTCTGTACTTCGCAACTAACTGATGAAAGATACTGAAAGTAGTCCTTGAATATCTCACGAGAGGTACGCTAAATAATAAGCCACCACATGACGCATTTTACCTGTTTTTTTTGAACTGATAAGATACAACAACGACATTGGATATCGTTTTGTTGCTTTTTTGTGTTTCATCTAAAAATAAGGTAAATCTGTCGACTGAAATCATCGATCCAAGAATAAAGGGAAATATTTTATTAATGAGTGGATGTCAAGGTCTAATAAGCAGCTGTTGGCGGCATCGAAGGTAGGCGAGAAGAAGTAGAACTATAAATATTTGTGGGTTCGTAATGGGCGGATAATGATTAGAAGAAAACCTGTTGATGAGATCAAATTTGTTATAGTTTTAGGGGATCTAGAGTTTCTATAATACTTAAGGCAATGAGTGTAGATAGGTGATAATGATCTCAGTTATGGTGCTGTAAGTACCTTCTCTGACAGTAGTATTAATTGAGTGTTCTTCGGGAAGGTGAAACTGCCGAGTACAAGGACGCAAGGCGGGAGCTCAAGCGGGCAATCGCCAATAGCAAGCACCGAAAATGGGAAGAACTGAAGGCAGAAATAAACAACGATCTCTTGGGGCTCGGGTACAATATAGCCATGCGCAAACTTGGAGCCCACAAAACGAGCCCGAAAATCACAGCAGGAGCCGCGCAAGGGCCGATTCTAGGCCCAGAGTTGTGGAATATAGCGTACGATGGTATACTGCGCATAGACATGCCAGAAGACACCTTTTTGGTGGGTTACACGGATGACATCGCCGCAGTAATAGCGGCACCAGACGCCGACAACGCTCAGCTTAGACTGAATGAGGTAATGCGACGGGTGACCACCTGGATGGAGGAACATGGCCTAAGTCTAGCCAACCAGAAAACAAAGATTGTCCTACTGACTAGAAAGCTGATCCCTACGATTAGGGAAGTGGGAGTAGGGGATGAGGACATCCTGACAAGCCAGGCAGTTAAATACCTGGGAATAAGGCTGGACTCCAAACTCAGCTTTTAGGAACATATTAGGCCTGCGGCAGACAGGGCAGCACAGACCACAACCCAGTTGAGCAGGCTTATGGCCAACGTGGGAGGCTAATTAGCGAGTAAGAGGCGATTGCTTATGTCGAACACGCACTCGATCCTACTATACGGATATGAGATCTGGGCTGATGCGCTGAAGGTCGAAAAGTACAGGAAACGGATGGCGGCAGTACAGAGGAGAGGAGCCCTTAGAGTTGCCACCGGCTACAGAACGGTGTCGAAGCCAGCGGTACTGGTTTTGCCAGCCATCACCCCCATAGATTTATTGGCGCAAGAGCGGAAACAGCGTCATGACAGGCAGGCCGAAATCGGAAAAGAGGCAGCGAAAGTCGAAGCTAGCAAATACGCCCTTACGAGATGGCAAGACCGCTGGGATAAAGAGACAAGAGTGAGATGGACCGCTACACTAATACCAGACCTAATGAAGTGGCTAAAGCGAGAACACGGAGAGGTAAACTTCTACCTGACGCAGTGCTTGACCGGACACGGGTACTTTAACCCTTACCTCCATAAAATGGGAAAAACAGAAAGCCCAGCCTGCCAATACGGCGACTCCCAGAAAGACGACGCCCAACACATCTTCTTCGAATGCAGAAGGAGGAACGCAGTGAGACAGGAGCTAGAAGAAGAGCTCGGGGGATTCACGCCCGACGACAATGTTTAATTTATGTTCCACAAAATATTGTCGTCCATTCAAAAACAAACAAACAAAGCATGAAACAAAATCGACACATAGGAAAAACGTTCTAGAGAAATTCAATAAAATCACAATTTAATTCAATCCATCAAATTTTTATTTGTTTTGTGTTGTTAACAAAATTATTTCATTACGAAAATTCAACCAGCTGATGCATATCAATTACAACAATTTCGTATCCAAAGATAGTATTACATATAAATATCTTATTAGCATTTATTCAATCTATATTCATCAATGTCTGCGTCTACCTTAACACCCGAATGTCTTTAACTGAACTCACCTCATAGATATTCTATGAATTCGAACAGTGTTACAAAAAATCGAAATATTATTCGTCTTAACTTTATTTTTCTAGTACAAATAGTTAGTGCCAAAATATGACCCGAGAACATACTACAAATGGCTACTAAAGTACATACTTGTATAGAAAAAGTAAACTTCCTTGTCGCTCGTTTAAAAGTTAACTTAAGTATTTTTCGAATATGTATTAAATGTCGTAATCTTTAATACTATCAATGACTTTTGTTTTTTTTAGTAAATTTTACTTATATCTGAGATGTTACGTTTTTAAAAACTTTCTTTGTATTTTGTTGCTACGTTTTTTTTTACTTTCAAATTTGTATAAAATTATTACTTTACATTGCGTTATAGAAAATGGTTACTCTGTTTACAATTATTATTTAAGTATAAATTTTCTGTATAAAATTCAAAACATCAAAATCAAACTTATCTTTTGTTCGTGCATAAACGGACCGGAAAAATGAATGTTAGACGTATAAACAATAACACCAAATAATTTCAAGATTGCTATCGATATTTTAAATAAACCGCATAATATTAGTTTTGTTCCATTGTGCGATGTATAACGGCCAAGGACAAACTAACAGCATGCTCAGAGGTAAAGCGCAATGGGACCGAGTTGCAGTATTTATCCAGAAGATCTTGCAACAGAAGAAAAAGGAAACCCCAGAATCACTGGACGAACTGTAGTAGGATATGACCTAGAACATATGAAGCCAATGATGGCGTAATAGGTACCACCCTGAAGTAAAACGAAAAGTAGTCCCGGGGTGGAGACATGCCTGAAAGGAGGAAGTTGTTTAGTAGGTGCGAGTCGCACACACCAGGGAAAGACATCGCCCTGACGGTGCATAAAACATCCATTGTTTGGTGGGTTGTAGTTAACAGGCAATCTTGCTAGGCTTGCTTGCCTGGGAACAACAGGTGCAATAAAACGCACACCACAATCTGGTTTAGAAACAATTTTAAACCGTCAATCCATAGAAAAAAAAAGTTTTAGATATAGAATCATACTGAGTTCTCTTTATCAAAATGGGTGGGGTGCAATCGAATTACATGAGGCCACAATATGATTTCAGAAAATTTTTTTCGTCATCATACCTAATAGAAAAACTGAAAGCACCCTGAAAATATCATTAGGGGAATTCCCATCTTCATAGACGGATCACTGACTGTCCAAGCAAAACAGATGTCGGCAAGCGAGATCACTATTTGCCTGAAGACTTTGGCCGAAACTGAATTACATCAGAACTTCTAGTCTCTTATTCTTCTATAGAAAGAACACTCTTCGGTGTCATCACTGGACATTGCCCCATAGGAGTTATGGCCATGAGATTCGGAGATTCGGCGTACCATCGAATGAGTTCTGTAGAAGTTGCGGAGACGAGGAGAAAATGTCCAGCTGTGAATGTCCAGCTCTAAAAGATAGACGACTCGCCTGTTTGGGAGCAAGGTTCTTTGACAATCTGGACGACTGAGATAGCACTGGTGGATTTAAATAAATTCTTACAGATCTGGATGGTTTTAAGTTCTGACCATGCTGTCTTATATTCTTTTAAGGGCATTTACAATTGGCCTACATGACCTCCGAGTAGACTTGGTGTTTCGGTACCAAGCGGCCCGACTTACCAACCAATATAGAAATTTTAAATTATCCTGATTATTGTGATGTCTATATGTTTTTATTGGCATCCCTGGGGTTCGAGTCACTTACGAAGCGGAGACTTTCTCTACTTGTTTTAATCACATTTTTGTAAACTTAAAACCAATTATGTATTAATTTTTTTTGTAGATTTTTTTTATTTGATAGTACAACTCTTCAAGAGTATACAGTTAAAATTTAAGGTCGATTGGAGCAAAACTGCCGGAGATACAGTGCCTCGGGTCTCCCTTCATTCGATCCGACTTATAGCGGTAACGAACAACTAAAAGTAGTGTTAAAACTTTAATCGCGTTTTCCTCGAATATAAAAATTGTTCAAGTGGTGTCCACCGACTCAGAATTTACTTGACCGATCCTCCTCAAATTTGATACACTATTTTAATACATAAAATATGAGGTAATGAAGTCGAGATTTTTTTGCATTATAATTAGTTTTACAATGACAAATATGCTGATTTTTGCCTCTTTTTGTTTTAAAGAAAAATTCGTTTTTTTGACTTCTAAGTGATGCCAAAAACTGAAACATCGTCAAAAAAAGGGGATAGAATAGGGAAAAAAAATATCGAGAAAAATCAATCAGAAACTCAAAAATAGGAAAATGTAAGACTACAAATTTAACTTTTAAACAGTACTGTACAAAAATGAAAGCGAGTAGGTTACCTTGTTTGGCCTTTGTGGAAAGGGCATTTTATTACCTTCCATTTTCATTTCGCTAGGTTGCTACAGTGAAAAGATATTAACAATAAACTGGTTCACGTACCCATAAATTCCGATATTTAATAATCACCCTGTAACTCCTAAACGGTGAAAATTGCCCACCCCCTGCCATACGATTTTCTGTTTGTCTAGGTCAGATCTGTCATTTAAACTCGTATTGATCTCTAGAAACGTTACACCCTGTATAGTCGACGTCCTGAGCTTTTCAATGATCATAAGTTTCGCAAGGGCAATATTTCCTGAAAGACCTGTTGCACTCTTTTCGGCTTTTTCTAAATTGTTTGAGATGGCCCCAGTAGAAAGAAAACGTTGTTTCTTAGATAGATTTAACTCTTTTAGTAAGTCACAGTATGGTTTTCGAAAGAACGGAAGTGCTGAAAATGCTCTGATTGCTTTTCTTACTAAAGTTTATGACAGTTTGGGTAGAGGTCCAAGTGCTGCTGGCTTGTTCATAGATTTAACCAAAACCTTTGATTTAGTTAATCATAATGTATTCCTGGATAAGCTCTACAAAATTGGGGTTAGTGGTTGTATTATGGTGTGGTTAAAGCCATTCTTGGGGGAGGGAGGCAATAAGTGAAAGTTAATGGATTAATTGGTTCCGAATGCAATGTTGATAATATTGGTATACCACAGGGATCTGTACTACATCAAGTCCCTCGGTGACCTTCCGTTCAAGAGTAATGTTATTGGGTTTGCGGACGATTAAGTGTTTGTTTATTCTGGGAGTAATGCTGAAAACGTCGTCAGTGACATCAATAATGACATTATTCTTTTTCGGAAATGACCCGGTACTCATATGATTTGGAGCAGGAAGTGGTTGGCAATGTTTTTTAATTTACGGGGATCTTTTACTAATACGGATATTATGTTCCATTCCTATAATTGCAAATTTGGAGCGTGTGGTCAAGATGTTTTCAAAATAGATTGTGTGGAGAATTATTAATACCTAAGAGTGACAATTGATCATAGTTTGAAGTGGAAACGTCATATCCATACAATCAATAGGGAAATGTAGGTATCAATAAGTAAATTTGTTCATGTGAGGATGCTTGTTCCTGAATCATTATTGCGAACTTTTTATGGACTTATTTGTTGGGGAGGAGCGTATGTAACGAATTTGTATCCTTTAATAGTTGCTCTGTAGAAGACTGTTCGTATTATGCATCATAAAAGCATGAGAGAGCCCTCGCTTCGCCTTTTTAGGCAAAGCAACCGTGCGTTTTGTAAACTTTTTTCATTAATTCTATTAATTTTTTCTGCGGTGCCCCGTATTGTTTCATTGACTTTGAATTGACAAGCACTTTACTTCAATTTTAGTGCTGGCATCCAGTGCAGCATTGTGTTAAGGGCTTTAAACAATTATGATTAAGTTGGGCCTGAAACGAGAGTCTTGGTTTTTGCCGGTTGTGGTTACCACCTGGCCATATCTTCGGCTTATTAGGGAGGTGTTTGACTCCTTCTCCAGAGATCAACCCGTCATCGCTGTTAAAATTATTATTATATTATTTCTGCGAACTGGGCGAGCCTCCAAGTGAATCCTGATGAACTGCACTTATTCCAGGTATCACTTCGCTCACTTTCCGGTGAAAACATTGCTACCTCTCCCTCGGATGTTGGTCCAGCATCGGTACTTCCGATTGTTGAGACAATAGATGCAACATAGAGCAGGTTCGTGATGAGCTCAGAACATGAACTGTTACTGTTTCTGCGAACTTCGTTCATTAATCATATAAAAAATATATCGCAGCCAAGCTCATCACACGAGCCTGTCTTTCCTGCATCACATAACTCTGATTCTTTGCCTGCTGTAGCTTCTTCTGATATGGACCCTTCATCCGCTCGTCGCTAGTCTCTGGGATCGCTTATTTTTCTCAGATAAGGCGCAGCCGGACGCGCCAATGAAAGCATTGTCCATAGTTGTTTCCAGCTGTTGCAGGCGCAAGTGGTTTCGTTCCTCACAGGTATGATCTACTTACTTTGCAGGGATCATAATCGAGCTCTGCTAGTGTGGCACCCGCTGGGAATTCTTTGCCTGATGCCATCGCTTTCAGGTCTGCCAAATGTCCAGGTTGTATTTGTATTGTTTGAGATTCATTTTGACACTACTAAGGAGGATATCATTTATCACAGTTTGTCGTACGTGTCTTACATGATGCGGTCACGATTTGTTCTTCTGTGATCTGCTCAACTGACACCATGTCATATTTGCTTCTTAGTCAAACTCATTAGGGAGATATCCCTCTACTACGCCAATTTACCTGGTTTAAGATCTAAAATGACTCGCCTATTTACTGGGACGACTGATTCTGTTTGACCCTGGTTTCATGGTATTTCGTTGCGATCGTCATTCTGCGTTTAATGCCCCAGTTGGTGGTGGAGTTTTGTGTGCAGTCGGCCGTTAATTTCCTTCGGTAGTCGTCGACGGCTTGGAACTGACTAACTTGTTGTCCTACAGCAAGAATATCTAATTTTCTACATCGTGATAGCTTATGTTGGCTCACGTTCTGGGATCCTTATTTATTGATAACCTATCAAGTGGCATTCTTTCGAAAGGCTACTGCAGCCAATATCTTCTGTTCCCCAATTTGTTTTATCGTATTTTTATTTATTTTTTGTTTTGTTTTTTTTTTGTTTGTTATTTTTTCCACTGATCCTGCAGGCAATCGGGTGTGACAGGGTTTTGACTTTGAAAAGACTGACCAATTGATATTTCAAGCTTGTTTTTAAATTTTATAAAATTTTATAAATTCTTTTTTAATTTTATAAAATCCTTTCTATATGCTTTGCTCAGCGTGTCCCGATTACTAGGTCGAACGGCTGTTGTAAATCTCAGACTTTACTGGACAGGTGTCTAGAACATTTCAAGTATGTGAAAAATAAGGACTGTAGGATTTTTCTCTCTCCAATAACCGGCGTTTACTATTTATCCTACTTGCGTAGTAAATATATTTCTGCCATCAGTGCCTTGTATAATGACTACATTGTTAGAATTACGCAAACTTTAAGGAATTTTGGAGGGTTTTTTTTAGTTTGTAAAAATATATGGTCCGTCTTTTGTTTTTTTTTTTTTTCTTATTTATTTTATCTTTCTGAAACTTTGGAATCTTCTATTATTTTTCCTATCAACTAAAAAGGCAAAAACTGCGACATCTCTACATACATGCCCATTGCAAACCTTCCTTGGCTTGGTTAATTCTTTGAAATCTTGGTTTGTGGAGGTTCTTTATTTTCACTGCAAACTTTTTTGTCTCTTTCCAGTATGGGCTTACTAAGGGCAGATTAATCATAACCAATATATTGGAATTCTCGAATTAAAGATGCTATACAAGTCGATTATATATATCTTTACCGTCTTCAGTAAGGCTTTTGATTGAATTACCGACAAAATTCTTAATCATAGGATTCTGGTCTTGGTTTTAATTGAGGTTTTGTTGACTGGTTCTGCTTTATTTTGCGAAGTTCTTTCTGATCTGACAAGCAACACCCCTGGAGTGCCACAGGGTAGACACCTGGGTTCTTTATTATTCATTCAATAATGTGTCTTTAATTCAATTCAACTTGAGAGTTCTATGTGATAATGCCAAGATAATTGGTATAATTTCAAATGATTGAAAGTACCACCTATTAAATTTTGATTCATAATTGTCGCCCTTTAATTGTGCACTATCATGTCCCTTGAACGTAAAAGAAATCCTGTAATTTACAATTACTCCATGGATGGATGTTCTCTTAGTAGACTTGATAAAACCAAAAAAACAAGGGGTCTTGTTCAATACTCGTTTTTATTCTAAAGAAGATATACACAGATGATAATATCGGTAAATTTAATGCGACATTGGGCTTTGTAAAGAGGCGGGCCAAGGAGTTTCATGAACCCCGTAATACTTCTCTACTGTATATTTGTTAGATCAATTCTTGAGTACGCTAGTGCAGTATGGTCTCCTTTCTATCGAGTCTATGCTAAGCATATTAAGTTCGTGAAACAAAGATTTTTAAGGTTTACTCTTCGTGGCCTACCAAGACCTTTTCTGCTTCTAGATGCTTGATAGATCCTGGAAACTAGATACAATAACGCTTCAGCTGTTTTCGCATTCGGGCTACAAAATCCACCGGAATTGTTAAATTGTCTAAATATATCTGTTCCGGCGCGCTGTTCGAGGGACCATACCTTTCTCCGTGTCTCGCATCACCGTAGTAATTATTAATCGGATGAGCAAGTTACATCTAGGTATCGTCTTTTTAATTTTTCCTGCGACGATATCGATTTTGACTAGTCGAAGGACTTAATAAAGTGACAAGTGATGAGTCAGTTTGTAATCTTAATAAATAAATAAATAAATAATCGATTACTCTTATAATGTATAGGTGCACCTCATCACACATTCAATTTATTCCTGAATTAAAACAACGTAAGCAATAATTCTAAAACTATCGTTTCAGGTCGAAAATGAAATAAAGTTGCTTTAAACTCGGAACCGAAAGTAATTTTATTTCATTCCTCATCACCAACCGATTAAAATTTAATTCCGCACCTGCAGAAACCAATCTACAGCTTTGTAAAAGAAACTATTGTTGTACCATATATTCCGCAAAGTAAGCAGCTTTAAGTTTGAATTTTTCCACCTCTCCAAATACACCCAGGTAGCAATGAATATGACCTGAATAACATGAAAGGATAAGAATTTTCCAATAAAATTACATAACACCTGTAAAGTTCACATTTACTTGGTAGTTTGTTGTTGCCTAGTGCTTTTAGCAGCAGGAGCAGAAAATGAATTTTCCAACAGCGAGACGAAAACCCATCTCCAGTAAAGACTTCACTGCACTGAATCCAAACAATTCCACGATACTTGAGATAATATAATCGGGTTTCTTCTCTGGGAGTTATGGATAATATTAGGGATCTGTACAAAATATGAAATTCACACATGTCTGCGGGAAGGACTCGTTATTTATATTATATTGAGCTCAGGCACTGCCAATCCCTGAAATAAATATCTGCATATTCCCTTTATCCAAATTGCATCAAATAAATTACTCGATGTCTGGTGGAAGGACATACCATAAAATATAAATAGGAGCAAACGATAGTGCTTAAGTTCCCTAATTCGAAATTGTGTACCAGTGGCGTATTCTTACTTTATTTACTCTTTTATTTTATTGTTAGGGTCGAACACTGTCTTATAAATTAAAGCGGATTTGCAGACGTACATGATTCGACGACAATTTCGAGACACTTTCTGTGTTATTTTTTTTTCTGTAAAACTAAATCTTCATATAAAATCCCCTGCCCAAAATTTTACTATGCTATTTGCTTATAATGCTTCGGATTTTGTTTTAATACTGCCCACAATATGGAACGTGTATCAGGTTTACGACGTTATAACTAAAACACGACTTATGGTTGTAATAAGTGGTGCTATACAAATTTTATGACCGTTTAACTGCAAGCTTCTGCCAAAATATACATTGTTGGCAAGCTCGAGCAATATAACATCCCGGAGGGAAAAGCACCAAAACAACATCAATTTACAGGAGCATCCTATGTTTATTATTAAGGCAGCGATATGAATTGCAGCAAATACAAGTTAGTGTCTCCGTAAACCGCCACCTTTGGAGTTTATTGGAGCAATTTCATTTACAAGTTATGCACTCGTAAAATGTTGATTTTATCCTAATTTAAATGTGAAAATCCTTTTTTCTTTATAAAACATTCGTCCATATGGAAAAGGCATTTAATACCTCGTTGATTTTCCACAAAGGTAAAGTCACGTGTACCATCTCCATCCAGCGAGAATAAAAATATGCCAGACGTTAACGACGATTGTTTTCCTATTTGTCAATTCGATTCCAGATGAATGCCAAATTTTTGGGGTATAATAAAATGCTTCACCTGGAAAAAATCCAGATCCGAATATTTGCGAAATTCCTCTTAAATTCAGCTGATAACGAGAGCCATAATAGCCCAAACAAATAATAGAGGCCTTCCAAAGTATGTTGGTGTTTTAAATCCCATCTGTTCAACGTTTTTTTCTGTCACTCACCTGGAAAAGGCGAGAAGAAAAGCCGACGATTTGTATTTAACACACGAATGCGTTTAGATAAATACCGAGCAAAAAAAAAAATCGAAATACTTTCACTAATATGATTCTTTTGAGCGCTACAGTGGCCATCACATACTCTTTAAGTACAAAACATTTTGCGCTAAAAGAACACTGTAGCGATCCTCAAGGATCAAAAGAAACACCTCTGACATCAACTCCCAAACTGGTACAGTTCTATATTTTTGGAATCAGTCACGTGTTACACGTACGCACGGGCTTAACAATTACGTCACGTATTTGAAGGATATCCTATGTCCCAGGGAATCATCATAGAACTCAGTTTTCGAACGAAAGTCGAAGTGCGACGGATGTTATAGGTTCAAAAGGGGACTTTCTGGTTATCACATTAAAGCGAAAGGATTCAAGCGATGGATTTCGATCGGATTGGGTAAATCTATTTCATCTGGGAGAATGCTCAGATTAGAACTAATATTCCCTTTGGCAAACGTTTTAAGTGATTTGTTATTGGAATTCCAGATTCCAAAACGGATGATGGTATTCAAGCTTACAAATATTGGTACGGTGGGGAAGAGTCACTGAGTTCTCATTTTACGTTGCCGTCATTAATCAATGCGGGGTCGGATTAGGTTTTTGGTACGATTTTATGTAGGTTTATAGATGTTATGTGCTTTTGATGGGATTTAAGTGCTTTATGACGGGAGGTTGAGGATCCTTTGTTTTTGCGTAATTTTGGTAAATTGTGAACCTTTAAAGGCAAAATTACATTGTTGAGTTGAATTTGGTTAAACTAAGATTACAATTTCGAGTTGAACTAGTAAAGTCTGAATCTAGACGTTCATTAGAAGGAATTAGTTTTAGTGGAAACAAGACAAGACTAGTTAGTTTGTGTGAAGTATGGCAAGTGGGAGGAAATAGGGAAGCTAATCCTTAACTAAATAACTTTGCGGGCGTGAGAGCGAAATTACGTATTTCTGAAAATTAAACAAGATAACAAGGTGAAGCAAATCAATCTCCACCCGCTCTGTTGTCGAGAGATAGTAGGTACGCCTTTTTCGAAATAATCCCAGACCAAGGATTTTCTTTTATGAAGGTTTTCTTGTTAAATACTTTTCTGCATATATTGTGCGAGAATGCAAATATCTGATTCCCACGGTTTCAACTCCAAATCACTATTGACGACTTCATTGACTCTTTGTGTTCATTCAAGTTTTTCTATTTTTAATAAATGAATATATGGGAATCTTTGGCTCTGTAAATGTTTAAGATCCACCTCACATACTGGTTTACTGAAGCTTGAGGGTATTAAGACTTATTAGGTTAAAGTGGCTGCCTAAGAAGGCACACTTAGGCCAAAGAGGCCCATTGTGAGACAACGTTGAGGCTACAAAAACTTTAGCAACCCCATAAAAATAACCTAAGAAATAGGAGGGTGGACATGTTGCCCCCTATGCACCGAGCCAGTTCCCTGTCTCCTGTGGGGCCAGCACTCGGGAAGTCAAAATAGATTTGAATAGGTTGGGAAGGGTGTACAGCCCTAACTAGTCGTCGGGAACCATTTTGAACTCCTGATAAATCGAGCCAGGTCCCTGACATCAGTGGAGCCTTGTTCGGACAGTTACCGAGGAGGGGAAGTATGGTTTCCACCTCCTCTTCGTCACGGCAGATCCTACAGAAGTCGTTTGAAGACGCGCCCAGTCTATCGGCGTGTCTGCCTATGAGACAGTGACCCGTGATAACGGCCACGGTACTGCTAATTGTTTTGGGTCCGAATAAGATGAGCTCCCTTGACCGTTTAGGGTCAAGCTTCTTTTTTTTTTTGCTTTTTTTTTTTATACGATGTGGCCAAATCCTAGGGGACAACCCTTTGATGCGTTAGCATGGTTTTGGCCGGATGGGAATTAGGGTGAGGGAAGTGAGGAAACTTGAGTCTTGTTTTTGCATTGTTGCGAGCTAGACAACAGCCCAGAGACGGAGTGGATTATTTTAATTTCTTAATAAAAGCTCACGGGATCATCTGGTCTCGAACCCGGGACCTATGGCATGTTGGTCTCCCCGCTCAACGTATTGATCCAACTCCGGCTCCCGCTTTGGCCATATCTGTCGGGTAATCAGGCAGGTGTGTTCCTCCTGCCAATTAGTGTTTGTAATTCTGAGAGACTCCTGTGAGAGTTCCAGTTTGAATGTGGTCAGCGGTTTACCCAGCTGGTGGTAAATGTCCGAATCAGGACGAGTGGTACCGATTCTTGCTAGTTCGTTGGCTCTGCAATTGCCCGGAATATCACTATGTCCAGGCACCCAGATGAGTCGTACTTTTAGATGCTCAGCTGTGTCATTTAGTGCCGAGCGACATGTTATAACCGTTTTGGAGGTGGTGTATATTCCCGAGATTGAATTAATAGCGGTCTGACTATCTGTAAAAATACATATATTGTCTGTGGGTAGCGTTAGATGATTCAGGCGATCCGCAGCTACCTCTATAGCCATGATTTGGTTGCTGGAGAATGGACGGACGAGTTGAAGCCTTCTAGGATACGGTGATCCTCATCTGGATATTCTCAAGTGTTAGTTACACCTCCAAGTGGTAGCAACCGGGCAATGCATCCTAGAATGTAGCCAAGTAACTAATGCGGGAGGAGACAACCTCTTGAAAAATCCCCCTAACTCCAAGGGAGTCTGCAGTGTTGCGTCCCCTCTGCAGGACCCAGGGGTAATTGGGTCGCGAATGGCGTTTTCCTCGGGCGCTTCTGTGGTAGTGGAGGTGGATGGTATGGGAGACCCCAACAGGTTGGCTATACCCACGGTACCCACAACACAACAGTAGCAGTTTTGGGAGAATTACCTATCGAAGGAACTGTGGCGGCTATGGAGGCTGGCTCGCTTCCACCGGCTGAAACTGCTGTAGTAGTCCTGGAGAAGGGTGCCATTGGCATAATAACAACTAGCACTTCTTCAGGTGCGGCGGTGCAGAGACGGGAGACTCTAACGAGTTGGCTATCTCCGCGATACGCACACCAGGAGAAGATGCAGATCTGCCTTCCAAAGGGTTAGCTGCGGTTAATCCGGAGGGGGTTTCTTGTCCTGGCTCAGGACTAAAGCGTTACGGCCTGGAACAGTTCAATGCCGTAGGCAGAGAAGGTATGAAGGTTGTAACTAACGCATGGACCAAAAAGGAACACTGGAAACGGTGGGAAAATATGGATTTATGCAGATCTGCCCTCCGTAGGGTTAGCTGCGGTTAATCCGGAGGGGGTTCCTTGTCCTGGCTCAGGACTAAAGCGTTACGGCCTGGAACCCTTCAATGTCGTAGACAGTGAAGGGGTAAATGATGTAACTAACGCATGGACCAAGAAGGAACACTGGAGACGGTAGGAAATCATGGATTTATGCAGATAGGCTAGGATTCTAGCAGTGACCCAGGAAACCGAGGTTAGTGGCGACAGTGGGATAACTGGATACTCACTTGCTCCCACTAAGGGAGACTGGGAGGGGACGAAAACGGACCCGGTTATGTGGTCTGTTTCGGCTAATCCCCAGAGAGGTGTTTTTAGTGAGTAAGAATCTCACACTACCGGAGGGCACGGGCTGTCTGGTGTCTTTTGGAAGATTTTCACCTCTCCCGCAAAAAAAAAAAAAAAAAATAGCCATGATTTCCGCCTGAAACACGCTGCAGTAGTCATTGAAGTAGAATGAGACATCGAGGTCCAAATGTTCCGAGAAGATGCCTCCACCCACTTTGCCTGCCAATTTGGAGCCGTTGGTGTAGAGATGCACCGACTCCCCCCCATTGGGGAGGATCTTCTTCCCATTCCGATCTGGTGGGAAAGAAGAAGTCAAATTTTGTTCCAAAGAAAGGCTTGGGCGAGGTATATTCGATATTGCTGGCAGTTCTACTGTCCACTATTTTGGAGTGACCAAAGTCAGTTCGCTTCCAGGTCTGGACTGAGTTAAGCCTAATGGCGGCTGAGGATGCGGTTTGCTTACCATAGAAATCCAACGGTAGAAGGTGGAGAATAGTGTTCAGGGCTCACCTGTTATCAGCAGTGTTGCCATCCTCTGAACTTTATATATATATATATAAATATAAATAAAACTTGATATATTTAGTGCCGGCCACCAGACAATGACCCCATACATAAGTATAGGTCGTATGACACTTGTATAGAGCCAATGCACAATGCGTCGCTCTTTGAGACTAATAAGAATTTGCTGGAGCCTCAAGTCCGACATGGCATGGATACTAAAAAATAAGGGGCGCATGTAATGAACAGGATGGGCACTGAAAGAGGCAAAATGGAGTCATTTGATCCCTTTAAGTTAACAGGGCCAGATGGTATATTCCTGGCCCTCCTACATTGGGCATCTGAAGTCCTAGCATTTACAATCAGGGGTATATACTTCACTTGTCTGGTAACAGGTTATATTCCAATCTTATGGAAGGAGGCGAAAGTTACCTTTTTATTGAAACGTGAAAAAAGGAGTATACTGAGACGAAGTTGTTGTACAAGATCGATACCACGCTGGTTATGCTGATGGCGTACCAATTATAGCAAGGGAAAAATTCATGAACGTAACAGCGGATATTATGAGGAGTGCCCTGCGAGTAGGGTGTAAAGAAGGACCTGCCAAATGCGTACAAGTCAGTTCTAAAAAAGGAAAGATCTACATATAGTTTAGCCCAGTTAGACTCGTTGGTGCTGAGCTGACAGTAAAGTACCTGGGTGTACTCCTGGAATCGAATGTGTAATAGACATACTGAGGTAAAGATCCAAAAAGCTAATAGGGCACTACATCAGTGTGACAGAGTATGTAGAAAAAGTGGGGTATCTTACCAAAGTTAGCGCATTGGATCAGCCTTATGAACGTAAGACCCACGATTTCATATGCCTCGATGGTCTGCTGGACGAAATTCACGCAAGCGACTGCCAGAAGAATACTAAGAAAGGTCTAGAGGTTGGCATGTGCAGGTGTGTCGTGTGCCTTTCGCACCATATCTAAAGCTGCTTATAAAATACTCTTAGAACTCCTACCGTTCGATCTTTTTGTGATGAAAACCGTACCAACTTTTCTCTAATTAGGCCACGATGGAAACTGGCATAGGTCTGGTAGCATCCTTGGGCATAGCAAAATTGTGGACCTTATAAAACGTGGTGTAAAGGAAATTCTAATACCTGTGGATGGCATAAACAAATTATACCAAAACACTTATCTCCGAAGGATCACTTTCCGTAGACTTGCAGCTAATGTCTACTATATATATTTAGACGAACTGAACTTATGTTATCTTCTGGGCTTCTGCGCTGGGAAGGTATAACGAAGCAGAGATATTGGCCTTGATACATGCACTGGACTTCCTTATAAAAAGCCGTGTGGTGGGAAAGAAAATCCTTATAATGCTTGGCAATCAATCAGGCGGTCATAAGGTGTATGTCACCCACGGAGATCAACACTTTTCACGCATTGGAGTGTGTTCTCTAACTTAATGCAAGTGTCCCTGAGAATGACTTAACACTCGTCTATGTGAGAGGGCACTCAGGATGGGTGTTCAGGCAAGGAGTCGGCTTCTAATTTCCGGGACCTGGAGCCCTTCATTTCCCTGAGCTGAAAAGTGATAACGGGTTTGACTAATGCATGAGCCGAGAAGAAACACGGATTCTTCTTGCCAAAGAAAAATAAGAAGAAATATTTCGAACCGAATTTACTGGAGTATGTTTTTAATTGAGGGAAAATGAGCGATAATGTGTTAGCGTTCTATTACCAAGGTCCCATGTTCGAACCTCACAGGCGCACAGCCTCTGAAATTAAAAAAAACTGGCCTAAACCCCAACAACTAAATCTTTAGGTGTTATCCTTTGAATTGCTATGGAAGGTATATCGTATAAAACCAGGGTTATATCGATCATTTATCGACTTTATCACTACTAAAGTGCCTCTTAAGTAAAGAAAACAACATAAAGCTTCTGTGGTAGGATTACAACCTTTAGAAACAAATTTGAATCACATATTTAGTAATCCTTTACGCTTCGGGTGTATGAATTTTATTTTAAGTCAAAGATGGTACTTTAAGCGAGGCTTACATACGATTCACGCGAGTTGACGCCCTCCATAGGGCAAATATGTTAAATAAAACCATTTTTATTGTGATTTTACTTATATAAGGATGATTTGCTCCCCGCCACGCAGCTGGGGTTTGGCAACAGTAAATTTTGTGTAGGGATTCTCCCTGTACAATTGCAAGGTGCAGGTCTGCATATAAAATTTCTTATTGTTAGGTACTTCCAAAAGTTCTAGAAAGCCGAAATTTGATATGCGGGCTAGCATTAGCACACAAACAACGAAAAAATTAAGAAATCTGTAACTTTCATCATCCAACCACTCGAGAAATGGGATCTGGTTCTGTGTTATATAACAATTTCTCATAAGATAACTTTCCAAACTTCCAAAAGCCCTAGAATGCTGAAATTTGGTATACAGACTAGGATCAGCACACAACAACGACCATATTAAAAAATCTATAACTTTCACACCGCGCAACCCCCAATAAAGGGAGTGCAGGTCTGTATATAAAATTTCTGCTGGGGAGGTACTTCCAAAAGTTCTAGAAAGCTGAAATTTGATATCAAAGCTAAATAAACTAAGCTACATGAACAACTAAAAAGTGAGTGTGTGATGAAGAAAGGAACTTTGGCGTGCAAAAAATACCTCCTTTACCCGACTACGCCAGAAAGATAGGCCGCCGGGGGGTGATTTTTCTTTAAACTCGTCCTAGTGCCTAATCTATTGCTGCAATGAAAAGATTGTTTTGTTCTACTTGAAGTTAACAAAACAATCTTTCGAATAAGCAATTTTAAGCCTAAAAGCGTGGAATTTTACGCAAGAAAAAATTTAAAATAATACAAGCAGCAGACCATGGTCGGATAATCTTGCTTGTGTTTTCGATGAAAATTTGGTTTGCGACTTAAATCTCAGGTACATGTCTTTACTTTTTTGGAAAGATAATTAAGTCTACTTTAAGTTAATATAAATAAAGCACAACAGTCAGCTATAGTTGAATATAATCGGTTAATAGCTAAATACCACCATGGTTTTTCGCTTATTTTAAATAATAAGCCAACAAGGAAAAGTAGCAACAATAGAGAGTGTGCTATGAAAAAAAAGAATAGCTGACGCACAAGAAATACAGCCCGACAAAATAAAAAGAACTATAGAGCATCTTGCAAAAAAGAAATGTAATCCCACCAAAAACAAGGTTGCCAAGACTCACAGGCTCATATCGCTTTCATTGTTAAAAAGTTATCAGATCTCATGTGGAGCCAAGTCCCTAACTCTACAACCCCTAACTCTAGAAACCCTACATCTTGGTCAAAAAGTATGGCTTGGCCGTTTCATGGATCTAATGCATGACACAAAATTTAAGACCAGTGATTTAATTTCTCAACATAAGTCCATATGAGTGACTGTGCGACGGCCGCGAAACTGCCAAGCCATACTTTTTGACCAAGATGTAGGGTTTCTAGAGTAAGGGGTTGTAGAGTTAGGTATTGTAGAGTTAGGGGCGTGGCTCCTACATGAAATGTTTTTGGTGAGATACTGTTAACAGGGTTTAAAGAATGTTTGAATTCCGGTGAATTATTTTATCATCCCCGGATAAGTCTGTGCCATGCGTAACAACGCGAAAGGCTCTATGAATTGTTCACGATTGCTTTGAATGCTAAGTCGCGAAATAGAAGAAACTCAGCTGCCCCCCGCTAAGGAGAACTGGGAGGAGTTGAAAATGGACCCGATTTAAGATGGTTCGATTCGGGAAATCCCCGGAGAGGTTTTTGAGTAAGTAAAATCTCATACTACCGGCGGTCATGGGCTATTCCGTGTCCTCTAGAAGACTTTTACCTCTGCCGCAAAAAAAAAATATGACGAGGAAGCTAAGCTGTTAGTGGAAACTAAAGTAAAAACCTGCTACTAGCTAACCTTTTTATAACCTACGAAGGTAATGGTGAACGTAGCTTGCATGCACACGTTGAAACAAAATTAAAGAACAAAATAAAAAGAATAAAATATTTGCCATTTACTAAGGCAGCAGACGACAAGGGAAAAGTAAGTGACATTAGCATAGCGATTGAAACAACAATAAAAAAAAGTAAAATAAGCTCACAAAAGCCAACCTAACAAGCCTGAAAAAACAGCGGCTAAATGACCCAAAAATCTAATTAATGGGAAAATCAGTTATCTGCAATATCTTAAACTAACTTAAATAACTAAGAACTTCGTTAATGCCATAATACCATAAAAAGGGAATATAGCAAGCGACCGGAAAAGGCAGAATTATAGAGGTACAAGCCTTAGGAAATATTAATAGTTGAACAAAACCTCTCTCACCCTCCTGTCAGCGTAACCCCTTGGCCTGGTAATCTCTTGTCGGCACGAAACAGCCATGGGTCACCACCGGTGCGGTTCTCACGTGGGACCTCGCATTTAGTACTAAACGTAGAGTACCCAAAGACCGACTTTGGCAGAAGCAGACGGCCATCATAGGGGATGAGTATCCAGGGGCAACGGATAGTTTTTTTTATACACGCGAGTACCAAAGCTTGGCGTTCGACTTTCAACGCCAAGCTTCCGTAGTCTAACATGACTTAAAGCTATTCCAAGGTCAGTAAAAATTAAAATAAGAATAAGAATTTCAAAGTGGAAGGGATGAACGGTTTACATTGACTTCGGAATATATACTGTTTAAAACCGTAAAGAGTCACTGTAGCGTTATGCAACCTCTCCGCCACGCTGTAAAATACTATTGCAAAAGTAGAGGGACGAGGCGTAAGAGGCTGGGGCTTTCCTAATTCAGTTGGGCAGACGATTCAAAATCCGCTCCAGTAAAACTGTTTTGTTACAAATTCCAAAGAGAGCCTCGAAATTCGATAGAACGGATGATAACCAAATTCAACGTCGACGCGGAACTTTTGTGCTGAAAATAGACAATTTTTGAACTTCCCTCCACTTTCTTTGATCTTAATCTTTAGGTAGACCTAAAAATAAAGCAAAAAAGCTTTCCTGTATCATTAGTAACTATGTTTTGATTGACTATAGAAGCTTAGAAAAAAAAGTAGTGTTTCACATTGTTGGACGGAAATACCGCTAGTGCGCTCTGTCCGAGATCTAACTTACTTTTAAATTACGTTAATAAATTTGATAGAACTTTCAACAATTGCAGAGGTAGTGCACTCTATAGAAAGGAAATCCGGCATCTGAAATCAAAATCCGTCAACATATTACGAATTTAGTCGCGATCACCTTTTCATACATACTCCTGAGATAGACCGTACTCTATACAGCAAGAGAGACTCATCATAGTCAGAGAATTATTGTAGTCACTCTAGGTACAACATTTTTATCATTTACCAATCGGGAAGCGTATTCTGTACAACAGAATCCAAATCATCGAAATCGATCTATGTCTTACGAAGCTAGGCGCCGCCTCTAAACTCTCACCATAAGCCACATTTTTTGTCATGATACAAATAGATACTTTATGCATTCAGCATCATCAGAATCATCTAAATCAGTCCATACATTACAAAGGTAGACTACCCCCATCACAACCCTTGATCGAAATTTTACCTTATAGTAGCAATGTAAACAGCAAAAAGAATCATCGAAATAGGTCTACGCGTTAAGATGTTGGGTATCGACCCCTTCCCACCCCACCCACCACATAAATTTTTGTCGTGGTAACAATGGGGCAACACATTCCACACATCAAAAGAAGAATTAACCAAATCGATCTACGCGTCACCCCCGCACGCAACCCCCCATTTAAAATTGTGTCGCGTTACCAATGGGGTAACATACGCTATACATCAGAAAAAGAACCAACCGTTACGAAGTTGGACTATCACCTCCACCGCCCCCCCCCCCCCTCCTAACTCTACCACTAAAGATTTTTTCCGGTCATTAACAATTGGCAATAATGTTCTATACAATAAATAAAGAGCCATCCAAATTGGTCCGCACATTAAGAAGTTAGGTTCCACCACACCCTCCTCTTCTACTCCACCAAGATTTTTGACCTGCTACCAATCGGGAAACATACTCTATCCAACAAAAAAAGAATCATCAAAATCGGTCTACGCGTTACAAAATTATGCTCGCTCATACATAAAAAAATAAAAACAGTACGTGTCCAACTTAGAACCTCTTTGTTTTTGGGAAGTTGGATAATGAAGCAAAAATTTGGAAGGGAAATGTGGTGTAAGAATGGTTGATTGTCATGCGGCTAGGTAGTGTCGCGGAAGTAAATTGGGTCAATAATTTTTCTTTGATGGGAAAGTAGAAACCAGGCGTTTTTCTAAAATAAAGTACTGACTTAAACTAACTGTAATATACTTATTTTAGCGTTCTGGTGCACCAATATATTGAGCGGAATGAAAAGACGAACAAACACGGCAAAAATCCTTTATGCATCCTTTATGGAACCAGATAAATATGAAAACTATAATCAACTATTCAGGGAGTAGGCGAAGTGCATACCAAGGAGAGACACACTTAAATATTACTCTCAACTGGATTTCAGTTAGGCAACAGAGTACTAAATACTTGAAAGAAAATGGAATTGTACTAGACGTTGTTTGAATTTTCGAAATTTGCAATTCGAAATTGAAGTCTGGATTAAATAGGCCTCCAATAGATTCTGAATATCGATGATGTGACTCTATATCTAGAACTTGGAAGTTTATAAAAATCAACCAAATATAATTATTGTGTCCTGGTGCATTTGGTAATTTGTCTTGTTTTGAATTTAAAAAAACTGAAAGTATAAACTACTTTATATTATAAATAGCGAAAACATTCATCACTTTACAAATTTAGAAGACGTTGAAAGAGTAACTCTAAGCCTTCACTCAAAAGAAAAGTTCAATCTTTCAGCAAGACATTACTCCGAGTCACGCTAATGTATTTCTTAAAAGTATCAGAACCCAAACAAATGGCAACCATAAAGTTGCGGGTTTTTAGTTAGGAAACACGTAAATAAATGAAAATAATCGAATTTTCCATAGTCATTACCCTGAAACACATAAAATGCAGATGCATTTTCTAAAATTTGCATTTGTAACTGAAACGGAAACACTTTTCACCCCGGAATGCACTTAAATAATGAGACTTTTCACAATTTCTCTAAATTTTGCTATTGTTGTGATTCTGTGAGTCGGTGGAATCGTCTCTTTCTGATATTTTTATTTATCTTAACCCAGTAAGCAGCACAGCTTGGAAAGTTAAGTGCAACATTAATCTTCCTTAGATGTCGTTGGTTGGATTTTTGAAGTGGAAAAGGAATAAATGCTCCCAAAACCTGACTTACCCCGTCAACCCTAGCACTGGTTGGTTGCACATTTCGTAAGGTAATGAAAATAAGGAAAAGCTAGCTGGTGTTATACATCAGCTGCAACAGTTTTGTTGAGTGCTAAAGTGTACCAGAATTTCACAGAGACCAAAAATCACTTTGACAAATGATCGTATAAAGAACGAAAATCTTTAGTGGAAAGCGAAAAGATTACCGGTGGTTGGCCAAGGGCTTCAGCTTTAACTCAACTAGTTAAATCGATGCCGGAGATGAAAGTGCACATCTTCCATTGGAAGAAAGTACTAAAGTTAGCAAGCTCAAAGATGCTTTTAAGGATTTGCAAATGTCTGCAGAGGTATTACCTCATTCACATTGCATAGTCTGCAAATCAGCGAATGTATTTTTTAGGTGAAAGTTTCACTCTTCTGTCTGGGATCCCGTTGGGTTTAGTGCTGTGATTTTTCAAAAGATACGAGCCTTGGATATTCCCTAGAAGGTACTGTGGTTACATATATTTCCTTCTGAGTTTGTTCTGCCCTGAATTCTTTCTAAACTCCCAGAAATAAAAAATAAGCTGGCGACTCCTTGTCGGATAATATTGAAATATAAAAGCACTTGCTTCTGTCCCATTTATCTAGTTTTAGTATACATAAGTGGGGTATAAATCCGTTAGCCAAATACAGGGTGTAAATTAAGATACCATGTTTAGTGCCACTCTTGCTATTCGTACAGGACTGTAAAATAAGGAGATATTGTGGGTTGATGGCGTGATATTCGTTTAAAATTCAATTATGGAGCGTGTACTTATTAATCCTTCAGACATAACACAGAAGAAGGACATAAAGTCAGAGTAAAGACGAACGAAAGGCATGCATAGGGCTTAAGAAGATAATATAATATTTTTATGAGGTAGTCGTAGTACGGAGTAACACTACCCTAAAACTCGCGGAAATATTTATGGGGTGAATGTAAAATGTATAAGTTTTAAAATGTATTTTCTGCAGTCACGTAAAAACTAAATTTGGAAACTAAATTACAACGAAAGGCAAATATATTGCTCTGAGTGTGAAGTCAGAAAAAGTATAGTTGCCAACCTAATAAAATTCTTATTATACTGACGAGAGTTATGCATATTTAATTTCCGTACAGTCAACAAATTTATTTTAATATTTAAACCTGACCTTTAGGTCAGGTTATGTTAGGGACTGCTAGACGATTAGGGTCCGTTCAAGTATTGAGTAACGCAGATTTTGAAGATTTCTGACCCCCCCCCCCCCCTGTAACGCTCTGATGTGATTCTCGTGACCCCCCCCCCCCCTCTTCGTTTCACTCAGATGAGTATTTTATCTTAAAATAACAATTATGTTGAGCAAAATACCACTTTGGCCCTAATGTGTGTGCGTGTGAAATTAGAAAGTTCTTGTAGTTTAGGTGAGTGTGCTTGACCGCAACGGTCGGACTCTTAGAGTCCAAACTATGAACTCGTGGTACACGGCTTATTTTGGTTATTTGCCATATATTTAATTCTGTACACTCAATGACGCGACTCTTTTCGTATGTAAAAAAATATGTCTAGTAAACTGAGCGTGAGTTACGAGGTAAGAGTTAGGACTTTTAATGTTAACAAAAATTTTATGTTACGTAATGCGTTGCTTGCCCTCCCCCCTCCTATAACGCACCGTAACGTTTCACAAGATCTCCCCTTAGTGCGTTACGTAATACTTGACCGGCCCCTTATCAAATCATCCTCACATTGAGAAGATTTGTTGTGATACTACGTGTAGAAGTCCTTTTTTATTACGTAGCTTAGGTTGCTCTAAAACCAAAAATTTATCAAATTAATTGTCTCATTCCGGTTTCCCAACTCCATGGCATGGCGCGAGAGGAAAACTTAACCCGATTCGATTAAATGTCGAAGTGGAGTAAGTAATTACGTGCCGAACTTCCATCCCGGAGGTCCCAGGTTTGAACCCAGCGCCGACGCACCATGGTTGCTTTCTGCTGATAACAGATTACGATTAAAAGGTCATGGGGGGTTGCAAAGTAATGTTGGCGGTTCAGAATCCACCTGTCCATTTGCAATTGTTGTCTCTTCTCCTGCCCCATGCCTCACAAGGAGTTACGGAAACCAGAAAGAGAGGGAGAGAGAGATTTTACCGATTGCAAGTGGACCTACAACTTAAGGCTAATTCCAAACCATGGATGATACTCTTCAGTATTAGTAAGCCTTTTGTTTAAAAAATATACAGAAAAATAAAAACATGTTTATATATTCACATTTAGGTGGCAGCACTGGTGAAATTATTTTGTGTTATTCTTTGTTTATGATGAAACAATCGGGGGTACGGGGAAGAGGCGAAGTACACATTGTGTGAGTTTATAATACGAGGGAAAAGTAGAAGTTGATTCATTCGTGTTGTCTTTTTAAGAATTTAAGAAAAATTCCCCAAAGTTGACACTACTTCCCAAACTTGAGGGTGTATCCGGTTTCCCACGGAAATTCGACAGAGATCAAAAACAGCACGCGAAATAAGGGTACTGTCGTCAGGGGGACTATGAAGGGTGTTAAAAGTGAGGTCTAGAATTATACCTCTAATAGATACAAATAGGCACACCACTTAGGGGTTGTAAGTCGATCAGTTTCAGACGGTTTTCATAAGGCGGAATGTTGAATCTGTCTATCCACGGCAGATCCCGAAGAGCAAAGCGAATGAACCATGACCATACCTGGCTGGCATATTCAAGGAGAGGTCTAACGAAGGAGATGTAGAGAGATTTAGAAACATAAGCATTGGTTATCATGTAGACTCGTTATCATCGGTTAGCATGTAGACTCTCGGGATGGTGGTAAGAAGCTTGCGGGAATAGGAGATGGACTGGCATTTGGAGACATTGAGTTTTTCATGCACCATGTGGTGAAGAAATCGAGATCTTTTTGCAGGAGAAGAGAGTCGGTTATGGAGGAGATATGTTTAATTACGTTCATGTCATCAGCATAAATGGACAGCTCTGAGTGATTGATGACACATTCAACATCATTTATTGTAAAGATAAAAATCAATGGACCGAGGTGGCTGTCCTGAGGGACGACGGAACAGCTACAATAGGGTTAGAAATGGATGATCTGAAAAGAACATTGTACCGACGCTTGTTGAGGTACGATTAAATCCGGGAGATGAATCGGGAGGGGAAGCCTAGGCGATCAAGTTTGAACAAGATAACGTTATGGGAGATCTTGTCGAAGGCTTTGCTAAAATCGGTGGGGATAACATCAACATATTTACCGTTTTCCAGGGCACATAGTGTTTTAGAAACGAAGTAGGCAAGGTTGGTGGTTGTAGATCTTCCTTTGAGGAAGCCATGCTGGGAGAGGTAGAAGATAGACTTGCAGTGGAAGAACATGAAATCATAGACCAATTTTTCGAATAGTTTAGGTATGGATGATAATTTAGCGATGGGTCTGTTGTTGGACACATCGTTCGATGGGAATAATATACGAGTTTTTCCATAATTGAGGGAAAACCCTTTTAGTGACCAAGAGGCGGAAAAGCAAGGTAAGGGGTTGAACTAGATGCATGGCACACTTTTTCAGAACGATGGCCGGAATGCCATCTGGACCTGGGTGAAAGTCGTCCTCAAGCCCGTTGATACTGGCGGCGATTAGATCGGGATCAGGGTCGAAAGACGTAAACGACGTTTGAGTGCATTTGTCGAAGAATGAAAAGTAGTTAAGGTCAGGTTGTAGGGAATTGTCGCTGAAAGATTTACTGAAGAAGTGTGCAAAGAGGTTGGCGAACCATTGGATTTCTTCTTGGAATTAATAAAGTTATAAAAACGCTTGGGGTCGGATATGAGGCTAGTTTCCATCCGTTGGAGGTACTCATGGTAGAGGGTGTCACAACGTTCAGAAAAAGAGGTATAAGCAGATAGGTAAGAAGAATAGTCAAACTCGGTCTGGATTAGAGGAAAATTTTGCCAACGTTTATTTCTCCTGTTGCGTAGAGAGCGAAATTCTTTGTCGTACCATACGGGGGATGAGGAGTAGTTTTTACGAGGAAGAAGAGGGATAGATTGTGTAAGACAAGCGTTCTTAATAGAACGCCTCTTAAGCAACGTCACCTGGAAGATGTTGAGGGATAGTGCCAATGTTAGAGTTGAGGAGCAAGTGATTTAATTTTTCGCCTTTACGAAATTTGAAGAAAAGAGAAGACTCGGAGCTTGCAAGGGCATGAGGGTGTTCGTAGGAGAAAACGTGGAACAGGGGATGATGGTGACGATCGAGGAAGGAGAGGAGATGGTTGCTTTCCGCGACAGCCCAGATAACTGGGTCTGAGGAAAAGATTAAGTCTAATTGTCTGTCCAAAATGTTCCTGACTCCGCTAACTTGAAAGAGACCAGAAACAGAGAGCTGATCGGTAAAAAAAGGCTTCTTTGGAGGAAGAGGCGTTCAGGGGGACAAAGTGTGAACAGTCCTCAGACAATGACCATTGAATACGAGGGAGGTTAAAGTCACCCAATAAAATAAATTCATCGGAGGGGTTAGCGTTCTCAAGAAGGTGTCGATCGCTTCAATTATGGGCTCGTAGGCATCTAGAGATTGAGAGGGACGAATATAACAACAAAGAATGTACAGAAGACACTTATTTAGTGCTAATTTGATGCATACATTCTGATATTGTAGAGTCGGAGGTCTTTTGCAGGGTGGCGTCATAACGGTTGTGAGCAGCTATGAGAACCCCGCGACCTGGTGGATCATTGGTGCCTACACAACCGTCAACTCGGAAAATGGTATAGTTTGGAGGGAATAGTTCGTTGTCGAGAATTCCTGGTGTTAGATTGGTTTCAGTTAAGGCAAAGATATCGTGCAGGAATTTGTGGGAGTTAAGGAAAATATTGGATGTTTTTGTGCGGAATCCTCTTACGTTCTGGTAATAGACTGACAAGCTGCTGGGGAGACCGCAGGTGCATTAGGAGGAGGGAATTCAGAAAGAGTGAAAGCGGGGGGGGGGGGGGGGGGTTAACCAGAACCATAAGTCACACACAGGGATCAAAAAGAAAATATTGTTATTAGTAAGGTGTTCATATTCTGATTGTACTGAGAATTCAAAGCAAGCATCAGTTTGCAGATATTTGCAAATTACGCATAAAGAGATTGATGAATTTGCCCATTTAACTACTATACAACATAATAAATTTTATCTCAGAGCAGAACATTTACACTTTTATTTTTCTTTCTGAAATTTCGTTAGGACTCGTAAAAGTAAAAAAATGCAAAAAGGCGCTTCACAAAAGACACAGCCATGTTAAAAAAAATAAGATTGCAACCCAAGAGCTATACAACAGCCAATATTTGAACGTAAACATAAAATATGACAGATAACCTCAAATTTTACATATTATTCTGCAAATTTTATGTCAAGCAAAAACAAAACTTATTTCCAAAGAGAATCATAAAAGATAAAGTAACCACCGAAATGGAAGAATGTTCAATACATTCAAGTTCCATCAGTATTCAGTTCCCATCGAAAATTGTCATATCCATTACGTGTTTATATTTTTCTCGTTGGTAGTTTTCGTGGTGCACGAGCGAAGTTATGAGAATCCAACAGACAGGTAGCTTCGGTAGCTATAAAGAAATATGCCATAAGTTGGAAGATCTTGTAGCTCCCCACGTTCAACTAAAGGAACCCAAATTGATATTGCTGTCATCCTTACGATACGTGAGAAGGTGAAAAAATTTCTTTCGACACATCTCTCGTCAAAATCAATACTTGATTGACGCTGATACGGCTTTCTTTGGACTTGTTGTGAAGCAAACTCTCGAGAGGAAAATTTTCGCGTTAAATGTTTCACTTGAGTAAGTAGATAATTCTGCAGATATGAAAGGTCCGGAAGGGTTGATTGGCAGATATCCTTTAAATTTGGACAATTCGTAATCGGCCGTTCACGCTTTCAATCCTGGATCAAATATATTGCCCCAAAATTCACGAATAGTATGTAAATTGAACGGTTGAGGAATTGGAAAAAAGTTGCCTTTTGGCAATTATTTACCCAATAACTGTCGATTTTACCGGAAATCGGAGTACAATATATGCGCCATTTGTCAACACATTGACAAAGGTTAAAAGAACTTTGTCCGTACAAATTTAATAATCTGCTTTTTTCTCTATTTCGTGCGGATTTGCAATATGGTTGCCGGAGTTGTCTTTACTCCAAAATAGTCTCATATAAATATACTTGTTCAAACCGTAGGTAGAGGATTTAATGTCATCTACACGTGTCGTCGAGAGAAACCAATTATTTTGTATAGGTCCGTGAAGCAAACTGATAAAAAGCAGTCTGAACCAAATACATTGAGTTCACCGGATGTTGAAATAATCAATATTAAATTGTTCCGCTAAACCTACATACATGCGGTCAGTCCGATTTGCCCAGGTATAATCGGATATTTTTTCGTTTTTAAGACAGTTCCAATAATTGGAACTTCAGTTACTGCCAGAAAGCGTTCAGGTATTTGCAGGGTGACGTGACGTGGGTGAGACCCCCACCATCCTTTAACAATTTTCTGGTTTTGAGTGGAATCAAGATCTGGTTGACATCAGCTTTAAACTGTAGAGAATTTTACGCAACCAAATTTAATCAAAACATTACTTCTGTTGGTAAGTGCTAAGAGTCTTAAAAAAGGATTCACTTAAAAGTTGAATATTAAAAAGCTAATTAAGGCTGTCGGCAATAAACGATCTAAACCAATCTAAAGCGATTTATCGAATCTCGTAACGCTACCAGCTGATTAGTTTGTTAATGGAAACAATCGAAACAACGCTTTCACTCCTAAGAAATGTAATTAGGCAAACAACTTGAGTGATCATTATGACGAGAATCAGCATCAACTAAATCAGGCTCTTGAATGTAACCAACAGACTGTTGGCTGTTGGTCCTGTAATTGTTGCACCCATAAAATTTTACAGACACAGTAAATTCCTACGTAAGAAGGGGAATCACTCCAAACACAGAGGGAATGAATCCGATTTAATGCCGGGTCCGTGAAAGTACAACCGAAAACAATACAAAGAAGTCATGAAACTGAAAATAATATTTATTTTTTTAATGGTGGATCGGGGCTAGGGTATCCATATTTCTTAGAATTTTTCTTGATGCCATTATCGCTTGAAAAGATTCATGACTGTTGCTCGAGCAAGTACTATATGAATCGGGTCAAAGACAAAATGACTCATTCAGGCATCCTGGTAATCACCAGAAAGGCAAGAAGTTGTTCATCTTTGCTTTCGTAATTAAATGGTTATCCTCCGAAACGTCGGGTAATAACATTAGGGGGTGATAACAATAATTCGTTGTACGCCTCTAGGACGACAATGTTCACATATTTGTATGCTTTCAGAGGGTTGCTCTCATCTCGGTCTGAATTTGGGAAAATTACTGGCAAGAGAATCCCGGCTGTAGGAAAGTATACTTTTAGCTCATGGTGTCATCGTTCGAGAATCGGCTGTACATACACTTAGCCAGAACTTAGATCTTAGGAAAAACAAGAAATGAATAGAAATGGTCGTCTCAGAGGGGATTGCTTTTATGCCAGCAGTTAAATCCTTGAAACACTCCCCTTGGTCTGGTCTATTCATTTCGTAAGACCTATCGATTTTTTTATACGCAATTCTTACAAAAGCTAAACCACAAAAAGCCCGAAAGTATTTTATCGACCGCTCGACAGAAGAAAGTAAACCCTTACAGGGATCCTTGACAGATTGTAATCCTTTTGAAATGATATAACCGACTGCGGCAAGAAGGATTATTTTCTGACTTTCAATGTTGGTAACTCCTTTTTTGGGCGGTTTGTGTAATTTTTGTGTTGTAACGTCCTCATGATGAGTGAGGATAATTAAATGCAATGATGGTTAGATGTTCGAAGTACTATGTGCCCTTTGTCCTTTTTAAAGTGGATTGAAACAAATAAGCTACGGTCGATGACATGTTATTTATCAGGTTCTGTCATCCTATTTCCTAGCCAAAGTGGCCTATTTTATGTTTACTGCTCTCCAAGGATTATGTTACTCAGTCGTTTAATACCACCGGCCGGAGGTGTTCTAGGGGCCTAATCACGATACTCGGAAAGCCTTTACCAAAAGTAATGAAAAGAAAATCTCTGGGGTCGTTAAATATCTCCGATGCTATCGTACACTTCATGAATTAGATTGGCCCAGATAAGTACTACACTGTGGCTCAGAAGGGATTATTTCGTTCTGGTAACTTTCATTTTTCTGGTTTAGGGACTACCAGATTGGGATTTTTTTAATTGATTCGTTTTTGTGTTCTTTCTTCTTAAGAAAACATAATGGGAATTGTTGGACATTCAAAGAGACTTATATATTCACTTAACTGAAAGATTTCTAGTTTTATTTATTTATTAGTTGATTGATTAGTAAATGTGGTGATTCCAGCATCTAATTAGCACTGAATTTGCAGCGCTTTGATATCACAAATTCAGACCAGGTCGTTAAAACGTCAACGAAAAAAATAAAAACTATAACTATAGAAAGAGAGAAGTTTTGATCTAAAACTGGTCTAAAAGCTAGAAAATCCCGATAGCAGAGACAACGTGAGAGTAGACGTCTATCACGGGGGCACTCGCTTTCTTTGAAGTAGAAGTCAATCTTATGTGGCTAATTATTATGATGGTTCATGCCTGGAAGATATGAGCGTCTCTACTATGTAGAACTGTTAATACAGAAACACCACAAAATTATGACCCGTCTCCTCTTCTGTAAAACCTGGTGGCCAATGAACTACTTCGAATCCTGGAAGGGGACAGATATGGAGTGACTGCTTATGCGGACGACATCGCTATAAGTAGATGCCTCCCAGAAGTACTGGTCTGAGCTTAGGGGCCTTATACAAAGTACCAAGCCAGTAGTGCGCTAGAGGTCAACTTTAAAAAGACTGACCTGTTCATTTTCACTAGGAAATATAAGATTCATTTTCTAAGCGGCACTTGTCTGGCTGTTGTTTTATATTTTTCGAAAACCAATGCCCTGGCCTCGAAAAAATATAAAACAATTGATGTCCACTTGATCCGTCTTTATTACTAAAACTGACTAGAGCAGAACTCATCTCAAACCGAGACAGAACCAATCTCGAAAGCGGTGTTCAACTAGCACATATGTTCTTTCTATTACATTTGTTTGAGCATTTACTTTAGATATTATTTACATAGCGAGAGCAGATTTAGAGACTGCTGATACTGCAACACATTTTGCTTACAGTGGTTACGACCAACACAGAAGTATGATAATAAATTAAACTGGAAGCCGAAGATTGAAAAACGGGTTAAGAAAGCAACGGTAGCTCTGTATTCTTATAAGGTCAATGTTAGGAGATGGTTTTTCACACCCAGATAGCCCACTGGTTCTATGTGCCAGTCGCCAAGATAATGTAGTATGGAGTAATTCTCTGCTGACTATCTCTGGGCTAGTACACCGCTGTGGATGACACCCATTTCAGCTATAGATCAATTCTTAATCTACTCACTCTATATTTAATAGGCAAACGCTGCCATTAAATTCACTGTTACCTCGCAGTAGTTCAATGTTCGTATCGGATACTCTACAATCCTGAACTTTTTATAGTCCTCTTTAGGGAACCTTGATCATAATACCATACCTAGTTATTCCATTATCAATCGGTTCAAAATAAGTGTTGGTGAATCCGTTCAGATCTTCAAGAGCGGTTTCTGTAAGGCAGAAAGATGGTAGTGTTTTCTTCGAAAAACTGAATATTGATATATCCTTTCGCCTTCCTTCGATCTCACTCGATCACACTGAAAGCTGCAGAAGGTTTCAGTAAGGAGTTGTTTGGTATCTTACCCTCCGTGGTATAACAACGTGCCAATGCGGTCTAAGTGCCCTCTTTTATTGCGCGTAAACTGAGGCTACGGGCAGAGGGACTCATGCTGGGTCCTACAGTGATAGGTAGTAGAGAGGTGGTGTAAAAGTTCCAAATCCGAGCTCCGACACCTTTCCAGTAGAGCTAGCAGTTTAGATCACTATGGGAACTTATGGCATCGGGATTGAACCTTCGTAGATAGTGGGGAAGCCTCTATGGAGCTCGTTAAAGCTAAACTGACCTGCAAAAGGCACCAGAGTACGTCTGGAAAGGTGTTTTTCTTACATTAATTAAGAAGTAAGACATCCCAAGCTTACCAGATATGTAGCAGAGAGAAGAGGGGGGGAGTCTTTGCCGTTACGTGTAATCATGATGAAGGTGGTCCACGATATTCTGAAGGTAATACAGTTTTAGGCCCCTGAAGGTCGGTAGACGGGCTCAGAAATTCGCGAAAGATTTTAGAGCGATTAGTTTAACCTTCTTCGTACAAAAACCCTGGAGAAAATATTCAATAAACAACTGCGGAAGATCCTTGAGGAATCATGGTTATCTAAATCGCAGAAATTTAATGGCAGATCCGCAGAGCCAGCTCTCCACGAGGTAGTGCACACTATCGTATAAACCAAGAACTATACGAAATCTATGTAGTATGTTTCGGTTAATCCCCGGAGAGCTGTTGTTAGTGAGTAAGAATCTGACACAATTGCTTTCAATGCTTGTAAGAGAACCTTGGGTGGGGTCTCCAGCCGAAGACGACTTTATGGATATACACTGCTGTGGTACGCCTGATTCTCTGCTAAGTGTTGGTTTTGCATCTTCTACCCGTAAATCTGACAATGCTGTGTCGATTGGGGCTGTCAGACTGAGAATCAGGATGCTGGAGGATCAAACCGTATGGTCACAATAGCATCCTGGATCAACTGCCAACTGGCCACACTTCTCGTTGTCTACATCGCCCTAAAGCTGAACTTCGGAAAAATCTTGGCGGTAAAGTTTCAAACCAGAGCGGAGTGGCAGAACGGCAGAGTGACACAACGACACAACGATCTTCACCGTCGGCTCTAAGACGAACTGTAGTGACTCTGTGCGTATTTTCTCGGAGACACTCTGCATATCAAAGTTTCACCGACTTCCGGATCATGCAACAGCCTTCCAGGCTGAAGTGCTCGTCATCCATAAGATTTTTCGCGAACAAACACTAACCCCCGGAAGCTTTCGCGATAACCAGGCCGCCATTAACGCTTTCGAATCGGCAATGATATCTTCCAGATTGGTAGAATGTTGTCAGAATGAACTTTCCCATCTCTGTGAGCGGCCTGAAGTCACCCAGAGGCATAGAGGGAAAAGAGTGTGCCCATGCGCTGGCGGCACTGCCCTACAAAGTTCCCCTGTGGAAACAGTTTCCATTTGGCTGGAAGCTGTAAGGGGCGCCTTTCAATCGTAACACTTATCCATTGTGGAGCAGCCTATCCACGTGTGCCATATCCAGTTCGATGTAGCCTTCTTTCAATACGAGTAGAAGCCGTAAGCTCAGTTGCAGATCCCATAGCTAGGGCGGTCTCTGCAATAGCGGGATACTGGTCGGTGGCAAATCATGAGAGCAGACTACTTATCCCTTTCAACATAAAATGTCGCAGCTGCAAGGCAAGCAGGGATTGGGATAATAGATGATACTTAAAACAGCGAAATACGGATGTTTTTTTTATAGAATAAAACGATAATCACCTGCTTACCCTCTACATATCTTTGCCGAGGGACCTGACATTGTATTCATATTGGAGATATGTAAAAATAAACCTATAGCCCTGATGAAGGCCATGGAAACCATACCGTAGCTAATATACATTTAATTAGGCTAATATCGTTACTGCTACAAATTATGGACTGACGGCGTAATCAGGATAAGATACTTCATTCAACCGGAATTAATACAAAAACTGGAGCTGCATCAGTTGTTAGCAAAGATTATGCGCGTATGCACTCTGGGCTGTTGTCCAACTAGCAGCAATGCAAAATCAAGGCATACAAATTCCCTCATTTACCTGACCCTAATTCCATACGCTTTGTTAACATCATAAAAAAATTTGCTTAGGCCCTAAACTGGAGTGACCTAGCAGCTTTCTTCTGTCGAGTGCCTCTATTTAGGTTTTGATATCTATCACTAATTTTCTGCTGCGGCCACTTGTCTGGCCGACATCTCTGGATAAAAGTTGTAAACTAAAGACAGGCTGGATATCGAGGTCATTGTGCGCCAAGCGCAGTCAGGCTGAAGGCGGTGGGGTGCTGAAAGGAGAAGTAGACATACTGACAGTCAGGCGGCCAAATATCTCGGCTAAATATCTCTGGGCTAACCGAGACCCATGCTGCATTAGAAGACCAGTGTGTATAGTAAGATACACAACTAAGATACTCCTTAGTGACAGAATAACCGATGCCATGAACCTTGTTGGGCTTATAACGGGTCCCTGGATTATCGGAAAGCTTGCGACAACAAATCGAATCAGTTCTCCATGTACTCTGCGAGTGTTCTTCCCTGACGACAAGAAGAAGCGGGCTACTGGGTAGTTACTTCTTCGCGGTGCTTACTTAGTTGGAAAGCATAGCGCTCAAAGCCGTGCTGAGATTCCTATGGGGATCAGGATGGCTATGAGAGCAGGGTAATTAAGACGCTTGGATTCCCATGAACCCATGGGGAATAATGCCACTATATGGGTCATAGTGGCAGCAACCCTCTAACCTTTCCTAACCTAACCTACAACAACAATTACCGGTTTTATTACTTCGGTAATTTAGGAACGGACATCACATAAAAACGTACACTGAGAAATTGAAAACTGAATCGGTGCTGAAACCGATCACACTAGATTCGAAGTGGGCCCTTAGAGGTATTTCACGTCAAGAGTCACATCAAAGAGCTTAGAGCACTTTTACTTATTCCGACATTGTAGCAGCATTTAGAGCAATTACTTCTATGATCTGGATACCAGGTGCTGGTTAGAGAATGTCGTACGAACTTTAGAAAAGAGAATTCCTGTAACGGAAATAGGGAGCTCTGAAGCTCAACAGATTAGATAGTTATCTATGTTATCCCCACGACTATTGTTATTGTTATTTATTTTAACCCAACTTAACAAACTCAAAGCACCTAAGAATTCATCGGAATAAGCAGCATCCCGCAGACTGTTAAAAGTAAAACTTATTCCAGACCTTTCACGTCTAGTCTCAAGAGACACCACAGAATGAAATATCAGGAAAAGCTAGGAAGAGCGAATCTAACAAATCCGCGTTGGAAAGCCGCAATGCGAACAATGTGAACCATATAGAAAGGAGACCAAACTGAACTACTATACTCTAAAATCGCTCTGACTAAAGTACAATAGAGGACTCGCGTTGGCCTTAATAATAATAACATCAATATGATCCTCGAATGAAAATTTTGTATTTAGCACGACCCCATTTTTCTGGTTTTGTCAAGTCTATCTCTAATTTGGGTTTGTAAACTGTAGAATATGTAGAATAATTCATAATTTAATAACAATGACTTTGTTAATTTGAGTAGCTTGAAATTGTTAAAATGTAATGGGATCCAATAATCTTCATGACGATAACGCATCCGCTCACAATGATTATGATTACGTATCCGTACAAAAATTTAATTTCCACTTACTACAATATTTGTTATGCATTTAAAATAGATATGTTTGATAATTCTATAAAAAAAACACTCAAATTCTTTAACATATGATTCACTCATGTCTTACGGGCATTCATCATATAAGACAATACTGTTACTTTATTGGAGCCAGTATCTGACAAGTTGGATCCGATAAATTATTCAAATTTCTTTGACAAGCTTTTTGCTAGTATCTCTAAGTTAGAAATATATCTCTCAAACTTTCTACACGAAAACCTTTTTACAATCAATCTCAATCCTTGAACTCTGCCATTCAATACAAAAGTTTCTCAAACTGTGTTATTTTCAAACTGACATGAATAACTTTCTCAAGAGTATCCAACGCAAACCCATTAAAACTCGATAAACTAATGCGAGTTTACTTAGACTCGGTAAACAAACAATTAGAACGAAGTTAGTGAAAGAACTCAACCTATAAATTTTTTAGAGCCCAACCACTCTTGAAATCGAAATCAAGTACTCTCGAGCACGCAGTGTTTGCCTTCCACCCTTCTTGTTTCTATAGCTCAGAAAGATATTTTTCAATTTATTGTATATAGTAAACGTCGCTTGACTGGCTCTTAATTAAAGCCGGCCAATCATATCAGTTGATGATCTTGCAGATTAAACATCCAGATGGATAGCTGCATTTGAGATATAAGCAAAGATTCATGAGTCATTCAAACTTGCGCTGCTTCACAAATAAGGAAAATATACATCCACTGGGATATATTACTTTTAGCAAGTTTATATAATATCAAAGGAGGTTAGCAATTTTCCTCTATTGAAAGTATTTCCGGAAAGATGAAAACTTTCTGGTCATATGCACCATGTGGGTTATCCTTAGTCACATATACTCTACCCTTGGAGTTTAGTCTTGTTTCGATTCCAAGTGGAAAACTTTTGCCTTACCCAAGGTCTCAAAGATTTATCATTTGTAAAAGGGACGTACTTGTACACATATGAGCATGATTTTAATGCCATGCTTGAAATATATACATACATATATAGTAGGCTAACTCGACGGCAGAAAACCCGTGAAAATGTGTTCTTATGGATAAAGAAGCCATCTCCAAAGTTACGCACTTCAGCTCTGATTTCGAACTTTGTTGCGGATGTTTAACTTCTTTTATTGGTTGTAACTTTTACCTCGCCAAAGCATACCTATGTAGCTAAGCATGTTTGCTACTTTCATGTTTACTGCGTGTTTTGTGGGAAATTCTGTGTCAGGATATTAGAAATTATGTTTGCCCTATAAATTTAGTTCGGGCTTGTATAGGCGTCTAGCCAACACTGATGGGTAGAAGTCTTGGGCAAGCAAGCGAGCAAATAAATGCACAAGGAGACCCTTGGGGATTATTGGTCATAGAATATTCGATCGTTTGTTTTACTTACGCTTAATTTAAATGTTAACGAGTCCCAACTTTTCGACAGAGAATCCACTTTCAGACCGAATACACCAATTGTGATTTCAAGAAAAACTTCATTGTTTTGACTTTAAGAGTTGTTACATGGGCAAATTCAGAGTAACTTACGGTTATTTGCTTCGAAATGTTAAATATTAATGAACTGTAACAAAGATTCTTCGTGAAATATATGCAATTATTGAAGGTAAAATACTAATAATAATGTTTATTATAAATTATATATTAAAGAGAATTTTTACAGACTGTTGACTATCTAGGAATCTATGAAAAAACACCTTAAAGCCGTCTGTCAGATTGACCACTCGAACAATTTCCTACCAAACATATAAAGATTATCAGATCAATAGTGAAAGAAAAAAGGAGAAGTATACATAACAATGTTATGACTATATATTGATCACTAATGTATCCCGAATCTTCATCCTGGCACACATTTTCCGTCATTCTATTCTCTATAAAATTTTCCTAAATAAATTAAACAATTATATTGATTTATTAACAACTTACTGCGTGTAAATTGCCGGTGAAGTAAATGCTAACGTGTCGGCCTACCCACCCGGAGGAACACGGTTCGAATACCACCGGCGGCGACCCATAATTGTTTTCTGCTGACAACGGATTATGATAAAAAGGACATGGGAGTTGTAGATAAAATGCCAGTGGTTCGGAATACACTTTAAATTGTAGGTCCACTTGCAATCGTTGTGCCGAATCGGGCGAAGTTCTTTTCCGATTTCTCAAGGGGTTGGTTGGTTAGTCGGGCTGTTTGTTGCTTAGAAGCACCAAGTTCACTCGGAGGCCATGAAGGCCTATTGGGAATGCCCTTAAAAATAAGAAGCATGGTCAGAACTTAGAACCACCCAGATCTCTATATGAATCTATTTAGGTCCACCAGTGATATCTCAGCTAGGTCGTCCAGATTGTCAAAGAACCTTGCTCTCAAGGGGTTACTCGAACTTAAGAGAGAGAGAGAGAGAGAGAGAGCTGTGTGTGCCGGCGTTGCTCTGACTTTTGGTGAGTTTCGTTTCCGATTATTTGTACATGTCACTAGGGGGGCTAGATGTGTCGTAATAGTATCCAACGACGTTAAGAGTGTTGTTTAGCTCAGTGGTCCCGACACAACTATAAATTCGGCATTTATTTTCCGACATTGACACTCCGTCTCTGGAATGTTGCTAGGTCACAGCAAAACAAAACCAAGGCTTTTAAGTTTCCTCACTCTCTTTACCCTAATTCCCGTCCGATTAAAGCGATGCTAACGCAGCAAAGGGTTGTCTTCTAGGTTTGGCCAGATTGTAAAAAAAAGTTAACATCGGTCGATTAAAATTTTTTTTATCTCTTTCTTTTCACCCCCAGACCTAGGGTGTTTTACTAGTGCAGTATCTAATGGCCTCGGGAGTGTGTCATTATTTATATCAGCGATACCAAAAACTACGGATTTGACACTAATATTGATTTCGATTATTTGTACATATCACACTCCTCTCACCCCCATCCGTAGGAGTGTTTTATCACCAAGTTATTTACCAGAATTATTATTATAAGTCTCACTGATTACAAAAAGTATGGACTCGACGCTAATATCAGTTGTTCATTTAAAAGTAGCCTAACCTATGCCTAAGGAAATATCTAATCTTCCCGTGATAGTTCCATCGAAATCGGATTAACCGTTTACGAGATAAGCCAGAGCAGTCAAAAATTGCAAAAATAATTAAATGGTTTTTCATATAATTTAAATAACCATATGAGCTTATAAAACAAATATTTTGAAATCACAAACAGACATCTATATTTTATAGATAAAGAAGAAGAAGATCATTCTCTACATTGAGCATATTTAACAATTCCTCTGTGTTTTGATTAATTTCTTCTCCCAAATATGTGTATTATCGGTTTTTATTTCACGTTAGAAGCTTCTCCCCCCGGCATTTCTAATTCTCCTAATTTTAGATTTTTGTAAATTCAACGTTAGATTTAGCAGAAACTGGCGTCAATTAAATACCGGCTCTTATTCGCGCAAAGTAGAGATAGTAAACGTTCAGCTATACTAGCAAGAAAATAACTTTGCTAACCTTTATTCTAGTTAAAAGCCGTATAAGTATTACGTAACGCAGCTAGGAGGGAGGGGTGGAGGTCTTGTGCGTTATAGGGAGGAGGGGGTCAAGCAACGCGTAACATTAAGTTTTTGTAAAAATTAAAAGTCCTAACTCTTAACTCGTGACTAACGGCTCAGTTTATACACTATACATATTTTTTTTACACACGGAAAGAGTCGCGTAACTGAGTATACATGTATATGGGAAATAACTACAATAAGCCGTGTACCAGGAGTCCATAGTTTGAACTATAAGAGTCCGACAGGATCAGACAAAACCACCTAAACTACAAGCCATGGACTTACGAATTTCACGGACACACATTAGGGCCAAAGTGGGCTAAAAATTCGTTTAATTTACTTGCTTCTTATTCCAGTAGCAACATAATCTACATTTTTAGATAAAAATAATCATCTGAGTGTTACGTAACGTTTGGTGGGATGGGGGTAACGTGAGATGTTATGGCGCGTTAAAAGGAGGAGGGGTCAAAAAGCTTCAAACACTGCGTTACATAATACTTGAACGGACCCTGTGGTAGACTAAGACGGGCCACATACGCTTATAGCATCATAGCGACAGAGAAGCGCTACCGGAGGAATTTAGATCACCAGTGAAAGAAGCGATGAAGAAAAAGCTCAACCTAGATATTGGAGAAGACGGCAATGCTCATACTGTAAAACGGAGATGTCAATGAAAGAGGTGAGGCACTGCTACACTATATACTTAGCACTAACTATGTAACTCGGGGAGGCGTACCAACATACAGGGGCCAGCGAAAATGTTCTCCATATTACGTTCTTCACCGAGACGGATAGCTGTGACCTAGGTAATTGGATGGTGCTCTATATCCCCTCACTCTATCATCACAGTTACAATACCTTCAGCAAAAAATGAATAAAAAGCGCCAGAGAATTCAGGAACGTCGCAAGTACTGTTTGCGGAGAATTCGGCAGGATAGTGGCAGTTATTTGAGAAAACGGTGCCCAGCTGCAATCTAATAAGCAAAATCTGCCGTATGGGCTGTCCTACGGGTTTTTTTAGAAAAAAGTTCACAGCAGCTAAGAGAAAGAGTGAACAAACCAAAAAAGCCCCGCCAACAGCAGCTAAGAGAAAGACTGAACAAACCAAAAAAGCCCAGGAGACAGTAAAGTTGAGGAAAGCAAGAAGGGGAAGTAGAGACAAGGTTGAGGGAGCAATGACAGCAGCTAAACATCATAGGTCCTGTTAGGTACTCACATTCTTCGTTGGTTAGATCCGGTACCTTCCACAAGCAATGTCAATATAAAGATTGCAGGGATCATTTCCGAGCTCAGGGTCGGATGGGCAATAAACTTTGTTGTCCCCTGGTGATCTTCAGAAGCTGTTTTAGGTAGCGGTCTCGGGTACCACGCACCGAGTCGTGGAAACTAGATCGTGTGGTTTTCAACTTCAAAGCCGAGATATGTGGTGAAGATAAACTAAAGGATTACAGGCGAATCAGCCAAACGTCTTTCTACTGAATACTATGGACAGTTGGATTCGAATCTTGGGAGAATCTTAAACCTGACCTACTGACCGTAACTAAACATGCTTACGGAAAGGTAAAATCGGTGGACACAGCTCTTTATGAAATCGAGATCGGAGAGCTCACTCTGGGAACATTTATCGACATAGAAGGTGAATTTAACAACGTAATTATCGTAAATACTCTTGAAAATTACATAGGTGGACAGAACTACCTGTAATTGCTAAGTAATAGAGAGGTAACCTCTCAGTGGGCAGGCATCTCACTCAATAAAAGAGTCAATCGAGGCTCACCACAAGGTGTAGTCTTTTCGCCCCTACTATGGCTGCTAGTCCTAAACCAAACACTTGTGAAGATCGAAAAAGAGGGCGTAAAGATCGTTGCGAACACCGATGATGTCGTTATATCAATGTCAGGAACACGATTAGCGAACTCACGGAAAAAAGCCCTAAGGAAGTTAAGCTAGCTGCAGGAACTAAAAGGCTCAATATTAACTTGCATATAATGGAATTGGTAGTATTCACAAAATATAAGGAACCTACTTTTAAAATAACAAGTCTGGATAAAAGTCAGATAGAACTCAGGTTCAATGCCACAAACCTGGGACTTATTCTAGACTGTAAACTATCCTGGGATGCAAAAGACTCTTCGGCACAAAGTGGGGACTAAGTCTTTACATAACGCACTGGGTGTAACCGGGCGATTGTGCGACCAATCTCGCTATATATCGCTAGGATTTGGTGCCCAGCTGGAGATAAGAAAACCTATCTCTCCAGATTAAAACACGCACAACGAGCGACAGGAATTACCAATACGGGGAACCAAATCCACTCATGCCAAATAACTGTGACTGTAAACTATCCTAGGAGTTAAATGTAAAAATAAGGATTTTTCAAGCAGACGAAGCGTTCCACTCACGCAAGATTCTTCGGCGCAAGGTAAGGACTAAGTCCTCAAATAACGTCCTCGGTCTAACTAGGCAATTGTGCGACCAATCTTGCTTTAAAGTGTTATCTTGTGGTGGCCAGCTGTAGTTAAGAAATCCGAACTATTAAGATTGGAACACGTACAAAGATTGACAAGAATTGGAATTACGGGGCAATCAAATCCAAATCCACTCTCTCCTGTTCTCCAGTGCTCTAAACACAATTGTACACATTCCTCCAGTGTACGTTAAGAACGCCGCGAAGCTGCATCTTAAGGAATCAAAGATCCTCAAGACGCGGACGTGCGGCCGCAGCAGCTTGGGAGAAAATCTCACTACCGTCAACTTCAGGTAGTAATACTAGGCAGGCTTTTCTAGAAATCTAGAACAGAGGAATATGTGAGCATCGATAATATCTATACATATAGCTCTTAAACGGCATCGGAAGTAGGCGCAGTTGTGTACTGCTAAGAGCTGAACGTGTAAACATCCTACAAACTTTCTAGCAACTACAGTAGCATATTTCAGGCCAAAACCGTAGCTATACACAAGGCAGCCAAAATGGGCACCTCGCTCACCATCTACATGGACTGACAAGAAGTTCTAAAAGCTCTGGGATCCAACGAGCTTAAATCTAAAGCGATGATAAACTGCTAGTTGAAGGCACAGCGATCGTTGTAGTAGACACCCAAGGGATTAAAAAAACCAGAGAGATAGTATACTTATTCAATTATATTTTTTTTTTATATATGATGTTGCCAAAGATCAGGGGATGCCCTATGTTGCTAAAGCACAGCCTTGGCAGAAAAGGAATTAAGGGTGAGGGAAATGGGTTAGGAGGTTGAGTGAAGGAGGTGTCGATGCACGCCCCGTTTGAAAGTTTCCCGAAATTTGATGGTACGTCCACATTTGACCTAGAGATCATAGGAGTGGAAGCTACTTGTAGCTCTTGTATCGCGCGTTGTCGTGTCTACAAGGGATCAGGCTAGCAATTTCGTTAGAACGATGACCATGGAAACAGCGATAGAAGAGTGAGAGAGAACTTACATTCCGTCGATGCTCTAGAAAGTCAAGCCCCTTAGAGATTGAGGAGTCGCCAATAAGTTTAATAGCCTAACGCTGGACTTTTTCTTACGCAGATAATGCGGTGTGTCCGGCCCCTGCCCAAATATGGAAATTATATTCAAATCTAGGCCTAATGTGGGACTTGTAGATCAGCGCTAAGTCAGGTGCGGTGAAATATTTCTTACATCTCTCTAGGAAACCCAAGCATTTCACCGCAAGCATTTGGCTATTGCAAATATATGATCAGTCTAAGATTACTGGATATCTCAATACCCAAGATGTTAAGAGAGGCGAATTGGGTATATTCACTCCGTCGACTGAAATGGGTTGGAGGTGAACTCGGCGTTTGTTAAGGGACATTAAACAGCATTGAGTTTTGGATGCATTAAACGAATCACGATTTGCTCTGCCCCAAGCGAGGACCATAGAAATTTCGTTGTTTAATGATCTAAACATGCGTTCTCGATTGACTTCTGTAGTATTTGCACGTGAATTCATTACAGAATCAAATGAGTACACGAAATCAAGGGTGCTGTCGTCGGTGAAACTATGAATAGGATTCAGGGTAAGGGATAAAAGATCATTAATAAAAAAGAAGAAATAAAGTTGTTAAAAGAACTGAACCCTGAGGTACACCTAAACTATCGCAGAAATATGCACTCAGTCGCAGCTGTCAACGAACTGCATCTGAATGTTAATCCCTGAAATCTTCATGAAAGCCGCATCGCAGAAATATGCACTCAGTCGCAGCTGTCAACGAACTGCATCTGAATGTTAATCCCTGAAATCTTCATGAAAGCCATATAAATACCCACTACTTGCACGCTCTTTAACTTTTAATATTTTTGGTAAATCCATTTTAATGCAAAACCGCTAGATACTTCATATATTTGCTTATGTCGTCACAAAATCATCAAATTATATGAAAAACCTATGAGATTTGAACTTCATGATGCCAACTAGTTATTATAAAGCTCACAGAAATTAGACAAACTTACCTCGAATATGAAAACTTGAAAATGGATTGATACAATAAATATTCATCAAGTTTTCTCGCCACACTACTCTGCATGTAAACGTATGAGAAAAACATACCTCTAACGCGCTTCCTTTATTATATAATCCTAAACCCATTTGGGTCGATTTGGTGATTAATCTATAAAATTACTGAAGTACTGAGTTCTGAGATTTAAAGAAAGGATCGTTTTTAATTCTTGAATAAATTAAAAATGCCCGAAGTCGTAATATTTCGGAACTCGTAGACATTTTTGGGTCCTTTTAAAGGTATTGTTATTGCAAATGAGTGACATATAAGTTTTCCTGTAACAATCATTTCATGTGATAGACGCATATTTGCATAACATTGAAGTCACCACAAATTTCTTTATAACATGGCCCACCACTTCAATATCACAGTCTAACCGAGCTACAGCATATTAGTATTCTCAGGTGTTCCCGCGAAATAGAAAATTTAAATTCCGGTACCATTTCGCCTATAATGTTTCTGGAAGCTAGTGACAAGCTTAAAGTGTACACGAGGAGCGCACATTTGCACTTTCTACCATGATCTACACTTCTTATGGGCTCAACCTACCTGTGCAGGCATTTGCTAAGATTTGACCTTTAGATATTAGTTAAAGGAGAAGACATTTTGCATCTATTTGTGAATTTTGAAAGTTTTCCTTGTGGTTAAAGACCAATATAATTTGTCTAATGGTTGCGGATTAGACTGTTTTGAGGGTCGTTTTACAAGTTCTTTACTTTGGTGAGACGCAAGTAACATTTGTTTTTCTAAAAGTGAGCTCAGAGCTCGGTTAGGACTTTTTAAACATAAAACTGTGTATTTTACAATTTTTCCTAGATAACGACTCTAATCTTGCCCTTAAATCTCTACACAATTTGATCATCCCTCGTTTCACTTTCAAAGACAAATTCATAATCATCAGGCGGAGAATTCAATTATCGTAGCCCTCCTTAAATCAGCCTTTCTGGAAAATTAGAGTCTTAAGAAGCCTTTCAAGATTCCGAATTTTGATGAAGACAAATATTTGTCCCCGGGTTACATTTCAGTTAATTTTGCATTCATCTTTGAGACCCGCCACAGTCCTCCTTCTGTCTCGAAGTGAGAGTTTCACTGTCAATGAAGCAAACAGATGGCAAAAGCTATCCTAGCTCATACCCTGCGGCAAATTCAACCCCCTTCCTTTTGTTTATTCAATTGCCTTAAAACAAAGCAAGAAAAAAAGGACGAAGGAAAACAATATTCCTTGCAGGGTGACATTAAGGCTTTATGATAAGAAGTGGACGAAAAATAAAGGCACGTCCCCGAGGATAGAATCCTTTTTATTAAGGAGCGCAAAATATCCTTTGCTTTGACAGGATCGAATCGATTCTCATTTCATTTGAAAAGCTAAGCTAGTCTCGAGGTGGTGAAAAATGTCAAAGGATAATGTAATAACAGGATTAGATGGAATGTATGGCCGATATCAGTAGAGAGTAGAAATTTGATATTGAAAGGAGGGGGTACAACAGCAGAACTTGATAGGAAGCGAAAAAAAAATAATGATGGAGAATAATATAAAAAACGGACCAAGTCACAAATATATTAAATTCAAGGCACGACTTTCAAGAGATGTATCTTGTGCCAAGACATGACTATACCATTCTCGTTTGCTTAGCAATATCGGCAGGATTCGAAAAAAAAAAATACTTTAAAGAAAAATCCCTTAACATTTTGTCGAAACCAGAAAAGTCTTGTCGTTGCTTATCTGAGGACACATTTTTATGGATATACAAACACACACATTCACCACATCTGCCCGGGATTTTAGTTTAACTCGATATCATGGCTAATCTGGGTAAATGGCGTCCAAATTCAACGTCTTTGCTGCTCTGGCAGAATACTAAAATACTGCTCGCGCTGATTCCAAAACAACTCCACTAACTGAAATGGCCAAGCTATAATTTCACATGATAAAATCGGTCGATAGCTTTTTCCTGGTGGGGGTCTATTTTTATCGCAAGTCCTTTTCAATGTCCTTTGGATTTTTGAAAATATACTTTGACTGAAATTGGGAAGGAAGAACTTTGGTGTCAATTTTTATATTATATGTCTCCGGCTACAAAAAGTTTAATCAGATTTATTTTTCGAGTTGAAAATATTCTATGCTTTCAAATTCAGATCGGCAGTGCAAAGAAAATGTGTGAAAGTTTTATGGAATTAATTATCAGTATATACCTGACAGAGTTAAACGTTATTGATGATACCTATGTGCTTATTAGGAGACCGCCCGGAACACATATACCAGCAATTAATAACATTAATACTATAGTAAGGGCTCAAATTATAGACACAAATCACAATTAAACCCTAAAGAGCAAGGAATTGTAAAATATCTGACTTTGTCACAGATCATCAGTCGTTGGTTACAAAGCTTAGCACTAGTAGTGAGTAGTGTGTAGTGTACTCGTACATACACTCCAAACTTCGATTCTGTAAATTTCTTCATTTCGAAAAAACGTTTTGGAAAAAGGGATTGGGGTAAGCGCTACATAGGAATCCATTCCAGTATCTACTTGTTACGAACATACAATCAGAGCTTTGGAGTTCTATGGATAGGACGATGATAAGCATTAATTCCAGGACACGAACTGAAACAAAAGATGTGCTCTTACGAAAGCCTGAAAATTGAACATCAAGGTAATAAGACTCAGGTAAAATATCCTTCACAAGTATCATAAGAATTTTAAAATTCAATTCAGAAAATTCGTAGATATGGCGGCGTTGGCATAGTCTTCAATGACCAACACGGTCGACACTTTAACTAAAGACAAAGACGGTGACATCAGACGCTATTTATTAATATTTTCTTCGTTTACGGTCTATCGTTCGAATAAAACTCGTCGTTATTGGATCCGTTCAAAGTAGCGGAAAAGATGAACTGTCGAATAACAATTTTGAATTAATAAAATCCAGCAAAGTCGTTTTAAAGGGATATACAGAAGAATTCTCAAAAACAGCAAAGTGAGCGTTGTTAACTAACTACAGCCCAAGAGATTATTAAAAGACAGTATACTGTAAGGTGTACTATACAAAGCAAAAACAAAATCAAGGTGAATATGTCCAAGACTTTGGAAACCAAAAAAAAAAAACGTTTGATGCCATGCTATGGTGACTTAGTGTTGTGAAAATGCATAACGGATTATTTAGAATTTCTGGCTGAAGTTTCTATTCAGCCTATCAATTCGGAGGTCCCAGGTTCGAATCTCACCGATAGTGACCCATTGTAGTTTTCTGAGGGTTTTATGGGGGTTGCATAGAAAATGTCAGTGGTTCAGAATCCACTTTAAATTTTAGATCTACTTGCAATCGTTGTCTCGAATCTGATGAAGTTCTTCTCCCGTCATCAATTCCTAGTCGTAGTATTGAACTTTATCCTTTTTCAAAATTCTGAACAGAAAGCACCTTTATGCTATCTTGAAAAGGGAGATATACGGATTTCGATAAAAATAAAAAGTCGTGGACTCGTAATAGATCACGTAAGATTTTACTACATTCTCACTTTGCAGGTGATCCTTGATATTTCTCCGTGTCTTTATACGGAACTATGATTACTTTACCATTTTGCTTTCGTTGTTTGTGAAGCTTTATTCTTTTTTTTTTTTTTTTTTTTTATACGATGTTGCCAAATCCTAGGGGACAACCCTTTGATGCGTTAGCATGGTTTTGGCCGGAAGGGAATTTTAGGGTAAGGGAAGTGAGGAAACTTGAGTCTTCTTTGCACTGCTGCGAGCTAGACAACAGCCCAGAGACGGAGTGGATTATTTTTATTTCTTAATAAAAGCTCACGGTCATCTGGTCTCGAACCCGGGACCCATGGCATGTTGGTCTTGCCGCTCAACGCATTGATCCAACTCCGTCTCCAACGACGAACTTCTCACGAGAAAGGGATCGAAAAGGCGCCATTTTCCAGAATGATAATAATTTTTCGAATAAAAAAAAATCTCTCCACAACAATTTGTAATTCAGCACGAACAACATATGCAGTGTGGCGGATCTAAGATGAACCCGGGGGGGGGGGGGGGGGGGTTCCCCGGTTTAAGGGTTCTGTAGCAACAAATAATTTTTATACTGGCGAGAAGTTCAAATGTTGAATGAAATTTATACTCTCTGTTTTTGGCGTTTCAAAGTTTAATGAATTAAGGCAATTATGGCCGACGTAAAATTAACATTCGCTAACAGAATCGCTATGACCATATCTCGAAAAAATTGCTGTTTTAATTACTTCCATAAGATAAGAGTAATGGACACAATCATAACCTCAAAAATTCTGTCGATTTTAGTTCTTATTACATCTCTATCCTATGGCAATCTTAAGCAAATTAATAGTATAAGCAAAATATAGTATAATAGGATCAGACAGGAAGAAACTTACCGTTCCCCAGTACCGGCGTCTTTTGGGAGTGAGCGACGGTCGTCGATATCATGCGTCCGCTAGCATTGGTGCATAACTTGGCCACTGGTGCAGATATACTGCAAGTAAGTCGGGAAAACTCCATAGAGTATAAGTACAGAAATCCTTTCAAACGCAGCGAAATTATCGTGCGATCACAGCTAATAACTTCGCAAGATGGGGAAAAGAAAAATGGTCCAGAACAGCAGCAGAATCTGGCGGGGGATGACCCCAGGTGTTCTATGTTAGAAGCAAGACTGAAGAGGGTAAACAAATCCTAGTAGAGATGAGCGAGACCTCGAATACCCTCTTTAAGTTTGCCGATCGAAAAAGTTCATAGGTACATCAAGGTCACAGGGCGAAATCTCACGGTATCCTGCAAGAAGGCGTTGGAGGAAGAATTCAGAAGGCTGAACAATCCTAAAAAAACAAACGAGCAAGAAAATTCACGCCCAAATGCAATTCTGATTGCGAGGAAGGAAAATCTCTCCTATCCCGATATACTGCGGAAGGTGAAAGGTGATACGGAACGTAAAGACCACAAAATAAGGAGAATGCAAAAGGGAGACCTCTTGCTAGAACTTCAGGTAGCAGCACAAGAAAGAACCCTACGGTCTGAAGCGATCGTGCAATCTATCGAGGTCCTGTAAGAGTGAACGGGACAGGTCAGACCAATTCAAAAGGTGTGGTGAGAAGGGTCATATGGCAAAAAGTGGCAAAAAGAGCCGGAGGAGCCGCTCTGCAAGAGCGAAGGTTGTGTCAACAATGTACACATTGCCGGGATCAGGAATTGTCCGAGCTATACAAGCCCCTAAGCAGTACGGTATGAGCAACAGATTTAGTCAGAAAATCTTGCATATGGACATGAGAGATTATGGAGGCCTCAGAGTAAGGCTTTATCAGAGCTAAAATAGACGAATTATTTTTTGAGAAAATACTGTAAGATGGAGAGAAATCAAAGAAAGGACACGTCGAATTCCATACGATGCCAACGAAGAATCGATCCAGTAGAACTATGCTGCTGAAGTTTCTAGAATTAGGCTAAGCAGTATAAATTGGCCTTAAGAGTAGCCAGTGAGTTAATCGTGATTTAAACTCCGAAGAATTTACATGGTGTCGATACTGTGAAGAGTTAGCTGTGGTTTAACCAATGAAGAGGTAAGTTCGTATAAGGAAAGTTATGAAAGTTGTAAAGGATAATTCTGAAACGAATTAAACAGAATAGCGGATAGTGACCCCCAATTTTGTGATTAAGAATTAGTATCTTAAATAATCCATCAGGACCCGAGAGAACAAATAGCATTATAATGTCTATTTTTTCCTCCAGTTGTCTCAAATTGTTACGATTTAGTACTAACCAAAAACCGTTAGAGGTATCTTTTCGTAGGCTGAGTTAGCAGAGGTGATGGTATTAGAGTAAGGGATGATATTTGGCGATTGTGTCTTTTATGTATGTATATCCGGCTCGTAGGACCAAAATTGTATGATATTATTAAGCCACCAAAGAGCTCATAAGTATTAATTTGATATTTACAATTAGTTAGTGCCTCAACCAAACAAAGCCAGATAGATTGCATTAGCCAAGGTAGAATCAACGTTCATTTCTCATTACAACAAACTTCCCAACAACTGAACAGTATATTTTACCTGGGAATCTTGATGGATTTATTCAAGTCTTCAAATATTACATACTAGGCTTTCATTCTGTAGCCAATTACACTAAGCAAAATAATCCCAGCACGTAAAGGATATAACATGTGCATCGTTAAGATTTTGTAATTAAACCAACAACCGGAAGCAATCTGTGAATATAATTACCGGATTGAAGTAAGGCAAATACCTACGTATGTAATCAAAACAACAACTTGCAACAGCTGGCGTGCATTTTACGTCATTCATGTGAAATAAGATTTGAAAATTATTTTCAAAGACAAAATCTACTTTAGACGTTCAGGGATGTCTAAGTTATCTGTTAGCAAACCTCCTCGAATTAGGTCATGAGACATCGTAGTTGGTATATTACGATTAAATTTGAAAGCGGAAGTGGAAGTGCACTGACATGAAAACTTCCCCGAAGATAGAGAAGCCTATCCCAAAAGATTTGTATTACAAAACGGCAGTACAGGCGCCATCAACTAAAGGAATAAAAGAAGGAAATAAAACTTTTTGGATTACATGAAATAATAATTTTTAAATCGCTTCCCGTAACCGTTCGTGATAACTCTATAGGGAGCGCGAATTACACTTCGAAAGAGAAAAAATTTCATGTAGAAAGGGAAACTAGATTATTTTTGATATATGGGATGGATTTTAAGTCTGTACGAGCAGCTTAAGTTTAAAGAACTTCGGTTGCTCGATCCCAGCAGAGCAAACTATAAGGATGTCATAATTGAGAACAAAGCATTTTACCAACCTTGGCACCCAATTTCCTTAGGTAATTGTAAGTTGTAATGGTTATGTTAAGGTGCTCTGCATGGAATCATGTGGAACGGCAATCGTTCCAGGGATTGGTGTAGTCGTTTGAGGACTTCTTATGGTGCAATGAAGGATATCTCAATCACAAAATTTATTTTACATATTAGATTCATTAAACAAATTCTCATGCCCGATGATTCGCTCGTTGATTAATCCTTTTTGTCATTTAACTTAAAACATATTTTACGTCTGGCTATGTTCCCATTGAAAGTAAATTGCCTTCATTTACATTAACGCAAATAATAAAAAAAGGTGACAAAAGCAGTCAAATGAAATTTTCTACTTTTCTCTTCTTCATTTGTTTTGAAAATCATTTGGTACCTCTGTTTACCAAAGCTGAGAATTTTCCTCATGTACCGGCCGCAAGCCTGCATTTGTTCACATCCAGGAGCGAAATTTCGAAAAACTGTCCTTAGTCGTTCTTTCACATTTTTCACTTTAAACGTGTCACTATCAAACTTGTACCGAAAAAATGTCATTTTTGCTGTTGGTATTGTTATCCTTTCTTTGCACCGACCTGAATATGAACAACATAAACCTTGCAAATTTGACTTTTTTTCGGAACAAACCTTTCCGGAAGAAGGTTCGATGCGGAAGGATGTGGTGTATACACAGTTAAAACGAGAACCATGCCGAAATAAGGTCGAGGGATTTGTAATGAAAATGTTTTGATTTTAAACATTTCGTCCGGAAAAAGTGTGGAGTCGAGAATTTTCCCCGAGCAAGAATTAAACAACTTTTATCGCACTTTCAACAAAAACCTTCGCAGATTTATTCATATAGTCTGGCAGAAAGGATGTGGTCATAATTTCTGAAGTTTCTCCAACATAAAGGTAACTATTACATACGATTCTATTTACAAGGCATTTTTGGACGATAATAAGGACATGGTTCAGTTTCAAATAGACTTTTCTTTAGAGGATTAGGATAGCTTTTAAATGAATGGTTTCGTTCCCTTATGGATCCTTAAATAAAATATTTTTAAAATTGCTCATATTGCAAAATTTGTATAATATAATATATTGAAAACGGTTAAAAACGTGGAAGGTGATCTTAAGTATATCAGTCGGTAAGAGATAATATAGTGCAGTGTGTCGTATTGAACAAGTCTGAAGCTAGGAGGATTTGGGGTTAATTAAAGGCGAAAACCAACTCATCTGTCGAAAAAAGAGTTGTGCGGAAGATATCCAAACAAATTGGTGATAATAAGGAAATCATAGCAGATTTCTAGAATTTTTAAGTCGTCGTTGACATAAAAGATAACTTTCTCGTTCATTGGCGTGGCATAAATTACTACAGAGACAGCGTACTGCTTTACCTGAGGGCGTTAACGACACGAAAAAGAGACTTTGCTTGAACTACGCTAAACTACACAAAAAGGCTTAAAGATAATAAAGCCTCCACTTACAGGCACTACAATTTTCAAAGAGAAAAGATTGACTGACGCACCAGGAGGATTCAAGACAGATGGTTGTGATCTATTCAATATTGTTACCTCCCAATTTGATCAAACACAGTTGGAAGGCTTAAAGGTTCCAGCTTCCTAGAGAAAAAAATGCTGGCCAAGTACCAGTCAGAGTTGAGCACCGAGGGTTCCGTACAAGGGTTCTGAAGCTATACATAGTTGTAACACATATACAATATCAGACCATCTAAGTCTGGAGGGTAGGGGGGCGCATACATACATAAATTGTTAGGCTAAAGTCAAAAACTAATGCGGCTTAAAATTTAGAAAAAAATTGTTGAATCATTTTTTGCTACACGGTGTGGGGTGAAAATTTAGTTCCAGACCTTTTAAATACGGAAAAAATCTCTCCCGAAAACACCGGGAAGCCCGTACTCTCCGGTAGTGTGAAATGTTTACTCACTAAAAACAACTCTGCGGGGATTAACCGAAATAAACAGCATTAGAGAGGGTCGCTTTTCTTTCCTTTCCAGTCTGTGCAAGCTGATTCCCTGGATCTGTCCAAGAATGTTCCTGTAGGATACTACCCACTTTCTGTTGGTGTACAGCTGGTGGAAGCAGACGGAAACTCGTGCTTGCTAGTGCAGGGTACTAGGACACTATTCGAGGTGTAATTTACAAGGAGCTTCTTTAGGTTAAACCGGAAGTTAGCATCGCCTGTCACCAGTGCTGTTAACCACTTTAAGGTTACCCTATCCAAATCGAGGATATTCCTTTCGGAAGCAGCATCGACTATTTTAGACTGTCTGCATGAGTCCATGTTACTCCACTATCTCTAGTGTTCCTTTCTGGCCCATGCACTGATTAAACCCGTCACCCACTGAAGTGAAGGATTTTGGATCTGTCCGTGAAGTTGCTGATGTCAGCATGTCAAAAAGATTGCAGGCACTCCAAAGATTTCCGACCAACCACGATTTTTAAGTTGGCTATACTTGATAATGCAGCGCGTGGAAAGTTCACGGATGAAACACAAGATTTACGTTGTAAGGCATCAATAACGCATTTCATATAGCAACTGAGACCTTTCATATCAAGGCCTCTTGACAGCATGCCTGGAGCAGCTTTAAGAAAAGGCTTCTTTTGGGATTGCTGTCACCTAGGGGAGAAGAAGAGGGCCTGGACTAGTGGCAGCAATTGTGAGCTGTTTAAAAAAAGACAGCAACCATGCCGATATTGACAGCAATCACCATTTCACAATTGGAAAAGGGCACAGGAAGGACTCACGAGTTGTGGGTCAAGATATCGTGCGCGATTAGAGAGTGCAAGGCGACCACGGATCAATAAAGCCACATAGTTAGATTCGATTGCAGTGGCGGCTAGAAAAGCCCCGCATAGACCACACCGGGTCCATAGCGATACCACATACAGATGCGATATGTCCTAGAGAGATCGTTTTGTGAAAGTCTGAGAGCTAATTTATTCATGTCAGAGGTAGCTTTTTTTAAATTTCAATGAAAAATTTGCCTAGCAACTCCTGTCATGCCCTTGCGCATAGAGGACAACGGCATAAGAGACGCAGATCAGTATCCGAAACACAGATGTACCCCTGTTAGACAGTGGCCGGGGTAGACTCCGACAATAATTCTATATTGAGCACGAGTTAGGTTGAGTAGCCAATTAGTCTTCTTACTATCATAGAATTTTCACATGAAATTCGCGATTCGACACGTCGTGGTCTCTTTGTAAGATCTAATGACCCATCGTTAAGAGATTTACTAACAACACATATCGGAGGAGGTACTTGTTCCGCTTCCTCAGCTTCAATTGAAGCCCCTCTCTAAGCAAGAGCCTCTGCGTTTCCGGTGATGCCTTTGTGCATACTTGAATCTACTGTTCGTATATATATGTAAATTACTTGAAGTGTCCGTGCCAGCTGACTGTTCCACAACTCCGCCGCCTTGTGTAAAGCCACAACTTCGGCCTGAAATACGCTGCAGGCCGCTGGGTAGTCTGTAGGACGCGTAGATGTCGAGCTCCTGGCAGATAACTGATAGTCCTACTCCGCAGCTCGATTAAGAGTCATCTGCGCAGATATTTACTATATCTGCATGTTCTTCAATTCTTGTTTTCCAGAACAGCCTGTCCCGAATTACTACCTCGAACTTCCTGTTGACGTTCTTAATCGGTAGCCTGACTACAAGCTATCAGTTATCAGTTTTGACATTCTCCCCTAACCTAATGTGGCCGAACCTTCGCGTCTTGGCGAACTTTGACTCTTTAAGGCGCAACATTGCCATCAGCGCGGCGTTCTTTGCGTACAGGTTCACGGGAGGAAGGTGAAGAATCGTATCAAGAACACAGAAGGGAGTAGATTTGAAACACCAGTAATACCAAAACCCGCTAGATTTCGCCCAGCTACTTATCTTCTTTAGAACTCCTTCCGTAATTTCACTAATGCCAGATACTAATACAACTACATCACCGGCATAAGCGACTACGTTCACACCCCTTACCCACTTAGTAAGAAATCCAGGAAAGGCGTCCAAAGAAGTGTTAGACGTTACAACCGCAGTTACATTTACATCAGAACGCTTTCATAGGCAATAACCGCAGTACAGATTTGTACACAAAACTGAGAAAACTGATCTTCCTGTAAGAGACGCCGACCCAGCCTGTTACAGAAGTACATTAACTGATGAATGTTGTTGAAATCCTAGCTTCGTCAAATCTTCATCAAACTTAACAGAACAACACGCTTTAAACCGTAGAATCACGATAATCGTTAATGAGGGCGTGATTTTAAAGTCGCTTACATGATGGTAAAATTATCGTGACGTGGACAAGTAGACAGTAACCATATCGACAACCGCTGAATTAGTATCGAGTAGCCCGCCAAGGTAATGGGATCAATTTCGATTGATCGTCGATTTTGAGAAGACGTTTAACAGCGTTAATCACGACGTCGGTTGTTACGTCCTTCACAAAGGAAAAATTGCATTAGATGTTTAAAGTGTTGGAACAAAAATACATACTGTCACCTTTGATTATCTTCATTAAATCGTGCAGCTCAACTCTTGAAGCACTAAGTAAAAAAAGTCGTAAAACAGAACAGACTGATCTTTAAGGGCAGAATCTTGTTATTGCGAAAGCATAGTAACAGACAGTGGGGAAGCCGCATCTAATATACAAACCCGCACCATATTGCATTAAATGCTTCCGCGAAGATATGGTGGAATGACAATTTCGCAGACCCGGCAATCGAACGTCAAACCTGTTTAATAGTACTACTGTTCAACGTAGGAATCTACCTATAAAATAACACCTTAGCTCCGAGAACTGAAAATAACAGTAGAAAAGGAAGGTTACGAAATTGGAAGATCGTGGTTCTATTTGAAAACATTCGCGTATAATGTCATCGTGTGTCCCACATGGTATTGAAGTTAACGTAGAGTCGCATACGGAACATCATACTGTCGACATAGATGAACTTTCGACATCAAGAAACCCGAAAAAGACTCTTTCAATTGACAAAATATCTTTAAAACTATTCCAAGCAGATTCCATCGCGGCGCTTGGTATCATTCTTCCCCTAATTAAAAAGCGTTGGAAAAGTTGGAATTATGCGACATCTCTCTTATTACTTACCTAAGTTATGGCACAATTTATTTTTATAATTATAATTATGTTCTCTCTCTCTAGTTCCTGTTAAAATTTGTGGGGCATAGGTCATGAGGCGGCAGAAGAACTTCCTCCAATACGGAGCAACGATTGCAAGTGGACTTACAGCTTAAGGTCGATTCCGAACTACCGAAATTAATCTGCAACCAGCTTTCCATCGTAATTTATTGTCCGCAGAGAACAACTATGGATCACTGCCGGTGGGATACGAACCTGGAACCTTTGCGATGGAATGCACATTATTGGTTTATTAGACTTCTAACCATTAGAATGAATTACGTCGCGGTCTTTATTTTTTTAATACCTTTCTTCTTTCGTTTTTTTTAAATATTTTAATGATTCCCAATGAATGTCTTGCCTTTACCTTAGAATGCAAGCTTTTAAGCTTCTACTTAGTTCTTTAAATATATACTCTTAACTGTAAAACTAACGGTTGTTGATGAAGTAGGATTAGTAGAGCATAAAGTAATTTAGATTCATTGGAACTAACATAAGCCCTTTTCATGCTGTTGGAAGAATATAACATTCAGTAGCAATGCACTTCTTAAGAAACTAAAGGATGTAAATTCATAAGTGCTTCAAGATTCTGAAGAGGAATTTCTCTCTAGTGTACTCCAATACCCGTCACCTTTTGAGAAATTTTCGTCGTAACAAAATCCTATGGGAGCGTGCCTTCAGTTCCATTAAAGAACATCAAAGGAGATTAAATCCCAACCGTACGTTCACATATGGGGCCCGTATTATGCCAAAGCTCTTTGCACTGAAGCACCAATTTCTGGTTTGACCATTTTCTCGTTAAACAAATGGATCTCACTTACCAGAAACGAACGTCAATTTTTTCTCATTTCGTTGCTTATGATGAAAAATGGTGTTTACCCGTTTCACATTTAACACACTAAAATTAATGAGCCACGTTTAACAGGATGCCGAAAGACAAATGGGCCTGGATCGTGCTGTGCAACAATAAGTTCAACCCTTCTGTAATGCATGACGCAAACGGGACACGTTCTCGTTCCCCCCGTAGATACTGATTATATTCGTTATCCTTAATCAAATCACATCTGCTCGAAACCATTGTGCATTTAATTCCTCTTTTAGTATTCTGTGTATGTGGAGACATAATATGTTCTACTTTTTCCCATTATCCTCGACAGGAAAGTGCTTTTCCTGAAATAAGGCAAACATCAACACTTTCTTTCTGCAGGGTCACCCCCACTGAATAAGGTCTTGTAAAAGCCGCGATACAATGTTGTTCGTTTTCAACGCCATTTGTTCTGAAATGTTTTATTGTTTTAGCAGAAATTAATGTTAAACACCCCCCACAATCCGCCAATTTAAGTGTTGGCCAATTGCGCAAATATACAGTAGCGGAACTTTATACAAAGAGGTGGAGAAGTTCAACTCGAGAAATTCGAAATAAAGTAAGACGATTCGTTGAAATGCTAAAATGTTATCTGCTCCTTTTTACGGTCCCGGACACACAAACAAAAAGGATTCGGTGACAAAATGAATTGGTGCTCTGATAAAAATACGACGAAATAAAATAAACGGAAAACGAAAGAGTAGTAAAATATTTTTTGGTGGGGATGGGGTACGAACAGCGACTCAAATAACGGAACATCTTTCTCCGTAACATGAAACAGGATCAGAATCGCTCAGAGCAGATAATCAAACTGAATCCCACCCATCCAGGCCCAACACTGCGACAACAATATCACTCCCTAATGGCAGAGGCTTCCTTTTCAACAATTGTTTGTGTATTGATTGAAATTTGAATGGGGAAAAGAATCGCGTTTTATATTCACCGAACTCATTGATCCACTTCAGCTTTGTATATCTCAGCGGTATCAGCAATTGAACTGCGATAGGCCCTAGGGTGTGGGGCAGTGGAAAGTACAGGAATGCTTTATACTGATGACGAATTGATGGTGTAAGATTTGCTTTTATTTACGAATTAAAAAGCACTTAAGGCGTGTAAATAACCTCCATGATGAATGTAAATTGCAAATTTTATTGAGCCATTCTGAAATGGGTGTATTGTGTTGACTTGGAGTGGGGGAGGTAATTAAAGCGATGTTGAATGCGATTACTCTGAAGTATTCGACGTTCTGTCTATTGCCGAAGGCGAGACGTTTTTCAATGACAAAGAGTTCATTTGGTGCTCTTTTTCAGAGCAATCTTATATTGTGTTGTGTGTTTGATTTTTTGAGCTTGAATTACTACACAAAGTCACGGTGCAATAGTATCCGACAATTACATATTCAATGTGTAGAGGCCTTTGTGAGCAAAGTTAGTGCAACATTGATTGATTGACGTAGATATTGGCAAAGAAATGATGATGCTGAAAGCATTCTTATTTCCTGTAACCTCTTATAGTAGGCGGAAAAAACATTTCATTCCATTGAATGTTATACTTATATCGAACGCGTTAAGAGATTTCTAACTATACGATAATAACTATGCATCTTACAATGACGTTCTAGTGTAATCCACGTGTTGGTCAGAGAAATTAATACGCGGATATTCAGGATGAAAAGCCAGAGTGTTAACTACCCACGAGAATTGTTAGTTACCGGGGACCTCCGGATTGGTAGGTCGACACATTATCCATCAATGGATCATAGTAGCGTGGAGTAAGGAAAAACGTGGTTGCCTTCCACAATAAGGGACCCAAATTCGAATCCTACCAGGCGGTGGCCCATGACTGGTTTTTCTTGACAATATTTTACGCTACAAAGTTATTGGTAGTTACAGAGTTGTTGTTTATATATAAATTCCTTAAATAAGTTGATAGGCTGTGCTTGTTCGCACAAGGGGATGCATTCAGGTCGACTGGAACGGGGAAGCCTGAGGTATACAGCTGACAACAGGGAGAGTGTTCAATTACCTGCTGGCAACAAAAACGATTTTCATGCACGAACTCCTTCAAGATAGAATACTCAAGTTTCGATTATCCTGTACGCAAGCACGTGTATAATGTTTCGTTAGAAATAAAATGCAATAAAAGCCTTAACAATGAATTACTTCATAATATCGTGCTGGTATTTTAGACGTAGGATAGACAACGCAATTAAGAAGCAGATGAACATAAAAACTTAAACTTCCCTAAAGGTATACTCCTTTTCCTTCATTGACGCATGCGCAGCCGATTAAGTCAACGATGGCACGATGAACCCTCGGAAAAAAGCACCATTAAACTGAGGCTGAAAAAGTTGTATTTTATGCGTTCTAGTTTTCTCAGCGATATATCCGGGGTGGGTGTTGGGTGGGGGGGGGGGGGGGGGGGGTGGACTGGATGCTTTGAATTATGTGCTCTTCAGTTCCACTTAATTCGTCCATTCTATACATGAGCTGTAAAATGAATATTACCAATTACGCTTAAGAACATATCACCGGCAATTTTCATAACAACATAGAAAATGCATTCAAGCTTCATTTGTAAAACGCCGAGCCGATTGATACAAACGAAAGCACATACAAATACATACAAATATTTCCGTATGTATAAAATGCATTAATCGGCCGTAGGAGCACTGCACGGTACTGTTGAAACCGATCTTTCCGAGGATACCGCGAGCCAGGGAACTGGTCCTTACACTCTTTATAGTCAAAAACCTGACCAAAAAGATCAAAAATGATCCAATCTTTTTGAAAATTGGTATAGTGAAGTTTTTTGGGTCGCTGATTATAAATCTAAAGTTGAAATTTAAAAACAAATGGCGGAATCAATTTGGCGGGCTTTTAGAATAATTAAATAACATTTTGGAAGAAACAATTTGAAATTCAATTCCATTAGCTTTAAAATTATTATTGTAGAGGATATTTAAGGTCGCTAATCACGAATTTGAGGGTGAAATTTAGGAAAATAAAATGGTGGACGCATAGGATTATCAACTGCAAATAACCTTAACTTTCACCTGTTCCATCATGGCAAAATAAACACGCTGTACATTGAGACAGAGCTCACTGTTAATAATGCCCCAAACTGCTGAATTGAATTGAAAAAAAAATATTCGTTGCGCTTAAGGACCAAAGCGGACGGAGGAGGGGGCACACAATTTCACGTGTAGGTACAGACAAAGATTAACTTTGAATTAGTGTTCAAGCTCACGGTAAAAACGACTGCTCGTTTCTATCCTTACCACTCGATAGAAACAGCATTCGGGTTGCCATTAGTTCAAAATCGTTTTTTTTGTACTTTGCATTTTGAGGTTTTGGCCGGGTTTTTGATAATCGACCCGTGACCCACACAAAACGAAGTTTTTGTACGCCATTATTTGGCAAGAATGCAAGTTTGTGTCATTGACCACTGTATCGCCTGATCTGGCTCTTTGTAGTTTCGTTTTGTTACCCTCTTTGCCTTTTGCTGGTATTTAAAGAATGGGTGTGGGGGGGGGGGCATTCTTTAAATACCTGCAAAAGGCTGAAATTCCGTCGATGAAGACACCATTCAAATCGCCGAAGACTTTCAACATTTTCCACTGTTGGAAGGGCACTACTGCAGATTTGATACTTAAATATAAAAAACTAAAGTCCTTTAAAATAAAGTTACTTACCAATAGTAGTTAGCACTGTTAGAGAATACAGGAACGCTCTGGCGAAAGTCCAATCATAATCTTGCATACTGCTCTGATGTGGAACTACCATAACGGCACCAGTGGACGGTGTATTACCCTCCAATTGGGATGATACATCCTCAGTAAATCGCTTGATAAGTTGATCTTGAAATCGAGCAATTTCAAGAGCAGCTAACCTGTAATAAATAATAAAAAGCTTTAATAAACAAAAGCTCTAAAATGCTTTTCATATATAACTTCGATTGGAGAAAGCTTTGAAAATTTAAAATACAAACCTAGTCCAATTCTCTCTGTACAGGATATTCAAGGAGACCGTAATATCCCAAATATTTTCTACAGTACGTTGTCTAGCCTCCATGGCATCTGTCATTGCACTTGATGAAAATGTAACATTTTCAATAATTCGTTGTGACGGGCGTGGAATTTGTCTATTTGTTGAAGCTAATGTCCTTTGCTGCATAGTCGATGCTCCACCTTCAATTGCTAAGAATATAAACGAGCCTAGAACAGAAAACGATTAGATACGGCCACTGTCAGAAGTTATTTCTTACCTAAAAGTGTATATGCGAAGAGTAACGTGCAAATTCCTAGATTTGTTAAAAGTCCTGCCCAGAACGGTCCAGTTTTTGGACCCATGCATGAACAACATTTTCGACGTGCTTTCGTCGTACTTCCGGCGCCAGCACTCTTTAGTGGACCAGAGGCTTCATCACGTTTCAGAGAGTTAGCCCCATTATTTTGCTTGCTCAAAGCTGGATATGGCTCGTAGTGATATCGACCAGCATCCTTTTCCGATATATTGTCCATTTTTCTAAAACAAAATTTGCAGTTCCACCCCGAAATGGAAAACTATTAAGCTTAGTGCGTCCCGTTTCCTATTCCAATCTTCATTCTGACAGGGTGGTGCCTTTTACTTAAGTTTTATCACACTTTTAGCATTGTTTGTTGTTCTTCCATCAGGAAACTATTCTACAAGTCTACAACAATTCCACTCGTTTTGTTCTCAGGCTGCAATTCCTTCTTTCCGGATATCTGAAAAAGCAAAAGTGAAAAAAACATCAAACATAGAACTTGCTGGCAAATCTGCTTCAACAATAAATGAACGAAATCTTTTGTATCGTAAAGTTTTCATTTTACAATAAATTTTGTAATTTTGTGATGCTTTCTGTTGAAAGGTCAAAAAATAATTGAAAAAGGCAAAAGTCTTATTCACGTGTTCAGTGTGCATCAGGGATATTAAAGTTTCCGGTGCTTTAGTTGAAACTCCTGACTCAGCTGGAACTACAGTAGAGATTTCACGAATACTTACGGCACTTGAAATTTGTGCGGGCTTTTCAACAAAATTATTCGCAAATAATAAATTCAATTTAAGCTCTCTTACGAATGAATACCTTATATATAAATGTTTCCCTCGATAAATGATAAGTGCTTTCAGAATAATTGTGTATCATGAAAATTGATGAAAATTCTTTGCTCACAGGTATCTCAGGTATTTTCTCAGTAATGAGTTGCAAGGTAGACTATTTTTTCTAAATGAAATTTGAACAATTTGAAATGGGAAAAACAGCAAAGCTTTTCAAATATGTCTGCATTAAAGTGTGGGTGTGGGTGTGGGGTTATATGCTATATGTGAAGGGATGTGGGAGTTCGGCATATTGTCATGTTAAAACATAACATCTTAAAGATGAGATAACCTAAAGTTGATAAATTTTATGTCAAGTATTATGAAAAGCTAAATTACATTTTTATTTATACTATCTTTCTTAGAACCTCATACAAAGCAATCGTATTTATTGATTTGCCACTAATCTGCTAGCTTTTTATCATTGTTCGGTCTCACTGGCGGGCACTCCTAGTTGTTTTTTTTCCACAATTTATTACATTTAAAGGCACTTGAAAATCGGAGGTTGTTATCTGTTTGGCACTCACCTTAGTCCACTTGCAATTCTCATGTAGGTTAAACTCATTTCCTTCCTCATTCTCCGCACAAACAGGTTACGGAAATTATAGAAACTAGACTAACTATAGAAAATGTGCGACTGTTTAGCTTACGTAATACCCCCACTATTTTTCCACTTTCTTTCTAACGGATTGCTATCTATTCCAGATCCTGAACATTTTTACGTTCTCTTAGACCACTTTAACTTGACTAAAGATTCAATTTAAGATTTAAATATTTACGTTATGCACTTTTCAGAGGAATTGATAAACTTCGCCGATAGTTGGGTGGTAGTAGATACTGTTATTGTACGTGTTCAATATCGTCGGTAGTGTAAAGAATATCGTATTCATTTTTCACACGAGATTTACAGATTCGCCATTGCTGTTGCTGAAAACAGACTATGCTTTGGGAATCGTAGAAATATTAATGTTTCCGAACCCACTTCAAATTGTTACAATATTTGTGACAAAGTTGGGTGGAGCTCTTCTTCCACGATAGTGGTTAGGAAAACGAGATAAAGTATAAACTCAAAATGGATATTTTTCTGATATTACATTCCTTTGACAAATACATTTTTCCACATGACACTTATTCGATATATGCGCCGACATTTAACTAAATCTGTCGCATAGGTTTAGCGAGCCAACAAATTCAGGCCCAGCAAAATGCAAAGAATAAAAATATCTCCTTACTCTCAAATTTCGAATCGACTTTTTTGCTGGAATATATATTGAGTTAAATTAAGTGATAGCGTGTCGGCCTTCCATCCCAAAAGTTCTAGGTTCGAACCCCACCGGCGCACGAAATAGTCTGGAAATGTTCTTAGAAGACTTTAAGTACTGTTCGCTTCCAAGGCACATACTAATTAGTAAAATTGTGATAAGAAATTAAGTTAAGTCAATAAATCTGATCGAAAGGTTTTAAGGTTACCTAGAGGTAAGACGTTGGAAAATAAAAAATTAAGGCTCTCCGTATATAACTAAGTGCTTTTCAGTCTATAAGGTTAAAATTATGTTTTTTTTATAGAATCAATCCTTCTAACTCAGAAGGATTACTTCTCAGGCAGAAGCCTAGAAGCCTAGACCTATTCGACAGAATATAACAATATATTCAGGCAAATGAGGCTCCCACACCAGAAACATTAGTAATCAAATAACCAAAACACGCCCATGCACAACAATCAGGAGTGAGGAGTGCACAGCCAACAGAGATCGTTTCAGCAAATCCTAAGTAAGAGTCAGATCAAAACAGGACACATATTCACGGCTCTACACATGCGATTTATAGGCTCATGCATACCCTAGATAGACCGAGAGTGAACAACATGCGGTAAAGGTAATCTTCCTAAGCTATACGGGGTATGCCTATAAGAAACCATACCTGCGAGAGTGCAAGAATCTATGTTCGTGTTCAGAAGCTGATGAATAAAGACTAATAAGCAACTTGAGGCGATCCACATAAGGAGGAAGCCTCAGGTCCTTTAGCGCGAACTTATCAAAGTTCCGCTTCACGACTCAAAGCATCCTGAATGAACAGCATAGCAGGGAGACCAAACCTGAGAGGCATACTCGAGAATTGGCCTAACCAAAGAAAAGAATAAGTGAATTAAGGTTATCCGATCAGAAAACTCCCTTGACCACCGCTTTACATAACCCAGAACTGAATTATTCTTAGAAACAATATAGTTAATGTGCAGAGTGAAATCGAGCTTTTTGTCTAGCTTCACAACAAGATCAGTAACGGACTGCACACGACGGATAGTAGTATCCACAAAGGTATAATCAAAGACGAGCTGACAGAGGTTCCTAGAGAATGACATACCTTTACATTTATCTAAGTTAAGTTGCAGGCCATTTGATCCACACTAAGCCTTGAAGGTATTTAAATCATCCTGAATGCATGAAAAATCATAACTGTTTCTAACGCATGAGAAAATCTTCATATCGTCTGCGTAGATTAAGACTTTGGAGTGCTTAGTCAGATGGACAATGTCGTCAATGGCAAGAATAAACAACAGCGGCCCCAGATGGCTACCCTGCGGTACACCACATAGCCCTAACGGCTATAGATAAAGTAATACAGAAAGATATTAGTTAAGTGCTATCTTTTAAGTAAGAACAGATCCAGTCAAGCAATAAAGGCAGAAAACCCAACCTTTCAAGTTTGAGCAGAGGGAGTTTATCCAATGCCTTGCTAAAGTCGGTGTAGGCGTAGTCGGTCTGGAGACCTTCTTGGAATGCAGCGATTATGTGGGATGTAAATTTAAGCAGTCTAATTGTCGTCGATCTACCAGGCGGAAAACCATGTTGATTAGATGAGATTAACCCCTTACACTGCCCTACAAGCTGTGAATATATAACAGATTCGAATAACTCGGGTATGCAGGAAAGTTTCGCGATTGGCCTATAAATTGCTAAGTTTTTATGCTCCTTTTTATAAACAGGAATTATAAAGAAGCTCTTCCATGACGTAGGAAATCTACGTTATGTTTTGGAATATTGTATAGTTGTTACTTGAGTTTAACTCAAAGCATTTTGCCGTGAAAACGTAGATATATTCTTTCGCAACTATGAGAATGTTCTCACTAAATCGCTGTTCCCCGATGTTGAAATTTATAATATGGATGAGACTGAATTTTCCAATGTTCGGCAATGTGATCTCATTAAAAGGAGCCGAGCGCGTAGGTGTGATTGCATCTTAAGAGCGCGGAACCATGGTAAAAACAGCGCTAGGTTTAAATACCGCTGGCAACGTGCTCCCACTGTTTTTCTCGTTCCTAAGAAAAAACATGCAGTCATCATTTATTGACGGTGCCGGCCGAAGTGCTGCTGGATTTGCCAATGAATCCAGATGGATGCAGCAAGGTAAATTCATAAAACATTTTATTGAAAATACACGCTCATCGAAAAATTCACCAACACTGCTTTTATTGGAGAATCATGTCGTTTGTCAGTCGAAGCAATCGACATGACAGGTGAAAAGTTACATTGCTCTTGTTCCCGCCTCATAGCAGCCATCGAATGAAACCGCTTCATGTGTTCGTCTATCAGGAAACGTCACGGCTGGCTTCCGGTTAACGGATATTTGCCCATTTAAGACAAATGTTCTCACTGATGCTTATTTAATTTAAGCAGATGAGAGTGGAGTACGATGAACAGGAGCAACGTGTCACATCTGGTCCATTGACATTGAGGCTCGTAAGATGGTGTCCACGTCTGAGCCATCAACTTCAACATCGGCCCGACCATCGTTATCGATCGCGTCTTCTCGTACCGAAAGTTTGTCCACGCTGCTTATAGAAATTGAACCGATGCAACGAGCAACGCCGAGAAAAAAAATGGAATCGTGGCCGAAACTCGATGCAAAGCACCATCTTGACATCGCCGGAAAGCATTGCCATACTGAAGAAAAAGCGCGAAGCATAGTTAGCAAAAAAAAAAACAGGCGGCCGAAAAGAAGAAAACATCGCCAAAAAAGAAGGAAAATCAAAAATCTAAAAACGGTTCCCCCAGGCATAAAGCTATAAAATTTAGTTTTCCAGCGCTATACCAAACTCGTCGATATCTTTATCCATTTAAAAGTTGTGATCGAACAACAAAAGGTGTCCCAATATGTAGGACTCTTTCCTAGTCAATGCTCAGGGGACAACCCCATGATGCAAAAATATGGCAATGGACGGAAGTAAGGGTAAGGGGAATAAGAGAACTTAAATGTCTTGTTTTTGCATTGCTGCGAGCTAGGCAACAGCTCACAGACGGATTTTTTATGTTATTGCAATTGCAAATGAAAAACTCGTCGGCTGGCGGAGACTCGAACCCGCATCCATGGCGTGGCGATCCCGCCACTCATCCATTGAGTGTTCCCTCTCCAGGAACTAACAGAAAAGGCAATAAGCCGCTAGCTTAGTTTGACTGAACATTATTTGAAGTTTATTTGACGTTAGTTAATTAAAAGTGCAATTAATTAATTAAAATGCAAATTAGAGAGTTCGTGTAGTCCATTTTATTAAAGCGAGAAGGCCTTATATTTTATAAAAGAAAATTTTTGTGAAATGAAAGCTTTATAACAAAAAATGTTCTTGCTGAAGTGGGCGGTACGGTTCTGTAGAAAACCATTTCTCAGGCAACTTTATATATTTACAGAATATTTAATCCCATTTGGATATCGTCGGTGGAGTAAGTGATAACATGTCGGTCTACCAAAGAAAGCAGTCTTTATCGGGGTACAGCTTTGGCTGAACTCGTTGGATCATCGTGCAAAGCCGCTCCATTGCACCAAGGTAGTAATAAAATGGCACACTGTTGATCTCACACTGTCATACAAAGACGCCCTAAATTATCAAGTACAAAGTAGAATAATTCCTTATTCGACAAAGAGACCTTGGAAGATGTAGTGAATACGTACTAAATGGAATTGGGATCCACAGAAAACGGAACGAAGAAACTGGCTTAATTGACGGATAGAGCATATATGATGTACCAATGATACACAGGAAACCGAATAGAGGAGACTCGCCATGCTATTCCTGGAACGAAGAGTTCAGTTTCTCAGAGCAAAATGCCTGAAAGGCAGACGCAAAGTTCAAGGGTCGAGAGGTAGACCGCAATATTATAGACTGTTTAGTGCCTTCAAGCAGGAAAGAACTGCTCTGAAAAATGCCATCAAAGACAAAATTTTAAACGCCTTTGGAAAGAGACTTACATTAATCTATGGGGAATCGCCTACAGGGTCGTTTTGGCGAAACTTACAGTTATGGGTAGAGTAAGTGAAAACGCGTCAGCCTACCAATCCGGAGGTCCCAAGTGCAAATCACACCGGCGCTGACCTCCTGAAAACAGATAACGATAAAAAGGCTTTAGAGCTTGCAGAGAACATACCAGTGGTTCCAAATCCACTTTAAATTATTGGTCCACTTGCAATTGTTGTCTCGAATAAGGTGAAGTGCGTCTAGCAAATACCCAGTAATGTCGGGAGAAGTAACAACGAGGAAATCGCGACAATTACGGCGAAGGAACTTCAGTCAGTGCTCAAAAATAGGAGACAAGAAAGCGTCGGGGCACTCCAAACAAAGCCCCGAAAACAGCGATTCTCACAAGACCGAACATTTTCGAAAAAGTTATACAAAGATGTATAACAGAAACCGTGTTTCCAAACAGTAAAAACTGTAACACCCTGGCCCTGGAGAACTGTCATCCTATCGCCAGTTTGTCTACTCGACACAGTGTGGAAAGAAGGTAAAGGCCAGAGATTGAAATCCAAAGAATACTGCGCATAACTTGACTAACTGGGTATTCATAAAGAATTCTCTCATCAGAATGGAAGCTCCGAAATACATCTTGAAAATCATATCAAGTTATCTTATGAATAGGAAACATATATATAATATTTATGAAGGAACCAAATACTATAACGTTTCCGCAGGGGAACCATAAAAATCTGTCCTAGGTCCCCTACTTTGAACCGTTATGTATAATGAAGTTCTTAAATTACAGACAGATGACATTGTGATCGTTGCAACATCGAAATATATCCATCAAATAGACGCGGTAACAAACGAAGCCATCGAAAAGGTTAAGAACTCGCCGGAATCTACATGTCATGAAGACGAAAAACGGTGGAATATATCAATATCAAGGAGGCGAATCAAACAATCAAGTCTAAGCAAGCTCTGAAACTCCAATAAATAAAGCTGGACTACAGGTGGGTGGGCAGGAGTGGTTTAGCACGTAGGCGCTATATTGGTGGTGAATCATGCGTGACAGTAGCACGGACTACTAGTACATTTTTCAAAGATTCTTTCTCCGGGTTGCACCAGAACAAAAAGCTGCCACTAACTCTACTTAAAACATCCCTCATCAATATTATGTCAGAATCACTTTAGCATGTTTTGCGGTTAATTACCAACTCTTTTCCCTTTTATCCATCGAACGATCTATGTGATTTTCAGTTCATTAGGATATCATTCATGCTACGTCTTTTTAAAGCAATCTATTGACAACCCTCACGTCAAAAGTCGGGTTATTAAATCACTTCAGGCTTCATACGATGTATAAAAATTAACAGCTATACAGTTATGCACTTCGCTATGTCACCATGGGTAGCTTTTATATTTCCGTCATCAACCAGAAGCAATGGAAACAAACTCAAATAAATCACTTTGAAGCGTTCGACGTTGCGCTTTTAGCCTTTGAAATTGTATCCACATCGCTGCACCACTTAAGTGATGAATGCTGATCCTTAGACCTGCAATAAAAAGGCGTCCGCCCTTATGTCTGCCGCCTTGCTTGTCACGTCGCACCCATGCTACCCCAATACATCTATACAATCTCCAAGTACAAGGAATTTTTCATCCAGATAACGACCACTGAAGCTCCAATATGTCTGGCAAAGTTAAAAACAATCCATCAATATTGACAAAATACAGAACAAGGAAGCGGGGGTCGTGCCAGAGGCAGAAGGAACGTATAGTCATAAGCAGCAAAGTTCCTTTTTACTAGCGGAGTGAAAAAACAACAAATTGGAATTCAAAAGAAGGACGAAATAGGAAAACCGCAGATTGCGGTGCGGGAACCAAGGCATTGTTGTAGAGATATATGAATACAAAGCGTCGTCATGTGCACTTCCGCAAGTACAAAACTTTTCAGTGATCCTCTTTTTACCATCAGCACCAAAATATGTATATTGATAAATAATGCGCTCGTAAAATCAGGAGCAAGTCCAATATATCTTCGGGGAGTTCTATGCATATTTTTTTCTGGGTAAGCGCATTTGAAATTGTTACGCCCCAATTCAACACCCTTTTTGCGCCCTCGTGCTAGCCAAGCACACGTCCTGTAAGGATTCCGAGCCACGAGGAAGTCAGCTTGAGTTTATTTCTGTTATTGAATGCAGCAGTCATAAAAAAAGTTAAATTCCGACTGCATAAGGTGCTTGATGCATTGTTGTATAACAGTCGAACCCACCAAATCCAGATCCAATGGAAGTTATGCAGTTCAATGAAGCTAAAAATTTTGCCATGAAAGAGACATACAACTTGGACGTGTATCTACTAATCCAACATCGAAAGCCAGTGTTGACTAGATTTGGAATGGGAATTGGGAAAATTTACATCTTTTGGATTTGGATGCAGGAATTATGGATTCGATGCCCAATGGAGAAAAGACAAACTCAGCATCACGCTAATGGAATAGTTACTTTGTTGAACATAATGGATACCTGGCTAGGTTTATCATAATGCAATGGAAATGAGTAAAGGATTAAAATTTGTACGAAACTGATAAACCAGCATAAAATCACGTACATAAAATTGAAGTATTTAGATGGAAAGTCGAGATGTTAAATGAAATCCCCTACCAAATACAGCCAGGATTTAGCATCTAAATAGTACCGGATTTATCCCTAAATTAAATAGACTCAAGTGCAGTGACGTATGCTGCCTAAAAGCAGCCGTTGCAAATATCAACTTAGTTTAATGTAGAGCATAAATGCTTAAAACGCCAAATATGAAAGGTTTGCCAAGAGTTAATACAAATGCAAAGGGGTGACTACGGAAATGTTTCCAAATACCATTTGCATAGCGAATCGATGCAGAAAAGTGCAAAAGCAAACATGACAGTGACGGCTACAAATTTGTGGTTCCATAATTGGACCATATTTGTCATTATTCGTAATCGATTTTAATTGCTATCCGAAAATGAGCTCTATACTTCCAAGTTCATTAATACGGCCGGCCCGCTTTAACTTAAAGATCCGAATTTTGAAGGAAAATCATGGCTATAGGAGCTGATAGTATTTAAATGAAAACATCTTTGGTAAACATTAACATTACAAATTGACAATCTAAATTATTGATAGTAAATTTTGTACAGAATGAATACTCTGTCCAAGCTTAAGCCAAAGCTTCCTGGCATACATCTCAAACGTTCAAAGGTAATTTTCAATTTAAAGCTAGAGACCTTCTTACTTCTCATTACTTATTCATAGAAGGACTTACAAAAAATCATGATTCGGAACGAGTATGAATAGATATTTCAAAGATGCTAACCATCAGCGCTGAAGTTTCATATTCAATGCTTTTGATAGAGTATAGCATGCTGTCCTTTTATCCAAACTTTAAACATTTGGTCTGCACCCTACCCTCGTTAAATTGATAGAGAGTTTCTTGTCAGACCGTTCAATCCGTGTAGTAATTGACGGAGTTACATCTGATTCCTACGATATAAATGCCGGTGTACCTCAGGGCTCAGTTCTTTCACCAACCTTATTTCTTATTTTTATTAATGATCTTTTATCCCTTACTCTCAACCTTATCCATAGTTTCGCCGCCGACAGCACCCTTGATTTCGCGTACTCATTTGATTCTGTATTGAATTCACGTGGAAATTCAACAGAAGTCAATGGAGAACGCATGTTTAGATCATTAAACAACGATATTTCTATCGTACTCGCTTGGGGCAGAGCAAATCGTGGTTCGTTTAATGCATCAAAAACTCAATGCTGTTTAATGACCCCAAAAAACGCCCAGTTCACCCCCAAACAATTTCAGTCGATGGAGTGAATATACCCAATTCGCCCTCTCCAAACATCTTGGGTATTCAGATATCCAGCAATCTTAGCTGGACGGATTATATATTTGCAATCGACTTGGAGCTGATCTACAAGTCCCACATTAGGCCTAGAATTGAATACAATTCTCATATTTGGGCAGAGGTCGGACACACCGCATTGCCCGCGTTAGATAAAGTCCAGCGTAAGGTAATTAAACTTACTGGCGATTCCTCAATCTCTGAGGGCCTTGACTCTGTGGAGCATCGACTTGTCTCGAGCATGTCTCTAGCCATCGTCGGTCTGCCTACCTAAGCTTTGCCACAACATCACTTCAGAAAATTGTGAAACTAAATTTCAAAATATTTTTATACAAGATAAAAATGTTTCAAGCTTTACTATCACAAGATACTCAGCAGTGCCTGCGTACGCCATTCGATTTCAACACCTAGCTAGAGATAACAACAACTTTTTGAACAACTTAAAATCCTCTTGTCAAGTTAGAAGTTAAAAGCGGAGACATCTCCTCGAGTAATATCCTATAATTATACCCTACTTCAGTTGTCAGGTACACAGGGGGAGCACATATGTATACAGGGGGAATAACACGCATCACATTGGTGTACGTGTCGTAACTGTATACATAATATTACAACCTCTTCAGAGAGGCGGCTGGAAACAGACTCCTGGCGCAGTCATATCTCTGCCAGGAATGCTGGCTAATTGTAGTCTGGCGGAGAGAAGGATACTATCTTAAATAAAATACCCTAAGGCAAGGTGGAACAACATATGTCATAGAATGCGTGGTTAAGGGTTTGCTTAGTCACTAGTACGCAGACTTTGGATACCAGGCGTCCTCCAGTTTCAATATAATCTTCCCATGTTAATACTGATCTCCGCCGCTGTTGACCAGTTTTTCTCCGCTAACCGTGGAATCACCATGGAGACATATAAAAAATTTTATTTGAAGAAGAAAGAGGAGGAAATGGAGATGAGCTTGAGTGAAGAGAGGATAATAACCTTCTCAAGCGTCCGGGTAAGGATCTGGAAGACAAGTCCGGCCCTAAAGCTCCATCAAAAAATTTTTCGGAGGATTCATCCGAGGAAAAGAAGAAGAGGAGGCGGGGCCGAAGGGAATGCCACATCCTGGGGAAACTGGATGATCTGAACGCAGTGTCCATAACTGAGAAGGATAGGGATGACATGAAGCGGGCGCGGAAAATCTTGCCTTCAGACCAATTCTATGTCCCTGTCCAACCCGCCTGTGACGAGGTCGACAGGTTGTTCATCAGTCACAATAAGCATGGTTTCAAGCCACCGGACCACTGTCTAAAGACAGGAGAGGCGGGGGAGCTGCGGAGGTGGTTAGCAAAGACCATCAAGGCCATCAACTTCGCGACAAGGGGTAGGCAACGCGGTTTTGACTATGGCGGAGGCCACCCGAAGCCACCTGAAAGCTGCAGCGGTAGACACTGACAACAAGGTATGGAGGATTACTGCAAACCGCTTGTTCTTGGTAGAAAGGAAGCTAATGGGTATCCTACTGAGGAATCTAGAGTCAAAGCAGGGGACACAAATCCCTCAATATGATGTCTGGCTGGCTGAGGGGAGTGAAACTGTTCTGTTGTTAGGGTCAGTTTTCACTTCCTAAAGGGCAGCGTGTCAAAGTTGGCAGTACTATGCGAGAAAGCGAAGCTCCAAGTAACCGCTAGCTCGGATATTCCAGAATATACGAGAGCTAGAATTTGATTACCAGAGCATAATCTCCCTGCCGAGGAACTTCTAGCGGTTCTGGCTTCACAGAACCTTACACTTCCCTGCGTGAACTGGAAGGTCATAAGGATGGACACACTTAAACCTACAGGGAGAAACAGCACCTAACAATTGACAGATGCGTTACTGACCGCTTAGAGCAAGCCAAATACAGCATGTACTGTGACTTCACCTCGGTGAAGATGTATTTCTATTGGAGCACCAAACAAATAAGCCCCGGAAATTCCGCGCAGATTCCGAATAGGCAAGAAAGAAAGTGCAGGCGTATATTGATGAAGAGGAGGAGGTGAACACTGCGGAGGCAGGTAGTCCAGATAAATCGTCATTACAGTAAACTTGCATTGGAGTCTTTTAAAGGAGAATAACATTGATATTGGTATAGTCAAAGATGGCGTCCTACTCGAACTAAAGCACAAATCGTAGACCCACAAAAGGTACAGGTAAGACGAGAACTTCCATGCTAGTCAAGAAAGACAATAACTTATTTTTATTGTCCAATTACAGTATAGACGACTTAACTGTCGCCTACTGAGGTCCGCGCGTTGTAAGCTGTAAGAAAGAGGCCCTAGGACGTACTAACTGGATGTGATGCGAACGCACACCATTCGGTCTGGGGAAGCTCGGACTTCAATAAACGGGTTGTCTCTTTTAACTTTATATTTAACACTAGTCTGAATATTTGTCATAGGGGTGACAAGCCCACATTTACTATCAAAAATAGGGTGGAGGTCTTAGATATAACATATGTTATGTAGTTAAGATATCGAACGGACTGGAGAGTATCAGAGAAAAAATTCTTTTCGCATCACTGCTAGATACTCTTCAAAATAAACCTTCGAGAAGAAATTCCCAAACCCTTTAGGCACCCAGTTAAGAAAAACTGGGATGAATACAAAAAGTAAGCAACAAGCAGTGAAGTGGCACGGACTTTTGAGACATAATATAATGCATCATATTATCAAAGGCTTGTAGTGATGCATTTATGAAGATATGTTCGCTAATTAGATCTTCCAAGGAGTCTCATTACGCATGATAGAATAGAGACCTAGGGAAGCTGACACGAAGGCGAGTAGGTTCATCAATAAGGCTAAGTGTACTAAAAAAGCTGCCGATTGGGCAGGCTTTAAAGAAGACCTGAAAGAGTATGGCAACTCCATATGGAAATCCAAACACACGCCATGGAATAAATAATACGAGTACATTGATTGTGTAAGTGAGTCGAGAAGCCTATGAAAAATTCTCGCAAGTAGCCTGGTGTTCCTTGTTTTTGAGGCGTAGCGATGATTCCTGTACAGAATCAGTAATGCCTATAAACACGCACTACTCCGCTAACTCAGCAGATCGGGCGGCAGAAGGACATGTTGAGTTGCCGGATTGGCAGGGGCTCCCAAATCTTCAGTGTGTCAGTTCTATTGTCACTTAAGGCAGGGTTAAATGGTACATGAGCTTCTTTGAAACTTACAAGTCAACAGAAATAAATGGAATCTTATCCGTCATGCTTCAGGAAGCTCAGGGTTACATTATTCCTTGGTGATATATAGAAGCTGCCTACTCCGGTCTTATTTCTCTTTTGCTTGGAGACAGGTCAAGGTGATCTTTACCCCCCAAAGTAAGCATAAACGGACTCATAACTGCTAAGGACTTCAGATCTTAAGCATTTCCTCACTTCTTTTTAAAACGATGGAGAGACACCTTGATGTGTAGGTACCTACGTAAGCATACTCTGCTAACAGTGGTAAGAAGTGCACAGAAGTAGCGAGCATATTCCTCGACATTGAAAAGATCTTCAATAATGTTAAGACTGTAGCAATACACAACGTTTTGAAATCCCACAAATTGGGCAACTGCAAGGCTGTAAAAGCTTTATGCAGAGGAACTCCGCAAGAAGGTGTGCTGTTATCATTACTCTGGCTGTTAGTAGTTAATAAGAATTGGGGGTCACTTGTAGATAATGGGTTAAATGTGGTGGCTTAAGCAGACGGTCTTGCCTTATCATTCTCAGCATTATCTGCGAACGAAAAAAACTCTAAGTAATATCCATATGTGGGCAGCCAACTGCGGCGTATCTCCTCCCAAATTTGCTAGAGTACGCTGGCACTAACCAATGAGTATTTAGGTATTATACTCGTCGGTAGCGTTTTATGCCTAAAAGAAAATTTTTAGTAAAAGAATGGGGCTTAATTCCCCTTATTGTATGGTTGATATACATTTTTATGTTGAGACTAATTAAGGATAATATTATGGAATAGTAGTCTCCGAAATATTGTTGCAGTTATTTCTGGCCACTCTCTCTTTGGAAGACTTGAAGAACGCTTACGCATTGCCACCAACGACTTTTGTAGAAGTTGTATGGACGAGGCATTCCATTGCCCGAGCTTGGCCACGAGAAGGTATACAGCTAAGGGCGCGTACTTTTCCGGAGGACTAGACGTTTTGCTAACATAGGACTGAAGCAGCTTCTCAGGTTTATTAATAGCTAGTTCTTAATAAACCCTATACTAACATTCAGTTGCGATCCCGCGCTTATGACCCTTTATTGAGTTATGTGAAGCTGATCGGCCTTCCGATAGTACCGTCCTAACCTAATCTAACCTAGGGCTTCACGATACTCGAGATGATTCTCGCTGCCGGTGCCGATCTCGGGACTGGCAGCAAGACCAATATCATTGGTAACAGTGCGATACCGAGAGCGAGATTGAGGTGACGACAGTGGACGAGATGTTGGTTTTTATTATTTTATTGTGGAAAATTTTTTTTATTTTTTTCAGCTTTTATGTCGCTCCGAAAATTGTCAATTGTACGATTTATGGGGCATATAAGTATACATTGCTTTCCACAATCACTTCTTTCTACATTATTTCCTTCTTCAGATAGTTACTTGACGAGACCAAAACCGAGATGTGCCAAAGTCTCGGTTTTGTCTCAGTGCCGTGAAGCCCTAATCTAACCTAATACCCTATATATAAGGGAGTTGCCGGGGCCCTCTGGAAGCTTCTGGGTAAACAAAATTCAGACTCATCAATCAACAAGCTTTTCTCTCCTTTTGTGGTTGACGTTCATTTGAATTATGACGGTAATTGCAAAGGCTATTTTGAATATGGATATCTATTAAACTATGACATGTCCTCCTTACGATTTCACTATTTATATATACAGTTAAGGAAAAACAATGTAATAACTTGGAATTCCCTCATCTCTGTTAAGAAAAAGTAAATCCTATCACCTATGATGTCTTCTGAAAAAGTTAATATTTTTGTTATTTACGCTTTTAATGGAACAGAATAGTACTTTTGCCAGGCCTGTTAATTTTCTAGATGCTTAATTTAACTACATCTGTTGTAACAAGTAATATCTCGGGTGAAAATCTAAAGGATTATTCTTTATTTTTGTGGCACCCTCACTAGTTCCTTGTGTGACTTGGGGCGGGAAAGAACTTCACCCGATTCAAGACAACGATTGCAAGTGGGCCTACAATTTAAGGTTGATTCCAAACCACTGGCATTTTCTCTGCCAACCCTATGGTCTTTTTATCGTAATTTGTTGTCTGCAGAAAACAACCATGGGTCGCCGAGGGCCGGTGGGATTCAAACCTGGGGCTTCCGAATCGGTAGGCCTACACATTATCACTTATTCCATCGACGACGTTGTTATAACGTTTGCCGTCATAAAAAAGTGGAAAAAAACCTTAAATAAACTGAATTTTGTAGAAGTACTGAAGGAGGCTGAAACATTCTTTCCGACTACAATAAAAGCTATTCTTAAATAGTAATGTAGTTGAGATCTACAATGACTGAAAACATACTGAACGGTCTATGGATATTCAGCGTACATACATAGCAAATGAGTCCTTCAAAACAAACACAATTTTAAGAATGATATTTTGGAAAAATTACCGGAATATCCAAGGCGCTTAGTTTTTAATTGTTATTATTTTGTAATTTTAATTAACTTTTTATTTTTATAGAACACTAAAAATAAATGAATAAAATTATAATAAATGTTAATGAAGAAATTATTAAATCGGAGTGGTTTGCCTCCCCCGCCGCTTCCTCCCCGATACCTCCACCCCACATCCACACCTCCTACGTAAAGAAATTCCTGGCTACGCCCATGCCTATATACTCAGGATTATTGGACTACCATCTTTTGACTCTTACGTGTGTTTGTATATAGGTCAATCAAACTCCCGGTCTTTTTATTTTCTCAGCCATTTTAACAGCCTGGACAGGTTTGTTCGGCTGTAGAGCATTTTCTATTCAAACCTGAACATCGCGCCTGATAGGCGCTACATAATTTGCAAGGACATAACGTATTATATAAAAATAGATTCTATCTGTACAGAATAGTTCGCAGAATTCTTTTCAACTCCATAACAGCGTTAATGTTAAACTTCTAGTTAAAGTCGGATCTCATCATTTGCAAAATTACAAGCATTATTAGCCCTTTCAGGCGAGAGACTGTTCATTAAAAAGACATTCAACTGAACTTTGAATAAACTTGCAAGTATCTTTTGTCCTAGAATAGCAATAATATCACCATGGCTCTTGCTCCCAGACAAGTCAACAGGATAATTCAATTATGCTTTCATTCAGCGTCTTTTATCCTTATCCAAACGGGGAAACACGAAGCAATCAACGACAGCCCTATCCGCAATTTGCTGGGTGTCACTTGGCAGTGAATTTAATTCCTTGCTGAAGTACAACAAAAGGAGCAAATTCTAGTGACACTTTGACTTAATTTTGCCCATAAAGTACTAGTGCTTAACAGACAAATGACTATTTTCTTCTGTTCCCTCTCTTTCCCATTTCACTTATATTCTCTCTGTTCTTGCTGTTGTAGGTAAGAAAACGCGTCAACTCTAGGTTGCCGTCGTCACCTGCTCTGGTGTTGCTTGCTTCCTGTTATGTATTTCGTGGGGTAGTGTAGATGTTTTAAAGAGTCTCATTTGTAAAGTAATAGGCACAAATACGGCTATCTAATGAAGGATACGGAAGAAAGGCAAATGTGGCAAAAAAAAAAGAAAACCTCATCAAGGCACACTATAGCAGAAAGAATAAACGTAAAGTACCATCCACGGCAGGATTTGAACGAGGAAATGAAGAATCCTTACCACAAGGCAATCAAAAGATAAAGTTCCGAGAATGAGAGGCATTTGCATACGATGATAGCGCTAAAGGACTTCAACTCTACCCTTTCAACCCTTCTAGATGTCTCTTCCAGCTTAAGCTGATTTTTAAAGTGCAACAATGAAGTACTCCAGAGGGTCCTATTCATGCTCATGGCTGGGGGTGCATACTGCTAGTATCCATTGAATAGGTGAGTCAGTGGGCAGGAGAAAATGACTCTAGGCGAATGTGTGTACCACCTCACTTTCGAACATATCAACACTTCCAGACTCCATAGCGGCTTGCGATAGTAGTTCCTGCAAGAATTAATTTAAAACTTCAAATTAAGTGTCGAATGCAAAGTGACGTTCAACTAAAAGTGTCAGCTTTTAATGCGCTCTGTAACTGAGCCCGAGAAACTCTAGTCCTTCGTCGGTTGATGGAATTTTTAATTTAAAGGTGGTAAAAAGATGAAGTTCCAGAGACGTTTAAAATGGAGAACATTAATTTTGTGACTTCTGTTTTGTGGACTGGTGTAATAGAGAGATGCTTCTTTGCTATAGTTTACAAGATACATATAGTTTCGGGAAAAGGTTTGAAGAGCCGTTAAAATGTTGGGTGTAAGAAAATTTTCAAATAAAGATATAATAGTGATTTTGCTTGTGTGAAGTGTGTACCAAGAAGGAAGAAGACATGCAACAAAAAAATAAATGACGCAAATTCTACGCAGCTCTGAGCTTTTCTAGTTGAGACCTGTCCATCCAGGTGAAATTTGGTATACGAACGTAGATGACCCAAATGCACAAATGATGAGATTTTTGGAAACTAATTTTTTGGACCTTTCTCAATTGAGCAACAAGTGTACTCCACTTTTTTCACTTATCCCATTGAGTGAGACGTCTTTAGATAGGTCTTTTATGACTGCAACAAAAATTTTTTTTTGCAGCTTTTGATATTAACTCTTCAGCATGAGAAATTTGTTTTCAAAGTCGTTATCAAAGAGTTGCCATTATAATTACTGAATTATCGATGCAAAATATCTAAAAAACTTTCTGAATGTCCCCTTTAGTAAGTACTTTTAACGAAAGTTATAATGAACACTGTAACAAACATAGTAGAAATTTAAAAGTAACTCCAAGAAATCCTATGATGTGCTCTTAACTGATTTCTTATTTTAACAATTACTTACAAACTTTTAAGTGGCAGGAAGCATAACCCTGATGAAAAATTGACCCAATGTTGCAATATTAACATGTTTACTTACGATCATCTGCACTCTTTGCTGTGTGCTCTGAGGTTAGGTTAGTTGGCGACCACCGGATTGTAACCGGTACACCTCACATAGCCCTTAACATGGTCCGTTGTGAAAGCACTTTGAATCGATTTTGGTACTGCCCCCCCCAGGTTTTTTCCGTGTACACGAAAATTTCACGACAATTTGAGAGTGGTAAATAGACAATTCCATACAGAAAAGGCAGTGACCTGTTAGTGATACTACGGAGATTCCGGCGACTCCCTTCTAACAAAAACAATGTGACTTGACCGTATTTAATTCGAGCGCTTTAACGGCCTCTTGACTATCGCTATACAAATATTGTACTTCCCCTTGGTAGGTCTTTGTGGAATAGCAATACTCTTTACGATTTTTCAATGTCTAAGACTTCTGATTGAAACACGCTGCAACAGTCCGGCAGCCGATACGAGTTTTCACTTAACTCTTTATCTATCAGTTATAATCTCCACGTATGGGCGGTTCAAAGGGTCCGATACATCTTCTCCTTGTAAACAGAACCATTTCGGTCTTCTAGGCGGATACTTGCCCATCTGTGTATTATGCCTAGAGCTCTCTTCGTTAGTCCGCGTATGGTGCTTAAAAATATTCCTGATACCAATAAAATCATGTTCTCCACATAAGCGACCACTTTTATTCCAATTCTCTCTAACAAACATAGAACTTTTAACAGTCAGGGCAATGGGGATATACCTTTGCTTTGTGGGGTTCTCCTGCAGACGGTGCTCACAATCTTACAGATTACCATGGGTCTCTTTTCAATTGTGCTAACTACTTCATGCTATATAACTTTAGGTCCTTAGCCGTTATGTGGCGATTTCTCCGTGACTTAGGGATGAAGATCATTTTGATTTGTCGCAAAGCAAGGAAATTAAAGGCGAAGGCCGAAGAGTAGAAAATCACGATCTATTCTTGCGACTTCAAAGAGATCGAAAGATGCGATGGCCCAGTTTATCAGTTTGATCATACGCAATCCCGGTCGACCAGAGCAACCCCTCACTGCTACCGAATTTGAGTGCTGCCGAGCAATGCCAGTAACTCTTCAGCAGATTTTGGGAGAGAGCCATCACTTCGCAGGCCCCAGTATTACTCTCTTCTTATTTCTCCCGTTTACTCTTGTTCGCTTACACCTGTTCATTGTTTCTTTGCGCATGTATCAGAACTTTACACAGTCTACTCCTATTCTACGCATGATCAACAGATTGACCCTTTTCAGAAGAATAAAATTAATGGGTCTGCAATCTTTAGTAGTGCAGTATTATTTTCAATCAGAAGATAACCTTTCCTTTTTGCCGCGATTTAGGTCCCTGGCGTAACAAAGGTTTGATATTGAAAAAAAAACACTTTTTGACATTTTGGAAGGAAGAAGCAGTTATGTGCTTCCATAACAGTGTGACAGTGTATTAGGGATGTTCATTTTCAGTTATTTCTAGATTTCGACGAAGCCCTAAAAGTTACTTCAAAACTTCGAAAATGTGTTGAGCCTTAGCTTCTAAGGACAGAATCTTCAAAGTTTTAGATGTTGCGCGGATAAAACATTAGAATATTTTAATCGCCACGAATTTTCAATTACTTTTCTATTCTACCAATGTTTATTGGATGTGTGCAACTATAGGTTGACGAAGGCAAGACGTCTTAGGAATAAAGGATAAGGTGTAAGTCTGCCATCATGATGGTCCTGGTTCAAACCGCACTGTCGGCGAATTATGCTTGTTGTCTGTTGAGAATAGATTATACCTAAAATGCCATTTGACATACTTAGATGCGCTATCTGATAAATTGAGTGATCTTCTGGTTGCAGTCGTGTGAATGGCGTTGGAATTCAAAACATGCGCTTCATCTTCAGTTTCGACTGTCGCACTTTTTAGAGAATAAGCCGGTATTAGACAAGCCTCCGAATTGAGTACTGTGGGACACTGCAGAAACAAAACAGAGCCCAAACAATTTAGTTTAAAAAAAGTTGGCAAGGACTACCACTGCGGGAAGTATCATGTGTGCACCTGATGGAGTAGGCAAACTAATATACCCACTGTGTTGCTCCCTATACTGACTTTCCTAAATTTATTACTTTTTAACTTAAAAAGTTTACGTTAAAAACCGTCCTATACCCAAAATGGATCCCAACACAGGTATTCATAAACTTAATCTTATTCTTACTTTTTTTTTGTAAAATAACACGAACAATTAAATTAAAGCTCCTCGTGGGAATGAAAAATTCCCAGAAATTTTGCGTTACCACCTTCCAAACACACCGAAAGCATCCATCTTCCCTGACTAATCAACGGAATCCCCAAAATCATGATAAATGCATTGCAATATATTCAGAATTTTATGACAGCCTACCGGTGGTGCTGCTTTCATTCACTCCCCGACATTTATGTCGTTTTCTGACAGATTTGCTATCCCAGGCGTAAAGTTTAATTAAAATTTAACGTTTTAATAAATTCTTGAGAGATGTGTTTATGACTAGCACACGTAACTTAGAGGAAGTACGCATTTTACGTTTTCACATTCATAATTCGAGATCCATTTACGTCAGAGAATTGAACTTCCTCGCACTATTCCTGCAGGAAGGCTGGCTGAAAAGGAACTTTTAATGACATTTTACCTATATACGTACAGCCTTGGCAAGAACGTCTCCTAATAGTATTAGTAGTAGTTGCGTATTATTATTACTGTTCCTCCGGGAACGTCAAGAGAGAAGGCCCTACTGGGAATAGTACACTTTACTTAGAACTCACTTTAAAGCGGTTTAATCTGCAGGGAGAAATATATTCTAGTGGCTTAATGCAGCCTGATTCATGCTCTTTTGTGGCTTAATCTTATTCATAAAGACCGCAAATGGGACATATTTTTGATATGATTCTACGGTTGGGCTGCCTTGTTCAGGCTCGTTCCCGGTAATATAATGATAAAGACGATGCGTCAAATTTACTCCCTGGACGTGAAACATTAACCGCACCTGTCTTCCAAGTAATACTCCTTGATCTATCCTCTCATATTCTGACGTTATAGTCTGCGGTTCATTTGATTAAATTCTCAGCTCTTATGCTATTTATTTTCACTCCTCTAAACGGTTTTACTCTTGTCTAAAGTTTTTATCCATCTCATCACATATGCTGAATGGTTGAATGGAAGATTGCTCCTAGGCACAAGCGCGCCTAGGCAAAGCATCATTAAGCATCTATGAATATTTCATGGTAGAGTGACATAGGTTAAGTGACTTTTGCAAATAACAACTCTGGGTGTTCTCAAGTGCTTTCATCCATTTAATAAATTGTAAGTGTTTCACGTTTACAACTTTGTAATTACGTGAGTGACAAAATATTTGACAAAACTTTTAATAGAGTCTTCTTTATTACTTTAATATTGCAAAGATGATATGAGCTTACTAACAGGGAAATGGTAAGTTCATTCAGTTTCGAATTATCTGCAAATCTCTTTATATATGGGTTAACAAAAGCGGAGAATTTGTGACCTAGTGACGAAAAAGGTTTTATATATTTTGTGAATTTTGGCGCTTTAAGTTGGTGTCAGTCGCCGTTTGAGCCTGGTCTAGCTTATCTGATCGCAAAAATTTTTTTTTGAATCATCACAGTCAGGTGAGAAGTTTTAAGATATAGTTTCGTCCTGTATGATGCAGAAAAGTTATTAAATTAATTAATATTAAGTTGTTAGACCAAACACTGTTATGGTAAACATCTATAAAATATTGAGATGCCATCAAAAAATTCGATTTGTGGACGACGAATTTCTTAAAAAGGATCTCTAACCCATCCTAGTTAGTGAGTCAACAGGGATTCTTCTTAGTTGTTATTTTTGCTCAGTGTCGGCTCAACACGATATGTAGTCCATGAAACTTGGAATTTAGAAGATACATATGTGGCTGATCACTTTTAATCCGGAACAACTATACAGATCAGTTCTAAACTACTTTCTAGATATTGTAATTGTCATCGGTACAGTTTGGTTTCGTAAAGCAATAAATAACAAAGAAAATAAAGGAGTTGGGTTGATATGGGTAATCGCGTGTGGGTATTATATAGAGAAAAATGCTGTGAGGGTAAAACACTACTGCCCCCTTCGGGTGGGGTGGGAAGAAAGGGACATTTAAAATTAATAGAAAACGGCCGATATTAGTGTCGAGTCCATAGTTTTCGGGGTTGCTGATATGAATAATGACATTCCTGATGCCGTTGGCTACTGCGGGAATAAGACACACCTAAGGGTGGGAGTGGAAATAATCAAAAGCGGCCGATATTATTGTGGAATATTTAGATTTTGGGGTCGCTGAGATAAATAATTGCATTCATAATGTCGTTAGATACTACGGGGAGGGGGAAACTTGTAAGGGTGGAGAGTGATATGCAAAACAACTGAAAATGGCAGTCACTTAACAAAAGTCTGAGCAACACCGCGCACAAAAAAAATAAATCCCAATCACGAAAGATTGTTTCATTGTGTCCACCATATTTGATGCCTGATGAAGTCAGATACACAGCGATACTACGTATTTCATCTCTACTTCATCTACCTTTTAAATTACCTTTCTGTAGCGCTGTACTTGTGTAAAAAGGCTATTGGGAAAAGGTGGGGTATGGAGCCACGCATTGTGCATTGGCTCGATACAAGTGTCATACGATCTATACTTATGTATGGGATCATTGTCTGGTAGCCGGCACTAAATGTATCAACCCATCACAAAGCAATGGATAAAGTTCAGAGGATGGCAACTCTGCTGATAACAGGTGCCCTTAGAACCACACCCTGAACACTATTCTCCATCTTCTACCATTGGATCTCTATGGTAAGCAAACCGCATCCTCGGTGTCCCGCTATTGGAGTTATCTGTCATAAGTGTGGAAAAAAACCCTTTTGCAAATGTTTGTAGATCGTCAGCTTGTGTTAAAACAGTGTTTAGGGATCATTCATTCTGGTTTATAATTTTCAAAAAAATCGATTTTTTTTGCATTTTTCAAAAGTATATATATCTAAAAGTATTGTGTTGAAAAATTAAAATGATCGGAGCAGTCTAACTATATTATTTTCCGATCTTTACTTTGCCACTTCTTCTACCTGAGTGCGCTTAAGAAAACTTTAAACGCGTTTTTCTCAAAACTATGTTTTTACGGTCGGCGTCGGTGATTTGTCCGAAACCACTGAACCGATCTTCATGAAATTTTAACCACATATTGAACACATCTCTAGCCTGAAATATGATCGAATTTAAATAATGATTTTTATTATTTTTTTTGGCCCAAAAACAATAAAAAAAACCCTCATTTTTCGAAATGTTTTTTTAAAATGTCTGCCATTTTTTTCTTTATTAATAAAAAATTTATGTGCGTAGTTCGGGCTAGAGCTACACGCATACTGAATGTAAACAATTTTGATTTTTTCATTTTAGATGAGCCATTACCGATATATCACGTCCGCCAGCGAACTACCTTTTCTTCACGGAGTTACCTTCAGCAGCCATTTTGAAGTATAAGAGTGAAAAAAAAATTAATAAATTTTTCTATGTACTTTAAGAGTGTATCAGTTGACCCAAATAAACTATTTATAATTATTTATAACAGTTCCTTCCTAAAAAAGTTAATGAAAAGAGCCTTTTTTTGACCGCCTAAACCATAATGATTCCTTAATCAACAACCAACACTCACATGCAGAAGACACACTTTTCTTAGGTTTTCGTTATCATGTAACAATATCTACACTAAGAGCACATGGACATCATCCTCCAACATTTGACGGTCAAACGCCCTGACAAACATACAGACTTCAGTTCGAGACAGCAGCGGCAATGAACTTTTGGACTGACGAAGAAAAAGCCACAGCTCTAATTTTGGCAATAAGAGGTGGAGCTGCAGACTTGTTACAGATTATCCCAGCGGAGCAAAGGTACGATTAAGTTATACATCTCTATTACAAACTTTAGAATTGCTAAACTGTGAACCATCACTTGCAAGAGGTTTATCGTCTTCAGCTACGGAGTCTAGCATGGAAGCATGGGAAGACGTTGCAATAGTTATGTGCAGGCGTAGAAAGGCTCACACATTTGGCCAACGTTAAGCCAAGATTATGTCAACGAGGTCGCAAGAGAAGCATGACCTGCAGCAAGCAGAACGACTAGCTGGAAAGAACAACGACGAGATTACTGGAAGCAAAGGAAATCAACCTTTTCGGGATATGGCACCAGGAAGACTGGTTGTGAAAACTGTAGCAAAAGGGAACGAGAAGAATTTGGATTGAGAAAAGGTACCGACAGGAATATTGGAGCTACCCAGATATACCTAGATGCTGGTCATGCGAGGTAACCGAGGCGAAAGAGGTGTTTCGAGAGAAACTCGCTCACATGAATGGCGAACGAAAGAAGAAAAAATGTTGCCAAATGAAAACGAGTCAAGAATGTGTTGGAAATCCAGAGTAAAAGAACGATATGGACATGTGAATAATGGGATTGTATCACCAGACGAGAAGATTGAACCAGTACAACGGCTAATAGACTTACCGACATCGAGGACAGGAAAGCGGAAACTTCAGGCTGTGGATCAAGAATTGCAAGATTTCGAGAAGACAATGAACTGCACTGAAAAAAGGCGAGAATCGATGAAGCGGCAAGAAGTTTAAGAATGTGACATTAGCAATCCGATTAACACTCCAACGGTTCATGCTGAGGAAGACGAGATTGCTCAATGCATTCAAAGCGTACGTTCCTAACATGAGTGCCTTTCGTGAAGTTCCGTGGATCTTTAGCTAAGCAACAACCAGCTAGTGAAAAAATGTGCAAATATGCAAGCAAAGAGCGAACAAAGAGTCAACATGAAGGAATTTGAGAGATAGGTCACCTTAATTGTCTGTTCGAAGAAAATGAATCCTATGGACCATTGGAGAAACAGCTGAAATCTGAGTAGCCTGAAAGATTACCAAAACAGAAGAGCAGCGGGAAGACCGTACAAGGCATATATGTATCTCGTTGGGAAAATTATAAAGGATGAACAGTTATTATAAAGAGGCAATGTAACGTCTACCTCGTGCCACGAAAAGGAAAATAGTGAAACGCGTAACGCGCATGCCCTAGGTGTCTAGAAATCAAGGCAAGGAAATGTCAAATGTAGAAAGTCAAGAACTATTCGAACCTATGGTGAATATGTGTAAAGGAAACAAGAGTCTAGAATTAAGCTGAGTACTAAAAATAGGGCTGAGTAGCAGCTTGGTTACTTTAGTCGTGATTTATACTGCGAAGAGCCCAGTTGTATTTTAATCAATGAAGTGATAAGTGTAAATAAAATAGTTTTTAAAAAAAAAGTTGAACCCACTTCAAAAAAAAAAACCATAAAATAATTTTTTATTTTATATCTATTACGATATTTTGAAGTCGGCGCAAATTAAACAAACAATACATACTCTGTAAAAAAAAATAACCATCCAAATCGGTCTACGCGTTACAAAGTTAGGTTCCACCCCCCCCCCCCCCCCCCTAAACCCCACCCCAACAACATTTTATTCTCGTGGAATCAACCAGGGAAACATACTCTACACAACAGAAAAAGAATTATCCAAATCCGTCTACGCGTTAAGAAGTTAGACTACCCCTCCCGCCACTCTAGGCCAATTTTTTTCCTTCTAAAAGCAATGGGGGATCATACTCTGTACAACAAAAATACAAGCGTCCAAATCTATTCACGCGTTACAAAGTTAGGTTTCACACTCACTCCCACCCCACTAAAAATTTTTTTGACATGGTACCAATCGGCGAACATACTCTACCCAGAATCATCAAAATCTGTCAAACCGTTCATGAAGTTATGCCCAGTCAGACATAAAAAAATATATACACACGTCGAACTAAGAACCTCTTTGTTTTTGGGAAGTCGGTTAAAAACAAAGAACTAATAACTAAGGAATAGCTGTAACGTGTGAGTGTAATATGTGTGAGTGAAGCGCTTCCAAGGGGAAATACGTAGGATAAATTTAACCTCATCACGAAGAAGGCATATTTTGACCGGCGAGTTCCAGGGATTTCTTTCCATAGGTAATAGTCCAGGCGTCAGGGAGCATTTACCTACTTTTTAATTACAAGTTCACATACCTCGCTGAATTTTTGCATGTGGTTTTACGGCCCCTGGAAACACGAAATCGAACAGGTTGAAAACGCGAACATGTGGAAAACTTGTATCCCCTATATCTAGGCCGTTTTTCATCGTACGTCGGTAAAAAAAGATACGATCGTAGAGGGCGCTTCAAGCACTACAACTTTTCCCCTGACGACTTTTGCACTATCTTCAACCCTTGTCACCGAGGGGGTGCCCTATGGACTGGGAGACCGGTGAAACTAACCAAAAGTCATATCTCGTTAAACACGTGTAAATATCTAGACATGACGTATCTATATAAGGTTTTCCGCATCGCTGATTCCATTCCTGATGACACAATTTAGAAATTCAAAATGGCGAATCCAATATGGCGGATAAAAATGCTAAAAAAAATCTCCAATTGTGCTGCAATTTGGTATTAAGAGGATTTTGGGGTCGCTGATGACGACTATGAGGTCAAAATTAGAAAATTCAGAATGGCGGATCCAATATGGCGGATTAAAATACTAAAAGAGCTCCGATTGTGCTGAAATTTGGTGTTAATAGTTTTTGAGCAATATAAATAAATAGCAGATTCAAAATAGAAGACCAAAATTTTAAATTTAAACTAAAATTAATGGCTGAGACCAAAATTGCTAAATAAAAAATTTGCGCTCCGAAAGTTTTTCCCCACCCCCTCGGTGATAAGGGTTGACGATAGCGCAAAAGTCGTCACGGGAAAAGTTGTAGCGATTGCAGCGCCCTCTACGATCGTATCTTTTTTATCGCCGTACAATGAAAAACGGCTGAGATATAGGCGATACAAGTTTTCCACCTGTTCGCCTCCCCCGGTCATTTTGATTTCACAGTTTTATAGCTGAGTTAATAATGAGTGAAATTTCAATTCAAAAAGAAGCCACTTTTAGCGTTAAGAATTTTTTTTTTAAATCAAAACGAACTGCAGTTTATTTAAAAATTTCTTAAATTTTAATTCAATGTATAAAATAGTAATAACAAATACCTGTGCGATTTTGAATCAAATTTTTAACAATTTAATTTTAAATGCTCTTTCTTTTAATTTTACTGCAATTAATATTTAAATTTTTTAAACTTTGTTTTAACGTTTATAAACCTTTATTTTAATGGCGCAAAAACTTTACTTAAAATACTATGTAACCGTTATTTCAGTTTTAAACGTGTTTGACAGATGAGATTCCATCATCACTCATTTCATTACCGGGCTTTACCTTGTTTCGGAATGATCGTACTGGGCGTAGGGGTGATAATGTAGCGATCTACGTTAGGAATTGGCTCAAGTCCAAGCCGATAGTATACTCCTCAAATAATTGTTCAATCGAATTTTTGTGTGTTGAGGTCCACTCGAACAACAAGAAATACTTGTTGTCCTCAGTATACTGCCCCTCTAATAGTTTCTATTGTGATGACTGCCGTGCATTTCAGAGCGCGATATCGCGCCTAGCCCAACGCTATTCTAATCTCACAGTTAGATATTTTTTTTTACAATTTAAGTATTTAACTTAGACATAGTGTAATCCATTTTTATATCAACAATAAAGTTGTCGAGAAAAAAAAATTATAAATATGAGCCTGCTTTTGCCAAAATGTTACAAATACCCCCTCAATATTATTGTTCAGCATGCTAACTCTTAGTGTTCAGCATACTAACTCTTAGGCCCATTCTTCACAAGTTTAAGCCCAGCTTAGCCGCTAGGAACAACCTCCGGAACTTTTCAATCTACACTTGAACCCCCAAAACACGGCATCAACACGTTGACCAATAGGTCGTAGCAGGGTCGAACTGGCCATAGAGTAAGGGTGGCGCTTGTCACCGGGCCCTAACCTTCACGGGCTCCCCAGGCTTACTACGTACACGAAAAATATTAATATACAAATGAATAGCTTAAAAAAGAAACGTTCGGTTGATCTCACCTTCAGAAACAGATGTAAACAGAAAGTTCACCTAAACTATGAGCTTATTTTATTAATTATTCTATTTCAAAGCAATTACTACATTAGTTGCGCATAATAATGTGTTAAAATTTTATCATAGGCAAATCAAATACATTCCTAGGCAAGACTGTGCTGCGTGCCAGATCAGAAAACTTAAAAAAAGAGTTAGTGTAGGAATGTCTGTATTCTACAGGCTGTGATACGTTCACTGCAGTAAATGCAACTTCAAATTTGTTCATCGACTTCATACTTTCTTATGTAATGAACTTGACGGATGCGCAATAAATGTAGTTGCAGTAGTAGCAAATTGAAATTCAACTTCGATTTTGAGAAATTTCAATTTTGCTTCAAATTTTACATTACTACCAACCTTATAACTTTGAATTCACTGTAGGAAAAATAAGAAAAAAATTTTCGGTCCGTAATATTTTACTTGTGATTATTTATCATTTAAACAAATTTGCCGTGGTGGTTGCCTAGCTAACAGCAAAAAAGGAAAGACTAATTGAACAAGGTTTTAAGCAAAAAAATTTGCAAGAGCTTTCCAATAGACGTCTTGTTCTGAAAAGAATCATTGATATAATAATATTTATATCTAAGGAAAGCATCGCTTATTGTGGAAAAAGTGAGGCCTTGTACTCCTTGAAGGATATCGATGAGGATCAGAAAGAAACAGAATCACGGAAACTTTTTAAATTTAGTTGTCCTGTTATCGAAGTACGGTCCGGTTCTGAAGAGCCATATATCCGAAGCCATTATTGACAGTAAAAAAAGAAGAGAGTCAGGAAAAGGTAAAGGTAGAGGTAGTCTCCTAACCTTCATGTCAAAAAACATAATAAATAAATTAATAAATATATGCGCATGTGAAGTCAAACAAGAGATAGTCAAAGAAATCCAAGAGGCGAAATCTTTTAGTCTTAATGTTGATTCTTGTCAGGATATTGGCGTTATCGATCAGGCTGCAAATTGCGTTCGTTAAGTTAAGAATGGTATCCTACAAGAGTGGGTGGTCAACATGGTGCCGGTACGGAAATCAACAGGCGAAGCTTACCGAGCACTTGTAACCTCAGAATTAACTCAGTTAGGCTTGAATATGCAAGACCTTATCAGCGTGTCTTTTGATGGCGCAGGAAATAGGGCAGGCTGATATCTTGGTCTTCAAGCTAAACTATGAGAAGAAGTGCCAAACTTAATTTTCACACATTGTTACGTGCACGTTTTAAATTTGGTGTTGGCAGGCGCCACGTCAAGCAGTACTGAGGCAAAGAATTTATTCGGACTCTTGGACTCGACAAGTGTGTTTATTCACGAATCATTTAAGCGCACCTCTGTTTGGGTGGAGAAAATCGCGGAAATGACAGCTGGTAGAGACAAGTTGAGACGATTGCAGAATATCGACCAAAGACAAAGCCTTGACCACCATCATGAAGAAAACTCGATACGTTGCATTGATAAAGACCCTATGTGCCATACCTTCGAGCGCGGAGTTCGAGCCCAAGGTTTCATTTCAAGCAAAGGTATTGATGGATTCCTTTCTGAAATTTGAAACAATTCTCACAGCCATAACTTTCAAGCCAATCTTCGATTTGTCAACCCCGGTAAGCCAATATCTCCAAACTCCTACACTAGACTACCTTAAAGCTTGGGGACTTATTAAAAGTTTGGAAAATAATCTGCGGAAAAAAACTACATCTTTTTGATGACGTTTTCAGTACTGCAAATTTGTTCGTATCCCAAGTTCAAGAATTAATTCAAGCCGAAGACATTGATGTTGAAATACAGACCACGCTGCCCTTACGGAGAACATCTAGGAAACCGAAAGATCACGATGAGTTATGCCAGAACGAAGTGGAACTACTATCTGCGGACCCAAAGAGATGTTTTTCCACGTACAAAGTCATTATCAACAATGCTTTAGTAAAAATTGATGAAAAATTTAACTGTAACGAGCATTTAATGAAGGATGCCGGTTGCTTGAATCCGAAAAACTTCAACCATATTGACAAAAACGGAATTCCTGATAGTGCATTATATTCAATCGCATCAATTGCCAACGTCGATCGAGAACTGCTTTCAAAGGAACTCGAATATTTTTTTTTAATGAACTTTCTAAAACTATTTGGGACGAACACGTTCCACCTACGCAGAAACATGCAAATGATGCAGATTCTCAGAGCGAGAAAGAAGATGAGGAGCAGGAAGCGATCGGCGAAGATAGTTTAGATCAAACAGTAAAGATTGCTGATTTAGATCAAACAGTAAAGATTGCTGTTTGTGTTTATCTCGAAAAGGTTCGGAAGCCTGCCGAAGTTGCATATCATGTGCATGTAAAGTTTTGTCCCACTATTACATGCACATCAGTACGTACTCCAAATTATACGTCGCTTATTGTGTAATTCTCACAATCTCGTTTACACAAGTAACTTGCGAAAGACGATTTTCTGCGCTGAAGACGGGGCTTCGCTCTCTACTGAGGCAGGAACTGCTGGACTCTTTGATTATCCTAAACACAGAGTCGGATCTCATCAAAGATGACGAGTATAGCAGCTTTTGCGAACGAGTTATAGAATATCTAGCTGAAACGTCTCCTCTTTAAAAAAAAATGTTGATGGGCTAACCAATAAAGAAGAAAGGTTCCAACTTACGTACGCTAGCTTGTTAATAATCAGATGAAAACGTTTGTCTTTTAAAATAAAAATTTCCAAAAACTTCTGCCTATTTGACTATCATTGTTATCTGGTTCCTTGGTTGATCTAATGGTCACCATAATCTGCACTGATGATTCTAGGCGGGCGGTGGTACCTTAAAGTCATAATGCCCCCTGGGCCCCTTTGGCCTGGTCCGATCCTGCTTCGTAGCATGGATACCGCACAACTGCTTGCTGTGTTATTTGTTCCGCATTTGTAAGCCTAGCGGGAAAGACGACTACGAAGGCGTTGCGGCCGCTAGCCGACTTTTAACATCACCTCGTTTAGATTGCTTTCATCACAATGATATTATTGGTGGGAGCAGTTGTAATTTCCATCTAGAAAGAGAACTTACAGCACCGATAACTTAGGCTCATAGGATGCACATACGTTGCTACATAATCTGCACTCGCACTGGTTTTCTGATTTCATTAAGTTTTCTTCTCGCAGGGTGAAGCCCTCATAGTATTGGTGTTAATGCTTTCAGATCTTCCATCAAATGTCTTTGACATTTGAATGGATATTTTTTGGCAAATTAAATAATTCTTTCCTTGTAGTACTTATCTCATTAATCTGAATTATATGCCAATGCTATTAAGGTCGCAACCTTGTGCTTTGCCAAGAATCTCCTTTTCTACATATCTCACGTAAGTCGATACTAATTTACAAAGTTTTGACGATTACAAGATACTGAGGTCTCCCCATATATGTCCGAATTTATACATTCGAAAAGGTCCAGCAAAGTTTATAAAAGTTAAGCCATAAACAACCTATGGGCCATGGATTTCTATATTAGTCTGCCGGCAATAAAATATTCCCGAACTCATCCAGCAATTGGAATTCCTGGCGTATAGGATTTCCCCAAATACCATTCAAACCACGTTTATAACAGAAAAAATATTATTTGAGAAGATACAAGGGATGGGTTCTCTGGGCATATAAGCATATTGTCTCTTATCTTAAAGAAGCAAATAAAATATATGTATACATATGTATATATATATTTTTGGTGAAATGTTGCAGCTTTTAAGGACACAGAAAGGAAACAAAAATGGCAGGAGGCAATGGAAAAAGAACGAATGCCAAAAAAAGGACTACCCGTGGGCTATGAAAAATTGTTCGAGTTTCCAGTTGAGAAGGATATTAGCGTAATTTTTCATTTTAGTGTTTACGGCCCAGGTCGGGTCGTCCCTCTTAATTTATTTTTATGGATCAGTTGGGTGGTATGTTGGTATGATGATTAAATAAGCAGGATGAGTTTCACTTATTCCTTCAATGAAGTTGGAAAGTTTTCTTAAATAAAAAAATTTTTTTTAAAGAATATTTGAATGAAATTTATGGTGAGAACCAAATGCATACTTCCTCATTGCATAAAGAAATTATTTTTGCATTTTTCGTTTTTAGTTTAAAGGGAAATTTAATTTTACTTTTCGCTCACCTTTACTCCAGGGGTTTATAGCGACCAATAAATTATAATACTTTCGTGAAAGAGCTGTGGCTAATTTTTGTTTTTAAGATAAGTGCTTTATATTAAAAGTCATCAAAGGAAGAGAGGCTGAATCTTTTCCTGCTAAATTGATTAGTTAGAACAGTTATTATCCTACTGACTTTTGCTGGAGCTTTTAATAAGAGCAACGTCAATCGAAACCGAAAACAACTTTTTTGCCATGTTCCCAATTTATGCCAGTTCTTATAAAAGATTTTCGTTAAATTTCCGATTGAAAATCAAACGTCAAAAATTTTCCTCTGATTCTCAGAATTATTTTGAAGCACTTGTTGACCCTAATTTGATAAATAAGAAATATTTTCTGTAATGAAGGACACTCCCCTCATTGGTTGTGAAATATCAGAGTCAAAGATGTTCTGGTGACATCCTTAATTGTTGCTCCCCTTTGTACAGGATACTTCTCCTGCTTATTTTTAATGGGAATTGATTGTCGTTGCTACTGCTCCTATTGTCATCATATTTATGAAGAATCTTAGCTACAGTCAGATGAGAACTTAGAGTTCGAACCACCCGTTGGTAGACCATCATCGACGGAATCTTCATCGTCTTCATCATTATCGTCATCCAGGACTATCTTTGAGAGGAGTAATGATCAAAGTCCCTTATTTTTGGTTTGTTGTCAATGCTTTGTCCTATGTAACAAAGGAGATTCTTGTCTGGTTCCGAATTGAGAATTGAAGTGTATAAATTTTTGAGGCAAAATCGGGTAACAAATTAGACAATAAGTCGGTCTTTTAACCTCGAGGCTAAGACGTTTTTCTCTTTAATCACTGTTAATGGTTTATTGAGTTTGAATTGAACTTATTATGAGGAATGTGTTTTTCATTATATTAAAACTCACAGAAAAGTTTTGTAGTACAATTTTCATTAACGTTGTGCAGATAATATGTAGGTACTTACATATGGTCATGTTTTTGTTAGAACAGTTTGCGTTTTAAGTATAAAATCTAGCTATAAATTTACTTGTAAGTAAAATTGATTTATTTATTTTTTTTTTAATATTCCTCTTCCATACGGTAGACAAGCGTATTGCTAAAGCTATTCCGTTTAAATAATTTTACTAAAATTTTTTGCAATAATACAATAAAATAAATCGTTTTATGCCATCCGGAGTTATGCAAGTTTGCCTACTTTTTTACCCTTGCATATCTTTTAAACGTTTGTTCACTGCACAACATGAGCGATTACCTGTAAATAAGAAAGGTGTAGTCATACAACATTTTACTGAGTCATTTTATTCTGAAAGTTTATACCAAAACTCAGGAGATATGCCCCAAGATGCTAAAGCGCAGCTTTGGCAGTAAAGGAAATGGGTAACGAGATTGATTAAAGGAAGTGACGATGTACGTCTCGCTTAAAAATTTTGGATTGACAAAACGAGAGTTAAACAAAAGATCGTAAACTGTTGGTTCTGCTTAGGAAGCCTCCCCAAAAATTTAAACTGGCGAAGTTTTGGGTGTCGCTAAGAACTCTTTAAGTTGTCTGTCGAAAATTCGAACACTTAAAGATAACTTGCACGCACTTGGCGCGTACTTGGCGCGACTTTTAGATATCTAGGCGCGTACGATACCTAAAAGAATACTGAAAAATCCCTAATCGATAACTATTTCAGATATTCCAGTGTTCTTCAGATGTTCCTTCTTGTTAATTCACCTAAAAAAAGATACCCAGGAGCGAACGATACCTTATATGTAGAGTACTGAGCGATACCTAATAGTTAACTAAGTTAGTGTTCTCTAAGTGTTCTGTAGGTGTTCCAAGTAGTAAATTTACACCAAAAAGGATACTTGGCCGCTTAGATACCTTTACGAGTACTAAACGATATCTTACCCATAACTAGTTTAGTTATTCTTCTTCGAAGTTCCGAACTGAAACATTTGTCAAGCTTTCCGATATGTTAAGCACAGCGAAACTAGACGATAACTGTGGGCATTTATATGCTGGGTGAAAACTTTCGAAAATAATGTCATTTCGGCGACGAGTTTGCCCAAAACTGAGAGGGTCGTAAATATAACTTTTAATTTAATATAATAATTTTAATTATTAACTTCTAGGTGCTTTTTAAACATGTGATTTTTCTTAAAACAACCGGATTGAAAAAATACGAGGACCGTACCAAAAGAACACTAGAAGAGTACTAACAGAACACGGACAGTACTAAAAGAATACTAGGAGCGTAGTAAAAGAACACGAGGGAAGTAGTGGAAATACACTAAGAGCTACTAAAAGAACATTAGAAGAGTAGTGGAAGAACACGAGGAGAGTATTGAAAGAACACGAGCAGAGTACTAAAAGAACACTAAAAGACTAGTTAAAGACCACTAGGATCGTACCAAAGCAACACTAAAAGAGTTCTAAAAGAACATGAGGAGCGTACTGAAAGAACACAGCCGCAGTAGTTAGGAATCTTTCAGGTACCCGCAAACTTTAGAATGAATGAAATGTTGCGTTTTCGATACCTTGCTTAAATAAAACCAGAAGATAACTCCGTTTGTTTTCCAAGTATGCTTCAAGGTATCTCACGATAGGTGGTAAATAGAATACTAGGAGATACCGAAAACTTCCCCTCGGCTATAGTGACTTCCGCTCTTGCATCGTGCTTGGTGATGTGTCTACAAGGAATCAGGCCAGCCGTCAGAATAATGGTCGTCGATATAGCGTCAGAAGAGTGAGAGAAAACCGATATGCCGTCTATGCTCCAGATAGTCAGTGCTCTCAGAGACTCTGATATGCCCAAATATGGGTATTATGTATATTTGAGTCGGACTTGTCGGACTTCTAGCATGGCCAAGTCAGATGAAGTTAAGTATATCTTATATCTCTGTAGAAAATCGAAGCATTTTCTCGCATTTTTAGCGCCTGAAATTATATGATTCGTCCAACTAAGATTACTGCATATAAAAATACCCTGTATGTTTAGAGTGGGCCGATTGGACCGAAATTTTGTGCAGGGACATCAAAAAGCATTAATTTTTGGATGCATTAAACTTAACGCGATTTGCTTTGCTCCAAGCGGGGAGGGTAGAAATGTCGTCGTTTAATAATCTTAACACGTTCTTGGCTGATTTCTATAGAGTTCCCACGAGAATTCATTAAAAGTCTGAGCAATACGTGAAGTCAAGGAAAGCTATGCATATAATTGAAAGTGAGAAATAAAAAAAAGTGTTTAATAAAAATAAGAAAGAAGATTGGTGAAAGAACTGAACCCTGAGGTACACCTTCCATCTATATCATAGTAATCATATGTCTATTATTACACGGACTGATGGCTTGACAAATAACTCTCTATCCATTTTAAGAGGTGCAGATTAAATGTTTGAAGTTTGTCTATAAAGGTAGCATGCCAAACTCAGCGACTATCAAAATTTTTTGAAGCGGCCAGCGCGGGAACCATATTGCGATCGTTAATAATATGGTTATTTTCTAGTTTTACCTGCCACATAAAAATTCAAAGTGGAATTTAAACACAGCGATAAAATAGTCTTTTTGATACTTTTGGAATGCTTATAAGCAATTTACCCGAACATACATATTTTTCTATACAAAAAAGGAATATTTTTATTTAAAATTGTTTTAAATTCCAAAATTCCCGGAAAAATTTTTCGGAAAATGGTCTAAAATGTTGAAGCAGCTATTTTCGTTACCTTTATGGATGTGAACGCTCTTCTTTATTTTATTTCATTTACTGCACCATTCTTTGGGATTTATCTTGATGACCGTGCGTGTTTATGTGATTTTCGTGTTTGGCGTTCGTGTTGCGTTGTCGTTGCGGCGTTCCGCTGACCGGTCTTTTGTTTGCTGTTCCTGTTTTTGTCTTTTGTCATTTTTACCTTTCTCTGTTATTGCTTTTGTTTTCACTATTTGCTGATTGTTGATCTATTTTACTTTTGTATAGTGTGTGGTCTTTATTTGCACTTCTTGTTTGGGTGTTCGTTCTCCTACCATCTTTGTGTGGTTCGGCTTCTGTATGACAGCGTGATTGTTTATATAAATATTTATATATTTTTTATTTTTGTGAGTGTTTTTTTATACGATGTGACTAAAGCCTAGGGGACAAACCTTTGATGCGTTAGCATGGTTTTGGCTGGAAGGGAATTAGGGTAAGGGAAGTGAGGAAAGTGGAGTCTTGTCTTTGCATCGCTGCGCGCTAGACAACATCCCACAGACGAAGTAGATTATTTTTAATTTCCTAATAAAAGCTCACAGGGAGACCTGGTCTCGAACCCTTGACCCATGGCATGGTTGTCGTGCCGCTCAACGAATTGACCCAACTCCGTCTCCCGATTGTTTATATATTTATATTTCTATTTTTATTTTTGTTGGGTTTTAGATCTCCGACTTTATTTGGCTGGATGTTGATTTTGTTTATGACCCCCCATATTTGTAGATCCACTCTGATTCTTTCTGTGCGGATGGGAATACCCGGGATGGGGTCGCTTGTGACTGTGTATGCGGTCACTCGCTTTTCTTTTCTTCTCCTCTTGTTTCTCCAATGCCGTTGATGGGTTTTGTGCGGGGTTTCTGACTCTGAGCTCTTCGGCACCGAGTTCCAGTTCTTTCGCCGGGATCGTCACTTATCCGACCTGTGTGCTCCTGTTGGCGGTGAGGTTCTGTGTGTAATTAGGGAGGGTATCTTGTGTTCAGCCGTTTATATTTCTGACCACCGTAATCTTGAGTTCTTGTTTGTGAAGAAGAATGTTTGTTCTAACAGCGTGTATTCCACCTTCTTTACGTCGATGTCTCTCCTCTTCAACAAACACTGCGTCAACTTCGATATAGATTTGCTTCCTTCTCAAGATCTGTCTTGGCTGAAGCAGTGAGCTAACTTCGAATCTATGTTATTTTGTTACTTAATAATTTAATCATTTAACATTCATGAACCTGAAATAAATAAACTTCCTGTAAAGCTGAACCGTTTGAAACAAAAATCTCATTTTTTTTAGTAACATATTTTTGAGGAATTTGGAGTTCAGGATTTTGTCGTAATTTCTTTTTTTCTTACGTTTTGCTTCCTTTATTATTTTATTGATATAAATATAAATAGTACCTAGGCGACCGAGGTTATTTTGAACTTAGATATTCCCTGCGTTAAAAATATCTTATATTTTTACATTGGTATTTAGTTTTTATAAGAATTTATGAGGACAACCATCTCACCTACACCCTAAGTACAAAATTTTTGTTATGACGCAAATTCAACAAGATTACTAAGTTAGGCTCCACCAACCACTACTCCCATCCTATGTGCACTGTTTCTCTCATAGTGCCAAAGGGGAACGTACACTGTACATCAAAAGTAGAACCCAAAACGTTCCACGCATGATCAAGTTAGGCTTTACCCCTTCCTGCATCCCCACCATAAGACCAAACATATTTCATGTAACAAAACTAATCTTTCGAATCGGTGCAGGCGTTATGAAATTAGGCTTCCCCTTCCCACCCTTTCCTATGTCTCGTTTTGGAACGTCAGTTAAAAAAAAATCGTCAAAACCGCCATCCCTGCTCCACCCCATCTTACTTTAAACTCACACCCACCATAAGCCCCCCCCCACTCTACCCAAAATAGACATCTGTTATCTTGTTACCAATGCATCAACAAAATCTAAACAAAAGAAAAAGAGTTATACAAATCAGTCTGCACATCACCCCGCACCCCACTTATATTTTCTGTAATATCTGAATTATTAGAATTATCAGTGAACGTATCTAAAATGTGTTCCCGACTACGTCTAAATATTGTGCCGTCATTCTTATCTTCTACAACATATGAGCGAGGTTCGTTGCAAGGATTTAAAATGATACCTGGTTGTTGCCAAACTGATGAGGGAGTCCTTTTGCAATGTATATTCTCTCCTTCTTTTAAGGGTTGAAGACTTTTTGTATTTTTTTCATAGTATGACCTCATTTTAAATTGCTTCTGTTTAATAAACTTTCCATTTGCTTTGACGTCAACTAATTTTAGTTCGAGATGTTTCCGTTACACATTTCCACCTCACATATTCACCATAGGTTCGAGCCGTCCTTGATCTTCTACATTTGATAGTTTCTTGCTCTGATTTCTGACCACATGCCCATTACACGGTTCACTATTTTTCTTTTCGCGGCCTACCTTGTGTACGTTACAATATTATATTCTGTAGACTTAAATAATACTAATAAATTAATAAAGTTGCTGGAAAGTTGGGTGAGGTTTCCCCAAAATATATTTCAGAGATTGACGAGCAGGTCCGCAAATTTAGTAGAAAAAGCCTATTTGGAAAAGGGTAAATTTAAATTGTTAATTTATTCATTACAGATTCATCAAATGCATAGATTACTACAAAATATATATAAAATTCAAAAATAAAGAATAGAAAACTACTGCCAAATGTAACAGTCGGACATCCAGACAGGGAACACCACATCAGCCAAGGCATTGTCTTAGCAGACACTTCAAATTCCGATGGAGAACAGGGAGGAATATAAACAACCAAAACAAACAGTCTCCTGGCGGGAAGTCGCAAGACCACGCACAAGAGCTCCAAATCACGTGAATCAGAAACTTCAACAACCGAGCACGAGATTTCCTCCCTGATTGCACACAGAACACCACCACCGACAGGAGAGAACGGGTCAAGGTGACGATCTCGGCGAAAGACCTGAAACTCGGGTCCAAATAATTCAGCGTCAGAAATTCCGGCACACAGTCAAGTCTCAGTCAGGCAAACTACATCGGTGTCACACGCAGAGGTAGATGAGAAGAGCAGCGCTGTTTTAGAGCGCAACCCGGTCACATTAGCGTAGTGGAAGGAGACCCGACAGGCATTTTTTGGCTGCGAAGCCGGAAATGCTCGAGATCTCGGGACAAACTCACGGACTATACAGCCGGGGGGCCATATATCCCGAGAGACAGCCGCGGTGTAGAAGCTCTCCGGGATGAACACCTTAAACGAAGCAGAAAACGTACGGCTACTACTGCCCGGGCTAATTCGTCTACACGCGATCATATTGCCAGGAAAGCCAACCCGAGAAGAAATATGATTGACAATCACATCCTCAGAGGTATCCGGGCGAACCCTAGATACAAAAATGCATTTGGGCCGTTGTGCCGGTCTAATAACACTAGCACCAGAGGGAGAATGCTGTCCGCCCTACCATGCGTAGGAAGTCCTTCGGAACCAGCAGATTCACCAATTGTAGCAGCACCAGATAAAGTAGGGCGATTAGTGGCGCGCAGGCGGCTGGCACGTTTACGGGCAGCGCGGGAACGTCGCGTCACACCATCGCGAGGGCCAGTCGAGTCACCGGTCAGACCTACTAGGGGCTGCCAGGGGGGCAGGCGAGGCAGAAAACGCCCTATCATCCGCCGCAATAGCCCCAATCAGTTCAGCATTGGCAGAAGCTGCCGCCGACCAAGCAGCAACTTCAGCCTTCACCTGCTTAACAGTACGGCGTATGTCATCAACCACCGGAAGTATCGGTGAAGAGCCCGCCGAAGAGGCAATGGAGGGATCAAGGCCAGCGATCACAGCTTAAACGTAAGTAAGCGAGTGAGATATCGCCCCAACCCCAGACGACAACTCATGTGATCGCTTTAAGAGGGAGCTGGAGTTAGATTCCAGGATCCCAACAATCTCCAGCATCTTGTCTAACTTAGATGAGATGATATTCGTGTCCTCAGATAGGATAAAAGTGAAAACTCATTTGTAAATGTTTGAAATGATTTGGAAAATAGTGAATTTTATTTGCAAAACAGTAAATTTTAAATGCAACGGAAATAAATTTAACATTTTGGATTGCCCGTAACTATCATATTCAGTCACCCCCACACTCACTGTAATTATGTTGATAGACGGATTATGTTTATCAATGCTGTGAAATGTTGGCCCTTGGTGAAATTTAATATTTAAGATTTTTTCTACTGGACGTGATAAGAACCATTATAATAACCGTACGAGGCGTTTTGTGAAACTCTGGCTTCGTGTTTTGTTTTTATGGGTTCCTATATGCAATCGCAAATTCTGTTCTAGTTTAGAAATAATAAGAAAACGAAAAATATCTTGCACCGAAAATGTTCGAAAAATTGCGGAATATACATATAAGAGATTTTGTTAAAAAAATTATATTTTTTTTCCTAAGTGGAATTCGTGCAATCCGTATATGTATGTACTTCATTCCAATCTCATTAGTTTTTGTAATTTAAGGTAACACGAACAATAAAGGTTTATTTCACTTCCCTGTGTAATATAATTACAGCAAGCTGTTTGCTAATTACGTACAATAGTTAAAACGAAACTTTTCTCTATCATCTCCATCCATTACCATAAACTCGACCAAAAACTTATTTCAGCCACTTAAGTTGGACTAAAAAGTTCGTTCTTCATTTAATTGCTTAGTCACTTGCTGTTTAGCTCACGTTAAACCAAATCACTGTCAAGACGAACAGATCTTTTCGTTGTAGGTGCTGTTTATCTCTAAAATTACAAATTCGTTTAGCGAACATCCAAAAACGATGACAATTCCCCGAATGTCTAGATAAACTCTTCCCTGCTCTTGACTAATTTCCTTTCTCTTCTTTCGTTTAAAAGACGTTAAAACCGTAAAGAAACTAAACCAGAATCCAACTCGACCGCCCACCAAGCGACCAGTCCTACTTTTACGAACTTAATGGTACTAGAGGCATTTAAAGCTCACAAATCTTCTAATTACGAAGTTTCATCCCTGAAAATTGTCTTCCCAGTATCCGCCACCATGTTCCAGTTTTATATTTAGTTGTAACAAAGTAATGGGGCACTTTGTTGCCAGCAACTGTTTACGGTAAAGTTGGTTTGCTTTGGCGTGATTTGCGGTAAACGGCGAAAATTTTCTCAAAAACATGTCCAGGGAAATTGCTATATAAAAAGGTTGCTTGTTCACATTAAATAGTGGCTCGTTCTACAGAAAATTTTTATGTTCATTTGGATGACAGATTTCACGGGAATTTGCCTTGTAAAGGTAGAAAATCCGAAAGCGACAAAGCTGTGCGGCCTTTTGTGCAGATTTTATAGGTTGAAGGTTTTTATGCTTTTCTTATTTTCTTAATTATTCCGCGATTTTGTTAAACGGAGAAATTCAGGTCACTTCCTGGACGTTTGCCATTAATTGTTAGAAAGGATTTGTAGAAGAAAGGTGGCAATGTATGTGTACAGTTCTTTGTTTCCGAGAACTATCGCGGACATAGTGTAAGCTCTATTACAACCGAGTAGAACTATTTAGTTCCTGAAATTATATTCAAGGGTCGTTATAGTCAGAGTTCTCGTATATTATTAACAGTAACTACTGATGTCCTTGTTAGGTCATAATTACGTTTTCTTGACAATTAGTGCATAATCGTCGGAAAATTTTGCTCCTAACTACCTTGTCGGAAAATTATCATACAGGAAGCACTTTAAAAGCACTTTATGCCCCAGAAGGATTTTATGTGCACAGACGAGAAGATGTAAAATGACTTCGTTGTCCTATAAACCTATCTTTCAAGTGATTTTTCTCCTTTTCTAGGGTTCCGTACCCCACCGGAAGAAAACGGACTCTTCACTCTTGCGTCCGTCCATCTGACTGTAATGGACGTTTTCCTCGAAAATCACGTTACTTGAAATGTCAAGTCTTTGTAACGCGTAAATGTGTACGCAGTCACAGATTATGATTTTTTTTATTTTTAAGGGTGGGGAGGGGTTGCGCCCCCACAAAATAAAAGCTTTTTATTTTATATCATATGGGGTATCGTTTGCAAGGGCTATGTACATTTTTTTCAAAATTGTTGCTGCATGAGTTAGTAGTAGCTCAAAATGTGTGAAAGAACACTGTCCATCCCACTTGATCTTCTTTCAAAGCTTAAATCTCGATATTATCAGAGTTAATAGGTATTGAGTCATAAATAACAGGAAAACTGCAGCTTTTTTTCGTCAGTCTCGAAGTTGTTGAAAATATGTTTTAATGTTAACTTATAAGATCTCTTGCGTCCAACTGTTTGAGTATTACATAGCACATACTGCGGGAGCCCGGCACACTTCTTCTTCTTTCTGATACTTACATGCAAAAAAATTTAGGTCCAGGAACTACAGGGAAAAAAAGATAACTAGCCGCCAATTTCTACATGTTAATTTATTCATTCTATTAAAAAGGAAATCACTATTCAAGCATCTGCTGAATAGGAAAAACCAAACCTTGCAATGATCAGTACTATCAAAGGCCTTTAAAAAGTAAGTATACAACACCTACATTGCTTACATGAAGGCAGAAGCAGTTTCACAAATATCAGTGGCAGGGGGATAGGGTTCAAACCCCCCCCCCCCCCCCCCCCCACACACACACCTCTTAAATACTGTTCGGAAAATATGTTATTGGTGAAAGTATTTAATTAAACATATTGAACATATAAATTTGTCATCAGTTGCTTCTCCGTCTTATTTTTCCAAAAATGAGAGGATGGGAGGGCTGGACGTACAGATAGATGGACAGACAAAACTACAAAGATTCTTTCTTGTTATTACTTTTGCAAACTGGAAGCTTTTAAGGTACTCGCCAAAATCAGCGCTAAGAAAGTTATTGGATATGATGGGGTTTCTCTCCCATGGCTCTAAAACGATACGCCTCTGCTTTGGCTAAACTTTTAAGCCTACTTTTTCAACCATACTCAATAGGAGTGTCTGCGTCTCCATGGAATCTTGCACATATTCAGTCGATACCTAAAAAAGGTGACACATGTAATTTTGATGAGTCCGAAATCGTCGCTCTTGATAAATCACAGAGATGCCAGACGGTATGGAGCAAAAGTCGCCTAGCCTAGCCGTGGCGCTGAAGTCGCCCAAAGTCGCCGCGCTATTATTTGAAATCGCCCAAAAATCGCCGTTTGATTTTATAATCAATCAAGTCTTTCAAATTGTTGGTTGTACAACTTTAATGTAATATTTATTACAGTAATCACAGCAACAGATACAAGTAACACAAGTTTAAAATTGTGCGTCGTAAAAAAAATACCCTTAATTAAGTAGGTATTTAATGGAAGTGAATATTTGCACTTACGTGTATTTACGTGTACTTTTGAATTCGGGAAAGTTCCGCTTTCACTTACTTTATGTACTTTTCTGTACTACTTTACAAATATATTCCCTGGCTAGGGGGGGGGGGGGTTGTAAGCAACCGCAAGGACAACAGAAAAACAATTTTGATGTCAGCTGTATCAGTATCAGATATCCACAAAGTGACAACGATATTGCGCATACTTTTATGTTTGAGCGAAAAGATTCCATAGCGATACACGTCAGTTTGGACTCGTTCGGAGTTCAGTAAAAAGTTATTCGCGCAAAATTAGAATTTGAGATGACTCGACAGCAAAAATTGTGCTATTGTCACGTCGGGTTATGTGATTTAAATTAGCTACCGCGCATTCTGATTCAGCCTATAGCCCAAAAGCGCCCAGCATTAAATAAAAAAATCGCCCAAGAGCGCCCAGCAAGAATTAAAAAATCGCCCAAAAAGTGCCTAGTCGCAGAGAGGAAAATTTTCTCGCCCAACTGACGGCTCAAGTAGCCCAATCGGCGAGAAATCGCCCGAATTGGCAACTCTGATAAATCACAGGATTTTCATAGTCTGGCATGCGGCCCCTCGAGCCAAACTCCCAGCATTTAGACTCCGTTTCCGCATCTTAAAATGGATAAAAAGTTTTTTGTCTGGTCCTTTAATCCCTGTAGTAATATATGGGTTTACATCTAATCACTTCGAAATAAATGCCGGTGTACCTCAAGGATGAGCTCTTTAATCAACTTTATTTCCTCTTTTTGTTAATTTCCTTTTATCTCTTACTTTCTATTCTATTCATAGTTTCGCCGGAGATGGCACTCTTGATTTCGCGTACTCTTATAATTTTGTAATGAATTCGAGTGAGAACTCCGATTAAATCATGAGAAAGCATATTACGACCATCGCTTCGGCAAAAGTAAATCGTATTATGTTTAAGGCATACAAAACTCAATACCGTGTAATAACTATTAAAAGCACCTAGCCACTTTAGTCAATGGAGTGAATAAGACCTTAGGTATTGAGATATCCTATTACTTAACTGCGTCTGGTATGACCCTGATCTACACGTCCAGATCAGGCATAAATTCGAATACTATTCCGATATTTGAGCAGGGGTCGGACGCATCGCCCTGTTCGCATTACATCGTCCCAAAATTTTGCTGTTAAATTAAGAGCTTCCGGGTGCCATACCCGCAATACCTCATGATTGATATGATGTGGGCATAGCTACCTTAAGTTTGTTTAGCAGTAGTAAAACACGTCAAATAATATCCTTTATTTCAACAATCTCGATTGTTTATTATTGTACGAAAATGTAGTTACAACCATATTTTGAAGCTTTTCTAACTTGTTAACACTGTAATTACGGTTTTGTGTCCATTTTGGTCTTGGTTGCCGCTTCATTAAGAATCACAAAATTCACAGTATTGTAGTGGCTGAATCAGGACCAGGCTTTTTGCTAAGTGTTTATTCTCCCTTGATTTAGTATAGTCCTATTTTGGCATTTTTTTCTGATAATGCCAATGTCTAAGGTTGGCCTAAGGGTGAGAGAAGTGCTGTTTATTAGGATATCTCCTGTCATTGTTTGTAATAGACAATCATTATTTTCATATTTTATTAAAACTATTCGTGGGATATCTATAGATTTAAATTTTTTTAGTCAACTGACAATACGGGTCAATTCTCTCTGGTTCTCTCTCCTTTCCATAGAGCGTCTATTACACCTGCACCGGTGCTGCGCCAACGCCCTTGACTGCGGCAAAGATTTGTTGATCTGAGTATCTTCCCTCTCGACGGATCTTCTTCATGTGTTGCGCGGTCGTCCAATTCGGCGTCTTCCTTGGATTCCTGTGGGGATTCCAATCTAGAGCCTGCTGTGCGATGTTCTTTGACTCTTTTTTTTAGTGTGTGGCCTATCCATTGCCACTTTCGCCTGCGAATACTGGTGTCTCTCCCGTCGTGGCCTGTAGGTCAATTTCCATGTTGAACAGGCATACAACAGAACAGATTTAACGTTCGACGCGAAGATCCGAGACTTTGTGCGTCTAAAAATGTTATTGCGCCAAATTTCAGCAACAACGAAACGGTCTGTCTAAAAACTGAATAGTCCCATTCAAAAGTTGTGTCGCATAATCATCATGCTCTTCGTTACGGAAGATCTTTTCCAAAATTCTTCGTTCAATTTGAATATTTTCATAAAAGTCTTCGTACAGGTTCTACAGGTTCTGTCAACACCATCACCTACTAGTGCTATGGATAATTTCAGACCTGGCTTTTATGGTAGAGTACTTCAAAGATAAATCTGTTCAAAACACGCCATGATTTAACAATTTATGTTAAAAGGATTCCCTATCATACACTAGACACAAATAACAGTCGAAGGTGTATACGTGACCGAAAGTAAGCAAAAATCTTTCCATCTGCTAGAAACATTATGATGACTGCTTTTTTGGCTATCCGGACAATTAACCTAATACCTCTCCTTCAATAACATATTAGTTACTATAATCAAAAATAATGCGAATTCAATTTCATTCGTGACGCAACGTGTTTACCAAATTTAGTCGTTAGTGACCTTATTCCGAAAAAAGAAGAATAAAATTGATAATTTTTATTTTTATTATCCGAAATTATGTTGAAATAATATTCAGATGCGGCACAGCCGTAAATGATAACGCTAACCAAGCCCTTCCGTGCCATTGAGTGTAAACTGACCCCACTTAATTTTGAATTTTTAAATAAATCTTTGTTGGTACTTAGCATCTTCTTTGTGCCTTATAAATATGCAGCGCAGAGGTTTTTAACCTATCTTTAATTGATTCCGCCCACCTTTTTAACCCTTTAAATCTCTTATCATACTTTCTATGAAAATTCTGAATATTAACTCCTTTTGGGTGAAGATAAACAAGAAAGCGCATGGTAGTGTCATCCCGTTCGCCCTGCCTTTTATGGAAATATTATAATAACGACATAATCTTGGACATTTTCCATCCCCAAAAATATGGTTTCAAGGACCCCGAAAACTTGTTTTATCTAAACTTAAGGATTAGGAGGGATAAGATGCTTAAACTTTCAGGAGCCGTTATGAAGTGTTTTTGGTTTAATTTTATGCAAATTTAAGTCACTGACACTAGAATCGTTCTGCCATTGCCAGCACCCTGTTTGGACTGTCTAATCTCTTCGCTCTGACTGTTTAATCACTTTCGTACCTTTTTTGGCATTCAAGCCAACGACAAGAGATAGAAGAAACAAATTGGATCTTGAAAATAAACTCCAACATTTCCATCCAATTTTGGCACCAGGTGCAGATAAAGGTAAGAGGCACAAGTGAAGTGGATTGAGGAATTTAATACCAGTGCATTAGGGTCTTGGCTAATTGAAAGCGCATTCCCAAATTGCTAGTGGGGGTATTTTTAAAGCAGTAAAACCTTGAAAGGGTTTTAAAGGATTAAGTCCATCTTCGTTTCGATGTAGCAAGTTCTTATTGTACTCCCATAAATTAAGCATTGTGTGTATAAAACCATTTCCACGAAATTGGACTTCATCGTGACTAGTGTTTGTTCCTTATTCAGTCAGAAGCGAACTATAATTTTTTGTTTAGTAATCAGAATGACAGCACCTCGACTCAATGGAAATTACTCTACTTCACAGAGCAGCAAATATGATCTGTTAAAATGGCGAAAACTACGAAAGTCATTCCTTTTCTATGGCACACAACTACGCCAAAGTACCTAACAAGCAATTCCGAAGTCATTGCCATCACGCTTTCACTTTTATTGATCCTTTCCAAGCGTAACCATTGATAATAGTCCATTCTGCCGAGAAAAAGCCTCTCATTTTCCTCGATCTCGTTTTTTCCTATCACTTTTTCAATTTCCCCAAAATCCTGCTAATGTCTATTAAGTTGGGCTGGAAACTTTTGTTGCTCGAAGGTTTTTCTCCCCTTCATGGTTTTATCCAGTTCTGACGGGAATTGTGTTTCTTTTCACATTTCGGAGAGTGTTCATGTCATTACGGCTCTGTGGTAGACTGACGGCAATTCTTGCCACGTAAGCAAATCCAACTAGATATGATGGGGATGTAAGGCGCGGAAAATACGTAATTTCCGGCATCCTGCAAGCACCAAATAGGAGAACTTCCCCGGGCCGTTTCTTTCGAGATTCGGTTCTATAGCGGTGCTCTGTTGCTGGGACTACTTTTCAGAACCATTATGGAGTTTAAGCCACTTTGGGTTATTTGTCGTTTAGGTATTTCAGGGATCCTGTGCTAAACATTCTAGCAATCAATGGCACTGATATACGTTACGTAACGAAGGCATTAGAACAACATTCTTAAGTATTTCGGTTCAGGACAATTTAGTCCAGAAAATTAGCTATCGACAGGTTTTTTGGATGAGCAGAACGCCATTACGATAGAGGTTTTAAAGGGAATGAACGTATTTTTATTTATTTTTACGATCATTTATGAAAATGGAAAAAGGGAGGATTATACAGTGGATTAAATTGCTTAAGAAAGTCATTCTATAAAATCAGATCAAATTAAAACCATCGAGTAGACAAAAATTATCTATCATTAGTTGAGTGTATTAGTCTAGTATAGGTAGGAAAATGGATTGATTTGGAAGACAATAAGCCGCAGATATTGGAAGCTTAAAAATCGATTTTATTTTTAAAAGAAGTCGTTAATTCAAAGTGTATTTTGTCTCCTGACAGGAAGATAAAGTTCGACTAGGTAAACGAGTAGTAGCTACTGGTCTAATAGCAAGTTGTTCTATCGTTCAAATATGTTAAAATGTGTCCGATGTTTTACCAGGTCTTTAATTCATTATAACTAACTCCATAGTCCCCGCTATTTATAAATCTGCTAAGATCGTTTAGCCTGTTTATGCAGGTTCAGTACCCCCTCCCCCACTCCCTATATAGATGGAGACTCCTGCAGCCCTGAGGGATTCACGCATTGTGCTTATCCAACAGCGAATAAAAAGGTCAGTATTAGACATTAACATACAGCTCATGTTTGACGACAAAGACAGAGAATCATTTAAATACGCTAGGTAATTCCGACCTCTCCTTGTCGTCAATTAATAATATCGACGGCCTTTTGTAATATAATGGAGGATTTCCCACAAGCCAACATAGACCAATCCTGCTGAAAACTGGAATCCAAATTCCCCTTATTACATCTACGCCTCTTCCGTGCTGCAAACTTAGTAAGGCAAAATGGTCACGCTTCTCAAGGGCTTTTGACATGTGTATTCGCTTGATTCCACCAAAGGCTAACAACTAGAAAAGATTTAAAGGAGTGGTCATTATATCAGCAAGGAATACATTCCGTGTTGGGGAATTTCTGGAAAACAGGGAGACGGAAGTTGCCATCTATTTTTTAATAAGCCTTAATACTGCTAGAGGGGATAAGTTTACCAGTACAGTTGGAAGTCTAAACTTTTAACGTTCAAGTAGAAGCGTCTGGGGTTTATTGAGACAGTTGAGCCAAAAGCTCAAGAGACTCTAAATCCCAAACCAATAGTCTTTCCGGAAACTCCAAATCCCAAACCAGTAGTCTTTCCGGAAAAATTGTGATTAGCAATCAATATGTCTAGAATACACATAGATAAAGAACACGGTTAAACGTCTCCTGAGAGCAGTAAAACGGTCCAAACGCAGCTCGTCTATTTACTTACATCCCAGCTCGTCTCCTTACTTATAATCCAATTGGTATTAAAGTAGATGGCGCACTCAAAAACGTGAAAGCAGGAAAAGCTTCCGGCTTTGCTGGAATTCTGAAATTTCTGACTAAGTGCGGCACCAAGCTATGGTTGTTCTGTTTCTACAGCCACATATTGGAAAACTACCTCCAGAATTTAAGAAAATAAAGGTCAGTGATGGTCATGATGGTCATAACCAAATTCTAAATAATCCCAATACAACTAACCTGAGAACGGCAAGGTCATTTACCGCTGGGAACTTTTACGCGACGGCTGAATCGAAGCAACGTTGGACAATTAACACTCCTGCTTGATAACTAAAACCTTCACGGCCTTAAATAGATTCCGGACAAACCACAGTAGATGCGCCGAATCCTCCTTCGAATCGTTAATTTACTATCATGGAATTGTTATTGTGATGCGATATGTGATGGATCACATATTTGATAGCTGCGCTCTACGAGCCTACCAAGGACACGTGAACGACCTGTGGGTAGAAATTCACACCAAACTGGTTGTTTTCAAGCAACCAGGTTGCCTTGTAAGGACGCACAAATTTATAAATGTGTAGGGGATGTATTTAACATGTATGTTTTCAAACGGTTGAAGGGGAATGAAAAACCGTTTTACAAAACCTTTACTCATGGCAATCCAAGCGCTATGAAGTGTCAAAATCACACGCCAGCTCTCAACCAAGCGGTTGAGGATTTTTATGCAAGTTCCGGGGAACGGCATCGGAGAATAACAGATCATGCGCACAAACTTGACACATTAGTTGCTATGAAAATTTTTTCTGTTGCCACAAGAAATGTTTGGCCTGTTGTTGCTGCATTTTCCTCTTCTTGTTCTTCTTCTTTTTTTGTTTTTTTTATTGCTTTTCTTATTGCATTTGCTGTAAATGTCATTGTGAGCTTCTGCGCAACTTACTCTACATGTAAGCCTGGAAGTAAACACGAATAGCTGTTAATTGAAGTATAAGGAACCCGAAACGAGCTTAGAAGGCGTCAATAGCATCAGCATTTCTCTTTGATTTTTATTAGGAGAGAGTGCAGTTTTATTTATTGTGCAAGGATTAGTTAATCTGTTATACAAAAAAAATACAACCGAATTGCTTGGAAGTAAAATGGCTAGGACTGTCATATCTTACAGCCTTGTATGTAGAGTAGGCACTGGTTTTTGACATATACTAAATAAATAAAATCACTTTACTAAGTTTACTTAATATAAGAGAACTGTACTCTTCAGAAAAAAAGATACAAGCTTATCGGTATATTGTCGTTGCATCTGAATGACAGATCTCTCCTTATTTTGGACTTGTTTTCAAAAAGCAGAAACATATGGTTGAGTGGCAAGTCGTAAGAGTTGTGTTAAATAAAAGTTTTTACAGTATTAACAGAATAATACATCCTTTGAAACTAGTAGCAACAACAACAAACATTTCCAAAAAACATACTACTAACTTGTATTGTTGGCCTGCTTAAAATGATGAACTTTTGATCCCAATGAAAACTAGAATTATTCATATTACTGTCTATTTAATAATATATAATATACTATTGAGTATTAGAAATTAAATAAAATTGATGAGAGAAAGTAGTCGATCAGAATGGTTCAATGTTTGACACAATTAGGATGTACTAGATACTGAGATGAAATCGTGGCAACAGCATGCTGAACAAGAGGGATGGAGGCATAGGAAAATGATGGGAAAATAAAGCAGACAGCAATACTCCATAAGAGCGTGTACTGCCAATCTTTTTGGAACAGTTTATAGTAATCCTTAAAATTTCAGAATCGGCAAAGTTTTTCTTCCGAAATGTCCATTAATCGCAAGAACTGGACTGGATGGTATTTGTCCACGAGTCTTAAAACTCATTCTGCCATTTACAATTACCGTAATAAGTCATATCTTTAATACATGCATTACGACATCATATGTTCCCAAGCTCTGGAAGATCGCAAGGGTTGTTCCAATACCTAAGAAAGACCAATTGGTATAATTTCCTTCATGTCCGAAACTAGTTGCCAATCTGGGACCCTTACACTACCATTATTAAAAGCGACGGATGATATACGAGAGGGAATCGACAGAGATTGTCTAACAGTATTAACACTTCTAGACTTTACAAAAGCTTTTGACAGTGCTAACCACCAAATTGTAGTAAATAAACTTGGTAATTAATATTAAGTGATGCGTTAAAGTTTTTTATTAGTTCCCTGTCTGAAAGATTCCAGCAGGTTCATATTGACGGAAAGCACTCTTCTCTACTTGGCATCTGAGCTGGTGTGTCTCGAGGCTCATTATATGGACCAATTCTCTTTTCTTTGTTTAATAATGCCAAATCCTAAAATATTGCCATTTTACATGTATGCTGAAGATATACAATTGTACATTCGCAGGCCTTTGGGGCTAATCGAGGATTCGGATTGCCGTCTTAATGAGGACTTGTGGGACGTCCTTTGCTGGTCTTGTTTGAATCAGCTAACACTTAACCAACAAAAATGTAAAAGCGTAGATACAATTATGTGTGGGTTTTCTTCTGGCAAAATCGGTTCTACCATCATTCCTTGCGAGAGCAAAGTAAAAAAGTAAGGAATAATTATATAAATAAAACTTTTGACTTGTGAGATCACATTCATCTTGTGGTGTAAAAAGTTTATGATGGGTTACGCAGAACTTATGCAACTGCTCACTTATTAACTAAGTCTATACATAAAATTAGGATGCCGGTTTTTGCTTACTTCTCTGTTATTTATGTACATTTGACGGGCTGAGAGTAAACGTCACCTATTTATAAGGTTCGGGCAAAAGTGAAAAAGAAATTGTTCCACACAAAAACGAATCGCGTGAGATTCCGGGCAAAAACGAATCGTAGAAAATTTACGGCCAAAAACGATTTAACTACAAAAAGTAATGCACAGTTAATGCAGTTAAGTAGTTAAGTCGTTTTTGCCCGGAAATTTTCTACGATTCGTTTTTGCCCGGAATCTCACGCGATTCGTTTTTGCCCGAACCTTATAAATAGGCCACTTTTACTCTCAGCCCGTCATTTCTCTTAATTTTTTTCCTCTTCTCATGTCTTTGATATTTTCTTGTTCAAATTCTTGGTTAATTATTATCAGTTAATTCTTAATTAAAACTTTGTATTTGCAATCATATTTATCTTTGCTTCTTTTTCCATTTTACTTGTGTATTTAAAAGATGTCTTGGTCTTATAAGGCAAATTGGTGCAAACATGTCGCTCAGCTTTAAATGACATGGCTGAGCATCTGTGAAATTTCGGGTAACTTTAGAGCCGACGAACTAGCGAAGATCAGTACTACTCGTACCGACTTGGACGCTGGCTACTTGAAAACTGGAGATTTCACATGCATTTCTCAGGATTGCAAATGTCAGATGGCAGGAGGAACATATTTGTCTGATAACCCGAGAGATATCGCCAAAGCTTGACCCTAAACGGTCAAGAGAGCCCATCTTACTCGGACGTAAATTAATTAGCGTTATCCTGCCGTTATTTCGGGCCGCTGTATCATAGGCAGAGACGCCGATAGACTCGGAGATACCAAGACGAAGAGGAAGAGGAAACCATACCCCACCTCCTTTGCAACTGCCTGACCCTAGCCAATCGCAGCAATCGGTGTTGGGCTCCATCTATTTTGGAGAGTTAATCTAATTAGGCTCCACTGAAATCAGGGACTTAGTCGGGTTTAGCTGTAAATGGGTCCCAGATACGTGATAAGGCCAAAATCTTTCTGCCCCAGCCAATATTGTACAAACATATATTGGTTCCCCGAGAACTCTCGCTTTCCTGGGGTTTTAAATGGGGTCTGAACATACAACCTTAGCTTTGGTATCACAATGGGTCTCTTTAGTCTAAGTTTGCCTTTTTAGACCGTCAATCTAACCTTACCTAACCTAACACAAATTATTAAATAAACGAATTGAAGTGAATTAAAATTGAATAATATTCGATACACAACTTAACAGTGCTTTTCGGTTTTGAGTTTTTTATAAAACGAGTGACACAGCTTTATCGAATTTTGTACGCGTTAGTTAATTGTTTTTTATTGAAAAAACTTACAGAGCCAGGGATTCTTCAAAATTTTGTGATAACTGAAAACATTAAGAAAATTCTACGAGGATAACACCAAATTTTAAATGTGGAGAGATAAATTCAAAAAGATGTCACATAAAGATGCAAAACTTTGTCTTGAAAGAGTTTCCACGTAATGATAAAAGTTGGTCAAGTTGTGAAACTAGCCAGCAGATATCCGGATTCCATTTAGTCGAGTTAGAGAACTGTAGGGAGGAATACGAAAACTCAATTTCGATTCAAGCAAAGTTTTACGCATAGTATCTTACACCTTCTGTCCTCGGTGATTAGCATCTCATTAAAATGGCGTTCATGAACCGCCATTTGATCTCACCTTCTGCAATATTAATGAAAAAGTCAAGTAATCATTATTACCTACTTTCAACTGTTGTTCGTAGTTTTAATTTATGTTAAGAAGTCGCAATTCTATAGAGCTGAAAGTGTTCTAGATCCAGAGTGTATGCATTTATGCTAAGAAAAGTGACTTCTTTCGAATAAAACTCATCAATCGAGGTGAATATACGAGTCATAACGTGGAGCTCTGAGAGCACAGACGTTCAAAGTTGCCTTTTTTAAGAGGATTCAAACGTTAGTTGAAAATAAAATAGTTTTCCGCTTGCACTCCTTTGAAGTTTTATTCTGCGGTTTTTTGGCACAAGAGTCTTCGTACTTTTGTGTACGTTTGCACAAAACTCCTTAGCGCAAGACGCTTCCTATTAAATTGCAGCGTCCTTAAGACTTTTCAATAGTTTTTGTCACTATCGGGAAAAGTTGCTCGGAGACGAAACAAAACTTCGACGTATTTTCCAAACTCTCTTGTGTAAGTTTTAAGTCTCATCACCAGTTACCAATTTAAGTGCCAAATAGATGCTTTGCTTAGATGGAGATTGAATTTTAGAGCAACTTGCACGAAAGAGGAAAGACTCTTTGCAAAGACTTCTTATCTCCTTACTTAGTGAGAGCTTTGAAAAGTCTTCAAGTAATGTAGCGAAGTGTTGGCAAATTTAGAATTACGTCGCAATTAAGAAAGTGTTATATGAAAATAAATTAATATAGTGTTTGGTAAATAAGTTGATGTTGAATGGATTCTCCATTGCATTGCATTTCATTCATCATTAAAATACTAATTTAATAAAAAATCAATTATCTGAAAATCCCGGAAACACTTAATCTGCAAAGGGATGTTAGAATTTTCTTTGCGTCTGACAGAATTCGTTTGGCGATTCGTTTAAAACTTCGCTATCATATATGTAGTTAAATTGTTGACAGATATGATTTAAAACACAAAGTTTTAGTATGGCTACAATGAATTGAATTGGTATTAATCAGCTCAACGAATGCTTATCTGCAGAAGTAGTCCTAAAATTGCCTAAGCCCAGCCTTGATACTGAATTTGGCATAGACGCAACGAAGGTTGGATTTGAAGCAACATTATTATAAAAACACGACGATGGAAAACTGAACTAAACAACGTATTCTCTTCAAACTGCAAAGTTGCGCATTCCAAGTTAAGACACCGACTGCAAGACAATGATGAAACAGGAGCTATGTAGCAAAGTATCAAGATTGGCACAATTATTGGAGGAATATTAGTGTTCAATTCATTATCGATTATTATATTACACTTTTTCGATCGTGAAACATTTTTTTTATATATAATTATAATGGAAAAGTTTTTCTGTTGATCACTTAGATTATGGGGCCCCTTTTGAAAGCCCGGCTCCGGGGGTTTACCCCATTCGCCACCCCCCCCCCCCCCCCCCCTCTTGGCGGGCCTGGGTGGATACATCACAACCTTGACCACCTCGTACCCTTAACACGCACTGCTATAAGACCACAAATGTAAATTGGTCGTTATTGACTCCTTTTCGAAATGTTATATGATATGCGCAAACGTTTTCAGACACTTCCCTTCAGAGTGAAACTTTCGGTAATCTATGGTGGATAATAACGCAGAGAGGAACGAAATTTAAATTCAAAACCTACTGTGTCGACCAAAACATCAATCGCATTATTACATTTATTCATTTTATCAATTTGTGTTAAATAATGAAGCTACTATTAACTAAATCAAAAAAAATGTACTATCTGAAAGCAAATATAAATAATGTGAAAAGTAAAGCAATCGAAAATAGATATGTAAACAAGGAGCAAACCATATAACTCTAGAAAAATTCATTTAAATATAAAAATACCTACTGTACAACCTTTCAGATGCGAGCTAGAAGTTTTAAATCACAAAGAGAAATAAGACGCTTGAACTCATTGACAGAAGAAGCATCCAGAATTCTCGCAGGAAGAGAATTCCAAAGTCGGGCAAGCTGGATAAAGCAAGAACGATCCTCGTGGGAGGGCTGCTGTAATAAAATCGAAAGCACCTCTGAAGCGAGTCGCTTGCGGAAAATTCTCTCAACAACGCCCATCACCCCGATTCTCTTGACTAAAAGTGATGATAGTTGGACTTCATCCAGTCTTGAGTCGCTGGAGTTGCTAGTCAACACGCACTTTCCGGATACTCTGAGCGGCCATGAGCTGATCCACAAAAGATCCTTGATAAGAGAAAACAGAAATGGGCGATACGAAGTTTTAAGCCCAATAAGTCCGGGATTTGATGGCATGATCCCAGCTGAAATACAATAAGCTTCCGCGATACTGATTCCGTGACTAATGGTCATTTATGAGGCCTGCCTTAATCTCACCTATATTCCATTCTCATGGACGAAGGTGAAGGTGGTCTTTATCCCTACAGCAGGAAGAGCCTCACATTATAAGCCCAAATATTTTAGGCCCATTAGTCTCTCCTCCTTCCTTTTGAGCAGGAAACTCAGAGAGACTCTTAGATATCTATATTTAAGAGAAAATCAATCCTTCCAAGGTGTCTCTCTCGCATTATGCTTACACTAAAGATAAGTCCGTAGAGACAGCCCTGCACGAACTTACCGCAATCATAGAGCATTCGCTACCGCAGAAAGAATAGTCACTTGCAGCCGTCCTCCATTTTGAGGGTGCTTTTAACAATATCAGGTCAGAGGCGATAATGGCATCCTTGAGGAGGCTTGAACTTGACCATCCTCTCATCAAACTTATTGACCTCATGCTAAAAAGCAGGGTCATCGTCTCAAGTTTGGGAGGATCTAATATCCAAAGAATGGTCACTAGAGGTACCCCTCAGGGGGGAATACTTTCACCACTCTTATGTAACATAACTCTGGATGAATTTCTCACAGACCTGGAGCTGCCTGGTCACAAGGTTATCACCTACGCCGACGATTTTGCCCTGATATGTTCAGGAAAGCACCCCAACACACTGGCTTAAGTGTTTCAACACGCCCTCTCCAAGATATTATCATGGAATGATGGGTGAGGACTGGGCATAAACGGGAACAAAACAGAGTTAATACTCTTCTCTCGGAGACAGAAAACAACTCCTATGAATGTCCCTATACTATACGGGGTCAGGCTGAAACTGTGTAATCAAGTTAAATATCTAGGTCTAAACCTAGACAGAAAACTTTTCCTGGCAACACTGCTGATAACAAGTGCCCTTAGAACCAGACCTTCCAAAGCCCAGCAATATCGACTATACCTCTCCCAAGCCTTTCTTGGAAACTAAATTCGACCAGATCGGAATGGGAGGGAGGTCCTCCCCAATGGGGGAGTCAGTGCATCCCTACACTGACGGCTACAAATTAGAAGCCAAATTAGATGGAGGTATCTTCGCAGAATATTTGGAACTCGATATCTCATTCCGCTTTCCTGACTACTGCAGCGTGTTTCAGGCGGAAATCATGACTATAAAGGTAGCCGTAGACCGCCTGAATCATTTACCGCTACCTAGAGACAACATATGTATTTTCACAGATAGTCGGGCCATCTCTCACGGGAGTTCACACCACCTCCAAAATGGTTGTAACATGTCGCTCGGCACTAAACAACATAGCTGCGCACCTGAAAATAGGGCTCATCTGGATGCCTGGATATAGTAATATTGAGGGTAACTGTAAAGCCGACGTACTAGCGAGAATCGGTAAAACTCGTTCTGATTCGGACATTAACCACCAGCTGGGTAAACCGCAAACTGGAACTCTTATAGGAATCTTTCAGGATTGCAAATATTAATTGGCAGGAGAAACACACCTGCCTGATTACCCGACAGATATGGCCAAAACCCGACCCTAAACGGTCAAGAGAGCTCATCCTACTAGGACGCAAAGTAATTAGCAGTACCGTAGTCGTTGTTACGGGCCACTGCCACATAGGTAGACATGCCGATAGACCGGGCGCACCTTTAAACGGCTTCTGTAAGAGTTGCCATAACGAAAAGGAAGAAGAAACCATACTTCCCTCCTCGGCAACTGCCCGGCCCTAGCCAATCATAGGAATCGGTTTTGGGCTCCCCCTTCTTAGAAGAGTTAACCGAATTAGGATCCGCTCACGTCAGAGACCTACCTCGATTTATCAGGAGTTCCAATTGTTCCCGACGACGGGTTAAGGGGTTAGGCCACTCTAGCATTTTCGAAAAATAAATATTTTTTTTAATTTTTTTTAATGGTCCCTTAGGACCTCAAAAATGATGTCCCAAAACATTATAGCCGGGAAAAACCTCTAATTACTCGATTTTCGAATTTTAAGATTAAACGTATTGCAAAATTATTCCTGATTTTCTACTACTCAATACTTCAAACGCGTTTATCTCAAAACTGGATTTTTCAAGTTGGCCGGAAACATAACTCAGACAGTTTTCAACCGATTCACTTGAAATTTTGAATGTATCTTTAAAAATACATTGCCTATAAAAGTACGTAGGATAATCTTTTTATATTGTATAGTTCATTTGTTATTAAAAAAATTCTGACGATTTTTTTAGGTAAATTTTAAACTTTTCAATTTCGAAGTGCGCCATTTGGCGAAAAAAAGTAGCACTGATATGATCGCCACATATCAAATTATACTTTGGGACTTACTGGGATTTAATATGAGGTTATTGTTTAACAACCGAGCAGAAATTCTCTGGAAGTCATCATTAACTCTAGCAAATAAATCCTCCAATAATCCAACTGGATTATCCTACTCAGATAATTTTGGAGCCAAGATCATTAATGTACATATAAAATAATAAAGGTTCAAGAACACACCCCTGCGAAACTTCACGATATAGAGGTAATAACGCAAATAATCTGTTGTTAATTTTACCCGTTGACACCTGTGCGTGAAAAAATTATTTACCAGGGCTATAGGAGAAGTAGAGAAACAATATTTACTATAAAGTTATTGAAGCAGAATCGGGTGATCAATACTGTCTAATGCTTTTGAGAACCAGAACACAAATATTTCTTGCATCAAGTACCATTTGAAGATCCGTTGACACCTTCAACAAAGCAGATTCACAACTATGCTTCGACAGAAAAGCAGACTGAAATCTACATAATAGCATAACTCAAAAAGTATTGAATTCAAACCACCAGATTTTTTCCAATACTTTCCCAAGAAAACTCAGTAGGCTTATAGACAGAATTTAAAGCGGGGAAATGTTTCTCAACAATTGGTTAAACAAACGCTATCTCCCACGCATCCGGAAAGGAAGACGACATTAGGCAACAGTTTATTATATTGTAACGTGCAAGAGGTAGGCCAGGAAAAGGGAAATAGTCAAAAATAAAATGTATAAAAAAAATAAGTGTCCTAATTAATCCGTCGAGCCCGAAGAGCCCCATTACGTTACAATATCATGGTGAAATGCATGGCGAGGATTTATTTCATCAGAGAGAACAGCATTCGATTTAATAGAATATATTGCTCTTAAAAGCTCAAAATAATCAATACATCGGAATGAAAATGTATCAGATCCAGATTGATGTACGCAAATTGAACTGCTCACACCAGATGTACAAGATGCCCTATCAACCTGCAGTGAATTAGACGCAATTCCAGTAGGGCAAGTAAAAAAGTGATCCATTTCGTTAGGATCGAGATCAGCTTCTTTATGGATGCCAAGCCGCTTCAGATTATCCCAGAGGGGCTGAGGAGGTAGACTAGGGTCTAGTCTGGAAGCAAAATAACCACGGTAAGCATTACGAAGAGACAAAGTAACTCTATTTCGCGCAGCCCTAAAGAAACAACGATTGTGGATAGTCCTGAGCCATCTCCACTCTTTGTACAAGTACTCGCGCTCCACAATAAGGGATCTAATTTTTAAGAAAACCAGGGGCAATGTTTAGCACTGATACTCTTGACTTTAAGCGAAACGTATTTATCGTACAAGTAGGATATGAAACTATTAAACCTTTCCAATTTGGAGTTCACCAATGGATCACTAAGGATGTAACACAATGAGAGCGAACATTCGTCAAATAAACCACCAGTATCGACATTATTATAATCACAGCAAGAATAAACCTTCCTAGGACAAAATGTGTATTCAGGAGCTAAAAAAGTGATATAAGCTTCAATGCTTCTTAAATTCCACTCAGACGAGAGCAACAAAAAAACCGCAATTTAAGCCTTTGATTACGGCCAGTATGATAAAGCCCGTAAACATCGAGTAGTCCCAATCAAGTTTGAGCCACAGAAAAATGACATGCGAAAGAGCGTCAAAGAAATCTGAATCCCGGATGAAATTGCAGATATTCACTTCAAAAGAAGGGAAAACCAAGAGTTCATGATCTAGTAGCAGTTAAAGAGGTACAGTTTTCTCAAGGAGTTAAGTTGTATCGAAAGTTTGTCGTACCATCTAAAGTCATTAATGTCAGGGAATAGGATAGATACGATTGAAGCACCAAATGCAATAACATCGGAGGTAGATCACAATACGCTCTGGACGAATGAAGACTCTATAAGTTCGTCTGAGGTAGCTAAAGAGGCCAAGTGTGCCAAATATAACAAATATTTTGATCATATTAACCTTTCTTCATCAGCTCAGTATTTTAAAGTCTTCACAAAAAGACAACGATTGACCAAGAGACTAATAGAGATTATTTTTGTAGTTGTAGGGTCAAGTGAGTGTAAAGTAAAGAGTAGAATATAGAGTAGATGATAGAGTCAAGTAGTGCATATTCTGCACAGAAACAATTTAATTAGAATAAATGTGCTGCATAATTTTTTTTATAAAATTAAATTTATTAAGTATTAAAATGTTACTTAAAGTTTGTCGCCAAAAGGTAAAACAGCGAGACAGCAGCGAGACACTGCGTTTGAACTGCAGCAGTATAATTTAGGACTACACTCACCACAAAGTATCAGCACACCAGACACGGCGTTCTTTGCACGAAGAACTGTAATACTACACGTAACAGCGTCTCCTATTTTACAACAAACGTAAGTCAAGACATTTGGTACGGCAACAATTATTGTCGTTAAAATTTTAGCAGACAGAAAGAGAGAGAGAGAGAGAGAGAGGAGAAGAAAGAAAAAAGGAAACAAAAAACGGTTAATGGACTTTGAAGCAGATTGAAGAACATTATAATGTGGAAATGAATCGCTTTCATATGATACTCCACTTGACCTAGGACCTAGTATCCCCACCTTAAAATTTTGACTACCCCCTCCCCCCTCGACTCTTTTTCAATAAAACTATTAATAAAAAAAAATTTTATTTGCAGTAAAGGTGTTCAAACGTTATTTCAAACTATTCTAAATTTCAAGTAGACAGCATTAGCAGTTGCCCAAATGAGCAGCTGTGACAGACAGACAGACGAAGTCGCACCATAAGGGCTCCTTTTTTAACGTTTTGGTACAGAAATCTTAAAATTCAGGTATTATCTGAATACTGGAAAGCTATGTTTACGAATAACATGGAGATTATGTGTAACACAACAGGAATTTTCTTACAACTGTAGGCTTAATAATTTCCTTTTGGATTTCTTTAAACTACTAGCTATTTTTGCAATAAATAATTTTGAATTTTGTTTCTATAACTCCCACTTTAGTTATCTTGGTTTTTCTCACTCTTCGAAATCAGCACTTTCCACATATATGTATAGTGCTACATATTAAAATTGGACACTTCTGTACCATGTATCAACCCTAAGTATTCTCCCAAAAATGGTTTGTAATATCCCTTTGATACCCTGTACTCTCATCATACCAATGTTATTTGATTCCATAAGTGGATATGAACGGATTGTGAGGTATTTTTGCCTTTGAACGTACTTTTAGTTAAAGTACTTAGTTAAATTGTAAGTTTTAAATTCAGCACTCGTGAAACCGTAAGGCCATCAATAAAAGACTTTTAGATTTCAACAATAATATTGCAATAAAACTACAATAATTTTGGGGAAAGTAATCCAGTGTACGTTTCTAATAAGGACGAACACAAAGACGAGTTTTGGTTAGAATTGATTAATGAAATGGGAACGGTGAATATATTAGGTCTACCGAAAAGTTGAGCTGTTTTAGATATTTGCTAATCTTTTTCTATGTATTAGCCATGAAATTTATGAAAAGACGTCAAGCAAGCACGTCACCTTTTAAGCACAACTTGACTTCTACGCGCCCTTAGAAATACTATCCAATAGAAAATACTAGTCTAGATTAACGAAGGTAATTAATAAATTTAAAAATTTTATTTTGAGACCATGTAGCGAAGTATAAAAGATATCACATGTTCGACTTTCAATCCTAAGATGACATTAAGTCAGTTAAGAGCTTAAATTTGTGAGAAATTAGATCTAAAATCCTTCTGTCAACAAGGAAGACTCGACTAGGTTTTGAATAAGTATTGTAATCTGCCACAGAAGATGGATGCTTGGCGTTAATTTATTTCTTAAACAACAAAACGTCCTTAAATTAGTAACTATATTACACTGGACTCTCTCTCTCAAGTGCTATTTTCACCTCAAAGCAGCCGAGCAATTAATCCTAGAAAGAATCCAAATAAGAGGATGAGGAGATAATAATCTTTATTTATTTATTTTAGTTGAAAAGGGTGGCGGGGGGCGATCTCTGTCCGCCTGGTTCTGTTATTTCTCCCCCATCGTAGGAACACTTATGGGTAAATATTAATGCAGGCACCTCTGTAGGAGTGGAGGTGCAGGGGATTACAGCCTCTAATATTGCTTTCCAGAGGCTGTGCTATAGAAGCTAGTGTTGCTTCAGCTGAAAGTGCTGTATCCTGGAAGAAGGTGGCATTAGCAAAACTGTGCCCTTCTTCAGGAAGACTCTAACAAGTTGACTATCTTCGTGGTACACGTTGCAGTAGAAGATGCAGACTAGGCCTCCGAAGGATCAGCTTCAATTAATCCGGAAGAAGGTATTTGTCTTGGCTCTGTGCTTGAGACTAAAACTCTCAATCGTGAGAAAAGACACGAAGGGAGAAAGCCACAAAAAGCCGCTAAGAGAAATGCAGAGAATCACGAGGTCAAACAAATGGACGAGAGACTTACCTGAAGATGAGGGTCCGATAACATGGTTCCCAGGCCTAGACTAAAAAACTGCACAATCTTGAACTTCATGGATGCAAATAATGGAGGAAGGATAGAACCGGTACAATTGGTTGAAGGCTATAGTCTCCTTTGCTGAAAACAATGAAGATATAGAGGTTAACTCGGTGACCGTGAAGGATGATCTGATAACACGGAGATGTGTTAATCAACAATTCAAGGTCTGGGTATGCGAAACCGTTAAAAAGCTGACCAACATTTGGGAGGGCGCCAACTTGGGGGTAAACCATACGGATGATCTTACAGACACTAGAAAAATGATGATCTTTGTCACGGGGGAACCTGCGAACAAGATCAGTAAGTCACTCTGGACGACGAGATTAAAAAAGATGAAAGACTTTCTTTCTGAGGCAAGTACAATGGGCCCTTGCGTTCTACGTGCAGAGGAATCCCACACTCAGTCTCCTTAAAACCCACATGCACAAAACCAGAAAAAACAAGTGGTAAATCTGACCCTTGAGAGGCACACAACACTTCTTAAATTATGAGATTTACTAAAATCTTGAAAATATAAGTAACATTAAAGCATACATTTTAATTCTTGATTGGTGGCAGAAAAAAAGCAAATATGGAGAAAATACAAATTTTGATAAATTCAGATTTTGATAAATGTTGACGTTTTACGAGCTCTAGCCATCAAGAAAATGTCTGAATGTGTATGTAGAGATATATGAAAGTGTGTGGTTGGGTCGCTCGAAATAACACTTATACTAAATGTTGTTCATATTAAAAGATAGGTTCTGATTTTTATATATTTTGTTGATCGGATCGGTCTATTGATTTTTCTTAAAGGTTAATAGAAATTCATTCAAAAATATCGATTGAACAAAGTTTTGCTAACATACGTTACCTCTTACATGCACGATCTCTCTCCCTAGTTCCCGTAACCCAATGTGAGGCATGGGGCGGGAGAAAAATTTTACCAGGTTCAAGACAACGATTGCAAGTGGACCTACAATTTCAAATGGATAGATGTTAGATATAACCCTCCCCGGTGTTTCAGGCGAAATTATTGTTAGGTCTGCGAGAGTCTGTGAGTCTTCTCTAAAGCCAGCTGTGCCTACGCCAGCTAAAAATTCACTACGAATGCCATAAAATATGCGATTGGCATCAATCACTTCAATAAGTTGTTGTGTGGAGATCTTTCTAGAACAATAACCTCTAAAGTGTCGATAAGATTTTTGGGGTTTGTCTAACCTAAACACTGTAGTGCGTCCTGCGAAAACACAAATACGAAATTTAGACTCAAATCCAGTTCTAACATAATTTGTTGATCAACGCTAAGTCAAAAGGCTTAATCTACTTTTTAACTTGCTTCAAGCGATTATCTGCAAAATGTTGTTTTATCATGATATGATTTCTTACAGGGATCAAAAGATTCCCAATTTAAAGGTAAGGATTAAAGTTTATTAATATAAAGAAATAATATTCGGTGAAAGAAATGAACCTTGCGGTACACCGGTGCGTATTTCATAGATTTGATTTGTTAGAATATCCAATGTTACATGCCGAAAATGTTTGAAATTTGGTTAAAGGAGGAGCATGCTAGACTCTGCTCCAGCTCGTAAGCATACCGGCGCCTCTTAATAGATAGTTAAATTATCAAATATTTCATGTAGTTAGAGATAATAATGGCCGTCAAGCAGTTAACATTAACCCAAGAAATATTATTATTAGAAGAAGCGACGAAATATTATTTATTTTGGAAGCAATTAAGAGTTTAACTTTACCACTCGAGTCGTAAAATGTTGGTTATAAACTGAGTCAAATAAAAAGCGTTTTATATTTCATTATTGAAAGGATATTTCAGGAAGAGATTTCATTTTAAATTGCGCGTTGTTTTTCACGTATCAAATTTGCAGCTGTCATTCATAGTAAAACCTATACCGTTTACGAAAATATGCACGCTTTCAGAACGCATTAAAATTGTAAAGGTTCACTACAAGGATAGTGAAAATTTCACTGAGATAATTCGTAGAAAATGAAACTTCTTGTTAAAATACCCTACATATAGAATCCGTTTTCTAGCTTCTAAGAAGATTTTCGAAATTTGGTGCAAATTCTTTTCTTTTAATAATTAAACCTGCAAAAGTCTTGCAATTTCCGAGTAGACATTTTCTCATTAAATCTACAGCTCTTATCAAGGTATATTTGGAAGAGACTTTGCCGTATCTTCTTCTCTGTGCTCTCTTTTGATTTCTCTATAACTTTATATGTATCCTGTGTGAACGTCAAAAGTTTGATTTGCTTTAAATTTGAAGTTGGTCTGTTCCCAGATCAGAAGATGGTTTAAGTAGAAATTTGTTTGAAAATTTCAACCACATTCTACACAAGTGCAAGACTTCTACAAACATTAGATATAGTGCACATACTGCAATTAATTCCTAGTTCGAGTGTACATCGTCAATTTCTAAGCATATATAGTGAGGAGGACCTCATTTCAAAGTCTGTATGCTCAGAAACTTTTTCGATACGCAAAACTAGGTTTAGTTGATTTTAACAGATTAATTGTATTATAGGGTTTTATAACTTTTAATGAAAGTTAGTTGTTAAGTAAATTAACAGAGGCTACTAAGTAAGCCGAATAATTTAAGAGTTATAAATTTATTTATAAACTTTAAAGTGAACATACATAGCTTACGTCGAAACAGTGTTTACCTCAATGCCCTTTACCAAATTCCCAAATTCTCGACGTCATTCAACTTTCAAAAATCGCTTAGTTCTATCACAGCAAAGCAAACGAGCCTCACTTCTTTGTTGGTAAGAGCCAAATCCATCAGGGGATGGAATATAACAAAAACCTCAATCGAAACTTTGGCAGTGTTACCCTAACGAGGTGAATATTTGATGAACTTCTCGGAAACAAGTGACGACACCAGCTTTACAACACATAGAAATTCTACCAAATAAAGAAGACAAAGTTACCCCTTTTTGTATTTTCCCGTAGGCAGCATGTTATGCTAATTTTCTAAATTTCACCTGAATCTTCACCCTTTAAAGTCATATGGCGTCAGTAGCAGCCATGTTATGCCTACGTGCTGAAAACTGCACAGTAACAAGAGAACAACATAGCGAACGTGCTGGATACACTTTTTGCACCTGCTTAGAAATGTTGGAGGTAAACTATCCCAAGAAATTTGTTTTTATCCCAATCCTGTTTTTGCTTGAAACCCCAGAAATATCCATACTTTGAATGAAGCTCTGTATTATGCTCTAAAAGTGGAAAATTACCTGTTTTCCGCATGGTTCAAGTTCCTCTCGTAAAATCCAAATCTTGCTGTTGAAACAGTTTTTCAACAAATGCCCAACCACTTGTCACAGTGGAAAAGGGGGGATACTTTCTGGTCACTATGCCTAGGACGGTGGACGTCTGGTTTGACATAATTATGTAAATTATCAGGTAGAATCTCCAGAGTTTGTTAACTTAATCCAAATTGGTGGGCAAACGAAACGGTATAAGAGGAAGAAGAAGTAGAGAAAATTCATCGGGATGGATTAGTAATTTGTTGGAAGGATTTATTTTTTGGGGCTCAAAGATCCCTCTGATTTTACATGAACTAAATGATTTAGGATTCCTATCCCACCACTTGCATATTTTGACGGCGAATTAATTCGAATTTTACGCTCTTTTAAGCCAGCAGAACGGAAATGAATTAAGTTTGCTTATTTTCGGGTAGTAAATTGGAAATTTTAAATGTAAACAATTTTGGGAAGAATTTTAATTTTTATTAAGGAGAAGATTTGGTTGAATTAAAGTCGGGAAGCTTTTTAATCTGATCGCTTGTAGAGGGTACCTAGCATCAAGTTCGTTATTACGTTGAATAAAATATCCTATGGAACTTTTGTACCCTGTAAATATTAATAAAAAAAACAAGTTTTAGTAGATGACTCAAAGGCATGAACAGCACTCAGAACCATACAAGAAAAGGGAGAGCTGTCTAGATCGGTTTTAAAAATTTTGTGTTTCATCTAGTTTTCGTTTTTTCGCGAAGGCGTCCATCAGCTGAAGAGGAGTTAACCCTTTGGTGCTGCTGTTGAGAACGAGCCAAAGGAGCTTAACTTTTCTTTATTAGAAACGCCGATCGTGTTAAGAAAAAAAAAATTTTTATATTTCTTACGTTGCTCGAGTTTACAAGCAGTTTGTTTTGATTTTTATTTTGAAAAGTATTAAATCTTCCTTGCTTAACATAACGCTACTCCGCCAAACTCCTCTATTCGAAATCGAGGCACGCATTGCAAATTAGTCATAATAGGTCGAAGCTAGTTGTCGCCCCAACTCCCACTCTCACCCTATGCCACAATTTTTGTCATGATACAACTGGAGCAAGATACTCTGTGCAGCAATAAATGAATTATCCAAATTGGTCCACGCGATACGAAGTTTGACTCTTCACCACCCCCATATTCTGTACATCAAAGTCCAAATTGTTTCTAGTAGTTGCAGTGGCGAATCATACACTATAGAACAAAAACAGAACCTACTTAATCAGTCTACGCTTTAAGATGTTTCGCCCCCTCCCCGACCGTCCTTTTAAACATGAGACCCCCCCTCCCCCGTGGGGGGGGGGGGGTGTATTCTTAAGATCAAAAGCAGAGTCATCTAAGTCGGTGCACGTGTTACAAAGTTACAATGGGGGTACATATTTTATACGTCAGAAAAAGAATCGTCCAAATCGGTCCACGTGTTATGCAGTTCTTTCCCCCACCATCACCCACCAAATAATAAGCTGATAACACCAGCAATAATTTATATCATGAAATATTTCCTTGCTGCTGAATTGCTAATATAGACAACATATGACAAGCAATTTTTGATGGCAAGAAATAAATTGCCGTCGGCTGCGTGATGTTACGAAGAAAAAAAGTTACCCACTACCCATAGATTGCATCCTATACCTTATCAGGATCCAAGTGGTTTTCAACGTTGGACTTGGAAAGCGGCTACTGGCAAGTTGAGATTGTTCTAGATGACAGGGGAAACATAGCATTTTCGGTTGAAAGTGGATTGTGGCAATTCGAAGTTATGCCTTTGCACAGTGACATTCGAAAATGCACTAAGAAAACCTCGCGTCAGCCTACCAAAACGAAGGACCCTGGTTCGAATCCCAGCAACGGTGACTTATGGTTGTTTTCTTCTGGTTGTGCAGATTACGATAAAAGGGTCGTGGGGGTTCGAAAGAATATATCAGTGGTTCAGAATACACTTTAAATTGTAGGTCCAGTTACAATCGTTGTCTCGAATAGGGTGAAGTTCTTCTCCCGCCCCATGATCCAAGGAGTTACGAGAAGAGAGCTATTTCGATGAAATCATTGTTATTGGAAGACATTTTGAGAAACGCCTAGGAAATTTACGAGAAGTGAGCCAAACTTCAACTAAGCCCTAAAAAGTGTAAATTGCAAAATGTAAAATTGCATAAGCTAAGGAAAAGGATAAGGCATTTGTCTGGAGAGAAAAGGTAGAAAACAGCTTTAAATCCCTGATGCGGGTGCTTTGCAATGAACGTATCCAAAGGCAGGCGATACATTTATATTAGATACCGCTGCGAGTAATGTTGGGATTGGTACTGTACTGTCACATTAAGTAAATGGTGGAAGTGGTGGAATACTACAGCAGACCTCTGTCGAAACAAGAAGAAAATTACTGCATTACAAGAAAAGTGTTGTTGGCTATCGTTGAATCTATGAAGCACTTTTATAAATGCCTCTATAGTCTGAAATCCACACACAATACAGATCATGTAGCGCTGAAGTGGTTGATACAATTTAAAAATTTTAAACGCCAAGTGACAAGATGGCTGCTTTCATTTTTACATTATTGATAGGAAGGGTAGCTCCCATGGAAATGTAGATCCACTTTCACGACGGCCATGTAAGCCAGAGTGTAAGTACTCTTCCCGTTTGGTAGCAAAATGCGGCGATGTGACTGTATCAAGAACAACCGTCGTATCCTTGACAGGATGGATTAAGGAAGAGGTTCCAATTCTGAAGTGAAAAGAGGATGTAAAAAGCCCCTTGAAAAGATTTTTCAGACAGAGGTGCAACGTTGAAGCTACTGAACCCAATGGAATTCAATGTGTGCTGAATAAGGAATATTGAAGCGCAAATGAGAAACACCAGATAAGTCAGCATGACGGATGCAGGTATTGGTTCTCAAAAGCAAATTAAAATGTTCTGGAAGAGTTCCATAATGGCGCATCGGGAGGACATCTTGGCATCAGCAACACTTTGGAGAAATTAAGAGAAAAATTTGGTTGGTTGCATATGAGAGAGGATGTTGAGGATTGGTGTTGCAAATGTACTGTTTATGCCAGTAGTAAAGGACTTCGCAAGGACTAGGGGAGCGATACAACACAACAACGTTGAAGCACTTTTTGAGAGAATTCGACTGACGTTGCCGGACCATTTCCTGAGTCAAATTGGGGCAACCGCTATACTGTAGAGGTAATAGATTATTCTAGTAAATGACCAGATTACTATATATCCGATCCCCAATCAAGAAACAGACAGTGGCAGAGAAGGTAGTGTCGAACTGGATCTGCGGATTTGGCATTCCTCGTAAGTTTCATTCCGATCAAGGGCGAAACTTTGAATCTCAAATATTCCAAAAGGTTTGCGACATTCTTAGAATAAGGAAAACGCGGACAACACCACTTCAACCACAATCTGACGTAATGCTAGAACGATTTAATAAAATTGTGATCGAACATCTCAGGAAAGTAGAAGATGAACCTCAACGGGATTAGGACAGCTACATTCCGGTATTTCTATTAGCCGTTCATAACTCAACAGTTCAAACATCCTCTAAGATTGTGTTTGGAAGACAAATTTGACTGCCACTTTAAAGATTTAAATTTCGGAGTAACTGAAAAGGAAAGATAATCCACTAAAGAGTATATAACATTGCTTCGGAAGCGTCTCGCAGGAATTCATCAACTGACAAGAATAAAGAACTTGGAAGGACATCAGAGCTTATCACCAAAGCTTCAAAAGAAGTGGGAAGGTCCCTACAAGATCCGTGCATCAACGATGTGGTCTACAGTGTATAGTGTGAAATAAAATAAAAAAATTAGATCGTCCACACTGACAGACTGGAGCCATACTAAGGAAATACGCAACAATATGCAAAATAGTCAGATCGTTCCTTGAGGAACCAAATCTCGTCCAAGCTTAATTCATTAAATTTTTTAAATGCTTCACGAAACTGTCAATCCAAGGCTAAAAGGTACGCGAAACATGAGACCTTGAAACAGTAACACAATTTGCAAAACATGTAGTAAGAGAGTCGTAAAATAATTTTACCGCATTATCAATGTCACGCTCGTTCAGAGCATTCGTCCCATCCCATTTGTTACAACAACAAATGACTTGAATCAGAATATGTCATCATTACAGGATCAAAAGAAAGTGCCGGATGATGACGAGACTCAGGAAAAAGAGAGGCAGAACCCACCTCAGTACTCGAGTAGTCGGTTGAGAACACCAAATCCAGAAACCTGGCCAAGTCATTCATACACTTTAGAGCAGCCAATAGAGGTAGTATACAACCCTTGTCCATGGAGCACTCCTAACCGACCGAAGACATGTTTAAATCTCCAAGAAGTATCAGGACACATGCAGATAACAACTAATAGCAATCAGAGGGCGATCCAGGTGGAATAAAGAGTGTAATGTATAAATTTTTGCGTAGGAGCCTGAAAACCACACAAAGTAACTCAAGGCGATCAGATCCAGCAATATCAGGGATCTTGCATGGTAGGTCACGGCGGACAGCGCAGTAAAAACACCACCGCTGACAGAAGTATCAGGAGCGGAAAGGTGGCGGTCGCGGCGTAAAACCAAATTCTCCGAGCCAAATAGATCAGCATTAGCACTTTTTCCACAAAACCACGTCTGAGTCAAGCAGACCATATCAAAACAATTATCAGTTGAGCCAATGAAAAGTTGCGTCGTTTTAGAGCGCAATCCGGTTACGTTGGCATAGTAAAGGATAACCTCGCTGATGTGTTTTTGGATGAATTATTATAGGTTGTAGCTGAGTTCAAGCGCGTCCTCGGAATGAATTCATAAACAATAAAGTTGCAATGCCAGATGTCGAGACAAAGAACCGTCTAAAAAACGGCATCTGGTACGAGAAGCTTAAGGGGAGGTTACCGTTGATGACGTTCAAAAAATCGATTTCGGTTTTTTTACATAATTGGAATCCCTTTAGTGTCTAGTATTTGTAGTAAAAACGATTTTGTAAAATCTGATATAGTTTAGAAGTTACAGCGCATTGAGCGAAACCGCGCGCCAACTGGAAAACAGGTAGCTGAGGCGCTCTTGCGCCTTGCTAGACGACCTTTTCCCCCAACCTTATCAACCTGCAGATCCAGCAAAACGAGGAAGCCGAAGGGTGCCTCTATGTTGCTGGGATAGCTGACTAGATGGAACTTGTCAAAAACAAACATTAAAAACGATTTTTTCTAACTTAAAACTGCTGTTTCGAGAAAAATGCGTTTTTCTCGAAAGAGCATTTTTCAGCGCGCGGGGCGCTCTACAGCTTCAACGGAAGAACCGATTGACTTGCAATTTGTTCCACCGTAAAGGAAATTTAATTTCGGGGGCCTTATCGAGTCGATATTTTTTTTTTACTTAAACTTTTTTTTGCGTCCATTGAAGATAAAAAAAGCAATGAAAATATGACTTCTTTTTTCAGAAAATTTAAAAACGATAAGGCCCCCCAAATAACCTGTAGATTAATAATTTTTTACCCGTTTTTGTTGCGGATTAACTGACAAGGGGGTGGAACGCCCAGCGCATACCAATGCACGCGGTGCATTGCTTCAGTTAATAGGACCTACAGTCGCCATTTTGGATATTTTAAATGAAAAAATTTGAAAGTATTCTTTATTTATGGGGAAATAAATTATATTAACTGCCGTTTCAATAAATATTAATTATATACCCGAAAAAATTCCCAAAATTGACGCATTTTTCATGCCGATGAACGGTAACCTCCCCTTAAATGAAGCAGAAAAGGAACTACATTCCTGTCCGTGTCGTGCATCGATCCTTCTACAGACAATCAAGTTCCGATCAGTTCCAGTGCAGTGCAGTGAAGATATAAAATTAATGATATCATCCTCGGTGGTGGTGGTGCAAAGTCTGACAGCGTCAACAACAGCGCAAGCAGGTGTATCAGGTGATGACACAATGCCAACAGCATCGCAGATGGAGTCGGAAATATTGGTTGGGCGGCACGACCGCCATGCCGTGATTTCCAGGTTTGATACCAGGTCTTCCCGTGGGTTTTTAATAATTGAATTAAAAGATCCACTCCGTCTTTGGGCGGTTGTCTAGCTCGCAGCAACGCAAAAGCAAGACATTCACTTCCCTTATCCTAATTCCCTTCCGGCCAGAGCCATGCGAACGCATCAAAGGTTGTGGCTTTCGCCAAAGCGTAAAAAAATAGTTGGTTTGGTTGATACAACAAGAAAGTAGAAGTGGGGTTATGATACATAGCAGAAGAGGAAACAGCAGCAAAAGAGAGAAGAGCAGCCAAAGAAGGAACACCAGCAAAAGAAGGAACATCACCATCCATCCCCGACGAAACTTTATTGGAGCGCTCATCCGCTGGAGTACCGAACTGTTTCGGGGGTTCTTTCTCTAGTCAAATACCAAACTTTTATGGTGTACCCAAGGGCCCGCTTCTATTTATTGTTTTTATTAATGACATGGGTTCCATATTAGCGGAATCTAAAGTTGTATGCTTTACGTGGATCGTGGATTCCCTGACATTAATGATTATTTTGTACTAAACTCTCATCTTCAGTCTTTTTAAGCTTGGTATATTGCGAACGATATGCCTCTGAACATTGATAGGTATACATTTGTCCCGCATTCTAAAAGAAAAGATTTATTGATTTACATATGTCTAGTGGAAACTTGCTAAACATACTCGACAGACTAAGGGATCTTGGTGTTATTTTTGTTCACGTTAGCTCCATAGTTAATAGGTCTAATGTTTCCTTTGGCTCTGTAAATAGATGGTCTAAGGAGTTTAACCGCTTAATCTACTACTTCGTGACATGTAGTGTCACAGAACTAGTCTAGCTCCATATACATTACTAAAACCAATGTTAGCATAATTCCGTTATACATTAGGCATTGATTTTAATATTTCGAAATCTAAAGCGAGGGATCAGTTGCATTTACGTCGGCTTTACACAACAATATTTTTATGTTTGTTTGTTTTGTTAATTTTAAATTTAGTGACTTTGTATAGTTTTTTTATTTTTTCATTTCATTGTTAGTAACCAGCCTTAATGAATTTTGTAAAAAAAAATTGCGTACAATAGAGTTGTGACGTTTATCATACATTTTTATAGATGGAGTTGGTAAAAAATCAATATCAAGATTGCGGCACAAGCCAGTTTTAGGTTTATTTTTACATCTGCGAATCGTTTACAAGACATTTTTTGGACTTCGTGTACTATTTACCCAAATTTAAACTGCAACAGTTCCTTATTCACATCCATAGCATTCACGACCTGTGACCCTAACCTTTGAAAAAATTCTATAACAATAAATTTTGGTAGAAGGTACTACTAGATTTCAGGTCTTCACCTGAAAGAAATCTTCTCTCTCTTAAATTAGCCCGACTCGATGACAAAGAATTCAAGTGACCCTTGAATTTAAGGTGGACTCTGAATCACTGACTTTACTATGCTACTGGTGCGATTCGAACATGCGACCCTCGTATGTAAAGGCAACACGTCAATTAAAGCACCATCGTTAGGACGAAAACCTTACAATATTTTTATGAAATTGTTTACACAATTTGAATCACAAGTTTTATTATTTGCGATAACGCCAAACTTTGATAAACATGGACTTCATGTATTGCAAAATCCCCCCATCAATAAACACAGACAACATATTTGTCAGATTGGCAGTTAAAAATGCTCGACCTCCTGAAAGGTTTTTCAGCAACTGCTCCCTCCTAGTTCGTTTGCAGCCATTTTACAAAATCACCAAGGAAAGGCCCCAAACTTTTCCAATAAAAACCGAACAAATCATAAGAAGTGTCTGTCTGAAATAAATTTTTTCCTCAATATTTCTTTATATCTTGTCATCATCAAGATGAAGGAAAATCGATCACCATCCGGTATCTATAGTATTCACATATGCTCAGCTACGGTCCGGACGTTCGACTCTTAAGTGATATAACATTTTTGCATATCGCGTGAGAATTGGAGTGTCATTCAGTGCCATCTGGCGATCAAATAAAATTACAAGTTATTCTTATAGACATATATATGTGCATAGAAAAAGTTTTTCATATCTTCTTCACTTTTTGGTACCAGTTCGTTTCTTATCCTCTTAACTGTTAGGATGGGAAGTCTTCCCTTTTGCGTTTGGCTGTAGGAACCCTATTATCTTTGAGTTTTTGTATGGTTTGGTCTCTCCAGAAAATCGGACGACACTTCTTTATGACTTGGCTGTCGTAGCGTAATATTTATAGCTGCGACTGTTGACATCATCTCAAATAGAAAATGTCATGGGAGCGATTGGAGATAGAAAGAAAGTGTTAAAAGACCACTGATGGATGGTGCGGAGTGCGGGGGCAAAGTCATCGATCCGAAACTGTTGGTTGTCAAAGAGAGGATTTCTCACTTTATGGGATTGAAAAAGTAAAGAGAGGGGATGATTCTAACTTTTTACGCTTGTTTACGATGAAAAAATCTTTTACTTGAAACTGGACTTCCACAAAAAGGGTCTAAGACGGTATCAGATGAACGAAAGTGGAGAGGTAGTACTATACCAATTTGCATGTATCTAAAAAGGAATTTGATGAGCAATTCACCTCATCATAGCATGAATTGTTGATGGGAGATGAGGTGTGGTTCATTTACATAAAGTCGATTGTGGACGTAATTTATTTGGTCAACGAATTCAAACTAAGTTCTTATTTGGATGCCTCAGGTGATTTGATATGAAGTTTCTGCAATTTCAGTAGCATTCATTTGTACGTGCTTGTGGCTCACTATTTCAGGTGTAACTTCTCAAATCATCCATGGTAAGATAATTTGATCGATAACACGTGATGGGCGATTTTCAGGTTAAAATCAGAGGGACTTCATGTCTGACTTCTTTGTGACGTGAATAAACATTGATCTCCTCTGGTTGAACTTGAGAAGGATGTGGAAATTTTGTAAATATTTGTTAGCAACTTAACTAACACTATTTTAATAGGTGCACATTTAAATTTGTTTTCAAAGCAGATTTATGTAACCAGGAAATCATTTTGTCATTAATTGAGATACCGATTCCATCCATTCTAACACAAAAGGAACTTGATTGGTTTACATGCGTGTGTATGAGCTGAAATCACTTATAAGAAATATACTTCTACGTCCCAGCCATCTCAGCAATTACAGAATATTATCTCACCAGACAAACAAATAAATGAAAATGGTTTGTAATAAAATGAAATGCAGTTACGCTTTTCTGATGTGTTAGTCGAGATAATAGAAAATCACCAGTTATTATAATTTTGAACACGTGAGCATCCTGAAAGTGGTTAAGTGTTTTAGGATATATCCAATGATGCTGCGATCTGTGCAAAAGTTTACATCGAGCACGTAACATAGCGAAAACATTTCACTGAACAATGCCATAAAAATGCTAGTTTAAATTTGTTCGAAATTATTTGTGGCTTTTATAATTGTTGTTCTTTTTTTTAAAAAGAGTTATGTGGAAATGGAGTTAATTTCGCGTGTAGAATGCACGTATAAGTTTCGTGGAAGTACAGTGCAATTCAATGAATTTAAGTAATTCTGAATAAACTTTGTTATTGGTATAGTTTTGGTATCCATTTCAACTTCATAATATTCTGTCTGTATGCCGAAATAGCTGAGCGAATAGAAGCATTGTGCTGTTGTAAAATTTGATACAAATTATTGATTATCCGTAAATATTTTTCGCGGGATCAATGAAATATCAAAGATCAATTATGCAAATAAGTTTTACGCCAGATATGTTTCATCCTCTTTTGCAGATCTGGAAACAGAAATGACTTTAATTGAATATTGAGGAAGTCCACTATATGATAAAAGTTCAGAGCTGGAAGGAACGTGCCTGAGAAAAGTAGTGTTGAAGCGGTACACTGGGAGATCTGGTGTTTTCGATTCATTCTCAAATTTTACTGTATCAGCAATTACTCCTGAATTTCTAAGTCATCCATCAACTTTTTTAAAAAGGATTAAGACTACATGACGAATATACAAGTACAGAAATAAACCTTTCAGAGTATCAAGAAAAATATATGCGGCTAGAAACAAAATCGTATTAAATCAAAATTACCAACGGATAAATTAACTAGAAACATAATGAAGAGAAAAAAAGAATAAAAAAAACTAAAATGTGCTCAAGCAAATACTTTGGTTGATATGTATTTACAAAGGTGCAATAAAAGATCAGCTCTATACGTCCACGACGCATATCTAAGGAATAGCAAAGAAACACAATATGCAAGGATATACGCAAATCTACGCAGCTCGCAGACAAAACTGACACTCTCATTAAATCTCAACTTTATATTTTTCAACCGCAAAATGAATCCAACAATTAAATCAGGGTCCTATTAAAAAAGTATGGCAAAAGAGGTATCTTAAAAGTTCTAATTTTGATGCAGAAGTTAAATATTAAAGATTTCCTTCCTTCAGTCAGAAAGCTCTTGGTAAGATTAAGTTAAAGTTGCGGCCTCGAAAGCCTCGTATAGATCACACCAGGTCCATAGCGTTACCATATAGCTGTTGTGATGCGATCATCGAGGCTCTACCAGGTACCGGGCTCCGTTGCGATTTTCAGAATACTCCTAATATCGCAACTAGAGTTCTCCTCTAGATCCTTGAAGAAGTACATGTCTAACGATTTGTGTCACACGGAGATGTTCTATTGTATCCATTTTTTTTCCACATGTCGGTGTTCGAGATTCTGTGCGCACGCGCACCCGTGATACAGTGCTCCCTGAAGACACCTTAGGTTTTCCACGTGATCTTCACGATTCTATACGTTGGTCAAATCTTTTCTGCGCAAGGTCCAACAAGCCGTCACTGAGGTATTCGGAACCGACTTTTATATTATGCCTCTGCGGTCTGGTATTCAAGACAGTTGCACTTTTCTATTCGTGCTGGCGACATGTAGTTCCAGTAGGACGCAGCACGCGTTTCCCGGCCGCTTAATCTCTCGTTTTGGTGATTGGTATTGACCCGCACGATTGCCCGATTTGACCGCTCCTGATTTTTTTTTCTTGTCGAGTTTTGCAGTCACGGATCTATAAGAAAGGCGTAGACGTTAGTGTCTGTGAGTTTTAAGAGAAGTATTGGAGTATGGTGTGAAACCAGCCCCAATGTCCACCAACTATGGCGGCGCCACCTGACCGATATTATCTTTGCGACTTAACGAAAAAAAAATGTAAATCTCTAGATAAAAATAACCAGCAAACCGCTGTAGGAAATCGAATGATGACTTTTGCGCCACCTTATAGTATTAAGGTCTCTTTCTTTATATAATTTAAATTCTAAATATAGTCTGGATTCCTAAGGACCCTTGTGGGGTATAGGGTGGAAGAACGACATCACCCGATTCGAGACAACGACTGCAAATGAACCTACAATTAAAGGGGGACTTCAACCTCTGACCCTACAATCCGCAATGGCTTTTTATCGTAATCTAATGTCAGCAGAAAACATCCATGGGTCATTGCTGGTGGGTTCAAACCTGGGACGTCCGAGGTGGAAGGCGTTATCACTTACTCCACCAAGGAAATGCGAGATTTGATTTTTATCTCAGTTACATCAGTCCTATTATCATTTGATCCAAAATGTTTGATTTCTTTTGAATGATAGACGTACATTTCAAACCAAGTGGAATTATGACTGACACATTAGAAATAGAAGTGGTTGTAAAATCTTTACTTCTTCTAATGTCGATTAAAGTTATTAGTAGTATAAATATGAGGTTTCTGGCTCAAATGTGCAATGTGCAGGTCAAAGGTCAAGGTTGCTGATTAGGTTTTCGGTCTTGGAGGCTACAATTGAGAGATAAGGAAAAGAGATAAGGATTTTCGGTCTTATAGGCTACAATTGAGAGATAAGGAAGAGAGATAAGGATTGTCGGCCATCTTGGATTTTGGGTTTTCGGTCTTATTGGCTACAACTGAGAGATAAGGATTGTCGGCCATCTTGGATCTTGGGTTTTCGGTCTTATAGGCTACAATTGAGAGATAAGGAAAAGAGATAAGGATTGTCGGCCATCTTGGATTTTGGGTTTTCGGTGTTATAGGCTACAATTGAGAGATAAGGATGTCGGCCATCTTGGATTTCGGTGTTATAGGCTACAATTGAGAGATAAGGATGTCGACCATCTTGGATTTTGGGTGTTATAGGCTACAATTGAGAGATAAGGATGTCGGCCATCTTGGATCTTGGGTTTTCGGTCTTATAGGCTACAATTGAGAGATAAGGAAGAGAGATAAGGATTGTCGGCCATCTTGGATTTTCGGTTTTTGGTCTTGGAGGCTACAATTGGTCTTCTTTGGGTTTTCGGTGTTATAGGCTACAATTGAGAGATAAGGAAAAGAGATAAGGATTGTCGGCCATCTTGGATTTTCGGTTTTTGGTCTTGCAGGCTACAATTGGTCTTCTTCTTCTTTGGTTTGCATCTGGACTTAGATCTAAACCTTGGATCTGAACCTAGATTGTTTAGTAAGATAGGATTGTCGGCCATCTTGGATTTTCGGTTTTTGGTCTTGGAGGCTACAATTACTCTTCTTTGGGTTTTCGGTGTTATAGGCTACAATTGAGAGATAAGGAAAAGAGATAAGGATTGTCGGCCATCTTGGATTTTCGGTTTTTGGTCTTGGAGGCTACAATTGGTCTTCTTCTTCTTTGGTTTGCATCTGGACTTAGATCTAAACCTTGGATCTGAACCTAGATTGTTTAGTAAGATAGGATTGTCGGCCATCTTGGATTTTCGGTTTTTGGTCTTGGAGGCTACAATTGAGAGATAAGGAAGAGAGATAAGGATGTCGGCCATCTTGGATTTTTGGTTTTCGGTCTTGTAGGCTACAATTGGTCTTCTTCTTCTTCTTTGGTTTGCATCTAGACTTAGATCTAAACCTTGGATCTGAACCTAGATTGTTTAGTAAGATAAGGCACCTGTCGGCCATCTTGGATATTGGGTATTCAGTCTTGGAGGCTACAATTGATGTTGAAGATAAGAGTTTCTTGTTTTTAGTCTTTAATTACGAAGTACAGCTTTATCAGCTAAATTAAATAACATGAGGCGAATTTAATTGGATTGAAGATAAGAGTTTGTTGTTTTGAGTCTTTAATTACGAAGTACAGCTTTATCAGCTAAATGAAATAACATGATGCGAATTTAGTTGGAAAAACAGAATATTGCGTAATAAAGATTTCACCACTTTGAGTAACTAGATGAAGATTATTTTTTAATTTCTTTTCCAAATTCTTATTTCTATGATATCATTTGTTTTCAAGCTAGTTTTAACATGTTTTTCTGGTCGAGCTGTGATTGATACGCGAGCTGGTGACTGCGTAGAAATTAATAATTTGGCGACAATGTTAAGGTCGTTGGGTGATAAGGATTTGTAGATGAATCTGACCTCGTGCTGAAAATAAGAGTTGTTGTTTTGAGTTTTTAATTACGAAGTACTCCTTTATCAGCTAAATGAAATAACATGATGCGACTTTAATTGAAAGCAGAATATTGTAACCTCGAACTTTAAAAGATTATCATGCAATTTCTTTTCCAGATCTAAATATAGCCATTAATTCGAGGTTATATTATTAAATAATTTCGTGTTTTATGCAACTAGCAAGTAAGTCATTCCACCGATTACGTCATCTGGACCTTGACTACTAATTAATATAACACCATTGAGGAATAGTTAAAGGAATTTCTGTAATTAGGGAAAAAAATCTGATGTTTAAAAATAACATGCATCGCTTTGCATAAATCCGTTAATAAGTAATAAACGTCTAGTCAAGAGAGGTTTATCATGTGAAGAACTTACAAAGAAAATAAATATGTTTCCATAGCCTTAAACTTCGTTTCTTTATGATTCAGCCGTGATAATCTTAATAAGGGAAACCATTGATTCGTAACTATGCTTTAAATTTATATCAAACTAGCAGCTACCAAACCCATATAACAACCTTGAACTGCAGAAGAAATGAACAAGATCATTGGCGTTGTAACACTTTCTAAAAATTGCCTCAAAACTGTGAATTTAGATTAGAACAAACAAAATCGAAGTAGCTGAAATGTCTTCTTTCGATACTTTAACGAGATTTATCATGTGAAGAACATAAGAAAATAAATTTTTTATATGCTTCATGTAACAATAGACTCAAATTGTGATTTCAAAGAGTTCAGTTTACTTTGAGTTTGTCATCTAATTTTGGCAAATGTCAGCTTCCGGGTTTGTTGCCGTTGCAGCACTTTATAAAAATAGACTCAAAAACTTTGAATTGGGCCGATAGAACAAACAAAATCGAGGTAGCTGGAATGGCTTTCTTTTGGTAATTTAGAGAGATTTATCATGTCAAGAACTTAAGAAAATAAAACTCTTTTCATAGCTTTAAACTTGGTTTCTTCTTTTTTCAGTCGTAATAATCTTAATAAGGAAACCATATTTTTCCTGAATCGTAATTATGGTTTAAATTTATACCAAACGGACAGCCAACAACCCCATATGACATTTAAAATTTAATTTTCGTATGCGTCATGCAACAATAGACCCAAATTGTGATCTCACCAAGTCAAACAAACGAAAAACTACTATCCCAATGATCTTTTCAAAATTTATAGAGAAATACAGCTGAACCAATGAAAGAAATTTAAAGCGCATTAAACAGGGCTTTAATAATCGTATTGAAAGCTTTCTATTGAAAAATGATGATGAAGGAATATTGGATCCAAAACAATTTTTCTACAGAATCAAACCTCGAGTTATAAATCTTCTTGAAGCAAGTTTACAGAAAATCCTCTGAATTAGGCTCAAGGAAATTGATATGTTACTTAGAAGATACATTTCATTATATAATCCATTATAGAAATCTCCAAAAAGTAGTTTAAAGTATGAATTGAAGTTTTCATACATTCATAGAGCTCTTTGATTCAGAAAATGGAATTGATTAAAAATTTCATTATATAATCCCTTATAGAAATCTCCAAAAAGCAGTTTAAAGTACGAATTGAAGTTTTCATACATTCATAGAGCTCTTTGATTCAGACAATGGAATTGATTAAAACTCATACATTCATAGAGCTCTTTGATTCAGACAATGGAATTGATTAAAACAATATATTGATCTTAGTACTTTGCATAGATCAAAAGCTGTTAACACTTTCTGATCTTAAGCTCTTATGATGGAATTTGTATTTATCACGATGAATGACACTAATTTTGGGTTCTTAAGTATATTCAAATGTTCAACAGATGCTAACTATTGGCAAGACTTATTCTAATATCATCATTAAATCTTTCGGTTGGAGCAAAGTTCTGTTTACTAAAATTATCACAGTTTAAAAAATTATTAACTTTATTTTTGGTTTGTCTTTTACTTTGTTTGCATTAGCAAGTATAAACATGTATTTGAAAAAGGGTATACCCCAAACAAAATGTGATTACAAAATATCAAATTTCTTCGAAATAAAAACACTCGTAATTCACTTAATCAATTTTTATTTAAAATCGGTAGAGTTCTATTAAATCTTCCTGACATATCATTATTTTATATAATTAATTTACATATTTCTAAATCCTGGTATTTCGTCCATTTTGTTTTCGATAAATTTTAAATTGCAATCTTCATCCATCTCATACACAGTGTTGTTGATCTCCACTGTTTGAAACTCTGACTGCGGTTCCACTGATTGATGATTTTCGAAAATGAATTTTACAAAGCATATTGTCAATACAAGAACATCTTTTTGTCTCTGAAATTCCTCCATTTTCTGAATTATAGGTTGTGTTACTTTATTTAGATATTCCTGTTTAATATCACCATCTTTAAGATTTGTATTAAGTTCGATGTTTTCAAATTTGTATTCATTACATCGATTGATGTATTTGAATCGTGTTATAACCCGAACAGGTTCATATGCACCATTTTTTAGATATTCTTGAATGCGTTCTTGAAATTTGTTTAAGTAATGTTCTTCCAGTAAATACTTCAGCGCATTTATTCCGAAAGCCAGTTGATTATGCACCGCTAATATCATTTCATCCCATACTGGGGTGAATTGTATCTTAAAAGTATATTGTTCGCGAGGAGTCTTTACGATAGATTTTCCTTCCATTTTATTTCTGTAATAACATTTTTTTGTTTACGCATATATTAATTACTCTGCAACATACCTGATCTTCCTTCCTTTCCTGAATCTGGTCTATCTAAATATTTGCCTCAGCTTTTATAGCAAGTATTTTACCCCCCACTGGAAATTTTTAAAACTTGAACTGCTAAAAATTAAATTAAATTGAAGATTTCATTAACGTTATTCCCTTAAATAAAGTGTTATATATCAATGTCAAAGGCAATTTTTTCATCTGAGAATAAAACGATTGAATTACAATGTTTAGATTCCATTCGCTGCGAGTTTAGATACTCTAAAAAACAAACAAAAATCTGAATGATGAAGACTTTAGAATAATCCATAATGAATTTAATAAGGAGAAAGGGGGGTTTTCATATGATAACTTAAATTCTTTTGATAAATTTAAAAATGAAGCATGTGTGCCCCTCAGGATTTTTTAATAAACTTAGCAATAAGAAGAAGAATATCAGCATGTCGTTAATGTATGGAACAAATTTAATTCTAGAAATATCTGAGAAAATTTACAATTATATTTAAAGTGTGATGCTTTATTGCTAGCAGACATTTTTGAGAATTTTAGAATAGTATACATAAATATCTATGAGTTTAACCCAAATCATTATTACACAACACCAGGATTGTCATGGGATGCTATGTTAAAACACATCCAAATTAAATTAGAATTATAGAAATGTATTATATAATTTCATGAAAAGCGGTATTCGGGGAGGTTTAACACAATGTTCCTTACGATATTCTCTATCTAATGAGAGATTTTGATTTTTTTAAAAGGGTTAAAATATTTGGTTTAGATTGATGTTATTAATTTATATAGATGAGTTATTTCGGAGTCACTTCCATATGCAGATTTTGTTTGGATAGATAATTGTGATATTGAAGATTAGGATTGAGAAATTTTCCAAATATCTTTTAACGTGTTCTCAATAATATAAATTCAATATTTTTTTTATTTCCCCAGGATGTTTTAACATGTAAAACAGCTTACATTTAAACGGAAATTGAGGTTATAAGAATTTTGTTTGTTAGGGTCTTATCTTTGATTAAATATCAGTTCGAGTATAAAAGCCAAGTATTTTTAGTTAAATTTTTAGTTTTCAATGTAAAGTCAATCAGTGAAACTGAAAATACATGAAATTCGTGTTCCTAGTGAAATTAAAATAATCTAACATGCCTCAGCTACCAATAATCAATGAAGCAGTCATCGAAGACTTTGAAGTGCTCGAAGAACTGAACTCTGCAAATTTTAAACCTACGATTGCAGTTAAAGACATGGAAGAGTTGTTAGAGTATAAAATCATAGGATGCAGCAATGTAACAACGAAGTATGGGCCCAGGATCCTTTTAGAACTAGAGAATTACCAAGTTTTTCTGCCGCCGAGATACAGCGCTAAAATTACTCACCGCACCATCGAGAAACTTAACGATGGAGGCTTCTATGTTGTTAGGAAACTAGCAAATGGGAACTATTTTAATTTAATATTTACAAAAATAACATCTAGTAATGGATATTACTTAAATTTGTAAATAAATGGAAAAAAGTTCTATTAAATATATGTTTATTTTAACTTCACCTCTCCCAATTCTCTATATGGATCCAAATGATATTTTAGAGACATACATGACTCTAGTAGATGGCAACAGGAGTCTAATATTACATTTGATATCTGATGAGCCGATTTCTTCTACATTTCATTTTTTGATTTCAATTTTATACCCTGAATGTACTTGGTGTATGCAATTAGTGGATCCTAACTTCGCTAGGAGATAAAGTAATAGGTCGATTTCTGACAATAACAGATAGCATGTAAGAAAAACAAAATCGCGACTAATCATATTATGATTCCCATGACTTTTAATTAAAACAATTTAATTAATTTTTATATCCCGTGTCTCCAGGGAGCCGGCTTTGTCTAACTGTTTTCATTTAGTTGATAAGCAACATAATTTGCAGTGTTTGCTGGAAAGGCAATTATGGCTATTTAGTAATCGATAAAGATAGTTTGTTGAAGAAAGGACGTTATCGAAAAGGAATCGATACATACATTTCGCTATAAATTTAGAAGATCTAGTAAAACAAATCAGTTAAAGCTGTTCATGACCTGCTAAAGCTGGTAGTAGACCTGATATAGCTGTTCATAGGCCTGCTAAAGCTGGTAATAGACCTGTTAAAGCTGGTAGTAGACCTGATATAGCTGTTCATAGACCTGCTTAAGCTGGTAATAAACCTGTTAAAGCTGATAGTAGACCTGATATAACTGTTCATAGACCTGATATAGTTGTTCATAGACCTGCTAAAGCTGATAGTAGACCTGATATAGCTGTTTATAGACCTGATATAGCTATTCATAGAGCTGATAAAAGTTGTTCTTCGACCTAATAAATGAGAATCAGGTATTTGACCATCCGCTCTTGCCGTCATGATAAATCAGTTAACTTATAATTTATGCATACTTTGAAGCTCTAGTACCTTTTATTTAACCATCAGTTCTGTATTATCTTTTAAGTCATATTTGCTGTACAAAGATTTACAGGTTGTTTCATAAAAAGCAATTAACATAGACCTATCATTATATTATAAAATTTTTCGTTAATAAGGAAATAATCTTTCTCAATTTCAATCTTTGAATTTTGCTGTCAATTGTCGGGTTTTTTAGGCGTTGAAAAGTGAATTATATTCGACTATTCTTAGATATGAAAAGCAAACAAAAATGATGTAGCGATAGCGCAATGTGTAAGGGGTGCTACGGAAAGGGACTTGATGTCTTCATAATACTATAAAAGAAAAGGGATGAACAATGATTTAATAGCTAATACCAACACTTTGGTGGAACCGCTTATCTCTATTCATTTTTCACTTTTTTTTCTCATCTATAAAACTTATTTGTTGATTACCCATGAACCTCTCATAAAACTTATTTTTTGATCATTCCATAAAACTTCCTTCAAATTTAATTAAACGATCCCCCGCTTATCTCTATATAATTTCGGTAGCAGCTAACTATCGATAAGCATAGGATGAATAATGATTTAATAGCTAATACCAACACTTTGGTGGAAACGCTTATCTCTATTCATTTTTCACATTTTTTTTTCTCATCTATAAAACTTATTTGTTGATTACCCATGAAACTCTCATAAAACTTATTTTTTAATCATTCCATAAAACTTCCTTCAAATTTAATTAAACGATCCCCGCTTATCTCTATATAATTTCAGTAGCAGCTAACTATCGATAAGCATTTATCATATTTTTTGGTCACCACAATTCCTTTCAAATCATATGTAAAGAATTTAAATTTAAATTTAGAATTCTATAAAGATAAGCGGAGGTCATTTAATTAAATTTGAAGGAAGTTTTATGGAATGATTAAAAAATAAGTCTAATGAGAGTTTCATGGTTAATCAACAAATAAGTTTTATAGACGAGCAAAAAATGTGAAAAATGAATAGAGATAAGCGGATACTATTTAAGCAATGAATCACTTATGAGTTTTAACATTCACCAAAATGGAGAGAATTATAGAAGAAGTTCTTAAGGTGTTGAATATCCCAGAGGATTACGAGGATCCTCATGAGCGGCTGCAGGAGCTGGTAAATTCTCCGCTAACCCCGATAAACCTGGTTTATAGGTTAGGATGGGAGTCTGAGTGGTGCGAAGTGGCCACTCCATATTCGGAGAATTTGACGGGGTTGCGAACGGTTAGTTTTTAAAATTATTTTACATGGTATTTTTTATTATTTTCTTCTTTATAGATTAATCACTCAGTTAGCGGAAGGAGGTGTGTTATATCAGTTTTCAGCGTCGAAGCGCTGGCCCTCGAGATGAGGACCCGGCTTGATGCTGCTAATCATTTAGAGGAGGATTGGGATAGCCCGGACGATGTTAGACTTTAAACCTATAAATTCTAATTTAATTTTGATATTTCAAAAACTATAAACCCTAAATAAACTGGTTTGTTATACGTCACTTTTATTTTGTTTAATTCTACTGCAGCCATATTTATTGTAAATTGCGTAGTACTATGAAAATTGGGTTTTGCAATTAAAACACGAAGACCTAAATGGTTACCTCAACTTTCCCATTCTGTAGCTATCTTAATATCCCTTCTCCATGTTAAAGCATGCTGGGGAAATAAAAAAATATTGAATTTATATTATTGAGAACACGTTAAAAGATATTTGGAAAATTTCTCAATCCTAATCTTCAATATCACAATTATCTATCCAAACAAAATCTGCATATGGAAGTGACTCCGAAATAACTCATCTATATAAATTAATAACATCAATCTAAACCAAATATTTTAACCCTTTTAAAAAAATCAAAATCTCTCATTAGATAGAGAATATCGTAAGGAACATTGTGTTTCTATAATTCTAATTTAATTTGGATGTGTTTTAACATAGCATCCCATGACAATCCTGGTGTTGTGTAATAATGATTCGGGTTAAACTCGTAGATATTTATGTAGAATTAAATTTGTTCCATACATTAACGACATGCTGATATTCTTCTTCTTATTGCTAAGTTTATTAAAAAATCCTGAGGGGCACACATGCTTCATTTTAAATTTATTAAAAGAATTTAAGTAATCATATGAAAACCCCCCTTTCTTCTTATTAAATTCATTATGGATTATTCTAAAGTCTTCATCATTCAGATTTTTGTTTTGTTTTTTAGAGCATCTAAACTCGCAGCGAATGGAATCTAAACATTGTAATTCAATCGTTTTATTCTCAGATGAAAAAATTGCCTTTGACATTGATATATAACACTTTATTTAAGGGAATAACGTTAATGAAATCTTCAATTTAATTTAATTTTAAGCAGTTCAAGTTTTAAAAATTTCCAGTGGGGGGTAAAATACTTGCTATAAAAGCTGAGGCAAATATTTAGATAGACCAGGTTCAGGAAAGGAAGGAAGATCAGGTATGTTGCAGAGTAATTAATATATGCGAAGTAATTAAAAAAATGTTATTACAGAAATAAAATGGAAGGAAAATCTATCGTAAAGACTCCTCGCGAACAATATACTTTTAAGATACAATTCACCCCAGTATGGGATGAAATGATATTAGCGGTGCATAATCAACTGGCTTTCGGAATAAATGCGCTGAAGTATTTACTGGAAGAACATTACTTAAACAAATTTCAAGAACACATTCAAAAATATCTAAAAAATGGTGCATATGAACCTGTTCGGGTTATAACACGATTCAAATACATCAATCGATGTAATGAATACAAATTTGAAAACATCGAACTTAATACAAATCTTAAGGATGGTGATATTAAACAGGAATATCTAAATAAAGTAACACAGCCTATAATTCAGAAAATGGAGGAATTTCAGAGACAAAAAGATGTTCTTGTATTGACAATATGCTTTGTAAAATTCATTTTCGAAAATCATCAATCAGTGGAACCGCAGTCAGAGTTTCAAACAGTGGAGATCAACAACACTGTGTATGAGATGGATGAAGATTGCAATTTAAAATTTATCGAAAACAAAATTAACGAAATACCAGGATTTAGAAATATGTAAATTAATTATATAAAATAATGATATGTCAGGAAGATTTAATAGAACTCTACCGATTTTAAATAAAAATTGATTAAGTGAATTACGAGTGTTTTTATTTCGAAGAAATTTGATATTTTGTAATCACATTTTGTTTGGGGTATACCCTTTTTCAAAACATGTTTATACTTGCTAATGCAAACAAAGTAAAAGACAAACCAAAAATAAAGTTAATAATTTTTTAAACTGTGATAATTTTAGTAAACCGAACTTTGCTCCAACCGAAAGATTTAATGATGATATTAGAATAAGTCTTGACAATAGTAAGCATCTGTTGAACATTTGAATATACTTAAGAACCCAAAATTAGTGTCATTCATCGTGATAAATACAAATTCCATCATAAGAGCTTTTGATCTATGCAAAGTACTAAGATCAATATATTGTTTTAATCAATTCCATTGTCTGAATCAAAGAGCTCTATGAATACATGAAAACTTCAATTCATACTTTAAACTACTTTTTGGAGATTTCTATAATGAATTATGTAATGAAATGTATCTTCTAAGTCACATATCAATTTTCTTGAGCCTAATTCAGGGGATTTTTATATTATTTGCGCAAAATGGTAGATCATTGTGTAAGTCATGAAGTGATTCTAGATAAGTTAAATCTACTTCAAATATATATATTCAATTTCTGAACTTTGAAGAATGCTCATTATATTGATATCCGTATTTTCTATCCCATTGAAATTCCTCATATGATAAGAATTCAGACATGTCTCACCCATATAAATTATTGCAGTCGAAGTAAATTAAATATGTTGAGCTTTGTGATGGGATAACATTTTCCATACACTTATTATTAGCAGTAGAATGCCTGCGAGAACATATAAAGTTATACACATTAACGTCAGTTAATAATTATTGTAATTCAATCTTTCAATACTTAAGCATAGCACCCCAAAATTATCCTGAATCTATATAATAAATCGTCATTTTTATAAAAGGATCTGTTTAATATTAAGTTTTCATCAGATGAATTATTCGCTAATTTTTCTATACTTGAGAAATCTAATCTATATGAATCTAAAATGCAAACAAAGTAAAAGACAAACCAAAAATAAAGTTAATAATTTTTTAAACTGTGATAATTTTAGTAAACCGAACTGTGCTTCAACCAAAAGATTTAATGGTGATATTAGAATAAGTCTTGACAATAGTAAGCATCTGTTGAACATTTGAATATACTTAAGATCACAAAATTAGTGTCATTCCTCGTGATAAATACAAATTCCATCATAAGAGCTTAAGATCAGCTTTTGATCTATGCAAAGTACTAAGATCAATATATTGTTTTAATCAATTCCATTGTCTGAATCAAAGAGCTCTATGAATGTATGAGTTTTAATCAATTCCATTGTCTGAATCAAAGAGCTCTATGAATGTATGAAAACTTCAATTCATACTTTAAACTACTTTTTGGAGATTTCTATAAGGGATTATATAATGAAATTTTTAATCAATTCTATTGTCTGAATCAAAGAGCTCTATGAATGTATGAAAACTTCAATTCATACTTTAAACTACTTTTTGGAGATTTCTATAATGGATTATATAATGAAATGTATCTTCTAAGTAACATATCAATTTCCTTGAGCCTAATTCAGAGGATTTTCTGTAAACTTGCTTCAAGAAGATTTATAACTCGAGGTTTGATTCTGTAGAAAAATTGTTTTGGATCCAATATTCCTTCATCATCATTTTTCAATAGAAAGCTTTCAATACGATTATTAAAGCCCTGTTTAACGCGCTTTAAATTTCTTTCATTGGTTCAGCTGTATTTCTCTATAAATTTTGAAAAGATCATTGGGATAGTAGTTTTTCGTTTGTTTGACTTGGTGAGATCACAATTTGGGTCTATTGTTACATGACGTATACAAAAATTTAATTTTAAATGTCATATGGGTTTGTTAGCTGTCAGTTTGGTATAAATTTAAAACATAATTATGATTCAAGAAAAATATGGTTTCGTTATTAAGATTATTACGACTGAAAAAAGAAGAAACCAAGAAACCCGGAAGCTGACATTTGCCAAAATTAGATGACAAACTAAAAGTAAACTGAACTCGGTGAGATCACAATTTGGGTCTATTGTTACATGAAGCATATATGAAATTTATTTTCTTATGTTCTTTACATGATAAATCTCTTTAAAGTATCGAAAGAGGACATTTCAGCTACTTCGATTTTGTTTGTTCTAGTCTAAATTCACAGTTTTGGGGCAATTTTTACAAAGTGCTACAACAACGGCAATGATCTTGTTCATTTCTTCTGCAGTTCAAGGTTGTTATATGGGTTTGGTAGCTGCTAGTTTGATATAAATTCAAAGCATAATTACGAATCAATGGTTTCCCTTATTAAAATTATCACGGCTGAATCATAAAGAAACGAAGTTTAAGGCTATGAAAAGATATTTATTTTCTTTGCAAGTTCATCACATGATAAACCTCTCCAAAGTATCGAAAGAAACCATTCTAGCTATCTTGACTAGACGTTTATTACTTATTAACGGATTTATGCAAAGCGATGCATGTTATTTTTAAACATCAGATTTTTTCCCTTAATTACAGAAATTCCTTTGGCTATTCCTCAATGGTGTTATTTTAACTAGTAATCAAGGTCCAGATGACGTAATCGGTGGAATGACTTACTTGCTAGTTGCATAAAACACGAAATTATTTAATAATATAACCTCGAATTAATGGCTATATTTAGATCTGGAAAAGAAATTGCATGATAATCTTTTAAAGTTTGAGGTTACAATATTCTGCTTCCAATTAAAGTCGCATCATGTTATTTCATTTAGCTGATAAAGGGGTGCTTCGTAATTAAAAACTCAAGACAACAAACTCTTATTTTCAACACGAGGTCAGATTCATCTACAAAACCTTATCACTCAACGACCTTAACATTGCCGCCAAATTATTAATTTCTACGCAGTCACCAGCTCGCTTATCAATCACAGCTCGACCAGGAAAACATGTTAAAACTTGCTTGAAAACAAATGATATCATAGAAATAAGAATTTGCAAAAGAAATAAAAAATAATCTTCATCTATTTACTCAAAGTGGTGAAATCTTTTATTACGCAATATTCTGTTTTTCCAACTAAATTCGCATCATGTTATTTCATTTAGCTGATAAAGCTGTACTTCGTTATTAAAGACTCAAAACAACAAACTCTTATCTTCAATCCAATTAAATTCGCCTCGTGTTATTTCATTTAGCTGATAAAGCTGTACTTCGTAATTAAAGACTCAAAACAACAAACTCTTATCTTCAACATCAATTGTAGCCTCCAAGACTGAATACCCAATATCCAAGATGGCCGACAGGTGCCTTATCTTACTATATAATCTAGGTTCAGATCCAAGGTTTAGATCTAAGTCCAGATGCAAACCAAAGAAGAAGAAGACCAATTGTAGCCTCCAAGACCAAAAACCGAAAATCCAAGATGGCCGACAATCCTTATCTCTTTTCCTTATCTCTCAATTGTAGCCTATAACACCGAAAACCCAAAGAAGACCAATTGTAGCCTCCAAGACCAAAAACCGAAAATCCAAGATGGCCGACAATCCTATCTTACTAAACAATCTAGGTTCAGATCCAAGGTTTAGATCTAAGTCCAGATGCAAACCAAAGAAGAAGAAGACCAATTGTAGCCTCCAAGACCAAAAACCGAAAATCCAAGATGGCCGACAATCCTTATCTCTTTTCCTTATCTCTCAATTGTAGCCTATAACACCGAAAACCCAAAGAAGACCAATTGTAGCCTCCAAGACCAAAAACCGAAAATCCAAGATGGCTGACAATCCTTATCTCTCTTCCTTATCTCTCAATTGTAGCCTATAAGACCGAAAACCCAAGATCCAAGATGGCCGACATCCTTATCTCTCAATTGTAGCCTAAAACACCCAAAATCCAAGATGGTCGACATCCTTATCTCTCAATTGTAGCCTATAACACCGAAATCCAAGATGGCCGACATCCTTATCTCTCAATTGTAGCCTATAACACCGAAAACCCAAAATCCAAGATGGCCGAAAATCCTTATCTCTTTTCCTTATCTCTCAATTGTAGCCTCCAAGACCGAAAACCCAATCAGCAACCTTGACCTTTGACCTGCACATTGCACATTTGAGCCAGAAACCTCATATTTATACTACTGTTATTAGCTCTTGAATTTAGTAAAGTGTCAATTTATGATTTGAATAATTATCTTAGAGGAATTTTTGAACGAATGGTACCTGATATTTATCAGTAAATTTAAAACCACCTTACTAAACGTAACCAGTTTAACTGAAATTAAATCATCTACTGAAATTTCAGTAATAGGTTAATCTGCTAATTTTAAAATACAAAAGAAGTCCCAATGACTACATTGAGATACCCCCAAATAATTTAGAAAACTTAAAAACTTGATAGCAATTGTTGTCTCGCATCGGGTTAAGTTCTTGTCCCGACCCACGCCACGTGAACTTGAGGGAGAAAGATTTGAAAAAATTCGAGTTTCCAATGAAATATCTTTGAATCTAAAGACAGCAATTCGAATAAGAAAATAAAGGATTTATTAAAAATGTAGTCCGTAAGGCATTTTTATTATTTATCCTTTACCTTAAAAATCATTAAAAGATGTAAGATCATTTAAATATTGAATAAAGAGCCTCTGGAAATTGGCTCTTTCAAAATGTAAAACCCTGTACTTCGAAGAAATTTTTATGTTTCTTAAGTCAGGTTGTTTTAATCTTAAAAGACTATTTTAAAATCAAGGAGAATAAAAGAAATAACATGTTTTATAGATGCAAGACTCCTCAAGTTCAACGAGTACCGTTATTATAAAAAATTCATTGGCAAAGTTGGTGATTCACGTACCAAATTCATACCAAAGCGGTGGTATACAAAGTGTTTCACATAAGTGTGTGATAGATCTCAACTAGTCAAACTAAAAATTATATGGCAGGGAGGAGTGCAATCTCAACCATTTGGGAGTTATAGGGTGATTAAATTTCCATTTTTCATGGTATGCACATCACTATTTCATTTTTGTCTTTCATCTTGATCTCCAACATTGGGATATCCTTTCCATAATTGTCAACAATGTTGATCTGACTCCCACCATTGCTGGTACAGTCACTTCTGAAAGTGGAACAAATCTTTTGCGATTAACTTAATGGCAGAATTTAATTTTGAGGAATACAGGAATATAATTTACATTTATTGTGCAGCGGATGGAAATGATATATCGGCTGTACTGTAATATCAAAGGACATTCCCTAATCGATGTGCAACCTTAAGAGCGGTATTTTCGCTGACTTTCCAAAGATTAAGAGAAACCGGAGGTGTAACTTTTAACAGCACAGCATTGAGATCTGAAACATCGATGGATTCTGCTAGACCCTGAAACGAGCATGAGACGAGTCGCAAGACGATTAGGAGCATCAGCCGGAGCAAATTCTCCAACCCTGTCTGGAGTAACCCAGATCAATGGTTTCTGGAGGATGGACGGATGAGTTGAAGCCTTCTAGGATACGGCAATCCTCATCTGGACATTCTCAAGTGTTAGTTACACCTTCAAGCAGTAGCAACCGGGCAACCTAGAACGTAGACAAATAACTAATGCAGGAGGAAATAACCTCTTGAAAAGTCCCCTTAACTCCAAGGTTGTAGTAAGCCATGCCAAGAGAGTCTGCAGTGGTGTCCCGCTATCTGCACGACCCAAGGGTAATTAGAGCGCGAATGGCGTCTCCTCAGGCACTCCTGTAGGAGTGGAGGTGGAGGATAGTCCAGAGAAATCAGTCGATCCATGTAAGAAGAAAGCACCAGAGGATTATACCAAGGTGTCTGTGCAGTGCAAACCTAAGGAATTTACGCTGCACTACCTCGATATGATTGATATAAACATAGAAGTACGGAGACCAAACGGAGCTGGCATATTCCAAGCCAAGGAAAAGGAAAGTCAAGGCTGTGCACTTGATGGCATTTACGGGGAGGCGATTTCGAGGACACCAATCATAAAATACAGCCAAGTCGGAGTTCAAGAGACTAGAATCAGTGTTAGTTGCCTGCGTAACACGTAATTTTAGTGTACGACGGAAGAAGCGAAACATCATTATTGTACAGGATGAAAATGAGCGAGCAAAGGGGCACCCCTGAGGTAACAAGGATATGGTCGGAAACAATTCCCCGAAATAGGATACGCTGTGTACGACCTGACCAGTTGGAGGTCCACCAGTCGAAGAAGCAAGAAGCCAAAAAGGAATAGCTTGTATCCTGGTGGTCAATCTTATCGAAAGCCTTACTGAAATCAGTTAATACGTAGTCCACCTGCTAACCTGTTTACAAAAAAGACCTACAGTAAAAGCGAAGTATATCGCTGACAAGGATAACCTTTTCGACATGACGCAGATTAGCAATCGGTCGGTAAATGGAAATTTCAGACTTATTTCCCTTCTTATGGAGAGGAATTATCACGAAAGTCTTCGATAGCGCAGGAAAGCGGCCGGAACATAAGGACAGGTGGAAAAAATAACAGAGAACATGGGCAAGACACGAATGGCATTTCTTCAAGAAGGAGGTAGCAATGCGATCAAGATCTCCTGAGAGGCCATCCGATGGATTAGACAAATGCTTGGCAACGAGAACGTCATCAAACACTAAGTCACTAGGTTCGAGTAGGCGGCGGCAGTACGGAAAAATTCAACGGAGAAGTTAGCGATTGCAAGAGAATCGTTACTCTCAGACTCACGATACCTCAAAGAATAAGGATAAGTGTCACAGCGCGCTTTGAGTTCATGAACTTCCGAAACTGTTTGAGAGCAGTAAGAAATGTGGTTCTCATATTACACATGAGCTTACAGCAAGACACCTGCAGCCGAGCGGAAAGTTGAAGGCGGAGCTCGGAATACGACAAGTAGTTCCATGATCGACATCACCCTCTCCAAGCACACTTGACCAGTCGCATGACAGGAGCCAGACATTGATGGATGAGAAGTCAGCGCAATTAAAGTTGAAGAAGAGGTCGCCTAATAGAGAGCAAGATACATCGGTGGCATCAAAACGCATGACACCAAGAGGGCAGGATTCAGGAATCAAGGGAGTCAGACATCGCCTCCCATCCACATCCGACGATAACAACAGTTCCAAAAAACGTACCCGAATCATTAGCAACATTACAACATTGATCGAAGTCAGAAGAGAAAAGAGAGTCCAAAAACGAAAGAGCGTATTGAGGAGCAGACGTGAATATGGGAATGAGACCGTCAGTGTCAGCCTAACCAATGACAAGAAATTGAAATTTACAAAAATTACAGTGTCATCCGAGGGATGCAGGGCATCAGGCAGACTACCAATAGAGGCCACGAGCAGTTCGCACACTATAGGGGGTGAACTACAAGGAATATAAGCTGTCAGCACAAACAGTCTTCTACAAGGAAAGCTAAAGACGACATACAAGAGTTCAAGATCATGTTAACGCACATACTGTCATATACTGTGCCAGTATTTTATTTATAAACTTTAATATCTTTTCAATGAAATTTCATAAATAAATATATCGAGCTCTTAAATTGATATTACCGTTTTTCCTTTTTAAGTGCAATATTTTCGTATTATGGATAATTCACTGCTGTCTGTTCAATTGCTCTTTATTAGACACCTTTTAAGAAGTGGACAAGTTTTATTTGGGGGGGGGGGACTTAAGGCCTTTTGCTTTGATTCATTTTTGAGCACAAAACAAAACTTAACGGCAAGAAGAAAGCTCAAAACTTATCGAAGGACACACCTTTGCAACAAGATTTAAACTTTAAACTTTTTCCAGTAGCAACCAACATTTAAATTTTTTTTTGTGCGTATAATCGTAAAAAATTACTAATTTCATTTGCAATAACCCAGTTGGTAAAAACTGTGGGTACTCAAAATAGAAGGAAGAAATAAGAAATTAAAATCAAGAACAATCAAATATTGAAATTGAAATATTGAATTCAATTCAAAGAAGAAAATTTCGAAAAAAAAACAATAAATTCAAAATTGAAACAAAAATCAAAAGAAACACGCATACATTGTAATTACATATTATTGCAATAACAGTTAAATTCACGGCTTGATTTTATCGCTAAATAAAAGATCACAGTTAGCCAAATGGACGCGAAAATAATTAACTGCTAATGAATCTCATGCATGAATAAAATCCACAAAATGGCGTATGAAAATGTTAAAAAGATAAACTCAAAAAAAAAAACACTTTATAGATACACTGTCTTACACACTTGAAAATTCACTACTAAAATAAGGGTGTCAGATTTGCAAGATCCTTTTATGTCCTCTGTAGTCGCCATCCCCCTCCTAATTTTTTATAAATGTTACAAATTTTACTTGCTCCTGAATGAACAAAATTTTCCAAGTATTTTTGCTAAATTCCCTACAATTTGATGAATTTATTTACATGACTTCATGTGGTCGTTTTCCGAAGCTTTGGAAAGATTCTCTGATAATCCCTCTTCACAAGAAGGGCGGCAAGGCAGACATTTCCAACTACAGACCCATCGCCAATTTGTCACAAGTTGCGAAGGCATTTGAAACCCTGACTAGTGATGTGCTCCGCTTTCACTGTAGACCTTTCCTGGGTTCTTTCTAGCATGGCTTCATGAAGGGTAAGTCAACCACCACCAATCTGCTCGAGTTCGTGCATTACTGTTTACCCCTGATCGAATCGGGTATGCAGGTCGACTGCATATTCATCGACTTCAGTAAGGCTTTCGATAGGATTAACAATGGCATTCTCGTTCATAAGCTCTGCCTGCTCAGTTTTCCGCCGCTCTTTGTGGAGTGGCTGTCATCCTACCTGTCCGGCCGTTTCCAGCGCGTCCTGTTCCGTGGCGCCCTATCCATCGATCCTTGGCCCGCTCCTTTTCATAATTTACATCAATTACGTCTCGTTACTCCTGGGAAGGTCCAGAATCCTGTATTATGCTGACGATGCTAAAATCTTCCGCGCGGTCTCCTGCGACGATGATTGTGCACCGTTGAGCTCCTATATGCGCATGTTTGAGATTTGGTGCACTAATAATCGCCTTTCACTGAACGCCAGCCGTTATGTCTTTTTCACGTAGAATTCGATCTATTTTCTTCAACAACTCCATGGGTGGTTGCACCTTGAGTAGGATTGACTTGATCAAAGACCTGGGGGTGTTTCTTAACTCCCGTCTCTCCTTCGGTTTGAGGCTCACGTGGACTTCTGGTTATCAGAGCCAATTCTACGCTTGGCTTTGTAAAAAGATGGTCTAGGGAGCTTGACGATCCTTATTTGACGAGGCTTCTCCACTGCACTTTCGTCAGACCTATCCTGGAGTATGCCAGTCCGATCTGGGATCCCTATTTTGCCATGCACATAAACCGAATGGAGTCAGACCAGCGAAGATTCCTTAGGTTCGCTCTTCACGGCCTCCATGGCGCGACCCTACCTACCTCTCTCCATATCCTGCCAAACTTAGTCTGATTTCCCCTGACACGCTTGAAAAGAGACGCAAGGTCTCCAAAATTGTTTTTTTATATTATCTGTTGCAGGGATCAATCAACTCTGGCGAATTACTTAAGGACGTGAGCATCTCCGTCCCGGCCCGGACCTTGAGGAACTATGACTTACTCCATGTGCCTCACCACCGAACCTTGTATGGAATGCACGAGCCCATCGCCTCTATGTCCCGGCTATTCAACGAGTTTGCGGCCCACATCGAGTTTGGAATTTCCAGGTCGCAGCTGAAAGTCCAACTGCAGCAAATCATCAAACTTTGATTATTTTTATCTTAGATATAAGCTGTGAATATGTATCATAATTTTAGTAGCCAGTCTTGGCAAATCTTTATATAAATAAATAAATAAATTAGCTAAAATATACGTTTTAAATAGAAAATTAATTAATTTACAATTCTGCTATAAAATGGTGATAACAAAAAAAGTATAAATTTTAACGAACTCTTTGCGCGTTTTCAATTTCATGTGACGTTTACTGTCAGATCATAAAGTTATGACAGTTCCGCGGTTTTTCAGTTACGTTTCGCGTTCGCGAGTTTTCGCTATTTACGTGAGTTTGAGGTGCATTGTGCGAGTGACTTATAAAAATGTTTAATGCTTTTTGTTTAATGTTTTCTTTTCAGGATGTACAGAACGAATAGGAAGAGCAATGTTTTCTTTATTTTTCAGGTGTCATCAAACAGTGGGCATTCAGACCAGAAGTCTTCGATTCGAAATGGTCTTTTCCTGTTCTTTCCCTTGCTACGCTCAGCCTACGCTTTCTGCCTTTATCCGTCCACAAATTTAATTATTACCTCTATGAACTTTCGAAGACATTTGTAAAGGCCTTGCAAAACAGTAAACAGTGACATCAACTTGTCACCATATGCGACCACAACTACTTTTTGCAGAAAATAGTGCACTTATAAACGACAAATAGCAGTTCCATCGTAAGAAAAGCTAATGCGACCCAATTACCTAAAAAACATAATATAAAAGAAAAAGTATAGGTTATGCGGGAGCCATTTGTTTTTTTTTTAGGTAAGGAAAACAATCCAAAATTGTCATAGTCAATTGTCAAAATTTGTCTCGCAGCTCGCATTTTACTCTAATGAATTTAAAAAAATTAGAGGCAGGGCCTCTAATCACTTTGGAATGTAAGAATTTGTTAATGATTTAAATGCTATGCTAAACCTTTTATTTTGCTTAATGTGATTTGTTTCTTTTGTTTAAAAAAAATTTATTCAGTCCTTATATTATATTTAAAGTATCATGATCTGTACTAATGACTTCAGATAAGACATTTTGTATCCATAATTCCCTGAAAGAATTTTTTAGTACTCAATCAAAATTCTCAGAAGATTTTCAATTTCACCCTCTCCATGTTGCTAAATTTTAATATTCAGCGTTCTTACCACACTTTTCCGATCTCTTGATTTACTTGTAAAATGATATTGCCAACAACATTTGTAAAGATTTTTTCTGTAAAAACCACTGCTTACCTTTTAAATATTAATAAGCACAGGCAAAACCTTTCAATTTTCAAGAGCCTTATATTAAGAAGATATTTTGTAATTTTTTTATGAGAGTTCATTACACAAATTCTGTAACCGCAATCTCGTTACTCTTAACATTCATTTAATACGATTTCGTCTTCGTCGAAAGTATTCGAAACATTTTTATGAAATAGCTTTGAAGAATTTTACTCACATTGTTACTCCCAAAATATAGTTTACTTGCTTACGATGCTTTTACAAGGATTTATTCATTCGTATTCTGAGAGCTAAACCCTCTGCGAAAACCAAAAAAAAGTTGACTTGGGAATTTAATTTTTAACATGGTATAAAACAATGTAATTCGTTATTCCTTAGCGTTATTGCAAAATTCAAAGTAGACAAAAGTAACAAAAATTCCGCCTTCATATATTCAATACAAGGACAGCCCAAGAGATTTCATCCAGGTTGAATGAAGGGTTGTGAAAGACAGCAATTTCTGATGTCTAACTCTTTCCACCCCATCCATTCAGAATCCTGAGTCCCATCCTTTATTCCTTCCTTGCTGGAGCAGACTAAATGTGTGATAGGATTATTCTGGTTCATTAACTCTGTGCTGATGCGAGGTCCCAATTGAATGTAAATGAGGCGAAGTTTTAACGCAAATGAAAGTTTGTGCGGATTGTATTTCTTCGGCTCTTTTCCATTCTCTTGTCCTCTGATACGGTTTTGTTGCTGACTTGTGGCGTAAATTGTTTTTCTCGTGCTTTACGATTCGGGATTGATTTTGGAACGAATGTTCTCGAAATGACAGAAAATCATTGGGTCCACACTGAGCACCTGCAGAAAGAATTGAATAAAATAAAGGAAAACTCGTTTGAATGGTTATGGAAGAATTGAATTGTGTTTCTGGGATTTCGACGTGATGCTTGACAGGATTTCAACTGTTTTTTTTTTTGCTTCTCCTTTATTAGAACGCTGAGTTTGATGTGTTTGAACATGACAGCAGGAGACATGGGGGTGGGTTTTAGGTATTTCTAGAAGACGTGTTTTAGAAAAATTCTTGAAATTTAATGACGTTTGTCTCAATTTTTTTTAAAGTTCAGAAAGCAGGTGAACAGCTTTATTTTGTAATATAATTCAATTAAAATACACACACACCTTTGTATATCCATAACGATGGTATTCTAAATCCGTCATGGCATGAATGCTTTTGCGAATGTCAAAAATATATGGAACTTTGACAGCATTAGCGCGACTGTGATGAAGTCCGTTTTTCCTTATCTTTACTAGCATGCTTTGCATGATTTTAAAGATAATAATCTATAAAGCTAAAATACTGTAGATCCCTTTCGCAAGAAAAAACTCCTACTAACAATTTGTTTATGTCAACATTAAAAGTGAGTATTTTGTGAGCTGTGGTACAGAATACATGGGACGATTCGAGAACGGAAGACGACCGTATCAACTTTGCTTTCAACGTTGCAGTTAAACAACATCTCAGAACTGCATACGGGTCTCTACAGAAAGTCGTCCAAAGAAGTGTAAGACATGACAGCGCAACAACATTAACGCGCTAGCAGAAAAGGTAGAAGAAGCGGCCTACCGTGGTGGCAGTGGAAATCTTTACAAGATTGCCAAAAAAGCTGACAGGAAAGGCTCTAACATCACAACATCCTGTAAGAGATACTTATGCATCCCTTGCAGCGAACATTTAGTTTAAGTCCTAAACAATACATTCGGACCGTCGAATACCTCTTTACACGAGTCTGAACACCCGTTGGCTTCGGCCAACATTAACACCAGAACTTCGACAAGGTTGAAGTAGGCTGACGGAATTATGTCGATGGACCTCGGTAAGGCCCCAGGGATTGATGCAACACCAGTGGAAATACTTAAGGCGGAACTCTCCGTAATCCAGGAATATTGGGAAACCGAGACTTATCCCAGTGAATGGAAATGGAAGGAGTAATTGTGAAGATGCCCAATAAAGGCGAGAGTAGCAATTGGCGCGGTATCTGTCTTTTAACTGCAGTCTTCAAATTGATGGCTAAAATCATCTTAATGCGAATAAAGAATAGAATCGGGCGCACTCTCGAAACAGGCTTTCCTGAGGGTTTTTCATACAGCGATCACATCAACACCCTCCGAATTATCATCAAGCAATCCGCCGAATGGAGGTTCCCTTAACATCTAATATTCGTCGATTTTGAGAAGGCGCCCAATATCACGTCCTACACCAAGGCAAACTGTCGGAGCCCTTCCAAGCTCTGAATAGAGAAATGAAAAAAAAAACAACAATAACAACAAAAAAACAAAACAAGAACGATTAAGATATGAACAACATCATGTATGATAATGAGCAAAATATGCCGGATGCCGTAAGCATCGTCACAATAAAGTCAAGGCTTACCGTTTGATCTTCTTTTCTTAAATTCATATATTCGTATAGTATTGAATACAATACCAACAATTTCCATACGCAAACGATATAGCAATAGCTTCCCAATGCCTTCATTAATGCCGGCCACTTGAGATATGTACTACTTCACTACATTGGGAACCTACTTTAAATATGGGGCACTACGGCAAAAGTTTCTGTAGCTCACTTTTCATAAATTTGTTTTCAATGCAAAATACGAACTGAAAGAATGAAAAAAGTATACAAAGATACTGTGACTTCGCGATAGACAAAAATTAATGTAATCAAAACAGGACTTAAAGATTCGTGACATCAATGCTTCATTGCGATGGATGTATACCGCATTGGGGGAGGGGGGGGGGCATATTATATAACAAACCGGGGTCATCAAAACACAACTATGGCATTAACTGATCTTCGAAATAGAAATGGGCATTAATGCAGACGCCCAGAATTTGAAGATTTATTCCGTCAACTCATTGCTGAAGTCAGAAGAATAAAGAATAAATGTTGCCTGCTTTCCACCGTCAATAGCGGTACAGAAATTGTAAAATTCTAATAAATAGGAGTTGGGTGATTTCCCCTTATCAAGCCATGTTGGAAAGCCTGCAAGAAAAACTTGCACTGAAAGTAGAGAATATCGCCTCAAAAATTTTTGAAATACAGCAAAGAAATTTCGCACTTATCACCGTTTTTGTGAAGAAGAATAATTAAGGACACATTTCAAACTTTCGGGAAGACACCGTAACGACTTGACAGATTAAATAAATTACACAAGATAGGAGAGAGAGGACAGCCACATGTTTTCACAAATGAGGCAAGGATATCGTCAGAACCAATTAAAAAGCTATTATCCACGGTAGAAATTTGCTTTAAAATCGCAGCTTCATCAGGTTAAAGTCGTTGGATTTAGATAAGTCGGTGTACACCTCATCAAATGGATATAATTCTTAAAGGTAATATCACGGGTGTCGTCCAAAACTGCAGTTTTTAAAAGGATCGGCAAAGAGATTTGCTATTGTCAATTATTCATTGCATTCACTGTCTCCAAAAGAGGAGACGGAGTTGGAACAATCGGTTGCTTGCCAAGATCACTACGCCATGGTTCGGTTGAGACTCGGTCTCCCACGATTTTTAAAAAAAGTTTAAAAATCCACTACATCTCTGCGCTTTTGTCTACCTCACAGGAATGCAAAACCAAGATATTCGAACCGCCAAAATCACTTGGGATTGACGCGAAGGGACGCCTTCATTCTGCTCATGTAATATTTATAAGAAGACACTTAGTCAGATATGCATTGACAGCGTAAGTTGGTATAAGTTAAGTAGGCAGCGTCGCTCTTAGAAGTGCAAAACCTCCTCCAGGCCTTATTGTTTCTTTAGACGTTTTAAGGAGCAATCGAACTAAGGCTTCTTAGATCGTGAGTTATTAGACTATGGAAGCAAAGTAAGTAAAACAGAGAGACAATAAATTATAGAAAAGTCTTACGGTCAAAGTTAACGTTGTAATAAACTTCATCAGGTACACAAATTGTCATCATAACCGCAGCGAGGAATAAAACAAGAAGAAGCGTAGGATGACGCATCATCTTAGCAGTGAACCAGAAAGATCAGTAGAAAACACGAGGTCGCCGAACCTTCGACGATCATATAAGAAGCTGCAGGTCTGTGTCAAGCAAAGCAAAGCTATATATAAAATAGAGAGCAAATTGATTGGCAGACAGAAAAGAAGGAACCAAACCGACTCCAGGTAAGTTTAACCCATATAGGTTCACTTCAAATTCAAATTCAAATTTATTAAAAAAAATAAACGCTACACTGGTAAGAATAATCTTATAATTAAGTGTAGGAATGCAATCAGAATACAACCAACTGACTTAGCAAAAATGATAAGAGCGATTACCAAGCTAATCTGTACATAAATAATCAAATAATATATTTAGTAAGTCACGCGCCCTGCTGCTTCTTCTAATTTCCAACGGAAGAGTATTCCAGAGCCTAATGGACTGAACCAAGAATTGCCTCTCAGTAACACGAAAAGGAAATTTTGGAACTGAAAGCGAGCAACTACGAGTAAATTGTGAGTAATTTAATTTTACAAAGAGATAATTGGGCTGTCTAGTCAAGATAATTTTGTGAAGAAACGATGCAGTTCGAAAACTGAGGTAATTAGAAGGATTGCATCCCAGGATTGAGCTACAATATGGTGAGACATGATCAAATCGTTTAAGTCCATGTGCATAGCCAACGGCTAAATTAAAGACGACGTTGAGTCTGCGAGCGGATGGTGAGTCTAATTTACAGAAAATCTCACATCAATAAGTTATAATAGGGCGAATTAGGGACCTAACAAGCAATAAACGAGTGTCAAGTGGGGTAAAGCGGGCAGAGATTGATAATTTTCTAAGGGTTCCATATACCCTACCAATGACATTGCTTACGTGATCAGACCAACTTAGTGTTTTATTGAAAATAACACCAAGATTTCTTACTTTATTGCAGTAGGGAATATTAGTATCCTTGGAAAATACGTGTAATCCAAAGCCTCTTTATAAATAACAATTTCATTAGATTTAAAAGGATTCAGCAATAGTTTGTTAACTTAAGACCACAAATACAGCTGCTTTAGGTCCTCGTTCATCCTATGTACAATATCTTCTAGCAAGCCCAAAGGCCTAGATATATATAGTTGAGTATCATCCGCGTATATGTGGTAACGGTCCAAGAATGGATCCCTGGCGAACCCCACTATTGACATGAAGAAAATCAGAAGAATTGTTAACACAGAAAACTTTTTGCATTCGGCCTAGGAGATATGACCATATTAATTTGCACACTGGTTTGGAAAAGTTGAAACGGTTAACTTATGAATCAAAAGTTTGTGATCAATTTTGTCGAAGGCCTTTGAGAAATCCAATAGAACCAAAATAGTTATCGTTGCATTATCAATGGCAGACCTGACATTTTTATGAGAGCAGTAGCGCAGCTATGTTTAGGTCTGAAACCAGATTGGTAGGGTGACAGTAAATTATTCTTGTCAAGATAATTGAAAACCTGTTTGTGTAGAAGTTTTTCGAAAACCTTAGAAAGAAATGGAAGTATGAAGATTGGACTCAATGGAGTTGGAGGATGGCTTAGGTTACCTTTAAAAGTTTCCACTTATTAGTAAAGAACGAGGTGGAAATGATAGTATTGAAGAAGTAAGTAAGAGTGGGAAGAATTATCGGTAGAAGAACTGAAACAAACTTGGGATTGATTTCATCAAGCCCGACCGCACCAGATTTAACAGATCCGAAAGCGGTGAAAACATCCAATTCGTTTACACTTTCAAAAGAAAAACCCCCACATGGATCCATGGATCCACTTCATTAATAGCAAGATACGGATCTAAAGCATCAGTCGATGTGGAAGATGTAAATTGTCGATTAAGTTCGTTGGGGTTCGCTGGACAACTCTTATTCTGGGATTTACCCATCCCTATAGATTTTAAATTGGACCATAATATTTTCGTAGGAAGCTTAATGTTGAACTGAGATCTGTTTTAGACAGATTTTGATCGTAGAATTACAGAATTAACCTTATTACGTTGTAGACGAAAATCATTCCAGCATTCAGATGTATGAAAGCGCTTCCATCTACGGTATGCAGAATTACGCCTTAATATTAACCTTTTGATATGGGGAGTAAACCAAGAGCATGCAGGGTTTAAAATTCGTCTGGATCTGATAGGAACGTGCTTTTCAAACAACTAGCTAATAAACTCCATGAGGTAACTGATAACTGCGTTTATGTTTTTATAAACAATATTTTATCAAAGTGCTGACTACTACAAAATACTAAAAAACAGTATAATACAATATAAAATCAAAGAATAAGAAGCGAATTCACAAAATATAAATACAAAATAGAAAAATGCAAATGTGTATAAAAAGTACAGAAAAAGTAAAAAGTACGTAAAAAGTGAAAAATAAAAAGTTACTTCAACAAAGCCAACTCCTTACATGATTTCGCGTTAGATAAAAATCAATGCGATCAAGAGAGGGATTAAAAAATATCGGCATCGATGTGATCGGCTCATTTAGCGCATAATTATTGCGATGAAAAGGTACCCGAAGAAAGTCGTGTTTCCTCAGGGGGCGAGCCGGAACCGATACGCCGAAAAATACCAAGAGAACAGAAGAGTCTATGGACCCGCCGAATGCAGTCGAAAGCAAAAGGGATTCTGGAGCGTCTCTTTTCAAGTGTATCCAAGTGTAGTAGTCCAGCCTATCAAACCTAACAAATCTCCGTTGAACAGCTTCAATGCGATTGATATGTGTAGCATAGAGCGGTGACCAGACTGCAGGGACATATTCCAGAATAGGCCTGACAAAAGTGCAATATAAAAGTTTTGTAATGTAGGGGTCGTCAAGGTACAATGCAATGGGCGTGTACTTCTTAGGTGGCATGGGAGATATAGCCGGCATCAGGCTGAAGCAGCTCCTAAGGTTTATTAACAGCTGCGGCTGGTTTTAGTTAAACCCGGCAATCAGGCACGGTTCCACGGATGTGGTACCACAACGGACCATTCACAGGTCTATGTGAGGCTGATCGGCTGAAGGGCTGATGGCCGCCACCCTAACCTAACCTAACCTAGGGGTCGTCAAATTCATTTGACCATCTCTTCACGAAACCCAGAGTCATATTAGCCTTGATAGCTATGGCATCCAAATGATCCTCGAAAGAAAATTGGGAATTGACCAAGACACATACATAGGTCCTCAGTCTTTGCAACTCTTGTTAAAGGACAACCCTCCATGGTAAAGTTAAATTGAAAGGGAGATCTTTTTCGTGAGAAGGACATAGATGTACACTTACCGATATTAAGGGGAAGGTCGTTAATGGAACACCAATTCTAAAAGGCATCCAAGTCAGAATTTAAAAGTATGCAATCGGCATTGTCTGACACAGTGCGAAATATCTTAGTGTCGTCGGCATAACAAGAATATTTGAGTAAGACAGAATCGTAGGTTAAATTGAGGAGGTTAGGAACAAAAAGTGATTCGATATTTTTCCTTCATTAATTTTTTGATTTTTTTCTACTTATTCGCATTGTTTTCTATCAACCCCTGGTATGTCTTCGTATCAAAACGTGTTAGAATGCTAATAATAAAATGTTAAAATGTCAAGTTTGGTGCAAAAAGTGCTAATATTTTATATTTTCAGTATCAATTCTACCTTCGGTTTAAAAGTGATTCTCATTTGCCTTGAAGAAAGTAAACATATAATTGATCACTTTTTGTTACTTACGTCCTCATATTATAAATAACAATGGCCCGAAGTGGGCGCCCTGCGGTACACCGGAAGTATTGAAAATACCGTAAGACAGAGCTCCATTGTCTGTCTCTCTCAAATAAATCAAAACCTATAAGGTACTTCCCGTTGACCTAGAATCATGAAATTTGGCAAGAAGCGAGGTCTTACAGCACAAGTGAAGGAAAAAATCCGAAAGTCGGTGTTTGTTTTTTTAATAAAACTCGGTAAAGCCAAGTCGAGTTATTTCTGTTTCTATCTGTCGCGTCCGTCTGTACGTCAAATCATTACAAGATACTTGGTATGCGGACGTAAATTTATGACCCAAAAACAGAAATGGTGGAATTTTTGGAACAATAATTTTATGTACCCCCTAACCTTTCCTAGAGTGAACATTTTTTTTCACTTACCCTATTGAGCGGTGTTTCTTTATATAGGTCTCCTTAAGTGCAACGAAAATGGTTTAAGACCTCTTGATTTAAGATTGGTTTGAAGGTCTAGTTTCAACAGCCCTATACAAAAGTTGTAAATCTTCGACAAACATTGCTTTCACTCAGATGAAACCTTTCTTGAGTGAAAAGAAATTCAGATAAACTTTTCCGATTTACTTATCATCGCCTTAGTCATATTACTTATGACCTAACTATTTAGAATTAAGTTCACAAAAGAGAGCGGTTGACGCTTTGTATCGCTTCCAGTGAACTTACGTATTTAAAGAGTTCATAAGCTGCTTCATACGTTTAAGGTGTATACTTTCCAAAACACTAAGCACGTGGACTTAATAAAGCAAAATGGGTATATCCCACATCAATTAGCTGAAGACTGTATTAATTACAATGATAGTGTAAGAAGATCATTATAAGACGCATTATATGTGCAATGTTTTTAAAGTAATTATTTTTGCCCCGATAGTATATTCTGGAAAACTCTCCTTTAAGCGGATTAATATAATCTTTAATAAAACTATTGTACCTAAGAAGATAGAATTGTGAAATTTCGCAGAAAAAAGAAAAACAGGAATGGCCCCAGGGTAGAGCTCTGCGGTCGAGATCAAGCGGAAAGGAAAACAGTTGACCGACTTTGGCAGCTTAACTCTGGCAGAGAATTTAAAAGCAATTTACAATAGTGGCGCAGCCTAAAATTTGATCGGCTCCAGAAACTAAAAATACATCTTTTTAGAAGTAAATTTCTCGATTTTGATAAGGAAATACATCTATGTAACTTAGTAACATCTAGGAGTGCCGAATGGATGTTAAGTTCACATGAGACTACTTTTATGATTGAATTGACACATTTTGTACAAACCTGGCATTTAGAAATTTAAAAAAAAAATTTATTCGCATTAATTCCAGAACGATAAGGACTTTAAATAATAATATTTGCAATATCTTGTTAATAAGCTAATCTCTTATTTTTATTAAAAAGACTATCATGGTATATATCAAATATAGATGGAAACCCTATTATTTCTCGGTAAAATCAATAATCCTCTTGTCCCAAAATTAAATCAAAAATATTTTTACAAAATCAATTCTTCTAATTAGTCTTGCAAAGTGCAAAAAAAATCAAATTTAATAGCTTCTTGTTAGCATTTTCCATGAATTCGTGATATTCTGTGAAATTTTCAACATTTCATTCTGTTAAGCCTTCAATATCATCGAATTATTTTAATCAAAACCGTACCGAGGTAAAAATAGATATAACGATGGTAGGTACGTCGATATTTTTCCATCGAGGATATCACGTGGCAACAAATGCAAATAAAAGATTGTTTATGCAACTAAAATTGAAATCGGATTTTATCAATATTTATTCACTGCTACTGTCGCGATTATTATCATAAATTGAAAACTTTGTAGTTCGGATTGATGTCTGTTTACAGTGAAAATTAATTCGGTCTCTGGACGCGTAGACACAAAGAGAAAGCATCACAAAAATATTAAATTTAAACATAAATGGCAATGTTGATAAGGAAATAATTACCTACCTTGACACTGATTTCAGTCAGTTAGTGCCTGTCCTTCTTCAATATCCATGTTTCTCCAGTAAATTCAAATATCTGCAAGAGAACAACAAATCCTAAATTAGTATAGAACAGAGTAAGTGCACCGTAAGTTTAGATTCAAGCTAAAGTGCATTATTTTTAATAATTCAAATATTTTGAGTTTGTCAATATCCCCGTAGAAGCCCCACATGCACCACTCACACCAATAAAATAAAAGAATTTATCTCAGTTCTACATGCCTGTACGTTTCAGCTAAACATTCCCTTTTTGCAATACGCCCTTACTGGGAAAATGTGACAGAAAAAAGTAAGCAGCTGAGGTTTAGACAGCCATAAACACATCCCTTCAATAATTCCATGATACAATTCCGATGTCTCTCGATAGCATTCAACTCGGACCGCTTTGGGATTTCTTATCCAGGCAGAACAGCTGGGTTGCAAAGAATATCGACTTAATACCCTACATGCAAAGAGAAATAGTAAAGTGTCTCGGAATAAAATGTCCTTTTGTCCTTGCCAGGGAGAGCATTGACAGTAACCATCACTTATCCATATGTGAAGCTGGCAGCTATGCCGTATGCCGACGAGCTTGCTGGGAAACTTTCTCCTTCATGTTTTGTAAATGTTAATTAATTCCCCCCCTCCCCATGCCAGGCATTATGTTTTCTAGCTGAAAGTACACAATGATGACACAGGATCACGGGATCCTTAATCCTTAACCTCAAACTGTAAGGGAATTTTTGCTACAATCGTTGGAAAACGAAGTCACCACCATCAACCTCGCTATGGGACTCAGAAACTGCAATTCAAGCAAATGTCCCACTAGAGAGGGCAGGGTTCCCTCCAGGAAAGTTAAAAGTAAAAATGCCGAAATTGTGGGAACCAAGGGGGATCATTGTTTTACCCTTTGAAACGAAAACTTCGCGTTTCGAGGTCTCCAGTGGTTAAGGGTTTGTTTTTGTTTAGTTTAAAAATTCAACGCCACTGGGTGGTTATAAATCAAAATTAGTCGAAGGAATTTACAGACTCCTTTCCGGCCTGACTTTTCTCTACAAGACCAATTCTTTTACCTGCGTCAGCCAACACAAGCCATGGATTATTTTTCTATACAGAACAACAAAACTTGAATACTTGACCAAAGCATTCCATTTTTCATATCCAATGTTGACAATTATTGGGCCCTTTGTCATAAAAGTTGTTTCTTGTTCAGTTCAGGGACATTCAGCAAAATCATTTGGATAATGGCCAACTGACTGCTTACTGCCTGACCAAGCCAAACCGCAAACGAGTTAAGTTTTTCTGTCTGTCCTGGGTGGACTGTGTGCTAGTTCTAAACTCCCATGGGAAAACAGCCCGGAAAAGATATAATGCTGACTGATATCTTGTATTTGTGTTCTCTGGTCCAATTAAAATGTCGGCTCTATTTACAGAAGATTTTCGCCATGTTGCGGTTTCCAGTTTGTTAACTTTCCGATTTGTGAAGTGAAAAAAATGTTTAATAGTATAATTCCTCATCTGACGACCTCCGTTGAAGGATTTCAGAATATTTGCAGTGTTATATAGTAGATTTTTAAAAGTGGCAATACTAAAAACTGTTTTTTAAGATTCTAGTATCTGAGATTTTAAAATGATAAAAAATAATAAAACTTTTCTGGACTTCGTAGAAATTTGTCCTTTAAAGATACATTAAAGCTGCTCTGGCACCTCGTCTATGGAAATTGTCATATTCAACACAAAGGAAAAACTGGAAAGCTAGTGAGCCTTACATACCCCTTACGCTAAACTTCAACTTTTTTTGCTAAAGTCATGAAACATACATACATAATTAAAAATTAACTATTACAAAAATGGTCGTATGCAATGGCCTACGCCTCGGTATTCAGTAGGAGATTTTGTTCTATTGAATGAAAGCAGCAGTGGGCTTAATTTTTCCACAACTATGATAAAATAATGTGAGAGTCAGACATTTTTCGTTCTTTACAAATCGTAAACCATTCTTCGTACTTTATATGCTAAAAGGTTTTTCATTTAGGTTAGGCCAAAGTTATATCAATACTGTTGGGTCTCAAGGATAACTTTTTTTCCTAATTTATTACTCTGTTTAAAGAAAACATTAAGTAATTTCAGTAATCAGTCTCCACATCTCTTTATCGTAAAGATCTATTTCTTATCTATCTCGACTGTGTCCATTTTTACAAAGCCTTGTTGTGAAAGAGCCGAGAAAGATACTAGCAAGCAATTATCATCCAAAGAACTAGTATAGAAGAATGTTATAATGGCATTTCACTAGAACCCAAAGAGAAAACCTGCAAAAGGCCTCAAACCAGCTGCAAAACCTGATCGTCTAGCAATTTTGTCAGGTACAGAGAGGTTGCTAGAGATGTCCTTGTAGTAACAGGATGTTAAGCAAACATAGCTAAAGCAAGAAATCACCTTAGTAAGTCCAAGGAATCAGATGTCTCGAATAAATACAAGCAGGTCCTAACAGAATACATCAAACAACTACGGAAGCTTAGAGAAGAACTTCTGTGAGGATATCGACGATCTGCCTGTAACAGCACGCTTCTAAAATGTTCTCTCAAAAGTTCATTAAAATAGCAGAAAACTGATGATTGCCACTGGCTCGGAAGAAATATTTAAATATCTCTTGAAATAAAATTCTCTTGGATTTTCCTGAGTAGGTAGGTAGTAGTAGTAGCCTTCGAAAAACCTAGAAGGACTCAGTCAACCATAACAACGTCTGGATCAACGCGTCGACTGGGAAGCCTTTCTGGAAATATCGCCACAGCATAGAAAGTTTACTAAGTAGACCATCAACCCCTTTAAAAATATCCAAATCTCCCGGTGGTTACGGAATCTTCTGCCAATCCTCATCAAAAAGCTTAGTTATATTCCAAAACTATGGAGATAGGTGAAGGTAAATTTTATACCAAAGGGCAGAGGGAGGTCATTCGCCCAACCCAAGACATATCGTCGATTAGCCTTACCTCTTCTCATCCCAAATCAATGGAGGAATTCATTAATCAAGTTATTATCTATAGTGTTCTTAACTAAACACCGCTACACGCAGATTATCTAGTTGCAAAACTGAAAGATGCTGCTAACAGTAAAAATATTGCCCTCTGCGCGTTTCTTGATATTAAAGTTGCCGCGACAATACACACTTTATATCCATAGAAGCCGTCGGGAGAGGTATTGAACTAATGACGCGACGGTAAAAGCTTTTTTTCATAAAAAACCGATTTTTTCATGTTTTGACCCGGTAATAAAAAAAGCATAACGTTAAGACTTTTTATAGTTTTTTGGGCTTTTTATGTTTTAAACCGTTTAAAAAAAGCGGCTTTTTTCTTTCTTCCTTAAAAGGGGGATTTCCCATCCAAAAATCAATTAAATTTCAAACGATTCCTTATTACTTGAATAAGATTCTCCTAATATTTGAGATCGATATTCGAAGTATTTTCCGATTTATATGTATCTCTGCAGAGAAAACATAGTGACCTATCGAGTTGAACCTTTCAACAAACTTTAGAAAAATCTGTCAGCTATGTAATAAACCGCCCTCTTTAAAAAAAAATACCCCCCCAATTTTAAGAGTCGAAAAATGCGTTTCTTCGTATTTGTTTTCAAAACTTTGCCATTTTTATATTTTTTAACTTTTTTTTCTCACCCGAGGGAAAATCAACTCTAGTCTTATAATTTCTTCGGGATTTTTTGTTTTAGATGTCTCAAGTGTCGCAATTTTATTCTCAGAGTGAAGTTTAAGGCCCTATAGTATTAAATTGTTAAAACATAAATGTGTAAAGTTTTTTTTTGGATTGCTTTTAATGTATATATTAACATAAAAACCAAAGTGCTCATTTATTTTTTATTGTATTTTTTATAATATTTAGAGGGAATAAAAAATAATATAACATTCCTGAGTAGAAATAAGACTCGCTTATTCTTAGCCTGAAACAGGCACATACAGCGTCAAAACGCTTTCTGGCACCCACATTAGGCACGGTGCACCTGAGTAAAAATTCTTCTTTTCCAAATGCCAGCCAGCTGCAGTTACTTATCAATAAAAGACGAACGAGATAGTCCAAACGAAGTACGGTACGCTCAAACTTTTTCTAGACTAAAATATACAATGAAAACAATAAATTAATTTTCATAGATTAACTCAGTTGACTACATCGTCTATCTTTCACCAGTATATCTAAACTATCTCCAGTAGCCGGCAACGTTTGTGAATTTAAAGTTAAAGATTTACTGAAACTGGAAAATATAAGAAAAAAAAACATATTTCAGGTAATTGTTATCATTATTATTGTCATGATACACCTTGTAAGTCATAGGCTATTGGGAACAACTTTAATATCAGGTAGTTGATGACCCACCTGGTGCGAAACGCCTATACAGGTGACATTTTACATAACGGAGACGGAGTTGGATCAATACTTTGAGCGGCAAGACCAACATGCCATGGGTCCCGGGTTCGATACCAGATGACCCCGTGAGCTTTTATTAAGAAATTCAAATAATCCACTCCGTCTCTGGGGTGTTGTCTAGCTCGCAGCAATGCAAAAACAAGACTCAAGTTTCCTCACTTTCCTTACCCTAATTCCCTTCCGGCCAAAACCATGCTAACGCATCAAAGGGTTGTCCCCTAGGATTTGGCCACATCGTATAAAAAAACCCACGCGATGGTATCATTGGTTATTGTCTGAGCGTGACCAAGGCGGGCATAGTTTCCGATTTTTGTGCTTGTATCAAGCGCGTGGCCGGCGTATTTTTACATTTTTGTGCATGTAGTGGGAGCGTACATACCCGTACGGCGGCCGTATTTTTAAATTTCTGGACCTGTAGCGGGAGCGTGCATAACACGGATGCATTTGTTCGCTATGCTATGCTAGCAACGGGCGCATATATCCTTTTAAAAATATTAGCGTCTGTTCTTAGTTTGAGCCTCAATATATCTAAATTATTTTGATTCGAGTTCATTTCTTTTTAATTATTAAGAGAATTTAAATATGCTAGTACCTACAATCCCTATAATTTATATATTCATTATATCAAAAGAAAAAAAGCTAAGAGTCTCTCCGCTTTAAATGATATAAAACATAAAAAGCCGCAAAAATCATAAAAATCCACGATGCCATTTTTTTGACAACCCGATTAAGGCATTAAAACACGTATTTTTATGAAAAAGTTGTATATAAAGGAAATTAATTGAAAGAAACGGCTTTTTGTGGAACTTTAATATCTCTAAAAAATCATCCAAAAAATCCCCTAAAATTTTATATTATATATGGGGGAACATACTCTATACATCACAAAGTGAATCATCTGTATCGGTCTACGCGACAACCTCCCCCACCATTGACATACAACAAAACAAGAACCATTCAAATCGATTAATGCACTCAGAAGTTAAACCCCCTACCGCACCCTCTCTCCACCAATGTTTGACATGGTACTAAGCGCTGAACATACTCTACCCAACAACAAAAATCATCCAAATAGGTCATCTCATTACGAAATTAAGCCCGGTCATACGTAGAAAAGAAACAACAAAAAATACAGGCCTTGTATCCTCTCGTTTTTGAGAAGTTTTTTAAAAATAATGAAAAGTGCACAAACAAATAATTCTACATTTTTTTTTCTTGCGTACAAAACTTAAAAGTGTATTTAAAGTACTATAAGAGGTAAAACTGAAAAATCGATAGAATATATCTGTTATCTTTAGACCTGATCCATAACCCTTTTCTACGTCCTTTTTATCTCAGCTTCTAAATAGATTAAGATCATCTTACATATTAATTGAAGTAATAAAAATATATCACCTCCAGATATTGAAGTCACTGCAAACATTAAGTAGTTACTAAATATGTAAAAAATACTTGTGCTAGTTAGGTAAATAGTACATGTACTTAAATTATATGAAAACTCCTTGAATCCATTATTTGTCTTAATTCACTAAGCAAGGGAATTATATTATCAAAAAGCTTAATAAAAGGCTAGTTCCAGAATCCAAAATTGAAATCCACATATTGACGCTAAACGAGTAGATTACTAAAAGAATTTTATTTTAAGGTAACAATCATAAGTGTTAGTTTCCCAGAAAATTTTTAAAGTTTTTATAGTTCCATTTTGTTACGAGGATTTTCATCACTTAACAGAGGCGACGCAGTCTTTGTCTCACTTCCCTGTCAGCTAAAAGTTCGTTAAAATCACCTAGAAATCGAATAGAATACGAGGTTGCAGATCTGGCGATTGAAAGAAAGAGGTAAATTCAGCATAGTAACAGATATGTTTTGTTTCACTCGCTGAGAAAATCTCAGACAGAGCGGAGTGGGCGGAGAGGATGGTGGTGTCACCATGGCAGATATAGCGGTCTTTACTAAGGGATCGAAAGTAGAGGACGAAGTGGGAGCTGGGGTCTACTCGGATTGCCTAAACATACGTCGTCAGTATCGATTGCCGGGCTGCTGCAGTGTGTTTCAAGCAAAGACTTTGGCCATAGAGAGAGCGGCAAGGATGTTATTATCAAGCGCACATCTACCTAAGGCTAGCAACATAAGCATTTATATAGGCAGTCAAACGGCAATAAAAGCACTGTACTCAAACGTAATAAGTTCACAGCTGGTACATATGTGTCAAAATAGTCTCCAGAACTTAGAAGCAAGGCACAAGGTAACTCTCTGCTTGATCCTGGGTCATAGTGGGATACAGGTCAATGAGGCGGATGACACACTTTCAAAGGAAGGTTCGCAGCTGAACGCTTCCTGTATAGACAGGTCAGTCGGCCGGCCGCTATAAAAGTGAAAAGAGAAGTTGATCTTGAGGTTATTCAGATTAGTAAGGTAAGATGTAGCAATTTGACAACATGGGGTATGTCAAGGCAGTCATTACTGGCCACTGTCTCTTCGGAAGACACCCAGAACGCTTACATATCAGAACCCTCCGTTTTGGGGGTTCACACCCAGGAGGGTTTGTAAAATTTTCTGAACTTCTTGACTAGGAAAATTTTTTCTGAAATACTAAAAAAAATTACCTAAAATGTATATGACCATATAGTATAGTTCCTTTATTTCTTTTTAATGAAATTAGCCCCCCCCCCCCACCAACAAGCAAATCCTGCGCACGGGTCTTCGTAGCTCCACCAACGACTTTTGTAGACGTTGTGTGGAAGAAAAAATGGAAAGCTGTGGACTGGACGAGGTTCCTGAAATAGGGCTAAAGCAGTTTCTCCGGTTTATTAACAGTTGTGACTGGTTCTAAATAAACCCCATACTGACAATAAGGTGCGATCCCGCGGATGTGGTAACACACGGACCCTCCATAGGCCTATGTGAGACTGATCGACTTTCCGATAGCCACCAACCTAACCTAACCTGATGCGTAGTGTCAGAAGTCAGGTACTCTAGACTTCATCTTGCATCAAATATGGTGGACACAATGGAACAATCTTTCGTAATCCAGATTTATCGTTTTTTTGTGCGCGGCGTTGCTCGGTAAGTGACTATCGTTCCGGTTATTTTACATGTCACTCCCTTGAGCTTTGGCATTCTGATTAAAAAAAATACTAATTGAATATTATTTAATACTCTGTTTTCTTTAAATTGGCGCTTTATTCAAAATCTTAAGATCCTATAAAACTCTAGCTACCCTAAAAATTCCACAGATACTAAAAAGACGCAATAGTTACACTTAAATAGAACATACAAACATGACACAAAATCGTACGTTATTCAAAAACATTCAGCAAAAAGAGACTCTAAAACTTAAAGGCAAAAACTTGTTAAAAAAGAATATACAAAAAAATGAGCGTCAGCTCTAAGAAAAGTTCCCAACAAATTTAGAAAGAACTCCGAAACTAATCATAGCGCTAAACCTAATCGACCGACCAAAATTAACTGAAACTGTGAAAAAACTTAAACTAGAACACTATTATCTGAGTGTTCTCAGAGCGTAGATGCAGCACCGGGCGAAGTTCTTACTTCGCGACCCCTGCTCCCATGCAGACGCTTTCTACATAGAGCCATTCGCCACTCTTTTCTAGTCCTCCGGGAGCACTCATTAAAAGATGTTCTAAACGAATGCACAACAATTTCGAACCGATTAGAGTCCCGCGGGACCAGTCTGGATAATCATTGAAGTCGGCAAGCTGCATCCATCATCCTTACAAGTGTTCCCTCTCCCCCGTAGTATCTAACAACATTGGTCGTGTAATTATTTATCTCAACGAACCCCAAATCTATATATTCGAGAATAATAGGTATCGGCCGTTTTTGATTATTTTTATTTATCACTCCCCTTCTACCCCCACCCTTAGGTGTGTCTTATTCCCTAAGTATCCAACGGCATCAGGAATGTCATTATTCATATCAACGACCCCGAAAACTATGGATTTGACCATAATATCGGCCATTTTCGATTAATGTTACATGTCGCTTCGGCATATTCCACTTCCCATAGAAGACTTGGCAGCCATCGGGGACTGCATGCTACAGAATACTGTAAAGAGTATCACTCCCTGGCTTAAAGCAGCCTTAAAGCATGCCTTATCACCGGATACGTACCGGAAAGGAAAAACCAAGCCACACAACAGCCAAAGATTATAGACCAATCAGTCTCTCATTGTTTATACTGAAAACACTAGAGTGGCTACTAGATCTACATCTCAGGCAACATCTCGAGTCAACCAACTACCTATGTAATGCACGGGACGCGTACATTAAAGGCTAGTCTGTGTACACAACATTACATGAGGTTACGAGAACGATTGAGAAATCTCTCCATGACAAAGAATATACCTTGGCTGCCTTCCTTGATATTGAAGGAACCTTCAACAACTTAAAACAGGACCTATTACTTCCTCTTTAGGGGAATCTGGCAATGAGATATTTCTGACAAACAGGATACAGACAATGCTAAACAGCAGGGTCATCAATGCCAGTTTAGGGGATTTTTCCATTAGGAGAACAGTTCACAGAGGTTCACCACAGGGGGAGTATTGTCACCCCTGCTTTGGAACATCTCTCCAAACAAAATCCTCAAATCTCTCGTCAACAAAGGTATTAAAACGATAGCGAACGCAGACGACATAGTCTTGCTGACAAAAGGAAAGTTCCTACAAATGGTCAGTGATGTCATGAGCTCTGCTTTGACAGACATATCAAGATGGGCAGAGGACAACGGTCACAAGAAATATAAACTACCTATTTGGAAATCACCAAAACTTAAATGTAGTCTCCTCGGAAGCCAAGTTTCTGAGCGTCATATCGATTCCAAATTGAATTGGAGACGGAATATGTAAGAGAGGATGAAGAAAGTACTCAATGCATTCTATGCATGTAAGAAAACCTCTGGCGAGAAATGGGGCATAAAACCGCATATTGTACACTGGATGTACACAGCGATCGTCAGGACTATTCTGACCCATGGGTCAATTGTTTGGTGGGATGCAGTTAACAAGCAATCTCACCTTAACTCTTTAGTAAAGGTGCACAAGCTCGATTGCTTGGGAACAACAGAGGCAATAAGATCCACACCACAAGCTGGTTTCAATCCATAGAGCTCCACACGAAAAGAATGGCAACCTTGGAAGCTCTCAGACTCAGAGAAAACAGCCAATGGACACCACAGAATTTTGGACATGCAGTCATACTGAACTTCTTTAATCAAAATGGGTTGCACTCCTCAACGGATTACATGAAGCCACAATATGACTTTAGAAAAAGCTTTTCCGTTATCATACCTAATTGGAAGCACCCTGAAAACATAATTAAAGGAACTACCATCTTCACAGATGGGTCGAAAACGGTAAAGGGGATTGGGATGGTTCTTTCTTCGTTGTATAGAGTAGAAGACACTAAAAAGTGAAAAGTAAAATAGTTTTTTAAAAAAAAGTTGAACCGACTTCACAAAAAGCGCTAAAAAGCATAAAATAATTTTTAATTTTATATCTATTACGACATTTTGAAGTCGGTGCAAATCAAACAAATCAAACAACTTTGTTTTTGGGAAGTCGGTTAAAAATTAAAGAAAAAGACATCCCAAAAACAGCATTCTCAACAATGAAGGGGAAATATGAATATAGGCTACCATTTGGTCTTAAGAACGCGCCGATATTTCAACGAATGATAGATGACGTCCTGAAGGAATACATCGGCAATTAGGCGGCACGGCGCGTGTTTGTAACCTGAACATCTGTTAACTTATATGTTACTCTGCTATTAATCTTCGTTATAACCAATTTTCAAGTCAAACATAGTAAAAAAACACGAAGGACCAAAAACGATTCAATTTATCTTACTTTCATTACAACTACCTACTCGGTACTACTAAGGTACTCGGAAAAATTGCACAAATAATCTAAAAAAATCTGTTTTCAAACAAAAAATGATTTATTGATTTATTATTAGGTAAAAAATTTTCATAGAAATTTTTCCAATTAAAATATCTTGCGAAATTTGTTTTAAATTTTCTTTCCAGACTGTAACAAGTGAAAAACTGGCAAATATCTTCCTTATCATAACTGCAATATTGCGAGTACTCCTCGCAACAACTATGAAAGTTTTATTTCCTGAAATCGTTTAGTAAAATACTTAAATAAACAACTCACCACTACAAATTTTAAATTCCTAGATTTGAAAAAAAAAATGTTACGGAGAAAATCACTTCACAAATTGTCTGAAAACTTGTCCCAATTTAAAATCGCCAAGAGCAAACATTTCTTTTATTTACAGGAGAGTCACAACTTCAAAGAGTTATTACTCGTATAGTAGAGGAATTTTAAAGTTCACTTTTCCCTAAACGACACTTTTTCACAATTTAAAAAAAAAATTTGAGACATCAAGTGTCGATTGCAACGATTTCCTGTCATTGAACTTTACGAACTTCAATTAAATGGTGCACCGATCAGTAAGTCTCCCGTTCCATTGAAGCGAAATTTCTCTACAAACAATACGAACTTGGCGGTTAGTTCAAGGAAAATATTTTCGCTTGTAGAAATTCTTCCATTTACAACACATTTGGACTTTTTAAATTTATCAAATAAACAAATACAAATATTCAGCCAACAAAACTTATGCAAAAAAACTATTTCCGCACACAATTAATTAAAATGTATTAAGAGAACAAAATGACAGGAGGTCGTGCAACGGAAAGTGTCTGTGGAGAGTGTTTTTTCGCTAAATTCACTTGCAACCAGGAGGCAGAGCTGCCAGATTTATCGATTTCTGGTATTTCCGAATAAAGTTTTTATTAAAATGTTTTTATATTCTGTTCGTTCTATCCTTTGTGGTAATAAATCATGTTCCTTTTAACATATAATTAAGTTATTTCACACTTTTACCTTCCCGAGTTCAGTTCATAACTCACATTTACCTCTCTAGTACTTTTCTTATCTATGCACTTTGCGACTTGGCAGCACCAGGCGGAAGTCAATCTCAATGCAAGAAAAATTGTGAAATAAGAGTAAGGAAGAATTTAATTTGTTTTTAAAAGGTTTTACCGCATATATGAAGAATAATTATAACTTTTATAACTTGGCTATTTTTTTTTTGTTCTGTTAAAACCTGATTTTTTTGTGGAAAGTTTATTTCCTGAATTCTTTACATTAAAAAAACCGCCGAGGAATTTCCCAGTGCTTTCCCAACTGCAGAAATTTTAATTCAATGTGTGAATTCCTGTTCATTGGAATTCGGAAGATTTAGTGGTGAGATAGTTTTTGCAATCGTTCTGTCACTTTTTGCAGTTTAAGATACTTTTGTGTTAGAAAATAATTCGTTTTGATAAAAGTGAATGTGTTAATATTTATTGGCAGAAGTTCGGCAAACATTTTGCTTTGAAATTATAACTTTTTAATTAATTGCAAGGTTCCAAAAGCTTTGTGAAGTGTATATTTACGTATTTCTTCAAATTATCCAAAACTTTTTGAGGTAAGTTTTTTGTGAAAGCCTTGAATTTTAACTAAAAGTTTCTGGCAATTGAAATTATATTGTTATTGCCAAAATTATTTTTCTTAAATATAATAGTAAAATTAGGATAAGGTTGGTTGGTTGGTTGGTTAGTCGGGCCATTTGGTGCCGAAGCACCAAGTGCACTCGGAGGCCACATAAGCCCACTGTGAATGCCTTTAAAAGAAAGTACGACAGCATGGTCAGAACTTAAAACCATCCAGATCTCTGTAAAAATTTATTTAAATCCACAATCTCAGATAAGTCTTCCAGATTGTCAAAGAACCTTGCTGGGGAACAGGCGAGTCGTCTTTCTTTTAGAACTGGACATTCACATAGTAGGATTTATGGATTCAGTTTCCTCCTCGTCCCTACAACTTCTACAGAACTCATTCAATGGTAAGCTGAAAATTTTTACCAGATATCTACAAACAGTAAATGCACGAATATTTGTATCCCACTTTAGTTACCATAAGCCACTAGTAACGTTGCAGATTTCGAAAATTGATTTAATCCTTTTCATTACTCTTTTTCACCTACTGAATTTAAAGTTATTCATTAACAAAGACGAACGAAGTTTCACTTCATCTGTGCAGTTATGTAGGTGAAGTTTAGGTTTTACAGTTCCATACCCAATAGGTTACGAATCTGCTACAAAGAATATGACTCTTTAGAAACAACTGTTTCTATAATGATTAGTATTTGTGTCTAATCGGCTTCCGGATCTGGGGAATGAATGTTACTAAGAAGGTTACCGAACTCTTACTATCGCTGTAGCAAAAAGTGTAACTACACATTCTAATTTTGTTTCTAAACAATAAAGTGACATTTTTAGACATAAGCCTAAAATGTGCATAACAAAATACCAAGCCATAAACAAATTGGGAAGAAAGAGAAAGATATACATAAAATAAAATGTAACTAAAATGCGATAAATTTTTAAATAATAGAAACATAAACGTATCTTGAAAGAAACATTTCATTAATTTAGACTAAAGATTTCATGATAATAATCATGTAGGTCTTTAGGTTAGGTTAGGTTAAAGTGGCTGCCTAAGAAAGCACACTTAAGCCTAAGAGGCCCTTTGTGCTACCACGTTGAGGCTTGAAAATTTACAACCCCATAAAATTACCTAAGGAATAGGAGGGTTAACATTCTGTCCCCTGTGCACCGAACCAGTTTCTTGTATCCAGTGGAACCAGTTCACGGGAAGTCAAAATTATTTTGACTGGGTTGTGAAGGATGTTCATCCTTAGTTCGTCGTCGGGAACCATTTTGAACTCCCGATAAATCGAGTCAGGTTTTTGACATCTGTGGAGCCTAGCTCGGTTAGATCTTTGAAGTAGGGGGAGCCCAAAAGCCGGTTCCTACGGTTGGCTAGGGCCGGGCAGCTACCGAGGAGATGAAGTATGGTTTCATCTTCCTCCTCGTCGTGGCAACTCCTACAGAAGTCGTTTGAGGATACGCCCAGCCTATCGGCGTGTCTACCTATGACGCAGTAACCCGTGATTACGGCTACTGTAGTGCTAATTTTTTTCCGTCCGAGTAGGATGAGCCCTCTTGACCGCTTAAGGTCAAGCTTTGGCCATATCTGTCGGGTAATCAGGCAGGTGTGTTCTTCTTGCCAGTTATTATTAGCAATCTTGAGAGCCTCCTGTGAGAGCTCCATTTTGCATGTAGCTAGCGGTTTACCCGGCTGGTGGTTAATGTCCGAATCAGGACGTGTGGTACCGATTCTAGCTAGTTCGTCGGCTCTGCAATTGCCCGGAATATCACTATGTCCAGGCACCCAGATGAGCCGTACTTTCAGGTGCTCAGCTATGTCATTTAGTGTTGAGCGACATATTATGACCGTTTTGGAGGTTGTGTAAACTCCCGAAAGGGATTTAATAGCTGCCTGACTATCTGTGAAAATACATACATTTCCTGTAGGTAGCGCTATTTGGTTCAGGCGGTCCGCCGCTACTTTTATAGCCATGATTTCTGCTTGAAACAAGCTACAGTGGTCAGGTAAGCGAAATGAGACATCTAGATCCAAGTGTTATGAGAATATTCCTCCACCCACTTTGCCATCCAATTTGGAGCCGTCAGTGTAGAGATGCACTGAGTTCTCCCATTGGGGAGGACCTTTCTCCCACTCCGATCTAGTGGGAAAGAAGGAATCGAATAATGCTCCAAAGAAAGGCTTGGGCGAGGTGTAGTCGATATTGCTGGCAGTTCTATTGTGCAATATTTTGGAGTGACCGAAATCAGTTCGCTTCCAGGTCTGGATTGAGTTAAGCCTAATGGCGGCTGACGATGCGGTTTGCTTACCAAAGAGATCCAACGGTAGAAGGTGGAGAATAGTGTTCAGGGCTTTGGAAGGTGTGGTTCTCAGGGCACCTGTTATCAGCAGTGCTGCCATCCTCTGAACTTTGTCCATTGCTTTGAGATGAGTTGCTATATTTAGTGCCGGCCACCAGACAATCACCCCATACATGAGTATAGGCCGTATGACACTTGTATAGAGCCAATTCACAATGCGTGGTTCCATACCCCATCTTTTCCCTATAGCCTTCTTACACGAGTACAGCGCTACTGTGGCTTTCCGTACTCTTTCTTGGATGTTAGGCTTCCAGGTAAGCTTTCTATCTAGGACAAAACCTAGATACTTAACCTGGTTACACAGTTCCAGCCTAACCCCGTCTAGTGTAGGGCAATTAATAGGAGGTGTTTTATGCCTCCGAGAGAAGAGTATTAACTCTGTTTTGTTAGGGTTCATACCTAGACCACACCCATCACTCCATGATGATGTCTTGGAGAGGGCGTGTTGTAAAACCTCAGCCAGTGTATTGGGGTGCTTTCCTGAACATACCAGGGCAATATCATCGGCGTAGGCAATAACCTTGTGACCGGATAACTCCAGGTCTATGAGCACCTCATTTAGAGTTAAGTTCCATAAGAGTGGTGAAAGGAGGAGGGGTGCCTCTAGTTACCACTCTTTGGATATTGGATCCTCCTAAGCTGGAGATAATGACCCTGCTTTTTAGCATGAGGTCGATAAGTTTGATGAGAGGTTCGTCGATTTCAAGCCTCCTCAAGGATGTCATTATCGCCTCTGATCTAATATTGTAAAAAGCACCCTCAATATCAAGGAAGGCTACAAGTGAATATTCCTTTTGTAGTAGCGAATGCTCTATGATTGTGGTAAGTTCGTGTAGGGCTGTCTCTACGGACTTACCTTTAGTATAAGCATGTTGCGAGAGAGACAACTTGGAATGATTGATTGTCTCTTTAATGTAGATATCTAGGAGTCTCTCCAAGGTTTTGAGCAGGAAGGAGGAGAGACTAATGGGCCTAAAATCATTGGGCTTATAATGTGAGGCTTTTCCTACCTTAGGGATAAAGACCACCTTCACCTTCGTCCATGAGGATGGAATATAGGTGAGGTTAAGGCAAGCCTCGTAGATGACCATTAGCTACGGAATAAGTATCTCGGAGGCTAGTTGTAGTTCTGCTGGGATGATGTTATCCAATCCCGGTGATTTGTAGGGCTTGAAACTTCGTATCGCCCATTTCAGTTTTCTTGTATCAAGTATCTTGTGAACCAGTTCATGGTCGCTTGGAGTATCCGGCAGCTCTACTCTTCTGTTCGTAGAGCAACCCGGAAAGTGAGTGTTTACAAGTAGCTCAAGCGACTCAAGACTGGACGAAGTCCAACTACCATCACTCTTGGTCAGGAGGCTTGGGGTGATGGGCGTTGTTGAGAGGATTTTCCGCAAACGACTCGCTTCAGAGGAGCTTTCAATTTTATTACAGAATCCCTCCCATGAGGATCGTTTTGCTTTCCTAATCAGTTTCTTAAATTGTTTGAGGCATTCTTTATAAGAAGTCCAGACATTAGTTTTTTTTCGCTTGGTTAAAAAGCTTGCGACACTTCTTTCTTAGGGTCATGATCTCACTCGACCACCACGGAGGTTTGGGCTTGCCTAGGGACCCTGTCGGGGCAGGAAATTTGTGTCGCCTCATTACACGCAAGCGTCAAAGTGTCCACCACCTTGTCAAGGGTTTGTTTACTGTCAATTACGGGTGGACCTGTAGTAGGCAGACTATTACTGAGGACCATTCTATAGAGGTCCTAGTTTGTCCTTAGCCTGTTTTTATAGGGAGGGCACATCATCTTGTGAAGTGTTATTCCAAATTCAAGATAGGCATGGTCGGAGAAGGATTGTGCCTTGGATACCTTCCACTCCGTTATTAAGTGGGCGGATTGTTCTGAGACTAAGGTAATGTCTAGAATGTAGGTCTTTACTATTGACAAATATTTATGATTTATCTCGTCCCAAATTAGACAAAATATAAACAACAGCTGTTTAACCGAACAGTTCTTGGGAAAAGTTGGAAATTTTTAACGAGCTTTCAAAATAATCTAAATTTAGAAATTAATTTTATATTGATGAAAGTTTAGTATGTTGAAAAAATTCTTAGATATATCCTAAGGCGTCAAAAAGTGTTGCAAGAACTCTCCTCCTCTTCTCTTAGAATGTTTAACATTCAAAAGGCTTGCATAATAACGAAATAATTCAGTACAAAAATTGCTAACATTCAGAAAGATTACGTAAACTGAACATAAGATGGCGACAATTTCAACAAGTTACTACTAAGAATCTTGTTCTAAAAAGTTTCGTTTATGATTCTAAAAAAATTCGAAATAGTCTCAAAATAACAAATTAGGCACAATATACACGACTGCTTCCAAAATGTACTGAAATTGTGACTGGATTCATCTTTGTATCATTTTGAACACTTTTTCAATATCTGATTCAAAAACGGGTCCAAATTGTTACCAAAATACGACGTGAAACTTCTAGGTCACATTTTACGGATATGTTTTTTTAATGTTTAACATTTTGAACAAGCAGCTGTCGCAGTGTTAGTTTTTTCTATAATATGTAGAAGAGTGCTTAAACATGCACGCGAAATACTACGAACACCCATCTTGACACAAAATTTCTTAAAGGTAAAATTTTTGAAACTTTTTAAAATAAAGGCCTCCGCATAAAAGTATTTAATTCGAATCTGTTACCAGTAACCTATGCTAAACTGTGTTTACTTGATGTAACTTCTGATTCCACATTCACACAAAATAGTTTCAATTTAGTAACCTTGATATCAAATGTTAAGTGTGTGTTACTAAAGAGATTTGGGTATCTGTTTAGTATTGGAAAACAAACTGTGTAACTAACGTGACAAAAGCAATGCTCTTTAGACACTGTTTTGAAACTATAAGAAAATAGTTACCAAATTGTTACAGTAACAGCGATTTGGCGAGGTTTACAATCAGATTAGCTTTTGTTTCCGCTTTGTAGCAAGTTAAGCACATTTTTCCAAAATGTGGCAGCGAATGTAACTTTTGAGTAGCTTTGTGCTATTTGGGTAGTAACTAGGAAGCATTATAGTGTAGATCTGTCGGTCCGTCCGTATGCTATAGGCTTCCATCCTCTCATTTATAAATCCATAAGAATAAAATTTGGTATTATTTTTTGGACCTCTTTTTCATAAAGTGAAAGGTGTCTTGAACATTTTTTTTTTAAATTTAGATAGGTCTCCTAAAATGCAGGCATGTCTTAGAGCCCCTCTCCTACTCTAAATGTTTAAACAAATCTGCAGATTGAGGAGACCATTGCGTCTAGAGTTCCTTGCACGGGAGGCCGACACATTCAAATACACCTGACAACCTTTAACCGCGGTTCGGAAAGGTAATTCACTGGGAATACCAGAGCGCAGCCTTGTAGCAATTTTTCCACGAAGCTGCTCTTCGCTTTGGTGTTGCTGCAATAAGGGCAAGTCTCACGTTAGTCTCTTAGAACTGGGAAGGGGATGATGGGAGCAGTTTGCCGACTTCAATGACTTTCCAGACTGGTCCCGCGGGACTCTAATCGGTTCGAAATTGTGTGTGTGTTCGTTTAGAACATTTTTAAATGAGTGTTCCCGACGCAGTAGAAAAGTGGCATAGAGGTAGAGGGCATCTGCGTGGGAGCAGCGGTCCCGAAGTGGGATCTTCACCCGACGCTCTGGAAACACTCAGATAATAGTGTTCTAGTTCAGTGATGGGCATTATTCGAATAAATTTTCAATCAAATAACGATTTTTTTTAAAAATCGAATAAAAAATTATTCGATATAAATTTTTATTCGATTTTCAATTTATTTTAAGTTATTCGCAAATAATTATTTGTTATTTGGTGCTCCTTAATCCAATTTCAACAATTTTTTGTTATGCGATCGTTCGTTATTCGATAATCAAATAATTATTCGTTATTTGATGAATTATTCGCAAATAATTATTTGTTATTTGGTGCTTTTTATTCGAATTTCAAATAATTATTTGTTATTCGGTCGTGCGTTATTCGATAATCAAATAATTATTCGTTATTTGATGACTTATTCGCAAATAATTATCTGTTATTTGGTGATTTTTATTCGAATTTCAAATAATTATTTGTTATTCGATTATCAAGTAATTATTCGATAGTTGATGTCTCTTTATGAAATAATTATTTGTTGTTGGTGTCCATTAGTTCAAGTATTCCATAAAGAGACATCAACTCTCGAATAATTACTTGATAATCGAATAACAAATAATTATTTGAAATTCGAATAAAAAGCACCAAATAACAGATAATTATTTGCGAATAAGTCATTAAATAACGAATAATTATTTGATTATCGAATAACGAACGATCGAATAACAAATAATTATTTGAAATTCAAATAAAAAGCACCAAATAACAAATAATTATTTGGGAATAATCCTCCAAATAACAAATAATTTTTGTAATCAAATAAATTTTTATCCGATTTTTCAATTTATTTGAGCTTTTATCTTTATTCGAATAAAAAATGCCCATCTCTGTTCTAGTTTAAGTTTTTCCACGGCTCCAGTTAATTTTGGTCGGTCGTTTAGCTTTAGCGCTATGATTAGTTTCGGAGCTCTTTCCAAATTTGTTGGGAACTTTAGTTAGAGCTGGCACTCACTTGAGCATTTCAAAATTTTTTTGTATATTTCTTTTTACAAGTTTTTTTGCCTTCAAGTTTCAGAGTCCCGTTACTTAATCTTTTTGAATAACGTAAGATTTTGTGTCATGTTTGTATGTTCTTTTTAATTGTAACTATTGCTTCTTTTTAGTATTTGTGCAATTTTTAGGGTATCTAGAGTTTTATAGGATCTTTACATTTATAACGATGAGTCAGTTAATAAAGCGCCAATTTAAATATTAAAAAAGTATTAAAGAATATTCAATTATTATTTTTTTAATCAGAATGCCAAAGCTCAAGGGAGTGCCCAATGATGCTAAAGCTCAGCTTTCGCAGTTAAAGAATTGAGGATAAGGGAAATGGGTTAATAGGAACGACGATGTACGCCTCCTGTAAAAGCTTCGGGTTTATAAAATGAGAGAAGAACAGAAGATGGCAAACTATTCAATATGTGCTGTATTCTGCTTAGGAAATGTTCCCGAAATTTGACAAAATTTGTCCTTTAGAGTATAGGGGTGAGGTGCTAATATTTTCGGTAGAAAAATCACCGTGGAAACAGTTATAGAAGTGTGAAACACGCGATGGCAGAGTGAAAGACAACCGAAATTCCATCGATGCTTCAGAGAGTCAATACACTAAAATAGTGTCGTTTAGCGCATTGGATTGCTGCGGCAGCTTTATTACGGGCGATTTTGTAAAGCAGACGCGCCTCTTCGGATTTAAGAAGGCGCTTGTAGCGTTGAAATATGTAAGTATTCCCGTTCTGCGATTAGAGCTTGCACCTTAGGTGAAAACCATGAGCAATACCGCGTCCGAACGTGTTTAGTTTTAATTGGGACACATATATCAAATAGATGAGGATGTGAGAATTTCAACTTGCTGGTCAACTGAGGGAATAGCGTAAATATAATTCCAAGGAAGAAGTGAACAATCATTGGAAAAGGAGTTCATGTTTCAATTATGACAATAACGATAGCAGGCGGAAACCAACGCATAGTCATATTTGCAAAAAATTCTCTTAACTATTTGAAGGGGATTTTCTCTTGGCTGGGGAGGTATTCCTCTAATTACTACGTCGCTCAGGCGCTGTGTGCGATGGAGGTCATCGATTTGCCGACGCAGCAAATCATCGCTTTCTTAGAGTTTGTTTATAGACTCCTCATGCTTTGAGAGCTTATCATTGAGGGCATGAACTGCATCATCGATTTTCGCAGCGATTCGAGCGTCCAGCTTCAGTTTGTTCAGCGTGACTGATTGGATATATGAGCGGAAGTACAGATGTATTGTAGAAATTGTTCTTGTCCATTGTTATGACAAACCAGAAGCACTACTAAGCCCTCGTTCAGACGCTGTTGGATCATACTATTTCTTCCTTCCGTCTCTTTCCAATTTGTGTTTTACCCTTAGAACAGAAAAAGAAAGGAAGTGCAATACCGGATATGAACCGTGTACGTGTTTTCCGATTTGTTCGTGGAAAAGGTGTGAGAAGGGGATAGAAAGTACGCCTTCGAAATGTCAATTTGATGTGGGCTTTCTGAAGAGTGCGCATTCAAAGTGTTTATAGAAGTGATGTACAAACCTATGCCCGCGGGCAAGTGAGCTTTTGAGCTTTTAAATTCGTATATGCACTTGTTTGACTGTATTCGGTTTGTTGTTTTTGCGTTTTTTAATCGTTAAAGCATGCAAAAGTTAAATAAATCGTCATATTTAAGTAGTTTTGCCAGCAAGTATACAATATCTTAAAATATACAACCTTTTGCAAACATGTTAAGGTTCTAAATTAAACAAACAGTACGAAATGCTTCTAAAGCTTTTAAGCATTCCTCACATTAAGTAGTGTGAGTTTGGCCATCACTAGTATAGAGCAGTGATGTCCAAACCTATGCCCGCGGGCAAGTGAGCTTTTAAGCTTTTAAATTCGTATATGCACTTGTTTGGATGTATTCTGTTTCCTGTTTTTGCGTTTTTAATTGGTAAAGCATACAAAAGTTAAAAGAAATTGTCATATTTAAGTAGTTTTGTAAGTAATTATGCAATATCTTAAGATATACAACCTTTTGCAAACATTTTAACGTTCTAAATTAAAGAAACAGTACGAACTGCTTCTGAAGCTTTTAAGTATTCCTCAAGTTAAGTAGTGTGAGTTTGGCCATCACTGGTATAGAGTGTTAAATGTTAATTGAATAATTTTCACTGTTCAGTTATTAAAAGTGGTGTAATTTTACAAACTAAGATAACTTACATTTAAAAGACTGTTTGGGTTTAGTTTACTAAGAATCTGACGTGCTTAGTTTTAAAATTTTTCGTGATGAAGTGTGCGGTATTTTGTTGTAAAAATAATCGACGCTTTGCTTGGGAAAAATCATATTTCAGGGAAGTTAAATAATATAATAAGCAATTATACGGCATTTTCTTTGAAATATGTGCAAACGCTGTATAAATAAAAGCTAAATTACCAACAAATATAACCATTTCTCTTGATGGTGCTCATTTGTTTACATTTGAGATTCATAGGAATTTTGGGTCACCTTGGTGGTTTCAGCGACAGCTGACGGAAGTTTTTGCCTGGGGGCTCTAATTAAACATTAAAAATATTAAAATATTTTTCTACTTTTTGGTATTTTAGGTTTTGAAAATATAAATACTTCAGAGAACTGTGGTTAAAATCCATCGGTAGAACTACTACTTCCATGGTGAAAACTAACACATTCGGCCTTTCAAACACATAAGGAAAATTCGAAAACTTTTTGAGCATGGTGCACTTCCTTTCGTTTTTTGTTCTAAGGTTTTACCCAAAAGTGCGTAGACGGATGGGGATTAATGAGGTCCCAAAAGATGCAGTGAAATTGGAAAAACAATTCAAACTTTTTGGTTGTGCGCTTCTATAGGGCAACATCAAAGTCTCTTCAATATTCGCTTAAAGATAACAAACTTGCAAGTGAGGCAGATTACGTCGTCGTAAAAACATCCCTTAAAAAGCCTTTAAACTTTTAAATTAAAGTAAAAAAAAATTATTTTGTTGTTGATGTTACTTTTCTTCCTGTTTTGAAAACGGCGAACAAGGAGGTATCTTTATCGTAAACAATGAAGGCAATTTTCCATTCCAGATATTAAATAAACATTTGATTAAATCTGGAGCGGGAAAGACGTCGTTAATGCTCCAGACATTTCCGCAAATTTTAAATAAGCCACTCAACACAAATTCCAAAGTTGGCTACATCCTCCCCATCCAATAAAAATTATTAATTCTCTCTCCCTGGAGGAAGAAAAGTTTTGAAAAAAAGTTTTAAAATTTCTCAACATTTTGTAATTTTTTTCTATTTGGAAGAGGGAGAGACGGGGGGGGGGGGGGGCGCAAAAGAATTTTTTCCTTGATCCTTGTATCCTTGTCATAAATCTTCCCAATCCAAATGGCGTTTTTTTCTCATCAAATGCTGCGCGTTTGAAGGTTGAGGTTTATTTAAATTTATTTAAAACAAGGTTCGTGGGGTGTTAGTCGCGTACCGTGTTAACCCGTTTATGCCTAATTTAGAGAAAACTTTATTTTACGTTTCTTAGAACTTTTTGAATGAAATTATGGGAGGGAACCTTTCCTGTTTACGTTTGGTTTAGCCGAGACTAGAAAAAGATGAAAGGTGTGAGAAATGAGATCACTCAGCCAAGGAAGAAATTTAAACTTTTTCTAGAAAATTTTTTGGGGCGTATACCCTGTTTCTTTTGCTTTTCACAAAAACGGAATTCAATTACACTTCAGTGGTTTGCTTTGATTCAATGGACAACAAGCTAATTCTGCCGTGTTGGCTAGGAAATACAAGATTGCTATTACCCCGTCTATGACTGCTCATTTCCTTGAAATTGGATAATATTGTTGTGCTAAAAATTTGAAATTTCATTAATTTTATTAGCCAAAGGGTTGAAAATATATTCAGAACCACTTTTTGCCATAGAAAATAAGTGAAGTGTAATCGTATTGATTTTGGGGCTTAAATTGAATTTAATGGTTAACGAGTTTCCCGATGCGCCCCAGGATCCCCTTGGATTATGTAACACGATTTTAAGGATTAATTGAAACAAACTTTGCCAGAGCGGGTGTTTCCAAATTTCTTGGGGACGACATGTATCCATTTTCGAATAAGGACGAATTAAAGGAAAATACCCGGCTGGCAATAAGTGTATGTGACGAAAATTGGATATGTTGGGAAACTGTTAAATGGCTCAAATTAACAAATAAAACATCCTTAGGGGTTCAAGTGCTAATAAACTATTAACGCGTAAGAGTTCTCGTTATCTGTTTGGATGGAGAAAGTTTTTGAACACTTTAAGGGCGTGCGCATATATTTGTAATTTTCGCTGATTTTTGATCAATGGTTTCTTCCTCTAGTTGCTGAAATCGCATATGGGGAATGGGGTGGTCAGAGAACCCAATTAAGCGACAAGAGTTGCGAATGGGCCTATAATTTAAGGTACATTGTTATCAGCAGGAAATAAACATGGGTTTCCACAGAGGGAAGTTGAATCCGCGACTCTCATGGGGAAAAGTCAACTTAACCAGCGACAAAATAGATCTTTCTCACTGTTTCTCTAAATATGACGTTAGCTACATCGACTCTCCAGCTGGTCTGGTTTTTTGCTAATGCTTTTAACTCATACCACGACTTTTTGATCTGGGTACCTTCGCTCTCTACGGATCTTCTCCACGTGTTGTCGGGTCGTCCAATTTGGCATCTTCATTGGGTCCCGTGCAGTCTGCATCTAAATACTGTTAAGAGATGTTGTTTGGCTCTCTCCTTAGAGAGTAGTCTACCATTTTCTTATTCGAATACTGACCTTGACCGTGCATAGCTCTTCTGTGGTACTGACCATGCACCGGAGACACCGGGTGACAAAAGCGTGCAGCTTAGATATTATTTGGCATGTCACTTTCGATGTTGAACAGTGTTACAGCAAAATAGATTTTAGCCCTAATTAAAAGTTCCGCGATTTTGTGCGTTATTGTGCTATATCTTAGCAAGAGTATTAAATGTAACTTGAGCCTTGAAGATCCACGCCTGCAAGCTGCAACTCTGCTTCCGAGATAAAAAAATTGATTTATTAAATTTATTGTTGTCCAACGTCCTAAGTTTAGTTTTAGCAGCATTTACACTAAGTTCTAATCAGCGACCTTCTCTATTCAGGGCTTCAGACATTAGAACTACATGACCATATCTGCTGCATAGAAGACGATAGATTCCATCCAGTGCCTCGGAATGGGTGATCTTCTATGTATTGCGTTGCATATGTCATAAATGAAAATTAGGAAAAGCAAATGTGATAATATGCATCTTTGTTTCACTCCGTTTAGCACTTGCAAAACTTTTCACGGTTTCCGCTGTGAAGGACGTGTCATTAGGTCTCTGAGTACGACTGCTTTATGATGGTGACAATTCTTTATGGGATATCTCTCCTACGTAAAGCTAATCATATGCACTTGCGACAAATACTGTCCAATGCTCTCTCGAAATCGACCAACATTAGATGTAAGGGTAACCTTCAATCGGCTAATTGCGCATTTTTAATTTAAAGTATGTTGCTGTGGTTGTTACAGGAAAACACCTCCTCACGAAGCCCGGCCTGTTTATCGTTAAAAGTGGGCTCGACTATTTGCTTGATTCTCACTGAAATGATTTTTGACATCAAATTGTAAATACATTTGTAAATACAAGTTAGATACCTCGCCAATTACCGCTTATTTCCATTCAGTGATTTCACTCGGTCTCAGGAATAACAATATCAGCCGCAGCAATGGGTTCCGCTTTAAATAATTCTCCTGGTATTCCATCAATCGCTGAGGCCTTACCAAGGTTCATCGACTCCAGCTCTATAGTACAGCTTTACGTTACAAGAAGGAAGTCAGTCACTGAGATTACTCTGCGACGTATTAAATATGTTAGAAATTCTTTTGATTCTTTGACTGCGGCGCCTACCAGAAATTTCGAGGATTTCTCTGCCATTGGGTCCAATACGAGTATGTATGTACTCAAGCAAGAAAAGTGCTGCTTGCCCTGGTTCCGGAAAGCCTTGGAGAAACCTACTTCCGTCTTTAGTTCTCGTATATTAAAAAGTGGACAGCTTGTAACTTTCGGTGGTGGTGGTGGTTGCTTTGTAACTTTGGTACCATGACGTCGACTATGAGGCCATCAATGGTTGCTCAAAGTATTCATATGACAAGAATTAATTTCGACATGACTGAAATTGAAACGTTAAATGATATTATTTGTAACCCGACTTTGTGGAAGCAGAAAATTTAAACTTTTGAGTTTTGACCGAGAAGTGCATTGGCCGGCACACAGGCTTCAGTTTGAGACATAAGGAGCCATGAATTTCTTTTAAGGAGAAAAAGCTACAACTCTTGGCACTTAGAGCCGCAACAGCAGCAGAACTGTTCCAGACTATAATCGTAATGAAAAGATATGATGTAATTGCTGATCTTAAACCCAACACGTGCAAGAGGTCTACCATCAGTAGGAACATAATCTTGGACTAAAAAGTAGGGTTCTACTTAAATTTTTATTAAAAAATATAGAGATCTCATAGACTAGCTACTAAGGTATTTCTGTGTTGCTAACGTATTAATCAATTACATGTGATAGTCTAAAAAATAATCTCTCTGGGATTTCGAAAGATTTCGACTTTTTAATAAAAATTTAAGTAGAACCCTACTTTTTGATCCAAAATTTTGTTTCTCCACTGAATTCCACGTATACGTTGGATTTCAATTCGCTATTTCTATCAAAATAATTCCTAATCCTTTACAGAGTGACTTAATAGCAAACATTTTCTTAATAAACAGCTGTGTTTTAATTTAATTAAAAGTGCCCGAAGCAAGATTGGTGCTTCAGAAGAAAATTGCCAACTTCACTGCTGATCGGCCAACAAAAAGAGATAGGAGCATACGAGGCAAAAAAAATAGAATTATGGAGTCTTGAAAAATGCAGATAAGGGGACGTTCAAGTATTACGTGACGCAGTTAGAGGGCAGGGAGGGGAGAAGCAACGCGTTACATAACATTAAATTTTGGTTAAAATTAAAAGTCCTAACTCGTGACTCACGGGTCAGTTTATATGGTATATCAACACTGCACATACGAAAAGAGTCGCGTCACTGAGTATACAGAAGTATATATGTATATGGCAAATAACCACAATAAGCCGTGTAGTTTGGACTTAGAGTCCAAGCAAAACCACCTATACTTTTAAGTGAAAAGTGTTACGTAACGTTTAGGGGGGGGGGGGGAGGTAATGCGAAACGATACGATTTTTTCAACTGCACAGTATGTTAACGGTTAGGAGGAAGTTCTCAACGTTACATCACTGACAGACAACGACTCCGTCAAAGTTTAGGTTTGGAAGGTAACCGATCAAAAATCTTTCTCTAATCAAAGCTGGATACTATTCAAGCTGAGTACTGGGATAATTTCTTTTATACCTTATACCTTAGAGGAATCCTAAATGAATTCTCTCTCTCTAGTTCCCGTAACCCCTTGTCGGACATTGGGCTAGAGAAGAAATTCACCTGATTCGATACAACGATTGTAAGTGGACCTACAATTTAAAGTGAATTGCGAACCACTGACATTTTCTCTGCAACCCCCATGTCCTTTTTGTCGCAATCTGCTGTCAGCAGAAAGCAACCATGGGTCGCTCTCGGTGGGATTTGAACCTGGGGCCTCCGGATTGTTAGGCCGTCTCTTTAATACTTACTCCACCGACGACTTTCTACGAGAAATTCAGTCAAGTGGGTGGAAAAAATATCTTGAAAATCAGTAAAACTGAAGGTATCACTGTGGTGAACAGCGAGGTTGAGACTTTTAAAGGAGCTATGAATGTGAATTTGAAGGTTTCATTTCCAACTACTATAGCAAAAAGACCTTTCCCCGTAGTTTATTAAACGGATGACTAAGACGTTGACAAAGACGGCCACTGAATCCCTGGAGCTCTTCATGAACACTCATTTCCCCGGTTGTATGCTGCACGGAAAACATGTCTTCAGGAAGTGCAACGTACACCGCGAGAAAGGGTTACATCAACTAACACAGAGGAGAGAATCGCGTAGGATATAAACAGTTTCTTGCGGTATAAATCCACTGGTCTCGATGGCTTACTGCCAATTATCCTTAGAAGTTACTTGATTTAGTAACTCCGTGGATATTACTGGTGCATTTCACTGAATCATGTCCTCCAGTCATGGTCATGGATTTTAGATAGTTTTTATGTCGAAAGATGGCAAAAAGACCATTAATCCGAAGCCAACTAGTTTAACCTTGTTTGCGCTTAAGATCCTGTCTTAGATACCCACTTACAGAAGATCCTTGACGTATTTTCCGTATCCAAATCGCAACACGTTTACCTAAAGGGCTGATCCACTGAGACGACTCCACACAAATTAGTACTGTTGAGCAATCAATTCATAATAAGTAATACGCCATGGCTACCATTTTATATATAGAATGGGCTTTCAACAACGTTCACATTGAATCCATTGTCGAATCCTTCGTCGACCTGGAAGTTCAGGAGGGACTTAGCAATTAGATAGTGCCCATGCTAAGGACTAGAATCATTCAAGTGGATCTCGAAAATAGCTATCTGACCAGCCTTATAAGTAGAGATACATTCCTCTGGCTAATGGTTATGAATAAACTCGTATTGCAGGTAGTCGCGTATGCGCACGATGTGGTGATCATTATATGGTAACTATTTGTCGCCGTTATCAATAACTTAATGGAGAGGACTTTAAGAAAGGTTGGCGCGAGGGCTACTAGTTATGGACTGGGCGTCAAACCAGGAAAGACCGATCTAATGTCTAAGATACTGAACTTCGGGCTTCCGAAGCTGCATGGACAAACACTTACACTATCCTCAAGCGCAAAGTACCTGAACGTACCTTGAAATAAATCGTGCAAAAAAACCAAATTTAGAAGCAATGCGTCTCTTTTCTAGAGACTCGAGGAGAAAATCAGACTGAGCTTAGTAAGATAGAGAGGAAGTTTGTATGATCGCGCCAGAGATCACCAGGAAAAGCAAACCTAAGGAATCTGTGCTGTAGCCCAAACCGGGCTAGCATACTCCATGATATGTAGGTATTACGAAAGTGCAAAAAAGAAGCCTCGTTAAGTAGGGATTGTCGAGCTCTTAAGACCACCTTTTAACAAATTCACGCATGGAATTTACACTGCTAACTAAAAAATCGACTTGGTCTCCGAGGGAAAGGCGGGGGTTGAGGACCACTTCCAAGTCCTTGGCCTTGTCGAGTCTGCCCAAAGCGTAACCGCCCATGGAGCATTTGAAGAAAATGGAATGACTTCTATGTGAAAAGTTTATAACGGTGCATTTGCTGGCATTCAATGGAAGACGGTTGCAGGAGCACCGATCGTCAAAAATACACATATTAAAGCTCAACAGACCGCAGTCTCTGAAGACCGCACAGAAGATTTCTGAAGCTGCGCAGAAGCAACGAGACGTCATTAATATAAACTATGAAGAGAAGCGGGTCAAGGATACTATTTTGACGCACGCCACTGGTGGCGGCCATACAGGTAGAATGACTGCCAGGCAGTAAACCGACGATGTAAAGCTTATGAATGAGGTCGCCATGGCTACTATTATATTATAATATCAAAGAGCTTGCTAAAGTAGGTGAATGAGCAGTCGACATGCAAAACCGACTCAATCAAATGCAAGCAGTGATACACGAATTCGAGTAAGTTGGTGGTGGTTGATTTACTCTTAATCAAGCGAAATGAAAGCGGATCATGTGGTTTATTAGAATTTTGAAAGCCTTCGCATTGTGGCCTAAGTTGACGATGGGCCTATAATTATATGAGCCACTTAGAAGACAAATCGGTTAACTGCATTTTTAATTTTTTCTTACTGTCAGAATATAAACACTTATATTGTCAAATTCTTTTTGAAAACAAAATCAGAAACTCAGTAGTATATCGTATATTTAATTGTGGAGTTACCGATTTATCAAGCTACTAGTAATTTCCAAAAAAGATTTCACAATAAAAGCATTTATATTCCGACGGTAAGAGTTAGTCGATTTATTTGTCTTCTGAGTGGCTCATATATGTCTGCCTTATCGCACTTGTTGTGAAGAGGGATTATTACACCAGGCCCAGCACAGCAACACCTTCTCTAGAACGACAGGGGGAGAATCTTATGAAAGCACATCAGGCAGATTCGACGAGTAATCAGAGACGACTGAGTGATGGAAAACCAAATCTTTGGGTTCGAGGGTTATGAGCGGAAGCTTTTTCAAGTGCGTGAAGCCAGTAAAAGCGATATTACAGTAAAAATGATAGAATGTCGTAGAAAGCGAGGTTGTCCTCGTCGCGCCTGGAGGAGCAGAACTTTTTCCAAGCCTTGCTCTCTAGATATTTAATGTATTTCAGACGGCTATCCAGCCAGGATTAAGATGAACATTGTAATAAAAGATCGAAAGAACTCTTAAACCAGATTTAAGGCTCATAACAGGACTTCTAACTGGTCACTACCGCTTGGGCTACCACCTAAAAAAGATGGGGCTAACTGAAGAAGATACCTGCCGTTTCTGTTTGGAAGAGGAGGGGACAGCGGAATACATCCTCTGTCACTATGAGGCTCTCGGCCGTATCAGGCTCTGACATGTCCGTGGGGCTTTCCCATCACGAATAGGTATAGCTAAGGCAGCCCAAAATAAATTTTCGGTCTAATTAAGGAACTAAAGCTTGATTGGGTGGCTTAAGTCTGAATCAGAATCATGTCACAAAACATCTTCTTAGTCGAAGTGACTGAAGGGTGTTTTAGTCCTTAGATACATTCCTAATAATAATACATATGTTTAGTTCACGACTTTATTGAAATGTAGTGTAGGGGCAACTGACTGCATTAAGATAAGTTATCCTTCGTTGTGGTGTGTTTAGTTATGATAAAATAAACTGTTCTTTGCTCAAGCATCATAATGAAAGTCAACTTAACTCTACCCGTAATCTCTCTTAAAGCTAATATCTTTTATTAAGCAACGTTTCCTTTCGTTTAAACTTTAATATTAAAGATCCATTTGCTTGCTAACCGTCTTCTCCCCTTTTCGTTCGGATTAAAAGTGCTTTCCCACTCTTCAATTTTTCTTCATTCCCAGTGATGATGACAAATTGCGGTAAGGTTCTAAGTGACTTCTTAGCGGTCAGTGATTCTCGAAAATTTCCCGGATAACTTTGTGCCCTTCCTTATTTTTATAATTAATTACGGAAATATTTTTGCTTTCTACTATAAAAGAACAAATAGTCATGCAAGTTTGTTGCCAAACGATACAATTCCATGGCATAAACTTTACAAAGGAGTAAGGGTTTCATTGTAGGATACAGAATACATCTTTTTCCTCTAGAAATATTTTAGAAAGGAAATAAAATGATTCACTTGAAAGCCTCAAAGCAGTTCACATGTGTGCAAATAGTGTACCGAAAAGCAGTTAACGATCAGTTCGACGACCTAGAAGGGGCAAAGCTTAAATGCTTCTGGCAACAAGATAAAGGTAAAATACTTTCCGGTAACCGAAAACCACCACCTTAAAGACGCCACCGAATAACACTGTGATACATTTCGTCTAGTCGTTCTGGGGGAATCATCTCCTAAGACAGTCATAAATTATCTCGTGAACGAAATTTAGCGAGATGTCGGTTCTTTCAGCTTTTAAACGACTCCAGGCTGATTGATGTTGCTCAGTTTTGGAATTTCCCACGGGCAAGAATAAAACACTCGCAGGAAAGGTGGCACTGACGTAGTTGTATTGTCTTAGGAAATTCTGTAAATGTTTTTCGTTTTTTTTTTGTGCTGTTTAGAAGAAAGTATGCAAGGACTTCATGTCACAGAAAATTTTCTTCGATTTTTGTTAACGACGAGAAAGTGCCTAGGGAATTGATGTTTGCCACCGCAACAAGACTAAATTGGAATCTTGACAATATTCACCTGTCAGAGATAATTTGACATGAAGGTAATTTTACTTGAACGAAAATATTGGAGAAATTTGTGAACGATTTATTTTGGAAAATAAATTTAAGGTATTTGCATTAAGGTATGTCATAGTGTAAATTTTGATATTTTTGTTTGGATGATTCATATATGTAGTTTCTTTACATTTTAGGAGGTTATTAATGCTACTCTGTCTTACTTCAAATGTCTCTAGAAATATTTAATTGCACCACACAACCTCTGCAACTCAAACCTATTACAATAAACTCAACTTTATTCAGGACTTTCTTTGTTGTGAAACAAGTTTTTCATCAGGATCAGGTTTCAAACCTACATAATATACTTGAAACACCTTTTCTCGAACACCTTCTTTTGCGTAATTTTGGCATTTTCTATCAACATCTTATCATCAAAAAAAACACTGGTGTCAGTGGTGAATCTGGGGGGGGGGATTCAACCCCCTTTCCCCCTCTCACATGTATACCATCATATGTTTTCTTAATGAATGTTCGGAAATGGTGAACGTATAGGTTTATAAATGAGAGGTTAAGTCAGACGGACGGATGGACAGACGGAAACTATAATGGTTCCTCTCTCTCTCTCTCTAGATCCCGTAACCCCTTGTGTAGCAATGGGCAGGAGAAGAACCTGACCTATTAACGATTGCATGTGGACCTACAATTTCAATAGGATTCCGAACCACTGGCATTTTCTTTGCAAACCCCCAAGGCCTTTTTGCAATTCGGGGAACCCTCCACTCAACTAGAATGTAGATGCGCGCTTGACACATACAATGTCTTAATAATAAGTTTTCATGTAAAAATCCAACCCCCCCCCCCCCCCCCCCCAAGAGGTATATTTTTTTTATTCTGTACCCAAAGCCCAGGCTATTTCCTTAAGGGTATTAGGGTAAAGGGAATGACATGAATGAAATAGAATTTCTTGTTTTTTCATTGCGGCGAACTAGACAACGGTGCAGATATGGATTTTTTATGAAAGAAAATCTCGTAGGTAGGTAGAGGCTTCACCTGCATCCATTGCGTTTTGATCGCGCTACTCAACCATTGATCTATCTCCGTCTCTTATAAGTATAAGTAAGTTTAACCTACTAACTGAAATTTAAATTAAAACTGGTTAAAGGCGCGTTGAACACGCACATGACAGGGTTCTGAAGAGTTATTTTTAAATTTCTTATAAACTCTTTTTGCTATAGTTTTCATTCAAATTTTCGTTAAAAACTAAATAAGCCTATACATAAACAGGAATTTGTGCAGATACTTTGCATCGATGTTTAGAAATTCGAATGGGAACGCTTTGAAGTAAATATTTCCTTCGTAGTTGCTATTGAACCGTAAAACTGTGGCTTACGTAGGTTTATTGGTTTCGCAAAATTCCCTAAGCACCATTGCTGAATTAAATAAAGAGCTTTTGGTAAAATCCACAGATGGACCATTAATTGTGGGTTGTCTGTTAACCACCACAAGACGGAAGCAATGCTCTTCACAAAAATGTGAGCGGTTGAACATAATACCAATAACTACAATACCCTGATAATAAGTACCTATGCCAGTTTCGACTTTTGACTTGAAACTAAATTGAGCTTGAATGTAGAAAAGGGTGTAAAACGGAGGCAAGAGATGTCTATAACTGCAAGAAACTGTTTGGACAAAAATGGAGACCAAGCCTTCGAATTGTTCACTGAATGTACCATTCCATTATTAAAAAGGTATTTTTTGATGGAATAGCTTTGTAACTTTAAAAGGTTTACTAAATTAAAAAAACCCCACCTTTTCCGACTTGATATCATGGTAAAGTATAACTGTACTTAGAGTTATAAGACTGAAACGGTCCAATTGTTGAAAAAACTCATAGTATGTTCTTAGAATAATTGATTGACGTATATCTGCAGGTGAGCATCGATTACATAACTACGCAGCTTTAGGAGAACGTTCTCAGTAAGGATCCCAGGTATCGTAGAGGTACCGATATTGACCTCCACCAATAAATCTTAACATGTGAGTGAGTCTAGAGCTATTCTCAGATTACTTAAGCATACATAATCTGTACCGACTATCAGATTTCTGTTGTATTTTTTAGCCGAGATCCTGACACTGCTACTCGCACGTCCAAGTCACATGCGACACATATGTCTACATTGAAAAGCAAACTACCATTGAGGCGTTGAGCACAGTCTACTCTAGATAGGGTTTCGTCATCATTTGTGTTGTACCACAGTTTAACCAATCCCTGCACGCACAAATAAAGCTGCTCACTCTCGTAACCAAAACCAAAGAGAAACGCTGGTGTCATTGACGCATTTTAAGCGCAATACTTCAACAAAACGAGCACAAGAGAGTTTTCCCTTTAAAACACATGAAAATTGTATAATTTTTTTTTAAATTTTTATCGTGTTGAGATGTTCAGAACATTTGTAGGTTAACCATAAGTAAAATCCAATTTAAGACTTTAAATATATTGCGAGAAATACTACTAGAAAGTACAATTCCCCAAACTTTTACTTATGACTAATGTGGCAAGTTTTGGTTTGTTTACACCACCAATGCTCAGCTGTTAATGTCAGCTTCCGGGCTTGTATCTAGAGTAGGCTGTGCGTTGATTCGAAATGTTGTAAAGTCAGTAAAGTAGATACGCATATGGCAGAATTTTAACGGTAGCCTAAAAGGTAACACCTTAATGTACCAATGATCTGACTGGTCCAACTACTTCGCTTACTATGCATTGTCACAAAGTAATAATGGCCTAAGTTGAATAGAAGAAAAGTGGCTTTTCAGTTTAAGGAAAATCTCCCGATCTTACGAGGAGTAGCTACAACGGGTTTCTGATAGTATATTTTTGAAGGATATACTGTACCCCAGTTAGAATAAAGCAGCTCGAGTCCCTAATAAATGCGGCTGGATGTAAATGAATACTGTGATTGCTTTTCAGGTGCAGTACCCACGGTTCTGATATTCAATGGACCTTTCTTAAGGTTTTTATAAGGAAAAGTGGCATTGACCAATAGCCGCAACTCTATGCTCACCTTACTTAACTTATTAATTTTGGAACATCATTTTCTTATGGTAGATCACTGTCAGATTTTTATCAGCTTGTAAAAATTATTTTACTCTTCTGGTCTATAACATAGGCTTTTATCTTTTTTATTTGTTTGAACGCCTTTAACACAATAGAATAACCAGGCCTAGGACATAATTCGTTAGGAAATTTCTTAAAAGTATGTAGGGTAGACGTCTTCGGTGAAGTAGGGCATAATGTGTTGGACTTCTGTCATTATGGTCTCAGTCTCGAGCTCCACGGGGTTTGACCTTTTATTGTTATTGAGGCGACAGATTAGGCTTAAACGCCACTGAGGATCGCAAAGTAATGTAGGTCGTTCGCAGTCTATCTTTAAGGTCCTGCAGTTTGACTCAGGATCACACAAAATAAAAGAAGAATTTCAGAATCAGGATCGGCTCTACCTTATAAGACGGAGTTGGATTAATTCGTTGAGCCGCACGACCACCATGCCATGGTCCCCGGGTTCGAGACCAGGTCTCCCCGTAAGCTTTTATTTAAGAAATTAAAATAATCCACTCCGTCTCTGGGCTGTTGTCTAGCTTGCAACAATGCAAAAACAAGACTTTCAAGTTTCCTCACTTCCCTTACCCTAATTCCCTTCCGGCCAAAATCATGTTAACGGATCAATGGGTTGTCCCCTAGGATTTGGCCACATCGTATAAAAAAAAGAGTCAAGTTAAGGGTGTTGATGGGGGGAGGGGGCCAATTAAGATAGTTGGGTGTATATAATTTTTATTGTTATGTCTACCTTGTATTGTTATGTTTATCTCTATGTGAGTAATAAAACATTTAGGGTAATTCCTAATGTACACCACTATAAGACCGATTAGAAAATATAACCTAGAGGTGCTGTCGCAAGTTCAGAAATTTGCAGCTAGTTGCGGGATACAACTGAATGTCTAAGTAGTATGTCCTCAGCAACATTGTAAGTTATGCTCGTTCTACTGCTCAGTCCAGCAGTAACAAATGCAGTCACACTAAAGGCCTCGGAATGTTTGAAGAACAAAGTTCATGGGAATTCTAACACCGTTCTGAAAGTAAATTGTATTGAAAATATGGAAAAAGCATTTGGGATCCCCTCGGTTTGGGTTGAAAGCTAGTGCAGGTAAAGATGCAACAGTATGCTTTAGCTAAATGTAGTATCCTTTAGGCAAAAATAAATGCGATTTACCAAGTCGCGCTACTACTTACACAGTATTTAGGCGTACCGAGTAATGTGGGAACATTTACATATGCATACATATATTGACAGTCAGGCAGGCGGGGGAGCTTCGTTCGGGCCTTGGCTATTTTAATTGATTTTCCCAAGTTAAAAACTTCTTAAATTTTTAATTGCATTAATATTTAATTTTCATAACAGAATCAAAAGCTATGTACGCGTTACGAAGTTAGATAACCGCCACAAATCAACAATTCTGTCACAGTACAAATTGAGCAAGATACTCTATGCAACAATAAGCGAATCCTCCAAGACGGCCACGCGTTCTGAAGTCAGCCTCCAACATTCCTTGCCACCCCAACACAAAGTGCAAAGTTTTTCTCATTATAACTATAGAGAAACATACGTTATACAACAAAAATAGAATCTATATCGATCACGAAGTTACCCAGCCAAGGTACAAAATTACGTGAGAACCAAACAATGAGGGCCCGTATTTCATACAATAAGGGACCAGTCGAAGTATTGTTTTTGGGTAGTCGGTTAAAAAGAGTAGTCCAGTAGACCATGTGCATAACTACGAAGTTAGGTGCCACCCCACCCGACCCTAAATGCCAAATTGCTATCCTGCTACCAATGGAACAACGCACTCTTAATATTAGAAAAAGAATCATACAAAGGTACATGTAAAGTGCGCTTTAATATGCCCCCCCCCCCTTATTATTTCGAAATTATCGATGCAAAATATCTGACAAATTTCATTCAGGTAGTACTATAAAGTTTATGAAACTTTCAGAAATAACTCGACAGAACCCTATCATGTGCGTGCTCAACACCCTCTTAACCTTTTATTCTGTTTGGCTGCAGGTAAAACATGCGTCACAGAGAGTCTGAGTTAACCAACTTACATGGCCTCATCTTGCTTCATGACAACGCTTGGCCGCATGCTTAGATAACTATCGTGTCCAAACTAACACAGCTGTCTTACAAGATAAATGCAGAATCTATGCTCCAATATATGTATGTGTGTATTACCATTGAAGTATGAGACCACCCAATAAAAGAATTGCGTATCGGTAGAGGGGGAACAGAATATTAATTCGCCTATGTCGCGAACTTTCCTTAAGCTGGTCCTGCTTACAATGACTAATACAACACCGAATAGAGTCGAACCTAGGTAAGCCAAGATTCAAGGGACCGGGATTTTTCTCTCGCTTGGAAGTTTTCTACCTAGTCAGTCCAGGAGTAATAAGAGCACGGGAGCGGCTTCTATCACTTACGGAGATATAAATAAAAAAGAGGAAATATTGACAGATAATATAGATAGAACTTTTATTTAACCTTGGCACTAATGCACCTTAAAGTCATTAAGGGAAATACAAATTTCTTTACAGAAACAAATTTACTAATATGTATTTCGGGGGTGAAAAAGACAAGACCAGACAATTAATCTTACTCAAAAAGTTTTCTCTCTTAAGTAGTTCTCGCTCATCCAGGTTCGATTGTAATAGATACGCTCGACTTTAAAGATATATGGCAAGTGGCAGTCTCCGTTATAGAGGTCCAGGCATGAAAGATGACTCACACATATAGAGGTTTCTGTTTCTCACGAGGGTTTAAATAACGGGACCTGGCAATTACTCTCACTTGTAGAGTTTTCTCGCTTATCCAGTTCTCGTTCACCCAGTTTTGACCGTACATAATAATATTAAGATGAAAAACTAGTTTTTATGTTACGTCTGACAAACATAACGTTAGTTCAGCAACATTTAAAGAATTGACAAAACAATAGATTAAGGACGACTTTAATGCGACACTAATAAAAATGCAAGGTTCTGATTTCAGTTCAAAATTATTATATCCAAACGACGATATTCAAAAGTGAAACCCTTGTTTTTCGAAATTTGTTCATCATGTAATTATTCATACTTTGCATCCTAAGCGTAATCTCATGACTTAATGTAAACAAAATGACACCAAAAACCATTATCGTCGTCCTGAGAGAAAATCTATTTAAAAATTCATTATTCTCAAAAAAAGAAGCATCCAAAAGCACTTTCCACTTGTGCTCATTTCTCGAAGACTGAAAAAAACTCTTTAAATTGACAAAACAATTTACATTTGCACTCAATTGCACAAAACTCACTCTAACAAATCGTCCCCACTGGCAGGCAGCACTAAGAAAAAAATGAGCAAATTGAATTTATATCTCCCAGGCTCTTGTGTCTTCAAACTACCCGAAAAGTAAGAAAGCAACACAAATTTAGAAGAAAAGCTAATAACTCCCACATCTTTAAATACCCGAGAAAGAGACAAATGGAGTGTACCCTTCCTCATCCTCAGGGCTGCACAACTTTTTCCAGTGGCCGCAAATTTCATTATCTTGGCAGGATAAAAATGTCATTTAAATATTTTCTTTGAACTGTTTATTTATCCCCTTCTGAATCCAGGCACTCTTAATGTGGATCTTTTTTGCATATCTACTTGCATCTATACATACACACACACACACACAGTAAAACAAGAAAGTGGTGTCTGCCTGTCTGTCTATCGGTCCGGCCGCTCCATCGCTTCCTGTTTTTGTTCTTTCGGATGGAACTCATGAATTTTAAAGTGAGTACTTCGAAATCCTGCAGTTAAAAAGAAGAAGTTTTTAACATTTTGCAGCGGTAATGTCAAAAGGACATTTCCAAGCCTCAGGGGAGCAGAACAATTGCAAATGGGTACAAAGTTTCACCTATGGGATGATGTAAATTTTTAAGTAATTTACTTTAATTTTAAACTTAACATTATAATTTCGTCTTTTTATTATGTATGTACTGAAAACAAGCAGTGACCGCAAGGACTTTGAAATAACAATACGAATTTGCATTAATAGTGAGTACTGCTTTCAAAAGTAAAAATTTGGGACACTTGCTTTTTATTGTTGGCTACGCAAACTTAGAAGGCAATGTATCCAAGGACATCTGCCAGGGTCAGTGATGTAAGAAAGGGCGTTTTTCCTCTTAAACTGCACTTTATGTAGTTGGGGGTCAATTTATTAAAATTAAGAGAGAAAAGTGGAAATCTGGAGCTGCAAGCAATTCCGCAAAACAGAAATAAAGGAAAACTTTTAACAAAGAAAGTTTCTGCCGGTCTACTTCTCCAAAATTTAATTTATATTACAGAATTTCTAAAGGCAGTGAGTATGTTTTATGTTTATAGTATATTGTGTGTTTGTCTGGCTGGTGGCTTGAAATAAACTTATCGTATTATCTTGTCCCTTTGTGTTGCAAACTTAGATAAAATTCCTCAAAGAATACTTCAGGATAAACATATTTAAATTGATAGACTTGTGAGGAGAAGGAGATGCAATTTGCTGAGGTAGAAGTGTTTATCTTTGAAACAATTTAAGGAATAAATTTGGGTAAAATGGTTTTTTATTTTCTTTATAGCAGATTTAGGATTCTTTCAACTATTTCTTAAAGCATTTAATTTGTCTAAAATTTAGTTTATTTTAACATATTTACACAAACACAATATTTTATGACAATACTTTTAACGCCTGGAGACGGAGTTGGATCAATTGCTTGAACGGGAGGATCGTTACGCTATTGGTGTGAGGTTTTAATTTGCAATAAATTAAAAATCAATTCCGTCTCTGGGCTGTTGTCTAGTTTGCAGCACTGCAAGAAACAGACATTCAATTTTCCTCATTCCCCAACTTGGTTGAAGAAAGTTGTGTTTTTCAGATTTTTTTTTAAAGGATGTGGGAGAAAACCAATATCCAATGGCTAAATTTCGGTTTTAAAATTGGTTTGGTAATTGGACTCATCAGAAACAAATCACTAATGAAGTCCATCACGTACTAGTTGAATGGGATTATCTTTGCAAGCTTTATAAACGAATTCGGGCTATCTCAATTTTTAATAGATACAAGATAGTTCGAAACAAGGCCATATTCATTATTCGGTCACCCAAGCGTGCGTTTTTTGCAACAAAATTAAACGATAGTCGATCTACGGGGAAATTGTGGAAAATATTCGGAGTCTCTTGGAATACACTATGTGCAGTAAAGTCAAATGACTGTAAATCCGGAGACTCTCAATCAGTTTTTTAATGCTTCTTTTAGCTTCACATTTGTTGATAGTTTTAGCATGGTTAACGGAATTCATCGAGGTCTTTGAAACTCTTCGAACTTTCTTTTCTTCAGAGCGGCAGGTCACAGGGTTCGATATTCAGTCCGATTTTATTCAGTCAATATATATAAATTATCTGCCAAATATAGTTAATAATTATTCTATTCATCTAAATGCTGACGACGTGCAGATATATTTAAGGAGACCTGTTGGTCTAGTCGACGATTATTTTTGCCGAATAAATGAAGATCTACAGCATATTTATGAGTGGTCTTCCATCAACAAATTCTCCCTTAATCACAGCAAATCGAAGTACCTTGTGATATATAGTACCTACCGTAATTTATAAAGCGTAATTCGATTCCTGAGTATGTAGACTCGTTGAAAAATCAAGGAGTTCAAATTCTAAGTTTAGAGCAATGCTGGGCAAGATATATAGTACTCTTCGTCAGTTGTGGATTAGCTCTGTAGGTTTGAGTGCTGAGGTTCGTTTAAAATTAGTGAGGACTTTCGTCATATCTCACTTTATATTTTGAAGCCTTGCATTTAATAGACTGGATGCGATTTGCCAATGAAAACGGTAAACGGACTTTAAGGACTTTGCTTACAAACTTCCTAGCTATCACCATAAATCACCATGTAGTAATTCTTTGTATGGGGATTCTAGAAGAATCGGATCTTGCGAGGCGCGACCTTATATTTGTAAATGAGTTATTGAATATTAACAATCCGTCATACTTATATGCTGAGCTAAAGATTTTGCGAGCGACCAAGGAAATTCAACTTTTTGTTCCAAAATGTGTTTCAAGATTTGAAGAGCGGTCACACTTTGTTCAGTTCATTCGAAAGCGGAACTCTCTTCCGGGTAACATTAGATCTGTCGGCGTCATAAAGTATTTCAATAGATTAATTTCAAATATTATGGTTTAGTGGTGTAATTGGATCACGTTTTATTGTCGTCTTATTCCTACTTTTACAATTTGCTCTCCCGCCTTTTTACTTCTTTCTCTTTCTTTTTTCTGTTTTTTTTCTTTTTGATTCAATTAATATTGCAGTTGATAACAACGTACAGTAAATGAGTTATGCAGAAAGAGTTCATAAGGAAGGATTGTGGGCAGTGATGCATTTTATTCGAACTCTGAAAGCTTACTCAAAAACTACCACGAGCACCGTTTTAGGCTCATCCGCTTGTCCGATGCATTTGAGGACTTTCAATCGCTTTCCTGTCATGGCACTGCCCCTCTCACCTGGGCGTTGATACTGTATCTGTCTTTCCAATTGTAGAGGATGTTAGATGCAGCGTGGAAGGTTCATAGTGATTTTAAAAATTGAACTGCTGCTGTTTCTGCTAATTCTCCAAATATCGACACAATCGCCTCTGACGTTAAAAGTATATCACGCTCGGCGGTCGTTCCTGTCGTCTTGTATCATACATCTGTCCCCGAGGCCGCGTACCCTTCTCTGTGTGTGGGCGACATGGAAGGCATTGCTTATCGTTGGATCCAGATCTCTGAGGGTGGTTAGGTTCCTCAGGTGTCTGACATGCGTACTTCTGACGACGCTCCAACGAGCCCAGTGCACTGTGGATGCCTTGCCTGTCACTAGTATTTTGAGGCCTGCAAGCGTCCCAGTATTTATGTTTTTAGGATTCATTCGGAATCCTCTGTGGATGATATCATTACTTATATTTCATCCTACGTTGGAGTCCACCTGAAAATCATGGAAACTTGGCACTTTTTTGTGTACTACCCGCTGTGATATTCTTTCTGATATCACTTATATGACCTCCTTCGATGACTTGGAGCTAATTTGGCATCTTTTGTGATACGCGACCAAGTTTGCTCATTTGTCGATGACCCCTCAAGCAACATTCTGCCTTCTGATGACCTGCTGCTATTTGGTGATTTAAACTTGCGTGCTGTGGGTTGGGTGAGCGTAGACGACGAGGGATTTCTGCCATTATTGTCTTCCGCTCTTAGGCTTACTGCACTGTTTCTGGACGACATTGCATCTGCTCGTTTGTCGCAGACTTGCGGTGTATCGAACGACTCGGGTAGATTCTTGAATCTTATTTTTTTCACAAATCCTTTTTATTTTTTAAGGCTTACCCTTGTGATATTAGCTTAAATAATTTTACTATGTGCTGACTTCACTTCAACCCAAAGATTTTATTTTGACGACGCTATGGTTGCTAAACATATTTCGAACCTAACTGAAAGTTTCTCGATTTGCCCTGATGGTATTTTTACTTCAATTGTGAAAAGATGTCATTTGTCTCAGTCATTTCCTTCTTATTTAATATATCTATCAGTAGTGTCGTTTCCTTAATTCTTGTAAACTTTCTGTTATTATTCCGATGTATGAAAAGGGCAAAAAGAGTGATATCTCACATCGCAAACTTTTCTTGCCTATCCAAGCTCTTCGAGAACCTGATATATGAGGTTCTTTATTTTCAGTGCAAACCTTTCCTATAATATTTCCAGGATAGGTTTATAAAGAAGAAATCAACAAACTTTTATGGAATTCTCGAATTACTGCTTCTATCGAAGCTGCTAAATAACTTGATTGTATCTTCACCGACTTCAGTAATGCTTTTGATCGAATTAATCATACAATGCTCTTGTTGACTCTATCTTTTATCTCGGGTTTTGTTCTTTGACTTTAGTCTAATCTATCCCAGCGTCCTTAACGTGTTCTGTTTCTTGCATAACTGTTACATAACTGTTACAGGATAGTCAGCTTGGTCCTTCATTATTTACGTCAATGATGTATCCTTAATTCCATCACACACGGGAATTTTGTATTACGCTGATAATGCCAAAATATTTCGCTTAATTTCAAAGGATCTGGAAGCCACATTTTGAACTCTGACTTGACTCTTCGCCTTCATTTTGCTTATCGGACTACTGCAACGGAAATCATAGCTATAAAGGCAGCCGCAGACCGTCTGAAGCATTTAACACTGACTACGGATAGCATCTGTATCTTCTCAGATAGTCAGTGTGCTGTTAAATCCCTCACGGGAGTGTATACAACCTCCAAACGGTTATAGCACGCCGCTCAACTTGAAATGACATGGCTGAACATTTGAAAGTATGACTCATTTGGGTATCTGGGCATAGTGAAATTCCAGGTAACTGTAAGAGCCGACGAACTAGCGAGAATTGGTACAACTCGTCCCGACTCGGACATTAATCACCGCCTTAGAAAGCCGCTGGCCACTTGCAAACTGGAGATTTCAAAAATGTTAGATGACAGAAGGAACATAACTGACACAAATGACTTCTGCAGGAGTTGCCAAGATGAAGAGGAAGAGGAAACCATACTCCAAATCCTCTGCAATTGCCCGGCTCTAGCCAACCGCAGCAACCGGTTTTTGGTCTTCGGCTTTTTTAAAGAGTTTACCAAATTAGATTTCACTGATGTCAAGGAACTAGTTTGGTTTATTATGAGCATTAAATGGTTCCGGCTACGTGATAGGGCTAAAACGTTTTTGATCCAGACAATAATATATATTGCTTCAGGAGCTAGCTCGGTCTTCTAGAGAGCTACAGGTAGGCTCTCCTCTTTCCTAGAGGTTTATGGGGTTGAGCAAATGGCCTCAACTGTAGTATCGCAATGGGACTCTTTGGCCTAAGTATGCCTTAAAGTGTTGGAGTAGAGCTAAAGACATGATAGAGGAGTTTAAAGTTTGAGTAATAACGTATCGGCCTTCCAATCCAGAGGTGAAACCCCACTGGTCATGGTAGTTTTCTGCTGACAACAGATTATGTTTAAAAGGCAGTTGGATGTTGCGGAGAAAATGTTGGTGGTTCGGTTTTCACTTTAAATTGTAGGTCTACTTGCAATCGTTTGTCTCGAACCTGGTGAAGTTCTTTTCTCGGCCCACGCCACATAATGGGTTACGGGAACTAAAGAACTGTACTCTAAAACATTAATACGTGTTCCTTACTTCCTTCGGAAATCAACCCCTAAGGGGGTGAAAAGGGATATAGAATTTAGTATTGGTATATTTGTATTTTTTACTTGAAACTTGTTCGGATATATAAAGCCTACAAACCTACAATTTTTCAAGTAGGTTCCTTAAAAGACGAAGACTAAGAAAGGATATTTCCAATTCGACTCCTAAAAGTGTGAAAGAGGATGTCAAAATTTGTATAGAAAAAAAATGATTGTACGGAAGTTTCGAAATAGTTAAGTTTGTATTTAGACTCTCGGATAAAGGAGCACCTATCTCAAGGTTTCTGGAAAAGGTACTCCTAAGGGATCAAATGGGCGGTAAAATTATTACGGTCGAACTTCCCTTATTTTAATCATTATCTGGGATCAATTTTGGATTACCTTGGGGAAAGTTCAAATTGCAGAAAGCGGCACTGCTAATGCAAAAGAAGGTTCATGTTACAGAAAAATTTAAGTTATGGGATGTTCGAGTTAGATGAATTTGGCCGTGGTGCCAGCCAAGTCAAGTTAAATAATCCAAATCTATCTGTAATGCAAAAGCTACATAACAGAGTTACACAGGATATCTATACATACATATATACATATAAAAGCGGATTACCGCTTACTGACTCACTCAGTCACCACACTCACCACCAGACTCACTCAGTCACCACATAATCTCCGGAACTATAATGCCTCACAAACTTGAAATTTGATGAGAACATATAATGTACATAATATACGAGTATTTAATGCGAACGAAGTAAAACGGTTTCACATCCTAAAAAATAAAAAAATGCAAAAAAAAACTTGGTTTAGAAGTTTCCGGGTTGGGAATTAAATATGCTTATGGCATTGTAATTTTTGATAAGGTAAAATATTACAAATTATTACTAAATCCAGAAACATCATCATCTAAAGTTTTGTATTCTACAAAAAATAACAAAGCACCTGAGCCGGATGGAATTCCATATGAATTCTACTATACAAAAATTTTACTCCAGAATTCCTAAACAAATCTTCAACATAAAAATGTGCCGGAAAAATTCAGAAAGTCTATAATTTTTCCTTTATTTAAAAGGGGATACCCAAATATGGTAACAAATTACAAAGGTTTGTCCTTTATGGATACGGTGACGAAATTGTGTAATACAGAGGCCTTACAAATGGGATGAAAACTTTAACATCCTAAACAAGTGTCAGAAAAAGGTAAATAAGTTGTATGCTTTCTTTGTGAACTTTAAAGCCGCGTTTGACGGTGTCGTTCGGATGAGTATGTTTTACAAGCTTTACTGTTTGGAAGTCTCTTCACAGTTTATAAGGAACTTAGCGCAAACTCTACCATGGCACAAAATCGGGCGCCATGGTTTAATTGCACAATGGATGTAAAGGATGGGTATTTACTCAGTCCAATTCTGTTTACGTTGTTCCTAAATGAATTTTTCGACGAACTTGTGGAAGTTTCTTTGTTGGTAATTAAGAGAGTTGGCAGAAACACCAAAAAATTAACAGATTATGATCGACAAGTTGGATTAAAACTGCGGATCTAGGATTTTACGAGATGGTTGTGGTTGGGTGTGTACATCTATTTTAGTGGAGAGCATAGTTTTTTGGGATTTTGAAAATTGCGCGCTTTGGGGATTGAAAACTTCTGGAGTGTGGTCAGTAGGGCCTCTACTATAACTTTCCTTAAGGGGAGGGGGGGGATAGTACAACTCTTTAAGAGTATCTAGTTAATATTTGATTGGAGCAAAACGTTTTTCTCAGATTTAGTTTTTTAAAGTCGGTGATCACTGTAACTCAAAAACTACTACTACTACCCATTACGAGGTAATAACGTCGAGATTTTGTATTTTTATTTTATCAATAAATTTTCATAAATTCAGAAAATTCGTCTTTTTTTACTTCTAAAAAGTGAAAAATCAATAAAATAAACAAAATCTCGACGTTGTTACCTCGAGAAACTCATAAACTAACGGAATCTGTTTGGTTTTTTGTCAACATATGTTCCAGTAATGAGTTATGATGATCACCGCATTAAAAAATTTGTTTAAAATATTGAAAGCCCCCCCCCCCCCCACAACTTAAAGAAAACGTGCCTCTCCGGCGAGTAGTTCAGATGTCGCTGTACGTTCAATATTTTGAATAAAATACTTTCACTAATGACATCTCGTTCGAACATTCATTAAGAAAAAGATAAATTACGTTTTTCGTGAGGGGAGGGGATGGATACTGTAGCGGCATCTCTATGGGTAAGAGCGGGAAATGAGTGACAAAAAATAATCAAAAACGACACTCGCTTACCAAAAGTCTGAGAAATGCTGGGCACACCAAACTAGTCTCTACATGGTTAGTTGTTTGGTTTGCAAGAGGGGGAATATGTGCGTCTTCCTAAAACGCAGGCCTTTGGCGGCCCGGTGTTCGCCCCCCACTAGGCAGTGTACTCTTAAGTCCGTTTTCCAGCCAGGAGATCCCCATAACGAATTATTATATCCCGATCCCTTTACATCTGCTTAATATTCGCACAAATATGTTCCTAAGATACTAAATCTTCTTTGCGTTAGGACTGGGCATTAACCGAGAACGTGTAAAACGGTATCGTCTTCTTCCCGCATTCTCTGCACAGACTGGAGTTCGGTACTTCTATTACTATGGCATGAGCCCTGTCACGAGGCCGACAAGAAATTTCAATTTGGTTTTGTTCAGATGTGCATTGAGAGTTCCCCAAAACGCGTTTGTATGTTTAGCGATGTCGGATCCCTCCCACTTTCCTTTGTGCCGTTCGAGGAAGATTCAGATAAATAGATTACAGTCTGAAGAAAATACTGTGGTCGTAAGACACATCTAGCACTTCTACAAGTTGGGGTGGAAAGATAGTGAGATGTAGAAATAACGTTAAACGATCAATATTAGAGCCGCTGGGGTGAATAATAACACTCCCGATGCGGTTAAATATTGTGGCCAGAAGACACCCCTAGGAGTCTGGATAGGAGTGACGTGGAAAAATAATTGAAAACGACACTCGCTTACAAAAAGTTCCAGTAACGCCGGGCACATATACACAGAAGTGGATATGAGTATGTATGTATAATCCAGCATAACTCCGGAATGCACATAGCACCCCTAGAGGTGAAGTGGGAAGGAACGGAAGTAGTAGGGATATGAGGTTTCTGGCGCAAATGTGAAATGTGAACATTAAAAATGGTCAGGTTGTGAGGGAAATCGAGGTCTGACGTCACAGTTTTGCACATTTTCATGCGCCAGAAACCCCATAACAATTTTTGGAGGAGAAGAGAGATAAGGAATGGTTGCGTGATTCCGAAGGTCAAAGGTCAATGTTGGTATTGTTTAGTAAGATAAGGCATCTGTCGGCCATCTTGGATTTTGGGTATTCGGTCTTGGAGGCTACAATTGATCTTCTTCTTCTTCTTCTTTGGTTTGCACCTGGACTTGGATCTAGACCTGGACTTGGGTATTCGGTCTTGGAGGCTACAATTGATTTTGTTCTTCTTTGATTTGCACCTGGACTTGGATCTGGACCTGGACCTGACTGGGAATTCTCAAAGGGGATTCCCTGTTGACTAGATAACATCCGGTTGCATGACATCATAGGAGGGATTCCCTGACGTCATATGTTGGCTAGTCATCTAACGGACATATGAAAATAATTGAAAATGACCGATGCTAGTGTCGAATCCATAGTTTTCAAGTGGGAGGGTATGAAGACAAGACGCTCGCTTGATTAAAGTACCATAATAGCAAGGTACATGCAGCTAGCAGAATATTAAAACGAATGTGCATATGTGTAAGTTGCAGCATAACTCTGGAATATCTGAAGCAATATACTTGGATAACACATGGATTATAATCTGGATAAAACTACTGCTCGGGTGGGACATCCCTAACGCCTTTAGGGCTGGGGGTGTTAATGGAGGGACATGTAAGAATAATCAAAAAATATCGATATTGGCGTTAAATTCATAATTTTCGGAGTCGCTGATAACAATAATGTTACTGCCGATTCCGTTAGATATTGTAGGAGTACGACGCCCCTAGCACCCATAGTAGTAGTCCAGCGCTTCTGCAAAAATGAAGGATCTGGTAGATCTAGTTGAGAAACGCAAATAATTTTATGGGATGGGGGGGGGGGGGGGGGGGGGTTAAATTGCCTTTGAAAGAGAACACATAGGCCTCTATTTTAAACGCAAAAACAAAAAATAGGGCAATTTTTCAAGATATTGAAATGAAAAAGTTCTAACTATTAGTAGTAAACAAAAATAATTAATAAAATTAATTCTTTACTGCCATTGTGTTTTCGTGAACTGAAATATTAATAACGTCTTTAGCACTAAAACTTTAGCAGATATACATTAAAATATAAGAATCGTTTTTTTCATAGCAAAACAATTTTAAACCCCTATAGCTGGGAGGTGGTGGAGCTGGACCGCCCCCCCCCTTCCCTCCTTCCCTCCCATACAATTTTTTCATCTCACCTAGATCTACCAGACCCTTTATTTTTGCAGACGCGCTGTGAAACACCCTGTATATCTTATAGGTATAGAAAACACGATGAAAAAAAGTTTTTACTTTGATTAGGGTAAAAACCACTTCGTTGCCAGATTGAGGAGGCGATAACGTCTTGAGTTCCCGACAAAGGAGAGCGACACATTCAACTGTACATGGCACATTTATCGTCGGTGTAGAACGGAAGCATCGTCTTTCACTAGGAATAACAGGCCGTAGACTTGCAGCAGTTTGTCCACGAAAAAAACCTGGGATGATGATAGGTGCAGTTTGCAGACGTTAATGACTCTAATCGGTTCCAAATTTTTGTGCGTTCGTTTAGAACACGTTTGGATGAGTGCTCCCGAAGAATAGAAAAGTGACGAACAGCTCTTCGAAGAGGGCATTTGCTTGGGAGCAGCGGTACCCAAGTAGGAACTACGCCCTGTTCTAAATCTACCTCCTGGGAAAACTCATGACATGTTCTTGTTATTATTTTTGGTTTCGGTTCATTTCTTTCGTTCGCTTAGGTTTTGCTCTATGTTAAATTTAGGAATTTTATTCCAAATTTTTTTGGGAACTTCTATTAGAGCTGGCACTCAAGGCATTTCTAAATTTGGTCGTATTTTCTTTTTTACAGGTTTTTGACTTCAAGTTTTAGAGATTGAAGTTTTTGGTTACCGAGTTCGAAACCAGGTCTGCTCGTTGGTTTTTAAAATTTAATTACAAAAAATCGAGTCCATCTCTGGGCTGTTGTCTAGCTCGCAGTAATGCAAAAACAAGACATTCAAGTTTCCTCAATCCCCTTACCCTAATTAATTCCCTTCAGGCCAAAGCCGTGATAACGCATCAAAGGGTTGTCCCCTAAGCTTTGGTCACATCGTAAAAAAAATAACAGGTTTAGAGTACTTTTTATTTAACCTATTTACGGAGTTGATCAATTCGTTGAGTTGCACGACCACCATGCCATGGGTCCCGGGTTCGAGACCAGATCTCCCCGTGAGCTTTTATTAATAAATTGAAATAATCCGCTCCGTCTCTGGGCTGTTGTCTAGCTCGCAGCAATGCAAAAACAAGACTTTCGAGTTTCCTCACTTCCCTTACCCTAAATTCCCTTCCGGCCAAAACAATGCTAACGCATCAAAGGGTTGTCCCCTAGGATTTGGCCACATCGTATAAAAATAAACATACCATATTGAGCCATGTTTTATTATGCTCTTTTTGATCGTTATTATTGGGTCTTTAGGGTAGTGTATTGTGTATTTTTAGGCTTGCTAGTTTTTGTAGAATTTTTACATTTATAAAAAGAACCAATAATAAAGAGCTAGTTTACATAAAAAAATTATAATTCAGATATTTAAGGTTAAGTTAGGTTAGAACAACCTTCCAAGGGGGAGGCACACTTGAGCCATAATAGCAGATTGTGATACCGCGTTGGGGTTACATTTCCACCCTTAAAATCATAAAATATTTAAACTGGCTGAAAGTTTCCATCATGTTTAGTACTCACTACAACAGTAATACTTAGTCTCTACTGTCAATTCTGATAACAAAAACAATATTGACAAAATTTCAATTGAACCCTTTGCCTCACGTGGCACACGAAAATTACGTTAAGGACACCTGAAATGTTCTATTTTCACCTGCCCAACATAATGTTTATATTAACCCCAAAACATTCGCTTGCCACATCCATAGTTAATAGCAAATAAAACACAATCGCAATTCTCTATGCAATATTCACACCATGAACGATCCCATTCCCATGAACCGCGACTGTGAACGTTGTCAGCATTCATGCCTACTCTGCGCGTTGAAAAAGGAAAATAAACAAAATTCTTTTCCCGCACAAAGGAGCAATTTTTAAAAATAAAAATACAAATATGCGGCACACGTTTCACAGTGGGTGGGTGCTTCTGTTAATACTGTCTTTTTTTTTTTGGAGCCGATGGAAAAACTCATTTTTGCGTCATCAAGAGGTGATCATAAAACAAAACGTCGCAAAACGTTCCGGCTTTCACACGTTATAGGACCACACATGCCACCTTGCAAAAAAAAAATTCTCGATGGCAGCCTCATATTGTTCTCTCTTTAGCATGGGAAAAATGAAGGGGGTGCCGGAAATGACACGACATGACATAACCAGGAACAGCGCTAAGTATACTCCAACAGTAAAAGTTTCATCCCGCACATGAAAGAATGTAAACGAAGCTGAAAAAATTACACCAGAAAAACAGGATCGCCACAGGATTCGGGCACACCAGCTCTGCTGCCTACTTAGGGCCTTATTAATTTTTTCAGTAATTTTTTATGCACAAGCGTTGGTCCCCCTTGACCGCAGTTCGTCAAATAATTTTGCCACCTGGCATGACATCAAATGAAAATGAAAATTGCAAAATCAGGCTCCTTTACAAAGGAATGCCCAAGTCAGCTTGACGTTTACTGGATTTTCAGGTGTTCACTTTGAATGGTTCCTTTGCCTTGAGCGGAAACTAAGAGAAATGAGTCTCAGGTAGGACAGTTTTCGCCATCAATAACTGACACAAGCAATGTGGGACCGAAATGAAATATATTTGCGTTGATAAAATCGTAGCCTCGCATTACTTCAAAGTTGTTTCGATTTACTTTGTTGATTGAGGCATTCAAAAATGTGCCCGAGCGCTAGAAAATGAGTTCTGGTGTTGTCAGGAAAACAGCCATCTCTGACAGGAGCTATGAGTTTTATGAAATTCTTTATTCCATCCAAAGGCAGGAACATTTTTTCCTTAATAGAATCCTGGAAAACGGTGATTTTCACTCAATCCCAGTTCGGAAGAGTGCGAAAGAAAAGAAATATTGCGGTCGTTGCTGACGAGGTCAAACATTCGAAGCAAGTCTACCCTGTAGGACAGAGATAAATTACGAAGATGGCGGAAACGGTCTTAAGCTTTCTTCAGGAAACTTTAATATTTTCCAAGGAACTAGGAAATTGCGAGGAAGAGCATTCAGGGCAAGTCAATATTGGAAATTGTTAGGATTTGGAATGGTAGAAGAACTTTTGTGTTCTGCAAAATATACGCGATTATGGGAAGTCATAAGTAGTTTTTCTGTTGTTAGAGGCCTACACAATAGCTCTTATTTTTGAAAGGAACATTTTATTTATATTACTTATCAAATTTGGTTGGCTGGTTTAGGTAGACAATGTAATTCTTACATGAGTTCACGCTCAGTAAAAAAAGTATTGAATCCATGGCTGAAACTTGTAAAATCGGATTATGTAAAAGCAACCAGAGAACCCAAAGAGCTAATTCTAATTAAATATTTTTTCTTTCCTAAGATTGTGATTAAAGAAAAGAAAGTCTTCTTGCAACCTTACAAAAGCGGTAGTGTGGTCAAATAGTAAATAATATTTAAATATGTAGATTGGACGTAGATACACTCATTAAACAATCACCAATGCAGTAATTAGTTTAATTAGTAGTTCATTGACTAAATTTTTGTTATAGCATAGTTAGACTGTCCTGAATTTCGACAGGTCGCTCAGGTAGTGCAACTGGTGTTTGTTATTTTTACAGAGATCAGGCAGAGCTATCTTTTAGAGAATCCAATGGATCATAACTTGATTGACCGTGGAGACCTTGTGAGCCCTTTTGAGGAATGCCATTATCTGTTATTTTTCCTTGATTTGAAATTGAAGGATGGCTTGAAAATAAGTTATTTTGGCAATTCGGCACAACCTTAGAAAAACTGGCAACCTGACTATCCGTAAATATGTTTTTCTTCACCGAGGAATGGTGTCTAGTGATAAAACAAGCCATCAAATCACAATCACTACCGTTGCGTCTGGAAGACACTGGAGTTATCCGATAGACTGTAAGACTGTCATATGTTTAGTGTCTCAGCAAAGATACCTAAACCGATACCTTTGAATCACCACAGAATAGTACATCAAAGTTATTAATCAGCTCAGTGTTTTTCTTCTTAAACCTAGGTATAGACAATTTTGACACAAAAACTTTAATGATCTTGCTAAGAAAATATGGCTTTTGCGTTTCATCTACTGCGTCAGCTTAGGTTTCAAACCCTATATTTCTGTGTAAATTTATTTCTAGACATGTAAAGCTAGACACATTTTTTTGACTCGCTCCCAAATCAGTCAAGACTTTGCTCCCAAATCAGTCAAAACCTTGGACAAAATAAAATTTGGCTCTTTAGTTTTTGTAGTAGAAAGCATTAGCTCAGTTTTATCTAGATTAACAGGGTATTTTAACTTCTTGGATCATCTGCTCGTTCTATTTATCACCATATATTATTTTACTAATAATACTGTTAAAGCTCCTTGCTAACAGGATCACCACTTCATTCGCGTAGACGTCGCACTTTCTCCATTATGTTTCAATTTCAGCAGACTTTTCTTCATACTATCAACACAGGTCAACAAATGACATAACATTCCGCCCTGTGGTAATCCACTGCACACCTAGCTAAAAGCACGACTCCCTCTCTCTCGATATCTCCCGTTAGCCCTTGTTGGTCATTGAGTATGAGAAAACTTTACCCGATTCTATAACAACGATTGCAAGTGACCTACAATTTTAGGTGGTTTTCAGCAGTAAACAACCATAGGTCGCCGCTGTTGGGGTTTAGATATAGGAGCTCCGGAATGACAAGCCAGCAGCCAGATAGCACGACTGATACTTATTAACTGAATTATCCTAGTCCTTATCATTATTATTCAATTGTAGAGAACTTTCCTGATTAAGGAGGAATTGTTTCTGATTCTTAAAGGTTATACTAGATAAATGAGGATATCTGGTATTCGAGAGACTGAGCACAAGGAAGCTTGTGACCGGCGGTCACAGGTTCGAAAACCAGCGGCGGCGACTCATGGTTGTTTTCTGCTGACAATAAATCACGGTAAAAAGGATGTGGGAACTGCAGAGCAAATGTCACTGTTTCGGAATTCACTTTAAATTGTAGATCCACTTGCAATGGTCTCGAATCGGGTAAAGTTCTTCTTCCGCTCCATGCCGCACTATGGGTTACCGGAACTAGAGAGACAGAGAGAGAGATATCCAATGACAAAATGTTCAGATGTACAGCTGTCCCGGCAAGTCAAAATCTTAATTAAACAGGCTTTGATATATTTACCCATGTCAAAACCGTGTTTGTACAGTCTTAATTTTTATTGCCCAAGTCAAAATCTTGAATTACCAGACTTTAATTTATTTGTCCATGTCAAAACCATATCTAGCTTAGACTCATTTGTCCAGGACTAGTATCTATGTACTGTCCAACTCGAACATTTGTCACCTTGTTCAAGCTTTTTCTTATTTGCCCATATCAAAACCACGGTTTTCCAGGCGTTATTTTACATGTATTTGTCAAAACCTCCTTTTGAAGGCTTCAAATCGTTTGGATAGGACTAACTTTAATTTCTCAAGTCATAATTTCGATTGTCCAGGTTTTATTTTATTTCTTCATGTAGAATCCTTGCTTCTCCAGGCTTCCTCGTTTGCCCAAAACTTATTTTCAATGTTCATGTCTGGTTTGTCCAGCCTTCATGTATCTTGTCCATGTCGAAATCTTTTCTTTCCAGGTTTAAACTCATTTGTACAGAATTTATTTTATTTCTCCCCGTAAAATCTCTTTTTGTTTAAACCAAAACTCGTCTGTTCAAGCCTTCTTTCAACTGATAATGTCGAAGTCTCGTGTGTCCAGGTATTTTACTTGTCCATGTGAAATCCTTGTTTTTCCAGTTTCAAACTCGTTTGTCCAAAAAATTTTGTTTTTCCAGGCTGAATTTGAAATACTTTTAGGTTTTACAATTTTCGTCTGGTCGTTTTGAAATATAGCTTTGTCAAATGAAACTTATATATGGAAATACGTAGACTAACGATGGACGAACGAACACGCCGTCACAAAAATAGTTAAAAAAAAGTTGAACCTCCTTCTTTATGATCTAGTGATCTGAAATGGTTGTTTGTTTTGTTTGTTTTATTTACACAGACTTCAAAATTTCATAATAGATATAAAATTAAAAATTATTTCGTATTATAGATGTAGATATATAACTCGAAAAATGCTTCTTGTATGAACAAAGCAATTTCAACCGCTGCACAGGTAATGCGCTCTGTAGGAATTATCCATATCTGGAAAAATATTATGAAATTAGTCACGGCCTCACCTCAGATACAAAATTCTTACTTCTTACTCTATATAGCGAGGGAGAATCATCATACTGTTACTCTGGTACAAAAATTTTTTTCATTTACCAGTGAGGAAACGTATTCTGTACAACGGAATGAAGATCATCAAAATCGGTCTACGCCTTACGAACCTAGGTGACGCTCTTGTTCCAACTCTCAACATAAGCCACTATTTTTGTCATGATACAAATAGATACTCTATTCATTCAGAACCATCTAAATCAGTCCGCGCGTTACAAAGTTAGACTACTCTTCCCTCAACCCCAACCCCACTCTAGGTCAATATTATTCCTCATGAATGATCAATATTTTTCCTCAGGAATGATCTCATTGAGCGATCATACCTTATACAACAAAAAAGAACCATCCAAATAGATTAGGTGTTAAGAAGTGAGCTAACGCTGCCTCCCCACCCCAATCCATCCGATAAATGTTTGTAGTGGTGCCAATGCGGGAATGTACTACACATTAAAAGAAGAATCATCCATATTGGACCACATATTACGAAGTTAGTATACCCCTCCACCTTCCCACCCTAGCTCAACATTTATCATCATATTAGCAGTGGGGGATTATGCTCTATATAAAAAATGAGTCCTACAAATCGGTTCATTACAAAGTTAGGTTTCACCCCCCTATCCACTCCTCTCTCCCTCGCCCATCATCACCAAAAAATTTTCTGCTTGGTACATGGAACATGTTTTATCCAACAAAAACAGAATTATGAAAATCGGTCCACGCGTTATGAAATTATGTCCGGTCATAAACAAAAAAAATAGATGTCGAACTTATAATCTCTTGTTTTTGGGAAATCCGTTAAAAATGTCAAATTCAAAAGGGGGTGCCAACTTCTTCCATTTTTTGAAAATTTAAAAAAATTATTACAATTAAGCTGTGAGTAGACAAATAAATTCAATTGTTGGACAAGTGTAGACTAACGATGGACAAACGATCTATGGAGTTCTCGAAATTGGAGGTTGCTGACGAAAAAATATGCTAAAAAAATTTGATGATCCGGCACACCGAAGTGGAGCTTGGACAAATAAAACTAACTGGTGAACTAACGATTAAGAAAGGAATGCACAAAAAGAATTTTCAAAATTCAAAAAAGGGGTTGTCAACTTCACAGACCTCAATTTGTGTCTCTGATGGGCTTTCTATTTGACTTTGTAGCTTTATGTTGTAGAGATTTTAAAATATCAATGTAATCATGTATATAGTAGCAGAGCACTCTTCAGAACATACTAGCTCGGTACGAAAAGGACTTCTACGATATAACCCTATATTCGGGTCAATGAAACCATTTATAACTTACACCCATGCTTTGTCCTATTCAGCAGTGTTAAGGTCAGCACAAATATTTCTCAAGAAGTTATCGTTTACTCATTCGCAATTTATCTTCTTCTTTTATCGTGAAACCAATCTTCTTCCCGTCCGTCACTTAAAAGGTTTGAAACCACCTAAAATCAAAGTATTTTCGATATACAAGTCAGGTGTTTTCCCTTGACAAAGAAACGAACAAACGGAAGTGTGTCTTAAGCTTCTATTACGATGTAGCCATATCGATGAGCATCGAATGACAATGGTTCGAGGGTAACAAGCTGATTTATAGCCTTCCAACGGAGTTCATTATTCCCCTGTCAGATACAAATCTCCTCTTCATCGGAAAATTGATACTGCTCAAGCGAACATGAAAAATAGCCAACCAGAACTATTTCCCTCTCATAGAAGTATTCCTCAGTTAGTCTAAGGATCACAATCTTCGATGCTCTAAGTATTTGGATCTGGTGCTTGTGGTAGCCAACCAAACATTTGTCCCTTAATCACTCGACGGGTAAAGGAATGTGCTGCTTTCTAGAAACACATCTCCATAAGATGCTGGCAGATTGTTGGAAAGTAAATTCTCCATGAATGCGAAGTATGCAATAAAGTGAAAACGTTCCTAGCTTATCCCGTCCGGACGAAAGGAACCCGGTTTTGTTGCGAATTCCTATTTTACCTTCAAGTGCCTCATTTACTCACATTCAGCTGTCTACAATGAAACCGGTAAGTGGGATATCAGAAAATGCCAGTTATATGGCTCCTTCTCAAGTTGATGTGGGTGGCTTATACCAAGTCGTCCCTACTTCATTATTTCGCTTTTTTATGACATGAAAATCTTCTTCCACTCGAACGCTGCCTGATTTTGAATTCCGTCCATTGAAGATCCTTTGCATGTTTTATATCAACAGAGAATGGCGCAATCAACTTTATACTTTATAACTTAATTCTGGTCAGGAATTTGGACTGCTCACGGACAGTGACAATCTGCAAGAGGAGGAAGATTCAGACTGGTACATGTTTTGACCTTAATTCATTTCTGAATTAATTTCGAAATTTATGTGGCTGTAAATGTATTATTCCCAGAAATTATGACAAGAGATGCAGATAGGGGCTGTAAAATTGTCGCAAAATCTCCTGATTTAATTACCCTCGTGTTGTGGTAGTAAATTGTTTGAGTTGAACTGTGCTTTAGTAGAATATGTACATAGCATGTCTGCCAGCTGGTTCTTAAATCAATTTTATTTCAAAAATCCTTTTAAAAAGAGACCGAGAATACGTCATCATAAACGCGATAGAGTATTGTTCGGTGAGTGAAAAATAAGTGCCTTAACCTTACCACTTTCCTGAATCCATCTTGAATAAAAACCAATTGAACAAGACGTAAGGATTCTTGTACACGCAACAGTATTACAGTATTCGAAAACTTAATCCAAATTGAAATTTATAAGGATATAAAATTGGCTTCTTAAGGGCCTAACATATCCTCCTAAGAGCACCTTTCGGATCTTGTTACATCCTTAAAATTTCCTTTTGATATCCGAAGATGTGATTCAAGGAATTGGGAAAAGGTGTCTTTCTTAGGCTTAGTGCAAATATTTGACAAGCGTAGATTGAAAGAAAGGTCTTTGCTGTTTTCCTTCTCAACACCCTTTCTCTTATTTACACGAGTTCCTAAGGGCGTTGGACAAAATACAATTTTCTTGTTCACAAGCTCTTACAGTCCAGGAAAACTTTTGACGATTATCGATCAAGGAAACCCCACTCGAAAAGAATTACTTTTAAGACTTTTCATTTCATGGACAAATTAAAAAATGCAAGTGCATGGAATGCCGTGATTTTGTGTGTGTTCCATGCCTTAATGATAAATTCTTCGAAAAGGAAAAGAATAAATAAAAATATTTTCAAAAAACTTTTTTATTCTCGTGGTGCTCCTTTGAGCTCAGCTTTTTCCGACCTTTTGATTCGAAAAATATTTGACAAAAACAGAAAGTATTTGACTTTGTTTTTAGGGTAGGGTTAGACATGTGTAGCAAAAAAAATTAATAAGAATACCCCTTGGGTTATGAAATTATTAATGTTGTTAGAAAACCGCACATCTTACTGTTCCATGTTCTCGGTTTGGTTTCGTAAGTGGGAGACACCTTTAATACCTTTTGCGGACGACATTCGTAGCCGTAGAGTGCCCCTCTTTCAATGGTTAATTCGGTGTGTTTTTCGGTTCCTGTTGCCAAGCAAAAGACTAAACTGACATGGACAGGTCTTATAGTTCTTTCGAAACTGCTTGTCGTAAATTTACGCGGCGTTGGGGGTGCTGTCGACGTGCTTCGGGTGTTTCTAGCAAATATTTTGTTTTCGCAAATGGTAGCTTCATCAGGGCTATAATGCGACAGGCAAATTGGTTTGGAGCCCTCGCACTGCCTGCTGTGTCCTTGCTGGTGCGTGGGTAAAAGTACTAGAGTTGCGAGTTTACCGCAATATTTCTTAAAAGAATATTGTTGTGATAAGAGACTTGTTGTGATACGAGACTTACCACCGCTGACCTATGGCCAAAGGCGATACTGGCTTGCAGAGTAAGTCGATGATCCGGAATCTACCTTAAATTATAAGTCGACTTTCAATCGTTGTCTCGAATGAGATTAAATTGTTCTCACACTCCATTATTAATTATTATCATTTTTAATATTAGTGGAGGTAAGAGGGCTAACAAATTCCCGACTGAAGATCCTTCTTCTAAGCCAAGCTAAGGCAGAACAAAAACACATAATGTGCAATACAGCAATTTTCATCCAGACAGAGCCGACTCCTTAGTCCACAGTGACCAGATAGGTAGCCTGTAAGTAATCTGAGATCCATTTTAGTTAAGGCGGTGGTATCATTTTAGGCATTTCTCCAGTGTAGGAACCGTTGCCTCCTAACCCAGTGTTCTATCGCAGTTCTTGTTAGCAGTCAACTGAGGCTACAACAGGCAGCGAAAGGACGATGCTTTTTTAGCTAGTTCATCAGATTCTCTGGCAGCGAAAGGACGACACTTTTTTAGCTAGTTCATCAGATTCCCAAGTGATCTGGTATCTATTAGAGCATGAACCTGTTATGAGTGGCCAGTTGTTGGAGGATGTCGAAGTAATTTGCCTCTTGGAGGAACTCCACAAGGATAAAGGCATGAGGGCTGCTTGGCTATCGGAGAAGATAGTTATATCAGCCCCTCTCCCCCTCCTTTATTAAAATAAATAAGGGCACAGGTATATATGATACGAATCTCTGGTCAAAATACACTGGGCCATCTGCCCAGTAGAATCGAGGTCTTAGTGTTGGGTCCGAGGACACCAACAATGGCACCGTATTCCATTTTTGAGCCCTCAGTGTACCATTTGAGGCCATTAGGTTCCAGACTGGAGCCAAACTTCTGCAAAAGAGTACATAACGGTGCACATATCTAAATATACCAGCAATGCGCCGAATGCTGTCTTTGTGACTTTTATCGCTAGCTGGCATATTACCCTTGACCTGCTATCTAAGGGCGCCAATTTAAGTAGATTTCATGACAGAGATGTGCAGGGGAGTGAGTCCGATTATCGCCTCTATGGCAGCTTTTGGGCAGGTACTCATAGTTCCTGTTATTTAGAAGCAGGCAAATCGTTAAAGTTTGTTGCATTTTGCGAGAGCATACCGTTGTTGAACTTTATGTCACCAGAACAAGGCGGCGAAGGAAATAATCTATTTCAGAATCGTATTGTATAGCCAGAGAATCATCATTATTTTGTACAGCCTTCCGAACAGTTCTCGACAGATTCAGGCTCGTGCAGCCTTGTTAAGGGTGTAGTCTAGGTGAGAGTTCTAACTAAGTCATTTGTCAGGCTTGATGCCCAAATATTTAACCATATTTTGTGTAGGTAAACTGTGTAAGTGAGGGGGAGACGATTGGTCCAGTTTGCACCTTATGTAAAGGTCTAGCAATCTCTATATTGCCTTAAGTAGAAATAAAGTTCGACTGATTGGTCTATATGACTTGGGCATTTCTAGAGGCCTAGTATCTCTCTCCTCATGCCCTATATGGGGTTACGGGGACAAGAGTGAGAGGGATATACATATGTATCCCCTCATGTAACAGATGAACCCGGCTCGACATTCTTAGCGCGTCCTTGTCTCCAGTTGCGAGCTGGTAAACTACGAGTTTGGGAGTGTGCTTAAAGAGCTTGACATTGACCTGCCTTTTTGTAATTTGGGGCCGTTCAAGTATAACGTAAGGCAGTTAGGGGGAGGGGCGGTACTGTGAAAGGTTACAGTGCGATACATGCGTAACATAAAGTTTTTGTTAAAATTGAAAGTCCTAACTCTTTACTCGTGACTCACAGCTCAGTTTATATGGATATCTACACTACAAATATTTTTTTTAACATACGAAAAGAGTAGCGTCACTATATACGGAAGTATATATATGGCCAATAGCCACAATAAGCCGTGTACCACGAGTTCATAGTTTGGGCTCTAAGAGTCCGACCGTTTCAATTTGTCTTAGTCCTGGCTCGATAGCAAGTATATTGTGTGATTACTGAATGTAGTGGTGCCTTGGTTAGTACTAATCACAAAACCCTTATTCATTAGCTGTACAAGTTGGTTCACTATCTCGTTTCTTTGACTGATTTATTAAGAACCGAGTCCAATTGTATGTTTCTTACATGTAAAATCATGTGCAGCGGATTGTTTTCTGTTGAACTTTTTTCAAAATTACTATTTCTTTCGAGGTACCCTAGGGCAGAATTCTTAGCCCATGCGCATGCGCGCATGCACAGGTTTACGTAAGAGACGCATGAGCAAAGAAATCATCATCATCGTTCAAAATCAAAGAAAAGCTGTGAAAAACCTTATATTTATTCAATGGAGCGCGAAAAGATGGCATATAGTCTTCTTTACTTATCTTAAATGCTTATAATAAGAGATGTGAACAGCTTTAAGAACGGGAGTGTTTGAAATATGTGTTTGTCGATAAGTAGCATATTTCGAGAAGAAAATTGAAAAAGTGAGTGTTGGGTTAGGATTATTAATTTTTCATGGACTATTTTAGAAACTACTTACTAACTTAAGGCTGCATTCACGATACGTTTAGAGGTAAGAGGAGGGGGGTGCAAATATCTTGACACTATACAAGACCCTTCTAAAGACGCCCCATATTTTGAGTATACTTTACATTCTACGGGAGGATGTCCCAAACAAATATTGTTCCAAAAATCTTATTATTTCTGTTTTTGGATCAGCAATCTCCATGCATATACCAAATTTTATCATAATAGGTATAAGGAAAGGATAAGAGGGCTTCGACATACAGACAGATAGATTAAACTGAATGGTTCTCAGTTAAAGTTACAGAAGCTTAAAAATATGTAATGTACATAATAAGGACTTTGGGAAGACTGGAGATCGAATGAGAAGCAAGACTAGTTTCACAATAGATAAATCGTGGCAAGATGCAAAGATGGGATGTATTAAATTAAGCAAAGAAACAGATTTAGCTCTATTGAGGCAAGTCCATGTATTTGTTTGTTGCAACTTTGTTTTGTTATTATTAGCAGACTTACTAAGAAGATACTACTGTAGAGCTTTCATGACGGCCACCAATTCGAAGGACCACCTAGCGCATTAATGCTATTAAGACGGAAAATAAAAAAATTAAATCGTTCTAAAGAAGTGCATGAAAATAAAAAGCCATTCGTTTATAAGTTCTACCTCATTAAGTGCTTTTGAGAAAATGCTCATCAGATTTGGAAAAGTGGAAAAGTATGTTTTCCGGACTACTCAAGAAGTTTTTTTTTTAAAGGCGGTTTAATCTTGTTATTTTTCTGTAACTAGATAGATTTCAATATATTTACCAAGGTTACCTTTACATTTTAGAGCCTAATAAATTATTTCCATGATGAGAAAACGGTTCCTCACTTTTTTAGGTCTTCATTTTTATATATTTATGTATTTTCTTTTGGGTTTTATTAATTTTTTATATTTATTTATGGATAACAAAATTAGAGAAACAAAAGGTTAATTCATATTTATAAAATTAAATAAATTCATTAATTACACAGCGAAATGTTGTATGCAATTGATTTTAAGTATTCTAATTTACCCATCCTTTTATCTTTTTATACCGCTGCACACTGGACTTTTTAGGAGCTATACCTTCGCCTGACTGAATTTTTTCTAGATTTGCTTTAACAACAATCATTTCTTTTGCAAGTTCTTTAATAATACCGTATAAGCCACGATTTTTTTTCCAAGAACAACTTTAAGCCTACGATGCCAAGCTTCAATAGAGTTTTGCGTGCGCGGAAAATTTTCTCTAATAGAATCCACAACGCACCAAAATTCCGGCTTATATTTAGGACCATTCGACTGATTCCTCCCATTAATATAATTTTGCTTAAACCAGATACTTATTTTTTTAAAATCATCATAAATATATTAGTGTTCAATTCATTGTAATAATTAAGGACATTTTCAGGAAGAACGAACGACAAGCTCTTAAGCGTACGGACATGAATGTTAAATTGTTCGTCATTGCCATATTTGTGGGCAAGCCCTTCTTTTTGTACACGTCTCCAAACAATCTGCCCGAAATGGAATAAACATCCTTTATACTGAGCATCGGGAAAATATTGTTTTGCTGCAGACGAATTAGTTTTCTCAAAATCAGTTATAATTCTACTGAGAGTTATTATTTCTTTCTGCAGCTAAATGGAACAATGCATAAAATAATTCGTTATAAGCCTCCATCGATTTTTTGCTCATAAGACAAAAGATTAGGGGTACGAATTGCCCATCAATTAGGCCTTGTATTGTAAACAGCTGCCGGAAAATAGTTGGAACGACATAAAGGTCCCATCCATTACCCAGCATTGAGAAACCGACGATCCCATTATTATGTTTTTTTAACCGTTGAAATCACTTTCCTTTAAGACGAAAAGATCGCCTTCTAAATATTTGAGATATTCAGGAATAATTATTTCGGATAAACTTTGCGGCTCGTTTATGGTCTCATTGGTTTTTCTAATTCGAGATATTTTAAGCTTTTGTGCTCGTTTTGACGGGAGATAAACACGACAGTCCGGCTGGCAGCTAACAATGCTTTCCCGAATGATTTGGGATGGTTGAAGTGCAGATGAGCCAAACATTTTCTTGAGGTTGTTATTAGAATCCAGAATTTAATTATGTCTGGATTAGATTTAAACTCTATCGGCACATTATTCACTTCTGTTTTTTATACCGCAGCCCGAATATGTCTGACATTGACACTGTGTGCTCCTTCGATAAACTGTTTTCAGATATCGATAAGATTTTGGAATTATCCCCCTCTTCTGAAATCGTTCTTGCTGGAGATTTCAACGTCCACAACACACAGTGTCTCAGGCATTCTTCTACCACAAGCCCGTCTGGAAGACACGTCGAGTTATTTAGTGAGTCTTTTAATTAAAAGCAACTGGTTGATTGTCCGACTCGTGTTCCTGATACTTTGGGGCACAACGCGCATCTTTTAGATCTATTTCTAACATCGCATCCAGAAAAATACTCGGTTTCGGTGACGTCTCCCTTGGGTAATTCGGACCATTGTCTAATTTCCGCCCAATTCTCCATCTCCTCTCTGACAACCACTAACCTAAACTCCACCAAAAGATTAGTGTGGCATTATAAAAATGCTGATTGGGCGGGACTTAATAAATATCTCAGAGAGCTGGATTGGTCTGTTTGCTTTTCTATGCAGGACGTTAACAGAAGCACCGATTATATCTTGAACATCCTGTGGTTTGGAATGCATCGCTTTATTCCTCATAGCTTCAAGAACATCAAACCAACCAACACCAATTGGTTCAATAATGACTGTTTCGCAGCCATTAAAAAGAAGGAAGCAGCCTTCCAGGCATATAAATTGTGCCCTTCAGAGGAATTGAGACGTATCTATAGAGATGCGCGGAATATTTGCAATTCAGCAATTAGCCGGGCTAAGTTCAATTTCGACCAGAGCATCAGACGGAAGGTATTTTCTACTCAAAAGGGTAGTAAGGGCTTCTGGTCTCTAGTAAAAACCGTAAAGAACAATTTCACCTGTTCGTCAACACCACCACTCATTTATAATGGGAATGTTTTTACTGACTCATTGGAAAAGGCCAACCTGTTTGCTGCTAATTTTGCTGGTAACTCGTACTTGCCACCTTCATCGCAGGCACTTTCATCACCATCACAGTGCACTAGTAGGCAAAAGCCGCTACACTTTCGCACTCGGGATGTTCTTAGAGTACTTTCGAAACTCGACGTGTCCAAAGCTACTGGGCCTGATGGTTTCTCGCCCGTTGTTTTAAAATGCTGCGCATCTGCTTTGGCTAAATCTCTGCGCAAACTTTTTCACCTGTCATATTCAACAGGAATATTTCCAAGTGTATGAAAACTTGCTCATGTCCAGCCGATACTTAATAAAGGAGAGGCATGCGACCCCTCTAACTACAGACCAATTGCACTAACCTCGATCATATCCACAGTTTTTGAATCACTCATCAACTCTCAGTTGTTGAAATATCTAGAAAATAACTATCTGATCAACGATTGCCAGTACGGTTTCCGCGCTGGCCGCTCAACCGGAGACTTACTAACGGCTCTAACGGAGCGTTGGAATCATTGTCTCCATAATTTCGGTGAGTCCGAAATCGTCGCTCTTGATATTTCAAAGGCTTTTGATAGAGTCTGGCATGCTGCCCTTTTAGCCAAACTTCAAACATTTGGTCTGCACCCTACCCTCGTTAAATGGATAGAGAGCTTTATGTCAGGCCGTTCAATCCGTGTAGTGATTGACGGAGTTACATCTGATTCCTACGAAATAAATGCCGGTGTACCTCAGGGTTCAGTTCTTTCACCAACCTTATTTCTTCTTTTTATTAATGATCTCTTATCCCTTACTCTCAATCCTATTCATGCTGACGACAGCACCCTTGATTTCGCGTACTCATTTAATTCTGTAATGAATTCACGTGGAAATGCTACAGAAGTCAATCGGGAACGCATGTTAAGATCATTAAACAAAGACATTTCTATGGTCCTCGCTTGGGGCAGAGCAAATCGTGTCACGTTTATGGCATCCAAAACTCAATGCTGTTTAATGTCCCTTAAAAAACGCCCAGTTCACCCCCAACCCATTTCAGTCGACGGAGTGAATATACCCAATTCACCCTTCCTAAAGATCTTGGGTATTGAGATATCGAGCAATCTTAGCTGGACTGATCATATATTTGCAATCGCTAAAAGTGCGATGAAATGTTTGGGTTTTCTACAGAGATGTAAGAAATATTTCACCCAACCCGACTTAGCGTTGATCTACAGGTCCCACATTAGGCCTAGACTTGAATATAATTCCCATATTTGGGCAGGGGCAGGACACACCGCATTGTCCGCGTTAGACAAAGTTCAGCGTAAGGCTGTTAAACTTTTTGGCGATTCCTCAGTCTCTGAGGGCCTTGACTCTCTGGAGCATCGACGGAATGTCGGTTGTCTCTCACTTTTTTATCGCTATTTCCATGGCCATTGTTCTAACGAAATTGCTAGCCTGATTCCTTGTAGACTCATTACAACGCGCGATACAAGATCTACAAGTCGCTCCCACCCCTATACTCTCCGGATCAAATTTGGACGTACCGTGAAATTTCGGGAATCTTTTCTTAGCAGAACAACACGAATGTGGAACAGTTTACCATCTTCTGTTTTTCCCTCGTCTTATGAGCCTGAAACTTTCAAACGGGGCGTACATCGACACCTCCTTCACTCAACCTCCTAACCCATTACCCCCAACCTGTATTCCCTTCCAGCCAAGGCTGTGCTTTAGCATCATAGAGCATCCCCTGAGCTTTGGCAACATCATATATATATAAAAAAAAAGAAAAGATTTTGTTACAGGCAGCACATGTGCAATGGGGTCGTGATTATGGCAAGAAGGTGAATTCTTAATGTGGTTGGCGCTCATGAACTTTGTTTGTAATTGCAACACCTTTGCATAATAGCACTTTTCTTTCGGAGCATGACCAGCGATGCTCGTCTTTTTTATTTTTCGAATGGAAGTGATAACCATATCTATCCAGGAATAATCTGTCATTTCCTTTATTCGTTTTTTGAATTACTAAATTCATTTTAATTTATAAAGAAAAAACAAGGTTATTAATTAATATTCCAATTCTGCAGCAGATAGCCAATACAAAACTGAAATTTTAATTTAGATTAAACACACAAAGAATGAGAGAAGCAAGATAACGCTATAGTCAGCAAGCCAATACAAAGCTGAACTGTTTAATCAGATTGAAAAAACAATATAGGAGTGAAGCAATAATGCCCTAGACCAGGGGTCGGCAACCTGTTTGTCCTCAAGGCCGCAATACTAAATTTAAAAATCACCGAGGGCGCATATTTTACAGATAATCAACAGGTATAAATAGGCATTAAAAAAACAGATTTTTTAAAACTTTATTTTATTGGTGTCATACATAATGACATAATGTGAAACTTGGGTGTCCATATTTTCAGCTAATTTCTTATAATTGGGGATATATTTAGAGTTCCCGGTCCTTAAACAATTATCTAAATGTGAGTCATTAAGCTTTGTTCGGTATTTTGATTTCAAATATTTCATATTTGAGAACAAAGACTCGCAATTGTATGTTGTTGCACAATATGAATAAATTTTTAGCGCACATTTCCTTAAAATAGGATACTTATTTTCATCGATTAAGTTCTAAAACATTTTATCATTAATATGCGCTTTTAAAATAATATCACTTTGCAAGTTTATTATTTCTAATTCTAGGTCTTCGATATTATGAAGCTCGAAATACACTGAAACTATTTCAAGGACATCATCTTCAGTAACATTGAATGGATTTATGAAAAATCTTAGAACGGGTTCTAATGCTGCAAAATCTTCAAATCTAGAAGAAAACTCTTCTATTAGCTTATCTATAATTTCTAAATATGATGTAGCAGTAAAATTTTCATTATTTAAATTTAAACTCTCAACAGCAGATATTATATTTGGGAAATGTGATAATGATTTTTTCAATAGATGGGATTTCAACAACACTAACTTGCATTTGAATGCATTTACTGCACTAATCATGTCAGCGATATGCTGATTTTTCCCTTGTATTTTTAAATTTAATTCATTCAACTTTGCCGTTATATCTGTCTGAAATCCGAGGTCGATTAGCCAATCCTTATTTTCTAATTGCTCGTAAAATTCGCCTCTTGATGCAATAAATTCCTTTAAAAGCATGAAAAACCGCTCAAGTATTTTACCTCTGCTCAGCCACCTCACTTCAGTATGTAAAAGAAGATCTGTGAATTGAACGTCCTCATCTTCTAAAAGTAATTTAAACAATCTGTGTTGCATAGCTCCCGATCTTATGGAATTAATAATTTTTGTTACTATCGTAAATATGTTTTTAAAACCGATTGTTTTTGCGCATAACATTTCCTGATGTATGAGGCAATGATAAGAAATAAATTTCGGGAATAAGGAATCCTTTCTACATAAGGCAATAAATCCTTTTTTCTTACCAGTCATCGCTGGTGCCCCGTCTGTTGTAATTGACCATAACTTTTGTACAGGTAATTTTACTTTTTGAAAGTAGAAAAGATATCTTCTCCTCTGGTTCTTCCCTTTAATGGCAGAACTTTAAGGAATTCTTATTTTGTTGTAAAATCAGAAAATACCATCTTCACGCAAATTGCTAATTGTGATATATTTGTCACGTCTGTTGATTCATCCATCTGTAGCGGAAAGAAAATACAATTTTCCATATCATTTGCTAATTCTGCCTCCAAATTCTCCGCAATTACTTCAATTCTTCTAGTAACAGTTCGTGCTGATAATTGCAACGTGTTTATAGCTGAAACTATTTCCTTTTTATTTTTTAATTCTTCAAAAAGTGAATCAGCAGCTTCTAACATGGCTTCTTTCACTAATTCTCCATCTGTAAATGGGTTTTTTATTCTTAGCTAGCAAATGCGATATTTTATATGACGCGATCGTTGCTGCTTTATGTTGTTGCAGTGGTTTAGTAAAAAAACTTTGCTGGTTAGTTATTGAAGATTTTAAAGGAATAATTTTTTTTCTTCTAATTTCAGAGTTCATTGGATAGTCACTATCAAAATTGGTATGAACGGTCTTAAAATGTCGTTCAATATTACTTTTCTTGGGAATCTATCTATTATTACACAACAAACAAATACACTTCCCTTTGTAATCAACGAAGCAATATAGATGTTCCCATTCATCGTTAAAATAAAATGTTCTTTTTCTTTTACATTTATCCATGAAGGGTTTTGAAAGAAAAGAATTATTTCGGATTACTTGGTAGTTTTAAATGCACGGTCTACGCGTGGTCTATTCGAAATACGATCACACACTAACAAAAAATACGTGCGCGTTATTAGATACGCTCAAGGTTAGCAAACTGCACAATCCTAAACTCAACTGACTACTTGCTGTATATCGCCGTTTGACAAGAGTAAGTCGTGAATTACACGAGAGGGATTTTACCCCATGAGTGACGAAAACCTGTTTTTTTCTTGGTGAGAGAAGTGAGGTAGCAAGAGGGTCATCTGTGAGTGTCAATCACGAATCGTAGGGGTTTTGCTTGAGTTTTTCCTGATTTGCTTTTGTCCATTTTCGTAACTTCCTCATAAGGGTTCGAAAAATGTTTGGTGTCAGGTTGATTTAGTATTGCTTGAGCCGGTGAATGCACATTTTCAACCCTGCAAAACACTTACGAACCGGTTTTTTAACGTCAGTGAAAGCCCCTGTCGTAGCAACACTCCGACGGTTTTTCTACTTTTGCACAAAAGAATATTGCCGTGAGTTATGGGGTAAAATCCCTCTCGTCTAATTCAGGTCATACATTTACATTAGTCCGATCGGGGGCACCATGGGGCCCGCGGGTGCCGCGTTGCCTACCCCTGCCCTAGCCATACGACGGGTGTTTGTTGTGGCAACAGAAAAAAATTGCTTAGCACACATGTTTTTACGCATACTTTGTTCTTCTCGCATTCTATATCCTGCTTAATTTTTGCTATCCGACGCCGCGAGCGCTGCGAATTCTAAAGGTAATGATGATTCCATTCCAATTATGAATGGTAAACGTAATTCGAAGCAATATTCATTCCCAATAATTAAACATGACACATCATTGATGCAAAAATGATCATTGGAGTGAGTCGTCTGTCTAAGGTATTACGGAACAGTCAGTTTTTTCGAAAAAAATTCGCTCTTAAAATGTGTGCACACATAACCTTTGAGAATTCTGAATTTGGAGATTTTGTGCTTGGGGATTTTGTGCGTGGGGATTTTGTGCTTGGGGATTATGAATTTGGGGATTTTGTGCTTGGGGATTATGACTTTGGGGATTTTTCAAAACCTTGGGGATTTTATACTTGGAGATTTTGTTTTTTGAGATTTCATTTCTCTCCCCTTTAAAATTATGGTAATAACTATAATTCTTATTTTCAAGAAAAGGTGTTATAACCTGGGAAAAAATAACGAAAAAAATTCATTCGCTGCCTTCAGTTGGAATCCTTCTCCGATTTCAGTACTTAAAGAATTATATCCTAACACCTGCTTTACACAGAATTAATTTCTTCAAGCAAGACGCGGCTGTGTTTTGTGGAAAACCTTATCTGCTATGAAATCACCCTGTAAGTCCCTTGTAATAGGCAACCTAAGAACAAGATAGCAGAAAAAATGTTCGGACAAATTCCATTACTTTTAAGTAATCTTCTCGTTGAATCCCATTTTTTTAGCACCTCTCAGTTTTACCTGAATCCCGGAACGTAATTAATTTTCTCCCTGCCGACCATCTTATTACCTCCGCAGTCGTTTTTTGCTATTAGAGCTTTCCCTAAGCAGCAATTAAGCCATTTGTCAGTTCATTTAATCATTTCTTTCTTATACACCCTCTCTTCCATCTCGCCACTGCTCCAGCCTCTAGGGGAGGACTTCGAGATTTATCCTCTTTTTCGCAGCATGGGAAAAAATTTGCTTGATAAAAAAACCCACTCTTATTACGGCGATCCTCACAAAAATCTTGTTAAAAAGCAAAAAGTAGTAGGGGGAAAAGTTAGCAAATCCGCGCAAAGGAAGTTTATACGTAATCTTCTTCATTCATAGGATACGTAAAATGGTAATCCGTAGTGATGATGAAATTTGTGGAGCTATTAGGAGTTTAACAGAAATAATTCCACTTAAATGGAATAAACCCAATTCTGGTGAATCCTCTAAATCAAAGCTATTTTTAGACAGAATTAATAGTTTGTGGAAATTTTGAAATTTGCCTGAAAGCCATAACGAGGAGTAGCCGCTTCTAATAATAATTTTCCGCTAATTACCACTATTTTAGTGGAACGCCTCCAATTCCCTTAAATCTGCATAATTAAGGAATCAATTGCCATTTCGAGAACCTTTCACATGTTAATGTTAAACGAAAGCCAATGGTTGATTTCGGCACGAAAACTAAATGGAAACTGAGTGTAGGCTGACTAATATTAAGCCATCTCCTACCTACTTCCATTAAAGGTGTCCCATATCGAAATCCATAGTTACGAGCGTTTGCAGAGGCCATTAAAAGGGCAAAGCTTAGACAAGGAATGCAGGAATGCAGGATTCTCTTTAGGTTAGGAGTAGTGAATTGTACCAAAACAATTCATGGCAGATGATAGGAGTCTCCATTGTTTCGAAGGATTTGCTACTCAATTTATTTTTGAATTTGTAAACTCCTTTACAGGAACGTTTATGTCCTTTGTTTTGTTCGGTACGTGTGTGCACACATTAGCGCGTACTCACAAAGTGAAATGTGAAATTCGACTAGAAGCTATTTGCTCGTTGAGTGTTAATTTATTAGCACGACAGTGTAACGTTCTCAGGTAAAGCTATGAAAGGACTTTTCGGTCAGCACTAGCCTTTTGAATACGAAGACCTGATATGAAATCTACTTTGCACGAGAATGAAATGTACAAGTACCATGGGGTGATGCTAAATTCTAAAGCGTCAGTTTCTAGTTGTTTCTCCTGAATGGTATTCCGATTGGATTTTCCGGAAATTAACAGATAAGTGCTATTGAGCTGTTGAGGAATTCAGAGATGGAAATATTCGTAAGGAACACCGTGTGAGCTTTAAGAGCTATTGAAGAAATAAATATTAGTCGAAGCTCCGAAATTGAGGTATGTTGTGCTTATATCTCTATTATATTCTATTCTCTATCTACTTTTGTTTAGGCAAAAAAATTAAAACAGTAAAGTGTTAAAGATAAATCTAAGTTCAAGATAAGTACTGTTAATTTATTTATATAAAACAGATTCCCAAACGACAGCTAAATCTTCTGCAAGTCGGAGGATTTGACCGTCCTCTGCAATAAATCATACAAAACAATGATTTTATAAAACCTATGTCTCGACAGGGATATCAGACCGAGCCTAACAGGATAAGATGATAGGAAGAAAGCATCGCGACAGAGAAGGCAGCGAAGAGTGAACCTAGGAAATCTGCGCTGAATAGGCTCGATGCAATTTAGATGTTGCACAGCGAATTAAGGATCCGATACCGGACAAGCATAATCCAGATTTCGTTTAATGATTGTGCAAAAAAGGAGCCTAGGTAGGTAGCGATCATTGAGCTCCTTGGGCCAACTTTTCATAAATCCGAACGTGGAATTAGCCCTGCCCACCAAAAAGTCTACCTGATCCTCGAAGGATAGGTGGAATACAGAACCACACCCACGTCTTCATCCTGTTAAGTCTGCTCAAGACACTTACATCCAAAGAGTAGTCAAAGAGTAAAAAGTAAAAATCATAACACAGCATTTGTTAGCATTAAGGGGGAATCGATTACTGAAGCACCAGTCATGGAAAATGTGAATGTTGGAGCTCAATAGAGCACAGTCGTCGTCACGAGAGACGTCACGGAATATTTTGGCATCATCGGCATAGTACAAGATTCTGGAGCTAGTCAGAAGCAACAAGATATCATTAATAAAAATGATAAAGAGGTAAAGAGGAAGGGACTGAGACGGCTCTGAGGCACCCCGAAAGAAACAGATTTCATTCGAGTAAGTTGGTGGTGGTAGATTTATGCTTGGTTTCATTAAGCATTATGCTGGAAAAAGCCAATAAAAGGTATGCGATGAAAATAGAGCACGTCACTGATTAAAGCCTCGAACGCCTTCGGAGTATAGCACAAGTTGGCGATGGGTTTATAGTTGGAGGTGTCAGACTTGTCTCCATTCCTGTGAAGAAAAAAAATCAATCAACGCAGAGACGCAAAAAACTCGGGCAACCGATGAGCATCATCTTTTTAAAAACGACGATGGGACACCATAGGGACCATACGAAAATCCGTCGGACAAATTCGACAAGTATTCAGTGACGGTAACATCGTCAAAAACTAAATCTTTAGGCTCAAGGGTAGTATGGGGAAGTCTAATCAACTGGGTAAAATCAGCAGAAACAGTATCATAGTCAGAATTATAGAACGAAGCTCTCGCGATCGCCAAGCCTAAGTAAAGAAAGGTAGTCATCACTATATCTTTTAGAGTTTATAAACCTCCAAAACTGTCTTGGTTTGGAATGCAGCGTGCATCTCGTGTTTTATAGAAATGTGTTGTAGGGTGACTGTAATTCGAAAGAAGAAAAGGTAGAGATCGTAGTAGGCCTGGTAGTCTTCGTCGCATCTATAGGAGCAGAACCTTTTCCAGGGAGTATAACAAAGTTGAAGGAGCAGAACAAGAAAAAAAACTATCGGGGGCCTCAAAAGACAAGTCCCACAACTTCTCTGCACTACATAAGTTCCACAGAGGTGCAGGTGTATTAAAAGGACAGAACGTGTTAAGGATACACGAAAAGGAAGGCAAAAGTCTCAGAGGATTGAATTCAACGACTGTGGGAAGGCTAAAGTTGCCAAAAACAACGGCCTCATCAGAGGGCAGTAGGACATCGCTCAAACTGCCGATGGGCGCACAGAACAAGTCAAATATAACTGGGGATGAGCCAGGGGGGAACGTAGATAGCGGAAATATACAAGTTTCACTAAGGGAACCTTAGGGAGACGTATCGAAGCGGGCAATATGCACGACTGAGTAAGGGATGCCGGCTCTGACAGCGCAAAGCACCCCACCACTAATCGTAGGTCACAAATCGGATTGGCGGTCAGGGCGAAAAACCTGGAACTCAGATCCAAAGAGCTCGACATCAGATATGCTGCCACCTAGTTAGGTCAGACAAATGACATCAAAGTCAGCAGACCTGGGGGCGGAAAACAAGTGTGAGGATTTCGAGCACATCCCGGTAACGTTGGCATAGTGAAAGGAAACCCAAGGTTTTTGAGTTATTTGAGGGAGGAGCCAAGCCAGGACAAACCCTCGGGCCAAATTCACGGATGATAGAACAAGGAGACCATATGTCCGGTAAGACAGTCGCCAGAAAAAAGTTGTGGGGGACAAAAACCTTAAAAGAGGCCGAGAAAGCGCGTTTGACAGGACCCCGTGTTGGGCTGATTCTCCGGCAAGTAATCATGCCACTCGGAACATCCGCATGCAAGAATATGTGATCTACGAAGTATCGGGGTGGACCCTTGATATGAAAACGCAGTTGGGCCGTCGGCTCAGCATAAGCAACGGCTCCTGTGGAGCGATGGGCCAAGTCGCCGTCACGTGGTTCGGCGCAGCAACAACCCCTGCAAAGTGATATAGTATGTTGCCATCAAAACGTAGCGGATCGAAAAATCCATGTTCGAACCGCACCGGCGACGACTACGGTTGTTTTTCCCTACCCAGTGAAGGTTGCAGAGTGGTTTGGTAATTCGGAATGCGCAATGTAGTTCCCCTTCCAATGAATTGGGTGAAGTTCTTCTCCCGCATCATGGCTGATAAGGGGGCTATGCGAAATAGAGATGTAAAATATGAGCACATGGCGAGCACAATGACTAAACGCTGGGTCGCTGGAAAATCTATTAAATTGTATTGGCGGAATAAATTAGGAATCGGCGGCTATACGCAAGCATTATTCGCTTACGAATGATTGTTATTTGTGATTCTCACCTCATGTGCGAATAAAAGAGTGTTTTCGTTGGCAAATATTCGGTATGAGTAACCATCTGTCCTTCTTTTCGAGCAGAAATTTCCATAATCCACTGAACCTCCATTTATCGTCCATTATCGTGCATTACTGATTGCTTCTATGTAAGCTTATGGAAAGCTATAAAAAGCAATCAGTGCAGACATTATAAACATTAAATAATTAAATAAAAAAACACAATGGGAAAAGTTACATATTCCATGCACATTCAAAGTCATGCACTGATGATTGATTCTATGGAAGCTTTTAAAAAAAGCAGTTTTCCCAATGCTAATAACAAGCAATAGAAAAAAAAATTAATACAAACTCCAAAGTTGTCTCTAATACTACTTACGTCTTCTCACGTCTGCTTGCATTTTATTATTTTACCAATTCCGACTGGGTTTTTTTATTATCCAATTTGTATATGCTCTATTAAATTAGCTTCACTGAATTTATGTAGACGAAACTAGAAACTCCAGGCTATAATTGATTAGCTTTATTTACGGCGTTGGACTACGATGTTATCAGTCAAACATTCGCATTAATTATTTCCACACAGTTTTCTGTGAGACCTCAAGAGCTATTTAACGAAAACTGTATGTTGCTAGTATCTATAAATGTTTATTTAAACACTATCAATCATGTTATGTTATCTTATAACATATTTAAAAATTTTCCAATAAAAAAAAAATCCAAATCCCATGATCGACCCCTGCGGAACACAAGACGACACCAATACTCAGAAGAAAATATATAAACGACTTTGACAGTTTAAATCTCATGACTCTTGTAGAATAAATTAAAAGCTTTAAAAAAGAATTTGCTTAGTGACCAAAGCTTTATTAAAGTTTATTAAATTTAACAGCGTTTTTTCATATTGACCATGAAATGCTTTTCTTGAAGGCCAAACAACTCAGGATAAATATACTTATAGTGAGTTATATTTTGGAAGTATATGTTATATTAACGTATGGATTTTATAGCCATTACAGGCGAGACCTATGTGGTTTACGACGTGGTTAATTTTATTAAACGTGACAGGACCTTTAGAAATGTTTTTTTGAATGTATGTACTACAAAACCACACGGTCCATATACGAACTCTTATAACTTCATCATATTCGTGCATGTCTTATCTCATCTCCGTTTAGACCATTTCTTTATTTCCTCTCTCTGGTTCCTTTAACCCCTTGTGGGGAATAAGACATCTTATTCTACTTTTTGGAATCTACTGACGTTACACATTGAAAGCATCTAAAAGACACAGAGCAGGTTTCTAAGATTTTTCTCTTTACTAAGTTAGCTTACTCCTTAAAGATCCCAACAAATTCTTCTTCCTTTCAGCTTATTCTAATGAAACTATTTTTTTAATACTGTCGATATATTACAAATTTCTCAAAACCAGCTAAAATTCGGTCAATACGGCACTAACGTAGGCCACTTTGCTATGGCTAAACCTTATATGTAGACCGATATGTGATGCCTTAGGAAAAGTTTAAAAACGGCTGTCCAACGAGCGATTACTCCTCATTAACCCTTTATCCTATTAAAGTTTCGAGTTTCCAATGTTTCGAAATTTTCCTACAGATGACGACATCCATAATTTTCAAGACTTTATCAATGTCGTAAATGTGATTTAAAGTGGGAAATTATTTCGGAAATTCGTGTAGTTCGAAAAAAATTAAATGTTTTTCATTTCCCGCCGTTATCCTGATGAATAATTTACTTCAACTTATGCAGCAATTATACACTGAAAAATCCAGCACTCTTTTTTAGTTGAAATATCGCGCTGCATCAATAATATGCGTTAATTGGAATAATTAACGAGCAAATAAATCAGTCAAAAAATGTGATGGCTCCATAAAACATTTTACTCCCTTAAGCGAATTTCGGTAAATTATAAATTTGCACAATTAATTTATTCCGGAAGCAATTAATCATTTAATTTAGCTTTGTTATGTGTTTATGCGTCAATTTATTAATGAGCATTAATTATATTATTTCGGGAAATAATATTTTCTGCTTTAATTAAATTTAACTAAGCGAAATGTTGGCATTTCTGCCGGGAACAATTTTGGTCGGCAACACTTGAGATGAAATTTAATGAGAATTTTTAATGAACTAAATTTTGATGCAGACTGATTTAAATAAAATAGAGTCGTAACCATGCCGGTATTTCTGTATGTTTAAATCTCTAATATAGGATTTGTGAGTTGAAGGGCTAGAGTTTGGAAACGTGTTTTTGTGGCATTAACGACAAACAGAAATCTCCATTTACTATATTCGTTGCATTTGCAAACTTTGATCAAATAGTTTTTTACATTTAATTTATTATTTTATTTTATTTTCTTCAAAGTAGTCAAATACACATGTCCCAGCGCTTTTACTTTGAAGGGAGGCGATTTGTATTCTGTATAGTTCCCTTAGGCAAGACTGCCAAATTCCAACAAATAAACAATAACATGGTGTTATCTATTACAGCTAATAGAGTGAATATGATTCTTCTTCCCACATACCTTAGTTGCAATAACTGGGAGGCTGATTTTTCTACTTTAACGGAATGCGTAGAGACGCTCGAAACTGCAAATATTATCATTTTAGGCGATCTCAATGTGAGAATAGGTGAACAACAAAATATAATACCAGAGTCTGGGATAACGAATTATAACCTAACCTTAGCTAGAAAATCAAAAGATAAGACTGTCAATGGTAGAGGAAGAAAGTTTAAAGAATTCTGCGAGGATCAGGGTTTAATAATATTAAACGGACGAACACCAGGAGATCTTACTGGCGAGTATACATTTGTTAACACAATCGGAACTTCGGGTAATGATATAGTAGCCATTAGCCATACTTTGTGTTCATATGCAAAAAGGCTTGTTAGGTTAGGTTAAAGTGGCTGCCTAAGAAGTCACACTTAGGCCTAAGAGGCCCTTTGTGCTACCACGTTGAGGATTGAATTTAACAACCCCATAGAACTACCTAAGGAATAAGAGGGTTAACATGTTGCCCCCTGTGTACCGAACCAGTTTCTTGTATCCAGTGGAACCAGTTCACGGGAAGTCAAAATAATTTTGACTGGGTTGTGAAGGGTGTTCATCCTTAATTCTTCGTCGGGAACCAATTTGAACTCCTGATAAATCGAGTCAGGTCTCTGACATCCGTGGAGCCTAGCTCGGTTAACTCTTCAAAGAAGGGGGAGGGCAAAAACCGGTTCCTAGGGTTGGCTAGGGCCGGGCAGTTACCGAGGAGGTGAAGTATGGTTTCCTCTTCCTCTTCGTCGCGGCAACTCCTACAAAAGTCGTTTGAAGGCACGCCCAGCCTATCGGCGTGTCTACCTATGAGGCAGTGACCCGTGATTACTGCTACTGTACTGCTAATTATTTTATTTTTTATTTATTTATTTATAAATTCGCCAAGTACCGACTACTACAAATCAATGAAATCAAAAAAGTAAATCTAACGTACAATGAAATATAAAGTAAATTACAGAATCAAAGTGATTAACCATTACGATTCCTCAAATACTCAAATACTGACAGCTATAAAAAACAAAAAAATAACAATATAATCGCAAAGAAAGAGAAAAAGTAACCCTAACAAAGCTGATTCTTCAGATGAGATCTAGATAAGTGAAAATCAATAAGCTCAAAATTATTATTGAAAAGACGGCACATAGATGTAATAGGCTCATGCATACCATAATTAGTGCGGTGGTGGGGAGTATGGAGAAAGCATTGGTTCCTCAAGGGACGAGCAGGCATCGATAAACCTAGAGCTCCCAGCAGTTCCGGGGAATCAACCGCGCCCCGCAAGCAATCAAAGGCAAAAACAACTCTGGAGTTGTCACGTCTGCTTTCAAGGGACTCCAATGAAATAAGCTTCAAACGGTCAGCATAGGGAGGCAGCCGAAGAGGATCGGTCCAACGAAGGCCGCGAAGGGCAAATTTAACGAATCTACGCTGCACAGCCTCAATGCGATTAATATGAGTCGCATAAAAAGGAGACCACACAGGACTAGCATACTCCAAAACAGGTCTCACGAACGTAAAATAAAGGAGTTTAGTTACATATGGGTCATCAAACTCCTTAGACCGTCGCTTGACGAAGCCCAGAGCAGAATTAGCTTTGTTTACGATAGTGTTGATATGGTCATCAAATGAAAAGGTCGTATTTAGCACTACTCCTAAATCTTTGGTCCTGTCAAGTTTGTTCAGAGAGCCACCGTCTAAGGTGTAGTTAAATTGCACTGGATTCCTTGATCGAGAGAATGACATAGTAGTGCACTTGCTAATATTTAGGGGAAGGAAGTTTATAGAACACCAATTGTGAAAGGCGTCTAAGTCCGAGTTTAATAGTGCACAGTCATTCGCACTTGAAATAACGCGGAATATTTTGGCGTCATCGGCGTAACATAGAATTCTGGAATTCGGGAGAATTACGGATACATCATTGATGTAAATGATAAAAAGCAATGGTCCTAGATGACTTCCTTGAGGAACACCGGAGGTAACATAAATATCGTTCGAAAGTGAACCTCGAAATAGCACACGTTGCGTGCGACCAGACAGATAGGAATGAATCCAATTAACAAAAATTGATGGAGACCCTAGAAAAAACAACTTACGAACAAGAATATGGTTAATTCTGTCAAAAGCCTTGCTAAAATCAGTAAAAATGCAGTCCACCTGCTTACCCGCTTCAATGGCAGAAATACAGCAATTAGAGAATTCCAGCAGGTTAGTCACAGTAGATCTACCCTTCATGAAGCCATGTTGAAAGGAACCTAGAAAAGGTGTGGTACCGTTTCTCGCTAGTTCGGCTTGTTGTCAATAGCCAGCCTTATTCAGATCACCTCCCAGTTGAGTTTGTCTGTACTTTAAGCATGGATATTAATGAAGCCCAGGCAGGTAAAATTATGAAGCTGTTGCCGAAACTTGAGTGGAAAAGACAAAATCCAAATAAATACTCCCATAAGTTGAAACGCTCGGCATGTTACAAAGCAAGGAAAAAATCCTTTAAGTGGCTTAACTTATTTAGAAAACATGGGACGGATTTCAAAAAACGTATGTATCTAAGGGAAAATGCCTCTTTCAAAAATATGTGCAAAAGGAAACAATTACGTACTTCAAGGAACTAGCATTCAAGCTCGCCAACTCACAAGATGGTAAGGAATTTTGGTCATTGGTAAAAAAACTACGTAAGGGCAGATTCACGACAGGAAACGATATCACTATAGCCGACTTTAAAACCCATTTTGAAGAACTGCTGAACCGCCCTTTTTATGCCAATGCAATTTCATATGCTGCACCATACGCTATTGATGCAATATTGGACAGCGAAATTTCAGTAGTTCACTTACTGTCATCAGTAATGTAAAAGGGAACAAGGCAGCAGGTCCTGACCGAGTTCCATATGAATTTTTCAAACATGCACCAGAGGAATTAAAATGAATGAATAAGCTTGTAAAAGCTTTCGACAACATAATCGAAAATGAAGAAATGCCGCAAAGTTTCACCACCTCAATTATATTCCCTATTTATAAAAAAGGAGATCTTAACTTACCTGAATATTATAGAGGACTCTCATTCATGATCGCAGTTGCAAAGCTTTTGACTGGTATTGTAAATAATCGACTAGTAACATGGGAAGAAACCCATAGTGTTCTTAAAGAATCTCAAGCCGGATTCAGAAAAGGGTATTCACCCATAGATAATATTTTTAACCTCACTAGCAGTATAAAAATCACACTGGCTAAGAAGGGGAGGAAAGTTAACGCATTCTTTGTAGACCTCAAAGTGGCATTTGATACGATAAATAGAGCTGGACTTTTTTATAGGCTTAATAACCTCGGAATATCTACGAAATTCATAAATTTCCTTCAAAAATTATATACAGGAATACAGGTTCACAAGTGTGGAATGGGAGTGTTCTATCGGAAAAATTCTTTACGAATTCTGGCCTAAGACAGGGATCTTTGCTAAGTCTACTCTTATTTGCATTATTTATTAATGACATAGATGATAATATGGACGGAGGAATTAATATGGACGGATTAGTCATAAAGAGTCTACCATACGCAGACAATCTGGTTTTGTTGGCAGAGGAACCAGAAGAACTACAGGGAATGGTTAATAACTTAAAGAATATTGTCGAAATAGGAATTTGGTACTCAGATCGTGATATTCTAAAAAGGAGGTGGCCGAAGAACAAGATCAGAAAAATGGACATATCAAGGAACAGATGTTGAGGTTGTTAGTAAATATAAGTGTCTAGGAATAACTTTAAACTCAAAACTGTCCATGAAAGATCACTTGAGAGAACGTCTTAATGCGGCAAAGATTACTCTAAACAACACTTGGGATGGTTTTATTAAAAAATTCAAATATATGCCACTCCGATAAGTTTAAAATGTTTTTTGCAGTTACAAGATCGCTGATGTGCTATGGAGCACAAGTCTGGGGCTTTAATGAATACGATAGGGATGGGCGATCTTATATTCGATCTCGAGAGATCGATCTTTACGCCTTCGATTTGCCGATTTTTGAATCGATTTTACGCGTGACCGATTCAGCTCGAATCGATTTATTTATTTCCGATTTCGATCTGTTTAAGACGTGCCAAAAATTAAACAAGCTCATTTGTGAATTTTTTTTGCATTTTATCTTTAATTTGTGTAATACTCCGACAAATGTAATTTTTTTTTAAAAAAGATCTTAAATGTTATATGAATGCGTTTGTGATCGCTATAATATTTCAACCAATTAACCAATTATCGAATGTGCGATTTTAAGTTTTTATACAAATTGCAGAAAATTCGAAATCAATCCCAGTAAAAATAATCACGTGGAATTGCTTCGAAAGTAAGTTGAATTTTGTATACCGATGTCCTAGACGTTATGCATATTAGTTTACGCGAAATCGCCACATCAACTCCTAGTGCAATAGACAAGTATATATGCTGCTACGTATAATCCTAGTAAGAAACTCATGTGAAATACTGATAGAAGCATATATATACTTTTTTGAGTTCTGCCCATTTTTACTCTATCAAAGATTTGGCACTTATTAATAGTTTTTTTTTAATCTAAAGTCTCAAATTTGGCAGGTTTACAATTTAAAAAAAATATGGATTTAGATATTTAAGCAATAGTGAGTGGTGTAAAAAAACCTTTCTACAACAAATTAAAAAGGCGGAGAATTTATTTGCGTGCTTTAAAATCTTAATCTTTTATTAAAACAGTCTTATATGAAAAGTCTTTAAGTTTTCTCAATCACTATTACCACTTGAATAGTAAACCAAAACTGAGTCCAATTTGAAAATTTCAACTCAGAGGTAAGGGTACACTTTCCACTGACTTTCGACGGTGACTAATTTTCTGCTGGGATTTGATAGAATTCTATCAACTATTTGGAGCACCTTTCAGACTTTCAAGAATCATTTTCAAAACAAAGGAGCAGGCCGTTCATATCTCATATTTCACAATTATTATTTTTCAATAGTATGTCAGTGTTAGTTTTTGAAACACATGTTTGCATGGCTAGAGTTCCGAAAATAGGAACCCTCAGAAACACTTGAAATTTTGCGGGTACACCCAAATATATGTAAAATGAATGTATCTGATAGGATTTTCGAAAGGGAAGGGGCTGAAAAAAATTGTTTTCATGATTTTTTTGAAGTGATTTGTTACTAAAATTTCAAGATCGAACAACTAAAATATGTTTTATTAACTAACTATTGAAATATATTCTGCTGCAGAGTGGGGGGACGGAATTTAATAAAAGAACTAAAAGCCTAATTAATACACCTCTTCCTCCCAGAAAGTTTAATAAAAAATTCAAAACGGTGTGCCACGGAAACTAAAATCATGCCTTATGTTAAAATCAATATAATTATCAAAAAATTTTACATAAAAAATTTTTTTCACCCCTTCCCTTTCGAGTCGCCAAAAACCTTTTAGGTACTGTCATCTGGTATATAGTAGAGTGTCTGGTAAACATTTGAAGCCAATCAGAGGGTTCCCATTTTCGGAACTCCAGCCGAAGTTGAACTGTCAACTTTTGCTTGCGGTTATTTTCGTTTAACACGAAAGAATAAAATATTCCCGAAATATTTTGAAAAACCTCCCCAAGATATACATTTTTAGGGCTCAGATCAGAAACCTTCCCAAAAAATTTACGAGAATGTTCTTCGTACATATTCATAAAATGTCCTGGAATCTCTTCTGTGAAATCAGATATAGAAATGCTTTGGAGATATTTTTTGAAAATATTCCTGGAATGTGCTATTAGTAAAAAAAATGTTTGCGCTTGCAAATGCACGACACAAAAGTTGTGCTTCTCTTTTAGGTGTAAATTTTTAGTTGTGTTCCTTTAATGAAGACGTGTAAGTATTAGTACTTTCAAAAAAGACTCTTCCATAATTAAAAATTTTTCGATTAAATAAGCAATATATGTGAAATACCCATTGTTCCTTCTCAAATTTATAATCTACAACGGCTGTTTTTTATTATTTAATAAATTGGTGACCCTAATTACCTGTAATTTCAAAATGCTGAAATAAATTGAAAAGTCAAAATAAACTGAATCGATCTGTTCGATCTATGGATATCGATCTTTTTAAAGCGATTAATCGATCTACGAAATCGAAAAAAAATTACAGATCGATCCGTACTGAATCGATTTTCTCAGTTCGATCCCCCATCCCTAGAACACGAAGAAGTAGAGAAGTTACAGACATTTTTTATTAAAAAACTTTTCATGCTACCTCGAAAAACGCCCAACTACGCGCTGACACTAGAAACAGGTTTGTCAAATCTGTATATATATATATATATATATACTCTGAAATGCCATTTTACCTATTTAATCAAAGTACTAAGTTCTTATCATGAAAAAAGACTGCCTTATATTTTAGCTAAGAAAGCTATAGAGAACAAATCTTACTGGTACGGGGAGTGGTTAAATTTGGCTGAAAAGCATGGAGTGGAGATTTATCTTGGCAGAACACTGAAATCTTAACACCTCTATTAATGGAAATTCTAGATAAGGAAAGTAAATGGTTATGGCTAAAGGCGCAGAATAGAGCAAGGCAGACAGTTCGTCATTAACTTTATGATGAATTGAATTATCGTTTGGGAGACATGAACTATTTTAGAGATGATTTTTCAGTTTTGAAGATACGGACTATTTTCATGTACAGATGTGGAATGCTACATTGTATGTTAAATGCTAGCCCTTGGCGAACATTGGAAAGGCCTATCTAATCGAAAGCGAAGTCATCGCAACTCTGAATGGAAAAAATTTCGAAGCTCATTTTTAATATGCCAATTTAATAATATTATGAATTGCCTTTTCCTTTTAACTTTTAATTTTAATTATTTAGTCAGTTTTCCTGTATTTTTTATTTGTTTTTCTTACTCATGTTTTTAATTTTCACTTCACTCTTGTACATAGTACTTAGTTTACTCTCGCTTACTCTTGTACTTAGTTTAGATTAAAAATATTAAATGAATAGTTAATTTGTGTATTGCCAACTCGACAGACGACCTCAGGGTCATTGTTGACGTTTATTTAGTTACTGAATAGTTAATATTAATAAGCAGGATGAAATGTTTAACTAAACTTATTATTATTATTCTTAGTTCCCAAGTTCTGTCTATTCAATATTGGCAAAATGGTTTTTTTCCATCTTCGGAAAAACCAGAAGTTGCAGGGACCAGGGCCATACCTACAGAAGTATCACAATAGTGTTGGTTTAGTCAAAAATTCACAAGCAAACAGTAAAGTCCCACATCAGGCCTAGGCACGAATATAATTCCCATATTTGAGTAGGGCTTGTCATACTTCACTGTCCGCGTTCTACAAAGTTCAAAGAAAGTTTTATTGGCGATTTCACTATCAGCAGAGAGCACAATGTAGAGAGCAACTGACCTGTAGATTGTGTCTGAAGGGGAACATATTACATATTTTATGACAATCGCATTGTTGGACCATAGAGAGTGACCAGCTTGACATAAGGAAAAGTGAGAGTTAATACAATATGCTTTACTTGCCGCGGTGCTTCAACACCTCGTTCTCCGTTATAAACATATGGTGTGTCATCGATTTAAAGCAGGAAAAAACTTCCATTTTGAACTTAGAAAGTAGAGACATCTGTATTCGAAAATATTTACTATAATAGTAATATTTAATGTTAAACGCACGCTAATTTGTTTGATTAGAATTTGAAAAAAAATAGATGAAGATGGGGAGGAGGAAAAGAGGCGAACGAAAAAATAAGAAAAAGAAAATATTTTAAATTACAAGCTTATGTAAAGTATACTATTTTTTATAAAGTATATTTCTGTAAATTTTTTATCTTTATATTTAAAAACGCTTTTCAATTAACTTTGACAGATCAATTGCTATTATTTTGTCATACATATATTTTGAATAACCTCCCCCCCCCCCCCCCCCCCACGAAGATGAATTTAATTTTTGCTGTGAACATTGCATTCAAACTCTGAATAAAAAGAAAGGAATTGAAAAAAGAACTAAGAACATATATTTATAGAGAATTCCATTCAAATTGAATAATTGTAATCTCTTCTCTATAATTGAGACACAAATAGATCGATGAAATGAAATTTGCATGATTTCGAATGAATCGTAACGTAAAAATCCTGTTGCACTACGTTAAGCTTAATAGCATGGATTAATTTTCCGCTGAGTCAATTTTTCAAATTTCCTTTGTAAGTGCAAGTCAGAATAATAGGAAGAAAGAAATCCGTTCAGAAAGTCCTCTTAAGGCGCTAAAATATGATGCGGAACTTTCGAAAAGTCTTTGAGAAATTCGTTTCTTCCAGTCCTAAAGGAAAATCGTACAAAAGAAAATTAAGTTGTCCCCGTTGCATAAAGTCCTAGCTGCTTTCAAGTGTCTTTAAGAATTTCAGTTTGTTTTAAGCCTGACGAGTGAAAAAAGTACTACCACATGACAAAGGAGTAAAATGAAAAGACGAAGATAAATTTAGTACTCAATTTAGTTCTCATCTCGTCAGAGGGATCAGTTTTAATTGATAATGCAAAAAAGGGCTCCACAATTTGCCATTCCGTTACCATTCTAAAAACCGAAGCAACCGGGTTCCCATTTTCGACCCAATTAAACCTGATTAGTAATTCTTTGTTGCCCATCCTTGTGATTTGCCGTCTTACTAATTCCGGAAAATGCGAAGATGTTACATTTCCATTTGCGTATTCCTTTTCAACTCTGAACTGCTCTTTGGTATTTATGCAGAGCAGACTTCGTTCAGGACAACATTCACAGATGCTTGAATTTGATGGGATGTGCCGTGACCAGAAATGACAGAGCGTTCATTTTCCAGTCGAAGGAGCTCATAGAAAGGGTCTGTAATTCTTGTGGTTCTCCTAAAGCAAGAAAGACAATTTTTAATTGGATTCATTTACTTTTGCCTTAGAAAGTTCGAAGCGATTCAATAAAATTGAAAATTCCGATTTCCCGACGATTCTCATAAAAGGGTTTCAGTCATTGGACCATTGGGATGAGAAGGGAATTAATTTCAATTTTATATTTTACGACGAGACTTTCCAAAGGGTGGTTTGGGCTGAATGAATTCTGATCAGATCGTACAAAAATTTTGAATTTTGCCGAACATCTCCGGGCGGAAACCTTGCCAACAGCTTATTAATTTTGATGACAGCGTGGATTTTCTTATCTTTTTTGAATACTTACTGAACATTTAATTTTCTAGAGATTCCTTCTTTGTGATAATTAAAGGATGAAGCTTATTTCCATGAAAATTTCCATTAAGCTTAACAGTGATTTGAATGTATCTACAATTCTAAATATAACTTGTAAGATAAAGAAATATTGAAATGTTTAAAATTGTATAAAGTTTGCTCCCCATTTCATGCCTTTTTCTGTTAGCTCTATATATTTCGGTCAAGACATTTAATGCACTAAAAGATAATTAAATATTGAGCACTAACCCGTTTATAAAGATATTGAGATTAAGATATAAGATTGTATTTTACATCGTTTGGATGCATGACAGTTCAATCAAACTTCTCAACTTCTTTCATATCAAATCTTTTTTGCAAAGGTAAAAAATTTATTTGCACTTCTCGCCGAAGTATATTATTCGAATACTCACACATCCTTTTTCGGTACACAACAACGACAACTGGAGTCAAATGATAGCCTACTCTAGATACGAGCCCGGAAGCTGACACGAACAGCTGATCATTGGTGGTGCAAACAAACCGAAACTCGCTACAGTAAAGAATAGGCAAAGTTTGGGGATTTCTGCTTCTTCGTAGTATTTTTCGCAGTATTTTGTAAGCCGCTACTTGGAATGTGCTGAACATGTATCCATGATAAAAAATTGGGTTCATTTTGTTGAAGTATTGAGGATAGAATGCGTCAAAGACATCAGCATTTTCTTTGGTTTTGGTTAAGACGGTGTGCAGTTTTATATGGGTGCAAGGATTCATTAATCTGTGATACATTAATAAATGAAATAATGACGACACGCTTTGTAGAAAATGGTCAAACTGTCATATCGGGCTATATAGTGGTATCAACAATACAGGCGTAATCTAAATTAAATTTGAGGTGGGGCCAACATTAAATTTAAAATCTTGATAATTCATTAAAGTATAATTCGATTTTAATTGATCTAAATGAAATATTTAAGCTTTGTTACATATTAAATTTTATGTAATATTACAGCTCAAACAAATCATATTTTCTTTTTTTAATTTATTTTATTTTATTTGAGATTTTGTATGGATACCCCCTAAAAATTTTGTTTGACGCCACCACCAGAGCACACGACACGGAACATTAAATCAGTTTTCACGTTGGCCTCACAAATATTCTTACAAAACTTTTGCTTTTATCCATAAATTGAGGTTTTAATTGACCTCGTCATATTTATAGCATGAATTTAGGAGTAATTCGTGTGTATATGTACTGTAATGTGCGCGGTATGTGTAACGTGAAGTTGCCTCGTGATGTCCAGGTGGCGCGCCTAGGTGGCAGCACGTGCATAGCTGGTTGGTTTGGGGTCTAGGTTCTTGGCACCACAACAGTAGTTGCGTGCCTGTGGCGAAAGAAGGTTGCGAATTCCTTCTTTCAAGTCTGCCCCAAAGAATAAAAACAAAACAGAGACAGATATTGAAGGAAGAACAGCAAGTCTGGTGTCACCTGTTGTTCCAATCCACTCTGAACTATCTCGAAAACACAGACAAGAAAATGTACCCCCTCAGGTGACTAACACTCGCCATCCCTAAACCTGGCTAGGGTGTAGGTCCAACCTAAAAAAAAAATTACAAAAACATAAATAGAATAAAATTACACAAAATCAAAACATGAGGGGAGATGGAATGGGGATAATGATGCAAGAAGGAGGAGAAGAAGTCTCATGGGGTTTCCTGAAATACAAACTAACAATTCATCATACACGGTTCTTTTTTAAATGCAAAACAAATTCATTAAGATATCTTCTATCTATCCTATGATATAATAATTAACAATACCTACAAGTAAATGTGCTACATCTTCAATATCATCATATTAATTCGAGTTCATGGTAAATAAACTTGCTTTACAATCGATCTTCTTCGAGCCAAAGAGGAAGCATATGTTTATCTAATTTGAATTTATCTTCAAAGCAATAGACTGGTAGAATGTACCGAGAAAATATAATAACAAATGGGCACGTCGCATAATAAAAATTATTGGTATCTTATGTTCGTATGTCTACCGCGACCCTAGGACCAAATTGTGCACAAGTTAGACCTAATTTACGGCCGCCTAAGTCCGATAAAGTGAAAAAGTTTGTTAATAAGCGAAGGCAAACCCAAACAAACATTATTTTCTTCCTTGTCAGGATATTGCCTTATGCCTACCAAAACTAAAACAATCAAAAAACCAAATGCTTATTAAGGTTTGCGGTTTGAATTTATGCTGTAAATTTCATATGATTCATTAAATTTTCCTTTCTTACTTTCAATTTAACATTTTAATTCATTATAGGTTTTTGTGTAACTCAATAATTCTTAATTTCGTGCATTGTCTTTAAGATGCTTTACGTTGACAACAGACGTGGACGTGGATTATTTCAAACAACATCGATTAGCTCACTTGTTTTTTTTTTCTTTGTAATTGTAGGCAAACTTAAACCGTAGTCAACAAATCATTCAAATCGTTTGAAATTATCTAAGCTGTCTGCCTCAATTGACATCAGCAAAAGCAGATCTTAAAACATTAATAAAAGGAAAAGTTACTATCCGGTCAATTATTAATGTGTTTAATCCTAGTATGCTTGTTAAGCAGGATAATAAAGCAGTATGGAGTTATCCTTATCCTACGACTAGGATGTTTTAATTTTTTCTACACTATCAAAAGAACAATAGATTGCTAGGTCTTTCTGCACAAGCTATTTGATATACTCTGACTGCGGTTCATAAAATAACGAATAAGATTCGGCTCTACAATAGATCGCAACAACTAATTCCTTTTTTTTCTTTTTCGCAGTTTAAATAACTAAACTATGGAGCTTTCTAACATTTAGGCTAAGCATTTACTTACATCTGGTCAAAAAAAAATAATTCTACTACAAATTTACCTAGTCTCACAATTTTATACTTAGTTGCGATTGAAATATTTTTCTTTTCCTTTTTCTTTTTCCTCCCTGAAGCAAATCTCCTTATGATGCGAAGATACAGATGCACCGGCAATTATTTTGACTTAGGGCTTGAGGCAGCTTTCTGCCGGAGCGGACCTGACAGGCCCTAACCTGCAGCCACTGCCTTTTCGCTGCCTGTTTACGGCCAGGACTTCTTTATCAACTGCAAGGTGGGGAGAGAGAGGAATTGCTTTTATTATTATTAGATAGATAGCCCAAAACTCATAGGAAAAATGCCTTGTTATAATGATGCGTTATAAGAAATGCATAGATTAAAACAAACATACTAAGTAAAAAGCACAAAATAAAATTAAAAACCTTTTTTTTAAAAACAAGCTTTTACATAAGCAATGTAGGTACTAAAACGAATAAAATAAGTTCAGGTTTATATTATGGTAATGTAATGCCAAATGATAAGTATACTTATGTAAGTGGACCTACATACCTACCTACATATATATCTCACATTAGTAGATCATAATAAAAATAAACACTCTTACTATCTTTATCGCTGAAACTGATTAAATATTTTATGTTGAATTACATCTTTTACCTTTACAGTTTGATAAATGTAGAATGGAGTAAAGGGTTTGATTCCATAGACAGAAGTACTTCATTTTTTCAACTGTATAACTTAGGAATTTCACCAATATATCTTAAAGGGCTTATACGCGAGATCGCAGTGCGCTGTCTGAAATGGGTAGACGCACAGCGAGTGGTTTGAAGCTGTGGCGGGTGTTCGACAGGGATGGGTTCTGAACCCCTGCTTTTTTCTCTATTTATGAACGACCTGCATGATGCACTGGGCGGTGAATTCACAGTGGAAGGGGCTCATGTTCGCCTTGTGAAATATGCTGATGGTGTGGTTTGCATTTTCGATACCCCAACTAAAGTTCAAAGACTGATTGATATTTTAGAGGAATTTTCTCTCTCTCTCTCTCTCGTTCCCCTAACCCCTTGTGGGGCATGGGGTGGGAGAATAACTTCACAAGATACGAAACATAAATTACAATTGAAACTATAATTTGAAATGTATTCCGAACCACTGACATCTTCTTTACAACCCCAATGGCCTTTTTGTTGTAATCTGTTGTCAGCAGAAACCAACTTTGGGTCGCCGTCGCTGCGATTCGAACCTGGGACCTCTAGATTGGAGGGCCCACACATTATCGCTTACACCACAGACGACTTAATATATTTTGAGCAATGAACTTGGTGAAGATTAAAATACTGATCTGCAGAAGAGGCGGCGGCATTAGGGCTAAAATCGGAAAATGTTCATTTGGTGGAGTTGAAATCGAGATAACGAAAGAGGATAAATACCTGGGCGTGATTTTTACCCCAAAGTTAGCTTTCATAGGGCATGTTCTCAAGAGATTGTTCTGAGCTAAAAATAATATGAATATTGATTGAGGAAAGTTTATTCCAAACAATAAATACATACATTTATATAGCTATGTGCCGTGCAAGCATAGCTTATACGACGCAGCTATGGAGATCTGTATTGTTTCACGAAGTTGACAAACTTTTACGTATTTTATAAGCTCTTAGTTACCTTCACCTTTCCGTCATCAAATCTTGCAAACCGATTTTGACCCACTTCCCGATATCCGATTGACTTCCTAAGATCCTTTCAAATCCAGTAGTAAAAATAAAATCCTTTGGTATTATGAACTCTGTGGGCTGGGATGAAAATGGAAGTTATTTTAACGACAAATAGTATAGCCTAAATCTTATTAAACAGATTTCTTTTGTGCAGGAGCGGTTTGCTTTCGTTCCATGTGAACCCTTGAAAGCCGAAGGTACGCCCTCATGCTATAACTGTAGATCAAGATGAGAACACTTTATTGGCATATTTCTAAGCCATACAGTTTTTGGGTAGTGTGATTGATTTTTTAACCGACTTCCCGAAAAGAAAAACGTTCTAAGTTCGACGCGTATTTTTTTATGTCTGACTGAGCATAATTTTGTAATGTGTTGACCGATTTGAATGATTCTTCTTGCTGTTGGGTAGAGTATCTTCACCGATTGATACCATGAGAAAAAAACTTGTTGGGGAAGGGGTGGAGGGGGGGGGGGGGGGTAGGGGTAGGAGTTAAACCTATTTTTATAACGCCTGATGATGACTTAAGAGGTCGAAATGCGTTGCTCATCCAAAATTCGAAAAATAAAATTTTTGTAGAAAAAGCAAGTGTTTTTTCATCACTTAAAGTATTTTTAGTGATTATGTTCGTGAAAACCGAAAAATTCTACCACGTGCCGTCGAGAAACTCCGTTTGCTTTCTTAATAAAATAACGCGTACACCGGTTTTGATGGTTCCATTTCTGTTGTGTAGAGTATGAGTTGCTGATATGAGAAAAAAATTTCCATCTAGGCTGTTATTTCGTATCGCGTCTTTTTTTGTTAAGTAGGGTATGGTCGCCAACTGGTACCCTGTCAACAATCTTTCAGTTTGGAGTGGGTGGAGGGGGGGGGGGGATGAATCTAACTTTTTAACGCGTAGACCGATTTGTATGGTTCTTCTTTTGTTGTATAGTGTATGAACTCAAATTGCTAATATAAAAACAATTTGGACCTAGGGTGGGTGGATTCCTAAAGATATTCGTAGATAAATTTTTTTTAATGAATTCATGAGTTTGATTTCCAAACAAATTGATTTAAGTCTGTTATCAGTCCATATTTTTCTGATGTTCTTAGGCAACGAATTCCAAAGTTTTATGCCTTACATTCACGGCACATGACTGGATGGCTGGATGACTGAAATAATTGTAATTAACTGTTTTGGTGTTCGCCCAGACGAAAGATATCCTAATTTCTCAGCAAGGTAGTCTGTTGTGCACGAGATTATTATTTTACAAATCATAAAACAAATTCTAAAATCAGTATAAGTATCTAGAGAGCATCCCAGAATTTCGGAGGCTCGCAGTGAAACATGCTCATATCTTCATAAATTTTTAAATACAACATTGCTTTCACAATCCAAAGAACAATAAATGACTTCACCATAGAGGATAATTGGCAGTGTTAGTATTTTTACTAAGAGCATACCAGTTTGTACTGGAGTATACCTAGAAAATTGCTATTGTTTTAACATCCCATAAATTTTTCTTATAATAAAATGTTAATTTTTTAATACAGTAACAGCGAAAGACTTCATTGTCAATGACAATAGGGTCTAAAGTTGCGGTCATTACGGGCTTATTAAAAATAACTATTGCCTGTGATTTTCTAGTGTTAATACATATTAATTTTATTCGTTTGCGTGCAATCAAAGATTCAAGATTTTTAAGATCAATAGTCAGACTTTCTATCGATGAAATCAAAGACATCTCTGGGGCTGTACATCATATTTGGGCATCATCAGCATATAATAGTAAAACTTCAACTTTTAGGGTGTTCGCCAAATCCTTCACATATAGTGAAAACAAAATAGGATCCAAAATAGATCCCTGAAGGTCGGCGGATCTAAGTTCAAGCAAAGACGGTAAACTTCCACGGGATTCAATCTTGGCTTGTTTCCAAGCAGCTGAAAATGGCGATGTTGTTATACAGGTATGCAATATGTACATGATATACGATAAAATATTCAAGAAACGTAAGTCGATACTATGAAGCCCAACAGCATTCGAATTGATAGCCTTTATCGCCAAGATTACATCAGTTTGATTAACATTTTGAAAAGAAAGAAGAAAAATAATGACAACGTTTTTGAAATATCAGTTAAGATAATACTTCAAGCAAAACAGGCTTTTTTTGAGGAAACCGCAATAAAGGGATAAATACATTTCTTGATACTGATAATTTTACTAAATCATATCTCAATATTACCTAGTTATATATCAATATTTTACTGAGAGACTATGACATAAAATAAAATAAAAATAGAGCTTACATACTGCTTTGCTAATTTGTAGTACCCTCTATCAAAAAATATCGAAGTACAATTGTAGGAGATCTAGCCAATATTTTGATATTGACTCATATAAATGTAAAAGATGTCACTGTTATAAACCCTTAACCATAGCGGGACCATCCATCACTCCGTCGTAGAGAGACCATACCTACTTTTGTGAAGACAACGGATGACCTAATGAAAAACACGTTTCATTAGTTCCCAGACTTCAATAGTCAATCCAATTACTGCTTCCCCAAATGGATACCTAAACAGATGGAGGTTTTTCGGGTTTATGTATGTCAAACATCAGTAGAGCCTATAGTGAAATAAGACATCGATCAAAGTGGTCCATAACTGCCATAATCAATACAATGATAAGAAATACGGAAAAGTCTTGCCTATTTTGGAGAAAAACAAATTTAAGCCGTCTTCATACGGAAGCAAGATGAGGAATTACCTAAAAAGTAGGCCTTGCATAGTTAATATAGGAAATCTACGCTGGATTACTTCGATTCGATGGAGAGACAAAGTTCAGAGGGAATGGGTATTTCAAGATCAGTTTAACGAAATCGTAGTAAGTAGTATAGTAATAATTTCGTCGACTCCGTTTTAAAATTGCAACAATATGGTCCACAAAAAAAAAGATTTTATTTTCAGATAATTATTAGTTTTGCCGAGTATTGCACTGAACATCTGTCTATGGTAAATTTGAAGAGCAGAGAATTTATTTTACCAGCAAAATAAATAAGGAAATGCACTTGTTCCCATTAAGATATATATAGCTGCATACAATCAAACTCATTACAACCCTTATTAAAAATGTTAGTATCGTCGGCATATGAAAGAATTCTGGAGGCAGTGAACACATTGTTGATGAAAATAATAAAAAGCTCTGGTCCAAGATGGCTACCCTATAGTATATCGGTGATGTTACGAATTATCTTTGAGAAAACATCACGAAATAATGCATTCTGTATACAAACGGAAATCAAAAAAAAGGATAATTTGGGCTAAATAATTTCGTAGTTAACTCTGTCGTATACTCGTTTTAAAATCAGTGGATATACAGTCAGTTTCAAAAAACCATTTTGAGAATAATACAAGAATGGTTTACAATGAAAGTCCACAAAGTATAGTTGGTTTGATTACAATTTTGATTTTGCTTTAGTTTTATTTACACAATACGAAAATCTCCTCTCTATCGCAAAATGTACAGTCGAAGTGCTGATCCAAAAGCTTTCAATATAAAAATACTGCAGCTCATACAGTGCTATCCCTTGGAGAAACTGCAATGATCAAAGCCTTCGAATAAGGGCTACATTTAAAAGGACATACACGTTAGATAAAGCGTTCAGCTCTATATTTGAGTACTCGTTGCATCGGAAACTAGACTCTAAAACCAGATCTACGTCACTACCGTATCTAAACAGAGCATAACAACAACAGAGTTCAATAATTGTGGTCATGACGTTATTTTAATATTAAACACGAATTCAAATACCGCAAAGAGCTTTGAAAACTTCCGTTACCTTCAGTCAATAAATATTTAAGTAGGTGGGCCAAAATAGTAATAGCAATAAGTCTTCAGTGGTGTAAGAGTTAGAGTGCTAGCTTTCCACACAAGAGTTTCCGGTTCGAAGCCAGCTCCATTGTTGTTTACTGCCGACGAACGATTCTGTTAAGCAATCAATTGAGATTGCAGTTGCAATCTTTGTCATCGAATCGGGTAAAGCCCTTCTACTATCCCATACTCCACAAGATGTTATGGCTCGGCTTGAGTGGAGGGAGGGGGGAGGGGGGGAGGAAGACACTGTCGCACTTAGTGTCAAAGAGAAAACCATTAAGAATTATAGGTGTACCGTAATTCTAGCATATCATGATAAATAATCAATATGAAGCCGAAATAGCTAAGAACTCTTTAACCTTTTGGAAGGGATAGCATTATGTCTAGACTCTATTTGATCTTATATTCAAGTGTCCACTTTGGGTATTCCAATGTAAACCTCTGCCTTTCAAAAAATTAAATTCACTTATAACAGAATAATTCCTTTAGTTACGGTTGTTCCACCGTACTTGATCCAATTCCTTATATAAATTACTTTTTGCTTAGCCAATTGTGCTTTGTCAAAATGTGCGATGATGCGATTTTTCGGGTTTTACGCAAAAATTACCCAAAACGTTTTTCATAAATGTTTCCACAAAATACCATCATATATTAGTATTGTGTAAAACGTAAAAGAGAAAATTTTCAAAGGTCTATTGAGACGTAAAGCTTTCGCGTATTTGCTTTAAAGAATCCCTACGGTTCGGAAAAATGTTTGGGCTCGGTAGAATCACTAAATCGTCTACACAATAAAGGCTATTTTCACAACAGGTTTCCCATGATTAAAATTTATTCGTCAATAAAAAAACATAACCTCTGCAAAGTAAAATATGTATTCAATCTTCTGGAAAAATCCACGATATTTCTTCATTTACCTTCTCGACCATAATACATCTACCACTTATGTCATGATTACCCATTAAAATGCCTCCCAAATTTTACTCATTGTAAAACTACAAAGCCCGTACAAATTTAACGGTTTTTGGCCGTAGAAAACATTCCCTGGATATGACCCTTTTAACCTTGGAAGGAATTATATCACTTCTGCACCTCAGTTTAGGTCCAGAACTCAAGTTCGCACTCAGCAGTCCGCCTTTTAAGGTAAATCCTTGACTTAAAAGGGTCAAACGTGATAAATCCAAAGAGGCCAGACAGAAGTTAGGCTCGGCATCATTGGGCTACCTCGATAAAGGATTCCAAATAACTCTTTCTTTCGTGCACATAAACACTATTCTAAAATATTCTATATAATACCTAGAGAACTCCAGCATTTAAGAGATGAATATAAGAGGAGGGGGGAAAGGAAGAGCATTTACATGGACATCAGCTCCTATAATCCCCTCACATTTTGGGATCAGTTTCCATTGTTGAAATTTATTGATACGAACAGGGAGAGCTTTATAAAATTCATTCGACAAGCCGGAATATCCCTTAACCCGCGTCTATTGAGAAACTTAAGTTATTTTCGTCTACTGGACCTTGTCCCTTGTTCTTTCACAGACACTTCGGCAGAATGAAGATAAAATGCGGTACTTACCCCTTTTTAAGCCTGTCCAAATCGACTTTTTGTAGCTGGTACTGCTGCTAGTTTCGTTTTATATGGGATTCGGAAGCGCTGGATTTTGAATCCTTTTCTTATCCGGTTACTTTTATATATCGAATCTTTGGATGTTAGATGTTCCCTTACTGGTCAAATGTAAATAAATGATAAATTGTGGATGAATTTGATGACCAATTTTTGGAAAGGCTTTTCTCTTTTCTTCTTTTTGGAATGATAACTTATGTCCTTTTAACATCAACCCTTAACAGACTTATATGACATTAAATTACATCCTGCAAAGGATATGTTCTTGAGCACTAAATTCCGTACGTACTGCGTCTAGTGCTGGTTGTTAATCTTTGTACGACAAAAAGGTGTTACTAGCGACGGCAGCACTGTAGATTCCTTTTCCCTTTTTATGTTTATTTAGTGATTTTCCACTTGTCTGCAAAACGATATTTTCTCGTCTGTCTTCTTTATGCCCCTGTGACCTCTTGAGCTGTTTTTCGTTTAGCCTGTAATAGTTGAAGTTTGTATTTTATCCCGAATATCCTCGTGTGGCCGGCTGTTTCTGAAAAAGAAGTGGGTAAAATTCATGTAAGGATGAGCTTGTCCATTCAGAAATTGTATAGCATTAAAATACGAATAAAAAATTTGTTTTCTTGAATTCAAATCCCATTTAAGCCATATCTTTTCTTTGGAAAGACGACATTTGTGTTTCCCATTACGTCGTTTCTTGTGTCATGAGAGGGATATTAAAGATCAAAGAATGATGTAGAGTGAATGTTTAGAAGTGTTTAACGACGTATGCGAGCTTTCTGGGATGATTTGAAAAGTTTCGTTGATAAATAGTGTTTCCTTGTTTGATTTATGATATTTCATGGTCACATAAAATTAAACGAAAAAGGTCCCACATGCTTAAAACAAAATTGTCGATTTTTGTTGTCAATATTAATCTAAAAATCTTCGAATAACCTGAGGTCTGCTCCTAGTGTTTCTTGTGTGGTTTCACTTGTGATCTTATTTTGTGCATCTAATAAATTTGGTGGATTTTCCTTGTAATGTCAGTTTTAGTATATTACTTGGAAACAAATTGTTTAGTCCATGTTCTATATTCCACAAGGGTCTATTTTCGGACTAACTTATATTTTAAAAAGTATTAATCAGTACACAGTTATCATATTTGCTTAAAAAAAGTTGAAAGGTTTTATTGCAAAGCCCCCTATCCGCAGTGCATATTCCACCGCGTTGTGCCAAAAAACGAATGGACTGCGTCATAACACCGACAATTCCACTGATCAAAAATGGGAGAGCACGAAAGAACGCTTTGCGAGCTAATCGAGCAACAAGTTTTGTAAAAATGGGCAGGAAATTACACCTTTATTTTTATACCATAACAGTGGATGTTGAATTTTTGAAGAGTTTTATAACCCTCGGTTTTATTTATATCCGCCACGACGGAAGTGCAGCGAATCTTAGCGAACTAAATCAAATTTTTCATTTTAACTGAGAAGGCCGCAGGAGCCAGAAACAGTTGACCTATTTACCAGCATATAGCAATATATTGAAACGGAATGAGGCTCCCAAACCAGTATGTAAAAACCATCAAATGGAAGAACTAGCAAAGAGAAAAAGATCACTTCAACAAATCCTGTAAGAACCAAGTTGAAAACGGGACACACGTTCACAGCCCTAGACATGTAATTCATAGGCTGAATTAAGACCAAGTCAGCAATTTGAGGTCGTTTTTTCCAAAGAGTGGAACCGGCGGCGGTCCACCTAAAGAGGAACCGGAGTAGAGCGTTGCACGGAAACTCTCCTAATGCGAACCTAACAAAGCTCCTTTGCACCGACTCAATATGTCTAAAATGAACAGGATAACACGGCGACCAAAATAGATACAAGTGAATCAAGGACTGTCGATGAGAAAACTTCCTCGACTACCGCTTTTCATAACCCAGAACTAAATTACGACTGGAAACAATATTGTAGTGCATATTGTCAAGCTTCACTCGAAAGTCAGTCACGGACTACGGATATTAGTTTCCGCAAAAGTATAATCAAAACGTGCTGATTGAGGCTCCTACAGAATTACATAACTTTACATTTTTCCAAGTTAGTCGTTGCTGTCACCTTCTAAGGCATGAGAAAGTCTTCATATTGTCCGCATAGATTGGAGTGCCTAATCAGGGTGACAACGTCTTTAATAGCAAGAATAAACAGCAGCGAACCCAGATTACTGCCCTGAGGTATACCTGATGAAGACCTAACGAATCTATATCGGTGGTCACATAGAATAACTTGGCAAGTCGAAAAATTGCCAAAATAAGATAAGTGTACGTACTGTTAAGAAGTTAGTAACTCATGGCGCGAATGCTCTCCGACCACATTGTTATCAACAAAATGTATTTTCTCACAAAAATGGATTTACAGGAATTGTTCAAAAGTTAAAGTCTGCTACCCTGAAAAGTTGCGGTTTTCGGCTTACCAACTTTTTCCCTGTGACCAAATCGCGTACAATTACCTTGCTGAAGTCGGTGTAGACGCAGGCGGTCTTGACACCAATTTTGAAGGCAGACATTATGTGAGAGGTAAACTCAAGCAAGTTAGCTGTCGTCAATCTACCAGGCAGAAATTTTTGCTGATTAGACGAGATGATTCCAGACAACAGATTTGGACAAATGGGTATTCGAGAAAGTTTCGGAACTAGCCTATAATTTTTAATCAAGTTTTTATGAACAGAAATTATAGCTTAGAAAATCTACCTGCTTGAAGAGACTTGTTGAAGATGAGTTCTAATTTAGTGAGTAGGTCGCGAGAGCAGCATTTCACGAACGGAGGAACAATACCATCAGGACTAGATGAAAAGTCTAGCTCAAGTTCCCTGATACTATCCATAATAAAATCATTAGATATAAGGGGCATAGAAATTGAGGCAGCTGGACGACCCTGAATACGATCAAACTCTTCTCTACTAAGGAAGTACGCGCCTTACTCTGTGTACTTTCATCTGGCCAGGCCCGGGAATTTGCAGAGTAAATGCTTAACACTTTCCACTTCTTCCTCGTCCTCGTTCTGTAGAAGTCGTTGGTGGGGATACATAAGCGCTCTGCGTGTCTTACGAAAAGACAGTGGCCAGTAATGACTGCCACAATATTTCGGAGATCGGTGCGGCATCTTTTTAGCAGAAAAGCTGTTTTCCTTATGTCCCAAACTGGTCACAGCTGCCTGGACATACCGCATGATGTAAAATTGCTCCATCTTTCAATAGCATGCTAAATAGCCTTAAGATCAACTTCTCTTTTCACTGACTCTAGAGGCCGGCCGATCGACCTGCAGGAATATTAACCAAGCTGCAATACAAGTTCGATTTACTTGATATAACGCCACCAAAGAACCGGGGAGCCTGTCAATTCATAAGACGACATGAATCCCCCAGAAAGACGCGATTCAAGAAGTTGACAACAGGGTAGTGCAGAGTCACCAGCCCCACTCCTCTCCATCATGCACCCAACTACGTCATTAAAAGTAGTTGAGGGATTGTGAAGCCCTCATTTCGACCCATATTAATGGACGTCGACGGGTATGTATCTTGTGATCGGTGAGGATCGGCTGGAAGGCATCGGTAGAAAAATTCTCATCTAAGCCTGATGCCTCATCGGGGGAGAAGAAGAAGCATACGTGATCACAGAGACAGAATGGCCGTCGGTGGGCAAGTTGTGGAAAATGAGCAGTAGCCATAGCGGAAGAATCAACGGGCAGGAGGAATGCTCGATCAGCAAGAAGCTTTGTAGAAACGCACTTTCGCCATATCGTTTTACGTTTAGAGCGCCGATGAGATGGAGAGGGGCCCAATCGGCAGATCCCACAATGCAATCACAGGGGATCCTAGTTAAACTCTTAACATTAAAGGCGATGGAAGAGATAAGCTCCTAATCTATGGACATAGAGACCGACCAACACTCAATGTCACTTTTCAGATGCGCGCCCCGCCGAACATAAAAATGACTGACATAATTAGGGCGATTTTACTCCCTGCAGGAGAAGAAGGTAGACCATAAATGGAATTCGCTACTTGAAAATCCTCGACAGGCGCAGTTAGGGTATTGGGCTTAAAATTAAGTTTGCTCTACTTATGTAAGAGGGTGTCAAAGTTTGTGCAGATAACCTTAGCAGCGCGACGAAGTCATCCAGTGTGGTATTAAAAACGGCATCACCAACAACCAAAGCTCAACAAACCCCGCAAACAGCCATGGGGGGGAAAAACGAAAACGAGAAAGAAACTAAAAAACAAATTCACAATACACCTAACAACACCAAAAATACGCTACCCTCAACAAATAAACAACCAAAACTAACGAAAAACCTTAACTGACCTGAAACGGTCTCAATGTTCGTAAGAATTGCGAAAAACCACCAGGACGAAGGGCGCGAAATTCTCATTTATCTGAGCTGAACCTGCTCAAACAGCAAGGTCGTGAGACAAATCAAGTCCTGGAAAAACAGGAGCAATCAAACATACTGGACAAATCTGAACAGAACTAGCCTAATACAAGCAAACATGTTTATTTAAGTACTCGCAGTAGAAAGCAAAACCATACTTCACACATAGTAAAACAGTGCTAACTATACGCAGCACTCAAAAGAATGCGCAAAACTGAGGACGAAATATGTCGCTTTTGTGTGAAAGAGGACGAAATTGTAGAGCATATCCTCTGACATGGTGTTTCTATCGCAAGAGGATGTTGTTAAAGCGGCTCCCAGAACAATCATAGGATTTATTAGGGACCCAAATCTTGACTGGGTTTCATAATGCAGGGTTGTATCAGAAAAGATCTCACTGCTCGAAGTGACAAGGGTGTCAGCGACAACGAATTTACGACCCTCTAGGAAAATTTTTAAAAATAATACTATATGGCGTTGGATTGTCTATGAACGAGCCGGGAAAACTGGAGTCTCACCCGCTACTCATGCGGGAACAAAACCTAGCTTTTAAATAAAAAAAGTAGACAATTCTCAATGTCATTGCATAATTGAGTTAGCGAGAAGAAATTGTCGGGATTAACAACAGTTAGTCTGTATTCTTTAAAAATTTCTAGGCATACGGCGCCTACTACACCTACTCTCCACCTAGTCCTGTTCTACGCTAACACCTTCACTTTCAGCTAATATTTTTTTATAATATTGCCAACATTTAGGGGAAACTCTTTGATTCTACAGCACTACCTTGTTAGGAGTTTAGTAAGATGTTTGGCAACATGAGACATGATGTATTTATTTTGAAAATTTTTAGGGTTCCGTATCAACTAGGAACCATTAAAGTTTCGGTCTGTCTGTCCATCTGGATGTCTGATTGGATGTCACAGCCCTTCCATCCTCTCCTTTCTTTCCTCTCCTTTCTTTCCAGTTCCCGTAACCCCTCGTGGCATGGGGTGGGAAAAGAACTTCACCCGATTCGAGACAATTCTGGTCTGTTGCCTAGCTCGCAGCTATGCAAAAATAATACTTTCCAGTCCCCTCACTCCCCTTAAACTATTTCCCTTCCGGCTAAAGTCATGCTATCGCATTAAAGGGTTGTCCCCCAGACTTTGGCCACATCGTGAAAAGAAACCATTGCAAGTGGCCCTACAATTTAAAGTGAATATAACCACCGACATTTTCTCCGCAACCACCAATGGCGCTTTTATAGCAATCTATTGTCAGCAGAAACCATGGGTTGCCGCCGGTGGGATTCGAACCTGGGACCTTCGGATTGGAAGATCGACACGTTATAACCTACTCCACTGACGATGTTGTTTTATTTTATATATTAAGATGAAATTTGGCGTAAAGACGTAGATTGATGAACAAAAAATAGAAATGATGAAATTTTTGGAAAACATTTTGTTTTTTGACTCTCCTCCTATAGAATGAAAGTGTACTAAAAAAATTGTTCTCCTACCCCTTTAAACACTTCAGCAAAATAGGTTATGAAAAATTTTGAAATTACTTTACGGAACCCTATCATGTGCAATTGTCAGTATTATTACTTGTCATCAATGTAACTAATTATATCATCTATTACTAATATTCACCATAATTTATTTGCGCCTTTTTCTCACTCTCTGCCACTCTCTCTCTTTCTCACTCTTTCCTTCTCACTTTCTTTTTCAGTTCCTTTCGCTTTCTCCATATATGTCTACAGTACTGTCTGAGTACAGTGATGTACTCAAGACCATGTGACCAAAATACGCAAAACCTTATGACGTCCCTGAATCTATCCGTCAATCTCTTATTATCAAATCCTTGCAGACAGCTAACCTTCTTATAAAGTTTAAATCCCTTCAACCCCTTTTGTTCTAAAACCTTCTTTCAAGCACTCAAAACTTATCGCTCCGATTCATTTCAATAACACTGGAAGCACGCAAAAATAGCCACGAGGCGTAATAAACTGACCATTTGAAGTGTTGAATATTTCCACAGTTTGTAAATGCCGGCGGCTTAATGTTGCCTTATGGTTGAGAATTGTAAAAAAAACTTTTCACATTTTGTCTGAATGGTGATAGTATCGTGTCAGAACGAGTTTTTTTGAGCAATGGCGATACCCCAGGGAAGGAACAGTCAGAACGAATAGAGCAATGACAAAAGTTCTCCCCAAAAATAGTTTTAGCAGACTCTTTTTAGACGACTTCGGAGGGGTTACATTCAAATATCATAAAGAGTGATTTTAGCTGCCATTATAATCACAGAACAGAATGACTAGCGATGCTATCTCCAATCAAAATGACTTTTTCAGTTCTATACTTGGTTTCAAGGATTTTGTGGAATTTATGGAGTGAATGTTATGAGACAGTTAGCTTAATTTTAATTGGGTCCTGACTTGGAATTGCTTTTATATTTCATTATAGTAATAAATCAGGTCATTTACTTCGTCCTTGATGTTTTGGATGTGCACATCCTGTCCTTTAAATGTCTCCCTACTTTCATTGATTGGCACTTAGGAAACTTTAATCAAAAGCTTTAAAAATGTCAATCATGGCTAGAAGTTATAAATAAGGGACCCCGGATCCACTTAAAAGCAATTTCCTTTCACATTGACTTCGATCGCCGCCAAAATCCTTCTTGAACTCCTTCTCTTAAGAAAGGAACGTAGTAAAAAACACTCGTCATCAAAAGTCCAAAAAAAGACGAATATAAAGAACAGAAAAGAAGAAGACGAAAAATAAAGAAAAAAGGCAAAAAATCAATTGCTAGAGTAATTTATCAACATCATAACGAAAGTCTTCAGCATCATAAAATCAATTTAGAAAAAAGCCTCAGAAACGATACAGTTTGGGTTTTTTTTTTACATCCCTCAACCAAGGATATCTGGGGATTTACTGTAGAAGACTTTTGCACATCACACGAGGGCAAGACGCAGGAAATTTCGTGGTGATAAAGGGTTACTCAAGCTTAACAGAGCGAAAAGGAGGCGAACAGACCAATTTACACTGGGTGAACCTGACTACGAGTCATACCATAACTAGCGGAAAGGAGGCAACAGACCAATCTACACTGGGTGAACGTGAGTGGGATTCATACAATAACTAGCTAATGGAAGGAGTGGTAGTTGAGACATGAGTTGTAGTTCACTTTGGACCTGCTCTCGTTCTTATCTTGCAGCAATTTCTGTGCAGCCTTTTCTTGTTACTGCGGCCAATTTCAAACTAAGAAATTCATTTTGCTGAGAGGATATCCGACTCAAACACCGACCCTACGGAATTTTCCTTTTTCTGATTTCACTCGGAAATCCCATCTACTCTTAGTCGTTCTTTCAAGACATTTCAAATTCACTTGACTACCCTAAACTGAAGACGTGAGCTTGTCACAACTTGTCAACTCAAAGAAAACTCCTGAAAACCACGAACAAGGCTGCTAAGGAAAGAAAATGCCATGGGAACAAAAATGAAACCAACACTGCTTCCTACAGGAATACTTAACTTTATCACGCTGCATTATTGCATCAAAGGATACTACTTTCTTTTCCGTTGTTTTTACAACATTTCTTGACTATTGCCGCACCAGAAGCAGCAGAAACAGCATGCAATAATCTCCAGACGAATGCATTCCATGCTATGTGCATCAATTTTCTCCACTTGCCTTCTCTAACTAGGATTCTGCATTTCTCGTATTTTCTTTCCCACTCTACAAAAGGAAATTCTTTTCGGCGTTTTCTACAAAAGCCATTTTTTCAACTACTGTTGAACATGATTGCAATTTCAGAGAAGAATTAAGTTCCCATGGGAACATAAAATGCTAAGTCTTATGCTTGTTGAATTTTAAGCTGAAAATGTTTGTTATATTCATTTCAATGGTAGAGGTACATACATGGTCAGTTTTAAGTACTTACGTATTAACCATACTCTGCATTTTTATGAGAAAATTGGTTAAAAGCGCATATGGTGGTAATCTGTCGAATATTTCTGAAATATTTACATAAAAAGTAAAGGAAAAAGAAATAAAACAATGTAAAAATATAAAATAACATCAATACGAGCAATAATGTCAATATTATTCAAACTGATTAAAGAAAAGTTTAATTCAATCGTTGGAAAGCATGTTATTCATTGTAATTCAATTTTAGTACTTCGAAACAGATTCTTAGGTAGTTTGAATATTTTATGTACATGAGTATGTTTGGTCAATATTTTATTAAGAAATCTATTTGTTTTGCCTAATTTTACATTGTACACGTTCCAAAGATAGAATTTGTACTATTTTGAACTCCGTTTTGATGTATACTACCCAGGCTCAAGTGTATTCGTACCCCTGCAAATTTTAACGTACAAATACCTTAATAAAAGCGAAATAACTTCAGTCTATCACACTACCATAAAACCTTGCACAACTAATGCAATTTCACATCAATTATTACTCATTGAATATGTATTTTAATTTTCATCTCAGGTACTCAGGTGATATTTTAGTTTTATCTTGGCGTTGAACAACAAACAACACTCACGGAAAAATTTATATTTCAAACTCAAAAAGTGTTTTTAACAACTTTTTAATAAATTTACATAAAAAATTTTTTTAATGTTCTTCTTATGTAAATATGTTTAGCTTCAGGTAGAAAAGAGCTCTATTCTAAAGGACATTTGAGAATTGTATTTTACATATATATTGCAGGACCATTGTCTTGTCCTCCAGTTATCTTACTTACTTTTGAAAATTTTCCTTTTTTGTGGTAAAATGCTCTATTTAACTCTCTGAATGGGGAATCTCGTAAACTACGTGGTCAATTTTTTTTTAATTATCCTTACCACATAAGGGTACAAACACAATAAAAATGTTGAGGAGTCATCGTGTAGCGGAAATTTTTAATGTGTTCACAGGCAATTTTTACGAAATCGCACCGTAAAATTTACGTCCCTAGTAAAATGTACTGTGTGATTTTCCACCTAATACACATTTTTTCCGTAGTAATGTTATGTGTTTCTAAATTTCGATTGAAATAAGTTTTCCATTTTTTTAAACTTCGATATAAATTTTAATGATAAATTAACGTTCAATGAATTTTTAAGTATTGCAAGTGTCAACACATATACAGAGACAGCTCTTTTGATCTCTAAATTGCTTGAAGTGGAGATTGGTTTGGCGCAGAAGACGTTGTAGCGTTCTGCTGAGGACTAGGGTTCGAATCTCGAACTGTATCACAATTGCTATTTCGTTTTTTTGACGATGCATTAATATTACATACTTCTATGCTGTTTGAGTTCTATGTTCGGAATATCTTTTGAAGCCGAACAGATATTCGGGGCTCATCGTTCGGGAAATGTTACGGAAGTGTTTCGTAGAAATTAAGGTAGCTGACTGACTTTTTGTGCCTTTAGTCGAATATTCTTTCTATTCCTTTTCGGTTTTAACCTATTTTTTTGTATAACAACACTTTCGGCGAAACGAATTTCTTATATGACAAAATGGGGCAACAGCAGTTGTTGATGATTTGGATTGTAGTGCGAAGTTTACACTGGACAGGAAGTCAAAAGAGTTTACAGTTAATTGTAGAGGCAGACGATTTAGTTGTTCTAATTGGTTGCACAAAAAGTCGTTACACTCACGTATTTATCGGAATTGAATTCAAAGTAGAAGATCAGGTCGTTTCAGATCATTTTCCTTTATCGTTGCTGGCGGAAGTTACAGTAGTGAAGATCAAAAGATTAAACCTCTAGCTTTATTCCCGAAACTCAGTTGGAACTGGTCGAAAGCCAAAATTAGCTATTATTATTGGATTGGATTGGATATAGAGAAAGACTCTAAAACATGGTAGAGCTGGGTTAGGGAAGTGAGTGGCAATAAATGTTATTTAAGTGCCAGTTAGGACACCTCGGCTTAGAGAGCATCTATGCGCTATGCAAATACACTCTGCGATTCCCAGGTCGCCTCAAGTAGCAGCCCTTCTTCTGGGATAGAATATGTAAGCTTGTAGCCCACTTATTTGAAAACCCAACACTAAACACGAAACGTCTACAATAGAGTTACATCATGGGAAAAGAGAAATAAAATTTTATCGGAATGCCACGCTGGTTTTCGTCCTAACTATTCCATACCATTGGTAATATATTTATCCTCCTAAACATCTCCAAACTTAGCCAATCCACTAAACCGAAGAAAGTTTATGCGTTCTTTGCTGATTTTAAGGCTGCATTTGATTCTATAAATCCCAACTATCTTTTTTATAAGCTATATCAATAGGAGGGTTTAGAAAATCACACTATAAACACATATAGTATCTTGTAATAGTACCAAATTTTCATCATGATCAGAAATTACTTTTCTCAACTTAGTACAATTAAGAAAGCCATATATATCCGCTGCAGGACTTAAGGAGGGGGGGGGGGGGGGGGTTGATTTTTAATATTTGAAACAAATTTTTAAATAAAGAAAAACATATGGTAAATATAAATTTATTTTTAAGCTAAGATCATAATAGCACAACATTTCAAGAATCTTCTGTTAAATTGTGTGGGTAAAAATATTGTGAATTGACCGACTGACAGGAAATCTTCGATATTTCAATTTTTAGAAATCAAAAAAGACGAATTTTTTGAATTTATGAAAATTTATTGATAAAAATCGGCGAATTTGTTGTTGCAAAATTAATTATAATAATAAAAAATACAAAATCTCGACGTTGTTACCTTGTAATTTATGTATAAAAGAAGTGTGCAAAATTTGAGAAGAATCGGATAAGTAGTTTTTGAGTTACAGTGATCACCGACTTTGAAAAACTAAATCTGAGAAAAACGAGTTTCGTCGGCTTAAGTGTGAGGGAACGTATCTGAAAAAAGGGTCATTCCACGCATGATCGTCACACTTTCTGAATCCCATCTCTCTGATTTTATTAAAATTTTGCACACATGTTACCGCTGATAAGTTAAGTTTATGGCCGATATAATTTTGAAAAATATTCGGAATTTTTTGAAATAACGCACTTTGGATTTTGAAAAAAATGTCAATTTTATCCAAATCTCACAAACTTTGAAAATTCGTATCTAAGGATATATTAATCACACATACATGAAATATACTTCGTTTTAAAGAGGAAGCTTTAAGTTATTCAACAAAAATAGGCAGGGAGTAAAGCGGGACGAAAAGGATCAACAGGACATTGTGATATCCTTTATCCTTAAATATCTGGAAAACTGGAATTTTAATATTCTTTATTTTCATATATGTTTTAGTCCATTATCTGAACTGCACTTAGTAAAAATTTTCAGGTTCAGATTTTATGATTTCTTTATATTTATTGCTTCCTGGAAATTGTTCCCATTTTAATACTTTTACAAGAGAGCTGAAAACACGCGTTGATTATCAATAAAGAGACAACTGAGTTACCTTCAACGACATCTTTTTTGGGTGTTTTGTCATCGAAAAAGAACTATGTTCCTCCATAATTACCAATAAGGACAATACAATTGCTTTCGGAAAGTATTTGTGGAGGTAATTCAAAGGAAAAATCTAAGAATTCAGGTTCATCAATGTTAATGTCAAAAATTTAAATGAAGTAATCCTACTTTCTAGAAATTAAAAAAAGGGATAAGCATCGTACAGCGATTTATGGGTAGGTAATTAACCTACTTGTAATTAAGGTACTTGTGCCTGTGGCGTTTATAAAAAGGTTTCAATTGGTTTGTAAGTTTGGAGCTTTATTGTAATCCGTTGAATTTATCGTCGCATAGATCAATTCGTAAAGACTTAAGACCCGTACTACCTTGGATGGTTCAAAAAATCACATTGGAAGATTTTGAACTAGAAACAGCTTTCCCTGAAGATGAAGAAGATTTACCATTTATACAAACTGACGCAGCATTATCATGTTTCAATATGTGTCTCGATCACATTGGAGAGGACAAAATTGAAATGAAAAGAGTGAGGGAAGATGTTTATGTAAGGGAGAAACTACGAGACTCTTTTAATAAGACAGCAGAGAAAATATTAGGTTTAAAAGACTTTGGAGAGAAAAGTGAAAACAGTGAACAGTGTTTCCTGAATAAAATAAAAGAAGCAGATGTGGAATCAAGTAATAGAAATAAAGTGCACATTACTCTCATTACTTCCGGAAGAATGGGGTGTTCGGAGAATATTGAAAGAATTTCTTGGAACAACGACACATATGGCACGAAAAGCTGCACATCTTCGAAGCGAGGGTTATCATTCGAGCATACATTCGGTTCAAAGTAGGGCTTTGTATTCACAAATAAAACCGATAGTTAAGAATTTATACTGTAGTGATGATGTAAGCAGATTAATGCCGGGGAAGAAAAACTATGTTTCTGTAAGGGTATGTAAACTATTCCCTTAAGTCCATTTCGATTTTATATCTTTTTTAGATCAATGGTAAAAAGCAACACTTACAAAAGAGATTGATTTTAGGTAATATAAAAGAGGTTTACGAATACTTTAAGCAGTGTCATCCGGATGCGAAAATAGGGTTTTCAAAGTTTGCATCCCTTCGCCCAAAGAACTGTGCATTAGCTGGATCGACAGGAACTCATTCCGTTTGTGTATGTACTATACACCAAAATATTAAACTTATGTTACAAGGATATAAGACTTCTAAGCTCACCGCTAATGAAGAAATCCAAATATTGGATAATAAAGCTGCATTGCCCTTGTAATTTGCAATCCACCAAATATCAACTGTTACCTTGGTAGTTGCACAATCTGTCCAAGATCGGCCAAACTTCGTAGAATATTCGACAGATGTTTTGTTACAAAGTGCATTGATAGAATAACTTATTATCAGTGGACTTGTACCGATAGATCAAATCTTGAACTAAGATTGGAGTCATCGAGTGATTTTCTAGATTCATTTATGATGCGCTTAATACCTTTGATACGCCATGTGTTTATAACCGAACAGCAAAATTCTTACTTCAAGCATTTAAAAAGTTCCCTTTTATGTCAGGAATTTTTAGTGATAATGAATTTTTCGGAAAATTTCACTTTTGTTGTTCAAGACGCTGTACAAGGCTACTATTGGGCTAATGAGCAAGCTACAATACACCCTTTCCGAATATATTTTAGAAATGAGAACGGAGAAGTTCACCATATCAGTTTAGTTGTAATTAGTAAGTGTTTAAAGCATGATAGCATTGCAGTGTACATTTTCCAACGATCCCTCATTAAGTTTTTGAAAGACAATTTTGAAGTAGTGAAGAAAATATTCTATTTTTCGGATGGCTCAGCAGTTCAGTATAAAAATAGAAAAAGTTTCTACAATTTGTCACTTCAAAACGATGAGAACAAAATTGAAGCAGAATGGAATTTTTTCGCCACATCGTATGGTAAAAGTGTGTGTGACGGACTTGGTGGTACTGTAAAACGGCTTGCAAGTAAAGCTAGCTTGCAAGCAACGCAAGGTGAGGGTATTAAAATATTTAAAATATGAATTTTATATATGTTTCTTTGGAAGAATACGAGAAAGATGCTCTTTATTTACAAAGAAAACTTTTAGGTATAAAGCCCATATCATCAACAAGAATGTTCCATCAAGTGCAACCTGTTTATAAAGGTACTGTTTTAGTAAAACACTTTTCGTTTTCCGAAGAAAGATTTATTTATAAGTTAAAAAACCTTTAACCTGGAACACTTCTTTTTTCTCTTAATAAAGCCAAGTTCAAAGATATTTGAGTCTTTTTTATATTCCCAATTTCATAATTTCCTAAACTCTGAAAAAAGAAATTTAAGGCGCAACGTAAATATTTCATGGAAAATTCGACTTCGATAGGCATTTCTCGAAGTAGTCATCTTCACCTACTTGTTAATTATGGAGGAACATTGTTCTTTTTCGATGGCAAAACACCCATAAAAGATGTAGTTGAAGGTAACTGAGGTGTCTCTTTATTGATAATCAACGCGTGTTTTCAGCTCTCTTGTAAAAGTATTAAAATGGGAACAATTTCCAGGAAGCAATAAATATAAAGAAATCATAAAATCTGAACCCATAGACAGCCCAATTTAAAATTTTTACTGAGTGCAGTTCAGATAATGGACTTAAACATATATGAAAATAAAGAAAATTAAAATACCAGTTTTCGAGATATTTAAGGATAAAGGATATCACAATGTCCTGTTCACCCTTTTCGTCCCGCTTTACTCCCTGCCTATTTTTGTTGGATACCTTAAAGCTTCCACTTTAAAACGAAGTATATTTCATGTATGTGTGATTAATATATCCTTAGATACGAATTTTTAAAGTTTGTGAGATTTGGATAAAATTGAAATTTTTTTTCAAAATTCAAAGTGCGATATTTCAAAATTTTTTGAATATTTTTCAAAATTATTTCGGCCATAAGCTTAGCTCATCAGCGGTAACATGTGTACAAAATTTAAATGAAATCGGAGAGGTGCGATTCAGGCGGTCTCATACAAGCGTGACGATTTCTTATGGAATGACCCAAAACCCAACTTTCCAGGAGACGCAAAAAACAGTATAATTTCTAAAAACATAATTGATTTTTTCAATTTTTTTTTAATTTTTTCAGCAGAAAAGGGTAACAGAAAAGTAATAATAAATCGGTTTTTACAAAATTTTAACTGTATTGTATTATGGTATTTCGTATACTGAGCTCAAAATTGGCTGTTTTGGTAGTTTTAACACTTTTGTTTATGGGTTGTATCGAATGGAGGGAGACCCGAGGCACTGTATCTCTGGCAGTTTTGCTCCAATCGACCTCGTATTTTAACTACATACTCTTGAAGGGTTGTACTAGCAAATTAAAAAAATACAAAACAAATTTAAATACCCCCCCCCCCACTCCATTCGCTGATCGCCATCCCGCATTTCAGCAAAATAATTTCTGGAATTTTTGCTTTTACTATATTCTGGAGTCTGCTGGACATTAACATGAATGTGACTGTTATTCTCAGGATGCAAAAATGCGACGAAACCGATACTTACTTGTTTGCCTCTTGTAAAAAAAACTCCTTGCCGACTCGAAAGAATTCCCAGTGTGGTCTTGAGTAGCTCGCGATTTGTTCGGATCACTGAAATGTATTAAAATATAGTGACTTATAAGCTATCTCATATGGGTAAAATTTTACTTTCACTGGAGGAAAACCATTTTAAATTTTCAATGTTTACTGTGAATTTGCAGCTGTTGCGAGCAGAATTAAATAACCAAATATATACGAAATGACATATTTAGCTTTAATCTTTTATATTGTTGTAAGAAAAATGTAAAAATCATTGGAATAACTCAAATAAAAATTACAGAAAAAGGTTGTTCTAATCTGCAAAATGCTTACCCAGAAAGAGATATAAAATGATTGTGAATATTGTGATCTATTTCTATCGCCTGCATTTAATTGCCGACATGACGTTGATAATTAAGAAAACCGTGTTGAAAAAAAAAGATGTTTACACGGAAATTGAAAACTAGCGAAAAGTGATGCCATTTTCTTGAAGAAATTTCAGTCCAGTCACTCCAGTATAGGTATGGGCGATCTTCGATGTGATCTCGACTGATCCATCGCCTAGCCTTCGATCTACCGATTTTTAAATGGATTTTTCGCTGGACCGATTCAACTCGAATCGATTTATTTATTTCCGATTTCCATCCATTTAAGACAAGAGGAAACTTAAAAATTGATAATGTTAGATAAATGCGTTTCGGATCTCTCTAATATGTTAGTGTTATCTGAGTCAGTGAGTATCATACTACCTACCTACTACTAGATAACCGGCTTCCTAAATTACCCAGCTAGTATTGAAAAAGTACCACTACAATTAAACGAAATATATCCAGCTTTTAAAGTTATATGAATATACATGCAAATAAAGAGTACAGGTACTGTGCAGTCCTTTACTCCTGTCAAAATTATTTGAGAGAATCACTTACTCCTGTCAAAATTCTGTTTTCATGCTGATCAATCACAGACTTCTTTTAAAAAAAGTACCGCCAAATCTTGTCGAAAAGTTACTTAAATGTTTGCGTAAAAATGTAATGTAAATGTATTCTGATCTTTTAATACGTTCTGATCTTTTAGTACGTTTGACATTTGTAAATGCACCTATGTCTCCCGGAAAACAAATTTTTAGTTCTGAATGCAGGGTTGCCCGATGTGGGAAATATATAAAAGTAACCACAAAATTGTATTTACTTTGTTCGAAGTCGTTTATCTAGTTGTAAGTAATCTTTGGTTTGTCCTTTATTTCTGGTTTGGTGATTCTGTATCAAGGAAAAATAGGGATTTAAGGAAACATCAAAAATAATTAACTTTTAAATCTCCCAGGATTACAGAAACTATTTGGTGGACCATTAAGATTTTCAATAATCATCTTCATTTTACCACGTTATTCCACGGAAAAGGACAGTGGTAAGATAAATTCTCAAAATTGAGATTTCAAAAGAAATGGAATCGATCTATGAACATCGATCTTTTTAGGGCGATTAATCGATCTTCGAAATCGGAAAAAATTATAGATCATTTTATAGAATATTTTTTTTATTGCATTTTACTTGAGATTAGGTGTGAGTCGTCATCGAGCTTCAACCCGCATTTTGAAATATTAAAAAAATCAATTTATTTTGCAGCGCAAACAAATTTTTTTTGGCACATAATTAGCACCTTAATAACACATAAATGTCATATAGGGTTTGTTTGGATTCGCAAAAAGGGGGTGCGGCTCTACGCACATGTGGGGATATAAAGTAGGAGTCAAATTTAACATTAAAAAAGTGTATAGTCAATATTATAACCTTAACCCGTGAATACTAACCCGTTTTAACGCACAGGAGTTTAAATAAACCGCACACAATTTCAAGCTGTAAAACTTACACTTCGCCGAGCACAACAAGATCTAACAACCACGCACAAGACACTTGCGAACTATATGTCTGGTCATATGTCCTGAAAAACATGCGGACAAAAAATAGCCAGTGAGTAAATTTTACTCATGGTTAGCGTTCCAGGGTTAACGTCCGGAATTCAGTAGTGTCCGTAGTCGGTACGGTTAGGTCGGTTAGGGCTGACTTGAGCCTGATAGCAGACGAGAATGCGGTTCGCTTACCGAGAGGATCCACCGCCGGTAGGAGGTTGCAGAATTGTGCTGAGGGCTTAAGAGGATGTACTTCCAAGGGAACCTGTTATCAGTAGTGCTGCCGACCTCTGAAGCTTTTCAAGTGCTTTCAAGTGGGTCACTTTATCCAGTCCTCGCCACCATACGACCACCCCATAGTGGCTCCATACCCCATCCTTAACTTATAGCCCTTTTGCACGAGTACTAGTACTACATTCGTGAACGATTCGTTCAGTTTAAAAGAATCAGTGAAATGATTCAAAAGACCTGAGTCAGTATTTCCCTGCACATCGGTCAATCGTTCACCATATCATATCTCAGACAGATGGCACAGCAATTCTCGATCTCGCGGCTCCTCCTATCTTAAGGCAAAAGCGTAGTTGACTGTGCAACGTGCAAAATGCATCGTAGGCTATTTGCTTTAGTCATGAATTCAGAACTGTACTGGCTCACGCAAGATACACTCCATCAGTGTTATGTAGTTCCTGTTGCTGTAGTTCATATTTCAGAGAGTATGACATTGTGATGTGCATGTGATCCCTATAGATCACAGCCACGATACGATGTAAATGTGAGCTGTAAACAGAACAAAATAGAAAGCAAAGCAATAAACACTCCCTCGTTCCGATACAACCATACAACGTAATCTAAGCTGGAGACAGAGTTGGATGAATTCGTTGAGCGGCACGACAACCATGCCATGGGCCCCGGGTTCGAGACCAGATCTCCCCGTAAGCTTTTGTTAAGAAATTTAAATAATCCACTCCGCCTCTGGGCTGTTGTCAACCTCGCAGCAATGCGAACAAGACTCAAGTTTCCTCACTTCCCTTACCCTAATTATCTTTCCGCCAAAAACCATGCTAAGGTATCAAAGGGTTGTCCCCTATGCTTTGGCCACATCATATAGAAAAAAAAGCTCAAAGTTGCCTGAAAAGTTCGAAAAATTTCCCACTATCACGTATGTTTGCCTTGACCCTCTACAAACATAAGTGTCCAACCTAAAATGACCGAAATTTTTTTCGTATGACCTGAGTCAGCAAAGTGACCGTTTTTTCCTATCACTAACGAGTACAGCGTTATTCTAGCTTTACGTACTCTTTTTTGAATGTTAGGTTTCAAGCTGAGTTTTCTATCCAGGACAAGGCCTAGATATTTAACTTGGTCATCTAGCTTCAGCCTGACCCCATTTTGTATAGGGCAGTTTATAGGAGGGACACTATGTTGTCGAGAGAAGAATATCCAGTGTGTCCTCCGCAGCCCACCACACTCATTACTTCATGAATATACTGTAACGTACACGAGGTAGGCCACAAAAAGGGAAGTAGGGAAATGTGTTATGCGTATGCCCCATGTGGACAGAAATCAAAGCAAGGTACCTATGGTACATATGTGTGGTGAAAATGTAAAACGAAAACATCTAGAACTAAGTGAGAGAATGCTCCAGCTCCAGGAGTAGCTCGTCAAGTGCCAGATTCCACAAGAGCGATGAGAGGAATTCGGCCCCTAGTAATAACTCTTTGTGGCTTGGATCCTCCCAAGCTGGAGTTAACAGTCCTGCTTTTTAGTATGGGATCATAAGCTCGGTGAGAGGACCGTCCAGATCTAGCCTCCTCAAGGATGCCATTATCGCCTCCTGCACGATAAGAGAGTTATTTACTTTAATTTGTTCATTATTAGATTGAAGTTTCTTTTTAAATTTATATTTTGTCACCCATGACAGACGGCCTTGGAGCCAGTTTATAAGTAACACAAGTTAAGTAGTTCCAACATTATGATAACTTTCTAATTCTACTTCTAGATGGGCTGAAAATACTTTAATTACAAATAAATTTTGGTATTTTGCATAATTTGTATTAACAAACGTGTGTCGATTGACTCATGAAACAACATCAATGCCGATTCTCTCAAAGTAAGCTTCAATGTTGTATTGCTCCATTGCTTATATAGTTATTATATGAACTCCTTTACTACAGGCATAATAAACACATTATATATGCGACATCAGTTGTAATCGAATAGAATTCTTCCCTCATTTTTCAAGAGTTTTGTTAATGTCAAGATGTTCTTTCAGAGCACTATTGTGAAATATTTCGTGCACATCTTATTTTTTTATCCTTGGAGCCTGGAATACCTGCATTCGGCACTCTTACTCGTAACGTGTTTTCCATTTGTGCTATAATACATGCTTTGCATTCAACACAGATGGAATTAAGTAGCTCCCAGAAGTTCTTCTTTAGATGCTTTGTTATATCTAGGCTTGCATATTCCACTGATACAAAAGATTCGTATTCGGTGTTTCTCCTACCTTCATTCCAACTCTTTTGCACCAAATTGAAAAGCATATTCCCATAAAAAAAATTTTCTTCCTTTCCTACCGCTCTTTAGCGCTGAACTACAAAGACAACCCGTATGGTCATTTTATTTCGAAAGCAGATGTTCCCAAGCAGATATCTCTTTTGCGATTTCTTTTGTCAAATCACTTTCTACAGTTTACCCCACATTTGTCGGTTATTAATGACACTTTTCTGAAAATCCTTACTAGGGAAAAAGCGAAAGAGTTTCGCATGACGGCAACTAATTCTCCGACAAATTGCTCTAAATCAGAAGTTGTGCGGCGCATCCTTTGAATCGCCATCAGTCAAAGATAAAACTTTTGCTGGATACATCAATCAAAGCATGAACATTTGGTTATTCAAGTCAAAGTTAGGGGGGCTTTCATCAATTTAATGCTTTTCAACTCAATCCTTTCTCTTTTCCTCTACAATTGCTGCATGGTGATGTAAAGGGATTCTTGATTAGTGCCTGCAAGCTGAACCCCCCATCCCTTCGAAACCTTTGATATAACAGCCGGCACAAACAGTTCCTGGCTATTTGTGATACTCTCGTCTAATCTAGCAGTAGCTTTCTGCTGGGAAAGATAAATGGGATAATTTGTAAATTTGATTCTTTTGAATATCCAATTACGATGCATCCAATTAGCGTGATTATAGGATGAAATTGAAGTTGAGATAACTAACGAGCATTTCGCATTGCAAATTGTTTCAAGAACCAGCGAGGTAAATGTAAATTGATTTAAAGTTTGAGGGCAACAAAATAACGATAAAGACCGATGAATTCAAAAACGGTGTTTGTTTCACGAAAGATCTATTCAAATTGACACGAATAACTCAAACACAGGAGTGTTTAATCACAAATATAAGGTACGGTCTAAATTAGCTATCCCACCTGAAGTTCTGGTTTTGCTCTGCTAGTTTTTAATTACGGTCATACTAATCCTTCTGCGTTAGTTTTATCCTTCCAAAAGGCAGTCGGAATATTGCCACACTTAGATTAGTTAGTTATAGTGGTAGCATACAAAGCGGGGGAGCCCGAATTAGTACGCAATGTGCCATTTTGACTCCACAGAAACTCGTGAATCGAGATATAGGGTATAAGTCATGGGGTAAGTGACGGTTATTAAATCAACCCTGTAGCATTCAAAAAGTGGATGACTTCTACAATTTTACTCCCTGAGATTTCCCTTCACTTACTGAGGCTGCCGATAACTTATTCCGACCAGTGCCGGACATTCGCACAGTAGTTTAAAAGACTTTCCTTCATCCCCACAATCCTTGAAGCTGGACAATATGTATGTGTCCAAAGAATTGTCAAGCCCTTCTGTATTGTTTCTGAGCGCGCAATGGTTCGGGCACACCACCTACACCTTAATGACGTTCCTTCGGGTCCTATTTAGAATTTTTTCCTTACCAAAACATGACCGTGACTTTCTAGATAAGGTGCGAGAGGTTAGGCCTTTCTATCTGGATTCTGCCATTGATTATTGTTATTATTAATTTGTAACAACTCCGAAAGGGACCAAGAAGACCAGAGTCCTACTTTGCTAGCTCGTCAGCTCTGTCATTTCTGTCGATGCCTGTGAATCCTGGAACCCGGTTCAAAGCGATAATAAGCCAGTCGAATACCATGTCTATTTTTTTCTTTATAAATATTCATTATCAAATGGTCATTGGTGAAAGAAAATAGTTCAAAATATTGCACGTGTAAATTTAAACTAACGTCTCGCCAGTTCAGTCTAATTTTTCCAAAAATCTCGTCTTGGTAACGTCCGTAGCCTAGATCCGCCACTGTCTGCCACCTTAACTTTAAAGCTTTAATGTCGTTACACTTTTATCCTGTCCTGCTGATTAGTTCATACCAATGCTTAGCTACCCCATATATTCTTATAGCAAGATCGCGTTGTCGCCTTTTCTATTATAGCTAGTACTAGTACCCTCAAATTTCAATTATAAACAGGAACACAGTGAAGGCTAAACCAAGTTTTTATCTTTACTTACAGCCGAATAAATTAATTTCACATATTAACAAAAAACTAAATTTTTGGTTTTAATCTACTGGAGCCATCGACTTGACACTTAACCTACGCCTGAAGTGCCAGTGGATTGGAGCAATGCTATCAAGCCGCCAGATCCACACAAAACTGGGCAACCACGAGAGAGTCAAATCCGTAGACAGAGGAACACCCCAAGGGGGCGTATTGTCACCAATATTGTGGCTCCTAGTGGTCAACGATATCCTGATCTCACTTGAAAGAGATGGGATAAAGGTGGTGGCTTATGCAGACGACCTGGCCTTACTGGTATCAGGAAAGTTCCTAAGCACCATGAGCGAGTTAATGGAAAGAGCACTAGGTAAACTCCACAGGTGGACGAAGAACTGTGGTTTATCGGTCAATCCTCAGAAGACGGAGACAATCCTATTCACAAAGAGTAGAGTGATCGAAGCCTTCGAACCACCTAAACTAGCGGGCAGTACCCTAGCAATGATGACCCACACTAGGTATTTAGAGGTCATACTCGACTCCAAACTAAGCTGGGGCATGAACATAGATGAACGCGTGAAGAAAGCGTCAATAGGATGTTTGGCAAGAGGATGTTTGGCGAGGGGTATAAGCCCTCGTATTGTCCACTGGATGTATACATCCATAGTTAGACCTATTCTTACCTATGGCATAATAGTCTGGTAGACCGGTCTGGGCATCTCCGGCGCTATAAGCACAACGCCAACGGCTGCAATGGAGACTATGCTCCATCTCCTACCGCTCGACGTCCACGGCAAAAGTATAGCTGCACGCAGTGACGTAAGACTGAAAGAGTCCAATTGCTGGAAAAGCTCTGATAACGGCCATAGCGGTATACTAAGGACTTATCCGGGAGGCTATCTGTAGTCGAACACCGACTACCCCATCCCACTACTTAGTTTTGGGAAGGGCTTCTCCACAAAAATCCCAACTAGAGAAGAATGGGAAGAGTGGGGAGATGCCACCGGTGCAGAAATATCAGTCTTCATGGATGGGTCTAAGGCGGAGGACGGAGTGGGAGCGGGGGTCTTCTCGGACTGCCTAGGCATATGCAGTAGTTACCGGCTACCGGACCATTGCAGAGTATTCCAAGCAGAGATCTTGGCCATAGAAAGGGCGGCAGAAATAATACACGGACGCCCAAACCTACCAATGGGTAGTGAGATATGCTTGTACATCGACAGCCAAGCAGCTATCAAGGCGCTGGACTCAAACTTAATCAGGTCACGGCTGGTCGGCAGGTGTCTGGCTGGTCTCCGGACTTTAGGGGGGACTGTGTTAGTTGATAATACCTTAGTAGTTGAATAATCAGTATAGGCCCTCAGAAAGAGAAATTTGAAGAACGGGGAGGGGAAGGGGAAACTAAGATTGATTGATTGATTAAGATTGTCCCACACATATTTGCTCCAATCGGCGACTCTTCTTAAATGAGTACCCCGCAAAACGAGCTGCATCTTAACAACTCATCTCGACGTAAACAAACATTCATGGAAATCATATTCATAAGAAAATGCTTGATTTTTAGGTTTTAGTCAAGTTATTTAAATGTTTTATTACTGTGCAATTATTAAGTAAGACTTGAGGAGTAAATATACAATCTTCATATAACCGAAGACATAAGATTACCCTCACCGAGTTTAACAAAAATTCACTCGAAGACTTTATGTCTGTTTTATTAATTTATTCACGGAATAATTATTGTAAATAGCACTTTTAATTATATCCTTGGATCTCCAAGAACACATTTACTTTTCCTAATAATTACACTCTAAAAATCTTCTCAAATGTATCTGTCCTTTTTTCTGATCACCCCAAAAGATGCTATGCTGATATACATACAGTTTACTTGTTTCATCACGTTCTTTTGGTTTTCACTCTTATCAAAAATTTTTTTGGATTTGTCCTTTTTTGCACAAGCAGGCCTTACAATGTTAATTTTTCGAAAAATTGTACCTTTATCCTTATCAACCTCGTTGACTTTGGTAACTTCTGGTAACTTTAAAGCAATACCTGGCGCATGAAAGACATAGGGGAGAGTCCTGCATGTTCGGGTGCATTTTGGGATGTTTTTCGGTCACAACTTTTCACTGGATAAAAATATCGATGATTTTGGTATATGGTTGGAAAACTAGAGTTCATAGGCGGACTTCTCTGATCTCGCAGATAGATTCCTCTTAATCGATTTCCCATCTTTATTTTATAATAAAGGTATCGACGAATACGTCTCTGTGTTTTATAGTAGGATTTACGATCTGTTTAACTCATATGTACCACTCAAGCTGTCGAGATCATTCTGCTGCTCTCCCCCGTGGTATACTTGAGAACTTCGGGGCCTTAAGAATACAAAAAAATAGACTATGGAAAACCTGCTTACGCTGTAGAGACACGCCAGCTATCTGTGAGTTCGTCGATTGTTATGACAGCTTTTTGGCGTTGTCTTCATCGTTATACATGTAATACCTTGATGACTTGCATAGTGACACTCGTACCTTTTTCAAATTTGTAAATATGAAGAAGAAAACTGATAACTATTTATCTACAATGTGGTATAACGGGTCCTCCGGTTACAAAGCGACTGCCGATAACTTTGCGTTATTCTTCGAGAGCGCCTTTTCTTCTCGCAATTTTCCGCCTTCCCTGGAAGAGTTTGATCATATTCAGGAGAGTCCTGCTGCCTCTATTCTCTTGCCCAATATATCTCGTGATATTATCATGGATAATATCAGGGAACTTTAAATGGAATTTTCCTTTGGTCCTGATGGTGTTCCACCTGCGTTCGTGTGGTCCTGCTCTGACGCATTACTCACTCCACTGGAACTCATCTTCAGCAAGTCTCTTCAGGCCGGTAGATTTTCCACGCTATGGAAGAGTTCTTCTATAATTCCTGTTTATAAAAAGGGTCATAAAAACTTGATTAAAACTTATAGGCCAATCGTGAAGCTTTCCTGCATACCCAATTTGTTCGAGTCTGTTATATATTCACAGCTTGTGGGGCCGTGTAAGGGGCTAATCTTCTCTAATCAAGATGGCTTCCTGCCTGGTAGATCGACGACAACTAACCCGCTTGAATTTACCTCCCACATAATCTCTTCCTTACAACAGGGTCACCAGACCGACGGCGTCTACACCAACTTCAGCAAGGCATTTGATAAACTCCCTCACTCTGTGATTATGCTCAAACTTAGAATGTTTGGTTTCCCGCCTTTGATGCTAGACTGGATGTCCTCGTACTTAAAAGATAGGACATATCGAGTATCGAGGGTTTCTTCTGGAGTACCTTAGGGAAGCCATCTTGGTCCGCTGCTGTTTATTCTTGCCATTGACGACATTATCATAATATTATCACTTCATTAGTACTGAAATAAGATTTTGAAATCTTCTGTACAAGTCCAATAAAGAAATTATTGTCCCCCTGATTAAACACTCCAAAGTCTTGATTTATGCAGACGATTTGGAGATTTTTTCTTGCGTTAGAAACAGTTATGATACTTCCTGCATTCAGGATGATTTAAATACCTTCAAGGTTTGGTGTGGATCAAATGGCCTGCAACTTAACATGGATAAATGTGGATACTACTATCCGTCGCGTGCAGTCCGCTAATGATCTTAGTGTGAAGCTAGACAAAAAGGTCGATTTCACTCTACACATAAACTATATTGTGTCAGAGTAATTCAGTTCTGGGTTATCTCAAGCGGTTGTCAAGGGAGTTTTCTGATCGACAGCCCTCTCTCTCTCTCTATGCAAAAATGGTTGAGGTTTGGAAAGGGCTGATTTAGATGATTCTGAATGCATAGAGTATCTATTTGTATTCTGACAAAAATTGTAGCTTGTGGTGAGAGCTGGAGGCGGGGCGGCGCGTATCTTCATAAGGCATAGACCGATTTAGATTCTGTTGTACAGAATATCTTTCTTGATTGATAAATGATAACAATTTTGTATCTGGAGTGACAACGATGATTCTCTGACTACAATAATTCTCTCGTGCTGTATAGAGAAAAGTGACTAATTTTGTAATATTTTGCCGGATTTGGATGATTTTGTACAGTGCAACTGCAACTTTTGAAATTGCTTTGTTTGTAAGAGCAGCATTCTTCGAGTATATATGAAGACACTTAAAAGTAAAAAATAAAATAGTTTAAAAAAAATTTCAACCGACTTCACAAAAAGCGCTAAAATGCATTAAACAATTTTTAATGTTTTGTCTATTACGACATTGTGAAGTCGGTGCAAATTAAACAAATAACACAACTACCCAACCACAATCGACGATACTATATAAAACTACCTCTACGTGTCAGCTCACGGATTCATAAGGACGGAAGGTTGTTTGGTTTGCACCGACTTCAAAATGTAATAGATATAAAATGAAAATTTATTTTATGCTTTTTAGCGCTCTTTGTGAAGTCGGTTCAAATTTTTTTTAACTATTTTATTATTAAAAAAGAAACAAAAATCACACAAAATTCAAATTTGGTCGCTTTAATTATTAATAATTTTCATAAACAATACTAAATATGGCGTAGAAATGCTTTAGTGGCTGTCCCAACATGCAGGAAATCGAGTGTAACTACTTGCATTTTAAGCGCCATTTTTAGAGGCCGGAAAAGAAATGTTTCCGTAATTATATTAGGAACTGTTTGCGTAGATGGTCCGTTGGAAATACAATTTGTTTCATCAAAAATTAAAAACTGGGACTAAATAAACGTGCTACAATGCAGTCTTTTACCATTTTTTCGAAGAAATTCAGGAACAGAGTTTACTTTCCAGCAGGACAACGCAAGTATACATGTAAGCCACCAAACAAAAGACTGGTTAAGGGAAAATAACATCAGGGTGCTGGACTGGCCGGCCTGCTCGCCGGACCTTAACCCAATAGAAAATATTTGGTGCATTTTCGTAAGAGTCGTTTATGCCAATAATCGGCACTACGATTCGATATCTGAGCTTAAAACTGCTATTTCGAAGGAGTGGAACGCGTTGGATCAAAATTTGTTCAAATTGATGGCTGAGTCAATGAAAAAAAGAATTTTTGAATGCATAAAAGCTCAGGGCAGTGTGACTAGATATTAAATATTGTTTTGTATCACAATTGAAAAAATAAAGTTGAATTTTGTTTCGTTTTTTTAAATGTGCTATAATTATGAAACGCGAAAAGAAGAGCGCATATTGCAGTGTCTCACTTCTTATAACAGTACTATGGAATGATCGAAACAATCCAATAAAAGAAACTATTTTTTCTCAGAGCGGAAGAGAGAGAAATTTTTCTAGCACAAGCTGTTTTGTGCCAATGTGCAAAACCAAAAAATTATCGCTTAAATTGCATGAAGTTGGTAGGTGTGCTATAATTATGAAACGCACTGTATCACTGGAAAGAAAAAAAGCATAAAATTTCAAATGGGATCATTTGCAGAAAATCAATTTTTTTTATAAGTTTTGTTGATGTGGTGCCCTTACCACGCTCCATGAAGCTGTATTTTTTATTTTTCTCAATGAATGTTCGAAAAATCTGTCACTGGTGAAAGTCTTTTATTCAAAATATTGAACGTATAAATGTTTCATCAATAGCTACTTTTGAACTTCTCGCCAGAGAGAAAGCTGTCTTTTGTTAGGAAAATAGTAGTACATAGCAGCTCTGTTAACCGCAATCCAGATATTTCCACTCTACGGAGCGTGCAATTTTCAAAACTATCGTTTGTTAATAGGTTCCACCACAGCCGCGGATTCCGTGGGAGGGTGGGGGGAGAGGCTATGAAAGCCTCGACTGAACTTTTTACTATTTACAAGAAGCAAAACTAGTCCCTAATTAAACACGAATAGGAAAAATCACCCGAGCAATGGAACGGGAAGCTCCATTTACCTTTTACAGTACAATTACCTGATTCGCGAATAACATTTCTTAATTATACAACAAAAAGTAAAAATTCCCATTATAAAAAATATATTTTTTTGTCTAATAAAGTATTGTCGCAATTATGATATTAAATAATTGATCGGAATCATTTTAAAACTGGAATTCGATATAAATTCTTAAAAAAAATTCAGTACAAACCGTTTTTAATCTCGAGCGAAGCAAGAAATATTTAAAATTTCTTTATATGATCAGTGTTTCTAATAAAGAAACGCTAAATTCGTTTGGCTCGTCATCAACAGCAGCACCAAAAGGTTAGCTTTTCTTTAAAACTAAAACTAGATGTAACTCCAACTAAATCAAACAGCGCTCAAGATTAAAAAACGGTTTATTTTGAAATTTTTTCGTGAATATTCAAATCTTATGAAATGCTTTAGATTTCTTCAGAGATGTAAGAAAAACTTCACTCCATCTGTCTTAAAGCTGATCTACAAGGCCTACATCAGGCTGGAATATAATTCGCATATTTGGGCAGAAACCGGGCATATCACATTGTCCGCATCAGACAAAGTTCAAAAATTCTGAAGCATCGTCGGAATTTCGGTTGTCTTTCACTCTTCCATTGCGTGTTTCAGTCATCTATCGCTATTTCCACGGCCGTCTTATGAGTTCAAAACTTTCTGCCAAGGTTGTGCTTTAGCATCCTATTACGTTGAGTTTTGTCAATTAAACTCTATGATTAAAAAATATTAATTGAATGTTATTTAATACTATTACTATTATTAATATAAAAAAAATTGGTTGGGCACTTACATGATAAGGTCTTGCAGAGTTATTTCGAAATTTTTCGAAACTATTTTTCGTTATAGTTTTCACTGAAAGTATGTAGTATGGCTACATAAGAATTTTGTTCAGATATTTTGCATCAATAGTTTAGAAACTAAAGTAGGGGGGGGGGGGAGGAGGAGGATCTCGTGATTGAAAGGTTAAGATCAAAAGATCCTAAGACATTTTTCCATTTTAGGAGACCTACTTACATTCCACTCATTGGAGTAGGTAAGAAAATGTGTCAGAACACTTTTCACTCTATGAAAGGGAGGTCTAAAAAGAATTATTTATCTTAATAGGCATATAAATGAGAGGATGTGAGGGCTGTGACATAAAGTCAGTCCTAAGAACAGACGCAAACTATAATTGCTACCAAAAATCATCATCATAAATATTCGACCTCCACCCCTATTTATCATCAAAGTGGAGAAAAATGGATCCAAACTTCAAATTTTGACTTAAAAGGATTAAAATCAAATAAACGTCTGCACTTTCAATGTGCTAGAAAAGCTTAACCTAACTAACAGCTAAGCTAACAGACATTACTGAAAAATATACGTCTACGACCTTTTAATTTGAAAAAGTTAGTAAACATTTTTTTAACCGCTTAAGGGGTGGCTGACGGTAATCTTTCATCGACGAATGTGCACGTTGCTTCCCTGGCTATTAGTTTGTCGCCACTATGTCGTTTACTATCAATTCAAACCTCAGGGTGATTTACGAAATCTTTGAAAAAGGGATTACTTGGCCATTGATGAAAAGGTTGCGTCAAACCTGCATTTACGAATTTTTATGACGATATCAGTTATATGATAGCCGGTGACATCGTTCAGTAGCAAATTTCTCCGCTCTAACTAACGCAGGAACTATGTCTTTTCTAAGCAGACACTCTCTTATGTAAATGCCTAAGACACGTTCTTGCTGAATTTTTGTCTCAAGAGTTTACCACGGAAAAAAAGAACAAGAAGACACAATTTAATAATAATAACTTCAAAATAATAACCGACTTCAAATTAAATTAAAGATTATTTAATGCTTTTTAGCGCTTTTTGTGAAGTCGGTTCAACTTTTTTTTTTGAAAACTCTTTTATTTTTCACTTTTGAGTGTCTTCTTTTTTTGTAGAATTAACCCTTCTAACTCAGAAGGCGCACTTCACAGGCAGAGGCCTGGAATCAATTGACCTATTCACTATAATATAACAAATATTGAGATGAATGAGGCTCCCACAACCATGCAATAAAATATTAGTAAACAAAAAACAAAATAAGAACAATCCCAAACACTACAATCAGGGGTGCAAAGACAACAGAGATCGTTTAAACAAATCTTTAGTAAGAGCCAGGTCAAAAATAGGACACAAATTCACGGCTCTGCACATGCGGTTAATAGGCTCATGCATACCATAGTTAGAGCGAGAATGGACAACATGTAGTAAAGGCAATCTCCTTAAGCCATACGGGGTTTGCCTAAAAGTAACCAAACTTGCAAGAGTGAGAGAATCTATATTCAAGTTCAAAAGCTGATTAATAAATACTAGGTCAGCAATTCTACGACGTTCCTCTAACGAGTGCATATTAAGCAATCGGAGGCGATCCTCATAAGGAGGAAGCCTTAATGGATCATTCCATGGGAGGTCCCTTAGAGCGAACCTAACAAAGTTCTACTCTATACAACGAAAAATGAACCATCCAAATCGGTTCATGCGTTAAAAAGTTAGGTTCAACCCACTACCCCCACCTCCATCCCACTAAAATTTGTTCTCTCGTGGTATAAACCGGGGAACGTACTCTACCCAACAAAAAAAGTATTATCAAAATCGGTCAACGCGTTACAAAGGTATGCCCGGTCAGACATAAAAAAATAAATAAAAATGTTTTTGGGAAGTCTGCTAAAAACTAACGCCACTCGAAACTATGAATGCCGTGCGTTTTTTAAGTCTTTGAGCCCAAAGATGTATTTCGGCAATTGGTACTTCTAACGCCTGGCGGCCTTTGCTTACTTCACGCTAATTCCTAAGGCGCGACCCTACATCTCGAAATCCTTAAAAAAACGCGTTAACCTTGATCTCTGAAATATAGATCGCAATCCCTCGTTATGTGCTTCTTTAGGAGCTCTTTGTGAGCTGTTCGCTACTGCTTACCATAATACCATAAAATAGCTATGACTGGTTTTGCGTCTGCCTCATTTCAGTGTATAAATTATCACGCTTTAAATTTTAACAGCCTTTCATCCTGAAACAAAAGCTTCATTTATAAAATCTATTTGCCCGTTGCGTTAGAGTATCGTGCTTTTTCGAAATCACCTACTTCCCACTATACCTTAGCGTTCGTCGATTTTGTTCTTTCTTCCTCTCACATTGTTTACACATTGTGTTCACACTCACACACACACTCCATTGTTACCATATTCTGGATTTACTTCTTTCCTTTGAGTTGTGTTTTCTGATTCGCAGGCTTTTTTCTGAACAATTAATAAACATGTTCGCCGTGCCTCAATGTAGACCCATTGGCCCATTGCTAATTATATATCAATTATATATTCCTGATTTGAACCCACTACGAAATTATAGGCAACGGTATCTACACCAACATTTTATTGCAAAATTTCAAATGTACTTGGCTTTCACCCTTTGAATACCCATTTAAGCCCCTGTTACGAATACCATATTTAATCTTCCTTTTAACGTTAGCAAAGAAAACTGTCTTAACTAGAGTTGACAATACTAAATATCTAGGTGTCTTATTGAATACTCTTTTTCAACTAATCCCGCGAGTTTTATAAAGTACATTTGTTCTCGTCTTTTTTGTAGTGTGAACCAAATGATCGCAGGGTTCCTGTCTCCAATCATCGCGGCATTCCTGTCACACCAATCCTATCACGATATTACATCTCTACTTTAACCTTATCGTGTTTGTTTTGTTACACCAATTATGTCACGTCTTTGTTTTCGCGATTATTTTTTCTTGTTCTTCTATTTTATAGCTATGATCTTGACGTGCAAATCCTATAGTAGTCGCCTTTATCCTATTACGTCAACCCTCCTGATGTCGCTTTTAAGCTATTACGCCAATCCTTTTCTTGTCGTTCTAAATCCATCCTGTCATCCTATTATGCCCATTTCTATAATGTTTCTGCTGCTTCTCTATGCATATCTTAAGTTACAACTCAAATCATTTTCTGAATAAAACCTTTTGAAAGTTTCAACCTTTAAATCAAACGATAAGAGCAGCTGAGGTTTAGAAGACATATACGTTGAATACAAAAAAGTCAAGAATTTCCGAAGAACTTTGCAAAGTCGTTTGCCTTTGATCTTTTGCTTATTCGACTTATTTTTGATTGAAATGGAAAACTGTTCTTTGTTGGTTAGTAGGTTGATTAAATATACAAAATGTCTTGTTTAGAGTTACTTAACAGTAGGCCTTCAAAACCGCTTCGTTTTACGAATCCCCTTTTTATTTACAATATTCCATTATGCGTGGGAGATTGCACTTAAGTTTATTCATTTACTCTCAAAACACTCGATAATTCAAAAGAGTCTCCGGAAAAGGGCGGGTAAAATACAGCTGCGAAAAAGTCTCAGGAATTCGAATACGATTCCATTGGCAAAATCCATTCTGCACACATTTTAAGTAAAATCAAAGTGGGATGGATCCTCACACAGCCCTTGCAAGAAACATAAACAGAAACTCAACATTAACAGATGTCACCGAATAAAGCCTATGAATATTGAAACATAAGCCTTGAACTTTGTAATATGCCATCCATCGACAAATGATTAGATTCCCCCTTTAACAAGTGAAATTAAATATTTTCTCAATTTTTTAAGGTTCACGTTTCCTAACGTCTCGTGAGATACTAGTAGGAGTTTCTTTGAAAATTTTCATATGTGCCCTCGCGTTCTTTTCTGAATTTGGTTGCTATGAGAAATAACCCCGGAGACAAAGCCTTTTACCCGGAAGAACGTTGAGTCTGTATTGTGAACGAACGTGGGAAAGATGACTTCATTCTTCACAAATCACAAAGGCGGAGCTCTTGTTTCCAGGTTTTGTTAAAAAAAACCTCTTTGATGGAAACTCGAAAACACTTCCGTTCTCTGTTGCGGAATCTTTAGTTCTTTGTTCCTCCCCCAAATTCCTCTCCTGAACTTTACCCATAAGACTTTAACTAATAGGACACTTACTAAGTTATCCTGCTCCTCTGTTCGGAGACTCCCTTTACGACTGTCTCTAATTTACTGTTTCTATCCTTGCCATTCGTGGTAGTTTCCAGCTTCATAGTAATTGGATTGAATTGTAAACAACTTAAACGTCAGAACGGGAAGGAACATCATCCTTCAAGGACACACAAAACGTAATTGGATTGTATTGTTATAAACAAAGCGAAAGAAAGACACACTACAACGGCTCCAGGCTCTAATTGAGAAAAGTACCAAGAACACAGACCAAAGAGACGAAGGGGTCTCTGCCAGAGAAGAAATACATATAATCCTTTTTTGCTAAAAGGGAAGGCTTTCCAGTAGGAGTCGATTTTTTGCAATCGCTTTTATGAGTCTTTTATGTCTTGGACGAGCACTGATGAGACGAAACCAAGTTTATTGTTGGCAGAATGAATTAGTTCCTATGGGTAATTGCCAAAGGAGTAAATTTAATTATTATTGGGTATAAAATTTGAAGATGAATCCCCTGATCTTTACTGCTTCTATTTTAATAGATTTTATTTCGTAATTGAAATAAAAGCTTGTTCAGGTGCAATAACGGCGAGGAAGATGACTAAGAGGACACAATTCATGGAAAGGTTGGTTTGTTTAAGCGGTTAGCGTCGCCTTTATAGTACCTTTCTAATTAGCACTGTTATAGTGCTGTTTTGCTGACACAGCAGATCCACGGACAGATTCGGTTGTAGGGATCAGCCATACGTGCATATTCGCCCATGAGACATTGATACGTACACACCGCAGTGATTTTTGTAATAGCGGTTCTCGATCTGTTAAGCAGTTTGGATGTTCTTTTTTTATTATATCTTGCCCAGTTCGTTTTGGATATGCTATATGTTGCCAGTGCACTAAATCTGCAATTTGCCAACGCCAGGTAGTGTATAATGAATTCCCTCTTAAGTGAGCTCAGCGGGGTATTAACATCTTCACCATAACTGTCGTGCACCATTCTAGAAGATACGGTAACTAAGCAATCACCCTGATTGCATGTTGACTATTTGTAAAGATTGTTTTGTCTTCCTTTGATGCGCGATTGCTTTGAAGCTTTTACGCAATGAGGACGCTCAATCTGTCCAACAGCCAGTAAGACTTCGAGAACTCCCCTGGTGTGATCTATGAGGAGATCAAAGGGTTTTTGATTCTATTAAAAATAATTTGTCCGTTTCGGTCCCACGATTATGTCCGGATAGAAGAGTTCTTCCCAGCAGAATCCTCATACCGAAGTCTGAAGTTAGTTTTTTCCAATTGCCACATACATTCCTCATTTATGATTAGCAAGATAGTAAGAAGATTATAAGACACTTAATACAAGACTTTGCCAGGGCATTGGAGGTAGCGACTGGATAAGCCCGCCCTTGTGAAGAAATGTACGCAAGCGTTACTATATAAATTAGATACCTCTATCGATGGTGAGGAATAGTATGCAGCGAGAGGCTATTAAATAAGGCAACTGAGGACAGGATTGTGCTAAGCAAGATATAAAAAAAACCAATAAGTATCAGGGGCGAGTATTTCACATCATCGGCATATGTGGCAGATAATTTTTAAATTTCTCGAAATCATAGACACACATATTGTCACCCTCTACTATTCGTTCGTTCCATTGATGATATTATGCATCTGATCTCGCACTCTTATGTTCTGCTCTACGCTGACGTCATGAAGATCTTCTCCTATGTTAAGGACGATGGTAACGCCATTCTCATTCAAAAGGACTTCGAAACGTTCCTGGAGTGGTGCGAGCACATTCGCTTACATCAAAATTCCGAGAAATATGAGTCCATGTCCTTCTCCAGGAGCCTTATGCACAAGTTTTTGACTACAGCTTTGCAGGGAATGACCTCCGTCGCGTGCTGTCCGTAACTGGTCTAGGGTTAAAACATAATAGGAAACTTTTACTCTTAGGACTTTACTCTGCATATTAATTTATATTGTGTGTATAGGCAGCTTAATCTTAGGCTTTGTTAAGCGTTGGTCTAGACATTTCTCGGATTTACCAACTTTGATTCATTTGTACTTTTCCTTCTTCACGGTGTGGCAGCGACACCACAGTGTTCAAACACTGCAGGAAACTGCCGCCTGATGTATCTTCAAAGACTTTCCTTCAAAGATAATATGAAGTCAAGAAGTTCCTCTAATCATACAAGACTACCTCTAATGTAGCGCTCCGGTTGCTGGAGGATGGACGGATAAGTTGAAGCCTTCTAGGATACGCGATCCTCATCTGGATATTCCCAAGGGTTAGTTACACCTCCAAGCGGTAGCAACCGGGCAATGCATCCTAGAACGTAGCCAAGTAACTAATGCGGGAGGAGATAACCTCTTGAAAAACCCACCTAACTCCAAGGTTGTAGTAGGCCATACCAAGAGAGTCTGCAGTGGTGTCCACCTATCTGCAGGTGCATAAATGGTAGACTCTAACGAGTTCGCTGTCTCCGCGATACACGCACTAGTTGAGGACGCAGACCTGCCTTCCGAAGGGTTAGCTGCAGTTAATCCGGAGGAGGTTACTGGTCCTGGCTTTGGACTAAAGCTTTATGGCCTGGAACCCTTCAATGCTGTTGACAAGGAAGGGGTGAAGGTTGTTATTAACGCATGAACCAAGAAGAAACACTGGAGACGGTGGGACAGCATGGATTATGCTAGGATGCTAGCAGTGACCCAGGAAACCGATATTAGTGGAGACATTGGGATAGCTAGATTCTCAGTTGCTCCACTAAGTGAGACTGGGAGCGGACGAAATGGACCCGATTCAATGTGATCTGTTTCGACTAATCCCCAGAGAGGTGTTTTTAGTCAGTAAGAATCTCACACTACCTGAGGGCACGTGCTGTCCGGTGTTTTTCGGAAGATTTTCACCTCTCCCGCTAAAAAAAATGTGGCGCTCCAGTTCAGCAAACCTTGCATTCATGTTGGATTGAGTAGAATATTTATAACCTTTTACTCTGGTTTTCTTTCGAACCTCGAATAGCAGCTTGGGGGGGATAACGATATTCAGTGTGGTGGTGCTTTTTTTTATTTCTTGCTCTACTGCCTTCTGGCTAGTCCCCTACAAGTACAAGTAGTCAAGTGATCTTATAATCAAAGGTAGATTTCGAACCAGCGAGATTACTCTGCAAATCATAATGTCCATTTAGCGTTAAAATATAAATATATTCGTTTAAATATATCCTTTTATTGCAGGATTCCTGTCTTTCAAAATACTTTGAGAACTCGAATTAGTCCTCGTGAAAACCGCAGCTACGTTTTAATTTGATAAAAATTTTGACAACGAAAGTAAATTATCTGTCACACTTTTTATTCCCAAAGCATCTCCTTCTGCATAAAGGACAATGTAATAAAAATGTTAAGCCATCTAGAGAGTCCACCATTTATCCCTCTTCATATACTTATTAAATTCCAATTAATCTCTCTAAAATAATTACAACGAACCTTTGAGGGTGAATATCAGGATACTAAAGCCACGCGCTGAGCTAATTTGAAAATGAAATTATCAAATAAGTCTGTCTACTCAGGAATCAGGTCCTTAAAGGTCTTCCCATTCAGTGCGCCTCATTCTTCAACAGGGTAAATAATTTTGAAAATCTGACACATCAACCACCCACTCATTCGTCAACAATGACGACATGTACCTGTACTTATGTATGATCTACTTGTACACCTCGAACTCTGCTCCCACCCTTTCAGGTGAATGAAGAGGATAAATTAAGTTCCCTCGTGCTTATTCATATTTATGGGAGCACACTCTGTGAAAATGATTGTAATCTGAACGAAAAAAGGAAAATCCCTTTTTGCTTCTCATCCTCTTCCTTTCGAGAGTATTAGTCCCCGGTACCAGTCTACCAGACCTGGTACAGGTTGGTATGCGAGGACAATTCGCCTCATACCATTCGAAGGGCAAGCACCTGATATTCTGGCAAAAGTGATGGATAAGTGGAGTATCCGTATGCGAGGGCACTTGATACGCAGGAGCCTCGTTATTTATTACGTACGTGATACGTTTGTCCTGGAGCAATTTATTCCAAATAAATTAAGGAGCACGACGAAATAACCCACATGATGCGTTGTAGGAAGAGAATTATCAGGACTTGGGTTGCATTGACTTCGTACCTGGGAAAAAAGCTCATTTATATTTGCATTCCCTAGGGATTGAATGGAGAAAAGAGGTCATTTAGTGGTTACGTTGTGGTACTTTAATGTTTATATCATGTGAACGGTATCATGATTCGTGGAACCCACTCATCCCGTGAATGTACCGCCATCTGTCAACGACCAACTGGAGACTGGGTAAATTGTGGCAATTTCGTGTTTTCTGTATTAGTGTTAAAACTCGTTTTGTGGCAGTCATTAAATAGGACGTTACCAAAACAGCTTAAGGTTAATAGACTACTCTTGGTTAAAGAGAATTGGCCAAATGTTGTAGGGAAGTTTCAAGTACTTGGAGCAGCCTAAAGGAAGCACTTTTACTTCTGAGGATTACCTTCGGGTAAAAAATTATGAATAGCAAGCTCTACCAGCCCATTAGTAAATTTTAAATTCGCCATATATCGTCGGTGGAGCAAGTGGTAACTTGTCGTCCTAGGGTATCTTTGGTTGTTTTCTGCTGACAACAGATTAGGGAACAGATTCGGAATCCGCCTGAAATTGTAGTTCCGCTTATAATCGTTATCTCGGGTCAGGTGAAGTTCTTTTCCCGCCTCATGTCGGACAAGTAGTTACGGGAACAAGAGAGAGGGAAATATACTTCCGGGTATTTTGTTAAAGAAATTTGTTCCCCGCCTCTTCTAAAGAGCGTGTAGTGCAGAGAGAAACAGTAGAAAGTGTAAAAATGAAATAGCTTTACGGGGGCTACGTTAACTATAGAAATAGTGCCTACATTGAACGTAGATCATTACTTTGGACACTAGTGGTTTGGTGTGCCTTTTTTTACTCCAGGATAAATTAAAAGCCTACAAACGGTTACACAAGTTTACGTTTTGCTGAAATAAAGTATAGCTTCAAATCGTGAAACTACCTCTATTCTCAATTTTTCGTAGAAAATCTTCGACTGTTAATGTTGTTTGTACGACTTGAGCATCCTGTTTAACCTTCGTAAGAACAGTACGAAGGTTGGTCTCCATTAGGTTTCGATTTCGTGAGAGAATAGCAAGAACAATTCAATGATACATTTGTACCCGGCTTTCGTATTCCGATAGACTTATGGGCCGATTCAACCGTTTCACTGATTAACTATGATAGTAAGCTGTTCTAAAAAGATACGCCAGGTATTTGGAATAGTTTCAATATAGTCATTGATGTCAAGCAGCCAAAAGGTAGTTCACGACATGAGCTGTTAAATGATGTGTATAATCAAGCGTAAATATGCCGAAACCTTATCCTATTAAGTAGAATATCAGGATATGACTTTTGATAAATAGTGATAGCGTTTTGTTCCATAGAATATATCAATACATAATAGCACGGTTCAATAATAATTTAACTCTAGGCGCTATTGATCATCTACTACAGCGGTTCGTTACATAGTTCCGCTATGTGTGTTACGAATTGCATGTTTGCGTACCCTGCTTCTATTAAAAATTAATTTAGATGTTAGTTGACAAGTTACTTTCGTTATTAAAAACAAGGTTGGTAAAAGAACTGAACCCTGATGGAAATCGGCTTTATTTCGTATATTTTAGATGATACTCTGTTGATGATAATAGTTCAATCCATTTAATAAGTTGAAGATCGAAGGTCACTATTCCATATTGTATCATAAGCTTTTGGATCACCAAAAACACCGGCCTCCCTTAAATTATATAGACGTTGATTCCGTAAGTAAAATTTGACGTATGCGAGCTCGTAGTAAGTTTTGGTTGATCGCCACGCCGTGAATGCAGAGTCAAGCCTACTAGCTTTCCTGTCTTAAAATAAATCCACTCCGTCCCACACATTACATAAATGTACAAAAATTAGTGTCCTAAAGATGATCTGAACGAAATCTTTGGTAAATTTAACACAATTATTCGGCGCCTAGTAAAACCTCAATCGTGCAATCAACACTTGCCAGAATAAAACACACTAGCAGTTCCGACAATATTTACCTTTCGCCATTTAAATCTTTTTCGCAATATTCAGCGATTTTTACAGGAAATTAAAGTGAAATTATTACATGTTCCCTGAATATTCATTGCCTTGTAAAATTTATTATGGCAGAGCTTTAGGACTCCACGTGGCTTCAGTTCTTATGAGCTTAATAAAATGTTGTCATCATCAAAGAGAATATTTAATTTACCCTGTTAAAACCTTTATTATAGTCGAAATACGTTAAAAGGCAATTTCTTAAAGATCTCCGGTGCGCGGTTCATTTCTCCGCCTGTTGAACGATACAAAAGGCTTCTCGTCTACGTTTACAATTAAAGAGTCCAGCTTGGCGTAAAGCTACAGTCTCATTACAATTTTAATTGAAAGCGTAAAATAACAGAGTAAAGACAACTATGTGACTAACCCCAAGGGCTTACGAAGTCGCAATCCTACCGTCCATCACTATAACAGGAGCAGAGTAGAAGTCAGGTATGCCTGACTGAATTCATTTATTTGCCGAACATGAAAGGATCCTTCCACTCTTGTTTCAGGGTTGCTTCATTTAAATTATCCACGCCCGTCATTTCACGACTCTCGTATAATCCGAAAAGCAACTTTGGAGCCGTAAATTTTCGTCACTAAATGTTTACAATCACATTTGCCAGAAAGAAGAGTTCGTTTAATCTTGTTCGAACGTTAGTGCAAAGCGGGCGAAGTCAGATTTTTAACCATAGTGCACAAGTTTCGAAAATGTTAATGACTACGACACTATTTACCATTGTGATTTTGGTGCAAAACTATCAACTATTCTATCATCCTTAATTATTATTGCATTAGGACAGACGCTGCCACCGCTTTTTATGTGCATTCAGTGGGATTTTAGTTCAAAGGACTGTTTAGCAATGAACACTGCCTTTGTGAGTAAGCTTAGGAACGTTTCATGACGGTTTCAGTAGTTATGCGCTAAAAGTCAATTCCAACTTTAAACAAATAAATTTTTATGTTGCAAATGCAATTCCATGGATCTGATAATGAAATGAGAGGTTCAACGTATAGAAGTAAGTGTTTAATTGAACTCCCAAGAGTTTAGAAGTACTCGACTCGTGTGCCATTAAGGTTAATACCTACAATTAAGCCATAGTAGCACAATAAAGTCCCTAAGGAACAAAAAATAACGCACCGTTTAATATTCGAAATAAATCGAGAAAAGGGTTATAATCCATTACCCGGAAGTAAATTCAGGCCCTAGCTATAATCCGAAGCAACTGTAGCCCATTTATCGAAAATTCTTTCACGAAATTTTCATCATTTTATGTTATAATGACCCATAACCATTTCAGACTAGCCGAAAAATTCATAGACGCCCTGCTGTTTTTAGCGTAACTTAACCCACATAAAATTGCCCATTCGGGCAATGAAAACTGAACCATGGCTTTAAAAGGCTCTCAAAACTCCCAAACGTCCACTAATCCCATTTTCTTGCCACACTCCAGCTTTTGGTTATGTATACTGTGAACCATAAAAAGATTAAATCGAGGCACTTTGCCACCCTTGAAAAACCCACGCGAAAGGATCTTTTTATATTCTATAACAAGGACCAGTGTGCCTCGAATTATCCAAATCCAGACCTCTCTCCAGGTCGTACTCATCATGACCCATCAATTTTTTGGTGTTGTTTACACGATACCCCAGGCCAGGATCTTTTCTAAAACAATAGTGACCCATCAAATAGCTTCCGTTTTTTGATATGCCAAAAATGACCACAAGACAATTTTATATTTAAGATAAAGAGCAACATGAAAATGGCGTCAATCTATCCTCACTTCGTGGGAAATTCTTCCAAGGACAAAGTTTAGTCCAGTTCATCAGGAAAAACGATTTTATCTATGGAAATGCCGTAACACGACCAAAAATCGACATCTGCAAGGTCCTTTCAGCTTTGTAACTAGGTCACGATTTGAACCGACAAATAATGCGATTTAGTTAGACCTGACGAAGCTGTAAGACGAGATACGAAATGACCTCTTATGGTACACGTCCGGTTTATCCTTTTCGCTCACGACTTGAAGAACATTTTATGGTGGAGCTAATGCGAATTTAAGTGCTGACAAGACACCAGTTAACTACCGAATTAAGTCATTTGCTGTGCTAACTCAACATTTTATAGCCATTGCCGTTTACTGTTATAGCGTTTTTCATTAAAGGATTTAACGCGCAAAGGACTAGCAGAAAACAGGAGATATGAGATCTTGGGATTTGAAAATGACCCCTTAAAAATGTTAAATGAGATATAAAACTTTCATGCAGCGGTAAAATACGTCCTTTTACAGGATCTGAATATTTTAAAAGCTCAGCCGTTAAGTAAAGTTTGACCACTGGTTTTCATTGTTTAGGATTTTCAAAAATTTAATTCATGTGCAAAATTGTAATAGTAGACAACCTCCTACAAACCCACTTTCTTTTGAAAAAAAATAAAATAGTTCGGACCGGTGAACTAGACGATGCTCTTAGGAAAGTCGAAGAACATGACAATCTAATAAACTCATTAACGTCGACTCGGGATAATCGAAATTTTAAATATTTGGATGTGTTTGAATTTTATTAACATCTTAGCTACTTTCTGCTGGATGGAATATTGGTACAATTTTAGGAAAGCACGAAAAGAATGCTACTTAAATACTGTTTCAACAAGGGTTGTCGTATTTTTAAAAAACTCATGAAAGAAAGCAAATGATGAAGACTACTGCGAAAACAAAAATTAGCCGAACTTGGGAATATCTTTGTAGAAATTCGCGCCCAATCGTTTAGAAGATTTAGATACTTATTGGATGTAAATCTTTTCTGAGTTTTTGAAAGTATTATACCAATCTTTGCACTCCTTCTACTGTCTTACAGTTTGGTATCCCCGTTGCAGGAAACTGAAAAATTAGTTTTTAAAATAAAGTTGAACCGACTTCACAAAAAGTGCTAAAAAGCATAAAATAATTTGTAATTTTATAACTATTACAACATTTTAAAGTCGTTGCAAATTAAACAAGCAAAACATCAACCCAACCACAATCGACGATACTATATAACACTTCCTGAACGTGTCAGCTCACGTAATCGTAAGGAAGGACGATTTAATACTTTTGTTGTAGTTGTTTGTTTCATTTAATAATTTTATGTTTTTTAGCGCTTTTTGTGAAATCGGTTCAACTTTTTTTTAAAAAACTATTTTATTTTTTACTTTATAGCGTCTTCATATATACGACTCGAAGAATGCTGATCGTATAAAGAAGGCAAATTGAAAAGCTGCAGAAGTAGGACACTGTTAAGAATGGAAAGAGAATTCTCCAACTCCGGCAACATATTACGAAATTAGTCATTAGAAAATTCTTAACATGGCCCTAGTGCGCCACAGTACTCTATATAGCAAGAGAGAATTATCGTAGTCAGGGAATCATCGTAGTCACTCTAGGTACGAAATTGTTATCATTTATCAATCAAGAAAGGTATTCTGTACAACAGAATTAAAATCGGTCTATGCCTTATGAAGCTAGGCGCCGCCCCGTCTCCAGCTCTCACCACAAGCTAAAATTTTTATTAGAATACAAATAGATATTCTATGCATTTAGAATCATCTAAATCAGTATACGCGTTACAAAGTTAGGTTAGCCCTTCCCAAACCTCAACCTTAGTTCAAAATTTTTTCCATAAAGTAGCAATTGGGGAATTTTCCAAAGATGTGTGTAAATTAAGAAATTGGGTAACACATCCTCCGCACACCACCCCACCGCATAAATTGTTGTCGTCGTACGAGTAACATATCCTACACATTAATAGAAGAATCGTCCAAATTGCTCCACACGTTACGAAGTCAACCTTCCCCTCACCCACCACCTTCCTAGTGAAAAATGTATCCTCTTATTAGCAGTGGGGGATTATACTCTGTATTACATAAAATGGATCGAATACGAAGTTGAACTCCCGCACTCCACCTCACTCCCCGCCACCACCATCCCAAAGCACCCCACCACACCCTAGGTAAAATTTTTTTCATTATTAGCAATAGGGGAGGGATCCTACTCTATACAACAAAATAAGAGTTCTCTATATGAGTCCACTCATTACGAAGTTAGGTTTCACCCCCTACCTACCAACTAATTCTGATACCAGTCGGGGAAGATATTCTACCTAAAAAAAGGAGTCATCCAAATCGGACCGACCACTCTTTAAGAAGATATTCTACCCCTCCCCCTTCCCACCCCACCTACTACCAATGTGGGATCATACTTTATACAACAGAAACCTAACAAAACAGAATCATACAAATCGGTCCACGCGTTACGTAGCCAGGTTTCACGCCTTAATCCCAAACCCCTTCCCACTTAATTTTTTTCAATATGGTACCAATAGCGGAAAATGCTCTATCCAACAAAGAAAAAATCATCCAAATCGAACCTCGCGTTACGAAGATAGACTACCGACCCCACCCTGGGGCCAAATTTTTTTCATTATTAGCAATGAGGGATCATATTTTATAAAACATAGCACGCATTAGGTTTTGCCCCCCCCCCCCCTCCCCAAGCACCACACCAACAATTTTGTTGACATGCTAGCAAATTGGAGAACATACTCCACCCAACAAAAAAAGAGTCATCCAAATCGGTACATGCTTTACGAAGTTAGACTACCCCTTCCCATCCCCACCTAATCCTAGGACCAAATTTCTTTCATTAATAGCAATGGGGGATCATAGATTCATCCAAATCGGTGCAAGCGTTACGAAATTACCTCAACGTTTTGAGAAAGGTACAGGGGTCGGCCTGCATCTGTATCACCGGAGCACTACGGGCCACTCCTACCGATGCTCTGGAGATACTTCTTCATTTACTTCCATTAGATCTGGTGGGTAAACAGATGGCTGCTAATGCCGCCGTTCGGCTTACAGCCGCATCTCAGTGGTCCAGTATTAAAGTTGGGCACTCTTCAATTCTGGACTCCTTTTCGCTCCAAGTGGGCCATCTTGATTACACCACTCCTAGCTACTACTCTGTCAAGTGTTTCAGATCGACGATCTCAACGAGGCTTGACTGGGATGGTGACACAATTCCCTGTGGGAAATCCGTTCAGATTTACAGGGACGGTTCAAAACTACAGGGCAAGGTGGGGGGTGGGGTTTTCTCAGAAGCACTGTCCCTCCGTCTTCCGGATTATTGCAGTGTGTTTCAGGCAGAGGTCATGGCTATTCAGGAAGCCTTGTTTTGGTTGAAGTGGAACGGAGTTCCTGTAAGAGACATCTGTAGCCTTACAGGTAGCGAGGCTACTTTGACATCTAGGACATCTAGGACTGTTAATACATGTCGCTCACACTCAATTGAATTGGCTGAGCGGTTCCAAATTCACCTGTGCTGGGTCCCGGGGCACAGGGATATTCCAGGAAACTGCGCGGCAGACGAGCTTGCTAGACGTGATACCACCCTGGAGATCCAGCCGGAGCAGACTACTCTTGGTAGGCCTCTGGCCGCCTGCAAGCTGTTGCAATCAAGGGCAATCAACCTAGCGAATCTTAGATGGGCAAACGGAACTACATGCCATTTTTCCATACAGATCTGTCCTAAGCTGGATCTTAGGCGCTCCAGGTGTCTGATTTCGAAGGGCATTTCTGACCTTGGTATAATTACTGTGGTTATCACAGGTCATTGCCCTATTGGCTTACACGCGAAGAGACTGGGCATCTTCTCAAATGACTTCTGCAGAAGCTGTATGGACGAGGAGGAGGAGGAAACTATTTTCCCCTTCCTTTGCCGGTGCCCTACACTGGCACGCAGGCGGGAGTCTTTCTTGGGTGACTATTTCCTCGATAGTCTTGGCGATCTGGACTGACGTTGCAGATCTGTGGCGCTTCATCGATAGCTCCGGATGGTTCCAGTGAGGAGGTGGTGGGACTTCTTATATCCACAATGGGTCTATTGAGGTCTAAGTGTGTCCTTCAGGACGGTAACACGAACCTTACCTAACCTTGGACAAATAAAACTAATGGGTGGACAAACGTGGACTAACGATGGGCAATCGAATGCACAAAACAAAAATTTCAAAATAAAAAAAAAGGAGTTGCCAACTTCACACAGCTGCACCAATGATAGTATTACCTGTCTTCAACTGCATCCAGCAATTTCTGAACTAGTCATATAACATCAGCACCATTTTATAAAATTGAAAGAAAGGCAAACCGAGCGACTGTAAGTTCAATTGTAATATCTTGTAAAACTTCTTTGCCATTCTCAAAGCTTTATAAGGCAGAGAGAGATGGAATGATTTTAAATGTAAATGTTCTTCATTTTGGTATCATCTTTGTAGATATAAGGGACCAATAGTAAAACGAAGTTCACAAAATATTATAGAAGTAAGTTGATTTTTGATTGAATGATACTCAACCACTTAAAACTAACATTCTATCAGAATTATTGGTGGGAATTGTTTCGAACCAAAATTGAAAAGGAGCGCTCAAAAGATCCACAGAGCTAGTAAATAAAAATTGAGTTACCTTAAAAACTACCTTTGAACGAATTGAAAACAATTTAAAATAACAATTGGAAACAAATTTGTTATTCTGGTGGAAACAAAAACCTTCCTCTTGTTCCTCTGTATTTTGAATTTGGGTCACGAAACAATTAAGAATTGATGAACGAGTCTCAATTGTAATTAAATTGTTTCCATTAAAATGGTTCGTATAGTAATCGAAACAAAATTTTCACTTTAAATTTCTAATATTTACGTCAGTTATATAATCGACCATACTATATTTAAGCATACAGCTATACCTAGTAGTGGTAATCACTTTATAACTTGCATATAGTTGCAGTGTAATTCAAAGAGGTGACACGAAAGCCATAACACTTTGCATAAATATTGTACTTAGGCTTTGTTGTGTACAAATGGAAATTTCTAAATTGCTCGCCATTTTCCTGCAAAATGTTTAAAATATTACAACTGTAACGCCATTAATTACTCACGAAGGCCCCATAAAATTCTGTACACGGATAAAAAAGGAAATTAAAGTCCTTTTCAACCCTCACCACTTACGTAAATTGGTCACACACACGATTTAGGAATTTTTTTTTCATTCAATTTCGAAGTGTTTTTTCGACATGGTCACATCGATTTGCGATAAAATTTTCAATTTTCAATGAATTTAAGAGATATTTTAGAAAATTGCTCATTTTATCACTTTATTGCTTAAAAATTTATCCGAAAAACTGAAGAGGGAAAACATTTGGAATTGTGATCGAAACAGTACAGTGATTCAACCGCCCCGTGCCCCACAAGGGGTTGTCAGAATTCGAGAGAACCCTTTCAGTATATTTTGTAAGCAATTTTTAGACATTTATGCGGAGTAATGTATATTTAATTGCTATATGTTGCACGATAGCGTAAAAAAAAGAAGAGGGGTGAATTGTAATTATAAACAACAGTACAATCGGACAGAGGAACTGATTACCAATTATTAATACGTAGTAATATGAATTCGTAGATGGAGTAAGTAATACCGTGTCGGCCTAACAATCTGTAGGTCCCAGTTTCGAAAACTCACCTGCGGCGACACATGGTTGTCTTCTGCTGACAACGGGTTACGACAAAAAGGGCAGGGGTTGCAGAGAAAATGTCGGTGGTTCCGAATCCATTTTAAATTACAGGTTCACTTGCAATCGCTGTCTCGAATCAGGCGAAGTTCTTCTGCCATTTTAAATTAAAGGTTCACTTGCAATCGCTGTCTCGAATCAGGCAAAGTTCTTCTGCCGCCCCTTGTCCCACAAGGAGTAACGGGAACCAGAGAGAGAGAGAGAGAATATGTAATAATTATTCGCCTTAATGTTAAGGCCATCCAAACATTCGTTTGGTCGTCGAGTTAAATGAATTATTCTTAGTTGATTTCAACTTCGACAAAATTTCAAAGCTGACATCGAAAACTCAGGTTGGACAACGTACCAATTCAAATCAATGCTACAAATTCCTGACGGACTCGATAAATTATGACAATTATGAAATCCTTGAAATTACCGGAAGAAAATATATAAGGAAAAAAAAATTGATTTTAGCCTAATGTTTTTTTATAATAATGCCAAAGCTCAGGGGATGCCCAATGATGCTTAAGCACAGACTTGACAGGTTAAAGTATAAGGGGTAGCAAACTGATTTAAAAGGCTGAGTAAACCCGTTGTGGAGAAGCGGAAGGGAGAAGACCTTTACCCGATTCGAGGCAACGGTTTAAAGTGGGCCTACAATTAAAAGTACGATTCGGAAGCACGAACGTTTTCTCATCAACCCCCATTGCCTTTTTATCGTAATATGTTTTCAGCAGAAAAGAAACATGGGTCCCCGACGGTAGGATTCGAACCTGGGACCTCCGGATTGGAGGACGACACGCCACCGACAGCAATGAAAGTTAAAAGTCTCGCACTAATAAGACAAGGGAAAAACAGAAAATGGTAAACTGTTTCACATTTGTGTTGTTCTGCATACAAAATATTCCTGAAATTTAACGGTCCATCTAAATTTGACTCGGAAGGAGTGGGATCGAAAAGAATCTTTTGTATCGCGCGTTGTTGCAGGCAATCAGACTAGCAATTTTGTTAGAACAATGGCCGCAGCAATTATAACTATAGAAAAGTGAGAGACAATGGTCTTTCTGTCGATGCTCCAAAGAGTTATTGCTCTCAGAAATTGTGGAAGTCGCCAATAAGTTTAAAAACCTTTCTCTTAACTTTTTTTTTAACGCGGACAGTGCGGTATAACTGGCCCCTGGCCAATTATGGGAGATACATTCGAGAAAAGGCATGATGTGGAACTTGTAGATCAACGCCAAGTCAGATGAAGTGAAATATTTTTGACATCCCTATAGAAAACCCAAGCATTTCATCGTAATTTTAGGGATTGCAAATATAAGGTCGGTGCAGCAAAAATTGCTGGATATCTCAATACCCAAGATGTTTAAAGAGGGTGAATGGAGTATATTGACTCCGTCGACTAAAATAGGTTGAGGGTGGGCTGGGTGTTACTTAAGGGACATTAGAGGATAGAGTTTTGGATACTTTGAATATAACATGAAAAAAAAATTAGTATACACTATTGGCGATTTTTCTATTTTATTACTTTTGGTCCAGGACTTAAGATGCTGGAGTAGGGGTTGAAACCGCACTTGCCTAAATATTTTTGTAAAATCTGTCGAAAATGGTACATTTTTTGATGCTGTGTTTCCCTAATAATAGTAGGATAATTATTTATTATTGATAAAATACCATCGCCGCCTCTCTAAGTATTCCGACCATAATTAGGTGGATGGAGGTAATGGGGGCGTGGCAATGAGGTGTTAAGCATCTTTAAGTGCGAGTTATGTAGAGTTCCCATGAAAATTTATTATAGGGTCAAAAGATTATGGGCAATTGAGGGTGCTGTTGTCGGCGAAACTATGAGGAGGGTTGAAAGTAAGTGATAAAAGGCAATTAACATACAATGTAAATAAGCTTGATTAGAGAACTGAGACCAGAGGTACACCGGCATTTATTTCGTAGGAATCAAATGTAACTCCGCCTATTATTTCACGGATTGATCGGGCTGAAAAATATTTTAATAGGTGAGGGTGCAGACCGAATGCTTGAAGTCTGGTTGGAAATATAGTACGCCAGATCCTATAGAAAGCTTTTGAAATATCAAGAATGACAACATTATGAGGACAGTGATTTCAATGCTCCGTCAGAGCCGTTACTAAGTCTCCAGCGGTAAGCCTGGAAACCTTATCGGCTATCGTTAGTAAGGGGGTTATTTTCTATGTTATTATCAACTATTAATTTATGAGTCATTTAAAAACTTTAGATAAGTTAGACGGTTCACACGTCTGTCCTTTTTCAGGTATCCTCAAACTTTCCTAATGAGTATGACATGTAAAAAAGTTTGCGCAGAGGTTTTTTTACGATGTGGCCAAAGCATAGGGAACAACCGTTTGATGCGTAAACATGGCTTTTGCCGGAAGGGAGGCAGGTTTAACAAAAGTAGGGGTACAGCAAAGGTGATGGCAACAGTGGATTTCTCGCCCAACGCAAAAGGTCCTTAAAAGCCATCATGAGCTCCACAGATGATCAAGAAAGACGTCGACAACTGAAAAATAAGTATTTTTAGTTAAATTGGAACGTGAAGAGATGTAACCGATCTGACGTGGGAAGAATCTAAAGAACTTGCAAAGAAACATGGGCTAAAAAGTGCGAATTTAAAGTATAAGAGAGTAGAGAAAAGAGAAGAATAAAGTTATTCCAGATACGGAGGAAGACTGCATCACCGTTCTAATAGATCATTGGAGACGGAGTTGGATGAATTGGTGGCGTGGTACGTGGCACGATAACCACGCCATGGTTCAAGGGTTCGAGCCTCGGTCTCCCTAAAGTTTTTAATTGAAATTTAAAAAAATTCACTCCATCTCTGGGCTGTTGTCTAGATAACAGAAACGCAGAAAGAAAAACAAGCCAATAAATTGTCTCTGATTCACCATACCATAAGCCCCTGCTCGTCATAGGGTTGTCCCCTGGGCTTTGTCTTTATCATAAAAAAAATTATCCAGCTATCTTTGGAAGAACGCATAAAAAATTCTCAGCCCAGATAAATGATATCCCGCGCTCTATCTATCTGTTTATATCTTCTATCTATTTTCTTCTTCTTCTTCTATATTAATAAAATTGGAGTATCTGTTTGTGATTTCATGATCATTGTCATTTTATTTATCATATGGTTATTTTCATGATATGAAAAACTGTTCAATTATTTATACGGTTTTGTCTGTCTGTCTGTTTGCCTGGGCTTATCTAAGAAACGGCTAATCCGATTTCGATGCCAATTTCGCGAGAACGTTCAGTATTGCCTTAGACATAACTTAAGCTACTTATGGTACATTTAGCGTGGGGCGGGGGTGACATGTATAAATAATCGAAGCGACCGATTTCGGTTTCGAATCCATACTTTTCGTGGCCTGAAAGAGGAATAATGACACTTCCGATGCCGGCAATCCAAATCGATCGATGTTAATGTCGAATTCATAGTTTTCGGGATGACTGGGATGAACAATGTGGTGGTAGTGATGGCGTGGAAAAATAATCGAAAACGACACTCCAAAATAAAATAACCGCAATTTCGGTCGCTTCGGTTGAGATCACATTAGCACTCTGTTGATTATTGTGCCGTTGTAGAGTAAGTCCACCGGTAAGTCGCTGGTAGAGTAAGTTATAATGTGCTGGCTTTTTATCTCGAAGGTTCCTGGTTCGCACCCAACCGGCGGCCACGCAAGTTTTTTTTTCTGCTAACCAAAGATTACGCTAAAAGGCTATTTAGGTTTGCAAAGTAATGTCTAGGAGTTAAAAGTTGAGCGGGAAGCTTATCTCCCACCCCAGGCTTCGTAAAGGATAACTCGAAAGACAATCGTTGCGGAAATGTTGCTCCCCCATCTGCCTTTGTAGGTTATGAAAAAGGGTTCAGCTTGCTTAATTGGAGTTTTATGTGGTGAAAATTCTGGTGTCGCGGACTTCAGGAGAGAAAAATTATTAAATTAATAACAATTTTCTGTAATAATGCAACTTGAAGAATTCTTCTTGTCCGACAGCTTTCAATAGAATTCCGGATTTCCCTCGCTACGTATTTTCCTTGTTTTTACAAATGACGACGTCCTTGTCAGTGCTCTTGATAGAAGATAAGGCGACATACAAGAGGAACTGTTAGACCATCTCAAAGACCTCTATGATGGAGAAAATAGTGCCGAGCCTAGATGCATACACAGTGGCATATTGCGTTGTACTCCTACATTACTTTAACTGACATAATAGGTCTGTTCCTTTATCAAAAATTGGGAACTTACTTTTTTCTTGCTGAAGAAGTGTTCGGTGTTTTATAGAAATGTTCTTCTTCTTCTTTGGCTACAACCCAAGATAATTGTGTTTGTGAAGCATCTATTTCACCGATAGAACTAATATAAACTTGTAATTTTAATGGGTTAGAAAATTCAATATGCGATCAAATTGCAAACATAACCTCATTTATTAAATGTCAAAATTAAGTTTTACTTATTTTTCAGGATTTTATAGGAAACATGTTCCTTCCATTTTCTAGTTTTTGGCCACATTTTCCCCCACCATATGAGTTAGTTTTTGCACGGAAAGTTTTTACCTGACAAAACACAACCGAAATCCTATTTCTGAATTTAGGTTGACAATTGAATTTCCTGGCTGTTTACCTTGAACAGCTATCAAACGCAGAAATTTTGGAAAGGCATTTACACACGTACAAGAGAAAACACATCTAATTTCGCATTCCTTCGTTTTGTTTTAGATTATTACGCTTCATGCTTGTTCTTATTAGTTCACCAGTTAGCAGCAAATTGTAAACAGTAACACAGCCAGAAACTGGAGAATTTCTGTTGCTGCCATGGCCATAGAAGAGTTGTTTCCTCAAATATGTTAACAACTAAATTCATTAAGACAATTCTGAAGTAAATTGCTGATGGAAGATTGAGGTTAGGTAGAGAATTTAAGTTAAAGCAAATGTTGGGTTAAGAGAAATAATCTTCTACTGCAGAATGGAGCTATGCTGTGGCCTAAAATTGTTTTAATTTCAAGGAATTTTGCACAACCAAAAAAGTTTTCTTGTTAACCCCACCTGAATGTCACTCCTACTGAAGGAAATAATTAATTTGGTTTGTATGTATTTACGGTTTTTCGTATAAATTCTCACTGAATCGAAAAACTCTTTTTGGCTGCCAATTAAGGTTGAAATTTTGTCTAGAAGAGATCTTAGAACGCAATCCAACAACGAATCCCCTCGATAGTGCCTAATTCTAATTCTGAGCCAAAAGTTCCGTTTAATTAGAAAGGTAAAAATAATCCCCAGAAGTCTTTTAACCCCACGACTAATCCATTAGGCATGGAGGATATAAATTACAACCCGGAACTTTTTCTTTTTGTGGCTACAATCCATATTGGCCCCCTTTCCCGATAAAATCTTCAGCAAGTTTACTTCCTCGAAGATTTTCTGAAAGGAATTTTCTCAATTCCACTTCATTCGATTCCAAGGATCGAAATTTCTTCGAGTGCACATCCTGCCGGAAAAAAAACGAATCCTATTCAGGCGTGTTGTAGACTACTTAGATTCCTCTCCATATAAGTAGGGAACATCGCAAATAATTAATCGCTCCTGCACTTTGGATACTCATCGATATGGCTAACAATGGCAAGCTATTCAATAGTAAGTGTGTATGTAATAATACTGCCACTGGTGGGGGTAAATCGAAGAAATGATTTGTTTTTTTTTTTGGCCACAGGACTATACTGTAGACTCTCGATTATAAATCGAAGTTCATTCTGAGAAACTTTAAGATGCTGTGGTCAGAAGATAGTAGTCAAAGTTTTACATTAGCTTCAATTTGCAACTATATATGGTGGCTACCTATTATAAGCAGAGAACTTAATGCAGGAGTGAGGATAAACTTTATTACAAAGAGTTACTGCTTCTGGAGGTCTGCCATAGTACACACAATTATCCCACGCCTTGTCTGAAAGGGTAACCGATGTCATTAAATTTGGGAATGTAGGAAAAGTTTTCGTTTCAGAATAAAGTGCTAGTAGGACTTGGTACATCTATAGGTGTCCTCTATATACATCTGACCAGCTTAGATACGAAAGAGATAGAGAGCTATGGCACATGCTTGAATCAGGCTTGAACATATGATTAATATTAACTGGGAATTCTGGCTAGATATTTCGATAAATTTGTGGGAGATAATTTATTTAGGGCTATGTTCAGTTCAGGAAGCTGCGACATAAAATCAGAGCCAACAATTTTTGGAAACATGCAATTTATAGCACACTAGGTTCTGATAAATTCTGTAGAGTGTTTCGGAATTTTCCCATATTTTACAAAAACCGTCAAAAAATCATAAAATTCTGATTAGTTGCTGATTCCGAAATATAAAAGACTTTAACTTTAAAAAGCCCCTGAAATTAAAGCTAATAAAAATTAAAGTTAAAAAACTACATGAAAAAAGAACTGAAAAGCACGAACGAGAAAATATTCCTGTTTGAAATCGTAGTTTGAAATTATCCTCTAGAATGAACGAATTTTGTGTTCTGTAAAACTATTTAATTACACTAGTTAGTCTACACAAGCCTCCCAAGAAAACGTCGTTTTTCCGACTGTTTCAAGGTCCGAACATTTTTAACCGAGCCAAGGTCCAAATGATTTCGTATGATAAGGTATCAATCACAGAAAAACTTTCAAGCTGAACATAACAATAGTTTCGGAGATATGATGAGTGAAAGCTCGGAGATATGATGGGTCTTAGCTGATATACTGAGCTGATTTTTCATTTTAATAAGATGAAACAAAAATAATCTCTTATTAGTCGAAAAGCAAAATGACCTCAGAAATAGAAAATATAAAAAGAACTTATTAAAACAAAAAAGCAAAAAAAAAATAAAGCATAAAGATATTAAACCTATTTATAGATTAGTATCGTGACGTGATAAAAGGGCTTACGTATTGTTATTACTATTTTTATTTTTATAATTACAATAAGTTATATAAATTATACTAAAAGCTGTATATTCATTTATAATTTCCATATTTAAACTTTAATTAAGTTTTACATTTATTTAAAATAATTATTTTAAAGTTAAGTTATTATCATTTTTAGACAAAGAGTGAAGTTTGATTTACTTTGGCTCTTAATATCTCCGAAACTATTCTTATGCTCAACTTGAAATTTGTTAGCGATTAAACTATCATAATAAGATGCCATTTAGACTACAATTTAATATATTATTTGTGAGCAAACAGGCGATTTTTTGGAAGGCTTTTATGCAAAATTTTATTGGACAAATAAAAACCACCATTTCCATAGTAAAAGTTTCCGCTGAATCCGAAAATCATAGTGAATCTTTGGAAATAAATGGCAAAAACCAAAATGTTGCGAGAGCTATAAAGATGTAATTTACATAATATCATTCTAAAAAAAATATTATTATATTATTATGTTAAGCATAAATGTCCATTTTTTTTTATTATTTTTGTTTTCATCTTTTGTTATTTGCTTTGGTTTGGAAAATTTGTTATAAATAAAAATGTAGACTTGATTGGCATAATGAGGAATAGGCTCCACATTCACTCTTGTTTTACCCCGACTTCCAAAAACCAGAGATTCTGCGTTCGACCTGTATTATTAACTTCGTAAGGTGTTGACCGATTTTGATTTTGTGGGGGTTAAAGCTAACTTTGTAACGCGTGGACCGATTTGGATGGTTCTTTTTTGTTGTACAGAGTATGATCCCCGATTGCTAATAGGAGACAAAAATGTAACCTAGAGTGGGGGATGGGGAAGGGGTAGTCTAATTTTGTAACGCGTGAACCGATTTGGATAATTATTTTTCTGTTGGGTAAAGTATGTTCCCTGGTTGATACCAGGAGAAAAAAAATGTTGATGTGGTCGAACATAACTTTGTAACGCGTGGGTCACTTTGGATGGTTCTTTTCCTGTTGTATAGACTGTGATCCCCCATTGCTAAAAGGAGAGTAATTTGGTCCTTAGGTGGGGGAGGGAGAGGGGGAAGGGAAGTCTAACTTCGTAACGCGTGGACCGATTTCGATGATTCCTTTCCTACATATGTTTTTGAAAAAACACTGAAAAACACTTGCTTTTTGTTCTACAAATTTATCAATAAATATTTATCTAGCGACGCGATTCGTCCTATTAAGACATTATAAAGAGAAATAAGATAGATTCTTTTTCTGTTAAGTTATAGTTTTATATCTATTACGACATTTTCAAGTCGGTGCAAATTAAACAAACCAAACAACTACAAAAAAAGTATTTAATCGTCCTTTCTTATAACTCCGTGAGCTGAAACATTCAGGTAGTTTTATGTATTATATTCAATTGTGGTTGGCCGATGGGGATGATTCTTTTTCTGTTGGAAAGAGTATGTTCAACAAGGTTTTTGGTGGTAGGATGGGGTTAAACCTAACTTCGTGACGCGTGGACCGAGTTGGACGGTTCTTATTTTTGTTGTGTATAGTATGATCTTCCATTGCTAATTTGAGAAAAAAAATTAGACCTAGGATGTCGGGGACGAATAATCTAAGGGTGACTGGGATTAACTTCGTAACGTGCTCCCGCATTTGAATGATTCATAATACCTATGCAATTTCCAGGAAGAAAATCTTTTTTTAAGTTTGTAAACTACTTTAAATACTAAGTTATACTTTTATTTGATGGTTTTCAGCGATAAGTAGAAAAATTAACGAAAATATCAGTTGAAAACAAGTAGTTTCTGTTTTCAACTGTTGTTAATTTTCAATATTTTAAACAAATTTTTAAATAAACAAACAAAAAATATGGTAAATATAAATTTATTTTTAAGTTAAGAACAGTATAGTACAACATTTCAAGAATCTTCTGTTAAATTTTTGGCTAAAAATATTGTGAATTGACAGGAAATAAAAAGATACTTTGCGGTGATCATGATCACTCATTATTGGAACATATGTTGACAAAAAACCAAAAAGATTTCGTTTGTTTATGAGTTTCTCGAGGTAACAACGTCAAGATTTTGTTTATTTTATTGATTTGTCACTTTTAGAAGTAAGAAAAGACGAAGTTTTTGAATTTATGAAAATTTATTGATAAAAATCGACGAATTTGTTTTTGTAAAATTAATTATAATAATACAAAATACAAAATATCGACGTTGTTACCTCGTAATTTATGTATAAAAGAAGTGTGCAAAATTTGAGAAGGATCGGATGAATAGTTTTTGAGTTACAGTGATCACCGACTTTGAAAAACTAAATCTGAGAAAAACGCGTTTAAAGTTTTAACACTGCTCTTTTGTACATGGGATGTATCGAATGGGGGGAGACCCGAGGCACTGCATCTCCGGCAGTTTCGCTCCAATCGACCTCAAATTTTAACTAGATACTCTTGAAGAGTTGTACTATGATATGATGATTAGATACCGAATAATTTGACAATCGCTCAATAAAAGGCTCGTATCCTATGGTGCAAAAAAATGTTGAAAGAATTCAGTCGCGGTGCTTCAAAAGACGTCTATAAGATCATCACCGGCGATGAATCATGAATCTATGCATATGAATCCGAAATTATGCAGCAATCACAAGCAATAACATAGAACGGTCAATTCTGTTGGCCAGAAGTGTTCGAAAAAATAAGAGAAACAAATCGCAGAAGACGAATCATCCTCCACCATGACAATGCAATGGCGCCCAATGATTTCTTCTTATTCCCGAAAGTCAAAAATAAAATGCGAGGTCAACGTTTTTCGGCACCTGAAGAAGCGGTCGATGCATTAAAATCACATGTTTTGGAGATACATATCTCAATCGGGGTCGAAAAAGTTTTTCGAAAATTGGTTCAAACGCATGCAAAAGTGGTCGTGATTGAGAATATTTTAAAAAAGAATAAAGCCATTTGCGATTATAAATATTTATTTTTACTTGTCTATCTTAAAACTTAAGTAGCACCCCTCGTAGCTATACAATTTTATATTATTTTGTGATTTATAGAGCTTTTTGTGAAGTCGGTTCAACCTTATTTTTAAAAAACTATTTTATTGTACTGACTAGGATGAGTCTCACGAACGATTCGCCAGCAGTAATCTCCGGGCATTGGTACATGATTGATATCTTTTTTCTAGAGACGTCAGGTCCTGTCCTGGTAAAATATTTTTCCCTGCTCATGTTACAATTGCGAAGATAAAAGAAGGCATGTTTGTCGGTCCCCAAATTAGAAACTGATGCGGTACGAAAATTTCTTTAGAATTTTAACACCGCTTGAATATACGATTTGGTTCAGTCTTGTATAAGCTGTAAATGGTTTTCTAGGCAATAACCGAGACGAGAACTATCAAGAGCTAATAGCAGCATTTCTTCAGAATTATCACAACATTAAAGCCAATATGTCTCCCCCAAAATCTAGGCACTGTAACCGACGAGCAGAGAGAAGAGTTTTAGCAGGACCTAATGTCTTTAGTTAAGGTGACTGGGATGAATCCATGCTCGGAGATTATTGCAGGGGAATCAATCGTGTGACTGATTCTAGTCAAAAAAGAAGAATCATCAAAATCGGTCCGCGCGTTACGACATTTCGAACGGTCATATATAAAAAAAAATGTAAAAAATTAAAAACAAAATACGTGCCGAAGTTAGTGAAGAAAAAATAGTGAATAAGACGCATATTCCTCATTACACCAATTAAAAAAAAATTTTGGAGTGTTTTTATATTTTTAATATTTTTTTTTTAAATTCGAAAATGAAAAATCACACAAAACAATTTTTGTATTTATTGTATATTTTAATTCTTAATAAAATGCCAATTGTTTAAAGACATCGATTTTTACAATGTTTTAGTTTTTTTAACATAACCTTTGTCAAATTAAGCCGAAATATAGATATATTACACTTAAAATTTTTGTAAATAAATTTTCTATAAGATAGGGCAGCTTAATTGTATATTTTTTTGTGAGTTATAAATTGCCTAAAGTGTATTTTTTTAACTCATTTCATTGTAACCATAGCAACTAAACTATGTTAAATATTTTTGAGGTGATGTCTACTTTTACCGAAAATACTTTGGAATGATATCATGGAAAATTCCATTTTTGCTTATGACCCAAATGGAATTGTTTTTAGTTTTTGCCACATATCTCAATAAACAGACTTTGGATTCAGCAAAAAATTTAACTATACGATAAATAAGATTTAAAAATAGTGGTTTCTGTTTGCCGTATTTCTTCTTGTAAAGTAGTTCTATTATTGTACATTCCTGTTCTCTTGGTTTCTCCGATAACTTATATTATTACTTATAAGTTACTTATTAGTAACTAAAATTCAGCATTCAGCAGTATCACTGCCACTTGGAGATCAATAGTTATATTTTACGTCTTCAGTGATAGTTAAAATTGACTTGCACCATCACTAAATAAGTCAGTTCTCTCTATCTCTCTCTCTGGTTCCGGTGCCAATTTCGAGGGATGGAGCGGGAGCACCCGATTCGAAATAACGATTGCAAGTGGACATACGATTCAACAACCACTGGCAATTTCTCTGCATCCCCATGACATTTTTATCGTAATTTGTTGTCAACAGAAAACAACCATGGGTAGCTGCCGGTGCGATTCGAACCTGGGAACTCCGGATTGGTAGGCCGGCACGTTATCACCACCGGCAACTAAATAGGTTAGTTTGTAACAAAGCATTTTGCTCCGTACATAAATTTACGCCATCGCCCATGTCATTTTCTGGACATTTCACTTTTTGCACAAACTCTTCGTTGTACATGTCCAGAAAAACTCCACTTCCATGGTCTGCAAATGTGCGTGACGTCATCCGGTGGCACAATCATAAGGGACTTGTGCTTAAGAACCAGATGAAACCGATTTTTCCACTGGCAGCGTCGCCCTCCCGTAGCATGCACTCCATGTACATGGTAAGAAAACCAGTCAAGCAGGCTTTGCTTGTGTAGCTCCGTTGTACCACGCCGTTCAGTAGTAATATGTAGAAATGCCACAAGTAAGAATAGAAAATTACTTGGTGGGGGAATAATTCTGGGCCTCGCCAAAAGTATAAAAGCGAGAATCGCCAAGCAGAATTTGAGCAGTAATAGTACGAAAGTGGTCTTGTTCGGATCTAAGCGCGTTTAAATCTAGAAACTATTAGATCACTTTTGGCAGAGCATTCCTGGCTTTCTTTTCGACGATAAAGTCCCACCGACCGAGTAGGTAGTTTTACCTGTGCCGACCCGTAGACTTTCTGTGGCGTTACCTGTTGGTCATTCCGCTTACGCACACCGACTTTCTGTGGGGTAGCTTTTTTGTCGTTCCCGCTTACACTCACACCGACTTTCTGTGGCATTGCCTGTTAGTCACTTACACCGTCCTTCTGTGGCGTAGCCTGTTGGTCATCCCGCTTACACACACCGACTTTATGTGGCGTAGCCTGACAGTCGTTCCCACTTACACCGGCCTTCTGTGGCATGGCCTGTTGGTCATCCCGTTTACGAACACCGACTTTCTGTGGCGTAGCCTGTTAGTCGTTCCCGCTTACACACACCGACTTTATGTGGCCTAGCCTGTTAGTCGTTACCGCTTACACCGACCTTCTGTGGCGTAGCCTATTGGTCATACCGCTTACACTCACACCGACTTTCTGTTGCCTGTTAGTATACTTACATCGACCTTCTATGGCGTCACCTGTTGGCGATAACGCTTACACACTCCAGCTTTCTGTGGCGTAGCCTGTTAGTCGCACACACTTACATAGACCTGTGGCATAGCCTGTTGGTAAGTAAACTTACCCATACATCACCGACTACGATACCACCGTGAAGACTACGTATAAAAGCTTATTAAAATACCATCTCTCTCTTTAGCAGTGGCGACTTATCTTTTCACTCCAGCCATCAGCCCGGTATCAGTAGAAAGTAAAATATAAGAAAGTATTGGAGAAAATTGGATATTTTGACATAATAAAAACAAATACCTGAATAAATACCTCATAAATTTATTTTATAACTGAGTCTTTTCCATTAAAAATAACCTTGGACGAATCCAGAGCTCCCGGCAACCCCTCTATTGAGGCTTCAGGGAAAAGACCCATTACAGTTAAAGTTAAGAGTAGTGCAAAATGCTTCTCTCTTCGTTTGGGGGGCAGCGGTAATGTTGATCTTGAAAACATTTTTTTCGCATATTTCGTGAGATGGGGGTGGTCAGTATTGGTAACTGCATGGTCAATCGAATCCACTATTTTAAATTTCGATTACCGAAGTTGGGGTATAAATCACTTTAGGCGGAAAATTACGATCTCTTATAATTAGATTACAATATGAAATTTGGAGAATGGAACGTATTGAGCACATGCCTCTTAACATTACAATGTTCATGCCTAACGAACGATACTGTTCATTGTATATTGCTGGATGGAAGTTTATTATTGAAAGTGTTCTTAGTCCCTAGGTAAAAAGTACATTGTATTTTCGGTTCACCTATTATGGATTCCTTCCTCCTCTCTTATTTCTCAATTAATCGTTTTGCAGAAAGCTTTACATTTTCGCTTTCATCGGATGTACGACAAATTTTGCTTTCTTATCTTGTGTCTCCTTGGGCTAGAGGGTGCTACTTGAAAAACTGCTCAATCTTTTCTTTCCGTAATATGAATTTTTATAGCAGCATTTATGTCAAAGGCAGATTCCGTGTTTCAGAAGGTGCATGTATTTTTCCAACACTTCTGGAAGCGAAAGACCATACTGAAAACGAATATGAAGGGAAAATAGAGATTTAGTCCTAATAGCTTCCACCGTGCTGGAAAACCCAAAATTTTACAGTCCTCTGACCTGTCATTTCCAAAACGTATTCTCAACAAGAAATATAATCAGAGCGTCTCAATAAACAATTTCCATCGGGCACCTGATTTCCTCAAGCGAAACACCCTGTATATTCGAGGGGCAGGAATGGTAAGCTACATACACTTTTTTTTACGAACTAAACGAATACGAAAACTGAACACGTTTTTATGGAGCTTCAGGCTCAAATAGATTCACTTCAACGAAATATTGTTTCCATTAATTCACAAAAAATAATATCACTTATTTTACTGTTGGTACAGAGAAATTGTACAGAAAAACAATTTCTAAAGCAAATAAATATTTACAGCGACATCGTGACGTGTTTTGAGAACAGACAGATGTAAACAAATGTAATAAGTCTTCTTAAAGCGCAATTACTTTTGAAGTGAGTCAATATATCATTTAAGAGCACTCAACTAGAAGAAAATGTTTGCAGTGTTGAGTATTTAAGATGTGCTTAGAATAAACTTTGTCATTATTTTTGGAATGAAATAAAACGAGAAGAACATGATATGAAAAATAAATGACTTCAAATATAACATGGAAATTATATTTGTTGCGTTGGAAAAATTTGAATATATAAGATTGATTATGTTAAAGATAAGATGGTTTTCATACAAGAGTGATTATTATATAAGTCTACATTTACATCTCTACTGCTTGCTTACTCTCGTAAATGAACATCAGTGGTAACCAGTTTTTTTATACATATATATGATGTTGCCAAAGCTCAGGGGATGCCCTATGATGCAAAAGCACAGCGAGAAGGAGTTTGAAAGTTTCGGGCTCGTAAGACGTGGGAAAAATTGAAGATGGTAAACTGTTCCGCATTCATGTTGTTTTGCTTAGAAAAGATTCCCGAAATTTAACGGTACGTCCAAATTAAATATGGAGAGTATAGGGGTGGGAGCGACTTGTAGCTTTTGTATTGCGCATCTACAAGGAATTAGGAAATAGGGTTAGAAGAGTGAGAGACAACCGACATTCCGTCGATGCTCCGCAAGGCCCGCAGAGATTGAGGAATTGCCAATAAGTTTTACCCAAGATGTTTAGAGAGGTGAACTGAGTATATTTACTCTGTCGACTGAAATGGGTTGAGGATGAACTACGCGTTTTTAAAGGGACATTAAACAGCACTGAGTTTTGGATGCATTAAAAGAAACACAATTTTCTCCGTCCAAAGCGAGGACCATAGAAATGCCGTTGCTTGACGGCGCATGCTTGCTCTCTCGATTGACTTTTGTAGCATTTCCAATTCAATCAAGGGTGCTGTCGTCGGCAAATTTGTGGATAGGATTGAGAGTAAAAGGTAAAACATCACTAGGTGCACTGAGGTGCACCGGCATTTGTTTCGTAGGAATGAGATGTAACTCCGTCAATTATTATAGAACTGCCTGACAAAAAATTCTATCCATTTAACGAGGTTAGAGTGCAGAACAAATGTTTTAAGTTTGGCTAGAAGGGCAGCATGTCTTTGAAATATCAGAGAGCGACGATTTCGGACTCACCAAAATTATGGAGATAATGCTTTCAACGCTCCATTAGAGCCGTTATTAAGTCTCCAGTTGAGCAGCCAACGCGGAAACCATACTGGCAATCGTTGATAAGATGGTTATTTTCTAGATATTTCATCAACTGATCAAAGTTAGTGCAATTGGTCTGTAGTTACAGGGGTCGCATGCCTCTCATTTTCTAAGTGTCGGCTGGACATAAGCAAGTTTCCATGCACTTAGAAACACTCCTGTTGAGTATGACAGGTGACAAGTTTGCGAAGAGGTTTAGCCGAAGCAGAGGCGCAGCATTTTAAAACCAGAGATACCATTAGGCCCAGTAGCTTTGGAAACGTCAAGTTCCGAAAGTGCCCTACGAATTTCTCGAGTGTAGCGGCTTTTGTCTACTAGTACACTGTGATGGAGATGGAAGTGGCTGCAAGTACCATTTAGCAGCAAACATGTTTTCCTTGTCCAAGAAGCCAGTAAAAACATTCCTATTATAAGTTAGTGGTGGTGTTAACGATCAGGTGAAATTGTTCTTTACTGTTTTTACTAGGGACCAGAAGCCCTTACTACCATTTTGAGTAGAAAATACCTTTCGTCTAACGCTCTGGTCGAAATTAAACTTTGCGCGACTAATCACTGAATTTCAAATATTCCGCGCAATTCTATAGATACGTCTCAATTCCTCTGAATGGCACAATTTAATCGAAGGCTGCTTCCTCGTTTTTAATGGCTGCGAAACAGCCGTTATTGAACCAATTGGTGTTAGTTGGTTTGTCGAAATCAATTAATTAATTAATTTGTCGAAAATTAATGTAATCCATCTTTTGGTCCTTCGAGCCGGATTGGCTTTATCGAAGTACAATAATCAGCAAATAAGAATCTTAGGTCAGCCAGACTGTATACGGCACTAACAACCCAGAGATGCTAGGTTCAAATCCCACTGGCAGATCCTAGGTTCAAAATCCACCTTAACTTGTAAGTCCACTTGCAATCGTTGTGTCGAAGCGGGAGAAGTTCTTCTCCCGCCTAATGCCTCACAAGGAGTTACGGGAACTACAGAGAAAGATATTATGTTTTAACATTATGCTATACAAAATTACCTCAAAATGCAATTTATTCAAAAAGTGATGAAACAACTAGAAACGATAAAGCTCTATAAACAATTCCCTTTGGCTTACCAAGTGGAAAAAATTTGACAACAGAGAAGAAAAGGCTTCTAAGCACAGACGCTGTTTAAAACTAAAAGAAAGTTCCCGTAATCGTCTTGGGGCAAGGGTCCGGAAGTAAAATTTTACCCGATTCGAGACAACGATTATAAGTGGATCTACAACTGAGGGTCAATTCCGTACCATATATATTTCTTTTCAACCCCCCAATGACCTATTATCATCGGTCGCCGGGATGGAAGGTCAACACATTATCAGTAACTTCACCGATGATTTCCAGGGCAGCAGTTCAATCCTTAAAATCATAGGTTTTGCCCTTTAGAATTCATGCACCTCCTCATTTCTTCCATCCACAGACTCTTCATCTGATCTAATGATAAAACTGCAAGTGGTCCCTATATTAGAATCTTGAACAGTTTCCTCCTTTTTAAGGGGGTCGTCTCATGTGATGGGTCAAAAAATTGATAAATTGCTTGTATATCTCATCTCCAGAATTCGTGAAAAATCGTTTTATCGATATTCGAAGTCGTTCGAGACTTAAAAATGTAAAACGATGCAGGTGATCGGAGCGTGTCATGTGGGCTTGAATTTTCAAACGCCTTCTTCTCAAAACAGCAATTTTCAAACTGGCTGCCACGATATCTCAAAACCGTCTGACCCAATTTCGCTGAAATTTAATGGTATATTCCGTACAACTATGGTTTCAACCACTACCAGAATCATTGTGATATCTTTCATGATTTTTTTTTTTCAGTGGGAAAAAAATTATGAAAAATTTAATTTTATTCTCAAAACTCTGAAAAAAAAATTAAATTTTCAAAAGAAAAATTACTTAATTTTAATACCTGCCATAGCCGCAGGTCTACAGATTAAAAGAGCATTTGATTTTTTCATTTTAGTTGAGCAGAACTGCCTGAATAATGTCAGCGTGTCTATCGTCAGTTGTAAAATCGATTCCATTCTATATTTTGACTTCAAAAAAATTTTAATGGCTGTCAAAATGTTAGTAAAAATGTAGTGACAATTTGAATTCGGGATTCTTAAAAAAAAATCCCAAAATTTACACGAAACGAGCCCTTTAAAGTGTAATCTGTTTTCAACAAAAATGAAACTGCAGCAAAGATGTTTTGAGAAGACTGCACTTACATTTGGTTTTGTTACTATTAATTTTTGTTTCTAATAAATTTGACAAAATAATAATTTTATTATTCGAAAGCTACTGGAACTGATGGTTTTTCACCCCTAGTGGTAAAACGCTGCGAAACTTCTTTGGCAAAACCTCTGCGCAAGCTCTTTCACTTGTATGCCCAACTGAAGTGCTTCTCCTTGCATGAAAAGTTGGCTCTTCAGCCGATACCTAAGCTAGGAGTGACAGGCGACCCATCTAACTACAGACCAATTGCGAATTTTTGTGCAGCCTGACCTTTTGAATTACCGATCAACTTTCAGTTCAGGTAAATTACCTAAAAAGTAACTATTTTGGCATCCAGAAGAAAGCGTACTTACAAACTTGAAGGCCAACTCTATGATTACCCCCCAGGGCAGGGTTAGATGAACAATCAACTCCTTTGATCCGGAAAAGTCACCGGGATCAGGCAGTATAATGTCAGTCATGATAATGGATGGTACTGGAGCTAGTAACCAGTAGTAAGGTTGCTTGAGATTGTTTAAGGTTGAACTATGTACGCGAATCCTGGCGTCTCTCATTCGAAGTCTTTATCCCGAAAGCGGGCAGAAGATGGATAACCATGCTGCTAAAAAAGCAGAGTATTAACCTTGTAGTTGTGGCGGATCCACTCCTAGCAAAGCAGTTGACTGAGGCACACCACTTGGAAGAAGTTTTATTGCCTCTCCTGTGGCTACTGGTTATGAACAATATCATAGTGACACTACAGATTAGGAATGTGAAAGTGGTTGCTTACGCCTATAATGTGCCTGAAAATGATCAGTGAAATCACGGAGGGAGCTCTAACGAAGGTAAGTCTATGGGCGAAAAACAGGGGCTTGGCTTCACTAGGAAATATAAGGTACCAACCTTAAGGGCAGCACGGAGAGATGGTATGCTGCTGAAACTCAACCCCAGGCTAAATATCTGGGACTCATTCAATACCATTTTATTTTCAAAATGAGAATAGTAAACTTCAATATGAGACAGTAATTTTTAAAATTATCCTATTAAAATCAGAGAAGTAAGCCTTGTGTTTTCAGTAAATCGTTTAAAGTTAATTTAAATTTACTGTAAATTTAATAGTACTATTGAAAGTTTTGTGGCCTGGTCTAAAACATTAAAAAAGTAGAAGAAAAGCAAATACTTGTCGTGTTCAATCATGGATGGAGACTGCATAGAGCTTGCAGGCACGCTTAACGTTCCACAATCAACAGTATATCGTTGGATATGATGCATTTGAAAAAACATCACATTTTTATTTCAAAGAGAACAATATCAAAACATCTAAATACTCTACTGTTACTTGCTGAAATATGTAAGGTATGAACCAGAAAAGGGAAACGCCCCTGACAACAAACAAGTTTGTTGAATGTACGTTGGAATTTCAGTCCCAAAATATACCTATTTTGTTTATGGATGAAACGAATTTAAACATTGATATTTCAAGAACACAAAGGAAAGGAAACAAGATCCCCCACATTAAAAGCTGCTGCAAAAGTTGCTAATGTTCATACTATAATAGGCTGCATAAGCAGGATCGGATGTGTTCATTACGAAATACGAAGAGGTCCGTAGCGGGAAACCTGCCTTCGTCAAGCAATGGTGAAACATGATGAGGCAGTTGTTATAGCAATAGACAATACACCTTGTCACAGTAAAATTGAAGAAGTTTTGCATCAGCAGGACTTTCGTGAAAGCAGGATATTCAGACTTGAACCCTATAGTCCAATGTTTAAACCCATTGAAAATATCTGGCCTGTTGTAAAGAGTCATATTAAAAGAAAACTCTGAAAAAAGTTGTCAGGTATTTTTAATAGCAGAAGCGAATTAACCATCAGAGAACAGAGAGTAAGAGCCTTAGAAAGCGTGCTGGAAGAAGGTCTGCAGACAATTACACCAACCATATGTGCCAATTCCATCGCAAGCATTCAAAGAAAATTCACTGCTGCTCTTAACTTAGGATATATGCAATATTAATGTATTGAATGTAAAATATGTAAACTTACTATTCCACTTTGAAGTTTACTAATCTCATTTTGAAAATAAAATTTTATTGACAGCAGGCTGATCTGGAATGTAAAAGTAAAAGAAAGGATTGCTAAATCAAACAACGCTTTCTATATATGTAAAAGCTTCGTCAGTGAAAGGTGTGGGCTAAAATCCAACATCACAGCAATAGTATGACCAATCCGGCGTCATAGTTTGGTGGCCAGCTTTGGACAAGAAACGTATCTCTCCGAATTGGAGTGCATTCAAAGAATAGCGGTAATGGGGGTCACTGGTGCATGCAAAACTACCCCCTCCGTGCTCTTGACAAAATACCCTACACAGACTTGTGCCACACGATCACCATACCATGGGTCCCGAGTTCGAGACCAGATCTCCCCGTGAGGTTTTATTAAGAAATTAAAATAATTCACTCCGTCTCTGGGCTGTTGTCAAGACATCAAAGGGTTGTCCCATAGTATTTGGCCACACCGTATAAAAAAGCAGGAAGTACAAGGTAGCAATATCGTACAGGCAGTTCTAGGAAAGAAGAACAGAAGAACCTGCAGATGTCATAAACATCTATACAGATGGCTCTAAGGTTAACGAATTTAAATCGAAATTTCTCTTTGATGGCTGCAAAATTTTACAAACTGTAAGCACTAACACAAGGATACAACTCTGATGGACACAGCGGCATGACCGCAAAAGAAGAAGTAGACGTTCTGGTTAAGAGCGGAGTTGTAATAAAAGCTCAGAAAGTGGAACAAATACTTCCTCCAATACACAGTGCTGCCAAATTTCTCAATGATGGGCTGTTAGTTCTTTCAAAAAGAAAATGGAAGGATACCATTGTCCTGCACTTGCTAGTAAGAAACATGAAGTATTGGGCAACCACTTTATTAAAGGTTTAAAGGAAGCCTCAAAAATTAGCATGAAAAGCGTTTTGAAGTTGGACACGGGTACCTTTGGTAACAACAGAGTAGCTCTCCGATGATCGCGAAATAACCTCCAGAGCGTAGGACATCTAATCCTAGTAGGCGTTCAATAATATAACCTTCTTAAAGAAAGATAACCAAGCAAGTTTTACTCAGAATGATAAATAAAGGACTTTCCCTGAGTTAGTTGATCAGAAGAAAGGATAGCCCTACAATACACTCACGCATTGAAAGCTTACTCCTGATTTGTTTGCCTTCTGCAAATACTTGTTAAGCTTAATGTAAGCACTTTAACATTAAGACGGTTTGTTTTTGTGCATATGAAGGAATTTATTGTCGACCGTGCATTATCCGTGCTCCCTAGTTCCCGTAACCCCAAGGCAACGATTGCAAGTAGACTTATAATTTGAAGTGGATTTCAATCCACAATTAACCACCATTACTGTTCAAACCCAATGACCTTTTACCGTAATCTGTTGTCCGAGGTGTTAACTATTGGCCGCTGGTGACACTTGGTTTTAGGACCCTGTACTGATGAATAATGTTACAAGCACGAATAATTTTACTCGCAGTAATCTAGCGAGAATTGTATACTCTATCAAATGGTAATAACAATTTTCGACGAGCTTTTGCTCCAAAAATGCTAGTTCTAAAGAAGAGAAAGAAGTTACAAATGACAACAACGAAGTTACAAAAAACCGCCAACAGCGCCGCATCACTCACTACGATGATAAAGATTTAACTTCGCCACCAGACCCTAACCAGACTTTATAAGTGTGACCGGCTCAGTACTTTCTATCTGTCGGAGGCCGGCCATCGAAGACCGTATTACACGTTCTCGGCCAATACCCAGTCTTTACGCAAAAAAGCTTTAGAATCTTAGGAACATACAACTGCGAAGATTTAGCAGAAGTAAAGAAATCGGGTTATACTTGAATTATCCAATTCGTTACGGGGATTAGTTTGCTCGACAGTGGACTTTAGGGTACGCTGCAGAGCAGAGGGCGTACAACGGACCACTAAAGGCCTCAGTGCACGGAAGATACACAACTTTCCCCCTCGAAAACCAACCAACCAACCAACCAATTGGAAAATTGGGGTCCACTTGCAATATAAGTGAGACGGGCCCACCACATGATGCGAGCCACCACCGCTCGCTGACAAGCGATCGGACGGATCACATCGTCCAGCGCGGGAACTCTCCAAGTAAAGTAAATTTTCAGTAGCAGGCGTACCTACCCAGTTATAGCAACGTTATATTGAGATCAGATTGGATCCATTGGTGTTGGGTAAAATAAGTATGTTTATCTTGTTTTTTCCCTCCGCACCAGCGTTCCTCCTTGGTGTAAGACACTCATGTAACTAGAGTGCCTGCCTGGTACAAGACACTCGCTTAGCCAGCGTGCCGCCCTAACTATTATTTTATCTTCTTCACTTGCCTCCCTGGCAGCTAGATACCAACAGTAACGGCAGAGTAGCACCTAGATACTGACCGTAGTCTCGTTAGACAGAGTACCTTGATAAATACCAACCGTCGTCACCGCAAGACAGAGCAGCACCGAGATACCGACCGTAGTCATCGTGAGACAGAGCAGACCAGCAATAGCACCAGACAGAATGGTATCCCGAAAACGACAGATTAGCTTTCCGGCGTTTTAACCGCAACAGATCAGATGGACACGAGCATCCTTGCAAAGACGACAAGAGGAAAGTTCCGTCTAGTACATCGGAGACACAAAATATGCATAGGATAAGTAATACATTGTATTTAGGCATAGGTTTGTTTTCTTCAAAAGCTTTCGGTGGGGCGGACGAGCTTATATCCCTGAAGAAAACGCCGAAAATGCGTTCCAAATTGTAGAGAATTTAATTCTCTATAAAAATATTCAACAATTCATTTTTGTCGTTTATCAGATATTTGAGACAACATGTCCTTCAGAATGACAGCGGTAACAGGCGGTACTGCTAAACTACGTTAAAAAACCGCGCGTTTGTCTATATATGCTTTGGGAATGTATTACACCAACTCCTGGGCCCAAAATTCATGCAACTCGGGTTTCATTTTTCGTGTTGTTTAAGTCCCCAGCGAAATAGGGCGAGAGTTACATCGTTCTGGGATATACATTGAGTTACATCGTTCTGGGATATACATTGGTAAGACGTGGTCTTGTGGTATTGATCCGATGGACAAGTTTTAATATTCTCTCAAATTGTATCTTTAAAACCATTACCTTTTACAGTTCATTGCGCAATAAACTCCGACCAATCAACGATCTCTGAAATCTATACCTAATTCGGTTTACCCATCATTTGTCCCGGAATCAAAGACTTCCACCTCTCACGTCTATCCCTCTAAAGAACCATCCTTAAAATTTCACGGAAGAATTGTTTTTCCGGTTGATTGTGCCGCACACGTACGACATCAAGTCGAGCACATACCCAGACCCACCCTCAATTGATCTGTATCAGCAACCGGAACCCCCGTCTCCTCCGGTACCTAAATGAACATCATTAAAGGCACATCTGAGTATAATTTCACGGAAAGATAGGCATCTCTTAAAAAGGTGTGTGTACACAAGAAGACAGTTTTCATGTCAGTGCGCACATAAAGATGTAATCGAAATAATCGACTATAGCAACATTTCACGAATCTTATTTTTGAACATTCTACTAAATTGAATCGACACATACTTTTCACGCGGTTATAGTGTAAAATTGGTAAACAAGTAGTTATCCTTGCGTTCTATTTTCATATTCTATGGGCTCCTTGATCTCCTTCGCAGGTTAAAAAGTGTATATTCTGGCTGAATGCCCAAGGCAATATGAAACGATGTACCTCCATTAGTGCTACCACACACAATTGGATAATTATATCACTCTCAAGGGTAGCGTGCCGTTTTCAACATGCCCAAGGTAAAGGCCGGGACTTGTTTAGGGAAAAAGAGTAGTATAACCAACCATAGCGGTCGTAGTTTTGTAATGTGCTCATCATGTATCCTATACCACTCAACTACTGGAGTGAGGAAACCTTAATGGGGGGGGGGGGGGGGGGAGATCGCTATAGGTAGATGAAAACTTTTCAGAAATTTGTGGTATTTCAAATCTATTTCAGAGAGTGGAGTTGAAAACATGGCAATAAGTGTTGCTATTTATTAAAGTTCCCGTGAACTTACACTTGTTGAGAATGCAATTACTACAACTACTAGAATTTTATGTAGTGTTTGCGTTATATTTATGGCAACGGCAGTGACCTACTACTGTTCAAATGAAGTAACCTTATACCCTGCCCGTTGCACGAATGTACATAGTCTAATCGGATTGTGGGAGATGTCATAATTATCCAGATTTAAATGGCAATATACTTGCTCTCTCCCTAAATTAACTGTGATGCTTCATAGAAACCAAAGTGTTGTCTAGGCTCCGGTGGAACTTGAGAGATTCTTCTTAAAGTGTTTCCATGTCACCGCTAAGAGCCCTTAAGTTCTTATCTGCAATTTTCATTCATTTCTATGGTGATTCACTTCCGTTCCGAATTTATTTTTTCTTTCAGAGAAAGAAATCAAAGATTTATCTGACGACTCTGAAAATGACAGAAAATATAGTCTCCAAACCCCTAACCGCACTACACCTGCACGGTGAGTATTCATTTTTCTTTCGTTTCATTTATGATGGCCCGAGAGCGTGTTTCCCGGAAGAAGTGAGCAAATTGAAATATCAGTAAATGTACCAGAAAGCATATCCTTGGGCTCCCAATGGCACAATTGAACTCTCCGTTCACAAGGCTCAAAGAGCCTGAAAATTCTGGGGTTTCTTGAAATTCCTGCCGTGGAATTGTGCACTTGAAAGCCCAAATTGAACTTTCTTCACACAGAGTACCTTCCGCTCCCCACTCCGCGCTTCCACTTGCCCTGTTTCTTTATTTCAACTCACGTGAAATTGTTTTCCTTTCCATTTTAGTTGTTTTAACCCCATTCCTTTTGGTTAATGGAAAACTCTTTGCATACACAAGGACACTAGTGCACCCTTTAAAAGGCGCTGTAACACCCAAGCCCCATTTCGAATCTGTTACCCGAAAAGATTAAAACCAACACCCGCCGAATGATTCCAAATAGAAAACTTAAAACAAACTTCTTACCATCTTGGAAAAACACTGGGAAGAAAAAACATACTCATTGTGTGACGCTTACCGGAGCGAAGGTCTTGGAGCTGAATGGCAGTGATGGCATGTTTTGTGTGAAGTAACAACGGGAAAACTTAATTACGGAAATGTTTATGTGTATCGAGTGGAAAGGTAATGCTACCAACACTCGGAATAAAATAATTATTTTACGAGAATTTCCTAATGAGTTACGAGACCGTAAGTAAAACCGAAGTGGTTTCTCAAGTGCATGTGTAGAAACTGAGGTGGATAACTCTTCAAAGACCTTGAGCTAAAAAACTAGTTGAATGCTTGCATCAAATTTCAGTATATTTTTTTCTGTTTTTTTCGAAGAAGGGGAAAGTCGCTGAAGGATTTGGCCGTGACTTTTGTTTCTTTCTGAACAAATTATTATATCGACTTCATCAGGGTACCAATTGAAACATGATCTGAAAAGAATTTTATCAAATTCGATCCCATCCATCTTCTTCTTAACCGATTTTATTTAATTTTACAGATGTGATCGATTTGTCACCCACTCACCACTAAGTGTTAAATTGATTTAAAACTTCGGGTAGTCATGCAATCCTGGTGACATTTGTATATTACATAAAATCGTTAAACTTTGGTGCGAGGAAGGGAGGGGGGGGGACTTAACAATCCGTAGACCAATTTAGATGATTGGGGGAGTGGGGCACTAGGGGTGGAGCCTAACTTTGGAACGGGTGGACCGTTAAGGGGACTTTTAGATATAATTAATCCTTCTAACTCAGAAGGCGCACTTCTTAGGCAGAAGCCTAGAATCAATTGACCTATTCGCCAGAACATAACAATATATTGAGACGAATGAGGCTCCCACACCAACATGCAAAAAAAATATTAATAATTAACACACTAAAACACGCCCACGCACAACAATCAGAGGTGCATAGACAAGAGAGATCGTTAAATCAAATCCTTGGTAAGAGTCAGTTCAAAAAGAGGACACATATTCACGACTCTATACATGCATTTTATAATAATAATAGTGTTTCCATTCAAATACAAATACAGGATCAAAATGCAAAACAAACAAAAAAGAGAAATTAAAATTAAATTGTAGATGCTCCTTTTAAGTGTCACTTTGTCCACATTACTATCAAAAACGTTTCAATATCATTAGCAGAACTACAAATGCGGTCAATAAGCTCGTTCATGCCGTAATTAGTGCGCGAAAAAGCAATCTTTAAAGGTGATCGATTGCGTAGGGAATAGAACAGTTCTCTAAGCAATATTTTTTAAGCTAGTTTAGCACTGACTAGCTTTCCCTGCAGAAATATCAAATCAGCAACCCAACGTCGCTTCTCGAGTGTTACAAGTTGCAGTAACCCTAGGCGCTCCTCATAAGGTGGTAGAATAAGAGGGTCATTCCAAGGCAAAGAACGTAGGGCCGATCGCACAAATCTGCGCTGGACGGACTCGATACGTTTAATGTGGGATCCGTAAAATGGAGAACAAACCTGACTAGCATATTCAAGCAGGGGTCTAACCAGGGACGTATAAAGATGGAGTCTTTTATGAGGGCTTGGAAATTCCTTCGACCATCGACGAATAAATCCCAGTATAGAGTTTGCCCTAGCAACCACGTTATTAATATGGCAGATGTAGTTCAATTTAACATCAAAACACACTCCCAATTCCCTCACCTCTTCCACCAGTTTTATTTCAGTACCCTCAAATATGTACTGAAAAGTATTTAAACTGCGAGACCTCGAGAAGGACATAATCTGACATTTCGCAATGTTCAGCTTAAGATTGTTGTTGCAGCACCACTCATAGAAAATGTGCAACTGTGATTGCAAAATTTCACAATCAGCATTAGATTTGATTTGAAGAAAAATCTTAATATCGTCAGCATATATACGAACTTTACATCTGTGAAGCAAATACGAAATATCATCAATAGATAATATGAATAACAATGGACCCAGATGACTGCCCTGGGGAATGCCAGAATGAGCTACAAAATCATCAAAGAGTGCGCTACGAAAACGTACTCTATAAGTGCTATTAGATAAATATGACTTAATCCAAACAATAAGCTAGGGGGGAAACCTAACTTAGCCAATTTAGAAGCAATGGTAAAGTGAGACAGCCTATCAAAGGCATTACTAAAATCAGTGTAAATACAGTCAGTTTGGCAACCAGCCATGAATCCGCCCACAGTCCAAAAAACATACTCAACAAAGTTTGAAACCGCGGACCTATCTTGAATAAAACAATGCTGCCGAGTGGAGTAAAGGCTTAACACACTTCGGATAATTGGGATTGAATTAATATTTCGAACAGGTTAGGGATACAGGACAATTTAACAATTGGCCTGTAATTGGAAATGTCTCTTTTATTGCCACTCTTGAAAATAGGAATTAAAGAGGAAATCTTCCAGAGTGCTGGGAAATGGCCCCGGGAAAGAGACTTCCTGAATAATATTAGCAAAGGCCATAATAACACCGAAGAACATTACTTTATGACTGCAGCAGGAACCCCGTCAGGACCACTAGAGAAAACAGTTGGAAGTGCAGTAATATGCTTCAACAAGATCTCCTCCGTGATAGATGGAACTGATACCATTGGTAAAATTCGCCTATTTATGTGCGAAAAGTTTCCACTATCCGGGAAATCAGATGATTCAAATACACCCTTAAAAGATTCAGCAAATAAGTTACAAATAATATTAGTATTATTGCTGGAAATCCCCCGAACTCCATAGTCGATGGATAGTTATCGACCTTTTTCTTCAAGTTTACATATTCGCAAAATGCACGGGGGTCAGAGAATACTCTATTCTTTAAACTTTGAAGGTATTCTTCATAGAGAGAACGAGAACGGCTTAAAAAATGTTCATGGGAAATACTAAATTTATGCTAGGAGTCAACACGAAGGTAGTTTTTCCAAAGTCTGTTCTTTCTATTCTTAAGAGTTTTCAATTCTCTGTCATACCAGGGTGGAGCGGGTTCTCTACCTCTAAACCGATCTATGGGAACAAACCTCCCGAAAGCTTCATACAAAACGTCGTAGCGACCTGATACGTTTCTGTCGATATTGTCACCAGACAAGCAAGTGTGGAAGTCTATCTCACCAAGGTAATCAATCAAAGCCTCAAAATCGGCCGCTCTAAAGTTAAAATGATATTGGCTATCGAGGTTATCGACAAGCACGTCCGACAGACAATGGAAAGCAACAAGCAGTGCGGGGTGAAACACGTCAAGATTTGTCAAGGCAAGGAGGCTGGGTTCAAAAGAAGTGAGCGTGGAGTTCGTAGAGAACACCAAATCAAGCAGTCTTCCCATATTGTCCTTTTGTCAAGTCATGGGAAAGAAAGCTATCGTCATCATCATCCGCTACCCATCGTACATTGCGTAAGTTGAAGTCCCCCACTAGGATAATTTCATCCTTAGAACAAAATCGATCGTAGATGTAGTTAATATGCTTAATGAGAATTTCATACTGACTCCGACCATTACTATCAACAACATTAAACGCATCAGGAGGTATATAAGAACAAATCAAGAAGAGGTTCCTCAAATCAAATTAAATTTTTTCTGAAAAATCAAAAATAAATTCATATTTTAAGGCATATTACCCCTGTATAAAAAAAATAGGAGTGTCTATCATAATATTTTTAAAGGTTTAGTTACAATTTTTTTTATAACGAATCGAATGGTTTTTGGATTATTAAAATCCGTTGAGTAGTTTTCGAGAAAATTATGGAGCCAATTCAAAAGATGTGATTTTGAGAAAAACGCGTCATAACTAATTTAAAAATATAAGTATAACTTTTTTTCCTATATGAATTTCTTAAAACGGTTTTAGGACAGTATTCCTGTGATGTTAAGGAACACTTTTATATAAAAAAAAAATTGAATACTTTGAACTTTTTGAAAAGAAAAGTCCCCTTAAACGATTTTAATTAGTAAGCTGTCTAATTGCCTAACAATCAAATATTTGTAATCGAGTTTTCACCAATTTCCCGCACAGCTTGTGGGTGTTTGTTTTATTTAAGAGAATTCTGATTTTTAGTTCTACAATTTATTTTAAAAGAAAAGAACAACCTGGAGATCTTTATAAATTCACAGCGGGCAAGAACGAGTTAAGGTTCCGATGTTAGTAAAAACGAGTTAAATATCTGACTTGTTTTTGCTCACAGTTTTTTTTTTCTATACCACTTTTGCTCTGAAATACAATTGTTTAATTTTTACTCTGATATTATTGAGATATTTCAATGTTATTTGACCCACTTCTACTCTCAGCGTGTCAAACAAGCATCTGCTACGGTATATATGTAGGTAATTCAACTTTCTTAATGCAAATCTTATAAAACCCCTGCTGGACACCCTCAATTCGGCTAAAATGCATCGTGTTCCAAAAGATCGAGCAACACTCAAGAATATGCCTTACAACAGAATTAAATAATGGTAAGGTGTGTAAAGTTTTGATCCTTTATATAAAACTAAGTGTTTATTTTGCCTCTGAAATTATTACATTGATATATTTAGAGAAAGTATGTTTTCTATCAATTATAAAGAATAAGTCAAGTATTGTATCAACCCTTTCGGTGAAACATTTATTCATAACGTGTTTAATGAAAGAGAGTTTAAAGCACTTGAAATTACTGAAATTTAAGGAAATCTTAATAGCAATACGTTACTTTTAGATATTATTAATAAAAATCAAAAATGATATAGATCCTAAGGGACTACCTTGTGGAACACTAATAATTGCACACCATTTCTAACTTTTACATATTGAACACGTTCCAATCTATTGATGCGTAATTCTTTAGAAGCGGGACTCCTTGTATACAGCCGAATTTAATTTTTTAACGTTAAAACAGCCTTAGGGGGTTTCGCATTCTAAGAGTAAATACTGAACGCTTAGGTTTTTATTTTTTCCCGTTTTCTTTATGAGATAGCGCCCTAATTTTTTACATAAAAATATAAATAAAAAAAATGTGCATTTCTTAGTTGACAGATAACAGAATGGTGCAAAAGTCTGTGTATTTTTATTCTGCTAATAATTTAAAAAAAATTATTTCCAAACTTAAATTTTCAGAAAAAAATCATTGTTTTCATTTCAAAGGGAAATATTATACTACTACTACTACTTACTTTTTTATTTTTGGGTTTAAAATAGTGGCTTATGTGTTCTCTTTCAAAGGAAACGTACCGTCTTCAAGTTATATAACCAAACGTCCACTTAATATCTGCCATTTTAAGCAAAAATATAACCTGCCTCTCAAATTATTGATAATTTTTATACTTTCTGTTAAAATTGGGTTGAATTTTTTTTTAGCTGGACGTTTGGTCATATAACTTAAGAACAGTAAAAGATTTTTGTTCGCTTTAAGCGTCCTTTGACCCTCTACAAGTGGTATAAAGCGTTCGAGGTGTAGAGATAGCATCGCGGAGCCGCGCGAGAGGCGCTCTTCAACGTCTCGCACCGCGGTTGTAAAGAACACAGCTGCAGTTATGGTCTGCGAAGAATGACGAATTACCGTTTTGAAGCCTCACAAAAAGAACATTAACGAAAGTTAACTGCATCATGACAATGCGCTGACCCACATAGCAGTATGGTGGATTTCTTGTACGCTTGTGGCATCGCAACTGTATCCCACCCACAGTAAAGCCCCGATTTTGCCCCATGCGACGCTGTTTTCTGAATTCAAGTTTCCGCTCAGAGGACGGAAACTCAAGACCAATCACAAGGTCATCAAAGCTGTGGAGGCGCGCTGCAAGAAGGTCGAGAAAGATGGTCTGGAGTTCGTGTTTAAAAGTGTAAGGAACGATGGGAAAAGTGTACTAGAACCTAGGTGGGTAGATTTGAAAGACTAAATTAACTTTTCTTCTGTAGAGGGTTTTACCATTACTTTTTGAACAGCCCTCGTATATAGATTTATTGCCCGAAAACACAAGAGGCGCCTTTTTCAAATTGGCTATCTAGGCGTGCGGCGTCACTGACCGATTTGCCACTTGACGGAGCGTCGAGCTGTAGGTAATTAGCGCGGTAGATACGAGGAGTGACGGATGCCTGGCCTATTTAAGTCGAACGAGTATTACCAATAATTTATCCCAAGAACAAAATTAACATTGTATAGTAGATGAAAAACTTGTTCACCAATACATTTCAACTGAAAATGTAAGTTTGTACGCACAATATTGAGAGATTTACCATGTTATTTTAAGATCATAGACTTTATACATTTTCCTGTAATTAATATGTAAAGAACTATTTTCTGTATTTTTTGCAAAATTTTAGGTTCAGAAGTTTCAGAAGTAAGGGGGGGGGTCAATTTTCATATATTTCCTTAAATAACTTTAAATGTATTTATTTTAAAAATATAAAGAAAAATATATTTGAGACCCTCACAACAAGCCCTTTTATTTGATTGATTCAGTTTGCAAAACTTTTTTTTAATTTTCTAATCCCCCCCTCCCTTCCCCCTAAAGTTACCGCCATATTCAAAATTCATTTATTTACGTTACACGTCCGTGTTTAAGTTACAGAAATTCATATGTGTGCTAAATTTCAACTTAATCGTCCAGTAGAATCGTAGAAAATTGACTGTGCAAGACGGACAGACACACGAGTGATCCTATAAGCGTCCGTTTTTTCATTCGGACGTACGAAACCCTACAAATGAAATAAAATTATATATTGTGTTGTAAATCACATTTAAAGTTGAACCTTTTTGCGACCAGACCTATGGAAAAACTTCCAAAAGTTCATTGCCAATTTAAGGGGAGGTTACCGTTCATGACTTTCAAAAAATCGATTATTTTAACATAATTTGTGAGTTTCAGTGATTATCGTAAGCAATATATACAACAAAACAAACAAACACAATATACTTCGCCCTTCTGCATAATTATGCTGATGTGCCACAAGGATCTATCGTAGACCCATTGTTGTATTAAATTTTTATTCATAAATAATTCTCCTGCTATAAAAATGGACCACTGTTACGTTCACGCTGTTCATTTGAAGCAGTTGTGTATCAAAGCCCATAATATTGACTTACTAACGCTGAACTCTCAAAAAATATATCAGCTGTGCATTGGTCAGAGAACGGCTTTAAATATTGTTTAAATAAATGTTTTTCTTTCGATTTTAGGATTATTAAGATTAAACCCATAGTATTAAGTTTGATTACTATTTAACAACTTCTTTATCTTGGAGACGGAGATCTTGCTGAAAAACTTTCATTTTTATTGCAAAATATAACTTCTAAAGAATTCACAAATAGCATAAAATCCGTTCAGCTAGTACGACCTCACACCAAAATGTTAAAAACACGTTTGAGATCACCTGCAATGTTAATTGTGAAAAAAATATTTATTTTCAGTCTTTGTTAATCTATTCGTTTTATCTTCTTTCTTGCTGTAGCCATTTTTGGTTTGTCGTTTATGCTTCTTTGGGACCCTTATCTACTTCTCCCTTGCTTCGAAGATATGTAACTAATCCATAGAAAAAAATGATTCAGATAAAGTGGCATAAAGACTTGCTTTATTCAAAAGACGTGTAGATTTAGGGAGAAATATGTTGAAAGTTGCATAAATCTTCAGAAATAATTGGTGTGAATTCTGTCAGGAAGTAAAAATTAGGTAAAAAAAACTTTACCAGACCTAAATAAAACCGGGGGGTCCAGTGATAATCAAATTCGGCTAGGGAAGTCTTTGGACTGCTGTATCTAACCACTTCGGAAGTGCCACTATTCATCTCAGCAACTCCAAAAACTGTAGGTTCGACACTAATATCGGTCGTTTTCGATTATATTGGTACATTTCACTCTTTTTCCACTCTCATCCCATTGTATTGTCCCAGCAATTGAATATGTCTGCAAAATTTCGAATCGATACAACAATAATTAGAAGTGGGTGAAAAGTCAATTGCAAGATTTGAAACAAACAAATATATGAAAGTGAAGCTAAATAAAACCATTTACAAATTTAGTTGGTGTGGTTCCCTAGTTATAATTTTCATTGAAATTTATTTAGTAGCTCAATTTTAGCAATTTATTCGACCGTGGGGCTCAGAATTTCCGAATCGGTTAACCTGAAAATTTAATCGGGTGATACCCACTAAGCCGCAATTGATGCTAATGGGTTACCTATTGGCATTCCAAAAGTCTGTTTGTGTACCTTGTTTTTATATACAGCCGATTAGCATCCACTGCAGCTCAGTGTATAATGTAACGATTACTAAGCGAGAGCTTCAAAGAATAGGGGAAACACCTAAACTCCTGACCAAATATATTGACGATATCTTAGCGATTCTGAAAAGGGATGGTGTTGAGAGCATTTTACAGCAATTAAACAATTTTCACTGAAGGATAAAATTCACAGCTTAAGGATAAGGGTTGCTCGGTGTACTTAGTCGTAAAAGTTGTCAGAAACGAAAATAACCTGACAATGGGTTGGTATCGAATACCTACATCATCAGAACGCATACTCAATTTAAAGTGAGATGATGTATTTTCAATAAAAATTTTGTAAGGAGTTCGTTCTCATTTTCTAAGAGGATTATTGTGTAATCAATTTATCTGCCTGAAGATGTTGCCATACAGCAATAAAACGTTGCAGACTTCAATGAAAAGCCAGTTATTTTTCATTAAATTTTGAGGTTGACACGATTGTCTGAAACGTAAATTGAGTAAGTACATTCCATAAAAATTGTAACAAACTTATGGTCATTTAGGAATTTCGCATCGATAGTTAAGAAATTATAAAGGGAATGGTTTGACAACGACCTTGAATGCAAAATATCTCGTAACTCAATGGTTAAAATCAAAGGAACCTAAAACATGTTGCATTATTCAAATTCAAATTACATTTATTTAAACTCCTCCCCCCAAGTAATAACTAATCTTATAATAAAGTGTAGGCTATGTAATAAAAATTATATAAAAAGTTAAAATTTAAATTCACCAATATATTTAAGAGGTACTAATCTAAGCTAAATTAATTAAATACAATCAAATTACTAATAATATTCACGTATAGCTAATATAAATCAATGTTAAATAAATATGAAAATAAACAGCTCGAAACCAATGAGAACTGCTATTGCTCCTCAATGCTATTGGAAGAGAGTCCCAAAGTCCAACGAACTGAACAAAAAATTGACATTCACTAGACAGACAGGTAAAGCGTGGCTTAATTAAATAAAACGTTCTGGTTGAGTGTGTGAAGTTTAATCTACTATACAAATACTATGGCTGACGAGTTAAAATTAAATTTCGCATAAACATAACTGTCGTGCGCAATCACGCAATCAAGCGTGCATTACAAAATTAATTTGGAAAACTCTGAAACATGATCATGTCGTCCCATATAATTGAAGGCAACATTGAGCTTTCTGGTAGAAACTAAGTCCAGTTTACAGAAAATTTCACACCGATATGATATTAAAGAAACTAGTAAAGATCTAACCAGCATGGTACGCGTATTCAAAGGAGTGAAGGCCGCAGATAGAGGCAATTTACGCTAGTTCCCATATATGTACCTTACCAATTATGCTATTAATATGGTAAGACCCATTGAACGACTTATTGAACCAAATACCGAGATTTTTAATATAGTTACTAAAATGAAAGACAACGATATTAAGGATCAATGAAGGAAACAAAGATGTATCTAGGTCATATTTATAAATATTCATAGCGTCGAACTTAGCGGCTTTTAGAGCTAGATCATTTTCTGAAGCCCATCTTGAAACACAAACAAGACCATCTTCAATGCATCTTCAATTAGGCCAATGAGTCTTGAAGTATAAAGCTGAAGATCGTCCGAATACAAGTGAAAATCCCAATTACTCAAGACTAGTGGACGGTCGTTATTAAACTTAGCAAATAATAACGGCCCAAGGACGGATCCTTGTGGTACTCCCTAAAGAACCGGGAGAAAAACGGACAAAGCATTATTACAATAAAACTTCTGCTGTCGCCCCATAGAGCTTAGTAATTTATATGCAGTGCTAGAGAAATTGAAGGTTGAACGAAGTTTATGTGATGGGTTGCCGCGATTTACGCTATCAAAGACCTTTGAAAAATCCAAAAGCACTAAAGCAATAAATTTATCATTATCCAATGATATTCTTATATCATAAGTTATTTTCAACAATACAGTAGTACAACTATGACTGGTTCGAAAACCCGACTGAAAATTAGACAAGAGGTTTCTTGCGTCCAGGTGATCAGTCATCTGCTTATGCAAAACCTTATTAAGCGCTTTGGCGAGGAAAGTCAAGATAGATATCGGGCGATATTCAACCCTGCCAATTGATCGTTTAGGAACAGGTAAAATTTTTGAAATTGTCCATGTCGTAGGAAAAGAGTTTCTCATTGTTACGCTATTGAAGAAATATGTTAGGTGAGGAAGAATAAATAGAAGAAACATCTTAAAAAATTTAGGGTGTAAATCATCAAGACCGACTGCATTAGACTTAATTGACATCACGGTTAGAAATACGTCAGTTTCAGTGCTTGGGGTAAAAGAGAATCCATCAGATTCCTTATACTGATTCAAAATATGTCAATATTCGTTTAAATTAGCATGTTCATAGGATGTAGATATTCGATTAAGCTCATTAGGATCATTCAAAGCAACACCTTTAAATCATCCTACACCAATAGGTTTCTCCATAGTTGCTTAATTGCGGGATAGTAGTGTAGTATGATACTAATGCTTGGAGCGATAGCTTTCACTATTATCAGGATTACGTAAAGTATGAATATGATCCCAGCAATCAGGTGTTCGAAACCGCTTCCATCGTCGATATCCATTATTACGCCGTATTATAATCTCTTTAATTCGTCGATTAAGCCATGGGCATCGTGGGTTGATAATACTCCTTGTTTTTATTGGTACATATTTATAAAAATGGTATAAAATTAAACACGTTAAATATGAAAATTGTTCATCAACCGATGAACGTAAGCACAGCAAATTCCAATCAATAGAATCAGCTTCAGCAAAAGACGCGCATAGTTGATATTATTAAAATCACGATAAATGTTTGTTCAGGTTTAGCTTATACCAAGAAGAGGAAGGGAGACCTATCTAAAGACATTCCACTCAATGGAGTAAGTGAAAAAAAATTGTGAAGAAGCTTTTCTCTACCTTCCTCACCACGAGTTCAAAAAATTATTTATCCAAAACTTTCATCATTTCTGTTTTTGGTCATTAATCTACATCCGTATACTAAATAATGTCTTAGTATACATATAAATTAGAGGCTGGGAGGGCTGTGCCGTAGAGACAGGCAAACGGACAGACAGACGAAATCTATAATGATTCCAGTTACTATGGAACCCTAACAATCATCAAAGGAATTCACAGAATACAGTAATTCGTTGAGTGATAGTACTAAGAGTAACAGTAGGATAAATGAGAGATACAAACAAGAACTACACAAAGCAGAGCTTGGTAGAAAGCACCGGTTGCTACTGTACTATGCAGCCAGAGATATAGTGGTTATGTATGAAATTTTAAAGCCCCTAGCCCCTCTTTCATTCCCGTTATTTATTAAAGTAATATTTTTGAAAATAGCTCATACGAGAAGTTTCATTTTAATACAAGTTATTTTACCGCAGGAATAAATTGCCTTTAAATAAAGTTGGGCTTGAGATAAGTTAGCCTGTAATGCTTTTTGTTTGAAATGAAGTCGTATGTTTACGCATTGTCTTAATAAATTTTCCGGTAGTTACTCAACGGAAAGCGAACAGATTCCATGTGTTGAAAATAAATCATAAGGGCGTTCTTACATCAAGCGGGACGAATTTAAGCGATTTGCGAGTCAGGGGTTCGTATCTTGGAAAGCTGCTGATTTCTTAAAACTGTGCTTATTAAAAACATCCCTTTATTTTTCACGTAATATTTACATAAACTTCTATCAAATTTCACTTTGCAAACTTCGTTGATGGTGGAAACGTTGAAATTTGTCATCATAAGTCGAAAACTAAATATAGTAGGGTATCATATGAAGCCCCTTTATATGATACCCTACTTGACCTAGCAACGCTTTAAAATGTTGACCCCCCCCCCCCCCTTCGGGCTATTTTACAATAAAAATACAACTATTTTTTTTAATTTTTCGATTACACGAATTATTTAACACAATCCCAAATTTCAGTCAGTAGCATTAGTAGTTGCTGAAATAAAGAGGCGTGACAGACAGACGAAGTTGCCTCTTAGAGTTTGTAAAATTGTTTTGTAACGCTACAATTTTGATCAATTGTAAAATTTCATTACACAGATTTCTTTCATCGACGTTGCCAATACTCTTTTTGACGGAAACCCATATTTATATCAATTGCATTCATGTATAATAAAATTCCTTAGACTTAAAAAAAGAACTTGCCGTGTATATTCGAAAGACGAGTTATAATCTGTATTCAAATATTTGTAAATAAAAAAAATACGTTCGAAGTTTGGAGAAAGAGAGGTCAGTGAGAGTGGTGTTTTCTATTTAAGGTGGGTATGGTATTTTTTTTATTAATGTACAACATATTAAGATTATTATGTCAAAATTTGAAGTTGATTGGAGTAAAATTAAGGAACATTTGGGGTTGTAATTCTCCGCCTCTCTGGTCTCGTTTCGCACTGAAGCGGATAGCTACCTGACAACGCTAACAAAAGGAGATTACCTTGGGAATTTCCAGCAGCTGCTTCATTCTTTTTATGAACTCCCCAATTTTCTCGTCTCTTATGGAGACGGAGTTGGATCAATGCGTTGAGCGGCAAGACCAACATGCCATGGGTCCCGGGTTCGAGAACAGATGACCCCGTGAGCTTTTATTAAGAAATTAAAATAATTCACTCCGTCTCTGGGCTGTTGTCTAGCTCGCAGCAATGCAAAAACAAGACTTAAGTTCCCTCACTTCCCTTACTCTAATTCCCTTCCGGCCAAAACCATGCTAACGTATCAAAGGGTTGTCCCCTAGGATTTGGCCACATCGTATATAAAAGAAATGGTGATGGTGTACGTGTGCAAGAGCTTGTACCTGTGTCTTAAAATTCTGTGTTTAAAATAAAGTTTAGTTTAAAATTTGCTTTTTTGTGGTGTAAAAATTTTTAAAACTTTTAAAGGCGTTTTTCTCACGCTTAGCTTTTTCAAAGTCGGTGCCCACTGTAGCTCAAAATCTACTGCAGCGATCTTAAAAACTGTGCTTGTGACATCCTTTTATCTTTCCTGTAATATTTACATAAATTTCTACCAAATCTAAGTTAAGATTATTCACTTTGCAAACTTCGATGAAAACGGGAGGGGGAATGTGGTAACTGACATTTTTCATCATAAGTCGAAAACTAAACAGCAAAAAAAAAATTAGATGAAAATATATTTTATAATCTGCAAATGATACCCCACTTGACCTAGCAACCCTTTAAAATGTTGACCCCCCCTCGCCCCCCCCCCTTTCGGTTTCTTATACAATAAATACAAAAATATTTTTTAAATTCTTCTAATTCTTAATGGTGTACGTGTGCAAGAGCTTGTACATGTGCCTTAAAATTATGGGTTTAAAAGAAAGTTTAGTTTAAAATCTACCGTTTTGTGGTGTAACTAAAAATCTTTGAAACTTTTAAACGCGTTTTTTTCACACTTAGCTTTTTCAGAGTCGGTGCCCACTGTAGCTCAAAATCTACTGCACCGATCCTTTTCAAACTTTGCACACTTTATCTTTGCATTAATGACGAGTTAATGACGTCGAGTTTTTTTCTTGATTTTTTTATTTTAACGTATTTTAAAATAACAAAATTTTCGATTTTTGATGAAAAATCGGCATTTTGACTTTCTAAGTGCTGTAAAAAATTGAAAAATCAATTTAAAAAAAAAACTTTGATTTGAGATGATCCAATGATGAGTTACCTATGAGGGACGCCGCAATAAAACTTTTTTTCGAGACGTCCGAGGAGATTCGCTGGCAATGGCTATTTCTTCATAAAAATTAATGAAAATTTCACATAATATTCTTCAAATGTTACTTTATTGTGTAGTAATTATAGAAAAAAACATATTACATTAACTGTGTAGTCAAAAAAAATTATCGAAAATATGCTTTTTTTTGTATCTAATTAACCTTACTCCACCCTTAATCTCAACCAATTTGCTCCATTATGGAAAATGTGTGAGGTCGAAGGTTATCCTGATGCAAAATGCCCATATATAAATACAGACATGGGCCCATACCTCGCCAGGACTATTCCCCGCGTTGTCTGTAGTGGCAAGTGGTAGTGGGCCCAGAGTCAGCCTCTGTTTTGTTCGTATTGGTCCAGCGCCGAAATGATAACGCTATTCGGAGCTTGGCCATGCTGTCTCCCAATACGGACACAGTACTGGGATTACAAGCAGGCCTGTACTGGCAAGTAAATGGCATTCAAATGTAACAGAACTGGCATAGCATTGAAAACCAATGCAGCCAGCCTTTATTCAATAATATTTTTGAAGTGAAAATGCGAATCATTCATTGCGCCGTTATTTATTTCTTTTATATTTTCTTTTACTTTTATTTGTTGCAAGTATTTTTTTATTTCAGTTTACGTAACGCAAAAATACGAAAATTATTATGTGATATAGTAATATATAAATGTAAATATAATATAAAGCCAATTATTTCGCAGTAAATCAAATAATTAAGTTGGGCCAGAACCGTATTCATCGAGGTGCCAATCATGTCACTACACGAGGACGTAATTGATTGACAATCTCTCCCAGTATTTATAAGCCAAACATGGCATTGTACGGGGTTATGCTTGGAAAACAAGCTTTGTCAAATATTGCCCTCCCGTGATGAATCTACTGTCACACCATAATATACCAATACTTTTCCAATACTGGGCCAACACAGTACTGTGTTCCAAACCATACTCTGCCCGTACTGGGCCCTTTGTTAAATATTGACAACTTCTTTATAGGTGTGCCTTAACAATTCAATAAAACTGTGTAAATTAAATTTTGCTTAGGAGTTGCGGTCAGAAAATATAAGGTTTTTTTTATATTTGCTATTAGCAGATTCTGGTGAACTGACTTGCATACTTGTATTATATGTCTAGAAAATAGTCCTCCCCTTGATGATGAAAGGACAGCTTCTTGTGTGATGAATAAAAGATTTTGCCGATTTTTATTAATATATAAACTTCTTAAAAAAAATGTTTGTTATCATCTCTTTTTCAAAATTACGATTTAACTGTAAGAAACTGATCTCAATAAATGAATATTTGTAATAAAATGTTTTAGGGTTTTACGGCGAGTGCTATTACTACAAATCCAAAGAGATCAACTTCCCCCAGTCTCGGAATCAATAAAAATGTATGAAGCCTGACTTTAAGCATTGTCCACCGTAAAGGTATATTAGTAATCTGCTTACACCAGGTTCAAGTTCATCTCTTAAAAAACTAGGGCTTCACGATACTCGAGATAATTCTCGCTCCCGGTGCCGGTCTCGATACGATACCGGGACCGGCAGCGAGACCAATATCATTGGTAACAGTGCGATACCGAGAGCGAGATTGAGATGGCGAGAGCGGACGAGGTATTATTTTTTATTATTTTATTGTGGACAATTTGTTTAGTTGTTTCAGCTTTTATGTCGTTCCGAAAATTGTCAATTGTGTAATTTATGGGGTATACAAGTATACACTGCTTTCCTCAATAATGTAGAAAGAAGCGCTACATTATTTCCTTCCTCAGATATTTGCGTTTTATCCCCTTTTGCTAACTTGTTTTGGCGAGGGGTATAAGAAGAAAATGCATACATAGATTTATCACTTGTCCTCGCTCCCCATTATCCCACCGAAATTCTTTTTTTTTATCTTGCCGAGAGCGAGATCGGACCGAGACTGTCCCTTATCTCGCCTAGATTGCAACGAGAGCAAGATCGTCTTCACCTTGACGAGACCAAGACCGAGATGTGCCAAAGTCTCGGTCTTGTCTCGGTGCCGTGAAGCCCTATAAAAAACCCAGCTGATCTTAGCAGCCTAATATCGGCTTTTTTTATATACTATTTAGCCAAATCCTAGGGGACAACCCTTTTATGCGTTAGCATGGTTTTCGCCGGAAGGGAATCAGAGTAAGGGAAGTGAGGAATCTTCAAAGACTTGTTTTTGCATTGCTGCGAGCTAGACAACAGCCCAGACGCGGAGTGGATTATTTTAATTTCTTAATAAAAGCTCACGGGGAGACCTGGTCTCGAACCCTGGACCCATGGCATGGTGTTCGTGCGGCTCAATGAATTAATCAAACTCCGTCTCCAATATCCGTTCTTGAAATACCCGAAATGAAGGAAAGCTTATGCTTAATAAGCCCACCAGGTTATACGAATGATCAGATGTTAATCCAATTTAAGATCCAATTTAAACCAATCAAATATCAAAAGCCGATTTAGATCAGTAACTATACATAATTGGGCTAAACTAACGAATCTGTCCATGAGTGCCTTAATGAAGATTGAAACTGATCGAGTGAAAAGAGTATGTCTTGCTTAAGAAGATATAAATTAGCAGTAGGCTAGGCTAATTCGATAAAGTGTTCTTTCTGACTAGTAATAACCAGATAGTTTGGTCTGAGATTAAGTAAATAGCTGTCAGCAGAGTTTAAGCCCGTTGGAAATTCGAAATTCTTAGATTTTTTAATAAGTTAGTTAAATTAAAAATAGTTTTGGAGTGGTTTAAAAACTTTGGTCTAAAATTTAGTAGAAATCTTGTCCTAGACTATTTCGTCCTAAGTTAAAAGTCACATTTTACTTACATGTTCTGAAAACAATCAAATATCCTTTGTAGCCTGTCTTATCGCTGCACTCTTATCACTATTATTCACTTAATTCCTTCACAGTTGCACAAGTATGACACGAACACAAAAGCACAACTCTTTAACTTTTATTATTATTTTTTGTATAAAGGGAGCAAATTCAAATTTTTAAAGCAATCAATTTTCTTCTTTACCTCACACGTTGAAATCACTTTAATTCTTGAAACACACTGGATCACTTCACCAAAAATCCAGAAAAGTGCTGCCCTGGATTTACATAAAGTACACAGGAATTCACTGAAGGATCAATTTTAGGCCGGCATTTAAGGATCAGAATCATTTCAAATTCAATTAAAAAAGTACACGAACCCGGCACGTACACGCACGTTCTTTACGAGTTTATTTCAGCATAAAAAGGGAGGCTGAAGGCCGGAAACCGAGAAAAGTGCTCCAACACAAAATCTCTGCCAAAACTCGTTTCTCACTGCCAGATATGTCCTGAATTTCAGGATATTGTCGCAGTTATCCTTTTTTCTTCCTGTTTTTTTCCCTACTTTCGTATTTTTCACGTACCACGCAATTTATCTTTGACACTCTCGCACATTTTCCGTAGAAATACACCAAAAAAATATCAATGACAACAATTTTTTGCGGTTAATGTCCAAATCAAAGGTTTAATAGCAAGTTTTGCAATTTTATCGTAAATTAAATGACCGAAAAAACGATTGACATCTCATCTCATCCCATTACAGGAGACTGGATCCTTTCAGTGCTGCTATAAAATTACTTTCCTTCAAAGGCGGTCATTCTTAGTGAAGTAAAACAGATTAGCCAAGAACTTTGCAATTTGTTTGTTAAATAAGTGGAAATCCTGTGGATGGTTTCAATATATTACAAGACTGGTCACATTTCGGGTACAATTTAGACAAAATCTAGAAAGTCTTAGATTTGTAAACGAGCAATTTGGACGAATTTTCCAATGAAATGAAGATTGTCGTTCCAAACGGTTTCTTACGCGACGTAAAGTTTTTTTCTAAGAACGCGCACCGAAGTAGCGTATTGATGCAATTTTCACGAGAATATCCGCGAAACTGAGTCCTTCTAGTCGATTGGAAAAACAACACCCTGTCAAGATTGTGGAGCCGTTTCCCCTCTTTTTGGGGCGAGAATAAAGCTTTTACTTTTGTTTTTCTCTCAATGTTGCACCTAATAAAAACCGCTCATGTAATTTAAGGTTCACTCAAATCAAAATGTAGAAAATCTGAAATCTTTCGAAGTAGATGCTACTAAATGACCTGAAGGTTTATAAACCAGAATAGAGGATATTTATTGATAAATATTCTAAGCACTTTTGCTTTAAAATTTTAATTTTTGTGGGATCATTCTTGTTGTATGGACAACAACACCCTGTTCGCCAAGGATAACATCAGCAGCAGCATCCAGAAACCTTGCGCAGTTCTCTCGAAATTATACGAAAATAAATTCTCTATTTGAAGGAGAATTTCATTGTTTTTCGGTGAGCTTTCCGAGAGCTTTTCTATAAAATTTGCAGCATTGCCATACCTTTAGAAATTACCTTAGCTTACTTGACCTAGGCATGCATTTGAAATGGAGATAGGTTTCTTGTTGAATTCATTGATAATCGAAAGATTAAATAAGATTAAAAGCTTTAGACCTTAAAACAGTTGTATTGCTATAAATAAATTTTAATTAAAACTTTAAGAAATGTGTGGTGGTAGTTGTAGACGATTTGTCTAAAATTGTGTACGCAATTGTTATGCTCTAGCGTCACTGAATGCAAACCAGGTGCAGTCTTTCCTAAATTCTGACTAAGCCTTAATGACTCATTCAATGATTTGAGTCGCTTAAACTTGCACGTGTATATCTTTTTAAGATGGCAAAAGAAGACAGTTTGAACGTCGATTGTTTAACTTGAACATAGAAATGCGTTCAATGTCTTCAACAACTTATAAAAAGAGTTTGGTATAAAAATTATATGGCAATTAAACTGGTCTAAACAACTACCAGCTATCTTTATGATTAAGCTTATTCGGTTACAATCCTGTACTATAAAAGGTCAAAAAATTTCAATAATACACTAAGTTTTAGACCAGTTTGAAACATTCGTCGAAGATTTCTATAACCTTAGGCAGCTAGGTTCTAGTTTAAATTAGATTTTATGTACAGCGAATATTTTGAACCTAATGAATCCACAACTTTTCGGTAAACAAATTTTTTATAAAATTCGAATTTTTAAGGGTATTGAGCCTATTAACTGTAACAATACAAATCCAAGCTGGATTTGGACCAGGCAATAAAGATGGATTCACTGTGAGAGAAAAACCTATTCAGACCCCTAATTGATATAACTTATAAAAGCATTAAGCTCGAATTTATTGGCCATCCGGCGCTTGAAACGGTCTGCTTTATTTAAGCTTACCTGACCTTTACGCAATAGTTACAGTTTAACGCTTAGGTAACGCGAGTTCCTTATACAAATTGTCAAGGCTTTGCTGCAATTAGCTCACTTGAACCCTTAAAGTGAGTGCCCAATTTAATTTGATCCCTCTCAAGCGCGCTTTTGTGAAATAAACCTTTTAATGGGACATCCTATTTAGATTGATATACGAGTAGTCCTAGAGTGTGGTTTATTGAGCAAATAAGAACCAAAGCCCTGATCAAAACCATATAAATTACCCTAACGTTACAAAAGCCGCTCCAGATCTGAACTTTAAACCAAATATTACACAAAATATGCTGATCTTGATTAATTCGAAATCCTTTTCCGAATTTGCTTACTAAATAATCCAACAATTTATAGCGTCTAAAGCAAGCTAGTTATTTCACTAGTTTAGACCTAATTGTAATAAAATTGGTCGAACTGATAACGTTTCGAGTGCCATTCAGTTCTAATAAAACTCTAGACTAAATTTTAGACCAAATTTTGTGGTTCTGAACAGTATGGGACTTTTTATCAAAATGGGGTCCTATAATATTCGGGCATTTTGAAAACCTTAAGCTAACCAGGTATTTAGGTCATTCGCTTTCACAGTGTTTGACATCGCATCAGGTAGACGTCCTTTCCCCGCTCCATTTCGCACAACGAATTCTGGGAATGAGAGAGAGAGAGAGAGATCAGCCTCTAGGTTAGGTTAGGTTAATTGGCGGCCACCGATAGTAAACCATTCGGCCTCGTATAGATCTTAATGTGGTCCGTTGTGATACCACTTCGCAGGAACCTCTATTGAATCGACTTGGCACTGCTATACAGTGATTAATTTAACCAGCCGCAAATATTGAGGAACCTGGATAGGTCCTTTAGCTCCACGGTGTCGAACTTTTCTAGGCCATAAGGAAATGCTTGCCAAGGCCCTGAAGCCTGCTCCTGGCTAGTCCTGGGCATTCGCAAAGTAAAGGCTTTCAATTTCTTCCTTGTCCGACAGGATTCGTTGGCAGGAATACGCAAGCGGACTCCATGACTTCCAAAGAGGTAGTGACCCGTCATAACCGCAGTCATATTACGGAGATTCCGGCGTCTTTCCTTTAATAAAACGCCGTTCTAATTTTATTCCACTGAGGCTGATTAGCGGCTGGCCGATTGATCTGTCTATTTGAGATCAGCCTCTAGTGCCACAAGCTAGTTAGACTTACGTTTATACCAAAGAATTTTTCCAGCCAAAATATGATAAGGGAAATTTTTCCTTAACACATTGGCAACACTTAAATAAAACACTCACCATACCTACACGATTGTGTGGATCAGCCCTCCCTAATACTGAAATTCTCACCCGGTCAGTGAATTGGGTCTTGTTGCAGAGAATGAGACTTTGCAGTGCGGAAAAACTTCTCGTCTAGGCCGATTGGATTTAATTCATTCAACGTTTTTTCTCTGTGCGTATCTTTTGACGTCACAAAGCACTTGAGGTGTGAATGATGGCTTTGACTAAAAATTAGCAAGTTTTCCTAGAACATATTTCTCCATAATCCTATTTTTCCATCACCTGCTCTACGGCAAACGTAATTACATAGATGCCTCGCTTAAATGAAAACCCTTTGAGTTCTAAAAAGGCTTGGCCGCACGTAAGATTAAGTTAGAACTATATAAAACTTTGTGTAACACAAAGCTTTGACAGGCCAGACTTTATCATGCTTCTCATGCATATGCGTAAACTTATCTGGTACATTTTGATGATGCTGCAAAAATAACGTCGACATGTTCTTCCGTATTTTGTTCACTCCCCCCGTCCACAATGTCTTTTAGTCTAGCCTTTTATGATAATCTTGACGGCAAGCGAATCATGTTCACTTTGCAAGCGACTACTCTAGATGGAAAATGCGAGATAAAAGGGTCTTCAGGTGTTTAATTAAATTTATTAAAGCCATAATAACTGGATAGTGCTTAAACCGGGACGGGAGATGGGTGGATAACAAGTTCTCCAAACATTAGTTGCGATATCTTAGACAGAGAGTGGAATTGAATTTCTGACAGGACATTTAAGTGCTGATAGTGTATAAGACTAATGGTGCATGAAGCAGCAGAAGATGAATGATGAGCAAACCATCCAGCATCCATATGCAAGACACTATGTTTCTTGCTAATTAGTACCTGAAACATTGTAAGAAACTAGTAATACTATTCCTGCTTATCATGCCCGGGGTTGCATTAGAATCTGTTTCAAATGCATTTACCTGACAAATGTGGGTATTTCTCACCAAGATGCAGATGTTGCATGATCTACTCCAAATGGGAGGGATTCAGGCAAGAGCTGTGGATAACATATAACAGCCTCCGTACAAAATTATACTAATGGCATTGCAGTTCGGTTAAAATTAATGAGTATTGGCTATAAATAGGTCCTGAGTGCAATTTCATCAATTATATACGAATTTTCCGGATTCCATTTGCGTACCCATCCCGAAATGTAATTACGCCTTCAATCGATAATTTGATCGCTTGGGCAGAAGCTGCTAATTGAAGAAGAGCTCAAAGGTTAATTTTGGTTGCATTTGGTGTTTTTGGGGGTCCTAAATTGTGGTACCTTGAAATTGTTGGAATAATTAGGTTGTAAGAACTCCATTTGTTTGTCATTTCTAGTTTCAAAAATGATGCAGAGTTTCTAACAGATTTTTGCTGCGCAAAGTTTTAATTTATTTAACATAGGGAAGTTGGATTTTATTCCAAATTAAAGTGTTTGCGCGCATTTTGGCGTATCTATAGAAGTTGTTCTCTGCTTTAGAAGAATTTGATAAGTTTCCTCTCTTGTGGATTCAAGTGCATTCGCTGCTACTTATATCAAAGACCTCCGGTTTCTCCGTTTGCGTGCTATTAAATTAACTTGAGTGCAGCTTTTTCTCGTAAACAAATTAAGGTTCCCTTTGGACTTGGTTTTGTTAAGAACTCCGACTCACAGACTGAAATACCACATTATAGTCGTCGGTAATGTGAGCTCGTCTAAAGTAACAAAAACAATTTCATCAGTTCTTTTGTAGATTTCCGGGTAATTAAATTAACTTTCCAAGGATATAAGCTATAAACATCTCAATGAGGGCACTGGTAGTATCTTCAATTCGCCTGACAATGAATTCAACTGAATTCGTTAACTTCGCGATGTATAATTTATAAATAATTAAAATTACATAAATTATAGGACTGTGGTAATTGTTTTTGCTTTGATTGTGCTCGTGAATTTATGATGCCCTTTAACGTTGTTGTTCGGACTTTGTTCACTACTGTGAAGCACTTTCATGATATGGATTGGCTGAATCAGTTATGGCCTGGGTTTAATAGGCCATTCAAATAAAGTTTTTTTCAATTAATGTGTCTCATTTAATTTAAGAGGGATTTCTAGTGTGTTGGCTTCAAAAAATCGATTGTTTTTCTTTTTGCATTTTTCAATATTATAAAGCCTCTAGGATAACCCTATGTAAACCTTTTTATCATAACTGCCCTAGCCAAGCAATTTCAAAACTTTAAACGCGTTTTTCACGAAACCATGTTTTTTGAGCTGGTGTGCAGTACTTCGGTATCTAAAAATTTTTCCATTTCCGCAAATCGGGACTTTAAATGTTTGGCAGACATGTGATTCTTGTCCCGACCATATTCAGATTTTTCCTGATATTAAGAGCAAAGTTACGGCTCCTTAAGAAGGAAAAAAAATTAAAAATTTGAAAATTCATGTTGAATTTAGCGCCATTTCTGCAGTTTTTGAAGTTTCGACTTGAATCTGGTCAGAACGATACACTGAAAAAACTAAATAGTACCAGTCACATAAAAAAATGCAGTTCATCGATAATAATTGACAAAACATATTTTTATAGTCTGTACTACTACACATAATGTAGACTATACTTAAAAAAAATAATTGTGGGAACAATAAGTAATTTTACTAAAAATTATAGTATTTATTACTATATTTGTGTAACTAAAGCAAAGTACTTGTACTAACTCTTGTGTAATAGTACTATAAATTAGCAATTTTGGTTAAGGCAACAAAAAATTTTCTATATATTGTTAAATCAGAGGTAAACAAACCAAACAAATATTTCATCCCTTTGAATATTTAGACGTAAAAGTAGACCGCAATAAAAGATGCCGCACTTAGCACCTTTTACCTCTTCTAGGAAAACTTTATTATGAAAGGCGCCATCGGCGTCTTTGTAAATAAGTTGCGCATCTTTCTTTAAAATAACACAAGTTTATGACCCTTACCCAAGAAGTAATTAGCGATACCTCGTAGGTATTGATCACCTTTTAGTTTCCTGAGGTTTCCTTCTTTATCTTGATTGCATGAATTTCAGTCTTAAGTGATTCTTTGAAAAGTGTACTTAATAGATATGGGAACCGAATCGAAAAGTATCGATACTTGGCATTGCAATAGATCCGCATCTTTCGTACTTAGATACAAATATACCGTTGAAGAAGTATCGATACTCAAAAGTATTGGAACCATATGGATAACAAATTAAAAAAATTATATATGGTGTAGAAATTGCATAGAAATTTCAATTATTATCTTATTGTTTTTTTTATTGTTGCAAAACAATTTGCAATAACTTTATCGTTGAGAAATATCAAAATATCGATTTGATCAAAAGATATATGCATTTGATTGATAATTTTTTTCAAATGAAAACGCATCTCAGCAGGTGGTTTCATATATCTTTTTAGCAAATGAATAATTTGAAATTTCGCAAGAACAACTAAAAAAGCAGATGAAATACAGAACAATAAATTTTTATTTCAATAGAAATCTATTTTTGGCTTTTGCATACTGCCATACGACCCATACACCAAATAATGAGACGGTCTGTGCTGGGCTGTCAATACTTCGAGTATTGAAAGAAAAGTATCGAGGATCGGTAGTATCGGGGGCTGGTAGTACCGATTACAAAACCTCGAAGTATTGAAAGCAAAGTATCGATACTCCGGTATATCGATACAGTATCGCCCATCTCTAGTACTTAATAAGGAGTGAAATTTATAGTGAATAGTCTCACAATTATTTCCAAAGGTGGGTTCTGTGTATTGTACATTTATTGTGTAGTTTCTGTGTAATTAGTGTAAAAGATTGTGTGTAGCTTAGTTTTATTTATTAGAGTAGTTATTAGTGTAGTTTTTTTTTTAAATATCTAAGAATTGTCGGTTAATTAGTATTGCGTGAATGGCATTAACATGCTCCTCAGCAGAATGTGGTATGTCCGGTGGAGTCGGGGAGCAATTTATATTTGTACCAATAGTGCTAGTGTGTCCGGGAGGATGTGACTTCAGCGGATCGTGGTGTGTCCAGTGAAGCTGAAGGAATCCTCTGAGTGAACCCCGATACAGCTGGTGTGTCCGCTTATTGGGTGGGTGTCTTTATGGCCGGATTCGGTGTGTCCATGAAGGTCAAAGCTCCAGTGTGTGTCCGCTATTAGTTTAGGCAACTCTGAGTGATCTCATAGGCTGTGTCCATGAGTTTCAGAGCACTGCCCATTTTGTAGTATTTGTGATACTGAGTGTGAACGTAGCTAAACACGCCCACTGAGTATTTAAACATACTCAAAGATTCCTTTTCTAATAACAGACTAAACCTCGGAATTTTGGGAAGGTGTCCATCGGCAGACTACAACAAATAGTGTGTCTTATTACATTAATGTTTTTTGTTTGTTTTGTTGTTACTGTAATAAAAACATTCATAAAAAGTAATAGATTGTGTTCTTGGTTTCGTGTTTTGTTTGAATTTATAAAAATATTATTTCTTTTGGATATTGAAATATTTATTTGTGCTGGCAACTAAAAATTTTAAAATGAATTAATAAATTTTTTTGTACCTTCTAGATTAAACAAAAATACGCAAAGTCTCTTATTTGTATTGACCTTACGTTTCCTAGAAAAAATGCGGGAAATTAGGTATCTAAATTAGGCTTCTACACTAGAAGCCCCCCTGAAGATCAATATTATTCTTCATTATTTAACTTTCTTATCGATTGCTGTCCTGTGTTCCCTGCACCTTGCAGGTCCAATTCTGTGGAACTTCAATTTGTTTACGACTAGTTCCTGGAATAATGAACAAGAATAGACGAGGTTTGGCTCTTCATGAACTAATTTTCTTTCTAAGTAAGAAAGAGGTGGGAAAGAGACACGTATATTTTGCTAGGATAAATTTTAGTTCAAAAACCATGAAATGTAAACCATCTGCATGCGCCCAAAATCTGAATGTTTCAGCCAACAAAGTATTTAATTTTCATATTGAATACCGCGCGCTGTGTTCCTTGGATTGTCGACATCCAATTCCATAGAACTTCAATTGGTGTACGACATAGCTTGTTCTTTGAATTATGAACAAGAGTGGAGGAGATTTTGGCACTACATACATTATATTTCTTTCTCTCTTCACTTATAGTAAGAAAGAAGTGGGAAAGAGATGCATATATTTTGTTCGGTTGAATTTTACTTAGAAATGGATAAATTTAATAGTGTAAACTGCACAATATTCGGTTCATTTTTGTTTGGATTCTATTCAGAACGTTTGCGACAATCAAGTGTAACATTAGTAAAAATTGTTCAGTGATAAGTGGCTAAAAATTGTGGAGTGATAAGAAAATTAGTTTAAATTATTTGGAGTGATAGCTAAAACTATGGACGATCCCCTTGTACGAGAGCTTTTAATGGATTGGGGATTTGAGGGATTAATGGATTTGTCCGAAAATGATTCTAAAAGTACAGGAATTAAAGAAAACTCTATATTAAATCAAATTCATGGCTTTGATGTTTGTTCAAATTATTGCGTAGATATTATGCATGATCTTCTGGAAGGTATATGCAAATATGAAATGGAATCTCTATTACACTTTTTCATACTAGAAAGAAAGTTGTTTACACTAAAAAATTTTAATTGTAAAATAGAATACTACAAATATCCAAAAGGTTTCAATAAACTGTCATCCAAAAACGAAGGTAAGGCGCCAGTTGGGCAAAATAAATACAATGTAGATAAATCTAAAACTGCACCTTCGTAGTTCAATAATAAAAGGGATCTCCAAGCAATAAAATCTCATTCCGCCAAATAACCAAATGAGGCGCCAGTCTAAAATGAGATTACGCGAAGAGGTAAAGTACGCTGTCTTCACAAAACGAAGGGAAAACCCCAAATTCGTTGTTCCTTAAAAAAGGGATCTTTAAGTAATACATTATCATTCCGCCAAGTAAACTCATAAGGCGCCAGTCTAGAATGATATTATGCAAAGAGATAAGATACGCAGACTGATAGAGAAGTTAGACTTCTTGAAATGTTTGATCTCGCAGTTTAAATAGTGTCGCATGCTAAAATAAGAGTTCAGTCTTCAAGATAAGTGCGTAGTGAAAATTAGATAGTAGTGAAAATTAGTGTAGTGAAAATTAGATAGTAGAGAATGAGATATGGTGAGTACAATTCTAGATAATTTGCAAGTGGTCTAGGTAATTCTAAGAGGTCTACGTAAGTAGCATAGTTGAATTACCGGGTGACCGTCCTTATATATTAGGCCTAGTAATTGTGCGTGTGTTATGATCCTCTGGGTGACTTGCGTTATAGGCAGTATGTGTGTTTGTGTAAATATGTAGAGTTGCTCACTGAGACGTAGTCTCACATATTATTTTCTTTTATTTCAGAACATAATAGTGTGCAAGGGCGTGCCGAGGCGTAAATATAAACAGTTGTGACTATTGGATTCTTCCCAGTAGTGTCTAAATTGTGTAATCGTAGGAAGTATCCAAATACAAAAAAATATAAATTTAATAAAGTCTTGTTTTGAAAATTCTTAATAAAATCTATAATAAATTAATAGTGCATAATAAAACTACCAATTATTTTACCGCAACATTTAAAAGATAAAAACTTGCGGATGACTGCAGCTGAAATGTTAACATTCTTTGTTCTTGCTGGACTAATTTTTGGCGATTTGATTCCTAATGATAACGAATACTGGGAACTTTACAAATTATTGAGAAAAATTTTAGTTGTTTGCTTACAACGAAAAGTGTCAGATGGTTTAAGTTATTACTTACGAGAATTAATTGAAGAATATCATGAACTGTATGTAAAGTTTTTTGGAAAGCTAAAGCCTAAACATCATAATTTATTACATTACACTTTTGTAATGAATTCAGTAGGATCTCTTCGTAATCTTTGGACTATGCGGTTCGTGGGAAAGCATCGCTTTTTTACGCATGTAGCGAGAACAACAAGTAATCGCCGAAATTTATGTCTAACATTGGCTTTGAAACATCAGCATCATATAAATTATGTTTTTAATAATGCTTTTGAAGAAAATTCGAAGAAAAATATATCGAATCGATTAATGCTAAAAATCAACAAAAAGATTGAGGGAGAATTTTTAGCAAACGAACGTATTAACATAAGGGGCATTTCACGCGAAGCGGACAGCGAAAAAAATTTCAGGTACTGGATTTTGTTCATATTTGGTTTAATTGTATTTCTATATGTCCTGAATGAATGTGCATTTTTATTTTTTTTCTATGAAGCCTAGTTGCCCTTTTATAAGCCTTTAAAGAATTAACAAAAATTGAGGAGTGGGTTTTTTGAAAAAAAAAGTTTGCTATTATTCATAGTGATAGAAGTAAAGTAAATGGTGTTATCTTAGAGATAAATGTGTTTCTTGGCAGTTATTACAGAGTTGAAAAAAATTTTTTTTCGTATAAAAAACCGGAAGTAAACATATCAAAACAGATTTTACTTAACTTCGGTATTTTTAAAAAATTTTATTTTTATCTCAAAATGTATCTTATAGTTCATAAATAATATGTGTAAAATTTTAGAATGGGATCTGCATTCGTTTCGGAGATATAGAATTTAAAGTTAAATTTTTTCATGTTTCCATACAAAACAATCGCACTGGTCAAACGCCGACTAGCGCTGCACTGTGTTCAAATGCAGATCCCATTATGAAACTGAACAAGCAGTTACTGTACATTTGAAGTTATTTTTTGAGCTATTTAAAAAAAAATTAAAAATGCCGAAGTTTGTCAAAATTTAATTTTAAATATTTATTTTGGATTTTTTACAAGAAAAAAATATTCAATTTCGAATTCGATACCTCGACTGTGAAGAGCATACAATTTCCTATAAGAATCACTATTTTACTTATTTTTATATTTATTTATTTATAGTTTCTTAATATGATTAATTACCTTTGAAACAGGTCAATCATAACTTCTTCAAAATTGTTGGTTGTCCGCTTCGCGTGAAATGCCCCATAAGCAATATTATATACCAAGTTGGAACTTATGTTGTTGTGAGGATATACCGCATATACCTCATGTAATTTCCAATCGTCAAATTTGCATAATTTACGATTAATGATTTTTTTTATTATATTACAGTGAAACATATTTCTCACATTTTGTAAGCACTAAACTATATTTATTTATTTTTTATATATTTGAAATACATGTATTCAATTGTAGTGAAAGTGAATAAATCGTTTAGCCTAGACAACTTCTTTTTATTTATTAACCTAACTTTGTAGTGCGTAGGTCGAATTGGATGGTTCTTGTTTTGATTTATAGAGTATACCCTCCAATTACTGCATTGAAAAAAGTATGGTCATATGGTAGAATTGAGGAGGAGTAGCCTAACTTCGGAACGCGAGGACCGATTTGGATGGGTCCTTTATTGCTAAGCAGAGTTTGCTCCATTTGTATCATGAAAATAACTTTGATCTTAGGATGGAATTGGGGGGGAGGGGCGGCAACATAGCTTCGTAACATGTAGACCGATTGTGATTCTACTTTACAGACTACGTTTTCTTATTAAGGTTTAAAAAAATTTTATCATGTCTACAATATAATTAGTGGTTCATATTTTAGTGATATTGGATATATGGAGTACGTTGCCGGACTAGTACCATGGTAAAATGTTGTATTTTGGGTGAGGGCATGGAATTCGGCGATGACTAGTTTCGTAATGTGTCGGCTGGATCTGGATGATTCGGTTTTGTTTGTATTGAGTACACTACCTTTGAACTACTGCAATAGAGCACCATTTTTTGACACTAAAAAGTGAAACACAAAATATTCTTTTAAAGTGGAATCAACTTTGCAAAAGGTGCTAAAAAGAAAATTATTTAATTTTGTGTCTATTAAAACATTTTAGAGCCAATGCAAATTAAAGAAACAAAACAACTATCTATTTACAATCAAAAATATCGTTTAAAACTACCTGAACATTTCAGCATACATGATCAGAAGGAAGGAGGATTAAGTAATATTTATATAGATTAATAGATTATAGATTATAGATTATATAGATAAAAATGCAATGGACAAAAAGTTAAATATTATTTTATGCCTTTATTTTTGTATATTTCATGACTATAAAATATAGTTACACAGAATTTAACTTCAATTACTTAATTGTTAGGTTAAACTTATTTAGTACTCGCATATATAATAATTAGTTGGCTTCGATAAAGTATTTTAGTTATTGCAACTAAATATTTTGATTATTTGTACTTTTTTTGTTTAGTAATGAAAACTATAAAAAGTATTTAATTTCATAAAAAAATTTAGTGTCTGCAACTATCTGAAATATTTATTCGCACTTAATATATTTGATCCATGCAAATATATTTTTTAATTTTCTTCACAAAAATAATAGGTTACTTCAAACAACAACTATTTGTACTAAAAACTACAACATATTAACAAAGTTTATTTGACTCAGACAATTATATGAACAATGCTGAAAATTTAGTTACCGAAATATTTTTTTTAACTTCCAGAAAAAAATATTTTTAATAACGTCAACTAAAAACAAAACAATTGATGTCGTATTTCACTAGAAGAATTAGTTATATTTTGGTTGCTACAACTAGAAATTTGTTTCAGTGTACCCAAAAGCCTCTACTTTAAGAATCTCACAAATTTTTTGATTTCAGATCACTGGAATCACGAATTTAGATATCAAAAACAGGCCACCACATTAGAAATCCCCCTTAAATGAGATTAATGATTGATAGATATTTATTTACGACAAGCAAATTAAAATTTTTCAGAATTTTCGAGTTTCAAACCAAAGCAGGATTGTTGAATTTGAATTTACTAAGATGTTCAAAATTTGGGCTAATTTCGTATTTATTTGGATTTCTAAGGCAAGCTGCTCTAAGTATTACCATGTCACAACTTCTATTATAAACTCAAATAAAAGCTTAATAAAGTGCCGAAATTGCACATAGAAATCGAAGCTCAAAAGCTAAATATTATGAGGAATTTAAGGGAACACAGCTACGGAGATACAATATTTTTCGGGGAGATTATACGACCACGTTCAGTAATAAAAGTAATAACATTAAGGACCACATTGAATTGCAACTTTAGCCAGAATTATTACGACAGACAAGAGACAGCGTTTGTTTTTGTTTACAACTGCAGGCAAGCAAATATTCCCCCGGATTCGGACTCCTTTATTAGCACTTGTATCGAATTAGTAGATGTAACCGAACCCCCGATTCTGCATCAGCTGGTATATTGAGCAAAAGAAAATTTGACCAACTCTCTCCGGACAATAGTACATGTGGTGAAAGTGCTACCAAAAAATCGTATAGCCGATCTGCTGGCAAGGTTACCGAACTTACAAAGGACGAGCTTATGGATGCGATCACATAGATTACATTTCAAGTTATCCAAAATTAAATGTATGAAAGCCGAATTTTCACTGAGAAACCAAAATAATGTTATGTATGAGAAATAAAATTTCATCAAAAGCAAAAGAATATAAAAAATAAAATAAAAATAAATAAAAGGAGAAAATGAAAATTAGAAAATTAAAATAAAAAGAGAATAAAATAAGGATACAGATTTCCACTGAGTTGATAATGATAATTTACTAAATTAATTAATTAATTAACAAATAACAAAGAAAAGGACAAACAATTAGAATACAAATACAAGTTGAAATAGAAAACAAAAAATAAATAAATAAAATATATGAAATAGCAGAATTTTTAGACTTAAAACGCCTTTAACGGTGCTGCTACCTCGTTTTAGATTTTGAGAGATTAAATTCGACACAGTTATAAAAGCGATTAAAAAGGCATGACATTAACGTAAAAGGCTCATTCAGATCATAGTTAGTGCGGCAAAGTAGGGCTTGCAGAAGTTCACTGTGCCTAATGGAAGGAAAAGCAACTCAGATATTCAACAATGACAATAGTTCTGGTGAGTCATTCAAACCCTGTAAGACATTGAAGATAAAGGAAGTAATAGATCTGTTGCGCCTTCTAGCGAGTCCCTAGAGAGTTGCCCAAACCTGTCGTTATACGTGGGCAAAAACAAAGGGTTATTCCAAGAAACCTGCGCTGAACAGACTCAACACGAGCACTATTTACCGCATAGACGGGAACCAAACAAGACAGGCATTCGCTAAAATGGGCAGAACAAAGGTACAAAAAAGGAGTTGGGTGATTAAGGGATTGTTAAACTCCTTATACCATCTCTTTGCGAAGCCATGTTAACTACTTAACCGATTTGATCAACAAAAGACAAATGTGGATCAAAAACAATACCAAGATCCTTTACTCTATCCAGTCCTGTTGCCATTGACAAAATAATCATACATCAATCGATCCTTTCTTCTAGAATTCTAAAAATTTAGTGTGTACAAAGTCAATAACAAAGTAATTGTATCTTAATGTAAAGGTACTTAAATTTAAAGGTATTACAGTAGCTTGTGAACTGACCAATAGTTATATAGGATAAAAAAAGTGTTGCTAGAATATTACTACGTCAATTTGTTGATAATGATGATTATATAGTCAGTTCAATCCTGAATATTCTGCTCGTCTCGTAGGTGAACACGAACTAACTGTAGCCAGTGAGCCTCAGACCAAGGAATCGTTGATCTCTAAACCAGGATGTTAAAAAAACATCCTCCCGCCATGAGAAATCATAGTTTTGAAGCAGAAAAACTTTATGTTGATAAACATAACAAAACTAAGAAATGTTATTGACGCATATTGATGTTGGGAGTAAGTATAAGGAAAAAGATTTTAGTTGATCTAGTGTTCTTCAGGAAGTAGACATAGTTTCGTGATTGCACGTTTTTTCAAGCCATGTTGATGACGAACAGTAACCACGCGGACCTGCCCATTTGTACCAGGATGAAGCTGGACTACATGTCCAAGATACCTATTTGCTAGAAGGAGGTTCTCCTCTTTCATTAGCACCAGATCAGTGAATTGTCCAAGCTGGCTGATTGGTGTTAGCCATTTAGTGCGAAGTTGCAATTTATGCAAGTACTTCTAATGCCATCTATGCACAATTGCTTCAATATACTCTGAATCATTTCCCACCGAGTACGTTGGTTGACTGGAATATCTAACATTGATGACGTTAGAAGCGTTAGTAAGCTTTCTGCTACCAAAATAGGTCCTGCTGTGAGTACAATAAAATTATCTCGATCATCTCAAAGGGCATGCTATGGTCTAGAGTTGAGTCAGGATCCACTTGTGTTGATAACGGCCAGGGTGTAAGTACCAACGATACGTCGAAAATAGTATTTGAAAGCTCTGACAACGACTTTCTAGTACCCTCCAAAATGAGGTGAGGTAAGGTGAGGTTGGAGGAGGAATGAATCACCAATCCATGCCTTCAGTTGCTAATATCTTAGCCAGGTAAGAATTCGGAGAAATCTCCGTCTAGCTCGCAGCAATGCAAAAAGAAGACTCAAGTTTCCTCACTTCCCTTACCCTAATTCCCTTCCGGCCAAAACCATGCTAACGCATCAAAGGGTTGTCCCCTAGGATTTGGCCACATTGTATAAAAAAAAAATAAAAAAAAAACCCGCCTGACTAACTTCTAGTCGGATGTGACTATATAATTGACAACATCGCCCACGGCGACTAATAAATCGTAGAAATGCTTGAAATCCATTACAAGGTCCAGATGAATAGCTCGCATGGAGAAGCAAATAAAGAGACATACATAAATTTTCACAAGCATACGACTTCGGTCTTTTAATGGTTTTAGAAGAAACGAACCTGCATAATCAACACCCACTAAGTAAGATTGGTTTCGATGGTTGAACACGATTCAATGGTAAATCCCCCATCAGCTGACAGCGAAATCTGCAACAAATTACAAAGATACGAAGATCTTGTCTCACTTTACTGTATTAATGCACAATTCAAAATCTTGTTGTTGCATACTGCTTTCCTTTGTAAACAAATCGACTTATTAAGGAGTCGGCTTGATTGCTCTTACCGCAACTAACCCTTTGGAAGGCAGGTTTGCATCTTGCGCTGGTGCGTGTACCGCGGAGATAGCCTGAGGAAGTGCTAGTTATTATTTTGCCAATGCCAACTTCTTCCAGGACTGCTACAGCACTTTCTGCCGCCGCAAGACAGCCTTCATAGCCCCAGAGCTGCTTCTGTTATGTTTTGGGTACCGTGGATATAGCCAACCTGTTAGAGTATTTCATACCCTCCGCCTCTACTTCTACAGAAGTGCCTGAGGAGATTCCATTCGCGACCCAATTGCCCTGGGCTCTTCAAAGAGGAGGACACCACTACAGACTCCCTTAGGGGGATTTTTGAAGAGGTTATCTCCTCCCGCATTATTTACTTGGCTACTTTCTAGGATGTTTTGCTTGGATGTGTTACTGAAACTTGATAATTTCCAAATGAGGATCTCCGTATCCTGGAAGGCTTCAGCCATTCCGTCCATCCTCCAGCAACCTACTACCTACTTCCACTGTACAAATTGTTCTGTTCCTTTGCGCATGGCTTTATGAAAATTAAGACAACTACTACCAACTTGTTAAAATTCTCGAGTTTTCATGTTTACTGATTTCTTCACTAGGAAGAGGAACACGGTGGGTTTGACTGAACCGACCTTCCTGGGTACTGCGATGTCCTTCCAGGATCAGGTGTAGTACTTGGGGGTAATCTTGGATTTCAAGCTATATTGGAACCTGCACCTAGATACAACCGTGGAGAAAGTTTGGAAGTCCTTTTGGGCTGGTCTCCTTGTGGAAAACATAGGTTAGGGCCGCACGACAAGAAGGGAGATTATTGAAGCCACACTGAGTTGGTAATGGTAGCGGATCAGATGTCGGCAAGATTCTCACCAACCACCAATAATACGGATCGAGAGACCTGAACGTTGGAGTCAAGACTGAATCGGCCTTGGAGTAGGTTTTAGTGTAACTCCCCTCGATTCAGTTCACCGCTGCCTCTGGGATACTACACCATGGTATTGCGTGCTGAAATCTTCGCTATATCGACGAGAACCTAAGAAGAGCTTATAAAAACAAAAGCATCTTTATCTTTTCGGATAGCCGAGCCTCAATTAATGCAATTGCTTCATCTACCACCAGATCTAAGCTGGCGTGGGAATGCCGAAGGAGCCTAGATGAACTATGTATGTACTAATCGAGTCAACTTAGTTTGGATACCGGCACATCAGGGTTACACTGGAAATGAAAAGGCAGATAAACTTGCCAATACGCCTTTCATAGGGCCAGAGTCAGTCCTCTCTGCTGCAGGGCTAAAAGTCTGATAAGAAACCATGCAAGTGAGAAGCATAAGTTTTATTGGAACAACATTGAGAGATACGCTTACTCAGAGAGCCTTGTGCCCTTACCTTGAATGTCAGACCTCTGGTTGGCTTGCTTACCGGCCACTGTCAGCTGAGGTCACACCCTGTGAAAATAGGCAGAGCCATTAAAAGCACCTGCAGACTTTGTCGGAATGATAATAAGACCCCACTGAACGTATTAAGTGAATGCCCTGCAGTGGCGAGGCGCAGATTTAGCCTATTAGGGAAACCAACCCTGGTACCGAGTGAGCTAAGTGAGTGGGAGCTGTTGAACCTCTTCTTAGGCCCCAGTGGCCGCAGTGCTTGTGGAACTCACACCTCCAATTCAATCCAATCAAATCCAGAAGCTTTCGACCGGATTGACCACACCATCCTTCTTCATAAGC